>OX104127.1:64719319-66180185 GCA_944470555.2 Heterobilharzia americana
AATAAGTGAACACGCAAAACTGGTTAGAGTAGGGTTAGGCTAAATTTTAAGGTTTTTCAGAAAGACACTGTAAGGACCACTGAAGTTTTTGTTAGTTTGAAGCATTTAAAGGAACATCTATATTGTGGTGGAGGTTCATGATTAAAAGAAAAATGATGGTTAGAGGTTATGGATGCAAGCTTAAAAAGTTGCCGCTATGAAGCATATGCATTATTGCCCTACCTTCATCTAAATTAGATTACACACCTTTATTTCACTGAATTTTATGGTGTTTCACAACTGCTAACGGTACTATTTTAATTTTAACATTTATCGTCTTGTAAATTCGTACTTCCTAATGAAGTATGGAAAATAGGATTGATATATATCAACGCCAGAAACTTGGAGACTCATGTACAGAAAGTCGACGAGTACCAATCGAATTCTCAACTACAGGAGCCACAACCCAACAATGCACAAAACTAGTTGCGTACAGACTATTCAAAAAAAGTAACAGAACAATGTAATGCGACAACTTCAAGGAGCAAAGAAATAAATTACTTGATTTCTGTCCTAAAGAAGAATGTTTACTCACGAAATTTCATTAAAAGATGGCTATCCCGTTCGTCTTCAGTTGGAAAGTCGTCCAAAAACCAGCTATAATACTACATATAAAGATAGTTGAGATCACTTGGAATTGGTATGGTTTATAAGCCAACAAATTCCCTTTCTTCCAACCATAGTATGCGAAACAAAGGAAGTAAAAACCGAAGAAAACAGACTAAATATTAATTACAAAATTAACTGTAACAACTGTGATCAGCACTGTATTGGACAAAGGCATAAATTTCTTCGTCTTCCTTTACACGAACATCAGTTGGCTACTGAACGTCACACACGGTATCTATTTTATCGCTCATATCAATGTTTATGGACAACCGTGGACATGAATTCAATTTTGAAAATGTAGACATAGAATTCCTGGAAGACTGACAATCAGGTTAATCAGCAGTCAATCGATGTATATACTTAGACCCAATATACCGACCAACAGGGGAATGATAAACAACTGCAAGGCCAGAAGTCAGGCAGAGAAACAGATAACAGGCAAAAAAAAAGTTAGTACTGATAATGTGATCAAGAAAGACAAAACTTCATGATTTAACCATCAAGATCACAGAACGCAATATCGCCACATCCTGCATTGCTTATGAACCGATGTGTCCATGTAAAAACCGTTACAATTTCAAGCTCTTTGAAGTTTATGAAGAGGGCCTCAGCGAAATCTCTGTCGGTATCGGCTGTGTAGTCTTCTAGACTAGAGGGGAACAAGGGAACTCAATTCGACAGTCCGAAGATTTAAGATAAACTATTCCATTGCTACGGGTGAAACAATATCTTCCATTTTAAAAAATCATCGACCAACTATCAGCCAATACGTCTATCAGTAATGATGGCTACTCATTAGCAGTGCAATTTAGGACCCCCGTTAAGTTCTACAAGTTATACTATCATTTCGAATTTTGGGGTTAAATTTTATCCTGTATTTTATCTGGAGGTTTGTGTGGATTCATTTATTCTTTTCAGATTGCTATTCATCAGAGACTGACATCAGTTGGAAAAACATTGGAAACCTGTGAGCATTGGGTAGCCGTTTCGTCCTAGTGTGGGACTCCTCAGCAATTTTGCATCAGGATAGATCTTCCACAGTGCCTCGACTAACAATAGAGAGTGTAGTGGTTCAGTGTGTCGACTACCACTTACCTCGGAAGTAGGATCAGCCCTAGTGGCTCAGTAGTCAGCGAGATTTCCGCACCAATACAAAGGGCTCGGCTGGCTTTAGAAAACTGCGCCACCTGTGGCGCTGCCATGATATCCGATTGTCTATTAAAGGTGGCATGTACTGCACAGCGGTCCGCTCTGTTCTCCTCCATGGCTGTGAAACATGGCCGTTGAAGGTCGAAGACATGAGAAGGCTTCAGGTGTTTGACCACCGTTGCCTTCGTAGTATAGGTCGTATTCCGTGGCGTCACCACCAGGTAACGCAGAAGTCAGGTGCAGAATTTTAGAGAGAAGAGCTGAGTCAGTTGACACGGAAGTGAACCTTCATCGACTGAGGTGGTTGGGACATGTGTTACGTATGCCTAGTCTCTCATCGCCTCGTCACACAATGTTGGCCGAAATAGGTTCAGACTGGAAAAAGGTCCGAGGTGACCAGACCAAAACATGTCACCAATGTATGAAGTCTTTGACTGTTGACTTGAGTCATGTGGGGTGATGCAGATTAGGTGGTTGGGGTAGGCGGGACAAGAGAAACCAGTGGTTGGAGACTCTAGATGACATGACTGAGAACCGATGTCAGTGGCGCAGATGTATACACACACATAATCCTCATCTTAACGACGCTATACCGAATCTCACTATTCTTCCTTTCTTTCTTCTCGTACTTTATATTTCTTCTTTTGACTGGATTCTCTTATCTTCATCTTTCACCTCACTACCTTTGTACTTGATGTAGTGATATGAGGTGTGGCAACTCGGACCATTACGCAGTAATGCCTGGTTCTATGCTGATAGATGATGATGAGACAAATTTCGAAGAAGGAGTGACTGACTGATAAAATCAATGTACAACATCGCATACAAGTGCATCTGTTCAACTTGCCACGCCACACTAGTATACAAAGAACAGTTACATAAAAATGACTAATGTTAAAGAAGACAGAATTATATGAGAGAATAAACAATCTGGAGATAGTGGTTAGCGTAAATATTCAAGTTTTAGATGTCATTGATTGAATACATCTGCGCCATTGTGACCAATTTTTAGCGATGTCACCAACAATCCTAAGCCAATGACCCGCCTAGTACCCTTCGCCTGATCTCAACAATGCTCACGCGGTGATTTTACCGAACATGAGCAACATTACGAAGACACTTATGATCAAAACCTAGTAACCACTTCATGTCTTCTACTTTTAACAGCTATGTCTCACAGCTGTACAACAGCACAAAACGAATCGCAGCGCATTAGACTCGTCCTTAGACAGATAGTCGGATGTCTCGCTAGTCGGCGCCACAGATAACACAAGTTGGCAGATGCTAAACAGGCCTTTTGTATCTCAGATGAGCTCCCGTCAGCAACCGGCTTTGGTATTCCTACACCAACGAGAGCTAACAATGGGTCTGTGGATTCTCGCACAGTGAATTTTTTTGAAGACACAACTATGGCCAGATGAGGTCAACTTAATAACCGAAATCGGATCCTGTACACGTATCTCAGAGACATAGCATACATACATGACTAGAGATTTCAGGATTTGAGTAGGCGATGCTTGCTATCCGACTCCGCATACAGTCCAGACAATGAAAGCTCCTATATGGCGAGGTCTCAGAAGACCAAGAATCAAGTTTCAATGACCGTGATCGTTCGAAATGGTTGTAGAGAGAGAACTCGGGTAAGGCGTAAGAAGCTTAATAATACTATCAGGAGATGAAGGTAAAGGAGGACACAGATTTTAGGGGGACAGACTGTTCGATTGTCTCTTGTGTACTACTGGAAGCGTGCGAGCGGTTGCCCAAATCGTAGAAGGCTATTTCCTCTTCAGGTACTTGAAAGAGAAAAATATGTGCGTGACTTCAGGGTTCGTGGGTTATCCGGTTAAGGCCTATTATATAAGCACTTTTGTGGGGTGCTTCTTAGAGGTCTGGTTGTTCTATCTCCAGATAGATAAAAAATTCATACCGCAGGAACCGGAAGACACCGAGGTAGGGTAGATTGTGCCGTTTTTAGAGCAGACCTTTTCTAAATACTCCTTCCCGTTGGGAAGGCAGCATCAGCGTGGCAATGTTGATCATCTAAAGGAAAAACTTTACTGATGTCACACTCCATCCAGCTAGCAGCAGTATGACTTCACCTTAAGACTCACGTCATAGTGTAGTAATTTACACTACAATGTTAACTGCTTTTCGTCTTACCATCATCCAACAGACCTTTCTGGCATGGTGGGATATCAAGAGAATAAGCGTTGCACCAGCGTAGCTCGTTGGGTTATTGTGATATGCAAACCTGACCACTACATCAAGGTGATAGCCATCAGTCAGAATCGAGGAGAGAAATTCGTATTGAAGTTTGTGTAAAAGCGATGAAAAGAGACAAACAATTATTCAATCCTCTCAACAAGTGACTGAAGTAATGCGACCATTCTAGACAAGTTTATTCACGAATATAATACTTATCAACTGGAGTAAAGTAGATCTACATATACAATTCTGATGAACAAGTTAGCCAGTTTTACTTTAACTGGAACTAATCAACACTAATAATAATGTTACACACATAACGCAATCCACCTACTTATATGAATCTTGCTAAAGATGTGACCATATAGTTTATCAATTATTGGGTACCGAGTGAGAGAGAGAGCTTGAAAAGTGACTAAAAACATTCAAGAGCGGCAGTAGGCATGAAAATCCTCTACAACCGGCACAGGAAGACAGTGACCATAAGATACGGACACATGACTCAATTTAAGTCTTTTTACGAGGACCGATTGGAAGGCAAGTTTCCTGACAAAATTGAAATATTAAAATCGTTGCAGTTAAAAAGCTTGTAAGTAAATCTCTGTCGTGCGGTTGCATGCCGTTACTCATTCACAGTTCTTTGTTACATTGAAATCTTTGATTTGTAACAAACTGAGATATACAGAAATATACATTCCACCTAGTTTGAACACATACCAGAGACCATTGGGATAATTTATCGAAAGAATAATAAAACATATCAATCGACAGCTATGCAAAAAAAAAAAGAAATTAGAAAACGTTCTCTTCTTATTTTCAAAGTGTTTATTGGAAGGTTTTTTTTCGAGTTTCATAATAATAATAATAACAATAGTCTCTCAAGTGAATTATTACAAAGTGATGTATACTGAACCAGTGTATACACTCATATTACAAAAACAACAAATAAAAGGAAATAATAGTAATAACAAAAGTGAGTCAGACTAATTGTTACGTTTTTCTCTAACCATAGGATCAATGGAAGGGTGATGAGCTGGATAATTGTAGTGCAGTATATGTAACTAGTTGATTATTGTTCATGTTATAATTTCAAATAATATTCTTCGTGTACTCGAGTAGAAGGAATATGATCGTAGATAGGCAGAAAACAATGAGTACTAGAAAAGTATCTGGCTACAGGGAAAGTGTAACATACAATTATATGGAGGGAAATGGTTATATATGTACCATTACATCAATCACAGTGCAAAATACCAGAATTAGTGACCGAATTAAAAACTAACCCAATAGCAATATGACAGTTTATGTAGTATTAACACCCATTTGATAACCGATACTTGATCAAGGAGATTATTCTCTGTCTCCCTCACACACACACACACACACACACACACACACACACACACACACACACACACACACATCGGCAGCAAATCTCAAATAGAAAATAGAAACAAAACACTGTTGTTGCTTCTTTTACTCTGAACAAATGTGTATAAACCAATGAAAGAAAACAGAATGAATAAGATTATTAAGAAAAAAATTAGAAATAAATAAATATGAGTATATTAATTTAAATAAAAACCAATCTCCTTTGTTGCTTGCAACAGACGTGTACGCAATTCTTTCTCTGTTTGATATTCTGGTAATTTTAAGTAGTGTACACAAGTATTCACACTAGGATATGGTCCACTGTTTGTCAATTCTTTACGTACTATTCTTAGACGTGGATAAAGATTTTTTAAACCACCTGGTGGGAGACTAGAACAACCAGTTGTAAATTGTAGGAAAGCACGTCGTTCAGCTAAATTAAACTTGCTTAATACATTGATTAACATTTGATAAGTTGGTGATTGTTTAGTGAAACCTAAACTTGGAACTGTATAAGCGAGTAGATCTTCACGTGTCCACTGTGCAACTGAATCACCAGAGATTAATTGACCTAATTCTGTTCCAGTGAATAAAGCTAACCAGTGTAATGGAAGGACACGCTGAAAACCATCTAAAAAGAGAAGAAGAAAAATTATGGTAGACGATGATAATGAAGAATGTAGGTTACTTTTATGAGACACTTCTAGAGTTTTCACATCATGTGTTTTCTTGACAATAAAACCATATTTAACTACTTTTTTTTTAAAGTTAGTAAAACACCTTGGTATCATGAATAGCGAAACTTTCAGTTAACGCACTCATAACATACATTCGTAACAACTAGGCTGCAGTAGGAAAATGGGATATTACTATTCGCATCCTGCTCTCCTTCAGTTTACATACACATGAACTCAATCAGATGGACAAGAACTCCACAATTTACATCAGTAAATCAAAGTAGGCGGTAATGTAGTGAAAGACAAAAAAAAACAAGGAAAATATGATCACAATTCGTAGAAAGTTATGCAAAAACAAAGGAAGACAGAGTAAGGTAATAAGGGAACGTCATAAGATGGTGATAATGTGCGAACATATTTGTGCACTGCGGTAGATTCTGAGCCATATACCTGTGAGCATTCAACTAAGCTTCAACTGTTCATTCATACAACAAAACCTATTACGGTATATCGAATCAGTTTAAGTGAATTTTATTCATACAAAGGATATCAGTTTATCATAACAATAAATAAAAACATACACTTGTAAGTGAAACACAGAGTAAAACCACCGGATACAAATCTATATGGATGACCAAGTGACTTTAATTTTTTGAAAATTCGAATCAACGATGAGTTTGAGCATAAAATTGAAACCGTTACCAGTTAAAAGTTGAGATAAAACAATAGTAAAGTTCAAAATGCGCAAATCATGAACGACAAGTCTCTACTACTACTAACTTATGTAGATGAAGAAGTTCTTCTGATCGTATAAAAGAAACTTACATGTTCATCTAACTGGATGTAAGTAATACAAACATCTACATCAACATAGGATCAAACATTACTGCGTAACCCTCCGAGGTGCCACACCTCATATCACTACATCAAGTACAAAGGTAGTGAGTGAAAGATGAAGATAAGAGAATACAGTCAAAAGAAGAAATATAAAGTACGAGAAGAAAGAAAGGAAGAATGGTGAGATTGGGTATAGCGTCGTTAAGATGAGGATTATGTGTGTGTATACATCTATGCCACTGACATCGGTTCTCAGCCACATGACCTAGAGTCACCAACCACTGGTTCCTCTTGTCCCGTGGACCCCATCCACCTAATCTGCATCACCACACATGACTCAAATCAACAGTCAAAGACTTCATACATTGGTGACATGTTTTGGTCTGGTCACCTCGGACCTTTTTCCAGTCTGAACCTATTTCGGCCAACATTGTGTGACGAGGCGATGAGAGACTAGGCATACGTAACACGTGTCCCAACCATCTCAGTAAGTAATACACTATATGATGGCGATGACACGACTTATCCATCCGACACATTACACTTTCAACAAATGCTGAACTGATCACCAGATACGTACCTCATTTTCTTGATAAATATGAACAAAATGTTAACCAAAGAAGATAATTCAGTTGTTGAGGTTGCAAACCTTCATCGACTTAGATGACTAGGGGGCATATGTAACACAAGCCTGGTTACCAACTGTTTAGATGTGCAATATAAGATGAATAGGATTACTGATGAAAATAAAAGATGGCACTAGTCCCTGAAGTATTTATCTGTTGGCCTCAGCTATGAAGTAGAGGAAAGGAGACTTTCCACTTGAGGTCTATAGGATAAGCTAAATTATAGGTTGGAGGCTTTATTTGATATGTATAACATGTGACATAAGTCTAACTGCATAAAGATCACCTCAACACTGATCCAAGTAAAAGGATATGACAATTTTTATTCTTTAAAATACATTAATTAAGCCAAGATTTTATACACATGCTATCAATATTTTAATCAATGTATATTAAAATAAAATATTTTAATTGCAATCTAATGAAAAAAAAACTTTAATGATAGAAAGAAATTATGTTCGCCAACCGTCTCCCACCGTCGCCTACCCATCACACATAGTTCACAATATGTTGATAGTATTCAGCATACATTAAAAGTAGTATTCAAGTTTAGGTGTCAATCAACTTATCCTTTCAATATGTAATGAATCAGTTTATACAATAAAACTAATATCATGAATAATTTATGCGTGTAGGTGAATCAAAACAGATAATAAATGTATCACTATATATATATATATATATATATATATATATATATATATATATATATATATATATATATATATATATATACTGATATTCTCAATAAAAAAATTTAGACATGTGTATAATGTTGATTTCGGAAGCCTAACTTAATCAGTGCATGCATATTGCACAATTCTTTTAAAGCTAATAAAAAAAACCCAACTATTCTCAGTCACATGAAGTGAATTCCAATACCAATTTATTATGAAAATACAGTCTCGCCAAAAGGTATTATTAATAAAATTGATAAATTACATTTCATGTGTAGATATATATATATGTATGGAATATTACGCCAAGAAAGTATATTCCACAAAACTCTACGCTCATTAAAAGTAGTATTCATCATAGACTGACATCAGTTGGGGAACCATTGGAAATTTGGTAGCACTGGACAGCTGTTTCGTCCTAGTATGGGACTCCTCAGCAGTACGCATCCATGACTTGGCTAGGGGTAGAACTCAGGACCTTCAGGTCAATTTTCAGTGGTTCACAACTTCCAACTTCTGTCAATTCACAACATAGCGTACTGCGTACTGCTGAGGAGTCACCTACTAGGACGAAACAGCTGTCCAGTGCTCCCAGATTTTCAATGGTTGCCCAATTGATGTCAGTCCATGATGAATACTACTTCTAAATTAAAAATCCCCATTCATCTCAAAAATACTCTACGCTCATCAGTTTAATAATACAAGACTAATAATTTTCAGTCTACAGATGAATCTGAGTAGTCTTTAACTACTCAAGTTGTTCGGCAGTAGTAATAGTTCATGACGATTTTTTATCGAAGATTATATCTTATGATCTCTGATGAGTGGTTTCCAGTGGAAACTCTGCAGACACCACCATAGTTAGGCAGTTGAAAACCTACTCATCTGTGAGAAATGCCAAAAAGTACCTTGCAATTTGTAAATCGATTGCAAATTGACCATCCTATTTTAGGGATACCAGTTCATGCAAATCAGCTAGCCGGATTCAGATGATCTAAACCTATTCAGTTCTATGAGTTGAATTTATCCGGTTACATTAACCGATGACCTTGGTCCCAAACAAGCAAACCGGCCGTTCAGTGCTTAAATCATACTCATATGGCTATTAAAATACTACAGATTAGTCTTAATAATTTCTAACTAGTAGTATATCATATGTTCACTTTCGCAGTTCGAAACGTCAACAATAAACTGGAAAAGTAAAATTAATTCGTGTTCACCATTAAGATGAATTTTACAGAATTTTACGTAAAAGCATAACCTAAGAATAATTTAACGACAATTTAGCCGAAAGTAGATAAATATAGTTACAGTGTTAGTCCCCTCCTCCTATTTAACACCAAAAAACAATGCACAGCAACATCACATCACTTACTGGTTATATTGCAAGGCTGGATCGATTAACCTGGATATATGCACCTAGCGTTGAGACGTTGGACCGCGGTAAATAGCCTAGAAGATTTGGATTTCGATGATGATACCTTATGTCTAATGTCACACAAACTTGAACATATACACGCAAAAACTAACAAGTTGACACAACAGGTGAGGCAGGGCAGCGAAGATCGGAATTCAAGTGAACGTAGAGAAGACGCAGGTGAGGAAGATACCCAAACAACGCCACCACCATCACCAACAACAACAACAACAAGCTCCGATCACCATCAACAACAGAAACTTAAAACAAGTAGTCTCTTTCACCTATCTAGGCAGCACTCTTTCAACTGCAGGCCACAGCGGCACACACGACCACCTCAAAGCACCCAGGATCCCAAATACAGTAAGACAGGCCTTCACTAACCTGGAACCAGTGTAGAGATCGACTGCACTACACTCCACTCCACTCCACTCCACTCAGCATAAAGCATGAACAACATCCGGATCTTCAACACTAATATCAGTCAAGTCAATGCTTCTATATAGTTCAGAGAATTGACGGTGCGTTACGAAAGGCACTTCCAACAAACTACAGACATTCATCAACAACTGCCACCTACACTGGCTCGTTACTGAAGATCAGATGGCCAGTATAGAATAATGAGAATAAGCAACAAGGAACTCTGGCTGGCTGGCTGGCTGGCTGGCTGGTAACGAACCAACCAACAACCTATCACTCAACAAATATGCAGTGGAGATGAAATGGATTGGGCATACACTGAGAAGGCCAACTGGGGACATCACGCACCAGTTCAGGAACTCGAGTGGAACCCAGATGGGAAGCGACGAGTTGGGTATCCGAGGCGAGTGTGACATGGAGGAGATCGTGTGAGGAGGAAATGAGAGCTTGTGGGCAGTTGTGGAGGCAGGTTGAAAAGATTTCAGAGAAGAGAGTGGAATGGAGACTTGCTACTGTAGCCGTATGTTCCATTAGGAACCCAAGGGACAAACTATATATAATAATAATAATAACAATAATATGCACTAAGCGTTACACCCACTGGTGACACAATCATCTAAATGTGCTCATACGGAACTGTATGTGTAACATCTACTATACATAGAAGCTGATAACACTAAAAATTTCCACTTTACCACAATATTGAGTCTAGACATGTAATAACTATGCAATTTTCGAAAAGAAACAACACTTTTAGATCACTAGACGATAATAACACCAATGACTGCGCTAGCGTAAAGAATTTTTTAATTCGAAAAGGAGCTTTCTATGAGTCCAGTGATTTTGAGGTAGTATTATTCACCACGAAATGATATCAGATGGAGAAACAATGAAAGCTTGAGAGCACTAAACAGTTGTTTCATCCTTTTTTGAGGCCAGTAAGATAAAATAGCTGGGTAATGATGTCAGGTTGTCAACTTCTTTTCAACATCTAACTGATGTTAACCCATGATTAGGACTATCTTGAAACGAATAATGCCATAGACATGAATATGTAATGCTGAAAAGCAGAGGGAAATTACAAATATTAAAACAATAACAAGACAAGAGGTGGGTTTCGTATCACAGTCGATAACAGTTTGGCGTATTAAGCGATGAGTACTGGATTCGAATCTCAGTGAGGACAACATCACACACTGGGGTGCAGGTACACTCAGCTGATGAGTCGCGAATAGGACGAAAAGCATATCTTGAGTTCCATTACTAGTCATTAGATGAATACAACAACATCATGAATATGTGGCAGAATCGAAGCATCCACATAGGAGTCCATCTGCCAACAGATGTTGAGCAATTCAGCGCAAGTAACAAGAAATTAATAAGGATTTAATAAAAATCTTAGCATAAAGCATACCTTTGAATGCATCTATCTGTTTTCGTATACCTTTATCCAAACAAAAGGCTAATGTTAATTCCAAGTATTTCTCTACATTGTTAATTGAAACAGGTGTAGATTGTACAGGATTGGATTCATTTTTACTTGTTGTTGATTCTGTTATATCACTCTCCCAACTATAATATTCTTGTAATGGATAAGCCGAAAATCCAAAAAGCTTTTAAGAAAAATTTAGAAACCAAAAACATCATTAAAGACTGAACTTTAATTTTGAAATGTATACTTCAAAAATCAAATTTTTTTTAAAAAAATCACTACTTTATCATAAGAAGTTTGTATGGAACCGAATGAATTCGAAGGGTTTTTATCAAAGATCTGAAAGTCCTGAATTCAATGTCTAGCACAGTCAGAGGTGGACGTACTGCTGAAGAGTCAGTCTCAAACTAAGACAAGACAACTGTTCAGTGCTACCAGGTTTTTAACGATTCTCTAGGTGATAACGTTCTGTCATGAGAACCTTTTAATTCAAATACCAAATATATAGTCTCTCATGCGAAAAAGATAGTTTCGGCCTACTGTACTTTATACTACAGTAGTAACAGCAGAGAAACAACAATAAAAAAAACTAACAACAGTTAAGAGATATTAAAATGAATAATCAGAAAACGGTTATGAGTAGAGACGAGATGACAGAGAGCTCAGACTAATAAGAACGATTTACAACTTTGATGAACATATTCAAGTCATTGTAAACAATTGTATACAATGTTATTCAGTGTATTCAAATAGTATTACATAATACCTTGGAGAAACATTTAGGATGTTTACCGTTTCCTACGAAACTTAGTCAATTAAAGCGTCAAAAGATCAGTGTCCAGTGGTAATTTAGATATTGTGAATCATTGATGTGAAGACAAAGGAATTCTGATATGTATTTGTCTCCTAAAATATGTTTATGATACAGGGGGATACTCCACTTCCACATCAATGTATCCATAGTTCATAATCATTTATCCGATGTGTTCAATAAGACATGTGAAGTTGAAAACCTGTGAGGATATGTCATACACTAGGATGGTTAAATTTTTACAAATAATGAAGTATCACGACATTACTACTAAACTCATCGTCGAAATCCTATACAATGGTTAAAAGAAAAAACTTTTTTTCTTACTGGTTTTGAGGTGATCGTCAGGAAGCCCTGGATTTAGATTTCGCACGTGTTGGCAATCATTAACAAGATGGATTTGCAGCCTCAATGGAACTGATATCCCCTCTGAGATTCGTAGTCTCCAACAAACAAGAAATCTAGATCAAGAGCTTCTTGCTTAAAATTAACTAACATGCATCAGAGTTCATCATAATGATGAACTTCCTAGTTTAATGGTTACATTGCAAAATGTTCGATAAATCCTGCCAGCCCTCACAACTAGTTAACATGAATTCGGTTGCTCTCCAATGATTGATCAATGAAAAAAGACATTAAACATACTCCAGGTTGGTTAAAGCTATAACTATTATACAACTTCAATGCAACAAATCTGTTTGAAAAGAAACGATTATCAACCTCTTAGTTTTATTATATATGAGTAATATTCCAAAGTAGTAGCTACAGTTTTCTATTACTCCTGCTTTCTTTTAACTCAGTTTTCATATCTTTCACTATTATTATTATTATTATTATTAGTTGGTATACATCAAACACTTCAGATAATTTGTTTTTGAGATGAATGGGAATTTCTAATTTAGTAGTATTCATCATGGACTGACATAAGTTTGGGAACCATTGAAAATCTGGGTCACATGGCGAACCTGAAGGTCCTGAGTTCGATCCCTAGCCGAGTCGTGGGTGCGTACTGCTGAAAAGTCCCATACTAGGACGAAACATTAGATAATTGTTTATTCATATCTCCGTGAAAAAAAGAGTTTGATTGAAATTAACAATAATGACAACAAAGCTTTCAAAAAAGTACTACTCGTATCGTTATTTGCTTCAGTTTAAATTCAGGGGATGTTAAACTGGGATTTTAAAAAGATTGTCATTACTTAATCACTTTTATAAGTTCGTATTGATATTGCTGGTAACAATAGTAGCAAAGAAGAACTTTGCTATGAAATCCCTAATTGTCATTTTAAAAACAAACTTTTGACAGTTATGAAATAGATCTTAAAAATACAAGCTAATATATCATAACTAGTTTTCAGTTAGTCAGTGGTGAAGGTAGATCAAATCAATTCCGACAGTTGATTTGTTCAAAACATTCATATTTCAGCTAACAATTTGTACAGAGAATATTTAAAAGCTATAAGAATTATAATTATTATTATTAGTCCATTGGGTTCCTAGTGCAACAAAGGGCTTCAGTAGCACGCCTCCATTCCACTCTGTTCTCTGAGATCTTTTGAACCTGGTTCCACGACAGACCACAAGCTCTCATTTCCACCTCGCATGACCTCCTACATGTCACCCTCGGATGTCCAACTCGTCGCTTCCCATGGGGATTCCACTCGAGCAACTGGCCTGACGCGTGATGTCCTCAGTCGGCCTTCTCAGTGCATGGCCAATCCATCTCCACTTCTTCCTGCATATTTGTTGCATGATAGGTTGTTGGTTGGTTCGTTCCCAGAGTTCCTTGTTGCTTATTCTTTCTGGCAATCCATCTGATCTTCAGTAGCGAGCCAGAGTAAGTGGCAGTTGTTGATGAATGTCTGTAGTTTATTGGAAATGCTTTTCGTAACGCGCCAAGTCTCTCATCCACCACACAGAAGCACTGACTTGACGTTGGTGTTGAAAATCCGTATCTCGTTCACGCTGTATGCTGAGTGCAGAAGATCTCCACACTGGTTTCAGGCTAATGAACGCCTGTCTTGCTTTTCCGATTCTGACTTTGACGTCCTCGTCCGTCCCGCCTGTAGTTGAAACAGTGCTTCCTAGATAAGTGAAGGAGGTTACTTCCTTTAACTTTCTCCCGTTGACGGTGATTGGAGTTTGTTGTTGTTGTTGTTGATGGTGGTGGTGCGGTATCTTCATCACCTCTGTCTTCTCTATATTCACTTGAAGTCCTGTCTTAGCTGCCTCTTCTATCAACTTGTTAGTTTTTGCCTGCAGATCTTCAAGTTTATGTGACAAGACATCAGGCACAAGTCATCGCCGAAATCCAAGTCTTCTAGGTTCTTTTCCGCAGTCCAGCCATTGTATCCCTCTCTTCTCACAGCTCCCCACTGTTTGCTGCATGATCCAGTCGACCACAATCAGGAATATCATGGGGGATAGTAGGCAACCTTGTTTCACTCCTGTCTTCACTTCACTTCAAAAGCATCACTGAGCTTTCCGTTGTGAATTACTTGGCTGGCATGTGGCATCTTCATATAGTTGTTGAATGAGGCTGATAAAGGTTTGCGGTATTCCGTAGTAATGAAGCAGTTTCCAAATTACTTCTCGGTCGACGCTGTCAAAGGCCTTCTCAAAGTCGATAAAGTTGAGGTAGAGGGCTGATTACGATTCTATGCTCTGTTCTATGATGATGCGAAGCGTTGCAATTTGGTCTGCACATGATTTGTACTTCCTGAAGCCTGCCTGTTCCGGTCGCAGTTTTGAATCCAGTGCATCTTTAAGCCTCTCCAGGATGATGCGGCTTAATATTTTGCTTGCAATGGGTGGACAGGAGAGTGATTCCACGCCAGTTCTTGCAATCACTGAGGTCTTCTTTCTTCGGCAGTTTGACAAGGTAACCCTTCTTCCAATCAACGGACAGGTACCTTCTCTTCCTTCCACACCTCCTGCAATAGTGGTGTGAGCATGTCCGCTGTTATCTCTGCGTCTGTTCTCAGTGCTTCTGGCGGGATCCCATCTGGTCCTGCTGCTTTCCCACATTTCAGTAGCTTTATGGCGTTCACGACTTCCATTTTTGTTGGAGGATTTATGTTCACTTGTAATTCAGCGGCTGCAGGTGGTATTTCTGGACGAAGTGCAGGTGGTGGTCGATTCAACAGCTTGTTGAAGTGGTCAGCCCATTGTTTTCCTTGTTTCTCTTCTTTCGTAATTAAATTTCCATCATCATCTTTTATTGGCTTCATCTGCGTTGATCTCTTATCAATACTAACTGAGATTAGTATCTTCTGTTTTCATGGGAAATCAACGAGAAATTTCATACATTGAGTTTTAATTCACCAACCTATTTTAATCAAACTACTCATTCTCATTATGAATTGTGAACATAGTAAAAAACCTACTTTGATTAACTCATGACTATATAAGAAAAAAAAGGCTTATTATACAACAATTAAACACTTTAAAAAGTGGTTAGCAGAGTTGATAACAATCTGTCATATATTGTTTATGGTATTACCTTAGAAGGAGGAAGAAACTCCATAGAAATACAAAGATCATCAAGATCACATCCAAATATTTCATTTGTTAAACTATTAATATTATTTTCATATGAATTCATTAGTATTTTGTATTTAAGATAAAGAAATTGTACAATTTGTTTCATGAATTTAGCACGTTCTGGATAAATAAGGCAAAAATCATTCAGATTTAATATACCAGATATCCAATGCATTCTATTAGATTGTATATAATTAGAAAATTTAGAACATTGATAAAGTTGTTTATACTGAGGACTGAGAAGAAATGATACCAGATGATTAAATTCATGTGAATCATGAATATCCAATTTTTTATTATACTCAAGTAGGTTGAATGATTTTTCTATAGAGAAATAATTGTATAGAATATTTTGGAAGGCACCTTCAATATCTGATAGGATAGAGAAATTAACATTTTTATTCACAGAATGAATATTTCTATTTGAACTGTTAGTAGTATTTATATCAATTTCCAATTTTTCAGATTTCAATTTATGATCGTTACACTGTTGAACAATACTACCATAAGTTGAAAGAAGTTTTAAAAATGATGGAGAAAGAGGTAGATCAATACGGCGATTATCCTAGAGAAATAAAACAAACAATAAAGTGAACAGAGATTTTAAATTGTATGAAATAAATTAGACAAAATATAAATATGGTTACAAAAGAGTTAAAATGTAAAAAAGGATTACTTAATACACTGATGCCTTTGAAGTGAAGAGAGAAGTAAAACAACGCTGTCTACTATCACCCATGATATTCATGATTGTGGTCTAGTGGACTGAATCATGCAACAAACAGTGAAGAGCGAGAAGAGGGGGATACGGTGGCTGAACCGTGGAAAAGAACCTAGAAGATTTAGATTTCGCCGGTGATGACTTCTGTATAATGTCACACAAACTTGAACATATACACGCAAAAACTAACAAGTTGACACAACAGGTGAGGCAGCGAAGATATCACTTCAAGTGAATGTAGAGAAGACACAGGTGAGGAAGATACCCAACTAACGCCACCACCACCACCACCACCAACAACAACAACAACAACAGTAAGACAGGCCTTCACTAACCTGAAAACAGTGTGGACATCGACTGCACTCCACTCAGCATCAAGCATGAACAACATCCAGATTTTCAACACTAATATCAGTCAAGTCAGTGCTTCTATATACTTCAGAGACTTGACGGCGTGTTACGAAAGGCAGTTCCAACAAACTACAGACATTCATCAACAACTGCCACCTACACTGGCTCGTTACTGAAGATCAGATGGCCAGTATAGAATAATGAGAATAAGCAACAAGGAACTCTGGCTGCCTGCCTGGCTGGCTGGCAACGAACCAACCAACAACCTATCACTCAACAAATATGCAGTGGAGATGAATTGGATTGAGCATACACTGAGAAGGCCGACTGGGGACATGATGCACCAGTTCAGGAACTCGAGTGGAACCCAGATGGGAAGCGACGAGTTGGGTGTCCGAGGTGGCGGTGACATGGATGAGATCGTGTGAGTAGGAAATGAGAGCTTGTGGGCTGTCGTAGAACCAGGTTCAAAGGTTTGCAGAGAAGAGACTGCACTGGAGACGTGCTACCGAAGCCTTATGTCCCACTAGGAATCCAAGGGATAAATAATAATAAGAACATTAATAATAACAATTCAATCTATATACTCAAATTTGAAAGCAAGCATACAATAGGTAAGAGCTATTGTATGCACTGAACATTTCAGGTATCTGAAATAGCTTCTATCTACTAGGTTATGATCCGTACATAGTGTATGAGAGTAACTTACAGCCTATGGCGCTAAAACGTTACGAAATCGAAGTGGAAGTATGGTTTGCACCACGCAATGATTCGGTGCACAATTCACTGAGACACACCCTAGAATATAATATTACCTTATCACTGACTGATAAAATCAATGCAGAACCCTGTAGACAAATGCATCCGTTCAACTTGCCACACCTCACACTAGTATATAAAGAACAGGTGGCTAGAAAAAGACTGATCTTAAAGTAGACAAAGTTGTGTGAGAGAATAAACAATCGAAGATAACGGTTACTGCGAGTATTCAAGCTGTTAAAGATGTCAAGGAGTAAATAGATCTGTGCCATTGTAATCGATCTTCAGCCACATCACCAAGAGTCAGTTCTCGACTACTGATTCCTATCTTCTCAGGTACCTCAAACAGGCAATCTACATCTCCCCACAAGACTTAGAGCAACGTTAAGAGACTTCATCAACTGGCATCACATCTTGGTCTGGCCACTGAACCCTCTTCCAATTTAATTCAACTTCCCCTAGCATGGCACGTCAAGGTAGGCAGTGGTTCGGCATACGTAGTACATGTTCACGCTATCTCAGTCGACTCAAATCCACAATTTCATAAATCGACTTTTCCGTCTTGCTTAATACCCTTCGACTGACTACAACATTGCTCGTAGAGCGATTCCAACAAACGCGAGTAATGCTACAGAGGCGTCTGTGTTCACAAAACACCAGATGAATCGTTGATCAGTCAAACAATAGGCATAAAAATATTAAACTTGATCGATGATTACTCACTTTCACAGGAATATGAGACACACATGCCACTCTGTGTTTGTTATTATATCATCATCAATATCAACATAGGACCGGGCATTACTGCGTAACCCTCCGAGGTGCCACACCCCATATCACTACATCAAGTACAAAGGTAGTGAGGTGAAAGATGAAGATAAGAGAATCCAGTCAAAAGAAGAAATATAAAGTACGAGAAGAAAGAAAGGAAGAATAGTGAGATTCGGTATAGCGTCGTTAAGATGAGGATTATGTGTGTGTATACATCTGCGCCACTGACATCGGTTCTCAGTCATGTCATCTAGAGTCTCCAACCACTGGTTTCTCTTGTCCCGCCTACCCCAACCACCTAGTCTGCATCGCCCCATATGGCTTAAACCAACAGCCAGAGACTTCATACATTGGTGCCATGTTTTAGTCTGGCCACCTCGAGCCTTTTTCCAGCCTGGACCTACTTTGGCCAACATTGTGGGAAGGGGCAATCGGTGACTAGGCATACGTAGTACATGTCCCAACGATCTCAGCCAATGAAAGTTGATTGCCGTCTCAACTGATTTGCTTTTACTCCCTAAAACTCTATACCTGACTTTTGCATTATTATATCAGGAAAAAGCGACGTTACCACGAGAAAACGGATAGCAATAGAGCTTCAGATGAATAAAAGAAAACTTGACAGAACCTCTTAAAGAAGAATTAATTATCGTATGATTCAATAAATGCTCAATACCACCTATTTTGTAACTTCGACTTTTATCAGATAAAGAAATCAAATATTGCTCATCAACCAAGGTACAATGCACTTGAAAATACACCAAAAGTTAGTCAAGTTAGGATTACAAAAACTGTGACCAAAGAGACTAGTCAGTAACTGACCCTGTCTAAACTATAAGTTGTATAGTTTTATGCACGTGTATATATTCATTTTATACAGAAGAAATAAGTGAATCACGATTAGAATGATGTCAAGAACTGAAACAATAAGTTGTTTGACAATAAAATACGTTCGACAAAGCCATAACTTGAAGGAATCCAGAACTTGTAAGTTACAACAGTCATAAACAAAGTAATTATGAGTGGATTACGGATGGAAATTAAAAAGGCTCCATGAATAAGATATTCCAATAAGTGAATAAGTGAATGCTGACCGAACACCTAAAGCCTCCTTAAGTCATTTATCTTTAATGGCCATGTTTTGTAGCCACAAATTATAATAATAACAAACTATTATTATTTGTCCCTTGGGTTCCTAGTGCAACATTGGGCTTCAGCTGCACATCTCCATTTAACTCTGTTCTCCACAGTCTTTTGAACCTCGCTCCACGACTGCGAAGAAGCTTTCATTTCTTCTTCTCCGTGTCACCCTCGGATGCCCAACTTGTCGTTTCCACTTTGGGTTCCACTCGAGGACCTGGCCTGGAGTGTTATGTCGCCGAATGGTCTTCTCAGTGTATGCCCAATCCATCTCCCCCTCCTTCTGCATATTTGTTGGATGATGGGTTCTAGGTTGGTTCGTTGCCAACTAGTCAGAGTTCCTTATTGCTTATTCTTAGTATTCTGACCATCTGAGCTTCAGTATCTAGCGAGCGTAGGCAGCAGCTGTTGATGAGTGTCTGTAGTTTTTTGGAAATGTTTTTCGTGACGCGCCAAGTTTCTGAACCGTATAGAAGTGCTGACTTGACTGACGTTGGTGCTGGAAATCTGGATCTTGTTCACATTTTATACTGAGTGCAGAAGATCTCCACACTGATTTCAGACTAGTGAAAGCTTGTCCTGGTTTTCCGATCCTGGTTTTGACATCCTCGTCTGTGCCACCGCCTGTAGTTGAAACGATGCTGCCTAGGTATGTAGGTGAAAGAGACTACTTCCTTTGAGTTTCTCCTGTTGATGGTGATTGGTTGGGTATCATCCTCACCTCTGTCTTCTCTACGTTCACTTGAAGTCCCGTCTTCCTTCGCTGCTTCTCCTGTCAACTTGTTAGTCCTTGCCTGTAGATCTTTCTTGAAATGACTAACTATTGTAGAAAAATGTCTGTCGATTATCTTAAAAATGATACACCAACAAAAAACAAGAGGTTAATTCAAAGACTTTAAAAAAATGCACGTCCTCAGACGATTGCAAGCAATTCATAAAGTTGGTCTTTTGATTTATTGCAAGCAATTGGGCAGTAAAAACACAATGTAAAGATATAATGAATCATCTTACACTGACAAGTTTCCAATCAACCAGCTATTCATTCAAAGATTAGTCAGTCAACATCGCTTCAAGTATCCAAATGGTTTCATTCAGCTCTTACACGAGTGGTGCAGATCACAGCGAATCAAGACAAGAAGGTCTTGTAATTCGTTGATGTGAAATAATGAGAAATTCAAAACTAGGATGCCTAGTGTTCCACTGAAACTTCCACAGTTAATAATACGTTTTAAGAAAGTCTATTCTCAAATTTTGTTATTCCACTGGACAATAAGGAATGCAAAAACTTAAAAATCACAATTAAACTAACATTTAGAGTTCCAATACAACAAGTTCTGTCTTTCCAAACGGTAGTATAAAACTACATACCTGAAGACATTTAGCCACTGTGATTCCTAAGATGTAGAAACGATAAAGAACAGATTCAGGAACTCGATCTCCTGGCCAAGGAGCTGGAAACAATCCGTAAGGTGTGTTCACATATATACTTGCTTCATCTGTATCATCTATTTCGTTGTCAACAGAATTCTGATTTGTGAAACTTGAGTCAACATGTTCTTCCAAGGTTGCCGAACTCGACACTGTAGGTAGAGCAGAATGATGTTGACTCGTTTGTCTAGACATTGGAAAATCGTCTGTAACCCACATCAAACCATCACGTCGACGAAGTTCAGCGGCCAAAAGTGAATAAAATTCTAAAGTTGGACCCAAGCCAGTACCTTCCTCACCTATACATGATTAGAATTAACAATTGTAGAAAATGAATGTTGCATATATAACACAATTTTCAGAAACCAAGCCAAACACAACCACATAAACTGTAAAAATAAATTTTTTTTTAAACAGGAGGAAAAATAAGGCATCACAGAACCGATTAACCGAAGCCTAAACAGTACACCAATGTAGCTTCACCATGAAGGTCATGAGTCATATAGGAATGTAACAGAGAACAATACCTCTTGCTTGACTACATCTGATAACAAAGACTGAAAATAAACACTTAGAGAAGTAGAAACTGGTATTCGAGGAAGCTCTTGGTCTCACTTATGATTGATAGTGACGATTGTCTTTACTTATCGAGAGTAACTATAGCTTTCCCATAGTACTCAAATGTCTCGGCATAGAGACATGCCGGTGCATCAAAATAAAGAAGCTTTACATGTTTGATTAAGTGGTGTGGGTCTTTGAGCTGCTGGCTAGTAAAACCGAAGATAATATGTGTAACGGTGGTTACTAGTCCAGCCTAGTTACTCAACGACGAAGAGCCTCTTCATGGCCCCGATGGGTTTGAACCAAAACACTCATAGTTGACTTAGCAATAATAGCGATTGACGAGACCCATATGCGCTGATCAGTGTCGCAGGTCTCCAAAGCACCGACAAACCAGCCGACTTTCAGCATTCCGCCCAGTATGCTTAGAGCAGTACAGCCGAAAGGCAAGGGAATCTAGCTTCCTAATTCCGGCAGTCACTATTGTTGAAGCCGTCCCAAAACAGGTGGTGGTCACCCTTGTGAAGGTGAGCGGTTTTGGTCCGAAATTCCGGCTGTCGCCTCTCTGTAGCTTTGCACCATTCGAAGGTAGCCTGGGAGCACTCTTCGTATCTGAAATATTGATGAGAAGAGGATAATCTTCTGGGAAGAAGACCTGCATCACCTGTAAGATGGTGGAGACTCAGGATACGCACGTCTTCTCACAAGGTGAGAGCAATTCAAACGATCCGATTACCTTTCGAATGTAGATGCGTTGAAGCCCCGACTGTGGGTCGTTTGGATTCACTAATTAGTTTGCAGGAGCAGCAACAGAGTTTTCTGGTATGAGTATTCATTTTCATGTGGGTGCATTGCTATGAATGTTTCCCGCTCGGTGAGAGGACCGATCACCCAGGTTTTGAGGATAATGTCATATAAACAAACCAAGTTCAACCTGATGATCATTCCAGTTTTACCACTATTTACGAATTTTCGTCGTCAAAATTAGACAGGCTAGTTTGTCTTATCAACTGTGTAGTTGAAAATGGCAAAGATTGTAAAATATTGATGTGTAAATCTGACATGAGTCAACATTTAATCGAGAACCTTATGCACATCCATGCAGTACGCAATGTGCAAGACTTACTGTATGAGAGCTCATGATAATTACCATTCAAACCTTGGTGTGTGGGGTTGAAGATGAATTCAGACTCATGTAGAGTATACATTACACTAAATTAAAATATATATTCATCTCGTAGCTAAAGTTTGCTGGTAAGATGTGGCACTTCTAAGATATTCTGCTACGCATTGGGAATTCAAAATTTAATTTGGAGATTTGTGGGAATTTACTTATTCATTTTAGGTTGATATTTATCATGAACTGACTTCAGTTGTAGAAACATTGGAAACCTGGAAGTAGTGGACAACTATTTCGTCCTAATGTGCGACTCCCAAGGGGTCGAACCTAGGACGTCCAGGTTCCGTGTCTAGCGCGTTACCATTAAGCTACTGGGTTGGAACCAAATGGTCCATATTTCTTACTTCTATCAGTTCACAATATAGCGCGTTCTTCATCCAATATCGTCGTTGAGTAACTGTTGTCACGTTCGACTTGGTTGGTCCCACTGGTCACGATTTCTCACTAGAACTTCGGGGGTTGCCTTTTAAAGCAAGTCACGAATGAGCACTTAAGTAATTCCAGTTGGAAGCTTGTGGGGATTTATCTATTGATTTCCAATCGGTATTCATCATGGACTGACATCAGGTTACGAATGTTTCTTCAACTGATGTCAGTCCATGATGAATACCAACCTGGAATTAAAAATTTATGTCCCACTTTAACATGGACTAAGCAGTTTACCAATAAAAAAACAACAAGATAGTTTCATAATTCCTTTTCATATTACATCAGTTTACTTACGTGGCGTATACTGATAGTGTTATTCACTAAACCCTATTTCATGAGTAATTAATTACTCATAATCCTATCGAGGTAACCATAGAACTTCCTAATCTGGCTTAAGCAGTCCTATTACTGACTGATTCCCGTGAATGACACAGGAAATTCACATATATTGCCTAAGCATGACGTTGATTCGATGAGTATATTCTTCCCTCATCTAATTTTATTAGTTATCAGTGCTATTATTTTGTGGATTTTTATCGTGTGATTGTGTGTTAGTCGAGGAAGAGTAATGGTCGAATCCCCTTGCAGATTACTTGTCTTTTTTCGGTATTTTTCTATTTTTCATCATGGCGCTTCCCACCTTGAGGTGCAGATATGAGGTGTGGAAAAATGAACCGTTACGTTGTTATGCCAACTCCCACATCGATGTTGACTGACTTACTTGTCTTGATAGAGTAAACCATTCTGTATTCAGTATTCAGTGTACTAGACTGTTCATTGAATGTGACTGCTTTCTATGAACACAGGATGGTTGGCGATGGTCAAAACGGACTTGACTGTTAAACGTGTACGGCTGGTCGACATTCACCAGTTCCTTTTATTGCAACACTTCACTTCTCCTTTCTGAGAAACTTGGATACCAAAAAGGATTACTTTCTAGTGATCGGAGAGCTTAGTTATAATCTTCGTTATACCGGTCACATACAATTTTACTGGGACTGCTGGTATTTGTAAAGTTGAATTTATTTTGAAGTGAGACTTTAAGCTATTAAAACAAGGAAACGTGTACACTTGCCAAAGTTGACCACTTCTAAACTATACTTCTCAGAGTAGGGACCAGTGATCAGTGTACCTAGTATATATTGGTGGCTGAATAAGATATACAAGCTGGAACACCATGTCACATCTATGGTTGTCAGTTTGAACTGACAGTATGTTGTGGTCGAGTGATGGTATAATGATACTGAGACTCAGTAGACACCTCAATTGAATGTCTTTACAACTGACTTCCCTCAGTACCTTCTGCTTCACACAGCCACGTAAAATCAGAAGAAAAAGACGGACTGTGACTGCAAGAACATCGATGGCTTTTATTAGGCAAATACATGACATATATGTATTTACAAAACTCTCAGAAAGTGAAGCCATAAATGAACCAATTCGATTTCTTGTATGAGGTCGAACTTCTCCAATCAAGTTCTCATGTCAGCGCATGCATAAATCACGACCTCAAAATGATCTGATCGCAACTTGAAAACAACTCTCCTATTGGGTGCCTTTTGTCGCTACGTATCACAGTATCATCTGACAACTAACGCACAAACTGTTTTTTTATGAAGTCGAACGCTAAATGGTGCTTAGGTAGCCGTCTATACGACTTGCCAACTTTCGATTCCTATACTCTGAACTCACAAAAGGAAGAGATTTAATGACAAAAATTCCATGTTTCCTTCAAAGTCACCTTATTAAAATAAAACAAAACCAGTAAAAATGACTCTAAGCAAAAATGACAAAGAAGAGAGAATAATAATACTAATAATGATATACAATTAGTAGAAAAATGCTAGGGAACTCAGCCAAGAAAAATGTCACGGTATATGGGTAATTAGGTGAAGAAATAGCGGCATCTGCCCTAATTAAATCAGTTTCATTCATATGACTAGAAATCACTATTCTTTGGCTTTAAATGTCTCATAGTAAATCAACCAATGAGCTTCTGCTTGTTCATATGACTCAGATAATCCAATAGCAAGCAAATTCATGATTTGATATCATTTTGTGGGATAAGCATAGGTTTCTTCTAACTAAGTACTACACCACAGGAAGAGTACTGGACTGAGGTAGATTAAGATTGGATTTGTGCAATATATGACCCGGACATATTAGCAGTACATAAAATTATTACCAACAAACAAGTTCACTTCGAACAATCTGATCCCCTACATATGGACTTGTCGAATTATTTATGTGAAAATTTACAAAAAAGGTCAATAAAGTTAATAGGAAACATTGGAGGGAATAGGAAGGGATAGAAAGAAAAAAAAACCTTACTCTTAGTATGAAAATTAAAATCAATACTACCAAGGTAGGTTCAACATGAGTACGAATTGTTTTTGTATACATAAAGGGGGTTTAAATCTATGGATGGTAAGAGCTTCAGTAAATTTAAGCACTCGGTTCTAACCACTTTTATGTATTACTTTAAAGGTTGTTTTCATGTTTTACTGAAGCTCTTGCCATCCATAAATTTAAATCCCATGCTTTATGTATACAAAACAATTCGTACTCACGTTGAACCTACCTTGGTAGTATTGATTTTAATTTTCATACTAAGAGTAGGGTTTTTCTCTATCCCTTCCTTTTCCTATGTTTCCTATTAACTTTATTGACATTTTTCATAAATTTTCACATAAATCGTTCGACAAGGCGATGTGTGGGGGATCAGATTGTTCGAAATGTATAGCGGTAATACATCATCACATGTTTCAGATAATCTTCGTCTTCTCATTATGCTGTTTAAATTTATCAAAGAGACCAGTTACTTTAAACAAGTTCACGCTTATTATCTAAAGATTAAGAAAGTAGTCTTAGATTATTTCTTAATGAGTACAAATAGTATATTTATATACCAGTAATGCTACTTACCGATAAATTGAATCTCCAATTCAGATTTACGAGATGCATGCTCTTCCATAAGTCTTGAAGCCCAATGCCAAAATGTTAATTTATTCAATTGATAGTAATTAGGTGATAATTTTATACACTTACTAGTATATTGTGTTAATAATTCATATGGTAAACGTGGAATGCGTACAAATTCTTTAAGTAATCGACCAATTTGTGATGTTAACTTATCATCAGAACTAAATCCACTAATAAAACCTCCATTATTACCATTATTCGGTGTAGTAGTTGCAGTTGTCATATTTGTATTCAAATGTTGACCATTATGATTTGAGTTAATTAATAGACAATTAATTAAATCATTTGTATTACTATCTTGTAGATAATCATCACAATTTAATAAAGAACCAGTATTAGATGGTAATGAAATGCCTAAACTTGTTAGAATAGATTCTAATGATGATATATGATCAGAATTTATGTCAATATTATCATTTTGAGCATTATTATTAGTTAATCCATTAACACTAGATACACTTAATAAATGAGTCAATATTGATGGACGTAATAATACAAAATCTCCATTAGGATTAGTAGATAAATTATTGCGATCATGTACATTACTGCTATTACTATTAGTGATAGTGTTATTTAACAGAGCAGAAATTAAAGATGTATTACTTGATGGTAAAAATAGTCGATAAGATGAACGTCCAGTTGTACTATTTGCACTACCAGCACGACTATAAACATCTGAATTTGTTCCATAGGTACGTTTTTGTAAGGGACGATTTTGAAGCCAAATAGCAGCTCTGTAAATAATAAAGTACAAAAATAAAAACAAATTTTGAATTTTAAAGCGAAATTTCATTATGGAAACCACGATCAAATTTACTGACTGGGGTAAAAAAAAAAACTCTCAAGAAACAAAAATCTAAAGATAAAAACCATAACGGATAACCATTAAATTTTTTAATGATTACTTTTGAATATTTAGAAAAAGACTGATTGAGTGAAGAAATATATCCCTTTTCAATTAGGTCTTCATCTTGGGCTCCACACTAATATATGTGGGTTTACAATATAGTCAAATTACCAATCACCTTGTGATGTTTCGGAAATTATCATGTAAATAATCAATAGAGTTACTAAAATTGGAAATATGAATATTGATAGAAACAAGGAGAAGGGGAAGAGGTGTACAAAGTAAACCTACAAGTTACATCATGTTGATAGCCACGGTAATGAAAGTGGTCAAACAAACTTCTTTTGGATACAAAGGTTAGGTTTGTAAAGGTGGATTACAATCGCCTCTGCTATGTGAAGTAAGCGCGAGTGTGTAATACATGAGGTAAATTAATTGGGATCTGATGGATGATTTTGAAGACATTTCCAGTAACCACTTGATGTCCTGTATCAACTAAGTGTGCAAGTATGGAGCTCTTTATAGTTCTAATTTGTCCCTTGTTCAACCATGATGGATGGTGCTCAGAAATTCGACGATGGAATTGCCTCATTGTACGCCCAATATAACTCGCTCCACAGGAGCAGTTGAACTGATAAATGCATATAGAAGTGGCAGAATCTAAATGGGAATATTCAATGTTTTGAATATTTAACTTTATGATTCGCAGAAGACATAAAACCCAACAACTCCACGAAAGTCTGTCTACTAGGCTGTAAACTCCATCTGAAGTGTGAGTGATTATAATATTGTAACTTAGTCCAGGGCAAATTATATGAAACAAGTTTAGATAATTCACCTAGTGATTAGTAATCTAACGCTTCAACTACTCAAAAATTGTTCTATAACTAAAACACCTGAGTTATGAAATTTACAAATCTAGAAACCAACCTTAAAAGATCCTGAAACGATGAATTGTTTATAAAACTCAAACAATAACAACATCAAACTATTTCAAGGTCATCTTCTCTAATGTCAAAATATTGTCAAACAGACCTTTGACGAACACCTTCACAAAAACAAATTTTATTTTGAAAATTTCAGTTGGTATTCGTTAGAGAATCTTGGTGATATGACTGAAAATTAGTCACAATGGTGCATTTGTTCACTCTTTGGCATCTTCATTCTTCAAACTCTTTCTCCTTCTATACACTTTTGTCTACTCTGATAAAACTCTGTTTCTTTACACTTGTTCCTTACATTTTGATGCGGAGTGTAGTAATTTGAGCCGATCCACTTTTATGTGATCTAAGCAGATCGCAGCTGTCTAGTAACAGAGTATATTTATCTAAGAATTCTTAGTTACAATACTAGAATAAAAGTACTAAAGTTCTGGTAAGATTATCACAAGAGTGCTTCACAGTCAATAATTATCAGTCCAAAAACAACCCTCAATCTTAGTTAAACGGCAACTCTTTAACACTTCAAAAGCTAATAAAATGCTGTAGATAAATTTTACCTACTTATTACTACAGCTAAGTAGTATGAAATTAGAACGTGAAGAAAAGCATAGTTTAACGATATTAAAAGGATGGAAATTACAACTAACCTCGCTGGACCAAAAGCACAAGCAGAGAACAATTGAGAACGTGCATCATATGAGAAAATAACACTAAATCGTTGACTAAGACTTAAACACCAATTCGGTAGAGCACCTGAAGCTAATGCCAATGGATCATTAATTTGTCGTAATAATTTATTAGTTAGACGATTCGATACAAAATCTTGAATTCTTATTTCTATGGATTCATTTTCATCACTAGAACTGTTATCGTTAGTACTGTTGAATGATTTTATAGTGAAGGGATTATTCGCAGTGAATTCATTCATTTCTTTCAAACCAGATAACTGATATAATAGCTTGATAAGCTGTAAAATATCTTCAGGTTCACTAGGTGGATAAGGACGATTCATTTCATAGTCAAAGAATGTATATTTCAATTCATCAATTTCATTATTCATATCACTATCCTTATCGGTATTATCACCAATAACAGGTATATTAATACCAGATGAGATAAACTTTATCGATCGGTCAAGAGATGGAGTAAATCGCAAATCATGTTTGTTTAGTAGTGCATGTCCATAAACTGTTCGAATAGTTGGCTATAGTAAACAAAAACAAAAAAGTGGAGAATAGATCTTAATACGAAAATAAACCAAACATTTTTTTTCACCACAGAGTGGTTCATATCAATAAAATGTGCCTTACTGAGACTATATTCAGCAGTTTCATTGACATGGAAAAAAAAACAGTTGCCACCTAACGGTTTATTATGCTACCTCTTTAATTTCAAAGTGTATTTAAGATATACCAACTTTGTTGCACTCATAAACAAGTAGGTCATTAGTATTGGGGTAGTTTAAAATTTTCTGAGTTGAACCACTCTGGTTCGGAAAAAAATGACTGTAATAATGGTTTGATCACTCCTGACCTGATGACTAGCAACTCCATTCAGTTAACAATATTATTGATTTACAACTAATTGAATCAATTGACAGTGTATATCGTATAGTCATTATTCTTCAGTGAAGAAAGATTTTTTTTTCGACAATATCATTTTCCAAAGCTGTACAATTGTATATATATATATATATCATAAACATATACAGGCCGCATAAAGCGCACGCTTTCCAAACGTGGTTGTCATGGGGAGAATGTAAATTAATTAACAGTTGAATTCTTGAACATTTGGTCAACTCTGGACATAAAGCTAGACCAAAATCCTCCTTCAATGACATTTATAGTGTCAGATGGAATAGTTCAAAAGGAGTACGACTTCAACAGTTGTGCACAGCGGAGGCAATGGTAATTCATCAATTCAAGCCTGATCTCTGCGTGCAAAGCAAGTATATGTTCAATCTCTCATCTTACCATGGTCTTAACACTTTCACTTTTTTTCCATTTTATTATAATTAATTAGTTTACTGTTATTATCACATTCATTATGACCCTTGTCTCATTCTTCACCTTCTTTACATCCATCTATCTATCAAGTGGACACTCAATATTTGCGTTTTTTATCTACCAACAATTTTCACCTTGTCAAACTACTTGCCTTCTTCGATATTTCTACTGTCTTAGTTTATTACTCAACTACTTTGCATTCTTGATTCCGGTTTTTTTAGCACTAGGTTAATGATGTAGCCTATTATACCCTATTGTTTTTATAATAGACTGTTATATGTTTATGATATATACATGAATATGATTGTAAAGCTTTAGAAAATGGTATCGTCGAAAAAGAAAATTTTCTTCGCTGAATTATCTCTTCTCTATGACTCAATGGGCATGTTTCGTAGTCCTTATTCTTCTCAAGAAGGAATTTTATGTAGAAATCTAAAATCTAAAACCACCTCCATTCTATTCCATGATTTCTTTTAAGAAAAGTATGTAGATAACATTGTGATTAAAGATTATTGTCATCTCGTTTACAAGATGTCTGCGCTATCAGCATCACTGTTTAATTTCTTCATAGATGTATTGATCGGCATAACCTTAGATAGGTCCGATTTCACAGGGATTGACCTACTCACTGGAGAACATCTAGTTGACTTGGAGTATGCAAACGATATTGCTTTCCTATGTGAGGATGCTGAAAAAAATGCAGTTTCCTAACCACGTTGAGCATAAATCTGAGTATGTTTGGCATGCATTTCGCATCTGTGAAATGTAGGATGATGCCACAAGTATAGTCTGCGACTACCTGTTGTTTACGGATACGGATTTGAGTGATGGGATGCGTCGATTACATGTATCTTCGTAGCATTACTCGCATATGGTGGAACCAACATGTTGGTAATGCAGAGGGTAGGCGAAAGACTGGGCAAAATAGGAAAATTAGACAGTGAGATCACGAAACCTCGGGGAATGATATGGCTTGGATATAAACTGCACATGCGGAGATGCAGACTACTACAAGTATAGATTCAAATGGAACAACTACCGAATACTTGAACGTGCAAACTAGACACCGATCATAGCTATTTTGGAGGCATGACACTTAAGCGAATTAGTAATGAATCACCACGTCCACCTAGAAGCGAAATATGACCCCATTCAGAGCAAATCAAATGACCTCATTGCAAAGAAACTGTCAATGTACTCAAGGAGGAGGTCAATCAATTAGATAAGGATAGTTCAAGTTTACCCACACTTAACCAGTCCAAATAAAAAGATATGTTCCCTGTATAGACCAATCATTTGGCAATGGAGAAGAACACCTGATCAACAGGAATAATTTATAGAATTAATGTCAAGCATCTCTTTTCAGAATGAGACAACCGTCAACACACTTCAATCAAATAAAAAGGGCCAACCAACCACACAAAAAAACGATTTCAGCATAGTGTTTGCAGGTCAAGGAAGTCAACCAGTGATAAGGTTTCAGGTACCCCAAGGAAATATGGAGGTTCAACAATCAACAATTGGATTCAACAGACTCTCATATATATATATATATATATATATATATATATATATATATATATATATATATATATATATACAACTGCCAGTCATGTTAGAATAAAGCAAAATGGCACGTTACAAAATATCTATATACATCCAATTACTTCACCTCTTCATGAAACTTAGATACACTGATGATGACGCCTAGCATTACACTGAGACTTTCGCCGAAAAAAAAACCCAGATCAGAGAAGAACTCAATTTGAAAACAATATACTCTGCCAATGTATGCAAACCACAGGTAATAGTAGTGATTACTACTCTGCGTTCCTTCTACAAAAATATTGTTCCAATAGGATAAACAAAGGCATTAACATTCATTCATTTCATCTATCAATTGGCAACACACAAGACGATGAAAACACAAATACTCGAAGGTTTACAAATAAAACTTACAGTATTTTCACCAGTAGCAGTAGTGCAAGCGGCACCAGTTAACATAGGTGAACAGTTTCCATCATTATCATTCATATAATTATCATGTTCGTCCCAAAATCGATAGCCTAATTTGATGACATAATTATTCTTAGCCTTCTCTTCGCCATCCATTGACTTCGACAGACGATATTTGCTGGTATCATCAAGCATTTCAAACTTCTCTGACAATTCCTATGAGGTTTTTAAAAAGTTTGAGAAAAATGAAAATGGAATTATGCAACTAGATGGATAATTTATTCAGCAACGACAAACTAAAAGTAAGACAAAGCTTTTAATAAGCCTTTCCTCTATATTGTGTGCATATCCCTACATTTGATTCAGCATGAATAACGAATACCGGTGTCCATATGGCATACTTGTTGGGATCGGAGCATGGGATGGAATCACCAGACAAACTTCAATGACATTATATATATATATATATATATATATATATATATATATATATATATATATATATATATATATATTAAAAGTACAATAAACAAAAATTATGACACCAAGGTGAAAAAACTTAGCAGCATAAGGAAATTTACTAGAAAAGTTATATCAAAAAAAATGAAATGTAAGGTGAGTTTTATGTACTCCCTATTTTTCCGTCCCACTTATATTCACCACTAATACTAGAAAATGTTCCACTTCAGTATACACTCATTCATATGTGCAAAAAAAGAAGTTGAACGCGAAAACTAACTAAGTTTCCTTTACTATCTTTCATTGGTTTCGTCTGCGTTGATCTCATCTCTTCTAGATTGTAACCTGGTTATTTGATACAATGTTGTCAGGTCTCTCCTACCAGCACAGTCTGTTCTGCTTCACTTGCAAGGGTGTCGCAGAAGTGTCTTTTGTCTTCGCGCCCACTCTTCTTCAGTTCTCTGTCCAGTGTAGTGTTTTATACGTAGCACTCAGTTCTTCTTCTCGTTCATCCTTGCACTGGTTTATCTTCTGTTTCACCAACTTCCTCTCCCTGTTCTATCGGTTTCCATATATCCATCGAAATCCATTCCTTATTTTCTTTCTTCTTCCTTCCTAATACAGTTATGCAGGTTTCTTTCCACATAGCTTTCAAAGAGTGTTCCTCCATGCACGCTTCTTTAGGGATGATGCTTAATGTCTTCCATCTTTTGCTGATAGCTGACGTGAAGGTGTCCATTGTCGTTTCGTCCTTCAATTCAGTTTTCGTTCTGCGTGTTGAACTTGAACTGTGGTCTATCACTAAATTCCTTAAAGGCTTTCAACTTGACTTTGAAGGTAGACTGCTTGAACTAGGTAGTGAGTGGTGTGAACCTACATCTGTTCCCGTTGTTGATCTTGTTTCAAGTAGGCTACGTCTCCACTTTCTCCAAATTGAGATGAAGTCGATCTGCTTTTTAATCTGTCCATCTGGTGAAGTCCATGTCGCTTTGTGGATATCCTTGTGCTTGAACACAGTGCATGACTCCAATCACCAAAACATTAAATGCGCAGAAGTTCGCAAACAATTCTTCATTCTCACTCATTTCACCGGGTTCTTCTCAAAACATGATGAGTTCCCTTCCTATGTTGTTCGCTCCCAGTTTGACATTCATGTCGCCCATTAGAATTAATTCTGACGTCGCCAACTGGAGTTTTGTCTAACACTGATTGCAGTTGTTGATAGAATTCCTTCTTCTCTTGACCTGCATTATTTGTAGGTGCGTAGCGTAGCACTGTATGATTGTAACTTTCCTTCCTTTTGAGTTGAATCTTGCTGACACCATCCCTACAGGAGAAGATTGGTTCCCACTGCATGAGGGCCTTCGATGCTCTTGGATACATCATGATAACCACTCGAAAACTCCGCGTGCTCGTGGTTGTCGTCTCGGTGACAATATCGGAGTAGATTATTCATTCTCCAGTTGACAGTTTGGACAGTCCACTCCCATTCCATCTGCTTTCGCAAATTCTAAGCACTTCAATGTGATACCTTCTCATCTCGTTTGCAATCTGGGCTGCCTTGCTAGATTCAAACATCGTGCGGACATTCCATGTCCCCACGTTTACTTTCGCTTACATCGAGGGAGAGAAAACACATCGGCCGGGTCAATTGGCTTCCCGAAGGCTTTCACCAATCGGCGTCATTTCGCCTCTACGATTCCAGAGAGGAATAATTTTGTTTTTATTTTTTATATTTTGTTTGTGCTGTGAAGTTTCTGTAGCAGTTAGATTTGTTTCACCGAGTAGGGTTGCTAGCCCTATACTCAACCTTCCCTCTTTACCCGGGCTTAGGACCGGCTAGTAACTAGTGAACTAGTTAGCCAGGCGAGGTTTGTTTGGCTTGGTTTCTGAAAATTGTGTTATATATGCAACATTCATTTTCTACAATTGTTAATTCTAATCATGTATAGGTGAGGAAGGTACTGGCTTGGGTCCAACTTTAGAATTCTATTCACTTTTGGCCGCTGAACTTCGTCGACGTGATGGTTTGATGTGGGTTACAGACGATTTTCCAATGTCTAGACAAACGAGTCAACATCATTCTGCTCTACCTACAGTGTCGAGTTCGGCAACCTTGGAAGAACATGTTGACTCAAGTTTCACAAATCAGAATTCTGTTGACAACGAAATAGATGATACAGATGAAGCAAGTATATATGTGAACACACCTTACGGATTGTTTCCAGCTCCTTGGCCAGGAGATCGAGTTCCTGAATCTGTTCTTTATCGTTTCTACATCTTAGGAATCACAGTGGCTAAATGTCTTCAGGTATGTAGTTTTATACTATTGTTTCGAAAGACAGAACTTGTTGTATCGGAACTTTAAATGTTATTTCAATTGTAAGATAGTCTTCGACGCTCGTTGGGACATCATGATAGCCACTTGGAAACTCAGTGTGCTCGTGGTTGTTGTGTCGTCTGGGTGACAATATTGGAGCAGACTACTGACTCTCTAGTTGACAGTTTGGAGAGTCCACTTCCTAGCCTGGCACTTCTATGCCATACCTTCTTATCTCTTTTCCAATCCAGGCAGCCTTGCCAGCTAGCTTCAAACATTGTTTGGATATTCCATGTCTCCACCCTTACTTTCGCTTTCATTGAGAGAAGAGAAGACACATCGGCCAATTGGCTTACCGAGGGTTTTCACCAACTGGCGCCATTTCACCTCTCCGATTTCAGCCAGGAATAAGTTTATTTTTATTTTTTACATTGTCTTTGTGCTCTGAAGTTTCTTCAGCGATTAGATTGGTTTTCCAGGGTAGGGTTGCTAGTCGTATTGCCCAACTTTCCCTCTTTATCCGAGCTTAGGACTGGCTAGTAACTAGTGAACTAGTAAACTAGGCGAGGTTCTGTGATGTAATATTATCATTATTGTTAACATTATTCATATGTAGTTATAATTTCGTCTAAAAATATTGTACAGGGAGTTAACCTGCTGAAATATAACATGCTGAAAATTTTATACTGTATTACATATGTTGTTAGCAATAAAGCGATTATGATTATTACTTTCAGCATTGATTATCTTTTTAATTATATGCATTATAATTAAGCTATAGGTGACTTTCACGGGGATGAAGTATTTCTAAGCGTATAACGACAAAAATGACTCAACCTCACTGAATTATTGTAGTCTGTCTATCTTTGAAACACTAATGAAAAAAATAGACATTCTCCGCTAGATGTGATGAATAGCAACAAGAAATGAGGAGTTTTGGTACATGACTTTCTAACCTGAATACAGCACCATTTCGCTTGGTTTCATGCTCACATTCAATCAATTTACCTAGAGATATTAATTAATGCCGAGAAAGAAAGCAAGTAACCGAAAACTCATACCCTCCATTGATTGCAGATAGCTTGCTTGACAGTTTAAAATCCTATCACCGTCGGAAATGAAAGAGTATAACTGATAGGCAGATAGATGAAATCAACACAGAGCCTCGCATACAAGTGCAGAGGTTCAACTTACTACACGTCACTCAAGTTTACAGAGAACAGGTGGTTAGAAAAAGAGCAATATCAAGGAAGATAAAGTTGTGCGAGAGAATAACCAATTTGAAGATAACGGTTAGTGCGGATATTTAAGCTGTAGAAGACGTTAAAGAATGAATACATTTGCACCACTGTGATCAATTTTCAGCCGTATCATCGAGTTCTGAACCACTGATTCCTATCGTCTCACGGACCCAATTTAGTCAGTCTACATCACTCCACATGGCTCAGACCAACAACTAAGGACTTCATGGACTGGTGCCACTTTGAACCTTCTCCCAACCTAATCTAACTTCTCATAGTATTACACGTCGAGAAGGGTGGTGGCTCGACATGCACAGTATATATCTATGCCATCTCATTCAATAAAGGTTCACAACCTCATTAATCGGCTTGCCATAAGACTTGAATTTCCCCTATTCAAATAAGCCTTTCAGATTTTACTTGAATACCAAATAAAGTGTAAATAAACTTACCTGAATGTATTTGAACACAGTAACATTCTTATCACGTAATGGTATTTGAATTACATATTCAGAATTCATATAAATTCCAAGGAACAGAGACAAGCGTGAGTATGAATCTTTATAAGGAAAAGACAAAACGAAAATTCAACATCAAAAAGAGGATAATTCGATGATAAAGATATTGAAGTATGCATAACTGACCATGACAGAGCAATTCAATGTATTTAAGTATTACAGGTCAAAAAGGCACATCACAACCCTTGGAAGGGATCGTAGAGCATCATTGTCTTAATCATTTGACTGTCAAATAATGGGTTTTATATTAAGAACTTCACTCCAATTATTTCTATTTGCGCCAGCGTGTTGTATTGCACAATCAGCGTTGCTTATAAACCAATAAATATATAAACATCTAGACTAGATTGAGTTGAATTATTTATTACTTCTGTATAGAATAAGATGAGACTGTAGTGTAACACTTCGAAGATTCTAACGAATACCCTTGATAAGTCAGTCTTTTTTATTCAAAGACTATATGCCACAGTCACTCTCAATCCATTTTTATTTCAAACAATAATAACACACATACACATATTGGCATACACAATTAAACAACCGTTGAGATACAATAATTATTGGGGGGAAAAATTGGTATATTACGTTAAATTCTAATTTTAAACGATAGCACCAAGTGGACTGTTAATTTAGTAGAACAATCATTAGTGATAAAAGCTTCTAAACAATAAAACTACAGTATGAGCTCACCTTCAACCTTTGATGTGCATACAGGTTCGTTTGAAGGAGGCTGACATAGTACATAGGCCGTAGTTCCTGGTGCATTAGTTGACCCCGGATTAGGAATGAAGGCAGGAATTAGACCTAATGGCAGACGAAGAGAATCAGTCGCTTCATTCCATGACAAAGTGACAGCAGGGTTACCAGTGCACGGTGAATTTGAGTGACTAGCAGGAGTACCTCGAGATTCAGGAGAAACTATCGGAAGTGGTCGAGGTCGTCGAATACGACGACGAAATTGATGTGTAGACGATTTCCATGAAGATGGTGACGTCGGCAATTCTGAAACGTCCAATGGTATGTTTACGGTAACTGAAGAAACTTCATTGTTTTGTTTAGATGAGTTAATTTGTTTTCCTGACTTCTGATTATCGTCAACAGAATTACTAGAGAATTTACTGTTACTGGGTACCTACAACAAAAGATTGTTTCAACAAAATCAAAAACTATCAATAGGCATCTGAGTAATGAGAATGAATGGATCAATATCTTTTGGAATGAAGAGGAACATGAAACATTCAGAGAGTCTAAGTTCGTCTAAAAGTAGCTATACAGCATAATCTAATGGGTATACTGTAGAACTTTAAATATAGACTTGAGAAGTAAGTAGTGAACACATAATATTACAGTAGTAGCTCATAGAATACGGGAAAAAAACCAGAGCCAGTCCCGTCGTTTTACAAACCTCAACATAAATAATACACAAAAGCCTAAAAGGAATGAATAGATAGTGATAGAAGTGAAATAAAAATCTGGTCAGCAGTCCAGTATCGTAGCTCAGTTGGTAGAGCACCGGGCCAGAAACCCAGTGGTCACTAGTTTGAATCCTGCCACGGCCTAAATGTCCATTTCATCTTCAATTGTCGCCGTGTATGAATAGACAGTGAACAAACATTTACAGCCTAATCAGTTAACAAAATTCAATTCGGTTTGTGAAAATTTACTTATTCATTTCAAGTTGATATTTATTATGGAGGAACATTAGGAACCTGGGAGTCATTGGACAACCGCTTCGTCCTAGCACAAGACTCTTCAGCAATGCGCACTCATGACCCCACCACAGATCGAAACCAGGACCTGCAGATTCCGTGACTAGAGGGTCATGAGTGCGCACTGCTGAAGAGTCCCATATTAAAATGAAACCAACTAATGTCACTCCATGATAAATACCAACCTGAAGTTACCAAAAATGTCATAAAAAGTAACAAACTAAACAAAGAATATTCTTTTCAATAAATTCTCATCAGATCTTATTATATTTTCAGATTATGATTCTCATTTTAATCGATTGATTCCGTTGATAGTTTCCAATCCGACAGTATAACAGGATAGTGGAAAAGAAAACTTCTTTTCAGGCGCATATGTATCCTCGAAACATGAAGTACGGAGAATTTTTCATTAGGTCAACAACAATAAAAAAAATAGCAACCATACTTCTCAATTGTTCAGTGAACGACTCTCCAACAAAACATCAGGATATTAGGGGGTAAAAAAAATTTTGTGTAATCAGTATGAGTTATATGATCATTCATTGCTTGAATGTAAGCATCCAGAGTCATATTATTTTCGCAGATAAACAGTATCAGACTATTCGTATATTTTTATGTATACAATAATTGAAAACTCTGTCAAGATGAAATCATGCACACAAGATATGTGTAAGCGACCAGTACAAGTTTTATTCATCTTGATGACCAGTAGGGGAATCCAAGAAGTGCGTTTCGTCCTATCTGGGACTCCTCAGCTGGGTATACCTGTACTCCAATGAACGTTGTTCCTACCGGGACTCGGACCTACCATTCATCGATTCAAACATCTAAGCATTATCCGCTAAGACATGTTCACAATAGACACCTCTTGTGCGGCGGATATCATTTATTGTTGGATCCTGTATAGCAACGGAATTTAGAAGTATCAAACAATGACTAACACAAGTATTCAAATGGTCAATCAGAAGTACAGGTGACAGCAGTTCAACGTAGTTCAATAGCTGTTTCATCGACTGCGGACACAATTCCTTTTTAATTCCATAACTTTCCAAGTGTGAAACTAGTAGGTAAGGATTCTAGAATAATCAGATAATATGACATTCCAAATAGAGCTTATACTGTCCAAAGCTGTAATCGATGGTAGATCACTACAAGCAGGTGTAGACTTTGAAAATGATGAAAGTGATTACTGCTTAACAGGACAGAGTTGATCTGGTACAGAATCGTCTCTATGTAAATTATTATCTTGTATTTTGACTCATGAAAAAGATATCGTTTTTACTACTTACAGGCTGAATATTTCTCCATGGTTTGTTGACATCCAAAACGTGTTGATTGTCATCATCATCATTATTTTGTCTATTCTGAACATTATTACTACAGATAATAGCTTCCACTGTATCGGCAAACTCTAATGCTTCTGGCTCAATTGAGGTGAGTAGATAGTCTAGTCCAGGCTGCTGATGAAGAAAAAAACAAGAGGAAAACATCAGTACTTAGAAATGAACATCAAAACGTCAATTGGTTACTGTGACAGGAATTTTGAACAATCTGTATAGTGTAGTGATCACCGATCAGTTTACATAGTCGAAGTCCAGTCACTTGAACGCAGGTTCAAAGCTCACTTTCACCTAACATGATTCAATGAGGTAGGTAGTAATCTTAGTAAACTGCAGACGACGCAACAACAGGCATACGAGTTAGTCTGGCGTACAAACCTCAACATGCTTCCCATACAAATAATTTTATGACGGACGAATACAATTTACCATTGTCCCTTGACCAACGGTTTACAATTGGTTTACTACAACTCATAAGTAGTTTACAACTAGTTAATACAAAAAGTTGACATCTAAGTGCCAGGCTATGAGTCACATCTATTTGTGAGAGGATTTATGATACTCTCCGTCAGTTAGGCTTCAGTGAGTGGAGTTGGACTTGAAAGCAACCGAAAGCAACGATCTCACGAATTATTGCTGCGTTTTTCACAGTTTCATCGCTACGAACTTAGTGTACTTATGCATGACAGATACTCGTTAGATGCATGCTAAAGTGTGATAATCTCATTATTGAGTAGTAATCATAATAATAGGATAACCTAGCAACTGCATATAGAATTTTATAGTTGGCTATACGACCACTTGTTAGGTGGGCGCTGGTGATAGTATTTAGCTATCCTAACTTCGGTAAGTGAAAAGGCATTCTACGCTTTGATTTACTACTTGAATTCCAATGCCCCTGATCAAATCATTAATAACTCCATAACAAGTTACTTTCTCATTTAACAATAAGGCTTGAATCCTGATTCAATCTGATTCGATCACTAAATAATAGAAATGAGAAATTAAGCATTAATCTCTTTGTGTGTCTAATTAATAATCAATCTATCTTCCCAGCATACAATAGAAATGATAATCGTTTAGTTGATTATCAGAGGGTGAGTAGAAACTCAATACATGTTACAGCATTGTTCCTATATACGCCCAACAAAATCGAGTTCAAACATCTAAATCTAAAAAAATGAGTAAATTGATAACCAATAAGAAATTCGAAAATGAGTTAATTGATTCGCAACTACCACCAAAACAACTTTAGTAGGTTTCGAATGTATCCACTCTATGACATCTTCCAAAGAGTGAACATTTCCACAAACCTTTATTTTTAAATTCTTTCGCCTCCAATACATTTTTTTCTTGACATCACTTTTATTGCACCAACTTGTTTTCTGCATGCTGTCTTTGAAGTATTACAACTTGAACAGATAGACTTCTGTACAAAGTTTCACGTTGATTTAGTCTGTCTGTATGGTTGAGAATATTTGTAGCTTAAATGGATGGTCTTGATTGTATTGTGTTCTCTGAGCTGGGTTGTTTAATCGTGGAGCTTTCATAGTCTCTCTAGACGACATCATCAGAACTAACTTTCGTGTGAACTTCATACTGAAGTTAGTGCTGATGTCGTTTAGAAGGACTATGAAAGCTCCACGATTTAAACAACCCAGCTCAGAGAACACAATACAACCAAGAGTCTATTGGTGTACATATATATCAATAAGTTTGAAATAATAACCCACGTTTTGCATGAAAAAAGGCTATCTGAAGAAACCTGTCTTAGTCTATAGTGTCACCGTAGAGGATCTACGAGTATCGCTCAAAGCATATTACTCTTAACTTAGCGAGAACCATCCTTTTTACTCAAAACACTCCATTTCGTGCAGGCTCTAAAATTTGGATGCAGTCTCATTGTGTTGCGTCAGTTTCATTAATTTGATGTTGGAAAAGGTGGAAACTGTAACTAAGATTTCAATAATAACAGTTGTCAGATAGTTTATGGTTTGAGCGCGGTAGTTTTCGACTGAAATTTCCACAAGCATGTACGATTGGTATATTATTATTATTATTATTATTAAGTAGTGACAATGTTATTCTTTAAATTTTCTTGACAGCGAAGTTTTCATCAGTTAATGCCTTAAAATCCAATTGTAGTTCAGTTTTGTTGGTACCACAGTTGCAATAATAAGCAACTGATGTCCTTTATCCATAAATAAACTAGCGTAACCGAGACAGGATGGGTGCGGTTATGTTGACTTAGACACTGAAATGCTTCGGTTAACAAAACATCATATCATAGAAGCATAAACTTTCAAGACTAATTTGTCGATTAGTGATGCGGGATTAATCATCTTTAGGACCGATGAATAACTATTCTACTTGCAAGACAGTAATCGTAAGTAGGTTATGGGATTGAGGATTAAAATATTTTTGGATGAAAGTGAAACACGTTAACAGGTTACCACTATCAGACTAGTGGCCTATCAAAAATAAAGCCAAGAGACTAAACTGATCATTATTTTTTTTTTTTATTAGTCCCTTGGATTCCTAGTGGAACATAGGGCTTCAGTAGCACGCCTCCAGTGACCTCTGTTCTCTGAGATCTTTTGAACCTGGTTCCACGACAGCCCACAAGCTCTCATTTCCTCCTCGCATGACCTCCTCCATGTCACCCTCGGACGTCCAACTCGTCGCTTCCCATGGGGATTCCACTCGAGGGCCTGACGCGTGATGTCCTCAGTCGGCCTTCTCAGTGCATGGCCAATCCATCTCCACTTCTTCCTGCATATTTGTTGCGTGATAGGTTCTTGGTTGGTTCGTTCCCAGAGTTCCTTGTTGCTTATTTTTTCTGGCCATCTGATCTTCAGCAGCGAGCGTAAGCAGTTGTTGATGAATGTCTGTAGTTTATTGGAAATGCCTTTCGTGACGCGCCAAGTCTCTGAGCCATACAAGAGCACTGACTTGACGTTGGTGTTGAAAATCCGTATCTTGTTCCGCATGCTGAGTGCAGAAGATCTCCACACTGGTTTCAGGCTAATGAACGCCTGTCTTGCTTTTCCGATTCTGACTTTGACGTCCTCGTCCGTCCCGCCTGTAGTTGAAACAGTGCTTCCTAGATAAGTGAAGGAGGTTACTTCCTTCAAGTTTCTCCCGTTGACGGTGATTGGAGTTTGTTGTTGTTGTTGATGGTGGTGGTGCGGTATCTTCATCACTTCTGTCTTCTCTATATTCACCTGAAGTCCCGTCTTAGCTGCCTCTTCTGTCAACTTGTTAGTTTTTGCCTGCAGATCTTCAAGTTTATGTGACATTAGGCATAAGTCATCGGCGAAATCCAAGTCTTCTAGGTTCTTTTCCGTCGTCCAGTGTATCCCCCTCTTCTCGCTGCCTACTGTTTGCTGCATGATCCAGTCCACCACAATAGGAATATCATGGGGGATAGTAGGCAACCTTGTTTCACTCCTGTCTTCACTTCAAAGGCATCACTGAGCTTCCCATTGTGGATTACTTGGCATGTGGCATCTTCATATAGTTGTTGAATGAGGCGGATAAAGGTTTGCGGTACTCCGTAGTATTGAAGCAGTTTCCAAATTACTTCTCGGTCGACGCTGTCAAAGGCCTTCTCAAAGTCGATGAAGTTGAGGTATAGAGCTGATTGCCATTCTACGCTCTGTTCTATGATGATACGAAGCGTTGCAATTTGGTCAGCACATGATTTGTACTTCCTGAAGCCTGCCTGTTCCGGTCGCAGTTTTGAATCCAGTGCGTCTTTAAGCCTCTCCAGGATGATGCGGCTTAATATTTTACTTGGGGTGGATAGGAGAGTGATTCCGCGCCAGTTCTTGCAAGCACTGAGGTCTCCCTTCTTCGGCAGTTTGACAAGGTAACCCTTCTTCCAATCGTCAGGTACCTTCTCTTCCCTCCACACCTTCTGCAATAGTGGTGTGAGCATGTCCGCTGTTGTCTCTGCATCTGTTCTCAGTGCTTCTGGCGGTATTCCATCTGGTCCTGCTGCTTTCCCGCATTTCAGTAGCTTTATGGCGTTCAGGACTTCCATTTTCGTTGGGGGATTTATGTTCACTTGTAATTCAGCGGCTGCAGGTGGTATTTCTGGACGAAGTGCAGGTGGTGGTCGATTCAAGAGCTTCTTGAAGTGGTCGGCCCATCGTTTCCTCTGTTTCTCTTCTTTTGTAATTAAATTTCCTTCTTCATCTTTTATTGGTTTCATCTGTGTTGGTCTCTTCCCTGATAGCAACCTGGTTATTTGATACAATGTCGTCAGGTCTCTCTTACCTGCAGCCTGTTCTGCTTCACTTGCCAGTGTGTCGTAGAAGTGTCGTTTGTCTTTGCGTGCACTCTTCTTCACTTCTTTATCCAGTGTTTTATACATTGTGCTCAGTTCCTCTTGTCGTTGAGCATCCTTGCACTGGTTTATCTTCTGCTTCACCATCCTCCTCTCCTCTATCAGCTTCCAGGTATCCGTCGAGATCCATTCCTTGTCTTCCTTCTTCCTTCCTAATACTGTTGTGCAGGTTTCTTTCCACATAGCTTTCAAAGACTTCCAGTGTTCTTCTACACAGGTTTCTTCAGGGATGTCCCTCGACGTCTCCCATTTTGTCTTGATGGCTGCTTTGAAGATCTCCTTTGTAGTTTCATCCTTCAGTTTCCGAGTGTTGTACTTGAATTGAGGTCTATCACCAGCTTCCTTGAAGGCTTTTAACTTGATTTGGAAGGTTCCTTGCACTAGATAGTGGTCTGAACCTACATCTGCTCCTCTTCTTGACCTTGTGTTAAGTAGACTGCGTCTCCATTTTCTTGAGATTGAGATAAAGTCGATTTGATTTTTAGTGTGTCCATCTGGTGAAATCCATGTCGCTTTGTGGATATCCTTGTGCCTGAACACACTGCCTCCAATCACCAAATCGTTGAATGCACAGAATTCTGCAAACAATTCTCCATTCTCATTCATTTCACCTAGCGCCTCTCGACCCATGGTTAGTTCTCTTCCCGTGTTGTCCCCTCCCAGTTTGGCATTCATGTCGCCCATTAGAATTTTGATATCGCCAACTGACGTCTTGTCCAGTGTTGACTGAAGTTGTCTGTAGAATTCCTCCTTTTTCTCTTGCTCTGCATTATTTGTAGGTGCATAACATTGTATGATTGTGACCTTTCTTCCTTTTGAGTTGAATCTTGCTGTCATGATCCTGGAGGAGATTGGTTCCCACTGCATGAGAGCCTTCGATGCTCTTGAGGACATCATGATAGCCACTCCCTCAGTGTGCTCGTGGTTGGCGTCTGGGTGACCGGAGTAGATTATTGATTCTCCAGTTGACAGTTTGGAGAGTCCACTCCCATTCCATCTGCTTTCGCAAATCCCAAGCACTTCGATGTTATACCTTCTCATCTCCTTTGCAATCTGGGCTGCCTTACTGGGTTCAAACATCGTGCGGACATTCCATGTCCCCACGTTTACTTTCGCTTTCATCGAGAGAAGACACATCGGCCAATTGGCTTCCCGAAGGCTTTCACCAACTGGCGTCATTTCGCCTCTCCGATTCCAGCGGGGAATAAGTTTGTTTTCATTTTTTATATTTTGTTTGTGCTTTGAAGTTTCTTTAGCGGTTAGATTTGTTTTACGGGGTAGGGTTGCTAGCCCTATGCCCAACCTTCCCTCTTTACCCGGGCTTAGGACCGGCTAGTAACTAGTAAACTAGTTAACCAGGCAGTTAACCATGACAGCTTAAAAAGGAATTCAATCATTGATCACTATATTTACATCATAATTTAAATGGGACAAAACTGATTGAATATTACACCCTGATAATGTTTATCAGAAGCTTCTTTGTGCAACAAAACAACGAAGTTTGCGAATGGATTTCTGCTATGAGTATTTGAAGTGTATTTTTACAGTCACATTTTATTTGTAGAAATTATTTTATGAAATATGTAGAAAACGTGTTTCTGGGCGATGAGTGAGACTGACAACAAAAACGTATCGAGGTAGAAGCGGTTACGGAAGGAACTTCACCGAAATATTTAAAAACAACAATATATAACCTACTTCACAGCACAAACAGTATTGAAATCTCAGGCAGTAAAAGTATGCGATATGAGCTAATAGTGACTATCTGAGTTGTTGTACATTACTTGTGCCGAACGGAAGTACTCATTAACCAGATCTAAACCGTACTGCACTCCACATAAACTTCATAGAGCATAAATAAAGACCAAAGCATCTAAGAATATAAGTTACATTAATACAGGAGTAAAACTTGAGCACTGTAGCTGACTGTAATTCCATTTTAGTCTGCTGTGTATTAATTAACTTCCTTTCGTTATTCAGAATATTTTGCCCCCTGACCGGATACAATTCTGGAACATTCTAACCGTCGTAACACATATTCACGAATGTACAGCTTAGTAAATGACTTCATCGAAAAGAAAATTTTTTCTTCGCTGAAACCACGTCTTGTCTTTCCCTATGATCAAATGGGTATATTCGGTGTTTTAGATGTGTCACATAGTAACGTTTTGAACATAAATTATTGTCCATACTCATATCAGACGTTAATATGAATATACAACATAAAGATGAACAACAAATTGTGTCCGAAACGTTGTCCAGTAGACAATAGTGTTTCACTGTGTAACAAATCCAAAGAACAGACTATACCGGAGCGCAAACTACATACACCGTGAAGAGTAGAGAATTTCGGTTAGTTTCACTCTGGTCAAATTAAAGAGAGAAAAAAACGGTGAATAAGAATATCTTACAAATGATAGTTAAATTATTCGAACGACGACACGTTTGTTAGTCGATAATAATAATAATAATCCAAAACTCAGAAGGGGGAGAGACAATCACGATGACTGACATATGTAAAATGATTTCTGCTGCTGTAATAATAACTCACTAAACACTCCTGTGCTCTAACTCCTCACCTAAGCTGAGTCAAAGTTCACACCGAAAAAATGCTTCTGTTGGATAGATGGTGAGAGTTATATAATAGACATACAAATAAATAATGCAGGATGAGAGATTAATGGGTCCAAACGTATAATATGCTAATGTAAATACCAAAAGGGTATACACGAATAGACAACCAATTCAATACATAAGAGTTCAGTTCGAAAGATAGGAACGAGAGTTGATAAGCACGGCTAAATAGTTAATGTACTATAAAGACGCTAGTAAACGAGCAGCTCCTTTGGAATCTATTCACAATATTGTAACTTAAAACTTTCTTGAAAAGATAAACAATAATTATCTCTGAATCACTGAATAATTAATTATGCTTACGTCAGATTCAATAGTTTCTATATTACTTTGATCAATGCAATGCATGGGATGGGTTACATTTATTTCTCCAGTATTCCCTTTTTTCACACTATCCAGTCGACCAATCATTGTTGAGTCATTATCTTCACTAGCATTTAAGCTATCCATGCTTCGGGATGCAGGTTTGTTAGATAAACTGAAATTCACTGGAGAAAAAAAGGAAATGAAATAGAAGTTAATTAATTGGGAGAAAATGTATAGAGGTAGATAAAAGTAGAGAATATCAATAGCCATTCTATCTACACAAATGCAAACTCTATTCTTCTAGAAACCTTAACTTTTTGAACCATTACTATGCATATCTGTCAACTGGTTAACCCGCTGTATAATGTTAGATGAAGTAGATTCAGTCTGTCAAAAGGTTAGGGGTGGTCAGACGACAACTTGGTCCTAGGTCATGAATTTCCTGACTGTCAGTTTTAACTACGTGGGAAAATGTAGACTTCTAGGTTGGTACCCATGTGACAACTGAACTCAGCAGTGGAAGACTGTAGGTGACATGGCTCGGAATCGACCACAGTGGCGCAGATGCATTCAGATACTACTCTAATCGTCAGATCGATTGTTTCATGTCTTCTCTTTCTCTTTTCACGACTCTCTACAACTTTTGGTTACTTTCTTCTTCATTTATCCATTCTTCCTGTTGTTGTCTTCTTCGTTGATCTGTTGACATAAAACGTGCTAACTTGGACCGCTACGCAGTAATGCAAGGTGGTAATTCTAATGATGACTGACCGAATGAACTACAGTTAACTTCTAGCGAAAGTATATGAGAATCAGTTAACAAATTCACATTGAAGTTATTTTTTGACTCACAAACCTAACGTCAACAAAAATTATAATCGAGTTCAGTAGTCTATATGCAAATTAAAATCCACAAAGACTATTCCCTCAGCAGCATACTAAGCAAACATGAAATTTAGAATGTAAGTTCCAATAGAACCACTATGATATCTGAGCTTTGATATTTTGTTGCGAAAGCTTCATCATCAGGCTTGTTGACATCTTCAGCACTAACGTCTTTATGAAGGATATCCTGTGTACATGTTAAAATGACCTTAGATTTGAAGTTGGATTAACAGTTGGAGAAACCCTTACTGCTAACAAAAATAGAATACATTGGATATTCCCATTTAGACATTTAGAAAAAGACTGATTGAGTGAAGAAATATATTCCTTTTCAACTTGGTCTTCATCTTGGGCTCTACACTAATATATGTGGGTTTACAATATAGTCAAATTACCAATCACCTTGTGATGTTTCGGAAATTATCATGTAAATAATCAATAGAGTTACTAAAATTGGAAATATGAATATTGATAGAAACAAGGAGAAGGGGAAGAGGTGTACAAAGTAAACCTACAAGTTACATCATGTTGATAGCCACGGTAATGAAAGTGGTCAAACAAACTTCTTTTGGATACAAAGGTTAGGTTTGTAAAGGTGGATTACAATCGCCTCTGCTATGTGAAGTAAGCGCGAGTGTGTAATACATGAGGTAAATTAATTGGAATCTCATGGATGATTTGGAAGATTTTTCCAGTAACCACTTGATGTCCTGTATCAGCTAAGTGTGCAAGTATGGAGCTCTTTATAGTTCTAATTTGTCCCTTGTTCAACCATGATGGATGGTGCTCAGAAATTCGACGATGGAATTGCCTCACTGTACGCCCAATATAACTCGCTCCACAGGAGCAGTTGAATTGATAAACGCCCATAGAAGTGGCACAATCAGGCAGTTTGTCTTTATTTCTTGCACCTAGAATCGGGCGGTTGTAGAAGGCGGGACATAATTTAGCGGCTGGGAATGCTTTATGCAAGACTCTTTTTATGCGTTGTGTGATCTCACTGGCAATATCACTCTTAAATTGCAGCTTCAAGAAGATTTGCTTCTTAGGAACTGTTGGCATTGTTTTCTTAACCCTCGTAATATTCATGTGCTTATTTACGAACTTGTCTGGGTAGCCATTCCTACTAACCAGATCACGGATGGTGGCGCACTCTTCCTTTATAGCATCCTCCGAGCAAATAGCTGATGCACGGTATGCTAAGCATTTCATTAGGTTCCTTTTGTATTGCATAGCATAACAAGAAATACTGATCACTGAGCTGTATCGAACCTGTTTAGATACAGTCAACAACCACAGTCACCTTCAACTCAGGCTCTAATATCGTTTAAATCTCCAAATTTTTACACTATTAGCAAGTGAATTTTTCTGTTACTATGGGAGGTGAATGAACATATGTGTTAAAATGTAAAACAGACAGAGAAGTCAACATAGAAACTTGGTCAAGAGGTGAATCGATTCAAGCTGCAAACAAGTCTAGAGGAATAATGACAATATAATAAATCCTTATTGGCATGTTGTATAGCTCAATAATTACAGTCAATCAACTGTAAAGTTTATGGTATTCAACTTACTATCTTGTCCTGCAATCCGTTGTAGAATTCGAAATAACTCTGGAGTCATTTTGTCCTTAGCTAGCAGATTACTAAAACATTGTAAGAATCTTTCATCAACCTAAATAAAATATAAATAGCACAACTCAGTAATTCCAATAGACAACTTGATAATTTAGAAAAGTCAAATCAAACTTATAGAGTAATTTTCAGGAAATAATAAAATTGAACATAGTGAGAGTTTAGATATTAGGTGAAAGGCTTGAATGAAATCCTCCATTAATCGTTAATAAGAGTATGCTAAGGATATTTGTAAACAGATGATCGTCAAAAGTCACATTCAACCTATTATTAAATATTTGCGACTAATTGTAAAGAAAAAAAACAGGTAAGTTTATCCTGAAACATTTATGTCGAATAAGATGAGAAAGAATCCATGATCTGATTATCTATCATCTACTGTAAATAAGATTTCCAAAATTCCACAGTAATAGAGAAGCTAAAACTACATCTCTCTGTACTATTCTTAGTACGACGAAACTTGAATTAATTTGTCACTAGATCACTTCTAGCCAGAATAGTTGCATATTCCCTGGTTGTTTCTATAACACACTTCGGCAATTCAATACCTTCTTGACTTAGGAACTCAACTTTTAAGCAATGGTTTTCAGGTTCGGCTTATAAACCGCCTACTTCAGTTTTGGTAACCGTATAGTATCATAAGCCTTCGCACAACAGCTGTTGTGGATTAGATTGGAACAAGGCTCATGACCTTCAGACCAAGATTTTGTATCAGTCCATAAAGTCTCTGCCTACTGGTTTGATTTGTAAACAGAGGTATTAAATGTTTGGTTGAGGTACTTGAGATGATAGAAATCAACAGTTGCAGACCCTGAGTGACATAAGTGAAAACCGGTGACAACAACACAGATGTATTCACTCATAGATATCTTCTAACGATTGAAGATTTTCATTTACCTTAAGTTTACAAATTCCTTCTCATCCCTTCTACACCTATGTCCGCTTTGATATCAACTTTTTTCCAACCATCTGTTCTTTGCGTGATACTGTGAGGTATGACAACTTGAACCTATGCACTTGTGTGCACGGTTAGACATTGATTTTTCTATCTGATTACAAGTGTTGCTCATTGTCTAGTAAATAAAGATGTATAGGGTTGAGTTATATAACTGCATTACTAATAAAACCCTAACCATACAACAATCTCTTGATCAGCTGATGTAAACGAATTCCTTTTTTCTTCATACATACCATACCTTTCTCAATTTCTCGTTAAATTGGTATTTATTAGCTTTTTTGAAATTATTCGTTTACATTTATATGAAATTGATGAAAAAGTACCGATTTATAACAACAAGTCGTTCACCTATTGTTTAAATTAGTGCAGGGGAAGAATGTTAACAATTTCACAAAGAAAATATGTGTATTACTATGCACTACTAAATAAACTAACTAGGAAAACGGAGTAATCAAAACAGTAACCACATTTTACAGTAACATTATCAATTGATAGCAAGACAGTTTTATTTTATTAAACAACATCAAGGTGAATATCAGAAATCAATAAAAAGTTGTGTAGTCAGTCACAAAGTAATGTAAACTATCGTAGCATTAACTTATAAACTCTGAATTTTGATTTGAGTCATGTAGAGGAATGTAGACTTCAAGATCACGATTCATGTGACAAGTGAAATTGACTCAGAATAGGTGGCAATAGTACAGATGAATCAACATAGTATCGTTATTTTAACTGCCATATCATACTTCGCTATTCACGTTATCTCCTTTTCTCTATCACTTGTCATAAATGTCTACGACTCTGTTTACCTTTTTTTCTGTTGTTGAAATCTTTCATATCAGTTCCCAGTCTAAGGATGTGCCTAAAATGAAGTCTGGCGACTAGAAGTTCTATACAGTATTGCCAGGTTCTATGTCGATGCTAACTTGACTGACTAAAACCATCCTCAAACAAATCGATTTTTTTTTAACTACTCACTAAAATAATTAGTAATGAACAAGTCTGGGTTAGAATAATGGAACAGAGAGAATGTGTGGACGTGTTGAGAAATATACAATAACTCGATTATGCCTAAAGTTTATACAAGCAACTAACGCGTAAAAACATGTAGACCAACCAGTACATAAGTTTCATAACTCAAATTTGGGCAATAATTGTATTCAAACACCTAATCTCAAGGATAGACAAGTGGATAACTTGATTTATTTGAGGTAAGTAGTTACCTAGTTAACAAACAATCAGCTGATAAAAAGCAACCCATACAAAGGAGCTTCAATGGAGTATGAATACTATTCAATAAAGTTGTACAAGTAAGTGAAACTTACTGTTCTGCTTGATGTCAAGTTTAAATCGTCTAAATTCTTATTACATAATCTCAGATTGATATTCATTTCACCTTTATCCGTATCCCGTAACGTATCATCGGAACCTTCTTCATCGAATAGAATATTCATTAAAGCATCGTTTGATTCATCACCAAGGAAACTGTCGACAACATTTTTATCAACACTACCATCATCACCATCGTCATCTTCATCATCATCATCATCATCATCCTCATCATCGTCGTTATCATCATCATCATCATCATTCTCGTTGGCGGTATTGGGGTTATTGTTTCTCTCATTATCGTTGTCATTGACATTATCATTGTCATTCTCCTCCTCCACGTTTTCATTACCACTATGGATAGGATTCGATTGTGGCGACGATGGTGCTTTATCACAATCAGATAATACACTTGAGGACTGTTGTTGAACATCTTTTTTACTGGTCCTTTTCGATAATAAATTTGGAGAGGATTTTTCACGTGATTTTTGAATATGACTCGTTACGGTAGTACTTGTGTCAGTGGTAGCACAACTTTTAGTATAACTGATTCGGTTAACTTGATTAGTATTAGGAGATTTGATAATTGGTATTGGTGATGACCCTGATGCCAGTGTCGAAGAAGTTTCTTTCTTTTCACTGAGTAGTGAGATGGAGTAGATTTTTTGAGCTATAGTACTGGCACTTAGCACCTACAGAAAGAGATTTAAAAAATACCTTAGACTGAGATAACCAGATAGAATCAAAGTCGAATCCCATCAATGATGATTTAAAAAAATAAGGTTTTAAGAGAAAAAATAATGGATGGTCCTGCTCGGAGATCAGTGTATAGAAAGCGAACAAGGAATGGCCAGTAACGTATATTTCTAAAACTGGACCCCTTGAAGTAGAAGAGGAAACCTAATTTATTTATTATCATTGAAAATTAAAAGGATCTGTACAGATCATACAACCGAAGATAGGTTAGAAAGACTCTTATAAGCACTCACAGAAAATAGATATCCTACAGGTTCATCGATAAAAACTCAAAAACGAACAAGGAAACTGAAAGAAACTCTTCAATACTAAGGAATATTTACTTCAGTTTCATTTTAAAGGCAATACTGGGGCAGAAATCATGCAGAATCATCTAACCAGATACAGATATGTTTCTAACGAATTGTGAATCACTTTTATTGGACAAATGACTCGTCAATGTGCAAAAGACAAACAGTTGCTACGGCTAACACCAGTGTGAAGTAATTAGTCCCTTTGATAAGTTTGCATAATGTAATAAAAAGATGAAAGCTATCTAGGAAGTATGAAGCATTTGCGCAAATCTTGTATTATCTTTATTTATTTGCCTCACCTCACTCTCTGTTTTCACCTTTTATACAAAATACCTTAACAAGTAAATGTGTGACTAGACTATGTTAATGATGGATCGTGGCTAGCAGTGGAATCCAGCATGCGCATTTCGTCCTATTTAAGACTCACCAGTTAGCTGGATGTACCTGCTTCCCAGTGAGTGATATTGTTCCCACCGGGATTCGGACTCGGGAGCGCCAGCGCATTATCCACTACATCACTGAGACACGATAGCCACTTCTTATGCGACGGGTATAGTTTTTAGTATAAGGGTTTTTATATCATACCGTCGTTGATTTGACCGAATTGATAGGTCTCTATTAGCATATGGGCTCCTGTGTGGATGCCTCGATATTGCCAACAGTCCAATTATGTTAACGATGGACTAGACTGTTCAAAATAAATTGCGTAAATACAGTAAATTTCTCAGATAATCTCCGTCTTCTGATACCATCAGTGTATCGAAAGATCCATTTGTCTAGATAAAGTCAACCATATAAACACCAAACATCATGGACTTTTCGAATGTTTTTCCTAATAATATGTGACTATTTTGATAACTAACATAAAACTGTTAGTTGTAAGTGACACTTTCTCAGCTTCCAATAAAATTTGAATTGATAAAAATATATTTTCTGTAATCTATCATTTCCATCATTAGTTTTATGAATCATATCAAAATTTATCACAGATAGTATAAGATTTATTGTTTATATATGAAAAAGGGTTGGAAATCTAGTAATATCTTAGTGCATGCAACAGATTATTTGTGTTTCCTTGGTCGAAAAAATAAGTTATTTATTTATTATTTTTTTTTTTGACCTAGTGCTTTTATAGGTTCATGAAAACTGTATATTAATGATGTACTTTTGTCGAATAAAATATCCTCCTTACAATCACAGTCCAGATATTGTCCGCAATATATTTCCGTGAAATATAAGGGAGATAGGTAGCTATTCGTATCCTATGCAAATGTCTCATCGCGTTTATACCCTCTGAAAATTTCTTATTATTTCACTCGGTTAATTCAGATTACGACTAAAAAAATTGATCTAGCGATGTACAAAAGTCATTATTTCACTTGTTAGGTGAGTTAGAAATGTATCATAAGTCTGTTTTTACAGCTTTGCATAGAAAGCTTGACGTCTGGAAAACTATTCAATCTACCGGAAATGTATTTTGATACATCTCATCAGCATTCTCTTTTTTAAGTAATTCTGTAATGTTCAAAACTTCATTTTTATTTCTTTACCTATTGACATATAGTCTGATGAGAAGTATAACCTTCAGCATGCATTGACTCATCAAGTCTGATAGGGATAGGGATAGAGTCATAAAAGTCGAAATTTTAAAGAGCAACTAGCAAAAAGGTGAAAAGAAATAATCATAATTCGTGAATTCTGAGTTGTTTAAGGGAACCTGTATTCTATGATGTTTTTGGATTATTATTACTATTATGACTGATGTATTTCGTGTATTTTTCCTGCCCATTCCTTCGACTAGGAAACTAGTAGCAGATGAGCGTATGAAGAACACAATACTAATATCAGACAAACACATAGATTGGTAAATGTGTTAACAGTTGGATGTTTCAGGAAACTTGCCCTCTCATTCTCTTTACATTACAATGATTCACAATAAATATTCTAATTAAGACTTCTGATGCTTGTTCTCACCGCCAATTGATAAGTTAAGCAGTAGGAAATATCCGGCAGTAACGAAGCATCCACATAGGTGCTCATCTGCAAACAAAGGTCAAATGATCCGGTCGCGTATAGCAACGAAAAACTACAAGTATCAAAATAACAACTGGTACCCATTGGACAAAGAGGTAACTATCGTGCCCCAGTGACCAAATGGATAACGGGGTTCACGTCTCAGTGGGAACAACATTCACTGGGATATAGGTACCTCCAAATCCATCCCAAATAGGAGGAAACACGCGTTCTAGATCCCACTTCACTTCCGACTGGTTGACCCCATAGGCTGAATGGTTATCGCGTTCGCCATGAAACCTGAAGGTTCTGAGTTCGATCCCTAGCCGGGTCGTGGGTGCGTACTGCTTAGGAGTCCCCTACTAGGACGAAACAGCTGTCCAGTGCTCCCAGATTTTCAATGGTTCCCCAACTGATGTCAGTCCATGATGAATACTACTTCTAAATGCATCATTTATCATCTTATCAAATGTAATCAACGCTATTTTTAAAAAAATCTGACTTACAGAATCGTGTACACAGTAAACATTGCCATAGAATTCCACACCACCTAGAGCTAACTGTTTTCCTCCGTTTTCATTTGGTCCTGTTGTTTGAATCTTATAAAATCGCCATCCTTTAGTAGGATTCGTACAAGCTGTATTCGATGTTGACGATATTGGTTGCAGGGTACTGTTATCATTTTTATAACAGTCTACTATGCTCCAAGTAGCACGACTACCCGATACAGAATGAATACTTGAATCATTGGTATGCTCACGCAAAACAGTCCAAGATACAGCATCATTTGAAGCCTAATAATCAATCAATTAAAATGAAGACAGTTTATTAACAGAAATAAGCACTCGGGTAAAAACCTTATTGATTGACGTGAGTTTGAGACCCGTTTAAAAATTGGGTTTAGCAGCTCAGTTGATAGAGCGTTGAGTAAGTAATCTGCAAGTCCCTGGACAAAATCCTGCCGCAACACAAGTTTTCATTTCACCTTTAATCGTCACTCGACAAAAGTAATACTAGTCTGTCAAACCACAGCCATTATACATAGTCTCATCGGTAAAGAAAGCAAAGTAAATGATACTTTTCATGCTAAAAGTAAGTTTGAGAAAAGGATGTTTGTCAATCTCGTATCAAGGCAGTTTGAGTTATATTAGCTCTTGCAAGAGTTCCTGCAATACACGTCAAAGTGCATCAACTCATGCATTTCACTTTCGGAGTAAGTATTTCAAAAATCCCGGAAAATGACATTTAAAAATTCTAAAATCATATTTATTAACTTTGATATACGATAGATAATATTATGCGTCGAGGTACACCGCTCATCTATTAGTATGCAACATAGTCTGTTTCTATAAACGTATTCGATGACTACAGACCAAGCAATGAAAGGAAAAAAAATTGAAATTGAATAGTTGAAATGCACTCAACAACCTTATGAGCTTTCTTGTAGTATGCAAGGAGCCACAACTATTGTGTGAGGACTAAAGATACTACTACTACCTCGCTGCCCAAACCTAGCTAGATGAAGAGGTGTTCAAACCCTTAACCCAGGCATGGGTTGAAAGTCAATTGCTTAAACCCAAAAGTCGTAGAGTTCCATTGAAGAGTAACAGGTTTGAAGTAAGTAAACATAGAGAACATCATTATATTCCCCTGTTTTTTATGCATTCACTTTGAAAGCTTAAAAGTATATTGTCATGTTAACCTTAACTGTTACATAAGATAGTTACAGTAAATCACTACGATCCATAGGTTTTCGATATACAGTATTATTTACTGGATGACGTTTCGAACACAAGTTGTACCTCCTAATCATATCAAAGATAACTTCACATCTTGGACACTCTGGGAGTTACCTTTGAAATGACAATGGAAAATAAATTGTCCTCAAAATGTTATCCAGTAGATAATAGAGTTTTACTGTTTAAAATATCCAATGTAGATTTCGACTAAGTTCTATTATTGTATTACTCTTAGACACAGTTTATACTCAATTCTGAGAATATCAACTCACAATAAGTGCTAAAAACTGATTAAAACGGAAAAATATAGATAAAAGGTGTTCATAGCAATCCTGAAATTGTATGACTTCGAAGTTCAACGTTAGGTGGAGTACACGACGATGAAAAGAAAGCGGGATGTCTGAGATTAGAGAGAGACACAACACTAAACTATGCATCTCTATTGATTAATGTTCTTAAGCCTTTACATCACTGCAAATAAATTTATTGATTAGACCGCTTGATATGATAAAAATAATTGATTAAAGAACATTGAAAAAATGGCTACAAATCAGTCACAACATAACACAGATCTGGCTATTACTCTTTCTACACCAATTCATCATCTTATTACCTAAACTTTAGTCATTTCATTACATTTCAGTTTGTTCATTAAATATGTCGCATATAGAAATCGCATTATTTATTTGTAAGCGTTTCGCACACAACCTATTGTCCATATTCATATCACGGGGAATTTCACAACACTTTATTCTCTCTACTTTGTCATATGCCTAGTAGAGATTTCGATATATCTGCAACAAGAGTAACAACATATCACACAAGAAAGGCAATTCAATTAATCAGTCAATCAATATCAACATAGGACCAGGCATTACTGCGTAACGGCCCAACTTGCCACACCTCGTATCAGTACATCAAGTAGAAAGGTAGTGAGGTGGAGGATGAAGATAAGAGAATGCAGTCAAAAGAAATATAAAGTACAAGAAGAAAGAAAGGAGGAATGACAAAGTGATGAGATTCAGTATAGTGTAGTTAAGATGAGGATAATGCGTGTATACATCTGTGCCACTGACATCGGTTCTGAGCCATATCACCTAGAGTCAGTATCAGACCACTGGTTCCTCTTGTCCCGCCGACCCCAACCACCTAGTCTGTATCGCTCCACATGGCTAAAACCAACAGTCAGAGACTTCATACATTGGTGCCATGTTTTAGTCTGGCTACTTCGAGCCTTTTTCCAGCCTGAACCCACCTCAGCCAACATTGTGTGACGAGACAATCGGTGACTGCGCATACGTAGTACGTGTCCCAACCATCTCAGTCGATGAAGGTTCACAACTGTGTCAACTGATTTACCTCTTCTCCCCAAAACTCTACACCTAACTTCTGCATTACTCACGTGGTGGTGACACCATGGAATACGTCCCACACTATGAAGGTAACGGTGGTCAAACACTTGAAGCCTTCTTATATCTTCCACTTTCAATGGTCATGTTTCACAGCCACACAGTAGAACAGACCAGACTGCTGTGCAGTACACGCCACCCTTAGTAGACAAACGGATATCACGGCGGCGTCATAGGTGGTGCAAATTGGCAAAAGCCAATCGAGCCTTTTGTATGCGAGTAGAGATCTCATCAGCAACTAACCCACCAGGGTTGATCCTACTTCCCAGACAAGTGAAGTGGTCAACACACTCAACCACTTCAACCACGTCTCTCTCCGAACGACTGAGATCAACAGTCAGGAACTTCATGAACTACTGCCACTTATTGGTCTAGCCGCCCTGAACCCCTCTTCTAACGTAACCCAGCTTCGTCTAGTGTGACACGTTAAGATAGGTGATGGCTCGGCATGCGCAATACATTTCCAAGTGATCTCACTTGACTAAGGTTCACAACCTCATCAGTCGACTTACCTGTCCAATCTAGTACCCTTCGCCTGACCTCAACACTGCTCATACGGTGATTTCGCCACACATGAGCAATGCTACGGAGAGAACTATGATCAATAACCTGTAACCGCTTCACCTCCTACTTTTAACGACTGTGTCTCATAGTCGTATAACAGTAAAATGAAAGCCTAAGCGGTGACAGAATGTGAGCCACCAGCTTGTCCATTGTTGGTCCGTCGCTGTATCTCCAAATTCATCAGATGTAAGTGAAAGTCATACGGCTCCGAAGTACGGTTTATATGTATAGTCCGTTCGAGGAGACTATCATGAATATTTCTGTTATGCTGACGAAAAGCAAGATTTTAGACTGTATTAGTCACTAAAGTTGATTTGAGTTATAAAAGCAAATAAGGTTCCGTGAGGTTGTTGATACACTAATGTATGGTGGAAACTTAGGCATCAAACTGCAATATTATTTCATATTATATTTTATTTAATAAAGCATACAGTGATGCAGTATTATGTAATAAAACGTGTCTAACAAAGCTGAAATTAAGATAGTGCATAGACTGATAAACTGACTCAGCCAGAAGTCTCTAGAGAAGGCTTGTTGGGTAAAAGAGTTATGGATCTAATTAAGGAAAATAATTTAATCTACCAAATACCATGTAATGATTTCTAAGTAAAGTATATGAGTTGTGGTTCATTGGTTTAGGTAAGGAATCCCGCTCCACCTACGGAAATGTGGGCAGCGATTTAGTATTGTTGGTTCATATACTCTAGATATGGCTCATTGTCTACTACATGAATATGGATGTTGTTACTCAGTTGAGATTTGATTTTTCTACTGCATTGTTGAACTGATCAGTTGTCACCAGTTGGTGGAAATTCGAACAGTATTACCTTTTATTATACAACTAATTACACTCTGTCGTATAGCATTTTTATTTCATGGTTACATGAGTGTTTAAAATAGTTATTTAGTGGGAAAAAAACTATATCTTTTCTTATCCCAACTGTTATTATTTATATTAGGCGATTAACTTGTCGTTATTATCCATTATCCAGACTGTGACAGTTAAAATGTGAGTTTTTATCTGTCATCATCCACATCAACAGGATTACACAATCTTTATTTTGCTATTGTTAGGAAATAAAGCCATGAACTTCAGGTATTTGGTATGCGTATGATAATGGTGGTTTATTCTATTCAACTGTCTGTAAGCATCAAGCAAAGTAACTTTTAATATTTCTCTGCATGGCTTTTCAGGAATTTTCGATCCTAAACTTTCGACTAATAGATTATGTGTTTGACCATTACTCCATTCGCTCAGAAGTCACGTACACATTCGTGCTGTAGGCAGTGAGTCGCATGTATTGTGTGAAGGTCAATGATAGTATCTGGCTGCCCAGACCTTAGCAGGTGAAGAGGGATTTGAATCTGTAACTTACCTGTCGAAATTTGAGTATCTAGACAAATGAATCACAGCTTCATGGTATACTGTAACAGTGGTTAGTTGATTGACTCGACGCATACTTTAAATAAGACCAGCAACTAACCAGTGATATGCAACTTTGTGGGTTACTAAAAACAGTTGGCCTTTTTTGCGTATACTTCACTGTAGTTTGCTTCTAATTCCATGTAGTCTCAATAGAGAACAAGTAGGAATAGTGAAACCCAATGAAACAAGCGGACCGCTGACAGCTCTGTACTCAAATATGAAACGGCAATAATAATGAAGCTCTGAGGGAAAGAAAAAGTTTGTTTCATAGCTACCACACTTCAGGTCTACTGCAGTGCCTACCTAATACATGAATATGAATATGGTTGTTAGATCGTATTTAGAAAACAACAGTTTAAGCGGAGAACTGTTTATTTGTTACTGCAATGTGTACTGACCATATGTATTCATGTCATTTTGTTTCTCTCTAGTGATGATTCACGATCGGAAATGGCAGCTGAACGATTAGTTCTTATACGGAAGCGTATGTTAACTTTATCTGAGAAACTATTGGAGAAATTACAATCGGAATCAAGTTCACCTTTCAACGAAGAACAACATACATCAGTTATTATGGCTAAGATTGGACCAATTGATGGATTGAATCGAATTAAAAAAATAGTTCTTCAAATATGGGATGCTTTTAAAACAGATAAATATAATAGTTCAACTGATGTAACCTTGAACAAATTATATACATCTTTTCAGCAGTTATCAACTATATTACATGAAGGTGAACAAACAGTTACAGCCTATGAATTAACTACCAGTGGTTTGATTCAAGTTCTACTATTATGTCTTTCTATTGCACACGCTGGTCGCTGGCATTATCATGTAAGTGTGTGTGTGTGTACAGCTTCCTGTCTGTATGTTTCTAACGCATCGGACAGACTAGTTTATTTGCCTTTTCGAACGTCAAATATATACCTTTTCTCTGGATATGTTGTAAGTTTGAGTTCCAGGGAGTGAAACTGTTGGTCATAGAGAGGTGTCTCAATCAATCAATCAATATCAACATAGGACCAGGCATTACTGCGTAACGGCCCAACTTGCCACACCTCGTATCAGTACATCAAGTAGAAAGGTAGTGAGGTGGAGGATGAAGATAAGAGAATGCAGTCAAAAGAAATATAAAGTACAAGAAGAAAGAAAGGAGGAATGACAAAGTGATGAGATTCAGTATAGTGTAGTTAAGATGAGGATAATGCGTGTATACATCTGTGCCACTGACATCGGTTCTGAGCCATATCACCTAGAGTCAGTATCAGACCACTGGTTCCTCTTGTCCCGCCGACCCCAACCACCTAGTCTGTATCGCTCCACATGGCTAAAACCAACAGTCAGAGACTTCATACATTGGTGCCATGTTTTAGTCTGGCTACTTCGAGCCTTTTTCCAGCCTGAACCCACCTCAGCCAACATTGTGTGACGAGACAATCGGTGACTGCGCATACGTAGTACGTGTCCCAACCATCTCAGTCGATGAAGGTTCACAACTGTGTCAACTGATTTACCTCTTCTCCCCAAAACTCTACACCTAACTTCTGCATTACTCACGTGGTGGTGACACCATGGAATACGTCCCACACTATGAAGGTAACGGTGGTCAAACACTTGAAGCCTTCTTATATCTTCCACTTTCAATGGTCATGTTTCACAGCCACACAGTAGAACAGACCAGACTGCTGTGCAGTACACGCCACCCTTAGTAGACAAACGGATATCACGGCGGCGTCATAGGTGGTGCAAATTGGCAAAAGCCAATCGAGCCTTTTGTATGCGAGTAGAGATCTCATCAGCAACTAACCCACCAGGGTTGATCCTACTTCCCAGACAAGTGAAGTGGTCAACACACTCAACCACTTCACTCTCTATTGTTAGCCACGGTGGGGCACCGCTGAAGACCAGTCCTGGGGCAAAAATTTGCATTTGGGTGGTGAAAATTGCATCCCAAACATTCTCAAATTCCCACTCAAAGTGCTCAGAAGACTCTGCATTTTGTCAGCGTCTTCACCTAACAGGACTATGTCATCTGCATATTCTAGATCTAACGAAACTTCACCTGTGATTGGGTTAACGTCTGTGTAATTGGGTGACGAGAGGGAAACCTCCATAAGTATATCTATGATAAAATTAAATAAGAATGGAGATAGTGGGCATTCTTGACGGACACCACTCGATGAGTATAGCTCCCTGGACAACTCGCCATAGGTTCTAACATGTCCACAAGTGTTCGAGTAGAGAGCTTTCAATAAGGTGATGTACTTACTTACTAGGCACGCCTTTCAGTGAGAGAAATTGGCATAAGACTTCTCGATCAACGGAGTCAAATGCCACCTTCAGGTCGAGAAATACAGCTATTGTCGGGCGTCTGTAAGAGTGCCTATGTTCCAGGACCTGGTGCAGTGTGAATATTTGGTCGATACATCCACGGCCAGGTCTGAAGCTTGCTTGGTTTTCTCGGGCTTGGTGTTCCCGAGCTCCACTCAGGCGTCGGCAATTCAGAAACATTAAAAAGAATTCCCAATAATTTAGAACAATTATGCTATTTGAGCCTACAAAACTTGCTTAATAACAAGCTTTGTGGCTTAAATGACGCCATTGATCTAATTGGGCGTAATGATTAAGTTTACTGATTCTCCTGTAATGACTACAAAGTTATATACATAATCTGAACGAGCAAAATAATTTGACTAGACAGGGAATGCTAGACCCTAAAAACGATGAGGAATCCAGAGAAAAGTTCGCAAGATCGCTGGCTCGAAACCTGGCGAGACCCAGGTCTTCATTTTATTTTTAAACAATACCTAGGTATCAACTAACTGACTGGCAAAATCAATGTAGAATTTTGCACACAGGTGTATCGCTTCAAGTTGCCACACTTCACAGTAGTATACAGAGAACAGGTGGATAGAAAAGGAATGATATCAAAGTAGACAAAGTTGTGTGACAGAATACACAATTTTAAGATAAAAGTTGGCGCAAATATTCAACCTTTAGAAGATGTCAAGAAGTAAATACATCTGTGATTCTGCGAACGGTTTTCAGCCATGTCACCGAAAGTCCTGAACCACCGATCACTTTCGTCTCGAGAGATCTCCAACCAGGCATTCTGTATTGCCAAACACAACTCAGACCAACAGTAAGAGACTTCACGTCTGGATTTGACCACCCTGAAATACCCTCCAACCTAATCGAACTTCCCCTAGAAATGCACGCTGAGGTAGGCAGTGGCTCGGCATGCGCAGTACATGTTCAAAGCACTTCTGTCAACTAAGGTTCACAACATCATCAATTGATTTGCTTGTCTGGCCTAGTACCCTTCACCTGATCTCAAAATTGCTCACACAGTGGTTCAACCAAACACATGCAATGCCACGAAGACATTTGTGATCAGAACCCTGTAACCACTTTGTGTCACTTACTTTTAACGGCGTTCTCACAGCCGTATAACAAGACAGGACGGACTGGAGTGCAGAGCACTCGTCTTTTGATAAGTAGTTGTGTTGTATGTTTGCTCCACGCTCACTTCACAGTTAGAGACTGTTACAACACATCACACTTGACTGAGTCAAATACCGCCTTCAGGTCAACAAATACGACAAATGTCGGCCACTGAGCGGTAGGTATGCCTGTGTTCCAGAAACTGTCAGAGGGTAGAAACGTGATCGATGCACTCTCGTTCACCTCTGTCTGCAACCTGTCTGGTTTCCTCGAGTTTGCCGTCTTTGAACTCCAGTTAGGCCTCGGATAACTATGGACCCTAGGATTTTAAACACACAATATTAGTCAAACTGATTCCCCTATGGTTGTCACAAGAAGATTTCTCCGCCTTCTTGTACACTGGGATCATCAGTGAAGTACATTAATGTGAAGGTACTACCTATGATTCCCACACACTACCTACTACCTCTATCACTTTAATTAGCGATTTCCTACCTCCACACTTGAAAACTTCAGGTGGCAAACTGTCAAATCCTGCCACTTTTCATCGCATCAGGTTGATATACCCTTATCAACTACAACGAGAGTTGGAGGACCGACTTTTACGTCCCATTCAGGTTCAGGCTGGATGTTAGGCAAGTGAAACTTTGCTGAGGACCAGATGGACTATACTTCAAAGTGTTTTGCCCAACGTTCAAATCGACTGACCTAGGAGGTTATCAGCGTCCCATCCTTTCTGGTAATGGTTTCACTCACCATTGTCTTCTTACCGTTAACCTTAATAACCCTAAATAGTTACCGAGTGCTACCCAACGCTGATGACTTCTCTATCTCTCTTGCTTTCGTCAACCACTACTGCTCGTGACCATGGCGAAGACTGATGATCCATTTACGTTTGAGTTGCTTTCGCTATTCGTCATGGTCAGAGTTAGCTGGAATCAGTCTTCTCACACCAACCAGTTCAGATGGAAATCCAGGAAATCCAAATACATTTCCTAACCTTCAGGTGTAGGTTACTCATTGTCTTCACCGCTGTTTCTATAGCAGACTAAATATCATGCCAGGTTTCCACAGGATTGGCACTGCTGTCACGTTCAGATAAGTGCTTAGCTAACTCCTCTCTAAATGAGTACTTGGTGTCCTCATCTCCCAATCCACCATAAACAGGTTTACTGTTTCGTGTGACCAGTAAGGCACAGACATACACGAGCCGGTGCTAAGGCGTGATCGGAGTACGAAATGGTACTCCAAAAAGAGCAGTAATCCTACACCGATACCCCCCAATCATGGACAATAACTAACCTCTAATTTCCAGTTTCTTGGTGCAATTGAGTGTTCTGAGGCATCAGCTCGCCTGAGATACGCTAAAGTGTATGCAGTGGGTACTAGTTGCAGACCAAGATCAATAGCAATCCAAGCTTGTGTTTCAGTCTCCGTAACAAATTGTACATCATCAGTAGTACGCCTTGATTTTTGTTCTACTGAATTCTTTTTGCTTCGACTTTCATTTTGATTACTTGCATTTGGATAATTCATACGTTTCGGTTTGACTACAACGCCAATACCACTGCCTCGAATTGTATACCCTCCGACTAAAGCACCAGCTTGAGGCCCTAAAATTGAAACAGGTCTACCTTTCACCGGATTATTTGTCGATGCAGCCACACTAATAAGTCCAATAATAGCTGGATTAACCCAATCTTCTAAAGGATGACGATTACCATTAGTCGCAAGCCAGTCAATTACACCACCGAGATAATCAGCTGAATTATTTCCAGGCGGAGGAGCAGGAAAGCATAAACCAGTGGGATTTAAGCTATTCACTGAATGAACTTGACTCCAAAGAGTAAGATCCAGGCGGGGACACTCATACCTGAAAATAAAAATAATCATGCAGGAGTTAAAATAAGCCACAGAAGCAAATCATTCAAAAAAATTATCTGACCAATGAGAAAAATTTACATCCAAAAATCAAATGACCAGTGTCACACAACTTTGTAGAGTATACTACAAATTAAATCTGTCAAAAATTGCTTCTGAAATTCTCCGACTGTTGCTATAAGCCTATTCTATCTAATATTGCGAAACATTTTTTTTATTTTTCTAAAACAACAGGAAATCATGCTACTAGTTGACTCATTCATCAACATGACTACAGCTGCTCACTGGTTTAGGGAGTTGACTTCCAACCATTGATTGGGTCACAGGTTCGAATAGCGTTCCACCTACCGAGGTTTGTGCAGCCAGGTAGTAGTATCATTAGCCTTCATATAATAGTTGTGGCTCACTGCTTACTGCACGAATGTGCACAAGATTGCTGAGTGGGTCTTAATTTCAAGACAGTAACCAAGTGATTTGCTCCCTGAATATGATTATTACAGACTGAGCCAAACTTAAAGTGAGTTTTCCAAAGTACAATTCAAGGAGATGATGACTGAAATCGACAGAAAACTCAAGTCATCATGGATTATCAGTTCGAATTTTGTTGTTGGACAATTTTACTTCAAATTCAAATTGACATCCCCTTAAATCAAAAAACAACATGATGAAAAACGACTATACTTGAGAAAGCTTAAATAAAAAATCATTATGATAGGAATGCATCAATTACTTTGACCTAAACTTTATAGTGTAAAACTTATGCAATCGTATGATATACTTCATAATATTTCAATCACCTAATATGCATTCTTTATAAAGTTTTGATGAAACTGAACACAAAGACTTTGATTTATGTCCTAAAATAAATTACTCTGATTTGGAACGATTAAAAAGGTGGTTATATCCCCCTCACTCTACCTGAGGTGTTATTATACAGGATGTTAATAAATTTCTCAGGCATACCCCTGCCTAACAGACGATTCCAGAGTAAATTCCTGTCCAACGAATCGAAAGCAGCCTGAATGTCAAGGAACACAACGATCAGGGATCTGTGATATACCTAGCGATGTTCAAGCATCTGGTGGAAGATAAACACATGATCAATGCATCCACGACTTGAACAAAACCTGATCTGCTTCCTCGTGAACCATTTTCTCATGTACTTTGCAATGTCCGTGAAGTATGATAGCACCCAATATTTTCGACGCCGCTGGTAACAGATAAATACCCCGATGATTGTCATATGCATTACACAAATCGTTTTTAAAGATGGGCACAGCAATGGCTTCATTCCAGAGTGATAGAACACCCTCAGTCTGCCATACCTTCTCAAACAAACCAGTCAGTTCCCTGACTAGAGTCGTTCCTTTAACCCTAAGAACAGTCGGGGGTAAGTGGTGTGGGTCGAGTGCCTTGTGACGTTTCAGAACTTGGAGTTCCTTATGGACCTCCGCTTCGTTAGATGGATCAGTGTTAACTGACCATGGGGCACAATACACTAAAGGTGACAATGCTACAGTCGTGGGCTACCTACACTACTTTTCAAAGTGCTCTGCCCAGGCGTTCCAGTGTCTTTTAAGATCGTTTATCGGCGTACAGTCTACCTCACAAACCGTCTAACTGACACCAGGCTTCTTGCTGTCAATGGCACGGATGAGCTGGAACAGCTTCCGACTATTAGCAGATGAAGCTGCTGCTTTCATATTACTCGCGCGTTCTGACCCCTAAGCCTCATGGTCATAGCGTAAGCGTTGTGTAATCTTTCGCGTAATAGGCGTACGCGAACCACTGTACTCTCTATCGGCTGAAATGGTCCGATGGGCATCAAAAAGTTCCAGGGAGCTGGCAAAGACTTAATGTTTTTATTAGCTGGACGTTCTTTCAAGCCGCAAGCGGCTTTACTCGCTACTTTTGCGGCATCTTGTAAGTGCAGCTAATGCTCGTCTACACTTCCTGGTTTAACCCCATGGCCAACTTGATATGAGTTAAACATACAAACCAAAGAGTCATAGGTGTATACAACAATGCATCTAATTACTAGATTTTAGACTGGAAAATTATTCAAAATTCTGTAAAATATAATATAACTAACCATTGTTTGGTTGACATACGACTGAGAAATCGTTCTAGTTGACTCACAGTTGTCAGTGGACTTACAAAAAGAGCTTTACCTCGCCAGTTATATAGTCTTCTGGAGTCTTTGGATTTATTTGCATTACCACTAGACTCTTCATTTGGTTGCGACAATTTATCCAAATATAAAGGTAAACGCTTAGCGATTTGATGAAGACTCGGTAAACACGAATCAGGTTCTGGGAAATCCAGGAGAACAGGACAAAAGCGTAGCAAAGCTGATAATTCTTTAGCATCCATACTATCTTGAAAAGGTTGTTTTAAACTGATGGACACTGATTCACCGCGATCAGTGCAAACTGTGAGCTGACACCGATTGAATGCAGAATTAATAAAATTAATTGGTAAAGACGCAGCGTAACCTATTCTATCTAATACAGTAGATGGAGCATATTCGGATTTTGTTTCTGCAGTTACCTCGCTGTTGACCACAGTACGATCCGAATATGTTTTTTCCGTAGTACTTGAAGAAGGACACTTTCGTGATAGATGAGCCGCAGAGAATATCCTCAGTGGAAGATGTTCTGTCAGTTCGAAAGCTTGCACTAAACGCCTCACAAGAAGTGACATACTTTTAGACCTAGAAGAAGATAAAATATTCTGTACGAACACTCGTCGCCTCTCTTGGAGGTAACATAATAAAGCTGTTGTTTTGTCTAACTCCATAGAAAATGTCTACAAAAACAGAAGCAAGAAAATAGAGTAATAAATGATACCATTTAGCCTGGAAAAAGAATGAAAGCGAATTACACCAAATATCGACATCAGTTAGGATAAAAGCATTTATGACTTCATACTTTCAGTATATACAAAGAGCACGCTTCATGGGCAAAATGAAACCGATGGTCCAATGCTAACCAAGTTGTCTAATATTGATTTACCGAGTATGGTATGTATTACTATTATCTACTACATACTCCAGCAATAAACAAGGTACTCATGCACGAAAATCGCAGAGATTATTAATTGCACTTAGAAGGCTATGATTCGAAAATCTCGATCTAACAGAACTAGGTTACCTTTATATTCCAAATCATTCGGAAGGATTCTGGGAAGAAGAATAGGTGTCAAAGACAAAAATTAGAATATCAAAGGAAAAGTACTTTGAGCGGATCGATTAGACAAAATCGATAGACATCATTCTCTTTAGTCACGCTAGACAGTAGATAATTGCTAGCTTTCACACGATAATGATTGTTTAACTAAGGTGATAGACACAGCAGCCATATATGAATGATAAACTACTTACACGGTATTTCAATGGGTTGAATGCGATAATAAGTCACAAAACCGTGTGACTTGCTGATAGTGTTCAGAAAATGGAATTATTAAAGAGTAATAATCATTTTTTATCATAATTAAAAATAACATAAATTTGACTGAGAGACTGAATAACGATTTCATACTCATCATTAATGAACTAGCCCAAAATGAACCACCTGAGGTGCTAATGAGAATTTGTCAACTTATGAAACAATCAGGTTGGATATGAGAACGGAGGTTCATTAATGACGTGAGGTAATGAACATGATATGTAGCGAATTGATTTAGGTAGGAAAATGTGAGATATTAGACTGTCACCCAAGATATCTAACAACATTCAGCCTGAGTCCTCATAAGATAATGGGCATGAAGCGATAGAGAACATTTGTAGCCCAGATGGATGATCTTGGTTGTGTCTCATTCTCTGAGCTGAGTGACTCAATCATGAAGCTTTCATTGTCCTTCTAGATAAAATCTTCAGCACTAACCTCAACATGAAAGTCCTCACAAAACAGCTGATTAAAATTTCAAAAGCAGCTACAACAGAGGAAACCAGTGAATGTATTATCAATCTGCCAAAACAACCACTGACAAAAGTAAAAAAAACTTCTTCAGAAATAAGTGAATTACAATACAAGGGATACCTCAGGACAAGAATTCCTCGCTGTATTAGAATAATCACAAAAGCATCAAGGTTAATTGAGAACACTCGACAAGAAATACGGTGAACAATTACACCAATGACCAAATCGAAGAAAGATTATGCTCAGAATACCACACAGGAACAGAAAGCATAAGGAGACTGAGAAAAAAGGATAGGTTCAGTTATACTCCCAGCAGACAAAGGTCTCATCACTGTAGTCATGGGCAAGAAAGACTACACCGAGAAGGCAGTGGATCTACTCAAAGACGAAAATGTGTATCAACCACTTGAAACCAACTCTATCCAAAAGCTCGACCACCTGATCAACAAAACCTTGAACAAAGTAGAAGAAATAACAAAGCAAAACAAAAGGTAAACGAAGTCCAATGGACTTATCACTCCTCAGTTTTACGGCAGACACATCCCTGGTCTCCTTAAACCACGCTCCAAATTACATATTGGAGCCTTCAATGTCCGCATCCTCCATCAAATTGGCCAACAGGCTTCGTTAGCAAAGACTCTAGCAACTCGGGCCATAGGTGTATGCTGTGTTTGTGAGACATGCATACAGGACCCAAGTGCGGTTATTCACCTGACCTCTCCCGGCCAATCTGGTGAATCCGCAAAATTCACCCTTCGAGTTTCTGGAGATTCGATGGCTAGCTCTCGTGGTCTTGCAGGTGTAGGCATAGCATGAAGCACTAGGGCAGAAAACTCACTACTAGACTGGATCCCAGTTGATAGTCGCCTCTGCGCTATGAGGCTGAACGGCACAGTGAGAACTAAAAGGAATAGTGAGACTCGCCGTTGTCTCTTTGTAATCTCTGCTTACGCACCCACTGACTGCAGCTCGGATGAAGTGAAGGACGAGTTCTACCATAAACTGTCTAACCTCCTCTCGAAAGCCAAACGTTCGGACGTGGTGGTTGTTGCAGGTGACCTCAACGCACAGGTGGGTAGACTGAGTGAGGCAGAAAGGCACTTAGGTGGCACTTTCGGAATCCCAGCTGAACGTACAGATAACGGTGATCGCCTATTACAACTATGCTCAGATAACCGCCTATTTTTAGCCAGCACAAATTTCAGACATAAAGAAAGGCACTGTCTGACCTGGCGTCCACCGAGCTCAGCTCAGCGATGGACACAGATAGACCACATTGCTATTAGTCATCGCTGGAGAGGATCGGTGGAAGACTGCCGCTCCTTCTGGAGTACGTGTTTGGACAGCGATCATGCGTTGGTCCGAGCACGTATATGCCTGCGTCTCAATGGACGTAGAAAAAATTTGGCAACAAAACCACTACGAGTTCTGCTGGACAACGAAAACACCAAAGCCGTGTTCAGTGAGAAGTTGGCTAGGCAGTTATCGGAACAAAATACTGTCACTCATCCAGAAGAAGCTTGGTGCCATCTTCAGTCTGCTGTAAAAGCAGCACTGAAGACTGTAACCGACTCCAAAATGATGGCTAAAAAGAGCCAGTGGATATCAGCAGCTTCTTCCAAACTAATGGATGCACGTGAATGCATCCCTGCAGGCTCTGAGTACAATGAAGAGCGAGCGCAACTTAAAAATAGACTGATGAAAAGTCTGCGCAACGATCGTGAACAGTGGTGGGCAGCGAAAAAGCAGCGGCGATCGGTAATAGTAGACAGTTATTTAGACTTATTAAGGAGACTGGAGGGAAAAGGTCAACAACAGTTAGTGAGGTTATAGCGGAGAAGGACGGATCGGCGATTCACTCGCAGGGAGACGACTGGGACGATGGGCAGAACACTTCAGGAACAGTTTAACTGGCCTCCAGCCACCATTGCGTTGCCCGCTATCCAGTCGGACCCTGAATGGGACATAGAGACAGGCCCCCCAACACTAGAAGAAGTTGAGAAAGCGGTAGGTAGCCTGAAACGGGAAGGGCAGCAGGACCAGACGGACTACCTGCTGAGGTATACAAGAATGGTGGTAGAGTGATCTTAGTCAGGTTAACGGAAGTGTTAGCCAGTATATGGGAATCAAATACGATCCCCTCCGACTGGTCTAAGTCACTCATCATCCCAGTCTTCAAGAAAGGCGAGAAGTCCTCTTGTGATAACCACAGAGGAATCAGCCTGACGAACATAGTGTCTAAGATCCTAAGTTCTATAATTCTCCGACGCCTGAGTGGAGCTCGGGAACAGCAAGCCCGAGAAAACCAGGCAGGCTTTAGACCTGGCCGTGGATGTATCGACCAAATATTCACACTGCGCCAGGTCCTGGAACATAGGCATGCTTACAGACGCCCGACAATAGCTGTATTTCTCGACCTGAAGGCGGCATTTGACTCCGTTGATCGAGAAGTCTTATGGCAGTGTCTGTCACTGAAAGGCGTGCCTAGTAAGTACATCACCTTATTGAAAGCTCTCTACTCGAACACTTGTGGGCATGTTAGAGCCTATGGCGAGTTGTCCAGGGAGCTATACTCATCAAGTGGTGTCCGTCAAGGATGCCCACTATCCCCATTCTTATTTAATTTTATCATAGATATTCTTATGGAGGTTTCCCTCTCGTCACCTAATTACACAGACGTTGACCCAATCACAGGTGAATTTTCCTTAGATCTAGAATATGCAGATGACATAGTCCTGTTAGGTGAAGACGCTGACAAGATGCAGAGTCTTCTGAACACTTTGAGTGGGAATTTGAGAATGTTTGGGATGCGATTTTCACCACCCAAATGCAAATTTTTGCTCCAGGACTGGTCTTCAGCGGTACCGCGGTTAACAATAGAGAGTGAAGTGGTTGAGTGTGTTGACCACTTCACTTACCTGGGAAGTAGGATCAACCCTGGTGGGTTAGTTGCCGATGAGATCTCCACACGGATACAAAAGGCTCGATTGGCTTTTGCCAATTTGCGCCACCTATGGCGCCGCCGTGATATTCGTTTGTCTATTAAGGGTCGCGTGTACTGCACAGCAGTCCGCTCTGTTCTACTGTATGGCTGTGAAACATGGCCATTGAAAGTGGAAGATATAAGAAGGCTTCAAGTGTTTGACCACCGTTGCCTTCGTAGTATAGGACGTATTCCGTGGTGTCACCACGTGAGTAATGCAGAAGTTAGGTGTAGAGTTTTGGGGAGAAGAGGTAAGTCAGTTGACACGGTTGTGAACCTTCATCGACTGAGATGGTTGGGACACGTACTACGTATGCCTAGTCACCGATTGCCTCGTCACACAATGTTGGCTGAGGTGGGTTCAGGCTGGAAAAAGGCTCGAGGTGGCCAGACTAAAACATGGCACCAATGTATGAAGTCTCTGACTGTTGGTTTAAGCCATGTAGAGCGATGCAGACTAGGTGGTTGGGGTCGGCGGGACAAGAGGAACCAGTGGTTTGATACGACTCTAGGTGATATGGCTCAGAACCGATGTCAGTGGCACAGATGTATACACGCATTATCCTCATCTTAACTACACTATACTGAATCTCATCACTTTGTCATTCCTCCTTTCTTTCTTCTCGTACTTTATATTTCTTTTGACTGCATTCTCTTATCTTCATCCTCCACCTCACTACCTTTCTACTTGATGTACTGATACGAGGTGTGGCAAGTTGGGCCGTTACGCAGTAATGCCTGGTCCTATGTTGATATTGATTAATTGATTGAGACACCTCTCTATGACCAACAGTTTCACTCCCTGGAACTCAAACTTACAACATATCCAGAGAAAAGGTATATATTTGACGTTCGAAAAGGCAAATAAACTAGTCTGTCCGATGCGTTAGAAACATACAGACAGGAAGCTGTACACACACACACACTTACATGATAATGCCAGCGACCAGCGTGTGCAATAGAAAGACATAATAGTAGAACTTGAATCAAACCACTGGTAGTTAATTCATAGGCTGTAACTGTTTGTTCACCTTCATGTAATATAGTTGATAACTGCTGAAAAGATGTATATAATTTGTTCAAGGTCACATCAGTTGAACTATTATATTTATCTGTTTTAAAAGCATCCCATATTTGAAGAACTATTTTTTTAATTCGATTCAATCCATCAATTGGTCCAATCTTAGCCATAATAACTGATGTATGTTGTTCTTCGTTGAAAGGTGAACTTGATTCCGATTGTAATTTCTCCAATAGTTTCTCAGATAAAGTTAACATACGCTTCCGTATAAGAACTAATCGTTCAGCTGCCATTTCCGATCGTGAATCATCACTAGAGAGAAACAAAATGACATGAATACATATGGTCAGTACACATTGCAGTAACAAATAAACAGTTCTCCGCTTAAACTGTTGTTTTCTAAATACGATCTAACAACCATATTCATATTCATGTATTAGGTAGGCACTGCAGTAGACCTGAAGTGTGGTAGCTATGAAACAAACTTTTTCTTTCCCTCAGAGCTTCATTATTATTGCCGTTTCATATTTGAGTACAGAGCTGTCAGCGGTCCGCTTGTTTCATTGGGTTTCACTATTCCTACTTGTTCTCTATTGAGACTACATGGAATTAGAAGCAAACTACAGTGAAGTATACGCAAAAAAGGCCAACTGTTTTTAGTAACCCACAAAGTTGCATATCACTGGTTAGTTGCTGGTCTTATTTAAAGTATGCGTCGAGTCAATCAACTAACCACTGTTACAGTATACCATGAAGCTGTGATTCATTTGTCTAGATACTCAAATTTCGACAGGTAAGTTACAGATTCAAATCCCTCTTCACCTGCTAAGGTCTGGGCAGCCAGATACTATCATTGACCTTCACACAATACATGCGACTCACTGCCTACAGCACGAATGTGTACGTGACTTCTGAGCGAATGGAGTAATGGTCAAACACATAATCTATTAGTCGAAAGTTTAGGATCGAAAATTCCTGAAAAGCCATGCAGAGAAATATTAAAAGTTACTTTGCTTGATGCTTACAGACAGTTGAATAGAATAAACCACCATTATCATACGCATACCAAATACCTGAAGTTCATGGCTTTATTTCCTAACAATAGCAAAATAAAGATTGTGTAATCCTGTTGATGTGGATGATGACAGATAAAAACTCACATTTTAACTGTCACAGTCTGGATAATGGATAATAACGACAAGTTAATCGCCTAATATAAATAATAACAGTTGGGATAAGAAAAGATATAGTTTTTTTCCCACTAAATAACTATTTTAAACACTCATGTAACCATGAAATAAAAATGCTATACGACAGAGTGTAATTAGTTGTATAATAAAAGGTAATACTGTTCGAATTTCCACCAACTGGTGACAACTGATCAGTTCAACAATGCAGTAGAAAAATCAAATCTCAACTGAGTAACAACATCCATATTCATGTAGTAGACAATGAGCCATATCTAGAGTATATGAACCAACAATACTAAATCGCTGCCCACATTTCCGTAGGTGGAGCGGGATTCCTTACCTAAACCAATGAACCACAACTCATATACTTTACTTAGAAATCATTACATGGTATTTGGTAGATTAAATTATTTTCCTTAATTAGATCCATAACTCTTTTACCCAACAAGCCTTCTCTAGAGACTTCTGGCTGAGTCAGTTTATCAGTCTATGCACTATCTTAATTTCAGCTTTGTTAGACACGTTTTATTACATAATACTGCATCACTGTATGCTTTATTAAATAAAATATAATATGAAATAATATTGCAGTTTGATGCCTAAGTTTCCACCATACATTAGTGTATCAACAACCTCACGGAACCTTATTTGCTTTTATAACTCAAATCAACTTTAGTGACTAATACAGTCTAAAATCTTGCTTTTCGTCAGCATAACAGAAATATTCATGATAGTCTCCTCGAACGGACTATACATATAAACCGTACTTCGGAGCCGTATGACTTTCACTTACATCTGATGAATTTGGAGATACAGCGACGGACCAACAATGGACAAGCTGGTGGTTCACATTCTGTCACCGCTTAGGCTTTCATTTTACTGTTATACGACTATGAGACACAGTCGCTAAAAGTAGGAGAGGTGAAGCGGTTACAGGTTATTGATCATAGTTCTCTCCGTAGCATTGCTCATGTGTGACGAAATCACCGTATGAGCAGTGTTGAGGTCAGGCGAAGGATACTAGACAGGACAGGTAAGTCGACTGATGAGGTTGTGAACCTTAGTCAAGTGAGATCACTTGGAAATGTATTGCGCATGCCGAGCCATTACCTATCTTGACGTGCCACACTAGACGAAGCTGGGTTACGTTAGAAGAGGGTTCAGGGTGGCTAGACCAATAAGTGGCAGTAGTTCATGAAGTTCCTGACTGTTGATCTCAGTCGTTCGGAGAGAGACGTAAACTACCTGGTTGGGGTCCCCCGGACGAAAGGAACTAGTGGTTGAGGACTCTTGGTGATATGGTTGAAAACTAGTCACAATGACGCATATGGATCCACTCCTTAACATCTAAAGCTTGAATATTCTCACTAACCATTATCTTCAGATTGTTTATCCTCTCACACAACTTTCTCTACTTTGATATCACTCTTATTCTAACCACCCGTTCTTTATGTACTACTGTGAAGTGTTGTAATTTGAGCTGATGCACTTGTGTGTGAGGTTCTACATTGATCTCTCTCTCTCGATATATATATATATATATATATATATATATATATATATATATATATATATATATATGCAAGTGGGAACAATAAATCTCTTCATGACATACTTACTCTTCTGGTCGTAATAACACAGTTAACTGGCCACTATTGTATGTCTCATGAATAATTTCATTGGGGAAAAATAGTTTATCAATTCTTGATAACTCCATATCAGTTGCTGAAATCATTTGTTCGTTTTTATCAGTACGTTTCTCTTCGCAATTTGTCTTACTGTCGTTATCAGTTCCTTGAGATGATGATTCATCACATAACTGTAAATAATCCATTCCGATATTTAATGAGTCAGAGTTGTTAACCAAAGAGTCGAAATCGAAAATTTCTGGTATATCCCGAGAATAAATAGAAGCGCTAGCCGCAGGTGTTATTGGAGTGGTAGCAGTTGTATCAGCAGATGGTGTATCCAAAGCGCTGGATGGTGCAGGTAGATCAATTTGCGAAATCACACTTAAAAAACTTCTAGAATGACGCTTAGTAGATTTCAATAATTCATTTGGATTACTTCCTGGTTTCGATATGGTTTTAATAGATTTTAATTCAGTATCAACAGCGGAAGCTGCTGGTGGTGCTGCTGCTTCAGCTTCCTTACTTACGGAAGCAATACGTATGCGTTTGAAACCACTGCAAACATTCTCAGAGAGCAATAAGGCTTCAGTGAACAGTGGTTTGGAACTGCAAGTAGAAGATAATCTTGGTTTTACAGAGATGTATGTCCCATCTTTCCGCTTTAGTAGACTACAAATCATACAACCAAACGATAAAGAAGTGGACGCTGTTGTACCATCGCTCCCAGTAGAAGTAGACTGATCAGGCAATTTTGCTGAAAACCTAGAAGTAAGACAGACACGAGCTGGTGATGAAGCTTGACGTTGAAGCATTGATGAAGTACTTCCCACAGTTCCCGCCATCGATGCAGCAATATGTGTAGAAATAGGATCATGACGCAAGCCAAGACGCTTCGGAAACGGCGAGCGTTATTGCGTGAAGTCTCCAAATTATATAAACTAGAATCACCCAAAATATTAGATCCTAATTGGCTTACAGAAGTTGACTGAACAGTTTGTTTTTTTGCCTCTTCTTCAGAACTCTTATCGTCTTTAACATCTTGAAATAATGGAATAACTCGAGTATTGCCAACAGCCAGTTCCATCAAATGTTGATGCATACGAAGCATTCGAAATTTTAAACCTTACAAAAAATAAAAGAAATTTAAACTTTTTTTTAAAATGGAAATAGGTTATACAGTGAATGCCTAAGATAAATTTTACCGACAATGATGAGATATAAGCTTTTATTAACAAAATTCCAGATAACTGAATACTTTTGAACAACTATGACGATGAGAAGTTACACAAGAAAAGAAAAATTTCAATGAATTTAGGTATTCCCCTTGCACTATCCTACATCTAAGGTTAATTAAACCACCTGATTGTACAAAAAGGTTCGTAGGAGGAAACTGAAGTACATAAAAACAGTAAGTAATACAGCATCTAGCTTAATCAAACAATGTCGACAGAGACCATACCAAATACAGGCATAATTGTAACTGATGATAATTACTATTTATTTCTCAGATTCCAAAGGTTGTGCCGGTATAACACTGGTAGATGCTACCTCTAAGCTTTCAATAAGGCCAGCTTTATCCTCTGTTATTTCGAAAAATAAGGAGAATTTAGACTGAATCCTCTTGGAATGGAAAAGTGTATTCCTCCTACGAATTTATCAAAGACCACACACACTCTCTCTCTCTCTAAATCCTTGCTTATATCCTTCTCATTATTGCTTCTTAAGCAGTCTTACAAAGCCAAAGAACGGATTTGTCGATTTTCTCATTTGAAAGTCGACCACATTTGTTAAGCAGCATCAGCTAAATTGATGCTTCCTCGCGAATTATTAGGCCGACTGAGGACATCACGCGTCAGGCCCTCGAGTGGAACCCCCATGGGAAGCGACGAGTTGGACGTCCGAGGGTGACATGGAGGAGGTCGTGCGAGGAGGAAATGAGAGCTTGTGGGCTGTCGTGGGACCAGGTTCAAAAGATCTCAGAGAACAGAGGTCACTGGAGGCGTGCTACTGAAGCCCTATGTTCCACTAGGAACCCAAGGGACTAATAATAATAATAATAATAATAATAATAATAATAATAATAATAATAATAATCGCGAATTATTAGTCACTTTTGTGACAGTATTTTTGTCTTCCAGTTCGGTATGCAGCGAACTGCTCATACCATCGATTACAAATCAACTAGGGTATCGAATATTTATGATTACAATGTATCGGAAATCGTTAACGACTTTCAGTCTCGACTGATTCGGTTGTAGTGTGAGGGGCAAAACGGTAGTTAACTGGTTGACATCCAAGTTCAGTGATGTATTTTCTTTAATGGGTGTGTTTCTTATGTCCACCTTATGCATGTGATTTTCCTTAGTGCCTCTTCCGTTCTGACACGTTCATCGGAAGAAATGTATCAGTGACTTAGTAGAGACTTAAGAAGTAAAAATAGTTTCAAGCAAAATGTCTACAATAACCGCTGCACTGTTAATTTAATGCATGTTGTGATAAAGTGGTGACAATTGGCGACAATTAAATGATATTTGTAACTTAATAGCGAAACCTTTATTGACATCAATAAGGCTAACGATGAAAACAACGAAGATTAGTTACCAAAGTCGACAGAAAACTAAACTATTGGCAATCGCAAAGTGAGATAATAAAAAAAATTTATATTTTCTCGAGGTAAATAAGTTAGTATCTTCATACCAGTATTGTAGCAGTAAATATACACAAAAAGACAGACTTCAAGCATAAATACAATAAATAAACAGTAAAAGATTTTAATTATATACAGCGTCCTGAAAGTATTGAGTTCGGAATAGTTAAACACGATAATTAAAAAAATATTGTCTGGATATTATATTCACAAAAAATGGTACTACACCTAGATTAAGTTGAACAACAAATATTCTATTGTGAAACCGGTCAATAACGCCTAGAAGAGTAATTCTGGCCAACATATATATAATTGACTTCAGACTTTGAATAAACACTGGGTTAGCAATCTGAAACTAGCAAATACTGGATCAGTCTCCGTTTCTGCATTGTTTGGCTATGCAGAAAAGAAATGGTTGAAGGAAGCTAATATAAAAATATACAACCTTATGAATGTCATCCACTGATTAAAATGACCAGCATTGACTTATCTAGACCTGAAACGAGTTCCACTTAGATATCTATCAGCCAGAATCCAGATCATTCATACTTATGAACGTGTCACATTAGAGATATTTTGTGACCAGATGATGGCATTTAACCTCACTAGCTGGTATGTCATTTTGCAGCTTTCTGATTCAGTTAAACAGAGGCTAGTTGATTTAAATACTTCAATTTCAATTATGCTGGAGTGATGGGGATGTGGCCCAGTGGTTTAGAGAGGTGACTATCAACCACTGGGTCACGTGTTCGAACCCCGCTGCACCTATCGAGTAGCCAGGTAGTATTGCCCGGTGTACGGATGTGTACAAGGGGGCTAAACGCCTTTCATTCTCTATGCTGCAGTGTCCAATGAGATCCCGCCTTTCCAAGTGAGGTAGTAAACGAGCCTTAATAACTCTCATGCAGAAGAAACCTGTCGTTGTGATACATTTGTTTAGGTACTTGACCATCAACGAGTTACGGCTTTGAACGCCACTCCATCCAGCGACGTCTAAGCAGTCAGGCAGTAGTATTATTAGCTGTCACACAACAGGTGTAGCTCACTGCCTACTGCATGAAGGTACAGGTGGTTACTGAGTGCATTTCGATTTTCGATTCCACGGTGTGTCGATTGTCAATTTTTATACTGAATATCTGACAGTTATGTATACATCACTTTCATTACAATTACTTTATGCACTTACATGCAATTATATTGTTTCTAACATCTTGATAACACTATCGTTCATGGTTTTAACTTAAAGATAACCTTATCGATACTCGTAGTTTACTGTCGATTCTCATACTGGAACGAATTGATTGGCTAATCTTGGTATATAGGCTCTTTGAAAGGATTCTATTTTCTATTTGCTTGGTAGTGACTATCAGTAGAGCCTATGTGCCAAGAGTGAAATATCTATTCGGTCTACCATAAGAATCAACGCGGAACTAAAAGCATAAATAAATGAAAAATAACACACGTTGCACAAGAGATGGCTCTCATGCCTCAGTGGCCTAGTGGATAACGCTATGACCTTCAAAACGATGGGCACAGGGTTCATACTCCAGTGGAAACACCAACATGATGTCTCGAAATAAGATGGAATGCACTTCCTAGATACCACTGCTAACCACCACAAAGCGAATAACACTAAAGACAACTTGTTTTCCATTGATTTATTGGAGTATGTACATTACTTGCTGAGGTGCAGGTACATCTAGCTAGTGAGTTCCAAATAGGATGAAACGCCCGTCCTGGATTCTACTACTAGCCATCATCGAGCAAATTAAATGAATGAAAGTAATTTCATTCTTCAACACAAGTCAGCTTGCTTTTAAAACAGAAAACTCCTGTGTACTTCATAATTTTAAATCACAATTTCCAAATCAGAATAATTAAACGAAACCAACCTTTTTCAAGCCACAAAACATCTGGAATCACATACAAGTGATAACATACACAATATTGAATAGGAGTACCTCGAAAGATTCTTCACATACACTAGCCGACACGATAAACAACGAAGTATTGAAGAAGAGACATGATCAGACACTAGTTATCGGGTATGCTCCACTAACTATTACGCGTATTAAGAAGTTATATTGCTTACTAAAATTATATTCTCAGTGAAGAATATAGATAAGCATACGATTGAGGTGAATTACTTAACTCACCAGGACGTGGAAGTGGATTTTCACCTGGATGCAACTGAATTGGTATTGGACTATTTCTATGCCCATAATGATGAATGCATAACGCACGTAGACCTCCATCTTCTGGTTGTAATTGAATTGTAATAAAAGCGAATCCAGTGAAAACAGACAGTAGCTGGCCCATACAGAAAAAATACCATCCATTCCAATTGTAAAGTTGTGCATTCAAAAAAAACAGGTTCAGATGTCTAAGTTGTTTTTGTTTTTTTTTATCAAAAAAAAATAATAACACAAACGAGCATTAGTTGATGATATGAAGATAAGTGAGCAATGTCATCAATCCACTGAGTTCAACTAATTGAACTACAACAAATCTTGCTAAACTTAATAATACTAAATGGCAGTCTTAACTAAACAAGATGGAGAGTCATGTGAAATGAAGAAGTGCAGCTTGAAAGATAAATATCGAAACGAATAAACTAAACAATATGAATGAACACAACCCATCAAATAGATGCGAATTCAGGCATTGGGGTATGAGCTAAACCTATTATATAATAAATGGTAATACTTCTTCATGATTATCCAATCTTCTGTATATAAAGTTGGATTGAATCCAATTAAAAACTAAATAACACAACCACAAGAATTCGAACAACATCAGGAAAAATAAAAAAAATAGATTAAGAGTATAATAATACAACTAATTATCGACTAAAATTGAGAAAAGTTTCAGTTCCTTAGATTTCGATACTACAATTTATTATTAAAGTTGAGTATAAGGATTGATTGCATCGCTTCAACAACAGTAATAAGAGCGTAATGATTAAGAATCAACAAACAATGAACTTCAAGGAATGCAGTGATGATCAATTCAGAACTCAATTACTATATATGAAATTCACCCATAAAACGATTCATGGTTACTTCAAATTGTATTATCGACGAAGTAGATAATAAGATTAAATTACCGACTGCAAATTCTGCGTGATTTCAGTAGTACAAATGTCTACATTCTTTATAAACCAAGTAAACTGAGATTTTACGCCTGTTTATGAAAAAATGGAGATATTTTGTTTCGTCAGCGAATAGTTCTCAAAAACCTTTTGTTCTCTATGCTGAATGTTTTAACTATGTAAACTCTAAACAATAGAGTTCTTTAAAACGTATTTGCTTGGTGATGATTAGCAGTGAAATATAGAAGCGCGTTTTGTCCTACTTGAGACTGGTCATCTTGACATGCCTGCATTCCAGTGAGTGAAGTTGTGTTTATTGAGACTCAAATCTGGCATCCCCTGCCTCAAATGCCAAAGTGTTACTTATCATAAATATCAAAATTGAAAATCATCACTGCAGTCCATATCCCTATAGTCGCCGACCAACTTGGTCCAATCAACGATAGACATTTACAAGCTATAACATCACAAATATTGAGTATTGCCTAAAAATGCTAAAGTGTTGTTATTTGTGAAGTTCAACCTATTTTACTGAATCATGCCTTTATTAGGGATAAAAGTATTACCATCTACCTGGCTAATACGACCGAAATAAGTGGAATTGTTTCGAAATCATGCTATTATGGTTTAGAGGTGAATGTCGTTAATTTGAATCAGATTAGTACAATAGCCTTATCACTGGTAACTAAGAACGTCTAGGTTGTCATCAAATGTGTATTCCCCCAGATTTCCAAAGGTAATATGCGAATGTATTGCATGCAGATTTAATGACAAGTGCGAAGTATATTCAGCTGATCAGTAGTAAGAAGAAATCTATGAGTGTGAAAAACGTTTTAGGATTTTTCAAATGTGAAATCTTACAGACCTGAACGGGCTGGCTGACAACCAAATCTCATCTCAATTACAGAAGGACTATTTGGAATTCGCCAACTTGCGTCAACTGCGGGGTCTACTGAGGAGATATCCAACTACTTATCAAAAGATGAGTGCTCTGCACTCCAGTCCTTTCTGTCTTGTTATACGGCTGTGAGAACGCCGTTAAAAGTAAGTGACACAAAGTGGTTACAGGGTTCTGATTACAAATGTCTTCGTAGCATTGCATGTGTTTGGTTGAGCCACTGTGTGAGCAATTTTGAGATCAGGTGAAGGGTACTAGGCCAGACAAGCAAATCAATTGATGAGGTTGTGAACCTTAGTTGACAGAAGTGCTTTGGACATGTACTGCGCATGCCGAGCCACTACCTACCTCGACGTCCTATGCGAGGGAAATTCGGATTGTGTTGGAAGAGAGAGAGACCAAGACATAGCACCAGTCGATAAAGTCCCTAACTGCTGGTCTGAGTCGTGTGAGATGCAGACTACCTGTTTGGGGTCCCCGGGACGGAAGGAATCTGTAGTTGAGGACTGACTCATGGTAACACGGCTGAAAACCGGTCACAATTCCACAGATGTATTCACTCCTTGACATCTTCCAAAGCTTCAATATTTGAGCTAACCGTTATTTTCAAACTGTTTATTCTCTCACACGACTTTATCTATTTTGATTTCACTCTTTCTCTATCCACTGGTTCTTTGTACACCACAGTGAAGGGTGGTAACTTGAAGTGATGTACCTGTGTGCAAGGTTCTACAATGATTTTGTCAGTCAATCACAGGCTCTGAAAGTATTAACAACATCAATGAATCTATTTTAGCAAAACGCCATTATTTCCTATTAAAAATCCAAGTACGCATAGTTCATGAGCCAGAAGTTTGACATTAAAGTTTTTTTTAATACAACTATAAACTAATACCACCGGTACCGGAAGATAGTAGGACTAGGAAGCCTCTTGTGATAAACAAAAGGGAATCAGTTCGACCAACATAGTGTCGTTTGACTTTACAGGGAATGATTCTGTTACAAAAGACTCCTTAGTAGACCTAGAGTACGTAGATGATATATTCTGTTAGATGAAGATGCTGACAGAATGTAGTCTTTTGAACGCCTTAAATAGTAATGTGAAAATGTTTGGAATGTATTTCCCATCACTCGTAATAAATTATTGCTCCACGACTAATCTTCGCCGGGTTTCTAACAATAGGAAATAAAAACTTAAGCGAACAAATTTGTTTTCGACGAATTTATCTTCTGCAACTACTTAATCGCATTTAATTATGGTAAGTGGACATTAAAATGTCAATATTTAGAAGTAGTATTCACCATGGGGGGAACCATTGAAAATCTGGGAGCACTGGACAGATGTTTCGCCCTAGTAGGGGATTCCTCAGCCGTACGCACCCACGACCCGGCTAGGGATCGAACTCATGAAAGTATATGACAACGTGAGTGAATATGAGTTGAAGTCGAGAAATAAAGAATTCGTAACAAAGTGAGCAGATAGTTATCAGTGAGCAAGGGAATGTGAAATTTATAACTGAGCTAAACGAAAATTGTCTACATAATAACAATATGAAAATCAAAAATTAGTCTTAACAAATGGAAAGTTGAAAAAGTAAAAAGTGAGTAGGGATAGGGAATGGCAAAGTCGCTGCTGGATACGCAACCCCGATTCCCACTGTTGAATTGCCACAGCTTCAGCTATACAAATTCAACGTTATCTAACTCTTCAAAAGATTACTTTTTACTTTGTATAGTAGTACAAACGAATCTCCTGGAACTGTATTCGTTTTCAAGTAAATTTCGTAATATGCAGATTTTGATTGATCTGTACTAAGCTTTACTGAGATATGCCGAAAGATATTGGCATCTGTCCCTTAGTACGGCTTATGTACCCAGCTCCACAGGAGCAAGTGAGTTGATATATACTCATCCAAGTGGCTGGCAGTGACACAATCCTTCGCACACATGTTCACCATTAAGCAACTAGTATAGGTGATTAGCGGAGTAGCGGCAGAGATTGTTCTTTTAATAGCCTTTATTAGTCTACGTTTTAGTACCTAATCTGTCGTATGCTTATTGAATTTCAAGTTCAAAATTAGCTTTTTCTTCACCACAGTGATAAGAGATAAGTGCATAGCATTTTGATGTAGATTTTTACCTATGAATCTTTTTGGGTCTCAATTCGCGATGAACGTCGATCTTAGAAGTTGAATTTCGTCTTCTAGTGTCGTAGTTCGAGAGGAAAGAGAATTGATTAAATTTCTTTTCCAGCTAATAGGAACCCAGCTGTGAAAGTTTGTCATTTGTTCATTCCATATAATTTTTCCATCTCTATTGTAAGGTTGATGGAGGAGTGACATTCATTGAACAACTGAGATAATTCCTCTAAGTCCCATTTATGGTTCCAAACAATGGATGTATCATCAATATATCTCCCATATAATTTAAACTGCCTAATAACTGGATTGAGTATGACTGCTTCCATTTTGGCCATAAATATATCTGCTAAAAGTGGATCCAATGGTGACCCCACTGCCACCCTCTTTGTTGGTAGGTGTTATTAAAACTGAACTGTACTTTAAATGTAGATTCTAAGAATAGTTCTTTCAGATATCTTGTCGGTATACCGCTGTTAGGTGCATTTGAGTCAATGTAGTCATATATAAAATAAACTGTTTTAATTAGTGGAACATTTGTGAATAATGAAGTAACATCAAATGATAACACAACATAATCCGAAACGTTTGTTTTACATATGGCATCGATAAACTCGAATGTATTTCGTAGAGAATAGTTAAAAACGTGTCTTTTGATGGGTTTTAGAAGTTGAGATAACCATTCGACAATTGAATGATAAAGTGAACTAGATATATATAGCCAAGATTCGACGTAACGGTAAGCCAGGTTAACGAGTTTAAGGTACTCTGCAGAGATGGATATTTGACCTGCAAGGTCTTAATCTTTCATATAGCTCCAAACTGATGACTAATTCACTTTCTTTTCTTTTCAGAATTCCAGTCAGTTGACGTCTAACTATCTCTGTTCTCTTTTCACTTGTTGATCTGGAAACCTGCTTTCATCTGAAAGAGGTTTAACTATTTTCTGAAGATAATTTTTTCAGTCTACCAAGATAATACCACCACCTTTATCAATCATCAAGATGATTTCGTTGTTATGCTTCAATTCTTTCAGTTGGTTGATATAATTTTTAGCTAGATGACTACTTTTTGGTCGGGGGGGGGGTTAAGAATGGATGAGAACAATTAATTAGTGGGGATTCAATATGTTCTACATGTTCACTGAAGTCGTTTTTCTTTTATAACTTCAATAGGAATATTTAAACAATGGTGAATGAATTGGATGAGTCTGTTGAAAACTTCACTTACATGAGAAGTCACGTCAGTCCTGGTGGGTGTGATCAACGAAATATCGGCATAGATATAAAAGATTTTCTTGGCCTTTGCCAACTTAAGAAATTCATTTTGCGACTGAGTACTTGGAGTCCTAGCACAACCTATTGTTCAGAGTTACATCAACGTTACTTCAGAACTTGAAGACCATATTTACACGCATCATCTTAATACAGTAAGTATAATGATCACGATAAGATGAAAAGACGGCTCAAACAATATGATCAACTGGTTTCTGAGATTGACTTAAAACGTCACCCAAGCAATAGCCGAAATAAAAAAATTGAGTTACGAAAGTAATTTTCTTCCATAAAATAGAGGGAACTAATTTTGGTTACCTCAGTAGTTGATAGGGTGTTTTTTAAAGTCACTCGATTTTTAATGTTCATTCTAGTTTTTCTGAGCTTCGAAATTTTATCATGGATGCTTCATTATGAAGTCTGGTGGGAGCCTCAGCACCAACCTCATTGAGAAGCATACTAGGTAGCGTTTTTATTGACTTTGAATGTTATCCAATTATAAGTTGGGGAAGAGATTTTTTTGAGTGACTTCGAAGGCTGCCCTAACTAGTTGTATTTCTCTATGAAAAACTAACTTCCCAGCGAAAATACCAAAACCTGATTGATTATTCCCGCACTTGCATGGATTGCCTTTAAAGGTACTAGGTTTTTTTTGCCCTCAGTTGTTACAAAACCTGGAATGAAATGTACATGACAAAATATTAAAGCTAGAAGAAAACCGAACACCACTATCATCCTTAACTAAAACTACATATCTTTATCAATATTTCAACTGATTTTCGTGTTTAACACAGATATAGACTATTACATTTAATGAATGAACAAATCATTTCAACAAGCCATTATGTTATGGATAAAGAGACATACAAAATTCCTAAATCATGTGATGAATACACCTGCTATACGAATAAAATACGCATACACATAAACATAGTAACCACATGACGCTTACACATCACACATTTCCAATTAATTTAAAAACGTTTGTTTTATCGGAAATATAACAAAATTAGGAAGTTTTGTATTGTATTGATATTTCTCTCTATATGTATATTATATATATATATATATATATATATATATATATATATATATATATATATATATATATATATATATATACCTTAGGCCTAAGGAATTCCGATTTAGATATAAAATGAATGAGGTAGTAACTGTTGACATCAATCTAGTAACAGAATACTGTAGTCTATTTAGTAGATGCTAATGGAATCTACGGTGCGCCTTTCATCCTATTTGTACCTCCACCTCAGTAAACGATCGTGTTCCCATTGAGACTCGAACCCAGTACCAAATTGCTTCAACCTCCCGCCCCCAAACTGTTACCCACTAAATCACTGATAGTCAACATCAATTAAGCGAATCTGTTGATTACTCTGACTTATTCTAGAACAAATCATGCATACATACATTTTAGATAATGTGTTTAAGCTGAAATAAAGCAACAGAAACAAACTATTGAAGGCAGATTTACTAAAAGGAGGGAGCAGATGACTGACTTGACAACCGATAATACACAATGCTGATGGATATAATAAAGTGGTTTGTTGCAATAAACATAACAATGAAAAGTAACTTCACCTCATAAAGCTATGAACCACAGCTAACTTTTAAGCGTTTATGACACTACCTCGAATGCACAGATAAAAGTGCAAGGTACAGTGATTTTAATCCAATATCAACTGCCTGAAATTAGAGTGCTTAAGCTAATGAGCCACATATCCTTCCAATTAGATGAACTTTGATAATCCTGCGCCTAGCTGGGACAGGATTCAAGCAAGTGTTTACTCTCTGAATCTTATGAAAAGAAATTATATAATGATAGCTTCAATTTTGCTATAGCAACCGTTATTGAGTTGATATAATGCAATTTTCGGTAAAATGAAGTTATTGGATTGGAAACAATTCAATCAATGTAAAATGACTGGAAACAGATGAAGTGTATCCAGTCATTTTTGAAATGTCAGCCAGTACTAACCACTTAGATAGAATCACACAACTCAGACCTAAAATAACTGTCTGTCGGTCGAAATCGCTAATCTTTATGTAAGCACACCAAAGGGAAATCAACAACAACAACAGTGGGAATAGATTGGTTTCAACGGTGGTAAGCAACTAGAAGTAAGAATGTAAAAAAGGTAAATGGGGATACTGAATATTAACTTTTGTAAAACACACAAGTGCATCAATGCAAGTGGCTCCACTTCACAGCAGCATGCAAAGAACAAGTGGGCAGAAAAGAGTTACAGCAAAGTAGACAAAATTGTATGTGAGGAGAGAGGATTTCTAAAAAGATGAAGCTTAGTCAAAGTATTTAAACTTTTGTGACTGATTTTCAACCCTGTCACAATGTTTCTAATCGGTGATTTCTAATGCTTCAAGGATTCCAACAAGGGAGTTTACAACTCCTTACATGACTCAGGCCGATAGTCTAAGACTTCATCGACCCGAAATAGAAATGTACTCAGTAACCACGTGCACATCCATAAAGTAGGCAATCAGCCACACCTATTGTGTGAAGTTTAATGCTATTACCCGGGTTTCCAGACCCTGCTCGGTGGAGTGGGCCTGGAACCTGTGACCCATTGGTTGAAAGTTAACTGCCTAAACCAATGAGCTATGGATTACGACTAGGGCTAGATCTTGGTCTAGTCACCTTGGGCTTCTTTGAACCTAATTTTACCTCGGCCAACATTGCACGTCGAGGTAGGCAGTTGGTCGGCAAGCCCAACACATGTCCAAACCGCCTCAGTCGATGAAGTTCCACAACCTTATCGACTGACTTACCTGTCTTGCCAAATAGCCTAAACTAGACATCGCTCACACGGCGATTCTACCGTAAGTCAGAAATGCTGTGAAGATATATATGGTCAAAAAACTGCATTCTCCTAATAGCTTCTACTTTCAACGGCCATTTCACAACCGTGTGATAGGTTAGAGAGAACTGCAGAGCAGTAAACTCGTCTTTTAATACCGACATCAATACAGTGGAGTGAACAGCTGATTCTTAAGAACTCTACATACTTTACTACATCAACAGCAAGTAGTGTAACCCCCAAAAATATTGAGGATTCGATGAGTAGATGGTGCGTGGAGTAACTATTTATCATCTACAACGAGAAAGTTCGATGACGTTTCATCTTTTACAAACTCTTCAACATCCTCATATTACTACCCACCTTCAGAGTGATGATGAGGTGTATACAATATAGAACTTAGGAACTGTAGTGAAACATAATTTGACGTCAGTTTACTTGTTAGACTCATCACTATTACTATTATAACACGGTAGTAACATTATTTCTCGTTTGGTTTTTATACTTCATGAGTCGATTAAGTTATCCGAACACATAAAACTTGTTATATCATGATTGATAGACAATATTAAAACATAGAATCTTGAGAAACGCTAGATTAAAGCTATGTATGAAATGATAAAAGGTGAAGGGATTAAATCTATGAAGGTCAAATGAAGAGTAAAGCATACGCTTTTGCTAGCCTGTTGAGAAATTAAAAAAAATATTGTCTATGCCAGTACAAATAACCTTCGAGATAATCATCGATATTCAATGACTTCTCTGGCACGTTAGTCACTTATTGTTATTTCTTGATATTTCAGCTATATTTTAGTTACTATCACCTTTCAATTCAGTTCAGATAATTTGCTTTCATAACAATCATACACTCAAAAAATTTTACAGCAGGAGTGATTCTTATGTTCCAAGGTGTATAAACCGATTAGGAAGAGTGGTCGGAAAAAGCTTTGATTTACATTGTATACTGTAAAAGATTCTGACTCAATGTTAACATGTTGACCGCGGAATCTGAAGGTCCTGGGTTCGAGCCCTGGTAAGATCATGGGTGAGCACCGCTGAGGAGTCCCATACTACGACGAAACAGATGTTCAGTGCTACCAGGTTTCCAATGTACTCCTAACTGATGTCAGTCCATGATGAATTTTAAGCTAAAATCATTTAATAAATCTCCACAAACGTCCAGATAGAAAAAAAAACTAGCTGACACACTTTAAGTTGATTGGCAGGATGCAGTTTATTGATTTACTTTAATTCAACAATCTTGATGAAACTTACAGCAGTAAGTGATGGTGATATGGGTTGTTCTTCTTCTTCTTCTTCTTGTTGACGTTCATCAGTAGTTGGTGTAACCGACATTTCAGATTCATAATTATCATTTTCATCAATATCTTTACTAGTCGGTGTGCAAACATCTTGCTTTTCAATGTTTATATCCACCTTTGATGTAGTACTATTTTCCTTTGTTGAAAACTCCGTTGCTTCTGTATTTACGGTGGTAGAAAGTGTTACTGATGTGCTAGCACCAGTGCTAGGGCTGATGGTGGTAGTGTTCGTGGTGGTGGTGGTTATACCAGTGTTTACAGTTGACACATGAACTGTAAGCATATCTTTCACCTCATTTTCATCTGATGAATATATTGGTGATGATAAGGATATCTGTTGTCCAGTAGTTGATTTCTTTTTAATCAATAAATGACGTAATATGTCAACTAATATCTTTATCAATGGCAATAAGCCTAAACGATAAAATACTAAAATGTAGATAGATGGTGATTTATGCAACAAACGAAGGCTTAATTCCAATGCACGTAAAATTAATTCTTCTCGTTCCTGCAGGGAATTGAAAGTAAGAAACAGTATTGAAGAAGAAGGTTTAGAAAGAATAACTGTATAGTTCATTAAATGTATAATTAACAATATGATTTTGAAATCTCATCATAAAATCATACTCTTTTTTTGACTGAATCATATTAGGAGCCATTTGGTTAGATTTAAAACAGTGGAGAATATTTTTTAAAAAGTTCCTTACTTTATTCTAGTTCATATGCATAAGCGGGAGCTACTCAAAACGATATAATGTTCAAATGCACATACTACTACTGAAGGAAACAAGAAGACTTAGACGCAGGAAGGAATGTTTATTGTTGATATCTTGTACCGTAGTCATCAAATATTGTACACCTTGCACTAAGACAGTCATTCGCATAATGAGCTTCGTTTCCTTTTCTGCTATCTTGATTTGCTCTTAATACGTCCACGTTGTCTTTTGCGTTTCTCTAGTCAGAATTTCTACCCATTCCTGGTAACTCCCTATGATTTATGTCGCCCTTTCAACATATACTACTTATATCTATCCTGATCAGCAACGCCCACAACACTACTACTACTACTACTACCACTGCTATGCATATAACTACTCAAATACATAAACTCTTAGGCTAACATTAAGATATCCTTGTAAATTAAAAACAAAGCAAAAAAAGATTATGACAAACTTCAATAGAGGCGTTCATATTTTGGACTGAACTAGGGAGTGAACGTTAAAACAGTAGAAAATAGTCGTCAGGGAAATAAGCGCAGTGTTATACAGTGTAAGATCACCGTTTGCATCGCCAACACATGAATTATTTTCAACGATTGATTTAACAGGTACTTTTTCATGGACAGCTATTTCCGAAAAATTAATCAAAAGCAAAAATCAGTCAGAAAACCGAAACTCAGATGATCATAGGCATCCATGGACAATCGGAACACCTTGGCTATTTATTTTACAACAGGTCAATTCTTCATAATGGATATGGATTAGTATTGATAACCCTACAGATTTGGGCATATACTATCAGTGTTTACGCAAAGAGATTAAAGTTGTTTACACACTATTCTTATTCAGCGGTTTCGAACTAGAAAAATTTAGTAAATAGACTTTTTGACTAGTTTTCTCACAATGGATAGGTAGTATAGTTAGGAAGACTGGTCACCTTACTGTTCTTACACTTCAAATAAGCCAGAAGTATGACTTATCCCCGAGACCTGTGATCTTTCTTCAATCTTCTCCCCAAAAGTTATGCAGTTGTACAATGCTATCACGGATTATTAAACGACAACTTCAGCCAGTTAGAACTACACATCGAATTAAAAATTTATGAACCCCTCTGATTACATTTGAAATAATTATTTCTATCATTGACGCTTAAGTATGATTAAAATTAAGGAAAAACCAAGAAAAGTAAGATAATATAGAACCTACTTCAATTAAAATAGTATAAATCATTTGTGTTAATGAGAAGGCGAATGGAACTGATTGATTCTCCTTTAAACTAATTGTTTCCAAGTGATCAGGAAGCATATAGTGAATCATACGCCAGACTAAAAGTGTACACTGATGTCTATTGCAGAAAAAAAAAGTATATGTAAAGAAATCCAGTTTGAAATCACACTTGAAGGTAGTTGAAAAGTGAATAAATTCAAAACATTTGAATACACATATACACTGGGTGATGACTGAAGGTGAAATAAAAAATTTAGACAGCGGACGGAAACTCGGTGATCGATGGTTCAAATCCGGCGGCGGTTCAAATTTTCATTTCATCTTCAGTTATCACCCAGTATAAATACTAGTCTGCAAAACCACGGCTATCTCAAAGAGCTAAAATGATATATATATATATATATATATATATATATATATATATATATGCTGCATGCTGATAAGTACTTTCCATGATACTAAAAAGGCACTGTTAATCTTAGTGGGGGACTATGTGAAATTGATATGCATCAAGTATTATGATGACCAGCTGGTAACAGGTTCAAAAACCAAATTCAGTCTACTAGTAGATGCTTAGCAACAGGTCGAAAATTATACAGACAGTGATACTGAACATTGCAGGGTTCGATGTCTCAAAGGAAATAAAGTTACTAGGAAGTCAAGTATAGGCTTTGCTGAGATTCTTACCAGCCTAATGTCATAAATGCAGAGGTGCTAATGCACGTATAAATCTAAAACTTACTGTTACACCTAAGTTACTGAACAACTAGATAGCAATCACAAGGCATAAAAGTACATCAATTCAAATTACTACACTTCATAGTAGCATACAAAGAACGAATGGATCGAAAAAGTTACAGTAAAGTAGACAAGTGTATGCGAAGAGTAAGAATTTTAAAAGATGAAGGTTAGTCAAAATATTCAGACTTTTGAAATTGTGAAAGAGTGAATACAACTGGGCCACTGTGACCGAGTTTTAACTAATTTACCAAGAGTCTCTAGTCATTGATTCCCGTAGTTTTAAGGATTCCAACCAGAAAGTCTACACATCTCTACACCGATCAGACTGACAGTCAGAGATTTCATCGACTGGTCACTTAGCCTTTTTCCAACTTAATTTTACTTTGACTAGCATTCCATATCGAGGTAAGCGATTCTATGGTATGCGTAACACATGTCCTAGTCACTTCAGTCAGTGAAGGTTCACAACCTCATCAGAAAAATATAGCACTAAAACTATGTCCAGTTCTCAAGTCAAATGATAACCTAAGTGATGCCTGAAAAATTAACGAAACGACCAGAATACCACCTTCTTTATTCTTATATACACGCGATAATTTGCATGGATTACACTTTACATAGATAGACCTTTAAGGACTGTACCTATAAATATATTCCACTATACAAAAGTCCATCTTTTTAAGCTACCATTGTTTCCTTCAATTCAAAATAGCATTTATTTGATAAATTTCAGAAAGAAAAACGCACACATGAAACATTGTATTAACGAGTATAAACAATAATCATAACAATAAATACATAAGAAGTTACCTTACAGATGAAGATGTACTTTCTTTAAATAAACCAACCAATAATGGAAGAAGTTGATTTACAAATATACGTTGAGCTTCAGCCGGATCACTACTATCTCGTTTATCAACATCGTCATGTGCATTAGCTGATGAAGTTAATGATGATGAGGCAGTGGTCTGTTTGCCGTCAGATTTATCTAATTTCGACGATAGACCTCTTAAACTTGTTCCTAGAAAAAGAGTAAAAAAATTACGAATGAATACTTAGACATTTTAATGAGGAATTTTTTTTTCTCATGATTAAAGTAGTGCACTTATAAATAAGCCATGAGGTTGAGTGTTTTAGAATTCAAATATTCTGACTCTTTGAATTCAACTATCCATAACCGAACGATTCAATGTCAATTTGATTGATGGTGACAGTGTAATTAAGGATATGCGTTTCGTCTTGTTTGGAACTAGTTAGCTGGATGAGATTGTAACGCAGTGAGTGACAGAGTTTTCACTGAAACGAAAACTTAGCACATATTGCTTTCATCCACTAAACTAATGAGTCACAAAAATCACTTTTCATTCATTCATACTTGTAATTAACGTCGACCGAGAGGTAATTTGGAAACTGCTTCATTACTACGGAGTACCGCAAACCTTTATCAGCCTCATTCAACAACTATATGAAGATGCCACATGCCAGCCAAGTAATTCACAATGGGAAGCTCAGTGATGCTTTTGAAGTGAAGACAGGAGTAAAACAAGGTTGTCACCTACTATCACCTATGATATTCCTGATTGTGGTCGACTGGATCATGCAGCAAACAGTGAGGAGCGAGAAGAGAGTGGTGCGCTGGCTGGATCACGAAAAGAACCTAGAAGATCTGGATTTCGCCGATGACTTGTGCCTGATGTCACACAAACTTGAAGACCTACAGGCAAAAACTAACAAGTTGGCAGAAGAGGCAGGGCAGCAAAGACGGGACTTCAGGTGAATATAGAGAAGACAGAAGTGATGAAGATACCCCACCAATAACAACAACAAACTCCAGTCACCATCAACGGGAGAAACTTAAAGGAAGTAACCTCCACCTATCTAGGCTGCACTGTTTCAACTACAGGTGGCGGCACAGACGAGGATGTCAAAGTCAGAATCGGAAAAGCAAGACAGGCATTTATTAGCCTGAAACCAGTGTGGAGATATTCTGCACTCTGCTCACCATGCGGAACAAGATACGGATTTTCAACACCAACTCAGTCAAGTCAGTGCTTCTATATCGTTCAGAGACTTGGCGCGTCACGAAAGGGATTTCCAACAGACTACAGACATTCATCAACAACTGCATACGCTCTCTACTGAAGCACAGGTGGATTGCCAGAATAATCAGAATAAGCAACAAGGAGCTCTGGGAACGAACCAACCAAGAACCTATCACTCAACAAATATGCAGTGGAAAGAAGTGGAGATGGATTGGGCATGCACTGAGAAGGTTGACTGGGGACATCACGCGTCAGGCCAGTTGCTCGAGTGGAATCGCCATGGAAAGCGACGAGTTGGACGTCCGATGGTGACATGGAGGAGATGGTGCGAGGAGGAAATGAGAGCTTGTAGGTTGTCGTGGAGCCAGGTTCAAAAGATTCCGGCGAACAGAGTTCACTGGAGACGTGCTAATGAAGCCCTATGTTCCATTAGGAACCCAAGGGACTAATAATAATAATAATAATACTTGTAATTTCTGGTTGATTACACTGGACTGATGTTGTTTGATACATGTAATCTCCCGCTGGTATACTGCATCAAATTGCGCTACTCCTACTGACAGATGAGGCCTTATGCGGATGCTTCGACACAGCCTTACTACTCATCATGTGGCTCTTGTGCCCCAGCGATCTGTTGAATAGTGCTTTGGTGTTTGAGGTGATGAACACTGGGTTCCTAAGTGATCTAGTGGATCAACTATTCACAAAAGGCATGTTTAAAGAGCCTAATTTGGGATTTCAGGAATGTTCAGACTTTCTCTTTCTCAACAATTTTTAGATCAAGTTTTGTAGTATTTTCTAGTGGTAAATATGCAATTGAATTTTGAGTAATCTTAAAATTTCCCTTTAAAATGATTAAGTATTCATTACGCCTTATTCTCTCACCATTTTTGTAAAACAATTTAAAAATAAACTTCCAAAGTGAGAAACAAAGGAAACAATCCCGATAACAAACTAGAGTAGTGAACATATAATAGTATTTGTTGTAGAAAAGAATGTTGAGATGATGAAGACAAGATATTTGGCTCATTTTTATCATTACAGTGCTACATTTTCCAAGCTAAATGGATAAATCCTGACAACAACGTGGTCTACCTGACGGCTAGGCAGTGGAATCCAGAACGAGCGTTTCGTCCTATTTGAGACTCGTTAGCTGGATGCACCTGCATCCCAGTGAGTGATGTTGTCCCCACTGGGACTAGAACCCATTACCCATCTCTTTAAACATCAAAGAGTCATCGACTAGGTCAATGAGACGCAGGCGCCATCACTTGTGCAGAAGGCAGTATCGAGGCATCTGTATCAGAGTTCATCTGTCAATAGAGGTGGAGTGATTCGACCCAGTACAGCAACGTGAAATTACAAGTATCAATCAACAACAATCGTTAACAACACCGTTGCAACAAAACTCATCGAGTCAGCATTGAATACACATAAGAGAAATTGACGTAACCCCCCAGTTAGCATATGTCAAAAATTTTATTAGCATTGAAGTCAACGAATGATGAATGATGAAACTACCTCGCGTTGAAAGTTGTGTGATTACCCTGATTATGGAGCAATAAATTGTGCTGGAAACGTTGTCTAGCGAAAAACATCGAGTAAACTTATTTGTTTATTTATTATTATTGTATGGTAGTAATAATAACGAAGTATGAAAATTGAGTACGCGAGAGGTAATATGAACTGAACCATAGGATAATCAAATAACTGGCTAAAGAAACAAGAAACTAGCCAACACTGCACAACAAATCAGTTGGTTTCTGCCATTACACAAAATTCACACCAGCATTTCAAACCCGGCTATATAAGTTAGATGACAATATTACCATCCAAATGAGCTGAAAAAAGATATAACAGCTAACAGTATATCAAATACATTGAAAGATGAAATCTTGAATTCTGATAAAGTATCATACTGATCCTTAAATAGCGCAAATGTAAACTAGGCAGCGCCTTTCTATCGACAGTACAAGCATCACAGATGTTGAATTTGAAAGTCATTTTAGACAAATGAAACATCATTATAAAAAAGAAAAGAAAAAATTCCCATATTATGTTTGGAAGGGGATAACTAAAGACAAATTAAAGACAAGTTTTCCAAACATGGTCACTAGACTACAGTCAACAAGACAGTGGGCCTTCATGTCATTTTTCTATTTAGGTTAGCGTAGCAGTATAGTATGTGCTTTCAACAACTAAGTATAAAGTACTTTTGCAAGATTGGCATTAGCTTGTGCTTGCGTCCACCCTCACTGGTGAGCCGTTGGAAGTTGTCGAAAAGTTCGTATATCTGAGTGGTTGTGTGTGATGAAATTTCTAACCGCATATCAAAAGCCAGAATGGCAAACGTCAATCTGAAGCACCTTTGGTGCCGTCGACATGTTAGTGTGATCGTAAAGGGTCAGGTTTACAACGCTTCGCTGCGAGTAGTTCTGCCCTACGTCTATGAAACCTGGTCTTTCCTAGCTGAGGACGTGAGACGACTCTATGTATCCGATCATCATTCGTAGGATTGCTCACATCTGGTGGCGACACCATGTAAGTAATTCTGAGGTACGACAGCATATGTTTTGGCATGATGGGGATTATCATTTCATGGGTGAGGTCACCACGAAATACCGGCTTCAATGACTTGAATATGTGTAGCGCATGTCATCTCAACGGCTTCCATACCGTTCATTGGTCATTAACCCTGGAAGTGGATGAAAGAAGAGGAAGGGTGGTCAGTGAATGACGTCGCCGTGGGACGAAGAATGATTGTATAGGGTAAGCATCTGTTGCTCCATCACGACTCCCCGGGTAGGGTCCGAGAGATCATACAACTCAGTGCCTTCAGACATTATCAGATATGGCTAAGAATCGGAACCAGTGGCGGTTATGCTGTAGCTCTCTTCTATCTTCTGCTGCTGAAAAGTAATGAATCCTTTGTTTTGAATGTATCTTACTGAACTGGTCTTCCAATCAGGCTATTCTTATTGTTTTTCTTTCTTACTTATCCGCTCCGCATCCTTCGTGTTTTCACATTGTTATTATACTATTTTGTGTCGCGCATTTCTTGGTTATCTTGCTGTACCATGTTTATGTTCTAATAATAATAATAACAGTTAAGAAAGTTAAACTCTAGATCATAAGCGCGTTTCATAAATATTAAACTGACCTGTAAGTAGCTACAGCAGTTTACATAATGATGTCTAGCTGTCCCACGAGATAGTACCTAATCTGCTGTAGGCTTAGGTATGCATCTTTTAAGTCACAAATTCATCATACCTTTTATAAAATGAACCGTGTTTAGTCATATCAAACAGTCAACAACAATATTCAGGTAATTATAAAGTGTAAATGAACAATCCCTTAAAGTAGCTTACTTTTTAACTCTGATTCTAGCATTTCAATAACCTGATGTGAACCAGGATAATCTGGATGTTCACGTGCTCGATCCACAGGTCTCCTACCTTGTGCATCTCGTTTGTTAATATCAGCGCCCCAATTAAGCAGTGTTCGGCATACATCGACACGTCCAAAAGAAGCTGCATAGTCTAATGGACTACGAACACCTAAATTAACATTTGCACCATGTGTACATAAGAGTTCAACCATAGCTGGTGATCCAAATGATGCAGCCCAGTTTAATAAAGTCTGTCCCAAATTATCCATATAATTTACATCAATTTTACCCGACTTTAGGCTGCATTTCATAAAATCTGATGAGTTGAAGAAAAAAAATTGTGGTTTTCAATCATTCAACAAATTCAACAACAACAAAATTTCCTCCTACAATTGACTGAAACATTTTTTTTTGAACTACCAGGAATCTCTCTTCACAAAAAAACATTCTGAGTAAATGAATCGACGTCTACTTGAGCACATAAAAAATATCCAGAAAATAAGCTGGCTATAACCATGAAAAATTAAGTAAACAAGAATAACTAACCTCGGACATAATATTTTCTTAAAATATTGAGGAAAATCAACTGTGAAACCAGCACACTAATCAACAACTAAAAATGAATCTAAACATTTGTAAGTTAATTATTCAGTAACGTATTATCTTCTACTATACAACGCTAATTTATCAAATTTGATAGCTAGCAATGAGTTTCGACATAAACCCTATACAAACTGTTATATACTAGTAGTCACTTGATATAACCTAAGATATATATATACCTCAACTTCATCGACTTTGAGAAGGACTTTGACAGCGTCGACCGAGAGGTAATTTGGAAACTGCTTCAATACTACGGAATACCACAAACTTTTATCAGCCTCATTCAACAACTATATGAAGACGCCACATGCCATGTAATTCATAATAGGAAGCTCAGTGATGCTTTTAAAGTGAAGACAGGAGTGAAACAAGGCTGTCTACTATCACCCATGATATACCTGATTGTAGTGGACTGAATCATGCAACAAACAGTGAGGAGCGAAAAGAGGAGGATACGCTGGACCGCGGAGAAGAATCTAGAAGATCTAGATTTCGCCGAGACAGCGAAGACAGGACTTCAAGTGAACATAGAGAAGACAGAGGTGATGATGATAGCCAAACAACGCCACCACCACCAACAACAACAACAAGCTCCATTCACCGTAAACAGGAGAAACTTAAAGGAAGTAACCTCCACCTATCTAGGCTGCACTGTTTCAACTACAGGTGGCGGCACAGACGAGGATTTCAAAGCAGCCAGGATCGGAAAAGCAAGATAGGCATTCATTAGCCTGAAACCAGTGTGCAGATCTTCTGCACTCAGCATAAAGCATCAACAAGATCCGGATTTTCAACACCAACGTCGATCAAGTCAGTGCTTCTGTATGGTTCAGAGACCTAGCGCGTTACGAAAAGCATTTCCAACAAACTACAGACACTCATCAACAACTGCCCACACTGGCTCGTTACTGAAGATCAGATGGCCAGAATAATAATAATAATAATAATAAACAAGGAACTCTGGCTGGCTGGTAACGAGCCAACCAAGAGCCTATCACTCAACAAATATGAAGTGGAAGTGGAGATGGATTGGGACTGAGAACACTATTCGGGGACATCACGCGTCAGGCCAGGCCGCCGAGTGGAACCCAGATGGGAAGCGACCAGTTGGGTGTCCGAGGCAAGGGTGACATGGAGGAGATCGTGTGAGGAGGAAATGAAAGCTTGTGGGCTGTCGTGGAGCCAGGTTCAAAAGATTTCAGAGAACAGAGTGCACTGGAGACGTGCTACTGAAGCCCTATGTTCCATTAGGAACCCAAGGGACAAATAATATATATATGATAATGGATGGTTTGAAAACAACCTTCAGATTCCACCCTTGATGGTCACTCAGTTCCTTGGTAAATGGAAAATGCGGTAATATAACAGAAGATATATGGTCACGATTTTAAAAAAGTATACAAAATACAATGATTCATATATACTTCCAATGGCCTTGACTATTTCTAGGCCTTTCTAGAGAAATATATCCTGTTGATTTTTATTACTTTAACCAATCTGGTATTTACACATTGGTTCACGTGCTTTCCCCTGAAAATGCAAAGCAAAACGTTTAGTCGTAAAACATCTCAGGAATTTAATGCTTTTTAAGTGAATCTGGGCAATCTTAATGTATACAATAACACAGATTATATTTCTTTGGTTGAAAAAGGACTCAACATTGGGAAATATCTAGGGAAATTGTATACCCTTTAAATATTTTTCGAGCAGTGTTACTCTTAGCTTGCTAACGATTAAATAAAGAGGTAAATTGTGTGAAAAACCTGCAAGCTATCCTCAAATAATAAAATCCATTATAAATTTCACTAGCTTTCATTCAACAGAAGAAGTTACCAAGCTAAGAGATGAGAAATTAGAAAAGATTAACACCCTTTTAAGTGAGTTGCAATAGCTCACATCATAGGAGCAGTTGATTTTCACCCTCAGTATTATGACATATGATTCGAAACGTACCGTTATCAAAACTGTTACAGCAATCACTCTAAGTAGATAATAATAAATGGTAACATGTTCGCCGCGAAATTTGTAGGTCTTGGATACAGTCTTTAACTGTACTGTGGGTGAGCACTGGTAAGGATTCCCATACTAGGATGAAACAGCTTCCCAGTGCTCCCATGCTTTTAATGGTTTCCCCAACTGATTTCAGTCTATGATGAGTACCACCCTAGAATTAATGAAATAACCAGAAACCTCCAAACTGAAATAAGTGTAACATAAAACTAAAATCATTTTTTGAATATGAATAATAATCTCTCTTGTCATACCTAAATCTTGTCGTTTTATAGCTTCGATAAAATGACGATGCACAGCGTCTCCTTCCCAAGAATGCTGAGGTTCTAGTGGAGATGTACTAGTACGATCAGCTTCTGTAGTATTCTGTGAATTTTCTGCATGTTCAATAATTGATACAGAAGTTTGGAATTCAGTTTGCTTAGATGATTGACATTGTTCTGTTTCACAGATATCATGTTCAGAAGTTTCGTATATCTCGCTTTTCTTTTCAAGTGAATCATTTGATTTTGATGGAATATTGTGAGTTTGATAGAGTAACACCAATAGAATTTCAATGAGTCGAAGTACACTAATAACAACTAATTCATCATTACTACGTTGAACAACCATTGCTAAAGTCATTGCAAACTGACCATCACTAGTCAAAAGTTTGTGTGTTATACTCAACGAATTGCAGCAAAGTGAAGTCAAAATATTAGTCACTGCATGAACTGTAACTGGATTACTTTCAGATATAAGTGATAGACCATCACGACCACCTCCAGATGTATCTGTTGGTATATCTAAAGTGAAAATGTGAAAATAAAAGTAGGCCGTTTACAAATGAACACAAAAATATCCTCAACTAGTATAATATGTAAAAAATTATGATGTTAACAAAAGAAAGAAGCATTACAATGACCTCAGATAGCATGATAGCATAGTAAATATATCTTAGGTCCAGTAAAAAAACATAAAAACTTATGTTCAGCTGAGGTATTTCAAGCTATGAATTCCCGAAGATGAAAAGTAATAAGTAGCTCTTCTTTCACATTTACGGCTCCTTGAGCACTGTGCATAGATGAATCTATGAACTTCTGGTCTCTTAATGAGTATACTGCTCTTGAGATACCACTTTATAATCCAGATCAGGTTTCAGTATATATGTAAGGTCAACAAACTGAATAACTGCTTCTTTAAGATGCAAAATGGAAAGAAAGTTTTCAAAGTGATAATGGAAAACTGTATTATATGTGTCAGCTAGATGATTAGATGACATACAATAACACTGAAGGACAACGGAAGCGTGTCATGAACTAGACCAAACTTTAGAATGTTGATCACTGGATTTTGACCCTATGACTCCGCTGTAATGCTCAAATCTGAACACTTGAAGAGCTTCAACATGACATCAAAGAGCTTCGATTATATATACTAATAAAGAGTCCCAAAATAAGACAAAAAAAAGCCTTTACAACCATCCATTTTTCATATAAGTTTCATTTAATTATACAAACTATCTTTGATTCAAACTACTCACGAATTCTCTTAGACAGCCACAAATTAATTAGGAGTAAGTTGAATCACTTCACTTACTAGAACTAGAGGAATCCATTAATTCACTATCAGTTTCTACACCACCTGCAACACGAAGACGTTGAAGAAGACAGTCAATAATATGAGGATCAGCAAGTGGGCTAGGATCAGTGCCTGTTCGAGTAAAGCGAGTAACCAAATTGGCGAATGCATGTAATGCTTGATCGGCTACACCCGTTTCTCGGCGATCTAAAAGTGAACTCAAAGAATCAATCCAGCTGTTTAAATTCTTGTCTGTTGGATCTGCTCTAGTAAATAATCGTCTGATGATATCCATTCCAGCCTGGAGGACATCAGCATGAAGAAGGTGTGGATAGAGGCGTACGTAACGCAGTACAGAAGTTAATCCTCCAGACGCATATACTGCACCCGGCTCTCGTGTACAAATCAGTTGCAACATCTTAAAGATAATTAAAAAATGGTTAATCAATCAAGAATATATGAAAAGCTTAGTAGTTGAACTTCAAATTAAAGAAACTGTCTACAAGCATACATACACAGCTTTTCAGTCATACGGTGGAATGTAATTTCGCACACAATTATAGCATATCATTTGGAACACTTTCTAACGATACGACTAGGAGTTAAAAGTAGGTAAGATAACTGTATGTAAAGGACCGTCCTGGGCATTAACCTGATACACGCTGATTCTGAAAGCCGGCAACATCACAAGTAAGTTACAAGAACACAAGTCACACGTAATTTCGTCATTCCAAATACAAGTACATTCAAATTAGTGATAATTTCTCACAGATAAATAACTCTAGTAAACTTCTCAACTTTTTAGCTAAATAAACCATAAATGAATCCCAGCAATAGGAACCTATGTTGTACATCAGGAATCAGAAAATAGACTACGATAAGCTGCCTACATATGATTCATTCTCTTTATGGACTTATGGTCAACACAACCAGTGAACTTTCATTATACCGTTATTCATTTCGAAGGTAAGATCAAATGACTTTGAGGATTGATTATCTTTCAATTATTTTTTTCGGATTATCCTTAAATGACTCCCAATTTCTTCATTTAACAAAACAAATACTGTACAATGTTCGTTTACACTGATTAGTTGTAATAAATTTCGACACATATACTTGTAGGTGGTTGGAAAGGTAAGAATCCAAAAGTTTATTCAGCATAATAACTGTGATACAAGTGATTGAATGAACATGAATGACAGATGTTAATTCAGCCCTACACTTCACAGTATGAAAACATCGGTTTTCTAGTGGTCTTAATTTAAGCTATTGAGTTGCTTTGTGATCAGTCATTTCAATTTGTAATACACTTTTCAAAAATAACTATGTTTTGTTTAGTGAAAATATTCTAGTCAGTTAGCTCGTGATTTCACCTTTTAATGTTCACTTAGGGAATGTTCAAAGATTTTCATTATTCAAGATAACCATGCTAAAGAAGCGGACAATGCCAGATAAAAGATTGTGTTTCACACTACTTAGGCAATGCCTATGGCTTTTAACCAGACATTGTAGTGTCTTTCATTTGCACCAATTATCTTAAATCTTGAAAGATCTTACTAGAAGAACTCACCTTTATAATCTGCTGTCCAAGTTCATTACTTTTCGCAGATGTCATATCAACTGTATCCAGCCTAGACGTCATGGCAGTCAATACATTCGGTGAACGCGCAATGCGTGGAGCACAGTCCAAACTGACATCGAGATAATAAGTGAGAGCACGAGCATTCGCCTCCAAAACAGAATCTGGGGATAATTCATCCAAAAATATTTTACACAAAGCAGGTATAAAGAGACGAGGTGGATAGCGCTCAAAGAAAACGTCAACGTTATCAGAGAAGAGGACTTCATTGCATAGTTGCTCCAGGGCAGTAAGCTGCAACTCTCTAAGCTCATCGTTGGCAGATTCCAACCATTCTAAAACAATAGATGGGTCAGCTTCCATAGCATGGAATGAGAGGTAATTCTTAAAAAATCTGTAAATATAGAACACGAAAAATGATGAAATGTAAAAAACCGTAACCAAAATATTTCCAAGTGATCAGTACTCAATTACCTTTTACCCATCCTATCATCGTGATTTGTTACACTTTATCTTTCTCTTCTCGCTACATACCAAGCAGGATTTCCCGAATATCTGGGACTGATGATCGAAGGTAAAACAAATACAGTCGGAAACTCGCGAATCTTGTTATCCTAACTTCTGTGCAGTGTTTCTTCTACCTTATTTACTTTCCGCTTTTCCTCCAGTTCTTTATGTGGAGCGGTGGATCAGTGGTCACGGGTTTGACTCCCGCCCCACCGACCGAGGTCTTGGCAACTGGGTAGGTTCACTAGAACTCGCATAACAAATGCGGCTCATTGCCTGCACAAGGTAGCTGAGTGCGTTTCGTTCGTCGTTTGTTTCTAGTCCTTTATTCATTTCGGCTTGCCACCAAACCATGCTTTCCCTCAGTTTAGAAAAATGAATACTTTGTTTGCCCATTTAACAGGACACGAGGTTGTGAATTTACATCGACTAAGATGACTTAGATACGTAATGTGCAGAGTAGTTAGAAATTTTCCCTGTTCATCTAAACATTTTCTTAATCAGATGAGAATAATTTAAACACAGACTATTTTGCTCATTTGCGATCAGGTCCATCAATAGTACATCTGAATAAACTAGGATCATAGAGGAATTGAACTGTTTAGACTACATGAATTTGGCTAAATGACTAGGAATAACCAGTATAACATAAAATGGACTATTAAAAGGAAACTTATTTACAAATAACATGGCCCTCGTCGATGCTTTTCATGAGTGGCATTTCAACTCGTTAACAACGGTTTCAATAACATTCCGTCAGAAACTACTCAACCTACACCACACATTGTGATTTCTGACACAAAAACAGACAAACAAATCAACATAAGACCTAGCACGGAAGTGTGTTATTTCAAGTTTTCACACTTTACCATGACAGGCAAAGTGAAATCCGATACAAAAAGAATAACATTAGAGTAAATACGTGTATGCAAGGAGATAGAGGCAGATAAAATCAACGTAGAACCTCAGACAGAAGTGCATCGGTTTAATTTAACATACTTCACAGCAGCATGCAAAAAACAAGCGGATAAAAACACTAACGTAAAAGTAGACAAAGGTGTATGGGATGGGATTTGACAATAAAAGTTAGTGAAAATAATCAAGCCGTAGATGTCAAAAAGTAAAAACATCTCTGCTATTGCGATCGATTTTCAGCCATATTACCAAGGTAGGCTTTAGAAGCAGCCGCGGGTGTATCGACCAAATATTTACACTGCACCAGGTTTTGGAACACAGACACCCTTACCCATGCCCGACAATAGTTGTATTTCTTTACCTAAAAGCGGCATTTGACCCCGTTGATCGAGAAGTCTTATGCCAATGTCTCTCACTAAAAGACATACCGAGTAAGCACATCACCTTATTGAAGGCTCTCTGCTCAAACACTTGTGGATGTGTTAGAGCCCACAGTGAGATGTCCGGGGAGCTGAGCTCATTGAGCGGTGTCCGTCAAGGCTGTCCACTATCTATATTCTTATTCAATTTTATTATAGATATTCTAATGGTCTCGTCTCATCACCTGACTACACAGACGTTGACCTAATCACAGTTGAATTTTCGTTAAACCTAGAATATGAAGATAATATAGTCCTGTTAGGTGAAGATACTGACAAGATGCAGAGTCTTCTGAACACTTTGAGTGGGAATTTGAGAATGTTTGGGATGCGTCTGTCACCACTCAAATGTAAATTGTTGCTCGAGGATCGGTCTTAAACGGTGCCCCATCGTGGCTAACAATAGAGAGTGAAGTGACTGAGTGCGTCGACCGCCTCACTTACCTGGGAAGTAGAATCAACCCTGGTGGGTCAGTTGCCGATGAAATCTCTGCACAGATACAAAAGGTTCAGTTGGCTTTCGTCAACTTACGCCACCTGTGGCGCCGCCGTGATATTCGACTGTCCATTAGGGATTGCGTGTACTGCACAGCAGTTCGGTCTGTGAAACAGCCATTGAAGGTGGAAGATATGAGAAGGCTTCATGTGTTTGACCACTGTTGCCTTCGTAGTATAGGCCGTATTCCGTGATGCCACCACCACGTAACGCAGAAGTCAGGAGTAGAGGTAAATCAGTTGATATGCCAGTGAATCTTCATCGACTGAGGTGGTTGGGACATGTGTTACGTATGCCTAGTCTCTCATCGCCTCGTCACACAATGTTGGCCGAAGTAGGTTCAGACTCGAAAAAGATCCGAGGTGACCAGACTAAAACACCACTAAAGTACCAATGTATTAAGTCTTTGACTGTTGGTTTGAGCCATGTGGGGCGGCGGGACAAGAGAAACCAGTAGTTGGAGACTCTAGGTCATGTGGCTCAGAACTGATGTCAGTGGCGCAGATGCATACACGCATTATCTTCATCTTAACGACGCTATACCGAATCTCACCATTTTCCCATTCTTCATTTCTCTCTTTTAGTACTTTATATTTCCTTTGACTGAATTTTCTTTTCTTCGTCTTCCACTTCACTGCCCTCTTACTGATATGATCTATGGCAACTCGGACCATTACGCAGTAATGCCTAGTCCTATGTTGATTTGGATGGATATTACCAATGATCTGCCACCACTGATTTTTATCGTCTCGAAAACTCCGGTCAGGTCGTCCACACGCCCCTACATGGCCCAGACCAACAGCCAAAGGCTTCATAGGCTGGTGCCACGTCTTGGTTTGGCCATCATGCTGGGCCTTCTTTCAACCTAATTTAACTTCGGTTAGCATGTCGAGATCGGCAAGTGTAACATATCCAAGCTATCTCAGTCGCTAAAGGGTCATAACCTCATACACTGATTTACCTCTATTACTTAGTATTTTATGCATATACTCAACGCAGCTTGCATGGTGCTTCGACTAAATTTCAGCAATGTTATGCTTACACTCAAAGTCAAAAACCTGCAACCTATCTTCCACTTTCAATGGCCACGTCACACGACCATAAGGTAAAACAGAGCAGACTCCTGAGCAGTGAATTCATCTTTTAACAGGTAATCGGATATCTCGCCGGCGCCAGAGATGACGCAAGTTGGTAAATGTTAAATGGACGTTTCATATACTGAGATTTCGTTAGTAATCAGCCCATTCGAGCTGGTGCAAGTCCCTAAGTAAGCGAAGTGGTCGACGCATTCTACCACTTCATTCCTCATTCTTAATTTAGGAGTGACTTTAGACCAATTCTGAGGCATCATCTTATGTCTGGCAAAACGCATGCCAAACATACTCAAACTTGTGCTTAAGGCGCTCAAAAGACTCAACATTTCGTCAGCGTTTACGCCTAACAGGGCAATGCCATTTGAATACTTAACGTCAACCACATCCCTCCCGGTCAATCTATGTGAAGCTGGAAGCACCTAAGGCTGTTTGTTAATACATCTATAACAAAGTTAAATAGAAACAGTGATGCCCGGCCTCTGGCGAACACCACTAGTTTTCATCAGCTCAGACGACAACTCTCCATAAGCTCTTACAAGGTTGCACGAGCTCAAGTAGAAAACTGATTACAATTACATACTTGTTCCATGCTTTCTTTACAGTCAGACATTGCGACAACACCTCTTGACCGAATAAGTCGAATTCTGCCTAAAAGTTAAGAAAAATGACGTGTTGTCTGGACATAAGAATACCTACGTTTTAAAACCTGTCGAAGGGTAGAAGATCTAGCGGATGCACCCTCGTTTAAGTCTGAAACCTATTTTATTTTCTCGGGTTTGGTGTTCTCGAACTCTAGTTGTGTGTCGGATGTCTTTTGACTGTAAGATGCGGTAAGTCTAACTGATCCCCGTGTTTACCTTAAGAAACCTCTTCCTCACAAAATGACACGTGTCGTGCTCATGCATATCGCACTCATGAAAAAAACGAGGTTGAAAACCATCTACATTGATTTATACTTCTACCTAAGATCTTTACTCACACAACATTAGGGTTTGACAGCAGAAGTGTTTACGTTGGCTATCTAGCAGTGCCACGCTGACGCTTCCTTATTAACGCAAAGGGGTGGTGAGGAAAGGTCGGCTCCAAATAAATACCGCCTCCACTCCTCCGGTGGAGGCGGTATGAGTTTTCTGGTATTACAACCAGACCTCAAAGCAACATCCCGCAAAAGGAATCAATAGTTGAGGACTCTTGGTGAGATGGATGCAAATCGGTCACAATGGTGCAGATGTAAACACTTCTTGACATCTTCTATGGCTTGAATATTCTCACTAACCGGTATCTTCAGGTTGTTTGTTCTTTCACACTACTGTATCTTCTTTGATATCACTCTTCCTTATCCACCTGTTCTTTGTGTACTCCTGTGGGCCGATGAACCTGTGTGCACGGTTCTACATGGGTTTTGCTAATTAGTTAATGGCTCTCGTAGCACAGACCCATGTTGGCGCCACCAAATCAGTGACATAGAAGTCAGTCATATAATCTTGGGCAGAAGCGGAAAGTCAGTTGATGAGGTTGTGAATTTTCATCAAATCAAATGGGTAGGACATGTTGGGTATGCTTAGTCATATGTTTATAGCACAGTGTTAGGTGAAGTGGGTTTAAGATCTAAAAACAGGTGGTTGTTGACGGTTGGTTTGAGCCGAGTAGGGAAATGTAGATTTTCGAGGTCCGTGAGACAACGGAAATCGACGTCTGGAAACTATAAATTATATAGCTCAGAACCAATAGGTGCTGCACACATGCACATACACATGGTCTTCATTTTTACGGAAGTACTGAATTTTAGCATAGTTTTACTCTTTCTCTCCTTATTTCTCAGTACTCCATCATACTTTTTACCTCAATGCATTGATGTCAAGCAACCTGGACCTTTACGTAGTGACACCAGATCTAACGTTAATAATGACGAAGTAACTCTATGTGTAGGTTGAAAACTCACCTTAGTAAAAATAGGGTCATTTGTACAAAATTCCCGTAGCCTCCTCAGTATCGGGACTGAGGCAATTAATATAACAGGTACACAAAGTCCCAATAATTGTCTCTGAAACATGGCTTTCATTTGAAATCAGTGATGGTGAAGCAGTTTTAAGGATTCACCTGATATAATAACCCCAAGAGGTGGCAGTATCATCTTATAAGTAGACATTAAATTATGTTTTGGAACAAAAGAAATCGTTGCACATGAAAACGAGACACGTAAAGTACAACGTTGCCAATTAAAATAGAAAGTCAGTATTAATGATGGCCAGCAGCCTTTGTTGGAATCCTGGATGGGAGTTTCGTCCTGTTCAGGACTCTTTAGTTGGATGTACCTGCATCCCAATGAGCGATGTTGTTCCAAAAGGACTCGAACCCAGCAACATCAGACAAGATAACGTAGAATAATATATTATCCTTGAATGCAAAGCAAGTGGCTCTCTCCTTAATTAGCTGACTCGATAGACAAAAGTAAAGAATTTGTTTTGGGAGACCTAAATACATCATCAGCTGGCTGGAATAGCCAACTTACATGTATACTATAATTTCCTTGACTCTAATGAAGTAACATTAGGATAGCCACCAATAGGACTAACAGCACATCCAATGTTTAGGATTCATTGTTTTTCCATCAAGTATTACAGGTTTTGTTAGGTACCTTCACTCCGTGGAAAAAGTGATTACACTGTAATCATCTACCAATTCACAAATGTTGTTTAGTACTAGGTTACCATTTTGAGTGGGAGGTGAGGTGGAATTGAATTCGTCGATTGCTATATTCAAGAAAAAAGTGGATGAGTGCAGATACCCTAACGAAAAGAATTAACATAGGATTACGGCCTTCAAACCAAAACCTGAATGAATATCAATCCGTGGATAATCATCGAAATGCGACAGTTACGATTGACAGAAAAAGGCTAAATTAACCAAAGTGCACTTATGATGTGCCACAAAGATGGTAAAAATGAGTGAATAGCACAAAACATTTCAGGAGAAAATGTTAAGGCAATCAATTCACTTACTAATGCACCGCAGTAGGTTAAGGTTGCCGCCTCGGTGTTTCAACACTCAACAGAAACAAATCGAGTAAAACAGTTTGTTCCTTTATTAATTTTCAGGTCTGATTTTTAGGCTTGCTTTTTATTCATCAGCTTCGTTTTTGTGGTGAGCAAGGTAGACTTCTCCCTTTCTAACACCAGCTTTAGGTGAGAGAGTATTGTCATCAGCTTGGTAAGTAAAATGTCCCGGCTGTGCTCTGGGCTATACTCCAGGGTTCTCAGAAGATTGGGGTTTATTCTGTATTCATCTGGTACTTCAGACAGTAGATTTGTAGTTAAATTTCCACTTGTCGAACCTTTTGTGTCCTTTTCAAAGACGGTCGTTACGCATGATAGATACATCATTCTCCATGTATATTGTTCCTGGCTCTACTACATATTTGTGATGGGCCCTTCACACTTGAAACAGCTCCGAGAGGCAAGCTTCCTTACTACATTTCGGACATAATTTTTGCATCCTTATAGCAAATTTGGTGGTTTTATTGCTATCAGCTTGAGAACTTCAAGTTGTACATCACCAGACTAGTTGAGAAACTGCCATACGGGAGACTTCGCTGCATTTTATTTCTGACTTGGGCCTTCTACTGTGTGGGTTCACTAGCCTGAGTACATATTTCATCCCGGCCAAAGCCTTATCACTAGCATGCAGTATACGACCAAAAGCACCTAAACATGTCTACGTTGCCAAAGCGCTTCCCATCAACTCATTTGGCGCGCTTCAAAAAGGACGTGAGGTTTGACAAATTTCGATTAGTCCATTATATTTACTGTGTTGAAGTTCATAACTCCTTGAACAAACATTTTTCTACCTTTCATTCAGTCTAATGACAGCTTCAAAGGATGTCTACGTGGTTTGTCGCAGAAGTGTCAGCTTCTCAGCTAAGGCGATGGGTTGTGAGCTTTGCTCCCAAAGGACTCACTGCCCCCGTGATTCCAGCCAGCCATCTGGTTATTGTGAAGCATTGCTTAATAGTCCTTTTGATGGAGATTGGTATTTTTGCCTATATTGTAGGTCCTAAAGTAAGTACCAAATAGGCCTAGAGCTAGTTAGACAGAACTCCGACCATCTTACATTTGAGATCTCTACATAAATCAGCCTCAATCTAAAGAAGTCTCATGGCCATAAAAAGACCACTCGAGTTAGCAGTAAGGGAAGTAGCGAATTCATTGCTGTCACGGACTGTCTCCCCGTCAGCATACCTTTGGAGCAGATCCCCTTCAGTGATGAACGAGAATCTCACACCCTATAAGCTCCGAAGGAAAGGTCTGCAGAAATGTGGGCGGGTCAGGTCAGTTAAAAATGGAATATTAGGTAACGTTCGTAAGACTGGAAAAGTAACGACTACTGAGCCTAATGGGAAGCCGAATCATAAGCTGAACATTACCCCTCCTACTCAGGTGAAAAATGCTCTGAAAAAAGCAGATCTTGGTCCCGCCACCTGTAACTCACGGCGGAAGCCACCTGCACTTCACCACCAGCCTCGTTCAACCATCAGGATAACTCCCACAGCCAGCAGCTCAGGTTTTCCGAGTCACTCTCAAAAGACTAACCCTTGACTCTGCGGACATGGTTAGAACTCCCTTGGAATCCTGGCATAATGTACCTGATACATTCCCTAGAGAAATGAAGAGGCAGACTGGGAGGCGATTCAAGTGCTTACCGCTGGCCGACACACATCTAACGATAGAACGGTTGGACGATGAGCCAGAGTTTTTTCGACCCTGTCCCAAATCCAAGAGCCCTGCACCAGCTCTCAGTCGAAGAGATCAGTGGATAAAGTAGCCCTTGATTCCACCACCCTATCAAGAAACTTATCAGAGCTGGCCATTTAAAGGCTGGCAGCATACCCTTAACTGTCCCCTGATACCTCCGGCCCTCATACTCTTATTCACTGTAACTACAGTAATATACGAGGCCTACGCCCCAAGGTACCTGAGTTAAGGTTGTTAGTGGATGAGGATAGCCCTAGTATAATGGCTTTCTGTGAACCATGGCTCTCAGAGAACATAAAAGGCGAGGAAGTTCGTTTAGAACAGCTCTGCCCAATCCGAAAGGATTGATCTGAGAGCCCAGAAGGTGGCGTGGCTCTTTACGCCTGCCCTTCCTCAAAAGTCCATGAAGTCCATAGAATTGGCATTAAAGATGTCCTCTGGTGTAGTATTAAGTGCTGAGGGGGTTCGTGTTCAGTTGGAGTCCTATACCTACCCCTGCAGCATATGCCACGTTAAATAAAATGTTAATACGGCCCACTAGAGGAGCTCTGGAACTGAACTTCCCACAGGTCCTCATTACGGAAGGTTTTAACTTTCCTCAAATCCTAGCCACAAAAAGTCCATCTACTGCTCTAAAAGACTTTCGGGAATTGTCACTGGAAAACGCCTTAACGGAACATGTCTCTCGGCGTACTCGCTGGGGGTTTGACGGTGAGGCATCCCGACTAGATTATATTTTCACGAATCAGCTCAGTGGGATAAGCGACTCGAATGTTTTCAGCCCTCCTGGCCTGAGTGACCACGCGGTTATCTCCTTCAATATTTCCATATCTAAACCACCTGCTCCCGATCAGCCGCCAGTCGGGAATTAGAGGAGAACCGATTTTGAGAAGGTCCGACAAGGTCTAAAAGGTTCCGCTTGCCTAAATTGCGATGGTCTACTGAACCTTGATGCCAGATGGGATCTGTTGAAAAATACAATCCTCCAAGCGATAAAGACAACACTCCTTTGATTCCAAAAGAACCAACAGTTTTACTCCTCCCGGCTTAAGTCAAGCACGCGCAAACCAATAAGGCGTAAACGGTCGTCTTGAGGCACTAATAGCCCTTTTGACTGGCTAGATCATAAAGATGCCCGTAACAAATGTACAATAAGGATCAGAAATGACAGAATACACCACTAGACCAACCTTGTAGGGCCCTAGAGGGGGATCATGGGATACCGTACTGGCTGATGAAAGAGAGGAGTAACAGTCCACTTAGTTTACAGGACCCCGTTAGTTTGCAGATTCCCCATTCTAACTCCAAAGTAGCAAACCTACTGGCTCATGAATTCCAAAACGACCTTGGTCATTCGGGAGGCAAAACCGCGCATCTGTCGGACTCCCGTATTACGGGGGGAACAAACCATATAGAGCTTGAACCCTCTATAATTATCGAAATATTAAGGAAAGAAATATTAAAGAAACCGAACCCGAATAAGTCTCCAGGAATTGATGGGACTCACCCGAGAGCACCCAAAGAGTGTTCCGTGCGCCCCACTAGCAAACCTCTTCAAGTGCACGCTTCTGGAAAGCAGGCTACTTTCTGGCTGGAAACGAGTGGCGGTCGTCCCAATTTATGAAGGTGGAAACAAACTATTCGCCTCCAACTACAGGCCGGTCCCCCTGATCTCTTCAGTTGCGAAGGTCATGGAGAGCGTCATAGATGACTCACTTCGTGATCACTTACTTCAGAAACCAATCCTAAGCGACTGTCAGCATGGATTTCCACCAGGAGGGTCATGTGACACCAGCTTGCTGATAGCTTCGAATAGCTGGACACTCTCTGCCGAGAAGCAAAAGCCTATTCACATTGGTTTGCTCGACTTTTCTAAGGCCTTTGACAGGGCAAATCATGACATCCTCTGTGATCAACTCCAGTTCATGGGTGTACGCGAAAAATTATTAATTTGGCTTAGGGATTATCTGTACGCCAGGGTGCAGTCAGTTAGGGTTGGCTCCTCCCTATCTAATTGGTTCCCGATGCTGAGTGGTGTGCCTCAGGGTTCTATACTGGGCCCGCTACTGTTTCTTGTTTTTATCAATGACCTACCAGGAGTCTCTGATTCGCATTCACCATTATATGCCGGTTATCTGGAGATTTGGAGGGAAATACAGAAGCCAACGGATATTTCGGCCTTCCAGTAGGGCCCTACAAAAAATCCTCAACTGGACCACAGAAAACCTGCTTCCTCCCAACTCGAAGAAGCGTCGAATTATGATAGTTGACAAACAAAAAGGCAGCCCCAGTTCCTACTCTCTGGGTGAAATAAATATCTGTCACCCTAACATGGAACAAGATCTGGGGGTTACACTAAGTGACACACTAAGAGCCTCAGTCCACTGTCGCCTTGCAACCAACAAGGCTTTAGGGTGTCTAGCTCCTCCTCTTTTCGCCACAGTGTATGCTCTGTGCATTCGTCCTCTTCTAGAAAAAATTCGCTTGTGATGTCCCTATGCTTGAAAAAGGACATGACCATCCTAGAACGGGGAAGGGGAAGAGCTACAAAGAAAGTGATTGGGTTACTGCACAAAACGTTCCCAGACCCTTAGTCGCTCTTCAGCTGCGCCCAGTACAATACCGGAGGATCATAGGGGATATGATCAGGATGTATCATGTCTCCCATAATCCCCACCGTCCCAGCTGATCCCTCCTAAGCTTTAGTCGGAAACGCGACCTGAGGGGTCACCCGTTAAGAAAATGGCACGAAACAGCAAGTTCAAAGATCTGTGCCAACTCATTTGCGGTCAGAGTGTTTAAACCGTGGAATTCCCTCCCTCAGCAGTTGGTACAGCCCCATCCCCGGATACTTTTAAAAGGAGGCTAGATGCCCACCCCGAGTCCTACGGTACCGATGGGCTGTACTCAAGAGGCTTTGTCCAGATCAGATGCAGTAATACTACCTTGAGACCAGATTAATTAGCAATCGTATCTCTATCCTTCCAGGTGTTTCAGAACCGAGAAGATAATTAAGACCATTCCAAACTCAGAACGTATTCCACTTAGACAGAAGTAGAACCCAAGGAACCGCCGTTCACTGCTTCCAAAACGCGAAGTTTGAAGTTTGAGGTTGCCAAAGATGTTGGAGACGCTGGATCGTGTCCCTGAAGAGGTGCCGTATGACAAGTTAGAAGCAGCGGTCGTGGAGTAAATATCCGTCCCAGATGAAAAAGGTTTTCAGCTTTTGATGGCTGATGAGTTCGTTGGCAGAGAGTCTTCACAACTTCGAGGCATCAAACAAACCAATAAGCTGGTGGAAATTAGATGAAGCGCTTCTGAAGAAAATTTGACTGCAGAGGCTGCCCTCCGTTGATTACTCAGCATACCATCGATGCCTAGTTGAGCTGACGGAGAGTTCTAGTGGATGGAGGTATGGGGGTGTTCTTCGATAATCATTCAAATCACAGCCTACAGGTGGCTCTAATGCTGGTCAGTTAAAGTAGCACTCCTGTAGACCAGTCATAGTTGGCTGCCACAACATCTCGTTTTTGAGTCTTTGGGGACTAGTCTCAAATATGCATGCTGGGCATCTGAGTTCTGCGTCCGTAGGCACCCGCGTGGCAAGTAGCGATCCTATGCACCGATAAGGTGTTTTTTGGAACCATTGGAAGCGTAGTCAGAATGCCGACAGGTACACAATACCTTGTGATTCCGGTCAAAGATCATCACCTGTCCAGGGAAACACAACGACGAGATAGTGTTATAAACAGCTGCTACTGACGAAAATCTCAATCGCCTCCCTTGTCTGACGAATAAAATGCCAGATTCCCAATATTTCGCTGGTAAATGTACCGAAGTTAGTTTTACTTAACATTCACATTCATGGTTACTGTCAAAAACTCTTTTGGTCTCCGGAAAACGTGCATACTGACTTTCGGTAGGCAACCCCGAATATTTGACCGTGCTTACCACCGCCGATTCTTGCTGATCTTCGTTGTTGCCTATGAGAATCACTCCAGATTAGACGCTGACTTCATGAATATCTTCTGTCTACCAGTTAATATCACCAAGAGAAAGCTGCTTGATCCATGCATTTGACTAAAAGTGCCAGGTATGAGATCGGACTAATTCATTCACGCCGTTGGTATAGCAAAACCTGAAGATGATTGTTCATATATCTGTCGATATCAGAGACTCCCAACTGTTGAAAATCCTGATCATTAAACCGATAAAGTACTTCATATCACCGTACATGAAGTCGTCATGAAGGCTGGCTTGTCCGGAGACGATCCCCGGTGCTTAATATCAGATGCACTGACACCTGTAAGAGCAGAGTTTGAATAAACAGGTCAGCTCGGCGTAATACAATTGTCGAACAGCTTTCGCGCTTCTCTATTATGAGTGGTTGGAAAGAACGATCACGACTGGGACTCCTTCGGCCGTTACCATGAAATAAGCAAGGTAAAGATTTCAGGCTGATGCCCCATTCTACATCAGTGAGATCTGTCTTCTACCCTACCTGGTAGAAAATATTGTTTATCATAAATTAGCCCAGACAAATCATCAGGCACCAGCTGCAACTCAGGCTTTGAGAAAGTTGATTATTAATAATGGTATCTAGCCTCTTGAAATTCCGAAAGATCCCCATCGGTCCAGTGAATGCCGAACGGCTATACCAAATATCCATGGGCCAGGCCACCAAGACACTCAGTTTGGTTTCCATATACACCAACGATCTTCCAGCAACAAGTACTACACCAGAAGAACATGCCGAACACCCTGACAAATTATTGGGTACATTCAACAATATGTAGCGGCTGTCGATTTAACCAACTGTGTTTCGGTATACTGTCGCTGGAGGTCCAAGGGTAATGCATCACCTCCGATGGTTTCGAGGCTCCCGAACTGAGGTGTATAAAAAGCTATCTAAACCTGATTCATCGGAAGAGTTACGCTGACTTCTCGAGAATTTTTAACTTATATCGCTGCCTTATTCTATCGTGTCCACTGAGTTCGTAACCACTTATGCCTTCCGAATGGAAATCAAGGAAATTTATCTAAATGGATGCAGCGAGTGAAACATTCAATAACACAAGGCGGGGACCTCCGTATTCAGAGTCAAATTCAGATTTACTGTTTCAGGATAGAAGGCCGGGAGCCTAAATTAATCCTCTTTCTAGTACATTTCTGTGCTTGTTCAAACTCCTTTTGAAACAGTCAGTTGATGATGCAGACACCACTTCCCCTGAGAGTCGGTTCCAGGCATTGACTATTCGACGCGAGAACCAATACTCCGTGAAGACTTTGTTCGTTCTCTGTTGTTTAAGCCTCCTACTATGTCCTCTGAGAAGTTCCAACCTAGTGAGAGGGAAAAGACGATATAAATAAGGTCTGAAGTCATTTCTTAGAATCCTGTATGGCATGATTAGGCCTCCCCTCTGTGAAATAAGACAAACTGGAGAGGTTCAGCCCCTTCAATCGATCTTCTTGGGTGAGGCAATCCACCTCAGGGATCAGACGAGTGGATTCTTTCCGAACTCTTTCAAGAAGGTCTGCATCCCCCTCCAGACAAGGACTGCCCATCTGTGCACGGTTTTCCAATTTGGATCTAGCTGAGGATGTGTATACGATGGTGAACACGCCACCAATTATTTACACAAACTCCTTACGTAATGCCCATAGAGTCGTAGAACTTCGAGCTGTTACCAATCGACGGTGTACCGCGGTCTTCAAGTCACAACTCACTCTGACTCCAAGATCACTGTGAGGTAGTACTGACTGTAGTGAAGTCTCATCAGTATCTCGGGTGCTTTCTTGTGTGTGCCCCGAGTGCACACTGACATATTTGCCCGCTTTGATAGGCATCTACCATGCCTCCGACTAGATAAACAAGCACTGGATGTCCGCCTGAAGTGCACGCATATCCTCATCGTTCCTAATTTCCCACCAGAGTTTTATACCATCAGCATAGAGAACCACGGAAGATTTCATGATATTTTGCAGCTCAGTTGCGTATAGGAGAAACAGTAGGGGGCCCAGGACTGTGCCTTACGTCGCTCCAGGATAAGAGTCAAGAATTCATCCTCCAACGAGGAGCTGTCTTATCCATGCAAGCAAACTGCCAGTGATTCCAAGGCTACAGCTTCCTGAGCAACCTGGAGTGAGGTACCTTGTCAAACGCCTCACAAAAGTCTATGAAAATGCCATCCACAGGTTTCTTATCATCGACAGACCTAACCCAAATTTCTCCGACCGTGAAGAGGTTTACCGAGCAAGAGAAGTTTATGCGGAGGCCACGCTGCGAACGAAGCAATCGAGTGCTGCTCTCTGAGTGGACCGCGATGGGTTTCTTGATCACTCTTTCTGGGATTTTTACTACAGCAATAGTCGAACTTATGGATCTGTAATTTGAAGCGTGTTGCCTTGAACCTGTCTTGTAGATAACTGCAACTGTGGCATCCTTCCAGTCATAGGGGAGTGTGTCTTCACTGAAAGACTGTCTAGATATAGTAGTCAGTGGACCGGATACGTAGAGTGTAAACGCTCTGTGCAGCTCATCCGATCCCGTTGACTTTTACACATCGAGATTACTTAATATCCAAAATACATCATTGCGATCGATATCCACAGAGTTTATTCTGTTGGATGTCAATGCTTCCACTGTTGGATGGGTATCCACAGAGGATTCTTGTGTAAAGACCTCAGCAAATATCCAGCCATAGCCTCTGCTTTCTCCCTATCACCCTCAATCAAACAGTCAGTTTCAATCCCATCCATTAGGGTGGATATGCCACGACACATCTTATTTTATAGTTCATATAGGAAAGTAACCTCTTTGGATGTCACAATGCAGTCTGGGCAAGACATATTTCAAAGCTAATTCGAGACCGGTAGGTAGCAGCAATGCATTCATCTTGGGCTCTTTTGTACTGCTTCGTCACTTCGGGGGTACCGAGGTGGGTGGCAAGACTCCGACACTTTTTCTTACGTCGTAGCAAGATTCGGATTCCGTGGTTTATCCACTGTGGACAGCGTTCCCCTCCCCTCGAGACAGTCTACGGAATGAACGGTAAGGTCACTCGTGCATATAAGTATTTGAAGGAGCACCGCACACCTTCAACTGAGGCTTCTAGATTGACTATCCAGTCCTCCGAAGAGGCTGCCGAGTTAATATCTTCCAAGTTCGCCCTTCATACATTGGGTCTAGCTGAGGCACCGGCCAGAAGTCTGCTGCGAATCTAAAGATTATCACAGTCTGATCACTTTCAACAAGGTGTATTAGGTGCCTGATACAGAGTGCATCACCTGTGTGTGAGAATGCTGACTAATTCTAGAAGTGGTGGAGCATGCCGGTGATCATACCTGGTTCGTGTCCTAATGTGCTGCATGAGAGCTAAGGAAATTGATGTTTCCACTAACCCGTGATCAAACGAGTCACGTGGTGCTTTTGCGGCTAGTCTATCCCAGTCACCTGATAGTGTGTTGAAGTCTCCTGCAGCTAGGCATCGGCATCTGTCTGTCCAATGGGTCAGCTTATTCAGGAGGAAGTCTGCTGCCTCACATTTTGGGCTTCAATATACTACGTTTACGTCAGCATCTTGTTCCTTGCATTTAAGTCGGCGAAGCTGCATTTCACATGTCCCGCTTTCATGTGCAACCTTTTCCATGGTGTTTTCAGCCAAGGTTTTCTTAACGTAAGGGATGACACCACCATCTTTGCGTCCCAGCCAGTCACTTCTAAGAGGGACGAATCATTGTAGACGATGTTCACGGTCGCCGACCAAAGAAGAGGGCCAAGGTTCTGAGATGGCAGCGATATTAGGACTTTCGCTACTTGTCACATTACCAGGCCCAGCCCACTATTTGATAAGATTACGTGCATTTGTGTACAAGGCAACGAACCAACTTAAATGAGTTTCCGTCCTATCCATGGGGGCTACAGCATCATTTATTGCCGAAACCTCACCGCACGAAAACCCACTACGTTCGGAACTTGCTCCCCAGCTGCTAAACTGGATTTAGGTTCTGCTTCCCCTCTCGTTGTTTGACTCGGTCAGCAAGAGTCAGATTTTTCACACGAACACTCCAGGTCCTTGAAGCCTACTGGCGTTCGTCAGGACCCGATCCCACTCATCTGTTGACCTGAATGAAACTTTGCGTAGCTGAAACTTGTCCTCCTCAGTAATGACTGTCTCCTGTTTGCCTACTCTATACATCTTGAGTAGGGTGACTCCTGACATGTTTTCCGCTGAAAGCTGGTTTATCAAACTGTATACCCTGCGAAGGTCATACTCGAAACGTCTACATGGTTCTGGGTCTCTATTTTCTTCGACTCTGCGGAAGATCCCTACTTTCTCTTTGCTCTGTGGAGTGATCGTGGGTAGTTCGGAGACCATTATTGGCTCCTTAGCACACTGTTTGGACTTAGTTACCTGTCATTTTTCAGAGTCGGGTATGCGAAGTTCACTGGAGCCAGTGGCCCTGACGCTGACAGCCCCAGAACGGACTTGCATCCCATTCTGTTTCCTTTTCGTCAGTGATTCGGTTGCCAAACTGGGTATGACCTGCAGCCTGCTTGGTTGCGCTGTTGACATTGAGAGGGCTCCACCGCTGTCTCCTTCATTCGAAGTGGTTCTAGTCCTACAGCCAACAGTTTTCTGGCTGGGTCTGCCAGCTCCGGGTATGCGAGAGCCAGAAGACACTCGCTTCACCCTGCTTGGTGTAGTCTTTTCTAGGTCTCTGTCAGCAAACCTACAGCTTGTCGTGGGACGTTCTTTATATTTTGGGCTGCAATCTGTGTATCAGTGGATGCTGTGTCGTTATCACCATCGCAGTTATTGACTTTGACTCTTGACGCTAGTTTCTTAGTCACCGTATTTACGAGTGAATTTGCTTCTTAAACCAGAGTGCGAACACCCGAGCAGCACAATATGCAAAGCCAGGCGCTTCCTGCTTTGCTTCACCTCCTATATGCTGATGGTGGAAGTTGTTTACAGTTGCCGTGGGACCAACTCTTACCTTCACTACACTGCATACCAGAGACCACTGTCAACTGGCACCCGGCCCTGCCACAAGCACTTTTGTGGCACTTCTGGCCCATCATGTAACTGACACTATATAAATTCACCCGGTAAAAGTTCTTGTTCCATTTTAATAATGCTCTGATTGCAGCAAAAATATAACAGCCTTCGATGTGTAAACACAAAAAATGCCAAGAATCTAGCTGAAGGTGAAAAGTCACTTTCTTTTTCAAACAGCACGCTCAGGACATGATTTTTGGTCACATGGGAGAGAGGATGCACATTTCAAAGCTGCAACTGGTTGGGCCGTATGGTTATCAAAGTAGCCGGGTGCTCTGTAGACACACCAAACCAGCGACGTAACATTCATGCGGTGTACAGTGTCCCTTAGAGTGTCAAGGATCACATTTCGCAAACCGAATGTAGTAAGTGTCCAGAAAGCGCGTCGGACAACCCCCTCCTTTCTTGTTACTACAGCCACATCTAAAGTGTGTGCACATATCAGTACTTATCTCTTCCTCTGGTATATTTGTATGACACCGAGACTCAGTTACAATAATTACTGGTGGTGTTAATATGATTGTCTTTGTGGCTCATGTTCACTCTGGTTTCGCGTTGTATTCCTTACCACCGATGCCTTCCGTCACAACTCTCATTGAAAATAACTGGTTTAATGTTAGACTGGGGCCAGCAAACTAGTGCCATACAGCAGTTCAAAGTTCTTCCTCACATCACACCTACTGATGTTCAAGAAAGCAGAGATTTCCTTGTCCACTACAACAGTGAACTGAACAGCGAGAACTAAGCAGCAAGAACTAGACATTGAAGATCGAAAACCATCAGTTTTCCATGCTCCCACTACCAATAATGAATGCTGCTGGAGTGACCTAAAAGGCCATCCTGACAACTGATGGCGTGAGCAATTACGGTTCTTTATTTTATCAAAAACTAAATTCCCAGCCAATATACCTAGTCTTAAATGGCTATTTCAGCAGTTGCTAGGGTGGCCTTCGAAGTCGCTAGTTTATATTGTTTTATCCCTCATAATTGTAACCTGATAAGACCTTGGGAAACGAAGGGACCGTCCAAGGTCGCGCTGGTTGTTGTGACTTAGCAGTGCTTATTATTATTTATTATTATTAGTCCCTTGGGTTCCTAATGGAACATAGGGCTTAGCAGGACTTAACAGTGCTACCCTATAAATATTGAACATTTTTAGAGTAATCGAACTGAAGTGTGATACTATTATTTAAGGATAGACTAGTTATTTTTTAAAACTGTGATGACTTATTATACCAAGCACAAAATACCAGTCCTCATCCGGTCAATTTAAGCAATTTTCGGCCCTAACGTTACTTCCATTGGCAACCACCAAGGAATACTGAGTTTTATCCTCTGTTTGGTAGCCTACTATCTTTTTCGCCAAAGGCTGAATTGTATTTCCAATGTGCAGCTGCTGAATTGTGACTGAAATCCATCAGAATCTTTGTGAATTAGGTGGATAAAAGATTGTCTTACGGTTTACACAATGCGCATTCAGATACTAATTTATGACAAGTCTTTTGTCTGGAAGGTATTTAACAACTCGCCTGATTTTCTAAATTACTTATTTCAGGACTAGTTTAAGCCTGTGGCGACCACTGTCACCCTGTAGATTCCTGAGTCTTACTCTCCCACCACTGATTAAACCGAAATACTTAAATTACACCGTGAGTAGATGATGACAGTGAAGAAAGGATAATGAACCAAGCAAACTCTGAATGGCTTCAAACGGTAACGCGTGTATTCGAATGTTGAGTGTAGCTGCCCTATGTACATGCGGTTCAGTGTTATTCAGGCTAAATTTTTAGCTTTATGATAGTTTTGGGGGTCCGGACATTAGTCGAGCTCCAGTCTGTCCCTGATGGGACCAACAACATTTGCTGCAATGAATAGTGCCACCACTTTACTATACAATGTGGTAGATGGACTTCCAAGTGGGGATAATTCTGTTTTGACCATTGGCTTTTGAGATGATAATCTTTAAGTTGATTCACTCTAGAAAAGGAAAGTAAGTAGAACTAACCAACATTTAAATCGCTATTTAATGTAATAAATAGCGTTGTTGAGACCTGTCATACTCCAACAAGATAAGAAAGACCCAGTTTATCTGACTGCTCCACTTAGGATAGGCTTGAAAGTCCTTTCACCACTTTAGTCCCTGCCCTTTCCAGCGTATATGATTCATATTTAAAACAGGATTATCGCCTTGATTCTGTATTCCAGATGAGATGGTGCATATCGTATATGATACACCACACACATCCTCATCAGTGCTTTTCAAAACCTTGTGGAAAGTCAGTATTCAAAAACTGTCAAAGGCCACTATCCTGCAGCTTTTTGGAATCTTGAGATCGTGAACCCTTACACTCATAAATGTGGTTCAGTGTGAAGCCATCCATCGTGGGAATTTTTATGGCCAATATGCATAAGTATATTCTTATTTGTGTTAACCAGTAATTAACATCGTCTTCACCATTCGATGGGATGTGTTTAATTCCTGTTAAAATTAGCCAGTCACTATCGTTGCACATAGTTCTTCAGGATTTGACGTCAAACTTGCGACAAGATGACTATTCCTAACGGTATAAATCGAGGACGAAAGAGAACCTGTGGTGGTAACCATTCTTCATTGGTTGTCATGAGGACAAGATCGCGTTAGCCCTTAATCTTTGACCTCTAATTCTGAGAAAGTCTTTAATCCAGTTCGTCAATTTACTGACTACCCCGAAACCATTTGACTTTACCAAAGGTCTCAAGGGAGAAACAATGTCAAAAGCTTTACTCGAGTCGGTAAGTATGACATCAACACAGATGTTATTGCCTACTGATGGCATTCGCTCTTCTCTTGTAACGAGAGGGTTAGTCATTTAAGTAACTTTTCCTAAAACGATGCTATCGCCTGGCGAAAATTCGATATGATTTACGACGAAACTACAATTGGTTTTCTGAAGTAGTCTGGTGACTATACTCAACACTCTCGCTGGTTAACAACTAACAAAGCCATTTAGAAGCCTAGTTTTGAAGGACGGATGAGTAATGGTATCCTTTCAGTTTCGAGGTGATTTTCACTAACTCAGCAGATCCAGCAGCAATTAACTAGTGATATCTGCCAGTGCTAATAATATGCATGAGTTAAGCTCATCCGGGCCATTAAAATTACTAGGGTCTATGTTGTGAAGCAATCACAATACAGTGTTCTTCGTGAACATTGGTCTGATTCCCAAGCCAGGCTCGAGGAAATTTATCAAACCCTCACTGTCTTCTTCGAATACTTAGTCAAAGTCATATGACATAGCTTCATTTATAGTCTCGTCTTCCCCATTTCCTCGGGATTCTCAGTAAAAGTTGGATCCGGATAACATTAATCACCATTTATTCACTTAGTAAAATAAACGAATCTTTTGAGTGTCTTTAGTCGTCTCTAACCTGTTTCATTTCATGTCTTCTTGACTTTTCGATCACCAACTTGCAGTGAATTGCGGTTTTACGACGTTTACGTTGTAACGAGTTCACATATGTCCTTTCGCAGTATTCACTAAATTTGTGATTTATGTAGGCTTGATAAGTGCAGATGGCAAGACGATCCAATACATTGTTGAGAAATATAGCTGTTTGAGAGAAACGAAAATTTTCGTCACTATTTCCAAATTTGTCTTAGTAAACATTTCGCTGTACCTGCTGTTCACAGAAGATGGAAATCGAAGTTACTTAAAATTAGTAATCCTAAATTTTTCAATAGAAACATTATTAAAAGGAACTTAATGGAGACATTTAGCACCGTTGGTTCCCCCATATAAAGTGTGTCATCTTAATCTGTCAACTCGTATCACGCAGAAAATATTAAGAAGGTGAAATAAGTTTTACGAAGTGAATGCAAGTATAAATACACAGGAGAAAGAATAATAAAATAATAATTATATGTTCATCATTTGGAAAAAGATAAAAAGTGGTTTCATCATCATCATCATTATCAACATAGGACCAGGCATTACTGCGTAACGGTCCGAGTTGCCACACCTCATATCAGCACATCAAGTAAAAAGGTAGTGAGGTGAAGGATGAAGATAAGTGAATGCAGTCAAAAGAAATATAAAGTACGAGAAGAAAGGAAAGAGGAGTGACAAAATGGTGAGATTCGGTATAGCGTTGTTAAGATGAGGATAATGTGTGTATACATCTGCGCCACTGACTTCGGTTCTGAGCCATATCACCTAGGGTCTCCAACCACTGGTTCCTCTTGTCCCGTGGGCCCCAACCACCTAGTCTGCATCGTCCTACATGGCTTAAACCAACAGTCAGAGACTTCATACATTGGTGCCATGTTTTAGTCTGGCCACCTCGGGCCTTTTTCCAGCCTGGACCCACCTCAGCCAACATTGTGTGACGAGACAATCGGTGACTAGGCATACGTAGTATGTGTCCCAACCATCTCAGTCGATGAAGGTTCACAACCTCGTCAACTGACTTACCTCTTCTCCGCAAAACTCTACACCTAACTTCTGCATTATTCACATGGTGACACCACGGAATACGTCCTATATTACGAAGGCAACGGTGGTCAAACACCTGAAGCCTTTTGTATCCTCCACTTTCAATGGCCATGTTTCACAGCCATATAGTAGAACAGACCAGACTGCTGTGCAGTACACGCCACCCTTAGTAGTCAAACGGATATCACAGCGGCGTCATAGGTGGTGCAAATTGGCAAAAGCCAATCGAGCCTTTTGTATGCGAGTAGAGATCTCATCAGCAACTAACCCACCAGGGTTGATCCTACTTCCCAGGTAAGTGAAGTGGTCAACACACTCAACCACTTCACTCTCTATTGTTAGCCACGGTGGGGCACCGCTGAAGACCAGTCCTGGAGCAAAAATTTGCATTTGGGTGGTGAAAACCGCATCCCAAACATTTTCAAATTCCCACTCAAAGTGTTCAGAAGACTCTGCATCTTGTCAGTATCTTCACCTGACAGGACTATGTCATCTGCATATTCTAGATCTAAAGAAAATTCACCAGTGATCGGGTCAACGTCTTTGTAATTAGGTGACGAGAGGGAAACCTCCATAAGAATATCTATGATAAAATTAAATAAGAATGGGGATAGTGGGCATCCTTGACGGACACCACTTGATGAGTATAACTCTCTGGACAACTCGCCATAGGCTCTTACATGCCCACAAGTGTTCGAGTAGAGAGCTTTCAATAAGGTGATGTACTTACTTACTAGGCACGCCTTTCAGTGAGAGAAATTGGCATAAGACTTCTCGATCAACGGAGTCAAATGCCACCTTCAGGTCGAGAAATACAGCTATTGTCGGGCGTCTGTAAGCGTGCCTATGTTCCAGGACCTGGTGCAGTGTGAATATTTGGTCGATACATCCACGGCCAGGTCTAAAGCCTGCCTGGTTTTCTCGGGCTTGCTGTTCCCGAGCTCCACTCAGGCGTCGGAGAATTATAGAACTTAGGATCTTAGACACTATGTTCGTCAGGCTGATTCCTCTGTGGTGGCACCAAGCTTCTTCTGGATGAGTGACAGTATTTTGTTCCGATAACTGCCTAGCCAACTTCTCACTGAACACGGCTTTGGTGTTTTCGTTGTCCAGCAGAACTCGTAGTGGTTTTGTTGCCAAATTTTTTCTACGTCCATTGAGACGCAGGCATATACGTGCTCGGACCAACGCATGATCGCTGTCCAAACACGTACTCCAGAAGGAGCGGCAGTCTTCCACCGATCCTCTCCAGCGATGACTAATAGCAATGTGGTCTATCTGTGTCCATCGCTGAGTCGAGCTCGGTGGACGCCAGGTCAGACAGTGCCTTTCTTTATGTCTGAAATTTGTGCTGGCTAAAAATAGGCGGTTATCTGAGCATAGTTGTAATAGGCGATCACCGTTATCTGTACGTTCAGCTGGGATTCCGAAAGTGCCACCTAAGTGCCTTTCTGCCTCACTCAGTCTACCCACCTGTGCGTTGAGGTCACCTGCAACAACCACTACGTCCGAACGTTTGGCTTTCGAGAGGAGGTTAGACAGTTTATGGTAGAACTCGTCCTTCACTTCATCCGAACTACAGTCAGTGGGTGCGTAAGCAGAGATTACAAAGAGACAACGGCGAGTCTCACTATTCCTTTTAGTTCTCACTGTGCCGTTCAGCCTCATAGCGCAGAGGCGACTATCAACTGGGATCCAGTCTAGTAGTGAGTTTTCTGCCCTGGTGCTTAATGCTATACCTACACCTGCAAGACCACGAGAGCTAGCTATCGAATCTCCAGAAACTCGAAGGGTGAATTTTGCAGATTCACCAGATTGGTCAGGAGAGGTCAGGTGAATAACCACACTTGGGTCCTGTATGCGTGTCTCACAAACACAGCACACATCCATGCCCGAGTTGCTAGAGTCTTTGCCAACGAAGCCTGTTGGCCAATTTGACGGAGGGTGCGGACATTGAAGGCTCCAATATGTAATTTGGAGCGTGGTTTAAGGAGACCAGGGATGCTGTTCTGTGGACTCAGATCGTTGTCGAAGGCTGCAGAGGTAGGAGAAATTGAAGATGATGCAGCATCATTAATTAAGAGACGTGAAGGAAGATTAGAAGGTAATGATGGAGGAGGAGGATAGCAGTCAGAAGAAACTTGGGTGCTGACAGAGTTGTGAGGGCGGTTGACACTTCCCGGCTGCCCACACCGTGGAAGGCTATTTCTTCTTAAGGTACCTGAAAGAGATTTGTGTGACCGCAGAGCCCATCGGACATCTGCTTGAGGCCTGTCACACCCAGCCTTTTGAGTATGATTATTTTGAATTTTTGTATTTTTGGGGCCGGATGGTCGAAAGGAAACGACAAGTGAACCAACACCGCCGGCCCGGCAGACCGTGGGGCGTGGTGGAGTGTGTTATTTTTGGGGCCGACCTTTTCTAACCCCCCTTCCACTGAGAAGGCAGCATCAGCATGGCACTGCTGGTCATCCAAGGGAAACACCTTACTGCTGTCACACCCCATCCAGCTAGCAGCAGTACGACTTCGCCCTCAGACCCCCATCATAGTGTAGCAATTTACACTATAACGGTAACTGCTTTTCGTCTAACCACTACCCAACAGACCTTTCTGGTATGGTAGGACCTCGAGGGAACAAGCGTTCCACCAGCATAGCTCGTTGGGTCATTGTGATATGCAAGCCCGACCACCACGTCAAGGTAGCAGCTATCGGTCGGGAGTGGTTTCTCAGGCACCTGTCTTATTGGATAGGTGGAAAGATAATACTAACACCGGACGTGGCACTACTACGCAATGGTGCAAGTTACCACACCTTATATCGGTACACAAAGCGATAATCCATCAAGGTGAAAGATCAAGAAAGCAGTGAAATGGGTAGAAAGTTGTCAAAAGAGAGCTAGAAGGGATAAAAGAATATTGAAATTTATTGTGGTTATTAGGGCAAAGATGTATGGATTCATCCACCTTAGATTTTGAGCTATATGACCTATAATCTGCTGTCACGCTGACCCCAACCGGGAAGTCTACACTTTTCCACTTAGCCCAGATCAACAGTCAAAACTGATGTCATAATTTAGTCTGGCTATGTACAGCCTTTTTCCAACCTAAACCTACTTCAGCTAACATTGTTCACCATCGCAGATGGTGACTTTACTTGCGTAACATGTCTCAGCCAACTCAGTAGCTTTGTGTTGATACTTATACTCTCACTGTTTCCGGGCATTTATGATAGCGTAGTTTTCAAGACTGCGAGCATTTCAATTGTTTGTAATAACAAAATGTACTAGACAGTGGCTTATGGAATGAGGTTGTTTAGTAGTCTCCTTACTCTTTTATATTTTTTTTGTATAATGCATTTCGCTGACTGACTCACGCTTGTGGGCTACAATGGGCTTATGATATACACTTTGTTTGGTCTAAATGCTCCAGTTCCCCGCTTATTTCTTTTATTGTTGTACATTTTAGAATATTTCTGGTTCTCGAAAACTGCAATATATTTGTTCGAAATAGGAGATCAACCGGAGTGTAGCTGGTGATTGTCTACAGAATGGTTTCATCTGTATACCGATCTGTGTGCAACATTTTCCGTCAATATTGCTTATGTTTAGCTATCTACATGTGTGAACCTTGGGAAAAGTTTATATTGCGTATCCTTTTTTGCTGGAAATACTTTGTACGATGGAGAAAGCCCTCTAATTTTACGTAGGACAAAAATGTATGTCCTTTGCAAAGATCCGAAGTGTCCTCCTTTAGGTGTTTTATGCCATATTCCTACTTCTTAGAGTTTAATGGATAAGTTTCATGTTTGCAAAATAAGGCGGAAACTCAATTTACTCTCAAAAAGATGTGAATAGCCCGTGACTAACTAATGGAAAAGTCTTCCACTTGTACTCAACTAATCTTATTCGATAGTTGCCGAATAATGTTCTAGTGTGCTTTCTATAATTACTAGAAGTGTCACTAGAGTAATCTATATTAAGGGCAAAATATGATGACATGTGGCTTACAACAAACAACATTAACAATCTCAGATACCGACTTTTCGGATAAACAAACCTATGAGTTAATGTCGCCATGGAAATGCACTAAGTGATAAATCATTCACTTATTCGTAATTTATATGAGTAGAGCAATAAAGTATAAAAAGGAAGTATCTTTAATGAGGTGCCAGTTATTACAACTTGCTTTTCAACAAATAGCATTTAAGAAGCTCACAAAAATCTGTTCAATTTACCACTTTCAAGCTGTAAAAGTAGTTTCAATCACTTTTCATCTGTGACCCGAAAAAGCTAAATATTTCTCTGAGGTTAGCACCAGTATTTCTTCCCACGATATGCTTTCCTGAATTACAAATCGGTAACGGAATTGATTCATTTATTTTATGAGCTCATCAGAACCAGTAGAATTAGAGTTTCTATTGATCGATATTACCTCCAATAACGTATGCTCTACACGACGATGTGGCCTTTGTAATTTTATTATTTATTCAGTCTAATAGATAGATAGGTTTCTAAATAAAACACTGCGGGGAAGTAAGTCAAGCAAGCTCATTCTACCCAAATATCCCTGGCTGTAATTTCATGGCTTGCATTTTTTTTGTACTGAGGTTATTACACTTATTTTCTGTCCTAACTTCTGCTTTGAACACTAATATGAATTCACTTTGTAGCGTAGGAGCTTCCCATGATCTTCCATCCTATCTTTCAAGTGACTGACTGAGAACTGATCCGCGAATGCAAAGCAGCATGTGCACTAACTTCTCAGAATCATCTTTCCTGAAATAAGACTATCTTATATGATATTTCAGCAAGAACATAATTTGGTCTAAACCATAATTGTCTGGAATTAGTGAAATCATAAAATACCGACACCGTGTTTGTTGTGTTTCTAGATTTACAATAATGCTCAAAGTTTCCTTACATCTACGTTCATTTTAAGTTTTAAAGTGAACGATTTGATTGATTTATGCTCTTTTATGAACATCTGTATTCACCTGAAAGTGTATTTCACCAACAAGATGTTGAAATTATTGGCAGAAAACATATTTCTTGTTTTATCACTATTATCTACACAGTATCGATTGCACTAAATATAACCATCGGTAAGCAGTGGCTAGGTTAAGGGTAGCTTAATCCGTTACTGAACTTTATCACTGGGTGTAAAGTAGTTAACTTGTGACATGCGAGATGCTTAGTCCAACTACCTATGCGTATTCAATATCCTGATTAATAGGAGATGCATGAGTAGGAACGTTTTGAACAGGGATATTATGCTGTATATCGATTGTGAACCAGTGAGACAATGTTGGAAATCTTGAACTCCAGTTTTAGAAATAACTATTGACTATATCCTTTTCTTTTCAACTTTCTTATTCCTTAACCCTAGTTAACAGATTGCATCACGCTATCAATTATGATTGCTTTGACGTATACAGCAGCCTTGTTTATCCCTAACCAACTGCTTACCCTCGTTACATTTGTATGGAGGTGTCTCACTGTAGATAAATCTGAAGATGTTAAATTCATTTAAACTATGAACCTATCGGAAATTCTACTTCTGCATAATGTATCGTAATATTGAATGCGATAAAGTTTTGATACTAAAGGAATATAACTGTGATTATCTATGCCGAAATTTGGATTGTTTTTACCACTAGCTCTAAAAGTACAAAACCAAGTGAAATCTTATCCTGTTACTTTCATAGTTGTTAGTTTTTTTTGATGAATGACTATTTTAACTTGATAACTGATACATATCAAATACTAGTTTATTCAGAATGACGTTTTTGTTGTTTTATGTACACGGTAAGCGATCAAATTGTTGTAACCCGTCTTCTCGGTTACTCAGACATAGTTTTGAATTTTTTGTCTTGACCGATCTCACAGTCTCTTATACGTATTGAGAACTAAAATCAACTAAAATATCTCAAGTTTAAAATTATCTTTATGAGCATAATTGTGGAATGTAGAAGAGTTTCATGCTATTTATAAAACCACATTTCGAAAGCAGCATCTGGTGAAACACACTGGGTTGCATAAATATCCTTGAAATAATCATTGTTTTTGCGGATTTCTATCTCCATATCCTGACTGATATGCTGATGAGGTTAATAATAGATTTTGTGCGCATTAGTAATCAGGATTTGTATGTAAGTCCGGTAATCCATTTGATCATAATGTTACGAGTGTTTCCAAACGTAACTGCAAAATGTTTGGTATAGGGTTGAACTTTCTGAGATCTGCATTATCTTATCAGTAGCTGTATCGAGTACAAATGTGCGGACATAATGGAGTTCAGTCTATTGTTGTGCACTATATTCATGTTTACGCTTATCTACTCATCTAAATATAACGATGACTAAAATATAGGTAAAATTAGGTTATATCATACCGTGCGTCATCTAAGTAAGCACAAACGATCTAGCATACAGAACGTCTCTTGCTAACAGTTTTCAGTGCTGGATTTCTATATTGATTTTGTTTGTATTCAGTGAAAACATACAGTAGTCGTAATGTGTTTACATTGTGTCGCCGTTTCAACACAACATATTTTGTATCTTAAGTATTCGAAGGTATCATGTTTCAGCTGTAACAGGTTATATCAGTTCTTCAGATAATGTCCAGTCTCCACCTTTTACCGCTATTGAAGAGATTTATGCCTCTAGTATGTTGTGTTAGAGCCTCCAACACTTTTTTTGAGACTCAAAGATATGAATCAGCTAGAATCAACTGAGAGAAGAAGCACATAGTTAAGATGAATAGGAACACTTGTTAACGACTAATGCTGCAACAGCAACGATTTGTGAGTAAAGCAAAGAACTTAGTGTGCTTGTAGCTCAGTATCTGTGTACAAGTCTGTTCATTTGAATTTAAATCATGTACGTTTCGTAAAGTTCTTTTGAATTCTGTATATCTGTCACAGTCGAAATGGGTAGAATCACTTAACTAATTGGTTGCAAACCCATTGCTCAAAATGTTGAGGTTGCTCAACCAAAAGCAAGTGAATTGACACAGTAGGAGCTTATAATCCAGTCTTACTACTTGAAATGATCGTTAGTTTTTCTTTCTGATTGCCAAAGTAAAGTAGTGCACACGTTTTTTTAAAAGTAAAATGGACTTGTGGTGACCTCAATTTCTTTCTTCGAACGTATCATTCAGTTGTTAGGCATTGTACATTTCTGAGATGTTTATCTGCATCAGGAATGCTTGAGAATATTCCACACACTTTTTTAAAGCCTTGTACACTTCGCACTCCTTTTGGTTTTCGGTTTGCTGGTCAAGGTACGCTTGAAATACATAGTTCGCAAATATTCGTGCTTTTTGATTTTTTCAATACGCCTCGTTAATTGAATTACTAGCAACGGGTACTGGACCCATCGTATACACGAAATAAATGCATTGTCTCATATCGCGAATCTATTAAGAACCGTAGTTGCGCTAACGGGCTAAAAAGTAGCATAGAAAAGTACATTTTTAGGTTTTTCTTTGGCCTTTAAATCAATATTCATGTTTACTGCGGATAAGCTACTCGAAACATGTTCGGTATATTTCACAAACAATAAACAGAATAATGTAAGTGTGATGTTTTTACAACTTTCTGGTTGGTGGTTAGAAATCCCCTTTATTGGGTGACTAACAAATAAACTCCTCCTTCTTACCCAATTTCTTGGTGTCGAATATAGTGTAGTGCGAATTTTAGAATGTATATTTTATCACACAACAGGCATAGTACCATTTATTAGATGATGTTATAGTAAGTTTAAATGACTTCCATCATAAAAAAAATTCACCTGGTTTATAAAAAGTTGGGAGACGTATCATCCCATCTTACGTAATCAACTCATTCATGGATTGATGAATTCGGGTTTCAGCATACAAAACGGCAGTTATGGTGTTTAAATCACCTCAATCTGACTAGGAAACATTGGAGATTAGTGTGGGAAGCGTGCAGTTTTTCATTTGGTCCATATCGCACAGTCTTATGCTCTTTAATTGTTTGAAAAACTACTACTACCAAGTAGTGTAGATTACTTTCCTACATCATTGTTATTTTGAGTTATTGATAGTTGGGTCCTTAGCCTTCGTAAACTACTTATATTGACATAAATGTCAACATCAACATGGGCTTGGCATTAGTGTGTAACGGTTCAATTTGCCCACCCCTTCGCATCAAGGTAAAATGCATCGGGACGAAAGATAGAGAAATATGAAAGGAAGTGTTAAAAAATCATAGAAAGAAAAAGGCACAACAATACAACTGAATATTGTTGTGAAGATAGTATGTAGGTGCACCTGTGCCACTGACATATCACCAAGAGTCTCCAGCAATCAATTTCGATGGGCATGTGGATGTCGATAAGGAAGTGTACATCTCTGTATACAGCTTAGACCAACAGTAAGAGATTTCACAGACTGATACTACGTTCAAGTGAGGCTGTATTTTTCCTGTCTAAACCCACTTCATTTAGCACTTCATATCGAGATGTGGGGGAGGAGGTGACTAGAGATAGATAACATCGCAGCCACATAATTTTATGAAATTTTTCGATCTGTCAGCTGGCCCACCTCTTTTGCCTGACAATCTACGTTAATTAGTGGTTTCATGGCACGTGGCCTGTTACGCAAAGATGATAAGGGTCGAACATCAGAAACCTGGTGCCACAGAGTAGAACAGAGTGGTCTGCTGCACAGTACGCTCGATACTTTGTAGGTGACCGAATGTATCATTGCTATTGGTATCACCTAACTTAATTAGGGAGATTTGAAGCAAAGCTTTATTTGAGAATCTTATGAATTATCCGAAAGCTATCATCCTGTTTAAATTCAATACAAACATCAATTGAATGGCTTGAAAATTGACTATCCATACATTTTTTGACGGTCAAACCTGTTTGTCACCTTACGACTTTACCTCACAGATATGTAAAGTTTCATAATGCGTCTTTTGTGAGGCGATATCATGGATTAGTTTCACGTCTCCGTATCACAATATTATTAAGGTTTGTTTACCCATATAACTCAAAGAGTTTTCTTCTTGTAATTTGCAGCTGTTCATGACAAAAAAATTCGGTCAGTCATGCCCATGCCCATTAGGATTAACTGAAATTGAAGAAAACTGTAAACAAATGGATAATCTCGTCTTAGTATTGTGATTATATGGTAACTGGAATGAAGGTGGCGTAGAATTTTACCGCAGCATTTTATACTACTTTTTGTTTATTAAGTAAAGTGTTTCGATTTGCACTTTTAAGGTTGATTTTTCCTTCTGACTTAATAAGTCAAGAAAAGTAAAATAAATTTCAAATTTCTGGGTCCTCTGCAAACCAGTATGGTGCTGCTGTATATTGGCCAGTAAAATATCAAACCACTGAATTTAATTATTGGCTTTTATCCGGTGAAAGCCTTCAGTTTTAGAGATTTCATTGTAAGCTGAACAGTTTTCCCGGCCTATTTATGTAGGTCGTATGTAACTTGCTATAACATCCCTTATTTCTCAGGTTAACAGATAATTATCAGTGTTTGAAATGCTGATTATGGTTTTCAGCTTGACTATACTAAAGTTATTCTATCTAGAAACCCGCCCATCATTTGCGACACACGTCATCGAAGATACTACAAACTTTTTAGTTGCACCTTCGTCTGTCTTTTGGCTAATCGCTGATACCATATTCGCAAATATAGTTGTATGCTTCAGAAGTGTTTGTTTGTACAAAATTAACCGAACATAGGTGCTGTATTGATCCTGGTGACTAGCAGTGGAATCCAGAACGTGCGTTTTGTCCTATTTTGGACTCATCAACTGGATGTGCCTGCACACCAGTGAATGGTGTTGTTCCTGCTGAGACTCGAACCCAGTGTCCATCGCTTCAAATGCCAAATCGTTATCCACAAGAACGCAGGTATTTTTAAAATGAGTTTTGATGATTTACGACTTATCAAAAGTATAATGTTCATGATCAAAATTTACCAGTTATTTCTTTTTCATAAAGGCGGGTTAGCTCTCCAGCTGCCTAACGGCCTAGGAATGCAAACAAGTGCAGCTTTCACACAGGGACTGGTTATGATGCGGTAATTGATGGGTTTGTCTGACCCATAGTGCTAATTAAGTTCTCTCTATGACAAATAACAACAGCACAACGTGCATGTATTTATTTCATGAATATGCATCGGCTGCTGTATAATCTGTAAAATATAGTGTTCCGGTGGATTTATACAACTTGGTTTCATTTCATAAGGTTGGTAAGAATTTTCCAATTAAGATCATAAACACCATTGGTGTAGAGTGATGGAGATCAGATGGGGTAGATAAAGTTTAAAATGTTCATAGGCAAACTGTTCATAGAATGGCTGTAGGAGTTGAGAGAAGATCAGGAAGAGTGATACGTTAGACTTAGTAAGAGACTAGCATCATCAACTGTACAAGCGTTACAAAAGAATAACAGATTTTCATCTCCTTGGACATCAGGAGCAATCTTAATAACTTCATCTTTTACGGATTTACATCAGCCACCACTTACGTTGTTTACAATCTCAACCAACATATCTTTTTCAACTGTACAAAGCCATGTATGATTTTATTGATTTCACCGTAAACATGACATTTTACAGATTATCAAACAGCTAGTGAGAATTCATGTAGTAGATTCATGCACATTGCCGCACTTCTTGCCGGGTTCGAGTTCCTGAATGGGAAGTATGGTATAAAGTTTCTGTTAATTAACCTCTCTAAAACGTTTCTAGTTTAAGTAGGATGACGCTACAGAGTACTCTGTTTTGTATCCGATATCTGGCTAGCAGAAAATTCTGCGCTTAGGCCTTCTTCTTCTTCTCAACCACCATGGTTTCTATATAATATGAGTGACAACGGCTGGAAGATGTATGAATTAAAGGAATACTAAGTCTCCAGATATTTGGAGGGCCATTTAGAAGTAAGTTTCTTAGTTGATGGAACAAGTAATTACTAAATGAAAACGAACGAACTATGTGAAGTTGGTTACTAGTAGCTAACGTATCTTGTGCTTCATTGCATTACAGAAATATCACATGATAAAAACTTAATAACGGTTGTCGCTCATTTCTGCACGCACTCATTGTTTAAAGAGTCAGTACATTGTTTGGAATTTACTCCGCCTACTTCAAACTGAACAAGCAGGTAGTAGGTGTTGACCCTATTGTGGACCAAGGCAGACAAAGTGGATGTGCATATTTCTTTTCAATACATACACCAGGTTTTCTTATGTTCATACCTATGGTCTCGGCTATGATAAAGAGGCATAGTTGCGCTTTTTGGGGGAGATGGAAAAAGACGATATGTCACAAAAAAGGTGTGATCTACCTTGATTTGATGTCCAGCATCTACTTAGTGGGAAAGAACTGCAGTGTTGATGCACTCTATTATTCCTTTTCCTCACGAAGCTGGTACATGTTCACAAGGAAGCGTGAATAGACCCCTTTGAGTATGACCTATATGACTAGCTGTACAAGAGCAGTTGAACTCAGAAATGGACATTGAAGTGACTATCATTAGTAACCTATCCTTGGTTAGCTGTGTCACCACTGATTTGATTGAGACGGTAAAAAGGTTTCGCTGCAGTGAATATCATTTCGACTGACCTATTCAGTCGGCGTATTTAGATATCGGAGACAATATCACCTTTGAAACAAAGTCTAAGATATAAAGGTCTATTGGCAACATTATCCTTCTTTATTATCTGTCTGGATCTCTACATGTGTTTATTTATAAATTGTAGCGGATAACCATCTTGTTGCAATGTTACCTTCAGCTTATTCACTTCTTTTTCAATAGTCATCAGAACAAATCTTTCTTATTCTGTAACCTGGCCATTTTTATTATATCATTATTAATATTTATCCTTAGTGGAACATACGGCTTCAGTAGCACATCCCCATTCCACTCTGTTCTCAACAATCTTCTGAACCTGGCTCCACGACAGACCACAAGCTCTCATTTCTTCCTCGCACGATCTCCTCCATGTCACCCTCACATCCGACGCCCAACTCGTCGCTTCCCATCTAAGTTCCAATCAGCTGCCTGGTTGGCCTGATGCGTGATATCCCCAGTCGGCCTTCTCACTGTATGCCCAATCCAATCCATCTCCACTTCCTTCCACTGCATACTTGTTGAGCGACAACTTCTTGGTTGGCTCGTTACCAGCCAGCCAGCCAGAGTGAGTTCCTTGTTGCTTACTCTTATCATTCTGACCATCTGATCATCAGCAACGAGCCAGTGTGGGCAGTTGTTGATGAGTGTCTGTAGTTTGTTGGAAATGCTTTTCGTAACGCGCCGACAAGTCTCTCAACCATACAGAAGCACTGACTTGACTGATATTAGTGTAGAAAATCTGGATCTTGTTCACGCTTTGTGCTGAGTTGAGTGCAGAAGATCTTCACACTGATTTCAGGTTAATGAACGCCTTTCTTGCTGTATTTCCGATCCTGACTGCTTTGCCTAGAAAGGTGAAGGAGGTTACTTCCTTTAAGTTTCTCCCGTTTACGGTGATCGGAGCTTGTTGTTATTGCTGTTATTGTTGTTGTTGGCTGGGTATCTTCATCACCTCTATCTTCTCTATGTTCACCTGAATTCCTGTCTTCACTGCCTCTTCTGTCAACTTGTTAGTTTTTGTTTGTAGATCTTCCAGTTTGTGTGACATCAGACACAGGTCATCGGTGGCGAAATCCAAATCTTCTAGGATCTTTTCCTCTGTCCAGCCAGCGTATCCCCCTCTTCTCGCTCCTCACTGTTTTCTGTTGCATGATCCAGTCGACCACAATCAGGAAGATGATTGGTGATAGTAGACAGCCTTGTTTCACTCCTGTCTTCACTTTCGCTTCAAAGGCATCACTGAGCTTCCCATTGTGAATCACTTGGTTGGCATGTAGTATCATATAGGACGTAGTTGTTGAATGAGGTTGATAAAGGTTAGTGGTATTCCGTAGTGTTGAAGCAGTTGCCAAATTACTTGTCGGTCGAGGCTGTTGAAGGCGTTTTCAATGTGGATGAAGTTGAGGTAGAGAGTTGCCATTCTGCCATTCCATACTCTGTTGTATGATGATGCGTAGTGTAGCGTTGCAATTTGGTGCGCACATGAATTGTGCTTGCTGAATTCAGCCAGCCTGTTGTGGTCGTAATTTTGAATGCAGCGCATACTTAAGTTTCTCCAGTATGATGCGGCTTAATACTTTGCTTGCTTTGGGTGGACAGGAGCATGATTGCGCACCAGTTCTCGCAAAGGCTTATGTCGCCCTTCTTCGGGTGTTTGACAAGGTAGCCCTTCCTCCAATCGACTGACAGGTACCTTTCCTTCATACCACACCTTCTGCAATAGTGGTGTGAGCATGTCCGCTGTTGTCTCTGCCTCTGCTCTCAGTGCTTCTGGTGGGATCCCATCTGGTCCTGCTGCTTTCCCACATTTCAGTAGCTCTATGGCTCTCAAGACGTCGGCCTTAGTCGGAGGACTTGCTTTCACTGGTAGTTTGGTGGCTGCAGGTGGTATTTCTGGACGACGTGCAGGTGACGGTGGTGGTCGATTCAAGAGCTTCTTGAAGTGGTCAGCCCATTGTTTCCTTTCTTTCTCTTCTTTCGTAATTAAATTTCCTTCATCATCTTTTATTGGTTTCATCTGTGTTGATCTCTTCCCTCCCAGATGGTAACCTGGTTATTTGATACAATGTTGTCAGGTTTCTGTCTCTCCTACCTGAATCCTGTTCTGCTTCACTTGCCAGTGTGTCGTAGAAGTCTCTCTTGTCTTTCCGTAAACTCTTCTTCACTTCTTCGTCCATTGTAGTGTTTTATACATTGTAGTCAGTTCCTCTTCTCGTCGTTCATCCTTGCACTGCACCGGTTCATCTTCTGCTTCACCATCCTCCTCTCCCTGCTCTATCAGCTTCCATGTATCCACCGTGATCCATTCCTTGTCTTCTTTCTTCTTCCTCCCTTCTAATACGGTTATGCAGGTTTCTTCCCACATCTCTTTCAAATAGTTCCAGTGCTCATCCACACAGGTTTCTTGAGGAATGCTGCTCGATATCTCCCATTTTGTCATGATGGCTGACGTGAAGATGTACTTTGTAGATTCGTCCTTCAGTTTCCGAGTGTTGTAGTTGGACTGTGGTCCATCATCAACTCCCTTGAAGGCTTTCAATTTGATTTTGAAGGTTGCTTGCACTAGATAGTGGTCTGAGCCTGCATCTGCTCCTCTTCTTGACCTTGTGTCAAGTAGACTGCGTCTCCACTTTCTTCATTTTGAGATGGAGTCGATCTGATTTTTGTGTGTCCTGGTGTCTGGTGAAATCGAATTCATGTCGCTCGTTTTGTTGATATCCTTGTGCTTGAACACAGTGCCTGAGTGCAGTCACCAAATCGTTGAATGCACAGAATTCTGCAAACAATTCTCCATTCTGGTTCATTTCATCTAGTGCTTCCCGATCCATGGTTAGTTCTCTTCCTGTGTACTCATCTCCTTTATAATCTGGGCAGCCTTGGTAGGTTCAAACATGGCGCGGACATTCCATATCCCCACGTTTACTTTCGCTTTCATCGAGGGAGTGAAGACACATCGGCCGGGTCAATTGGCTTTTCGAAGGCTTTCACCAACTGGCGTCATTTCGCCTCTCCGATTCCAGTGAGGAATAATTTTGTTATTATTTTTTATATTTTGTTTGTGCTTTGAAGTTTTTACGCGGTTGGATTGGTTTTCCGAGGTAGGGTTGCTAGCCCTATGCCCAACCTTCCCTCTTTACCCGGGCTTAGGACCAGCTAGTAAATAGTGAACTAGTTAACCATGTGAGGTCACCTGAACATTTGACCAAGTGTATTTTATATCGAATCTTTGTGAATCTGTGAAAGTGAATATACTGACCAGTCCATATATTCTTTCGAAAAATGTTCCTCTTGATATATTCATTCGTCATGATGTCATCTAAGAATAATATACTATTCCTTTGTTCTTGCTCACAGATGCGGTTCATAGCTTGTGGACATTATTGAAAGTATTCAAAAGATCTTTGTTGAAGTCATTGCAACGGCATCTACCTATCTATATTATTCATTATTAAACATAAAGTGAACATTCATGACACATTTTAGCAGTAGTTTCTTAACTTTTCCGGGTGGGTTTGCAGCGTCCACCTGATCCCAAATGTAGTTGACTGTTTCCATAAGAAGGAAATTAGGAAGTTATCATATTATATTGAATGAGATCGCCCTCTTGTGTTTGACATTCATATATTTGACATGTTCTACAAAGTTGAATACCTCATTTACGCTGATTCTTTGAAGTTCTTGATGTAGATGTTTCAGCACTCCTACTAACTATTTTATTGTTGAGTGATACAGAAAGTTTAACATATCTAGAATTGAGCATAGGGGTATTCCAGGCTTGTGAAACTTTAGTAAGCTATCCAGTCCAGGTATATTTGTTCCTAGAGATTTCTACTAAAGCTGTGCCATAGGGTACAATTCATTTTCATACACTTCATGCAGTAGCTGTTAGAAATGCTATGTTATGAAACTGACGCTTGTTTTTTTATTCTTATTGTTTTCTTCACTAAATCCCCACAAACCGCCAAACTCAATTAAACTAGTGCTCATTGGTGACTAGCTTCAAGAGGTGATTCCTGAAGTTCTAATAAGAAGTCACGGTGGGGCAAACCTGATGGCCGTGACGAAAAATACTCAGTGATGACACTGGGTGATGGTCGCGCTATGTCTTGAACTGACAGAAGTTGAGAACATGAACCACTGGAAGTCGACCCAGTGGCTCAATGGTAAGGTCCTAGCCAAGGGACCTGAAGGTCCTGGGTTCGATCCCTGGCTGGGTCATGAGTGAGCACTGCTAAAGAGTTCCACACTAGGATGGAATGGCTGCCCAGTGTCCCAGATTCCCAGTGTTTCTCCAGCTGATGTCAGCCAATAATGAATACTAACTTGAATTCACTTAGTTTAGTTTGGAATAGTTGTGGACTATGATATCTGAAAGATTAAGCTAATCCCCCTGTTACCTTCGTAATTTTTGTAGATTTTCTGTTAGCCTCACAAAATCATTGTCACAGTAAGTTCATAAAGAAATTGACGGAATGATACAAGTCAATACAATATGTACTAAAAACAGCTTCGAATGTCATCGGTGAGTTTTGAAGAAAACGTCGTTTAAGTTTATCAAGAATAATCTGCAGATTATTTGAGTTATTTATCCAACTGTACCATATCGGTGTTCATCTTATTATAGCTGGGATCACTGCGTGTGCAAATACCTAATAAATATAGTTACACATAGAACTGCCAACATTATTACTATTATTATTATTATTATCACTATCATTATTACTCCTGCTGTGGCTGATGTCAATATCTTTTCAGATGTATAATAACCATTTGTCTTACTTTGTTTACCCATGAAACCATAGTTTCATCTTAAATACCTCTAAGCAGAATGAGAAAAAGTAGTGAGTTAAACAATTAGGTTTTAGGAAACAATGTAGACAAGGCAACCACTTTATTCTATCCTCATCTTTTGACAAAAAACAGAAACTTACAGTTTTTTTAATTTGCCGCTTAAATCACATAGCAACTTTCTTTTTTTTGGTTTCCTCATTAACTTTACGTCAATTTTATCCCACTGACTTGATGTTGTTCTTGTATTAACCATCTGATATGCAGAGTTGTTGAACGAGAATATTATGGTATGTTTGCTAGTTAAAATTTAGAATAATATAAACATCCTGTTATATGTAAAAAATAAACTCACTTTTTGTATCACACTAACTGGACATGTTACTGGTAGGAGGGAAGGATATCATACCAAAGAAGTAACCGATTTGAGAATTTTGACTTGGTAGAGTTAATTGTTAATGTTTTCTTTCAGTGGTTTTATATATATAAATATATAGAACGCGTTGATAGAAGGTGCTTATACTACTTGCTGAGGTAAGGAGTTCCAGTCGTTGACAACATGATGGAGGAAACGCAGATTCACGCTAAGCTGATTACATCGCGGTTTTTGAATTTTCTTGTGATGCCCTGAAAGACGGTCAGTCCTAGCAGGGGAGAAAAGATAGGACATACCAGTCCCGAAGTCATTATTAAGAATAAGAAATGTCTGTATGAGATCACCCCGTTTCCTACGGTAAGACAGTGGGAATAAGTTTAGCTGATCTAGTTGTTCCTCACATGACAGATTCGGAAGATCTGCCACAAGCTTAGTACCTACCCTTTGAACAAGCATGAGTGCGTCAGCATCCTTTTTTAGGCATGAGCTGGCCACCTGAATGCAGCGTTCCAAGTGAGGTATAACATAAGTAGAATAGAGTATTCTAAACATGTCCTGATCAAGACATTTGAAAGCTCTGAGGATGGACTATAATACGCGGAAGCCCTTTGCTGCAGCTGCATTACAGTTTGCCAAGGTTTTCAAATCATGACTAATGATAACACCCAAGTCTTTTAGTTCAAAGACTGGGAGTAGTGGTGTACCATCAACGAAATACTGGAAACAACTGCTATGACCAATGTACATAATTGCACTTTCTTAAAGTTGATTCTCAGGTACCAACGTTTAGACCAACCTACTAGTTCATCTAAATCCACTTAAAGTGAATACTTATCTTTATCATTAGAAACATTTCCTATGCATGAGTATACAGAAGTTCTGTGTCATTCAGAGCATAGTGATTATAAAGTCACTGTGGCACTATTCATTTGATTCAAATATTTTCTAGTTTTATCCAAATATAGGTTATAGGATCTGTTGTTCACACATGTACAAATAGCAAAAGCTGCATTACTGTATTAAGATGAGGAGAATTATTCTGTACAGTCAGTAAGTAGTTTTTACTTCTTTCATATCTTTCAACAATATATCTTTGTATAGTGATTATTTTGTTACTTTCTATAATTCTGACGTCCTAGTTTCTTCAAATAGCTGAATAACAACTTATTTATTCAACTTAGTTTGTTCTAAGTGTAAGAAAAACTTTAGGGAAAAAGACATTGAAAAATTCATGAGACTGTAACGCACAATGTCAAAAATGATAAAATATTTATGAGAAAGATAAAAGTTTGTAAAGCATTTTCTTGGCAAGCTGGATCAATTTATAAAGTAAGGTGATCAATTACGAATTTCAACTAGTGTCTATCTCTTAACTTAGCTTAATGCATAAGTCATGAGACTACACTGAAATTGAACAGACTTATACTTCAGAAGATGTCAGTAATAAGCACTGAATTGTTAATGAAGTGCCGTAAGGAAGAGCGAAAAGAGCTGTTCGTCACTTCCCCGTTCACAGTAGATCTAATCATTTCAACCGTTGTTTCAGAAGCTACGTTTAAAGTAATAGACGCTGGTAAAAGGCCCGTGTCTGTTACTTTGAAAAGGCCTTCAATAGCCTCGACCGACAAGTAATTTGGCAACTGCTTCAACACTACGGAATACCACTAACCTTTATCAACCTCATTCAACAACTACGTCCTATATGATACTACATGCCAGCCAAGTGATTCACAATGGGAAGCTCAGTGATGCCTTTGAAGCGAAAGTGAAGACAGGAGTGAAACAAGGCTGTCTACTATCACCAATCATCTTCCTGATTGTGGTCGACTGGATCATGCAACAGAAAACAGTGAGGAGCGAGAAGAGGGGGATACGCTGGCTGGACAGAGGAAAAGATCCTAGAAGATTTGGATTTCGCCACCGATGACCTGTGTCTGATGTCACACAAACTGGAAGATCTACAAACAAAAACTAACAAGTTGACAGAAGAGGCAGTGAAGACAGGAATTCAGGTGAACATAGAGAAGATAGAGGTGATGAAGATACCCAGCCAACAACAACAATAACAGCAATAACAACAAGCTCCGATCACCGTAAACGGGAGAAACTTAAAGGAAGTAACCTCCTTCACCTTTCTAGGCAAAGCAGTCAGGATCGGAAATACAGCAAGAAAGGCGTTCATTAACCTGAAATCAGTGTGAAGATCTTCTGCACTCAACTCAGCACAAAGCGTGAACAAGATCCAGATTTTCTACACTAATATCAGTCAAGTCAGTGCTTCTGTATGGTTGAGAGACTTGTCGGCGCGTTACGAAAAGCATTTCCAACAAACTACAGACACTCATCAACAACTGCCCACACTGGCTCGTTGCTGATGATCGGATGGCCAGAATGATAAGAGTAAGCAACAAGGAACTCACTCTGGCTGGCTGGCTGGTAACGAGCCAACCAAGAAGTTGTCGCTCAACAAGTATGCAGTGGAAGGAAGTGGAGATGGATTGGATTGGGCATACAGTGAGAAGGCCGACTGGGGATATCACGCATCAGGCCAACCAGGCAGCTGATTGGAACTTAGATGGGAAGCGACGAGTTGGGCGTCGGATGTGAGGGTGACATGGAGGAGATCGTGCGAGGAAGAAATGAGAGCTTGTGGTCTGTCGTGGAGCCAGGTTCAGAAGATTGTTGAGAACAGAGTGGAATGGGGATGTGCTAATGAAGCGATATATTCCATTCCGAACTCAAGGGACAAATAATGATAATGATAATAATAATAAGGCTAGAATACTTCATAGTTCCCGTAAATGTCTGCAACAGAGGCGTGTATTTTGTAAACAGATGTTACAATTAAACGAACCATGAAGATATTTCTCATAGATGAGTAGCTTCTAAACCGCCCAGGTATGTTGCCAACAAAGTGTATGTTGGGAACCACCCAGTGAATATCTTAAGATGTGATCTTTGACACAGAACACCCTTACCGGCTTATAACTACTCAATTTATTCAACAATAATATCAGAAGATTGTATGTTATCAATATTTGAGTTGAAGTATGAATGCCATCTTCAGATGATGATAGTTTTCAACACGCTATATAACTCCATCTTTTGTATCACCTTTCACTGTATGGAAATGTTGATCATGTAAAAATAAAATCAAATCATTTCCGTCATTTGACTACGGTGATAGACGTCAATCAAGGTTCCAGCTGGCTTAATTCAACCATTTAGAAGTATTATTATTATTATTATTAGTCCCTTGGGTTCCTAATGGAACATAGGGCTTCAGTAGAACGTCTCCAGTGAACTCTGTTCTCTGAAATCTTTTGAACCTGGCTCGACGGCAGCTCACAAGCTCTCATTTCCTCCCCGCACGATCTCCTCCATGTCACCCTCACCTGGGACGCCCAACTCGTCGCTTCCCATGGGGATTCCACTCGAGTGCCTGGCCTGACGCGTGATGTCCCGAGTCGGCTTTCTCAGTGTATGCCCAATCCATCTCCACTTCCTTCCACTACATATTTGTTGAGCGATAGGTTCTTGGTTGGTTCGTTGCCAGCCAGAGCTCCTTGTTGCTTATTCTTTCTGGCAATCCACCTGTGCTTCAGTAGCGAGCCAGCGTAAGCAGTTGTTGATGAATGTCTATAGTTTATTGGAAATGGCTTTCGTAACTCGCCAAGTCTCTGAACGATATAGAAGCACTGACATGACGTTGGTGTTGAAAATCCGGATCTTGTTGATGCTTTGTGCTGAGTGCAGAAGATCTCCACTCTGGTTTCAGGCTAATGAACGCCTATCTTGCTTTTCCGATTCTGACTTTGATCATTTTGAAGTACTGGTCTGATTTTATTCTTTTTCTAACAGGATACAATATAATTCCTTTGCAGTAGGTTATTTTATGAAGGATATTGACAGTTTCTAGTTACGAATAAATTTACTTGTAATACATTGAATCGACAAATGGATTATCTAAGAAAGTTTTTGTTAGCAGATTAACTTTAGGAATTATAAGGTGGTGAGTTAAATACTTTTTCTTTATTGACTTTAGGTTAATCATCTGTGAAATACACAATAAAAAACTTTAGATTTGTAATCAATTATATTCTTCTATGTCTTTCTTATAAAATGCATCTATAAGACCAGAATTACAGTTCACTGGTTGAGTAAACTTTTATATTAAATTGGTTTACTTGGTAATGCATACAATAAAATACTATTTACTGCATAACATTTTGATCACGATTTTCTTTCTCACAATCATATGAAATATTAGGTAATCAACCTCTTTTTCTCTACTGCACTAAATTAAATGTTTAAGATTGCTTACCCTATAATTTGATTGTGTATAGATGTATGCATTGTGATAACAGATCTCTCATTATAAAATTTAACTAAGCCCGTTTGTTCTGATAACTTAAATGACCTCAATTGACTCGTTTAACCTCAAATTTGTTGTAGAATATTTGGTCTACTAAATACGGGACAATAATTTGTGAGATTCAACATATAAGTCTAACAAACTTGTCAATGTCAATCAAGATAGTAGAGGATTGAAACTTAGCTAAATATCTGGTGACAGACTTGAATAAAAAAGTAGCTTTAAATGAATCTTGACTATTTTAATTGGTACACATATACACAATAAAACTGTAGAATAGGATAGAGTACAATCCTAAAAACAAAATTCAATTCAGTGGAGGGATTTATTATCGAATTTTTGTTCATCGACATGATTTTGAGATAAAGACTGCACTTGAAACAACATCGAGTAAATATTATTGTTTCACTGTGTGGTATATTAAATCAACTCATTTAATACAGAATCCGCTTATGATATATTTGGTCACTTCTTTGGGAAACATTAGTTATAATTAAATAGTTTAAAGCTATATGAAGGGGAATGATGTAACAGTTTCCTCTTATAGATTATTACATTGAACAGTTACTACTCATCAATGTGAAACGTGTTATAGGCTATTATGATCTCAGAAAGAATTAAATTCTATGGATAGTTAAAAATAATAATCTGCTCATTTGCAATGTTAGGAAGTAGTAGATAATCTTCAAAAGGCATCGATAACCAACTAAGAAAAAAAATAAAAGTTGATGATACACAAATACAAGCACTAAGTTTGAATGACTATTAAACAATAGGAGACTTTTATCACAGGAAATCAATGTAGCCATTGAAACAAAAAGACTACTTTATAGTTGTATACAAAATAAGTAACAATATTAGACCACCATCGTGAGAACTAATGGCAGGGGAATATAGCGGCCAACTTTACCTGTTTGATTATGACGTGCATTGAAGTAAACTTAAATTAACCATAACAAATAACATAACCTTTTGCATTATATGCAGCTTCAAAAGCTGCTTGACATTTGTAGATAAATTAAACTGTTCACTCTTTTGCCTAGTTATGTCTACAATGATGTAAGTTGGTTGGAGGAGATATCCATTCCCTCGAATTTACAGATACGCCTTGCTAAATAGTGACAACACGTACAAAACCAATCATATTACCTCTACTTAAATGCACCGCAGTGGTGAACCTCCTAGCTTGATTGCCACATTACTGAATGACTGATAGACAAAATAATATTGGCTTCTCTCGAGTGACCAGTTAATGCGTCTAGAATGATGTGAATAGTTGCTTCATTAATTTATGCTTTGTTTAGTTTACAATATCTGTTTGTCTAACAGAGACTGTGATATTTCGAGATTACATTGCATAGAGTACTTATATATACTGAATAATAATTTGATCAATGCATGATCCACTCTCATCTGAGTTTCATAACATTCCATCTTTTAATTCTCTCCCTTTCTCATTCATATCACTTAAAATATCAGTATTTATAACTTAACTCAGGTATATCATATTCTTTAAAGTGTAATGCAAACAGTAAAGATGTAGTTAGCATTTAAATGGATGAAACTTTATGTTTTATTAGAAAACTGTCATTTACATTCTGGATTAATGAATGACCATTCATCTTTTGAATACTGTTTGTAGTCTTGCCAATAAATCACACTAACTATATTATAAAACATTTCCCCAGTAGATACCAAAGAAATAACATTCAACTAATTTATAACATGAAATGGAGGAAGAATGAGGAACACTCTATAATTTGAAGTTATAACATTCTTGTTGTGACTGTCATTGAAACGTGACACCTTGTGATTCTTAGAATATTCACTTTAATGCCAGTTTTCAGAGTACTGTTTGATGTGAGAAAAAAAAGAAGAAGTAGTTGCAAGTCAGTGAGCTGTAAAACCTCAGTTGAGCTATGGTCTACTGGTTTAGGCAGTTGACTTTCAACCAATAAGTCAGGAGTTTAAATGCCGCTCCACTTGCCGAGGTTTGGACAAGCTAGTAGGATCATTAGCCCTCACATTATAGGTGTGGCACATCGCCAGCTATACGAGTGTGGACCTAGTTTCTGAGAGCATTCCGACTGTTTTTTGATGTGCAAAATAAGCAAAAATATGCAGCTTATGATGAGTATCGCTAGTATGTTAGATGTACTCGTTTGTTCGGTATAGTGGCGGAAAGCAAATATTACGATAACCCTTAAAATGTAGTTAAAATAATCGAAACTGCTATAGATAACAAGAAAATAATCAAAGTAAGATAGCAGTTGCTTAAATATTTATTGGTTTTCGATAAGCCATTGAGTAACCTGTCTAGAGTTTGGATGTCGTCAAAACGAATGCAGAGTCAGAAAAGAAGAATTGTTTGAAAAATCTGATTTGAAATTAGGATGATGATAGAAGAAGGGTATGAACCACTTTTTCGTGGATATATAGGTCAGGATTTTCTATGTAGATGGCAAAGATATCGGCGATGCAAAGAATACAAAGAACTTTGGCCTCCGGAAGATCTCTTTTTGCCCCAAAAATAATTCCGAATGTCCATCCCTAGAAATCAAGCGATCAGTGTTGACAATGTGTTTAATAATGGTACCTTTGACAAATTCAGACTGATAGTTGCTATCTTGATGTAGTGGTTCCGCTTGGATATCACAATGACCCAACGAGCTATGCTGGTGGAACAGTTGTTCCCTCAAGGTCCAGCCATACCAAGAATATCTGTGGGATAGTGGTAAAACGAAAAGCAGTTACCGTTGTAGTGTAAGTTAGTACACTATGATGAGGGTTCAAGGGCGGAATACTGCTGCTAGCTGGATGGGGTTTGACAGCAGTAAGGTGTTTCCCTTGGATGACCAGCAGTGCCATGCTGATGCTGCCTTCTCAGTGGAAGGGGGAGGGGGTTAGAAAACGTCGGCCCCAAAAATAACACACTCCACCACGCCCCACGGTCTGCCGGGTCGGCGGTGTTGGTTCACTTGTCATTTCCTTTCGACCATCTGGCCACAAAAATACAAAAGTTCAAAATAATCATACTCAAAAGGCTGGGTGTGACAGGCCTCAAGCAGATGTCCGATGGGCTCTGCGGTCACACAAATCTCTTCCAGGTACCTTAAGAAGAAATAGCCTTCCACCGTGTGGGCAGCCGGGAAGTGTCAACCGCCCTCACAACTGTCAGCACCCAAGTTTCTTCTGACTGCTACCCACCCCCTCCATCATTACCTTCTAATCTTCCTTCACGTCTCTTAATTGATGATGCTGCATCATCTTCAATTTCTCCCAGCTCTGTAGCCTTCGACAACGATCTGTGTCCATAGAACAGCATCTTTGGTCTCCTTAAACCACGCTCCAAATTACATATTGGAGCCTTCAATGTTCGCACCCTCCATCAAATTGGTCAACAGGCTTCGTTAGCAAAGACTCTAGCAACTCGGGGCATAAATGTGTGCTGTGTTTGTGAGACATGCATACAGGATCCAAGTGTGGTTATTCACCTGACCTCTCCCGACCAACCTGGTGGATTCGCAGAATTTACCCTTCGAGTTTCTGGAGATTCGATGGCTAGCTCTTGTGGTCTTGCAGGTATAGGCATAGTATCAAGCACCAGGGCAGAAAGCTCACAACTAGACTAAATCCAGTTGACAGTCGCCCATGAACTGTCCGGCTGGACGGCCCACTGAGAACTAAAAGCAACAGTGAAACTCACCCTCGTTCCTTTGTAACTTCTTCTTACGCTACTGCAGTTTGGATAAAGGGAAGGATGGGTTCTACCGAAAACTGTCTGGCTTCTTTCTGAAAGCCAGTCGTTCAAACGTGGTTGTTGTTGAAGGTGATTTCAATGCACAAGTAGCTAGGCTGAGTCAGACAAAAAGGCACTTAGGTATCACTTTCGGATTCATGGCTGAAAGCATAGATAACGGTGATTTCCTACTACAACTGTGCCTACTACAGCCGTTTATTTCTAGCTACGACGAATTTCAGACATAAAGAAAGATATTGTCTGACGTGGAGTCCACCAAGCCCAACTCAGCGATGGACACGTTTAGACCATATTTTTATCATTCATCGCTGGAGAGAGTCATTGGAATACTGGCAGTCCTTCTGGAGTATGTGTTTAGATAGCAAACAATAGGTTGGTTGGAGCATGCATATGTCTGCATTTCAATGGATGTAGAAAAACTTTAGCAATGAGACCATTAAGAGTGCAGTTCAACAATGAGAGCACTAAGACCGCTTATAAGTGAGAAACTGACTAGGGAGTTATCGAAACAGAACACTATCACTCATCAAGAAGAAGCTTGGTACCATCTCCAGTCTGTTGTAAAAGCAGCGTTGAAGACCGTAGCCGACTCTCAAACAGTGGCTAAAAAGAGCCAGTGGATGTCAGTAACTTCTTATGAATTAATGGATGCACGTGAACGCATCCCTGCATGTTCTGAGTACAATGAGGAGCAAAGATAACTCAAATGTTGACTGACAAAAAGTCTACGTAATAAATGCGAACAGTGGTGGTCAGTGAACGCTAAAGAGATGGAAAAGGCAGTAGCGATAAGTAACACTAGACATTTACTTAGACTTATCAAGGAAACTAGGTGGAAAAAAATCAGTGGTCAATGAAAATATGGCGGAGGATGGTGGGTCTGTGATTCACTCGGAGGGGAAACGACAGTAAAGATGGATGGAACACTTCGAGTAACAGTTCAGCTGGCCTTCAGCTACTGTCGAGTTTTCCTCTATCCAGTAGGATCCTGATCGGAACATTCAGATTGGCCCTTCAACACTTGCAAAAGTCGAGAAAGCTGTAGGTAATTTGAAACAAAGAAGGGCGACAGACAGACTAGTTTCTGAGTTATATAAGGAAGGTGGTAAAGTGTTTTTAGTCAAGTTAACTGAAGTGTTAACTACTGTATGGAAGTCAAGTATGATCCACTCTAACTGGACTGAATCACTCATCATCCAAGTCTTCAAGAAAGGTGAGAAGCCCTCTTGTGATAACCACAGAGGAATTAACCTGACGAACATATTGTCTAAGATTCTAGGTTCTGTGATAATTAGAAGCCTGAGTGGAGCTCGGGAACAGCAAGCCCGAGAAGACCAAGCAATTTTCAGACCTGGCTGTGGGTGTATCGCGCTGGTAGCCCAACCTCATGGTCCAGGGTTCGAGTCCCAGTGGGGTCATGAGTGCACTCTTTTAAGTTTTCCCATAATAGGACGAAAAAAACATTATCCTGGTATGCAGTAAATAACGCTGATCCAGTGTGTAATATATCTTGTAAATCAACTAAAATCGAATTACATTCTTATCTTAAATTTATGATGAAACTAATCATTTTCTATCCAAAGACAATTTATTTCTTTGAATGTTTTACTCCTAAAATAACTATTCTGATAAGTAAGTAATTACACACTTGGTATTACAGTCATCCGCTTACAAAAACAATTAAACTTTGTTCACTAGGTGACTGAAACATTAGAGTTTACATGAATGACTCACTATACAATAAGTAGAAAAGCATCTAGTTTAAATACATGTGGATGTATACTGTCAATAAACATCGTTTAATGAACTGCAGTTAACACTAAATACTTTCAAGGCGTATTTTGAAACTGTGAAGTAATTTGAAAATTAACTTTTCACTTTATGGTATACTTATCCGTTCAGATTATCCAACTAAATTTAATTGATGTGAACAATTGAAGTCAGTTGATATGTAGCGCCAATAGATCGAGCTGTAGACAAATCAATGATCTGTAGTGCAACTGGTGGCTTGTAGTGGAATCCAGGATGCGCGTTTCGTACTATTTGGGACTCATCTGCCGAATGTACCTACTTCCCAATGAGTAATGTTGTCCCTACTGATACCCGAATCCGGTACCCATAGCTTCAAACGCCAAAGCGTTATTCACTAGACCTCTCGGGTATGAAAGCCTCCTCTTTAACAGCGAGTTTCAGCCGTTGCTTATTCATACTTTTAATTTCCCACTGCTATATTGGGTCCAACTACTCCACCTATGTTGGCAGATGGACTCCTATGGGGATGCCTCAATGCTGTCCGAATATTCCTTATGTGCTACATACTAAGTTCGTGTCTCCATGGGAACAACACCACTCATTGGGATGCAGATATGTCCAGCTGGTGAGTTTTAAGTAAAGCGAAAAGCACGTTTTGGATTCCACTGTCAGCCCTTAAGTGTACTACAAATTAGTGAATATTGGAGGAGTATCGAGACATCTAACCTCGCCTGGTTAACTAGGTCACTAGTTACTAGCCGGTCCTAAGCCCGGGTAAAGAGGCAAGTTTGGGCATAAGGCTAGCAACCCTATCCCGGATAGCCAATCCAACCACTAAAGAAACTTCAAAGCACAAACAAAATATAAGACATAAAAACAAAATTATTCCTCACTGGAATCGGAGAGGCGAAATGACGCCAGTTGGTGAAAGCCTTCGGGAAGCCAATTGACCCGGCCGATGTGTCTTCTCTCCCTCGATGAAAGCGAACGTAAACATAACGACATGGAATGTCCGCACCATGTTTGAACCTACAAAGGCGCCCAGATTGCAAACGAGATGAACAGATATCACATCGAAGTACTAGGAATTTGCGAAAGCAGATGGAATGGGAGTGGACTCTCCAAACTGTCAACTGGAGAATCAATAATCTACTCCGGTCACCCAGACGACAACCACGAGCACAACGAAGAAATGGCTGTCATGATGTCCCCAACAGCATCGAAGGCCCTCATGCAGTGAGAACCAATCTCCTCCAGGATCATGGCAGCGAGGTTCAACTCGAAAGGAAGGAAGGTCAAAAACACACAATGCTATGCACCTACAAATAATGCAGAGCAAGAGAAAAAGGAGGAATTCTACAGAACACTGCAATCAACACTGGAAAAGACACCACTCCAGTTAGCGATATCAAAATTCTGATGGGTGACATGAATGCCAAAGTGGGAGCAGACAACACAGAAAGAGAACTATCCATGGATCGGGAAGCACTAGATGAAATGAACCAGAATGGAGAATTGTTTGCAGAATTCTGTGCATTCAACGATTTGGTGACTGCACTCAGGCACTGTGTTCAAGCACAAGGATATCAACAAAACGAGCGACATGAATTCGATTTCACCAGACACCAGGACACACAAAAATCAGATCGACTCCATCTCAAAATGAAGAAAGTGGAGACGCAGTCTACTTGACACAAGGTCAAGAAGAGGAGCAGATGCAGGCTCAGACCACTATCTAGTGCAAGCAACCTTCAAAATCAAATTGAAAGCCTTCAAGGGAGTTGATGATGGACCACAGTCCAACTACAACACTCGGAAACTGAAGGACGAATCTACAAAGTACATCTTCACGTCAGCCATCATGACAAAATGAAAGATATCGAGCAGCATTCCTCAAGAAACCTGTGTGGATGAGCACTGGAACTATTTGAAAGAGATGTGGGAAGAAACCTGCATAACCGTATTAGGAGGGAGGAAGAAGAAAGAAGACAAGGAATGGATCACGGTGGATACATGGAAGCTGATAGAGCAGGGAGAGGAGGATGGTGAAGCAGAAGATGAACCGGTGCAGTGCAAGGATGAACGACGAGAAGAGGAACTGACTACAATGTATAAAACAATACAATGGACAAAGAAGTGAAGAAGAGTTTACGGAAAGACAAGAGAGACTTCTACGACACACTGGCAAGTGAAGCAGAACAGGATTCAGGTAGGAGAGACAGAAACCTGACAACATTGTATCAAATAACCAGGTTACCATCTGGGAGGGAAGAGATCAACACAGATGAAACCAATAAAAGATGATGAAGGAAATTTAATTACGAAAGAAGAGAAAGAAAGGAAACAATGGGCTGACCACTTCAAGAAGCTCTTGAATCGACCACCACCGTCACCTGCACGTCGTCCAGAAATACCACCTGCAGCCACCAAACTACCAGTGAAAGCAAGTCCTCCGACTAAGGCCGACGTCTTGAGAGCCACAGAGTTGCTGAAATGTGGGAAAGCAGCAGGACCAGACGGAATCCCAACAGAAGCACTGAGAGCAGAGGCAGAGAAAATAGCGGATATGCTCACACCACTATTGCAGAAGGTGTGGTAGGAAGGAGAGGTACCTGTCAGTCGATTGGAGGAAGGGCTAACTTGTCAAACTCCCGAAGGAGGGAGACATAAGTCTTTGCGAGGACTGGCCTAAAAACGTGCTCCTGACCAATCAAAGCAAACAAAATATTGAGCCCCATCATCCTGGAGAGACTTAACGACGCACTGGATTCAAAACTACCACCGGAACAGGCTGGCTGGCTGGATTCAGCAAGCACAATTCATGTGTGCACCAAATTGCAACGCTACACTACGCATCATCATACAACAGAGTATGGAATGGCAGAATGGCAACTCTCTACCTCAACTTCATCCACATTGAAAACGCCTTCAACAGCCTCGACCGACAAGTAATTTGGCAACTGCTTCAACACTACGGAATACCACTAACCTTTATCAACCTCATTCAACAACTACGTCCTATATGATACTACATGCCAGCCAAGTGATTCACAATGGGAAGCTCAGTGATGCCTTTGAAGCGAAAGTGAAGACAGGAGTGAAACAAGGCTGTCTACTATCACCTATCATCTTCCTGATTGTGGTCGACTGGATCATGCAACAGAAAACAGTGAGGAGCGAGAAGAGGGGGATACGCTGGCTGGACAGAGGAAAAGATCCTAGAAGATTTGGATTTCGCCACCGATGACCTGTGTCTGATGTCACACAAACTGGAAGATCTACAAACAAAAACTAACAAGTTGACAGAAGAGGCAGTGAAGATAGGAATTTAGGTGAACATAGAGAAGACAGAGGTGATGAAGATACCCAGCCAACAACAACAACAACAATAACAACAAGCTCCAATCACCATCAACGGGAGAAACTTAAAGGAAGTAACCTCCTTCACCTTTCTAGGCAAAGCAGCATAGTTTCAACTACAGGCAGCGGCACAGACAAGCATCTCAAAGCAGTCAGCATCGGAAATACAGCAAGAAAGGCGATCATCAACCTGAAATCAGTGTGGAGATCTTCTGCACTCAACTCAGCACAAAGCGTGAACAAGATCCAGATTTTCTACACTAATATCAGTCAAGTCAGTGCTTCTGTATGGTTGAGAGACTTGTCGGCGCGTTACGAAAAGCATTTCCAACAAACTACAGACATTCATCAACAACTGCCCACACTGGCTCGTTGCTGATGATCAGATGGTCAGAATGATAAGAGTAAGCAACAAGGAACTCACTCTGGCTGGCTGGCTGGCTGGCTGGCTGGTAACGAGCCAACCAAGAAGTTGTCGCTCAACAAGTATGCAGTGGAAGGAAGTGGAGATGGATTGGATTGGGCATACAGTGAGAAGGCCGACTGGGGATATCACGCGTGAGGCCAACCAGGCAGCTGATTGGAACTTAGATGGGAAGCGACGAGTTGGGCGTCGGATGTGAGGGTGACATGGAGGAGATCATGCGAGGGAATGTGAGCTTGTGGTCTGTCGTGGAGCCAGGTTCAAAAGATTGTTGAGAACAGAGTGGAATGGCGATGTGCTAGTGAAGTCGTATGTTCCACTAGGAACCCAAGGTACAAATAATAAATATAATAATTACCCATTGGTTAATATCAAACACTTCAATTACATTCTTGTTTGTTCTGTATGACATTTCAAGTAGATGGTTACAAATGTTACCTTCTGTACCGAACATTCAGTTTAAGCTGGAAGCTAAATAACAAATTCCTACTCATACTAGCAAAATGGAAATGTTGATAAACTATACTAAAATTTTTAATGTTGTTGCTTGTATCATCTCATCACTGTGTGGAAAGAGTTGATCAGTCCCTATTGATTAATGGGCCCCTGAGTGGATAACTCAATATTACATGTGTTTCAGTCATATATTAATGATAGTGGCTTTTAGTGGAAAAGCAACACTGAAACTTTACCCGTCGCACTAGAAGTGGCTATAATGGTCCTGAGTTCGAGTCCCAACGGGGACTGCATTTCTCACTGACAGGCAAGTACATCCAGCCGACGAGTCCCAAATAGGACGAAATGCATGTTCTGGATTCCACTGATATCCACTATCTACCATTAATACCAAATATTTGTTGTAATTTTCTAATACGGTACTACAAAAATAAAATATGCCTGACGCTATGAATCACATTAACACAAAGCCAAAACGTTTCCAGCCAACTGATAGTAATAATAGATGGTGATGGGTAGTGGAATCCAGAACGAGAATTTCATCCTATTTAGAACTCATCAGGAGCAGTTACTCAGTGATCCAGTGCATAACACTCTAGCGACTGGGGGAATCAGTCCTGGGTCCACGTCTTATTGGGAATAACATCACTGAGAAAGTTTAGATAGCATGAAACATGTTTCTGCTAGCCACTGTGTATCATTTCTATTAAAGTGAAATAGCGGACAATATTAAGATATTTGAATCGGATCCCATATGTCAATAGGGGCCGGTCGATTCGGTTTAACTTCTGATCACATACCTTAATTACTTATAAGTTGCATTATATAAAAGACAACGATATACTTACAACATGATTCACACAACACTTTGTCTGTTATCATCTCTTGCATGAATTTCATGTTTTAAAAATGCCGAAGGACTAAATTTCGGAAAATGTATCTACTATAGCACACATGACACAAGGGTTCGTGTGAGTGTGTATCAGATAAACTAAGTTACTATACTTACCTCGATAGATACTTTCTTGAAGAAATAAAAATATTAATGTAGTAAAACACAAAACAACAGAAGAACTTTGACAACAATTATGAAAACCATACAAAAATACTCACATTCGCCTAGGTCATGAGCAGATGATTAGAAGAACACTAAGAAATTAGTAATTGAAAATAGTATTATTATTGTAAAATGTTTATTACTTACTCAATAAGTTCTTTATGTGATTCTCTGTTTTTTTGAATAAATTTCATCCTATATGGGATCCGGCTAAGAGATAAGCCTATCTAACACATCAGGTGGGTTTAAGAAATGCAATACGTGTAAACTTCCCCTTATTAATTGTCATCTATTAGTTATATACCTGATTGTATTGATTTGCACCATGATATGTTATTCATCGAATTGATAAGAATAAAAACTCAGGATTCTCTTAAAGTAAATCCGATTTTGAAATGTACTAACTTATTTATTTACTTAGTTTTATCAACAATAACAGAAGTGGGGATTTAAATGAAATCACCAGTTGACTAGAAATTACGCATAATGTCACTCTCTCTATATATTCTTATAGCTACTGATTTTAAATATGGCGCCAATATGTCTTCTAAATTGCTCGTTGTCATGTGAATGGCTATACTTCAGTGTGTGACTTTCGAAGCGTAAGTTGAAAATGGAATTTTTCTTAAAAAATCCTAGGTTTTACCCCGTTGTTCATAAACATTTAGTAATCTGTTGTCTAAGTTCCAGTGATCTGTGGTGTTAGGGGCTGGATTTCAGTTTCAACAAACAGGTTATAAGTGCCACCGATACACAGAAGTGATAAATTTCAAACAAGACTAATCGCACAGTCTAGATACTACTACTAACCACCACTAACTAACTATAGCATTCGGGCATTTCCGGTATATATATGAAAGCCTGAAAACAAATCTACTGAAAACACCCTTCGACTGAGGGATAGTAATATAAAACGATGCATACGACATTCATGTCAACGTCTGTTTAGAAAATAAATGCTTGGGTTGGAGACATTTACGGGACCTATGAAGCATTCTAGCCTTATTATTATTATAATCATTATTTCTCCCTCGAGTTCAGAGTGGAATATACGGCTTCGGTAGCACGTATAAATTCCACTATGCTCTCTACAGTCTTTAGAACCTGGCTCCACGACAGACCACAAGCTCACATTCCCTCGCATGATCTCCTCCATGTCACCCTCACATCCGACGCCCAACTCGTCGCTTCCCATCTAAGTTCCAATCAGCGGCCTGGTTGGCCTCACGCGTGATATCCCCAGTCGGCCTTCTCACTGTATGCCCAATCCAATCCATCTCCACTTCCTTCCACTGCATACTTGTTGAGCGACAACTTCTTGGTTGGCTCGTTACCAGCCAGCCAGCCAGCCAGCCAGCCAGCCAGCCAGCCAGCCAGCCAGCCAGCCAGCCAGCCAGCCAGCCAGCCAGCCAGCCAGCCAGCCAGCCAGCCAGCCAGCCAGCCAGCCAGCCAGCCAGCCAGCCAGCCAGCCAGCCAGCCAGCCAGCCAGCCAGCCAGCCAGCCAGCCAGCCAGCCAGAGTGAGTTCCTTGTTGCTTACTCTTATCATTCTGGCCATCCGATCATCAGCAACGAGCCAGTGTGGGCAGTTGTTGATGAGTGTCTGTAGTTTGTTGGAAATGCTTTTCGTAACGCGCCGACAAGTCTCTCAACCATACAGAAGCACTGACTTGACTGATATTAGTGTAGAAAATCTGGATCTTGTTCACGCTTTGTGCTGAGTTGAGTGCAGAAGATCTCCACACTGATTTCAGGTTGATGATCGCCTTTCTTGCTGTATTTCCGATGCTGACTGCTTTGAGATGCTTGTCTGTGCCGCTGCCTGTAGTTGAAACTATGCTGCTTTGCCTAGAAAGGTGAAGGAGGTTACTTCCTTTAAGTTTCTCCCGTTGATGGTGATTGGAGCTTGTTGTTATTGTTGTTGTTGTTGTTGGCTGGGTATCTTCATCACCTCTGTCTTCTCTATGTTCACCTAAATTCCTATCTTCACTGCCTCTTCTGTCAACTTGTTAGTTTTTGTTTGTAGATCTTCCAGTTTGTGTGACATCAGACACAGGTCATCGGTGGCGAAATCCAAATCTTCTAGGATCTTTTCCTCTGTCCAGCCAGCGTATCCCCCTCTTCTCGCTCCTCACTGTTTTCTGTTGCATGATCCAGTCGACCACAATCAGGAAGATGATAGGTGATAGTAGACAGCCTTGTTTCACTCCTGTCTTCACTTTCGCTTCGAAAGCATCACTGAGCTTTCCATTGTGAATCACTTGGCTGGCATGTAGTATCATATAGGACGTAGTTGTTGAATGAGGTTGATAAAGGTTAGTGGTATTCCGTAGTGTTGAAGCAGTTGCCAAATTACTTGTCGGTCGAGGCTGTTGAAGGCGTTTTCAATGTGGATGAAGTTGAGGTAGAGAGTTGCCATTCTGCCATTCCATACTCTGTTGTATGATGATGCGTAGTGTAGCGTTGCAATTTGGTGCACACATGAATTGTGCTTGCTGAATCCAGCCAGCCAGCCTGTTCCGGTGGTAGTTTTGAATCCAGTGCGTCGTTTAGTCTCTCCAGGATGATGGGGCTCAATATTTTGCTTGCTTTGGGTGGACAGGAGCATGATTGCGCACCAGTTCTCGCAAAGGCTTATGTCGCCCTTCTTCAGGATTTTGACTAGGTAAGCTTATATATGCATGAAAAATTAGGATTAGTTATTGTATTACATCCAAGTATTGTTAGTAGAATTTTTATAACTTATTATTGCAGTTATAAGCGAATGGGTTGCCATATTTAGATCGTGAAAATGATTATTCGCTTAAATTTTTTGTATTGTAAATCATTTTCAATCTTTCTATTTATCTGTTCAAGTTAATATGTCTGTATATTAATAAAGTCTGCCTGATCTTATGTATTGGAAATAACTTGCGGTTAACTAAGAAATACTTTTTGTCTAAGAAGTAAATGTCTACAGTTATTACTGCCAAACTGTTTTCAAGAATTCAAAGACTGATATACAAGTTATTCACTGGTGGAATCTAGGTTATCATTGTTAATAAACTCCAATGGTATCCCAAAATAGTAAAATAAAAATGGCTGTTAAATGATCCTTTCTTTAAAATACTTTCCTAATAGATATCACTCTCAAGATATAGAAAAACTGTTTTCCAATTAAATCAACTCCTCATAATTCACTCAATGTAACTTTCAATCATTAGTGAACAATGTTTTCAATTTGATGAAATAGAATAAACCAACATAATTTATTGCGTTTTAATGATATATCTTTTAAGCTATTGATTCTAAGGTCTAGTGAATACTTACTGTAAAATAAACCAGAGATATACATAGAAAAGGTAGTGTCAACAATATTTTTTCTCCTCATATATACCAAAAAAAAATTCCTAATACCAAATAGATTGATAAAACATTTATGTACAAAGAATGTTCAATGTATGATAATAAAATAATTCGTAAATTCTAGTAAACAACAAATTATCAGAAAGTTTTTGTTAAACTGACCAATGTTCAATTTTAAATTGACATAAAAGTGTAATGTTCGCCAAAAAAAAAGGTTTTGAAAGAAAAACCCGCTGAAAATAAAAAATAATAATAGTATAATTTCATAATTATATCAATAACCAAAGAGTTAAATAACATACACCTTGAATTTGTCTTGGTAATAATGCAATGATAAATAATTATGAAGTTTTTATGTCTATATGATGGAATTACTATTTCTTTATCCACTTTTCATTTTTCTTTCTTCAAGTTCATTTGAAACAGTCAAATAGAAAATAGTAGAGAGTGATGAAATTTCCAGGAATTAAAAGCAATATTATATAACAAAGACTGCCAAGGATTAAAAGCATACAAATATCTAGGATAAAATTAACTGTAAGGAAAATTTACACAACTTTCTCATTAGCATATAATGGTATAACACAAATGTATATTCATCAGTACGTATAACTTTAAATAAGTCAAATAGTTTTTGTAAAAAATTAAACAATTGCTTATCTGAAGGTTTTTGGAGATTTATTTACTGACTTTAGGTTAGAATTCATCATCTCTGGGTGGGTCATGGATACACATTGCTGAGAAGTCGGATACTAGAACGAAACAGCTGTCCAGTGCCCCCAGGTTTCCAATATTCCTCTAACTGACGTTATAAGATGATGAATTACAGCGTAAAGTCATTTGCTTCAATTATTGAAATGTATACTGTTTATTGATATATTTGGAGTGAATAAGTTTGTTTAAAATTAGTCCACTCAATATTTTAGTAACGAGAAGTGTAACTCAGTAACAATTAGAAGAGAGATAGGTACATTCTTTTATTCTGGACAGATACATGGTAAAGGTAAACTCATAGATGGAGAGTACACAGGTAAGTTTATACATCAATATAAACTGAAGAATCTATATTTTCAATATTGTGAGAAGGATATAAACCAGCTTAGATAATTAGAAAATGAAGCTGAAATAGGTTATAAAAACCTGGAACAGTGGGATGACTTTTCTTTATGCAGTGTAGATGGCCTAAAGAACGAAATAATAGCTATATTTTCATTTAAACTGAAGTGACCAAGTGTCATTTCCTTGCATGGGTTCGAATCCAACCCCCGTCGCTAAATGAAGTGATCGAGTAGAATAAGATGTAGGTAATAATGATACACTAAAATTGAATGCCAATATGACCATTCCTCCTCAGAACCTTATTCTCAACTCAGTTACTTCTTCAACCTATACATTCATGTTCAGTAAGTTTTTTTTTACACTGAATTGTTGTCAAACTGATTAGGTTAATCTAAAAACGTGATGAGTTAAAAACTTTTAAGATAGCTTATCATGAAGACCAACTCTTACAAAGATATTAAAGCCGACCACAAATCAAATCCTTCAATAGGAATATAGACTTAAATATGCTTCTTCATAACTATCCTATGATTGCAAGCCTTTTTACCAGTATCTGCCATAGATAAATAAATTTTTTTTACTGTGAAACTGTACACATCAAAAGGCTGATTTGTAAAGGATAAATAAAACAAATTACCACTACGATGACACCAAGAATTCAAAAGAAAAAAAGAGAATTTCGCCAATATCACCAATTTTCTAGACAATTAGTATAAGTTTGAACAACAAGGAATCGACAAAAATACAGAGATCAAATCTACTGATAGATTATAAAACATTTACTAAGGTATTCAGAAAAGAACTACAGGCAGTCAACAGATGAAGCAAAAGGATAAACAGTTTATCTATGTTTTGGCATGCTATCAAACTACGTCTTCATAAAGATAGTCTAAACTTGTTTCAGAGTTTCGTTGAATAAAAATATGACTAATTATTACATGCATGTATTATACTTAGCTTCCTAGTCTGTTATGTTCAAGTAGTCTCTCGGAAGAATTTAAATTTTTCAAGTTATAGTGAAAGACTAAAAGTTACTACCTGAACAAGTGACATAACTTCTCTCTATAATTTCTTCAAAAAGAAACAGAGCGACTAACTAGACCTACTGAGATACGTCAGCTGGTACAATAGATTTATTGCTAAACACTAACTTTAAATAGTTTCATGAGCTGCATTTCAGTCACTCAGTTATGAGAAAATCAGTTAATAAGAAGAAAGGCGAAACAAGAAGTTTATTTCTTAGGTTTTTCTTTAGCCTCTAATCAGCTTGGTAAAATCAAGCAGGTTTAGATTGCTTATGTAACATCGTTGAGTTGGATAACTTGTAGTCAGTGGAATGGTTAGAACAGTGTGCTCGTCGTTGATGATAAGCAGTCAGAGTCTAACTTAAATCGTACAGTCTAATATAAACTATAACTACAAATGGTAAAACCCACCATGACGTCAAAATAACTGCCATAGTGAGTGGCAGTATTCATTTTCTCAGTTAGTATTAGTTATTTCAATAGATTTACCTAAGAAGAGTTATTCAGTATAGGTTTATAAAATGTTAAATTCGACTATAAGGCACTAAGATTCTTAATATACGCTACTTCATTGGGTTAACGAATTTATTAAACTGTATGGGGAAACTTTTTTCGACTTTAAACGGAGTAGCACTATCATTCTTTGGGGAAATATTCTTTTTCAATTACACTCTTACCTTTAGATTTTGATACTGTCATAGCTTTGCTTCTTCTTTGTACCTTAGCATTTTTGAAGAAGATAATTGTTGAAATTATGTGACATACAGAATAATAATAATAACTACGAGGTAATATGAGCTTTGATTTGAAAATTCCCATTTTTCTCTTCAATTTTATTTCCTAGACAGGTCTTCACAGTTCAAAAACGGTTATTCCGATATGCTAATTATAAGAAACCAAAAAAGCTCAAAGATGGGAATTCGGTTTAAACAAAAGTGCCTCCAGAAAGCCATCCCATCCTAGTAGATTTTCGCACCTCAAGTCACTGCACGCCACATAAGTACTGGTAGGTTCAGTTAGATGCCTAAATAATCAAGCTAGGAGCCTAATCAGTGATTTAAAAAATCAAAATGAGGGTATACAAGACAAACTTGCCTTTACTTCTCAATAACTATCTCATAACTTTACTCAGCAATTTATAGAGATCCATAAGAAAGATGTTCTAAATTCTATTTTTACATTGTTGCCATACAAGGAAGGCAATATACAGGCATTCTCAATAAGGCTAGGGTTATAATGGCGTATTAACATACAAACTTGTTCAGATACACGGATTTTGGGTTGAAGGATTCTACTGAACTAATTAGGAAAAGTGATTCGGTTTACCAAATCCACCGTAATGATTGAAGAGTCAAATATATTGGTCAAAGTAAACCAATTGTAGTCACTAAGGTTGTTCGGGAAACAAGTCAGCTAAGTCAAGATTTATGAGCCCTAGTAAGATAAAAAGAAACCTGAAACGAAAGATGGTTGTAGATATGCGTACAATTACATACAAACAAACAATAAAACGTAACAGAATGACCATCTTTAATGCTTACTTGTGTAAATGGGAAGTGGATTAATAAAAAAATTTCCAACTACCGAATCTACACTAAATATGTACAGCAGGGAGGGTTCAGTATCTGTTAGAAATGTATGGAAAATTCTAATAAAAATATTGAGAGAAAGGATAGTGAATTAGAACTATATAAACAATGTAACCTGGACATTGTTTTGTTTTAAATTCAACAGTGTACGATTCCATATATTTATTTTATTTGTTATCTCAGTTGAACATCTTTTATATTTTCTCTGGCTATGTTATAGAAAGAATCATGAATGTAAAGCTGAGTTTAAATTAATTGAAAACACATACCCACCTTAATAATCGTTGTTCTGAATTACAGAACAGAGCAAAACCCATGCTTCAAAAACTCAGAGCTACTCTTGATTTTTGGGTGCCTGTGTAGGCAGCTACCAAGTATCCAGTTAATCACTTATCACTTTATAAAAGAATGAAAAGTGGTAAACGTCTGAACCACTCAAGTTCATGAACTTCAAACAAGCACCAGTAATTTATGTGGTCTGCAATCGGTACAAACTAATTCACATATTTATAGACAATTTCAACTACTAGTGTAATTGTAAGTAATGACTTCAAGTGAAACAAATATGTAGTTTTCCTTATTCCAAGTGCACCACCAAAAAAACAGTCATTGTTTAAAACCAACTTTTTGGGTTCTGAAGACAGTATGATCCATATGGTAACAACTTCAGATATATTGTGTAGACAGTAAAATGTCAGAGCATCATTTGTAAAGGTGGATAACTGTCAGTGTCATTCAAAGTAAAATACACAAATCCAGGATTTTTATTTTCGGTGGGATAACCTGCATTATTACAAAGTTTCACCAGTGGCAGATGACTTCTTTTTAGGCATTTATACAGTTAAGTAGTAGAGAACTGTGAGCAAGAACTCAGAAAAATGAAGTATTTGGATTCTAAAACTGTTTATTTCAAGAGGTCATTTCTTCATGAACTGTGAAGTATTTTGATGTTCAGTCGAAGACAGTGATAGCAAGCTTAAGACTTTCTTAAGCTCATCAGAACCTAGATAAAAAGCACCAATGAAGCAGAAGTAAAAGATCAATATCATTTAATGTGCCTAAGTTTTCGGCCTTAAAGCTTTCTGTCTTCTATTCGGAAGATAACTATTGCATAATTCACCTAATGGGTCTCTTTTATTTACCTAGTGAAATACACAGCAAATTTCCTACATATATACTACTGCTGGATAAACCAACAATATAGTAGTATAAACTAGTGTATATATTAAATGGAAAATTATGTTTATCAATGTAAGTGGATTCGAGTATTTCTATGAAATCATCTGAATTATTTTGTTATTAGAATCACGAGACAGCCTGAGTTCTACAACTTTCACAAGCGCAATACTCACTCATAGTCTTTGTCATTTCTTCATATATCATAGTCTCTCAATTATTTTTATTCCCACTTGAAACTACCAAGCCAAAATTGTCCTTCATAGTGGATGAAATATCATTACGCGACTCGAAATCACTCACATGAACAATCCTGTTAGTTTAGAAAGAACGATACTGACAGTCTTTACAGCAGTTGTTTATAAATAAACTGTAACTTGAAATAGGAGTCAATAGATGGATAAAGTAAATTTATTGTACAGGCTTAATAATATTTCATCAGCAACCCTAGTCACTATATTATCGAGTGACATGAAGGTGATTACTGTGAGCATCTATTAATAATGACAGTAACAAAAAGACTGTTTAACTACTCATCATAAAGACGTGCCGCAAAAATCCTCATGAAGTAATGAGAGTAAAACAACTACATGTGAATCGCCTCTGAAAACCTAAAATAGCCTCCCTTAAAATCAGAAGGTCAAGGCCTCAAAATGTGATTCTAAAAGCGATGAGAACTGTGTAAGGAAAACAAGCCAAGATATTGAAAAATCTGTGTAGTTGAAACGATTATTTCTAACCAATTATGACGTTAGAACAACAACCAGATATGATTATCAGCATGCTCCAACACTTTTAGAATCAGTATTCTCACACACTGGTGATGCACACTGCATCAGGCATCTAACACCCCCTGGTAAAAGTGTTCAAGCTATGATAATCTTCAGATCCGCGGCAGACCTCTGGTGCTAGACCAATGCCTCAGCTAGACCCAGTATATAGAGAGCGAACTTGGAAGATATTAACTCGACAGCCTCTTCGGAGGACTGGACAGTCAATCCAGAAGCCTCAGTTGAATGTGCGTGGTGCTTCTTCGAACACTTATATGCACGAGTGACCTAACCGTTCATTCCGTAGACTGTCTCGAGGGGAGGGGAAAACCGTCCACCGTGGATAAACCACGAAATTCGAATCTTGCTACGACACAAGAAAAAGTGTTGGAGTCTTGCCACCCACCTCGGTACCCCCGAAGTGACGAAGCAGTACAAAAAAGCCCAAGATGAATGCATTGCTACTATCTACCGGTCTCGAATTAGCTTTGAAATATGTCTTGCCCAGACTGCATTGTGACATCCAAAGAGGTTACTTTCCTATATGAACTATAAAAATAAGATGTGTCGTGGCATACCCACCCTAATGGATGGGATTGAAACTGACTGTTTGATTGAGGGTGATAGGGAGAAAGCAGAGGCTATGGCTGGATATTTGCTGAGGTCTTTACACAAGAATCCTCTGTGGATACCTATCCAACAGTAGAAGCATTGACATCCAACAGAATAAACTCCGTGGATATCGATCGCAATGATAAATTTTGGATATTTAGTAATCTGGATGTGGAAAAATCAATGGGACCGCATGAGCTGCACAGAGCGTTTACACTCTACGTATCCGGTCCACTGACTACTATATCTAGACAGTCTTTCAGTGAAGACACACTCCCCTATGACTGGAAGGATGCCACAGTTGCAGTTATCTACAAGACAGGTTCAAGGCAACACCCTTCAAATTACAGACCGATAAGTTTGACTGTTACTGTAGTAAAAATCCTAGAAAGAGTGATCAAGAAACCCATCACAGTCCACTCAGACAGTAACACTCCATTGTCTCATACTCAGCATGGCTTTCGCAGAAGTTTCTCTCGCCCGGTAAACCTGTTCATGGTCACAGAAAGTTGTGTTAAGTCTGTAGATAATAGGACATCTGTGGATGGCATTTTCATAGACTTTTGTGAGGCGTTTGACAAGGCACCTCACTCCAGGTTGCTCAGGAAACTGCAAAGTCTTGGAATCACTGATAGTTTGCCTGCATGGATAAGACAGCTCCTCGGTGATAGGAGACAAAGAGTGAGAATAAATTCCCAACTCTCCTCTTGGAGTGACGTAAGGCACAGTCCTGGGCCTCCTACTGTTTCTCCTATACGTAATTGAGCTGCCAAATATCACGAAATCTTCAGTGGTTCTCCATGCTGTTAGTGTAAACCCTGGTGGGAAATTAGGAACGATGAGGATATGCGTGCACTTCAGGCAAACATAAACAGCTTATTTACATAGAGAATTGGTAGATGCCTATCAACGGGGGTAAATATGCGAGCATGCACTTTGGGCACGCACAAAACAACATCTACGTTGCTGATAAGAATCAACTATCATCAGTACTACCTCACAGTGACCTGGGTGTCACAACGAGTAATGATTTGAAAGCCAAGGTACACTGTCAATTGGTAGCAGCTAGGAGTTCTACGACTCTGTGGGCATTACGTAGAACGTTTACTAAAATAAATGGTGATATGTTCACCATCTTATACATATCTTTAGTTAGATCTAAATTAGAAAACTGTACACGAGTGCGAGATTTGTGTCTGGAAGGTGACGCAGACCTTCTTGAAAGAGTTCAGAAGGGATCCACCCGTCTGATCACTGAGATGGCTAGCCTCACCTATGAAGATCGGCTTGAGGAGCTGAACCTCTTTTCTTTGTCCTATCGCAAACAGGAGAGACCTAATCATGCTGTACCGGATTCTAAGAAATGACTCTGGATCTGATCTGTCTTCTTTTTTCCTTCTCACTAGGTTGGAACTCCTCAGAGGACATAGTAAGAGGCTTAAAAAACAAAGAAAGAACATAGTCTCCACAGATTACTGGTTCTCATGTCCAGTAATCAACGCCTGGAACCGACTTTCAGAGGAAATGGTGTCTGCATCATGAACTGACTCTTTCAAAAGGAGTTTGAACAAACACAGAAATGTACTAGTAAAGTTTAATATAGGCTCCCAGCCTTCTATCCTCAAACAACAAATCTGAATCTGATAAATCTGTAATGATACCACGACAAAAAGCTGTGTATATACTGAATGATCATGCTTTTCTTTCTGAGTGTGAGATTTTCAAAAGTTTTCGTTCTGATCTTCATGAACTGGTGAAAAACTAGATAGTTCTGCCGTGAAATTTGTCACGTGTTTTAATTATGTAGAAACAGTCGAGTCCCCGAAAATCATCCATTTCCACTGGCACATATTTTCTGACTGTAGCAATAAATACTGTGAATCCATCTATTAGGGAAACGATTTAAGAAGGTCTTCTCATGTGAAATGGATTGAATTTCGTATGCAGTACTTATGGAAGCAAATAAAAGGCCTTATGATTTATGTCGCATTCCAAAGATGTACATCAGACAAATCACAGCCGAATAATGCTAGATGAATTTACACGTTGGAAAAACTAACTAACAACTTTAAAAATCTGGAGTTTCTTCAAGGCAAAAATTACTTTGCTTTTAATACTTGGTATAGGAAGGAAATTCTATCTGTTGTTATTTATCATTAGATGAAAAGTAAGGATATAACCGCGTGAAATGCGAACTGACTTGTAAGAATAGTGCTTTTGTATTCTAAGATGCTTAATGATGATCATAAACAACAGTCAATTTCGTAATGTTACGAATTCATAAATCATGCTTGTTGACAGTTAACTGTTACTGTAGTTAGGATAATAAGATGAGGTGTTTAACAAATAAATATTCAGAAATCAGTCAGACATTAGGCAAAATGCCAAAAGTGTCGCTTTTGATTTTCCTAAAACTGGTGAATACCACGGAAAAATACTTACCGCAATACTTAAGTATTTATTCAAATAAAAAGACACCTAAGTTTCTTCAAAGGATACTTATCAGCACTTTCTCGTATGGTTCACAAACTTCCAAAACAATGCACATTTGATATTCCCTGTAAGCTGCGCTTAAGGCACGTAATATGCCCCAGCGATGCATCTTGCGTGATAACTAATAGGTATTTTAAAGGAGGCTCGAGATTGTTTTACTCTAGTAAGTTTGCAACCAATATTGATAGTGCTGGCGTAGAAAACCGGTAGTTTTTGTCCTCTTGCGTCTAGTTCTTAGGGCTTTGTTCAAGTTGTTCGGTTCATTCCTGCACTGGACGCGGAAATCCCCTCTGCTTTCTTGCTTTTCGCTTCGGTGAGGTGAATGTTTTGTGGGTTAGTAAGTTGTAATTCGTAGAATGATTGGGGAGCAACGGGTTGCTGAGAAATTTAGGGAACTGCTTTGACTCCTGTCTGTGTAGGTACCTGAGAGAGAATAGTAAGGTAGTGGTAAAAGAATGAAGAGAGAACAAAAGAGAAGAAGGAAGAAAAAATAATAATGAGGGTAGGGAAAAGGGAAAAGAAGGGAAGGAGAAGAAAAAGAAGGGGTGAAAAAGAGAGATAAGAAAGAAAGAAAAGTATTTGGGAATTGCGTGAATGGTAGCGTGGGTTTGGTTCCTACAGAAGAATTAGTAGGTAATGTGGGTGTATTAAGGAGGGAGATAGTGAGTGGTAGTTAGGAGGGGGTTGGGGGCTAGTGAGGTTGGTGACTACCTGAGTACGTCCATGGTAGTCCATGCGAGGTGACATAACTGTCTAATCGTCTCTTGAATGAGTCGACTGAGGGAGTTATAACGATATGTCACGGTGAGGCATTCCATAAAGCACATACTCTTAGGGAGAAAAATTTGGACCTGAGTATGGTGTTGGCTCTCTGGTGTGCTATCTTGATGGGTTTTCTCGTGAAGATCGTTGAGTTGCAGGCATAACTGATTCGTGTGCGTGGTCCGCCTGATGGGCCATCTTGTATGCCATAATAAGGTCACCCCTTTTCCTGCTACAACCCAAGGTAAATAGGTTCATGTGTTTAAGTCTTTCAGGATGCGTCTTTCCCCTTAGCCCCAACAATACTGAACAATTTTCAGTGCTTGGAATTAACTTCAAAATTCATGTTGAAGAAATACTAAACCGTTTTCTTCTGGCTTCTGCGTCTGTTCTAATGAAGCTCATTATCTGTTTGGAACAGTCTGGGGTTCAAAAGTGCTGAAAGGAAATAAACCTAATATCTGATACCGGCCTGTTTAAAGCAACTGATTTCTTCATACTCTCTCCTCGGTCTTGTGGAACGGTCCTAGGTCTTTGGCGGATCGCAATTCAGTAGATCAAGCCACCCGTTCGCTAAGGCTGTGGTATACGGAACGGGGGGTTGAGTGTTGAGTAGTTTGCCCTGGACTGCGGTGCAGCTGGGTTCTCCAGATGTCGAGTTGCAAGACGGTTATTCGGACTCATCGTTGGAGACAGCTAGGGATAATAAATAGAAAACTCAGAAAGACAAATGTGTGTGGGTAAAACCCAAAGAAAAGTGGACAATGGAGTAATCCACTTACACCCGAGTAAGACGAGGAGGTGCAGAGAAGTCAAAAACTTAGGTGAAGCTAATTCGTAGCAAGTGAAAAGAATGAAGAGGGCCTAAATGGTTAAAGTAGGAATAAACTGGTGTAGAGGCAATAAGGTTAGAATCGTGTGACAGCAGTCTGTTTAGTTCGTATTCTAGCTACAAATGGGTAAACCGTATGTCTCTGTGTTGTGGACCTCCAAGTAGGGTCGAACATAAGTCTTGCACAGCATCAGAAAGAGCTGTGTGTGGGGGCACCGATTTTTCTGCACATAAAGTGCAGTACGACGTATGCTGCTGAGGTTGCTACTGCGTAATTTGAACTAGTGTCCGGTTTCTCGATCACCACTAGAACCAGGCCATTTTCCGCTGCGATTTTGGACAGATGTGAACCAGAGAGGGTGTCAGATACTTTCCGTGGATCAGAGGTGCGGAATAGCACGGACCAGCACCTATCCAGGTTGAATACCGGTTCGTAGTTCTTCATCCGCCCCTCTAGTATCTCGAGGTCGTTCTGCAGTGCATTCGGCTCCGTTTCGCAAGCTCTTGTCCCCTGTAACTTGGCTTCGTTGGCGTAGAGGAGAATCAGAGAGCTGATATGCAGAAAGGGGTCATTCGTTAACGGTAGGAACAACAACGAACCCAGGATTTCTCCTCCTGAGACACTGGATCATGATATTCCCCAGGTTGAGTGGACCCTGTTGACTTTCGTACAGTAGGCCCCACTGTCTAGGCAGTTCTGTAGCCACGATGGCACCCGGCTGAAGATATCTAACCCATCTGTGCTGTGTATTAGGTTAGCGTGTGAGACGGTGTCAAAGGCTTCGGCGGAATTCGGAAAAATCGCATGGATTGGGACCTTGGGATCCCAGCATGCTGTCCCATGATTATGGGCCGTCAAGAGGTTGGAAGTACAGGACCTTTCCTTTCGGAAGCCATGCTGAGCAGCACCAAGTGCTCTCTTTGTGTCTATATACCCCCTGGTGCGGTAGTTTATCCTACTTCCCGCAACTTTTGGTATTACTTGTAGAAGTGCTTTTGGTCCATAACATTTTAAATCCTGCCTGTCCCCTCCTTTGAAGACAAGAGAGAGAGGAGATGGGCCGTTTCCACCCTCGTGGGGGTTTTGTTCGTCTGAGGATTGTTGAACGAGATTGTAGTGTAGGCCACTTGGGGTACTGTCACATTCTTTCAACACAGACGGGCGAATGTCGTCGCATCCTGGGGACTTCCCCGGGCGTAGCTTCGATAGCTTATCTACAACAGCAGCACAAGTTATCTGCATCTCGTGCAACACCGTAGCGTCGGATAACTTTGGCAGCTGTTCGGGCAGTAGGAATGCATACTTTCCCTATAGAATGTTGAGCTGTGTGTCAAACGTGGTGCCCAACATTTTGGCTGTCTCCTGTCCAGAGGAGTTTTCTCTGTTCGAACCTTGTGTGACGCATCCTCCATAGATTGTAGACTTTCTCATTTCCATGAACAGACGTCGGTTTTGGGGGCTTCTTGGCGAGGTCGGACTGGAGCGACCTCCTGTCTCCCCGCGCCCTGGCGTTGCGTAGACTTCGTAGAGCCGCATTTGTCATGACCGTCCCCTTCTCTGGAAAGCCCTCATTTGTGCCGTGCCTCTCTCCGTCGGTATTAAGAAGGCTGTCAGTAGCTCGTTCTAGCCATGAGGTCCGCTTTCTGGTTGTCGTTACCATCAAGGAGACGTTTTGAGGGATCGCCACCCTAATGATGTCACTCACCAGTTCCTAGTGTAGGAGCACCAATCTACTGTCTATTTAGCTCTCGATAGGCATTGGTTCGTTCCATCGTGGTTTACCCCGTTGTAACAGAAGTGAAAGCGAGACCCCTCCACGACAACTGTTCAGTGATCACCAGGTCAAACACAACCACGGCATGATCGCTGCTTCCATGGGGAGTTTGGACCTGGACGCTTTCAACCAGAAGATGGTGACTAGTCATTATGTAATCCAGTTTAAATGGTCTACCATCTGACCCCTAGCGCGTGTTGTCGCTAATTTTTTCGTGCAGTCCAGCCATTTGGATGGCATTTAGCAGGTTATAATTGAACTTCTGGCTTGGAGTAGCGGCACCTTGCTCCAGGCTGTGTTGGAGCGCTGAAGTCGCCAGCTATTAGGATCTCGTCATGCCCAATAGTCGACACGTAGACACTACTTGGGGCAACTCTCAGTTGTTTTCTACGTTTCTGTCAGGGGACCTATAGACTCCTCCAACTAGGCACTTGGTGTGTTTGACTATGAAGTGGCACCAGATAGGGTCTGGGAGCTCTTTCAATACAGTGTTATTGGTTTGTTCACTTTTGAACCAACTGTTCATGTAAAACGGGACTCCTTTTCCGTCCCTGTGTTCCCCGTCCCTCCTGGGCAGAAACATGCTATCTATGTTAACTTCAGTGTCACCAACGTCCGGCGACAACCATGCCTTCATCACGATTATGATTTTCGAAAAGGCGGGATCGGGGCCCTGACATTTTGCTTCGGAGTCCTCTCACGTTGCTGTGCAAACACTTGGAAGTTCTCCCTGTAACGTGAGATGTCTCTAAGTCAGCCAGTGGCACATGTATGAACCTGATGGGGTTTTACTGCCAGGCCAGTTCCAATTAAGTTTCTTTCCTGGGACGACCAGTGCAATCGCTGCGAGGCGGAGGTTGCCGGCCTGATTCCAAGCTTGTCGGTGCGGGGTGATGACGGCCTGAGCACTAGGGGTAAATGCTGCCTGCTGTTGTCGCAGTGTTCTAAATCTAATTTCACGGCAGCGAACATTCCCGCTTATGGCGCTCTTGATTTCACATCACGTCTCTAGCACTCTAGTGAGAACTTCTAGGGATTTGAATTTGATGGCCGTTGGTTTGAGGTGATGGTTTTCAGATGCCAGGGACATGGCAGTCCACCAACTCCCACCAATGCAACCTTACTAAGCTCCATCCCAAATGATGAACACTCTCATTGTTGAGCGTCACGACCGTACCTATCACCAGGTGTACCGGCCACCAGTTTAGGCATTTCACTTATGACCATGGATGGGGGTTTCTATGGATCAGTGGCTTCTCGAAATGTATGTCTTGACACCCACAATCGGTCAGGTCTATCCCTAAAGCTGGAGGATCTATTGATGATCAGGTTGTGTGACGGTAAGAGGAACCTTCCGGCATCTCAGGTTGAGCGTGGAGTCACGTTCACCGGTGCAGGCTTTCCTGTGAGTGAATGGGTACTTTCGCACGGTTGACACAGTTTTGTCTCGAGAGAGTCCAGACCTAGCATGACACGTAGTTCCGCTGCTACCTGTCAAACGTGTCCTTACGCTCTAGAAGGCTCTCACTGCAGACAGGAAAGTTAAATGGAACAACGGAGCTGGATCGGTCAGAAATGCCAACACTATTCGATCCCTCGGGAGTGTTTTCATGGACAACCTGAACTTTCCTCTTTGCCCCAACCCATTCGTTATGTTGTCCACTAAATGCTGTCGCTGGTGTGGCTCCAGGGCTTGGGATGAATTTGGTTGCACTTGGTGTAGGTGGTCTTCTGTTCGGTTTAGAATCACTGAGGTTTGTGACCTTCGGTAGGTCATTACCGAGATCCTTCGGAGAGTGAATCTCCCCGAATGTAGTGGTTTGGACGGGTGTCTGGCTTTTGGTGGTTACCTGAGGTTTATCAGCTACTGTAGGCGGACCTGAAGCCAAGTAGGGTACTAGATGGCATTGCAGGCAAATGCACCGGAGCCACATGCATGAACAGCACGTCATGGAGGTATAGCGCTGATGTGGCACTTCCTTGCCACTTCGGCAGTGCAACCTCCTGTCGCAGCTGTAGCACTCAACGGCCGCGCCACTTTTAGTTACAGTGAGAGTGCATGTGTGGCAGTCGTCGCCGTGCTCATGAGGTTTATCAGACGCCTCTGTCTTACTCTTTGATGTTTCCGCCTGGTGGTTCTAACCAGTAGGTCGGGGTAGGTGCTAGGTGTAGCATGAGAGTATGCGTTTACTTGACCAGGGACTGACATTTACAGTTATATGAGGATCGGTGGTCCGGCTAACTTCGAGCGTTGCAAGCCGTGACCGTTCGGTCTAGCTGGACCAAAGGTGGTATGCTTATGCCCTTTGCAGCTTTCTCCGCTACTTTTTGACGTCTCTTAGCTCTAACTTTAGTGACCACTAAGAGTGAGAGGTCAGTGACTGCGGTGAAACTGTACCCAAAGCACTTCGGAGACTTGCTTTTTTGAGGGCATCATACTTTTACCACGCAAGCCAATAAGCAGACGAAGACAATGACAGTTTCAATAGAAGGAGTAGAGCAATAAAAGTGCACTGCGACTCTGCTGAATTCCGAAACTTGCCGAGTCCTGGACAGAGAACTCAGTGAAATGTGGTTTGCTGTAGATCCAGCGACCTGAGCTGTAACGGCTGTTCCAGACGGCTAGACCTACCACATAGTCGTCCTTTTGAAGCATACCAGTGGTGACGAAGTGAGGAATCGTATGTTATGCAAAAACGTTGAATGAGGAGTCGAAAGCTCCCAGTGGACGGTCGTAAGCGTGAATTTTGTCGAGAAGGATGGAGGTGAGCAAAAACACGTCACTATTCACGTCACCATTATCAGCTTTCTACGGACAGTACCGCTACCCGTGACCCGTAATACCACGATTAGGCTGCAAAGTAAGGTCTTTCTGTACCAAAGATTTTAAGTGGACGTCCAACCTTCCTCTGAAAACGCCAGCAGAAAGGCCTATAACAAAATATCCAGTGACCGAGTTCCACAGTTTCCTGTCCCTTACTGCAAATTAGTTAACATCGACCTCCGTAAACGTTTCCTCATTTCCTACTCATGACGGGTTGCCCCTAATACGCAGTTTCTAAATAGAGTTGATGAACAATCCATTATGGTGCAGAGGGCTACGGGAGATGTGATACACCATGATAGCATCCCCTCTTACCATCCTGCTTTCTACTGGTTGCAGCCTCAGCGCAAATAAGCAGCCCTAGCAAGGTTTCCACCGGAGCCCAGCCACTGTGTGTCTGTTCCCTGACCTCTTTCAAGAAACAGGATGTTCTCCTCTTAGTAGATAAGTAATACTAGCGCGTTCAACTGTAGATGAGGACTAATATGGAGTCCATGGACCTAACCACGAATGTCCAGAGTCAGTCATTCGCAAGTTTGAGAAAGGTGCCAGTACCAGACATGCGTTTTTCACATTAAGGCGACACTAAACAGCGCATGCGGATATGGCGATCAGATTGATCTCCAAATCTTTTTAAATGTTTGGGAGAGATTCATCCTTCCAAACTCGGATTACATCCGTTTATTTTTCTCCAACCCCCATCTTGCATTCCTTCGATGCGAGAGGATGTGAGCTATTACTTGTGCTGTTTTGGATTTCATGGATATTTTTTGAGAAACAGGAGCGTCAGCTGCTACTTTTATCTTCTCCAAAACGTCAGACAATCAGCATTTAGCAGCGAATGTAAAGCTAGTACTTCCACCTAACCGTCTGTAACGACAGGAAACAACAGTGAACTAGGAACGGAGGCCTTGTGCATACAGTGAGCACAGGGAACCACTAAGGTAGGGAGGAGTCATCTGTAACCGATTGTAACCAAATGTTGAGTTAGTCCTTAAAGCAAATGAGAGTCGTTTCTCATACACAGATAAGCTGATGATCCGAACATATTATACCATGATTTGTTCCTTCAAAGATCTCGGAAAGATCAAGCATCCCGGGGGGATTAGACTTATCTGCTTACCAGACGGTTCAACAATTCCAAATATCAACGAGTTGATATTGCATGACCTTAAATACGAACCCCACTGTTGGCAGTCACTTAAACATTAGTTCCCAAATAACCCACGAGTCTTTGCCACTTTTTTCATAGCTTTCGTAAAGGAAGAGAGCAAGCGGAACCTACTAGATCCTGTCTAACCCTCACAAACTCAGTTTTTCATTGTTTTGATCAGCGGTTGATCAGGAATAGGTGACTAAGACGTTGGAATTTCGATTTTGGATATACTGATGAATTGATTGGCTGGAACCCCACCTATCCGAGATTTCTTACCGTTAGAGCCACTGCAATTCCACTGGTATACCTTTCCAGCAAGGCAACTTTTCATCAGTAGTTACAGAAATTCCGTTGCAACGGTAGGTCAGCATGTGGTGGTAACCAGCTGAAGGAGCTGACAACCTCCAAGGATGAGACTTCGTAGAAAGATTGCATCCATGTATCCTCTGTGGAGAGCATCATGTTTTTATAAGGCAATGTTTTGGTTACTAGAGATGTACACATGGTTCCAAGCAAACAGTGACTCCCGCAAAGTTTCAGGCTACAGTGGAGCACACGTTTGCTGCCAACTCTAAGGAGAAAGGATCTTGGTAAATTTCAGTAAAAGGGGGCACAAAAAAGCGAATTCATCATCTGAACACTGGCCTATCCTTTCAAGCTCAGCTAGTCTCCGGAAGAGGAATATTAGTTTACTTACATCCTCTGTGAGCTGTGCTGCACATATGGGAGCTGTGCTTTAGCGATTTTCCGGAACCGATGGCTTAACGTTTGGTATCTTGTAGTCCAAATCACATACATTAGAAAGATATGCCGAATGGGGGTGGGAAAATTCAAAATTCATGAGGTAATCTGGGTAAGTGAGACCATATAAACGGCCCTCGAGGGCTTGGATTTGTCAGACTTTTTGCCACTGAGAAGGTGGAAGAATTAGTACCCAAGTCCTCAAAACATTTTGCTTTAGTGCCAAAAATATGTATTTGAAAATTAAGGGCGCTAGAGAAGTTTCTTGGTCATCTCCATTGGAAGGTGGTTACAAGTTCGCGAACCTCCTTTGACCCTACTAAAACATTCATGGAACTTAAGTATGATAACCGGGAAGCTGGGGTTCTTAGGGAGAACCTTCCTGCTACTGTGTAGCAGATCCCTCAGTGACCATAACGTATGAGGCCCAGTACTAAATTCTGAGAATTACTGAATGGTAAACATTCAAAAGAATGTGTTTGGATTGGTGTATACTAGCCTGGAATGAATCCAAACCTGAGTTCACAATTCACGCTTTGCAGGAGGCCCGCAAGACGCAGGCCGACAACTCCGCGAGTCACTCTTGGGCCTCCCTGGGACTGACAAAGGACTGTAGGAGAGTGTTTTGACCATGCTTTTCTGATGTGCAGTGGTCTAAACTTTATTTTCCGAATTCTTTTCCAACTGATGTAGAAAGCGGGTAGGTTGTGCCTTGATTTAGATTCGTGTTACGCTGAGTAGGTGTAACCACTACGTAAAGTTTGCTGCCGCTTATCATGGAGACACTATTTAATACTTTAAAATGCCAACGTTTCTTGTTTTGCTTGTTTTTCGTCACCTTTTAGATACGGCATTTACGTTCTTTGTCGAAAGGATCTTTTCCAAGCCACGCTCGTGCAGGAGCAGTCTGTTACAAAATTCGGCCGATGAGCAGCTTACCCTTTTCTGCCTCCTTCTACATTAAAACACAAGAAACTCGACGTCAGATGAGAAGTCATCGTTTTACCACTCACACTACCAGGTTCTTTGGGAGTGAGTTTGGCGCATTTCAAATTCTTCTCATCGAAGTCGTCTTCCTTGGAGGCTTCAGATATGGGGTGGTTAAAGACACATCAAGCAATCCCTTAGCCTATCCAGCAGTTACTTTCCGCCCTGCAGCAGTGATATGGAAAGTAAGTCTCGCCGGAAGGAACATTCGGTTGTAAGCTGAGAGGACCAGAAGTCTGTCAAAGGCCATTGAACCAGTGAGTCCACTGTGGACACACTCCACAACGCGCGTTTCCAGGACAACTACTAACAGACGTACTTTGATACTCCTATTCGGCAGCAAGCTAATTTATGTCCTCCCGCCTTTTATTTGCTGACAAGAATCGAACAAACCATCCGACACTGCTATTTCATAACTTGAATAGGAATCCGGGCATTATCTCGTTATACATTTTGACTGCTTCTAGAACTGTTCGAAAAAAGCTAGCGGGAAAAAGCCACAAAGTAGCAGACAAATAATCGTTTCTTAAAATGCCTATTTCTCCACACCGTGATTTCTACTAGGCGACACGTCACCAGAGACGGCTATCGCGTCTGTTTGGCTACATGATTCGGCAGGCAATCCGTAATTACCTGAGAAAAAACTGGACGAAGCTCACGCGACCGCTTGGAGTGCCATGAAAATCAGTGAAGCGAAATGAAAAGCCCGGAATAGTTTGGTTAAGACCCAGGTGTCTGGTGACCAACCAGCCCCTAGCAGTTAACCATTCTGTCAGTTCACGGTCATGATCGATGAGGTTTGCTGAAGTCGTTGAATCACAAACCTCCACTTTTACGGCTACTACGGTCTCTTACCAAAGCGAAATACAAAGGCACGGCATATGCAAACACGAACTTCAACTTAGTTGTGCGGACAGGTTAAACGAAGTTCAGCGGGACAAATTATCAATATCCTTGCATACACCATGAGAACAAATCCAAAATATGTGCAACACTCGATGTCAGACTACTACCACATTCACTAGAATCGGATCATCAGGAAACTTCCACCAACTCTTCTGAATGAGCCCAGGCCCACTTATTTTCCTGACTGATTCTCGGTGTATACACTGTCGCACCTGGGGTTCCGTATTATGTCCCATTCTTTTGAGGCCCACAAAAGGTACACCTTGTTTATTTTTCTATTCCGTATCTGTCAAACCCTTTTTGATTGCTCCTGTCTATCTAGCTTGCCCCTATCATAGGCCTCCTGGATTACGAAATTTATGGGCCAGTTGTCAGCGCTAACAATGTCAAGTGATATGAAATATTAGTTGTCTGCCTAGATGTTAGTTCTTTTTTCTGCAATGCGCCCCTTTGGCAGATGCTGATTCATGGCCTTTTTATCTCTCCAACAGGCAGTTTTCCTTCGCCAACTGTTCCTCTAAACATCCAAGCTTAATCTTAGCCACTCCAAAACAGGGTGAGTTGGACCTACCAAATCTCCGTGGCAGTCCAGCCTCTAGGTGTCTGTCGAACTGCTTGGATAGGCAATCGGATACCGCAGTCACCTTACTCGCAACAGTGTGTTGTGTGACAAAACAAGCCGTGCCACTGAACCCAAAGTCATCATGATTTCTCCAGATTAACAGACGCGGTGCCGTTATTCGAACAATGACAGAACACAATTCGACGTTTGATTCGCCATCTTGCTTCGGGCCAGACAGCCCAATTCAATGAAGCTTTACTCCAAATGACTGATCTATTTCTCCCAAGACGCTATTTTGGTTCCAGATGGCAAAAGGAACACTAAAACCATAGGAAATCAGTTGCGCAAGGACAGTAAAAATGTTGCACTGTAGTACACCAACCTTACTTGGAAAAAGGAAAACTGCCTCTGCTACCGGTTTTCCATAAACTAGCTGCCCACACAACTTCATCAAAAGATGTTTATTGAATTCTCCATTACAACGGAAAACCTAAGTACATTTAAGTGCTGCGCCCACTTGGCAACGCATTGAAACGAACATGATTGGCATCGAATCTTCGTGGTAATTTGCCCGTTGGGGTGAAAAGACAATCACAAAACATGAAAAACGCCATTCGAAATGGCGATATGTTTAGTAGGTGGTATGCCTGAAGTGTGTCATAGGGGGACCTTGTCAATGTTGAAGACGAATAATATGCAAGCTTGACATAATATACTGGACTAGCCATTGTGATTTGTGATGTAACAGTGTTGTTCAGTGAATCCAGTTTTTCGACCCAAAAGTTTAATGATGATTAATTCAGTGTAATTATGAGCAGTTCATCGTCTTCTAAACATCGAAAAAGGACAGTACCCTGAGGGCAGTTTCCAAAGCGCCGTGGAAAATATCTAACCACTCCACAGAAAACCTGTAAAAGTTCTGGGTTAGGAAGGCCTAAGAATTGGGCTGTCGACTCTTCGAAGGTTATTCAAATAACTGTTCCAAAAATCCCTTCCTACCTGGTTACTTCATCATCCTAACCAAAACCTGTTTTGAAAAGGTGCTGAAGCAGCTGTTTTCCTGTTAATAGGGATGCAGCCAGTCAACCCAATGAATAACACAATGGTGCTACTGCCAATATTATACCTCATATATCTATAGGGGTGCGTGTTACAATTCCGTAACGTGTGATCAACCCTACTTAACTTGATGTGCTCTAGTACCCCCTTAACCATTACTTTACCTAACGTGTAAGTACTGATAACAAAACATGAATCAAAAGAACTGATACGGAATATATTTGAAGGAGCGATGTATTTAATTAAAGTAAATGTAATAATAATGAATTGGCGAAAAGTTTAATCAACTTATCTGGCTTGTAAGGCTGAACTAGGGACTCGGAGTACGTGCGTGATAACCAGCACAACGGGGCTCAAAATGGCGTCCAAGCCTGCTCGGATGCATGCTCGTTAAAACAAAACTCAAAACACCTTAAGCATCCGGAGGCAAGCTAAAGATTTATTTAGTTAATTTAATTTAAACTATTTATTTTAGCCCTAGTTATATTTTGGTGCCAGGAACGTGCGCTACATATCTGCGGCCCTATCGGAAATGTCGCCGTTTTTAAGCAAGTGGGTCTTTTTTCGTGTTCTAAGAAGAACCTGATATGGGCTTGGCTTGAAGACTCTTTGCATCGAATTCTCTCACGGCTAAAGTGCTTCTAATTCGAGATATTGATTCTACCACTTGTGTGTGATTTTAGATACAACTTCTCAGAAGAATAGCCTCCTTTTGAGAATATACTACAATCACCTATCTAGTCAAATAGTCTCAGAGATTTTTATCAAAAGACTTAAGTTATCACCAATATGGAAATTATGATTTTAAGTACACCGTACTCTACAAACAAAATATACCTGCAGGTTTCGAATTTATCGAGTTTCCCTGATAAACGGTGAAATAAAATGGATCCATGCTATTCCACTGAAGATGTTTTTCTCTCTCTGTTTAAATTTGTAAAGGGGAAGAAGTGTATGAAGTATACAAACAATCAGCGAGCTAGAGGTTTGATCCTATGATATTCATTCAGCTAGTTCGTTGTGTAATCCCTTGTCTAACACAGTAAGTAAGTAGTGTTGAAGTAATCTACAAGTGCCATCCAACCAACTAAATCGACTAAATTTTGTGCTCGTATGTCATTGATTGTCTCCATTACACTGTCCGAACTTTAGAAGACATTTCCAGAATATGAGAAGTGATCGCAGGAGCGTCTGGAAAATATTTACTTCGTAAGAACTGTTAAACTAGCTGTTTTGAGAAAAACTTGTGTGAAGCTAGCAGTGCACTTTCCCTTAGACACGTATGAGCTACATAGTAGAAAATCCTCTTCCAAGTTCAGGTAAAAGAATATCCATAAATTTAAAGAACCCAGCCAGTTCTTCAGCTTCTGCGCTGCAGTATCACCTCTGAAGTCAACATTTGCAGGGAAAATCCGCTTCATAAATCCAGGGATTATTTTAGTATGTTGGACAAAGTTTATGCCTTGCTTGGCGAATCTTGAAGATCTAATTTGTAAGAGTACTTTTGAAAATGGTTCCACTGAATCTTTAATACTATCATATGTGTACACTTTCCTAACTGTCGACAGAAAAAGATAGTTTTGATCTCTATACTCCAGCTGAAATCCAGCTTGGCAAATGCATGTTGGCGGTCTGTAGATCGGTCCCTGCAGAACGTCATCTGACTTGTTCTCAGTGAAACATATAAATGATGAAATTCCAGATCGGTCCCGGATACTAGTGCAAAACTAGATCATTGATGACCAGTGGAATCCAGAAGGCATGTTTTGTCCTATTTAACAATCATCAGCTGGATGTAACTGCACCCCACTGGGTGATGCTGTTCCAGCTGACACTCAGACCCAGTACATATCACTTCAAAAGTCAAATGGGCCGATGGGCGATGAGAGTTAGCTCTTGTGAAAAGGAGCATCGGTTGTTGTTTGATGCTTGTAATTATCCGTTGCTATATAGGGTCGAATTACTGGACCTCTGTTGGAATCTCGTGATCTTTATCGCACGTGATATAAGTTCTATCTATATATCTTTTATCTCTATCAAAAATACCGGTTGAGATGTAAAACATCATGATTATGTATCAAATAAATTTCATGCGCGAATAGGACAAAAACGATTTTTTTTTATTGATCGTATATTGGTAGCTGCTTTCAACCCACTGAAATTTATCGACAAAAATTCAAAGCGTAAAGGTAGCATGGAATTCATGCAGTCTGCACCGAGGAAGATTTCATAACTGAACCTCGAACACAAGGGTGGCAGACATTCTTAGGAAGTGGCTATCAAATTCCATATATAAAACATATTTTCCGTCAACCTTAGAATCACAGTCTCCTCTCAGAAATCCGTTCGTCAATATGAGAATGACAAGCTGGAACGTTGGGTCACACTGATTTATATTGATTTCCTTGCTCCTGTGGTGTGAAGTACATCAGCTGTACCATGCCCCAATTTGTGCAACCTGTTGAGAAGATAAGTAAGGAAATGCCGCTTTTGTTCTCGAATAGAAGACGTAGAAAACTCAGAGCATCTGGTCTCCTTTGGTGAATCCTTCAAAATTTCGCATAAATTTCTACCAAGCCGTTTGAAAGGAGTAGGAATTAAATAATTTGTAACGGCTGAAGCATTGGCAGTCAAAAAGGTCAAACCATTATTATACCTTCGTAAAACATTGTGATGACTCCTTTCGATACAGCAGTCATTCTACGAGACTGATCACCTTTGGTTATTTTCTTACGATGTAATAAGTTTTATTGTTCCAACCATTCTTTCATTTTAAATCTTCACATGTATTGCGTGGCTCTCCTCTTTTTATGCAATGTATTTTGACCTTCTATCGAAGGTTCTTCTGCAAATTTCTATGCTATAAACTGTGTTCGCGAATATACTGCTTAAAGAGTGGGTTCGTCGAAACGAAAAAATAGCCTTCGCTTTTTACGGAGTAGTTTTCACGAAATTTTAATGTAAATTAATATACTGGGAGAATTCCGAATATTAGTCAGTAGTTGAGATGGACATAAAGTGTCATAGTGTAGGGGCAGACGAATAACAACAAACCCAAGGAAGACTAATAGATGGCAACAATTTGACAATTGAATTCTACTTTTCCAGTTTGCTTCATGACTGACATCATTTCTAAAACCGTTGCTTACCCTAAGCTTTTTCATTTTATCCTGAGCATACACATGGTTTCTATTTCAAACCGTGGTTTGACTTTGATAAAGTCGTGCGCTGTTTCGTTTGTTTGTTGAAGCACTGCTTAAAAAGTACACAGAACGGTGTAATGAACACCCAGATCCCTCAGGGATCAATCTCTGTAATCTTATTGTATTTATTATCATACTATATTCCAGGAAAATCTGCTGCTTTTTGACTACAAGATGTTACATGTAGCTGTAGAATTCGGTGTGCATTATGAAAGTTCCGCTGATTCATTTGAATTCAGACCTCTTTGGTGAAATTTTTTCTTGAAGATCTGGATAGTTAGCTCTTCAGGATTCCTGCTGCCCAAACACCTTGGAAGCTTGCTTTTCTAAATATGATTTTCTTCGGAACTGTAGCAAAAACGTTCTCGAAAAATTTACAAAGATAACCATTATCAATGATTTGTTGTCAGAGTCTTGCGGTTCAACATCATCACAAATCCATTTGGTTCTGGACGAAAATGAACGAATAAGGTTTCTCCTTCTATTCAGTAACTTCCAACTCTGAAAATGGAAATAGTATCCGTTCCGTGCTAACTTTGAAGCAAGCTATTTTGTCTCCTCAATAGAACATCTAAAAAGTGAAATGGATACTCCACCCGGTAATCGATTGTAAATCAATCACATTCTGTGTACGACGCAGACTTTGATAATTCAAGTCAAAGATCTGAATGCAGAAGAAGTATGTTGAGTTTCTTCCTTTACCGTAGTATGATTGAATAATCACTTACCTTTAAAGTCAACTTCTTATTCTACTTTCAAGGATCTCAATAATCATGACCCCATTGATATACTGCGATTTGTCTCCAGTACTTATAAATACCCTTTTAAATCCTAAGTAACATGATATTATCAAGAAAAACCATTCTGCTGAATTGTCTGCTTTTCTTATTATGAGTCAATGAGACTTTTTCGTTGTTTCAATAAGAAACTGCCACTACTGAATTTTTGGCTTTGACAAATCATTCTTAGCATTCAGTTGAACACCATTTGTTATTACAAACACATTTGTCATCGCTGACTTAAATTTTTCTAGCTGGTCAGTCACTTTGTAAACTGTACTTAACTCGATGCTTCTATTGTCTCAGGCTTTCCATCAGTCTCATCCATAGATTTAAACTATTCAAGGAGCTATCGTGGACTTTAATTACAAACACCTTATAGCTGTTTTATTTATTGTTGGCAGTGGATATCGTTAAACAGGTTACTGAACCGCTCATAATATTCATTGAACAACACACAAAAATAATCATCGATCAAAGGTATTAAGCTGTTCTGGGGCAGATATTCTCTACCCGTTGAAGAATTTGACGTACGTTATCTGAGATACACCTGAATAGAATATTAAGTATTACCATTTTTATGATCATTATAAATTCTACTAGGGTACTAGATATGCCCAGTGAAGCACTTCTGGTGTTTTTATTACTGCTTGTTACTTACATAAAATTCTGTAATAGTTCTTCGGTTTTGCATCTATAAATCTTTCAATAGACATGGGTTTTTCTACAGGTGATTTTCACTTCCATAAAAGCATTTCACTTTCATGCTAATTTATCGACTCAATTCTGCCAACCTTACTGTTTGTTAAATATACCAATTACACTGCGCTACAGTTCGTTCTGTCTTGTTATACGAGTGTGAGATATGACCGTTGAAAATAGAAGACATGAGGCATTTAAAGGGTTTTTATAGCAGGTGGCTTCTTAGTATTGCTCACATTTGGTGGAACCACAGTGTGAGCAAGTCGATTGATGAAGTTGTGAACCTTAGCCGACTGAGATGGCTTGGGCATGTACTGCTCATGCCAACCTACCTCGATGTGCAATGCTAGAAGTTGGAAGAAGATTCAGTGTGGCCAGAACAAGACGTTGTACCAGTTCATGAAGACCCTAACCCATTTAGAGATATAGATTCCCTGGTTCGGGCCCCCTAGACTATAGTAATTAGTGGTTGGGGATTCTTGATGACGGCTGAAAATCGGTTACAGTGACGCAGATGTATTCTCACTTCGATGTCTTCTAAAGATTGAATATTTGAGCTAACCTTTACCCTCAAATTACCTATTCTCCCATACAACTGTGTCTACCTATGTACCACTCCGTTTCCATGCACCTGTTCTTTGTTTACTACAGTGAATTGTGACAGTTTGAGTTTGTCTTGTCCGTCGCGCAATTAAAGTTCAACAATGAACCTAGAAAGATAAGCATTTTACGCAGCGAGTAATCAAAGTCATTCAGCTTCATCAGCAACTGAGTAGTCTATGTGAATCCTTGTAATTCTGTTTGATAAAAAAGAAATCAAATTGTTCTTCTTGGGCAAGGTAATGAAAACTTGAGACTTCATGCAATGTTTGTCCTATATCGGCTTCTCAGTCTAAACTTCGAATGGAATCAGTCATGCTCCTCTTCACCAAAATATTTGTAAGTGTACAGTTTTGAGTTTGTCTTGGATTTTGATACCGACTAGGCGCTTCAAATAAACATTTTTGTTATCATAAATAATGGATGCATCATCTGTGAATCGTTTCTGTGGATTCAAATTATCAATCATCTCAGTCGTAACACACTACATCTATGTTAGGCAGAAGTTTAAGGACAATAATGCCTCTTTCTTCATTGATTACTGCTAACAGTAAATACTTGTTGGCACATAGCAATCGGGACATTTATATACGTACCGATTCAGTTACTAAATCACTAGGGTAGATATGAAGTCTATGGGAGAATGCATGGAATTATGTGTAAACCACCTAAATTAAAAATAATGTTTCCTTTTTCATCAGTTTTTACACATTTTGTACATTCTTCGTAATACTTGTAAAGACGAATATTGTTTATATGTACAACTTAAAAGTTGAAATTTTGGTTGTGGCGGTATGACTTTGCTTCTGTTTTAAAATACGTGGAAATACAGTGTGCTCCTGTCCACTCCGACTTCTGACTCCGTTGACTATTGTCTGATGTAAATACTCATTGATTATCCTTGGATTTTACAGGACCTCTCATCCTACTTCCAAATATCATGACAATCAAGCCAACTAACGTCGACTCTGGAGATCTAACGAGTATTGCCTTCTGAACTAGCATTAGGTTATGCTAAAATTGTGGTGGACAGTACCGAAGAGATAACATTCAAGTAATCCATTATTATCCATAACATTGATATTACTATTTTGAAGTATAATACATAACTTTTCATATTTGTGTATCGTTGAATCTATTTTTGTTAATTATATGCAGCTTAACATTCTGGTTTACCTGACATTTCTTTAGGTCCACTACAAGTCTCAGCTATGTAGAGTCACCAGAACTTTCAGGCATTTCGCTCCCTAAATGTAAAGAAGCCAAGTAAATCCTGAATCAACTGATGTTTTGCAGGCTGACAAACAATTCCGCACAGCCAGTCAGGGAGACCCAAAGACCTTATGCGTTGTCAGAGTTCTCATTGAACATGAATCTATACCATCTGTATATTCTAGAGATCTCTACTAAGGGTATGAACCGTGATAGGTTGAAAGAAAATACGACCTTTCATGGTAGGTCAGAACCGAAACAGTAAATAGAGGGAGTGAACTACGATGACCAACAACATTCGATGTAGCCGTCTACAGGTAATAACTGGCAAGATATGACAAAAACATAAGCGCTGGGGCAGATTGTCTTTATTGAGGAGATTCAAGTGTCAGACACTCCCACAAGAAATTGCGATGGATGAAGTCGAATTTGGTATCCAAATCACGAAATATAGCCGGTGCTAGGAGTAGGTAAGAAGTGCCTATTTTCAAACACAAAAGACGAAACACTGGCTGGTGTATCTAAGTCTAGGTTTGAAACCTAACTGGTTGATATATTCTGAGTTCTGATAAAGTGTCAAATGATTATAGACACTAAAATCTTGGAACTTAATCAGGTCAACTCAATTAATGTGTAATTTTCATCCTTTTTTGTAGACTAGAGCAGCCATCGGAAATGATCATAGAAAATCCCGCTTGACCCTACATAGTGCAGGTATTACTTTCTTCCAGAATAAAGATAATTACAATGTGTGCACTAAGAAAAGCCGCATACACATGTCAGCGTAGCAAAGATCCAGTAAAAAATAATCGAGAAAGAAATAGCTACACAACATTTTTTTATCATTTGTACAAATGTTCATTCGTTGAAAACATCCACTCCTGGTTTAAATCCTAAGCCACATCTTCTAATGTCTCATGTCGATGTGCTGTATGATCCTTTTATTTAACTAAATATCAGTGATCACTGTTTTTAAGAACCTGCAGCGGTAATTCCTGTAATTAGTTGTCTCTGAACTCATTTGTAGGCCTCTTAAATCCAATGAGAAGTCGAGATTCAGATAAAAACGGAGGCGTAGGTTTAGATAAGCTAACTAAATTTATCATGAGCGATACTAACTGAAGTGTTTAACCACCAAACTTATTTGTTTGGTGAACACCAACTAGGAGGCATAGATTTCTCTAACTTCAGTGGGCAGTGACTTCAAGGATTGATGTCACATATTCATCTTGCCACCCTTCGCTTTCTTTTGGACTCCCACTAGTTAGCGTCACACATAGGAGAGGGCGAGTGACTTGGGATGAGTAACACATACCATTCAAAATGATGTTAGTAACTGGGATACTGGATTGTAACTAAAGTCAGTCTAACTGATCATTACAATTTTGATTATTACTGAGTTGGTTAGCGAACCATGAAAAGTATCATTGACTTGTTCTTCTTTAACTTTGTTTCCAATCAATACTGACAATTATTTCACACTCTCTGACAGTTTACAATTAGGTTTCTGTCACTGCTTACCACACTTGAAGTCAGAACAATTTCATTCATTAGTTCAGATGAAAATGCAGAGACACAGTTACCTTTATTTGTAGGTCTTCATCTTCATTTTACGATAAATAACAATCTAGCCATCTTTGCTTCAAATATATCTAAAGTGTTATCACTTTTAAGTCGAGTCCTCAGAAACCTTTCAGATATGATTGTTTCAATCTAATATAAGACACCCTAACATGGTCAGAAATTAAGCAGATGCTCCATAAAGATTAAAAATTATTTAGTAATCCTCTTAAATATTAACTGATAGCAATACAAACTGCATCCACTGTTGAATTTCCGTCAGATAAAGTAATTTCCTGACTAAGTAATCGTAAGTTCCTTTAGTAGTAGGAGGTAGTCTAACCACAGTTGAACCTGGTAATTACTACTATTGTCGGTTTCCTCTTATTGTCCAATCCTTAGTTATGGATACCATGTTAAGCATCTTGAAATTTTACTATAAACAATTTGTGTACACTAATTAAATACACTTTTATAAAGAGACAATGTATTTTGTCTTCACAATCAACAGACAGAATGAATTGATAGGACATTTTTATCATCATCAATGATGATTGTTTATTGTAAAGGATGGACAATTCAATTTGTGTGCATCAGTGAATACTTATGGCCTTAATGAAATGTACACCTGCCTTCCTCATAAACTTCACATACATCTCTTAACCATAAAAAATTGAATAGCTTACTTACTAATTTACTAACACAGTTTATTTGAATGTATGACCTTAAAAAACGATCAACATGCTCTCCATTTACACTGTCTACTTGTTCACACTATAAGTCCAGTTTTACTATTTACATATATTCGCTTCTCTGGAGTAATTTTAACTACACTAACACAAAAAAATGCCTACGCTTGTTGCTGAAGATCAGGTGGATGGCCAGAAAGAATAAGTAACAAGGAACTCTGGGAACGAACCAGCCAAGAACCTATCACTGAACAAATATGCAGAAGGAAGTTGAGATGGATTGGGCAGGCACTGAGAAGACCATTCGGGGACATCACGTGTCAGGCCCTCCAGTGGAACGAGTTGGGCGTCCAAGGGTGACATGGAGGAGATCGTGCGAGGAAGAAATGAGAGCTTGTGGGTTGTCGTGGAGCCAGGTTCAAAAGATTTCAGAGAACAGAGCGCATTGGAGACGTGCTACTGAAGCCCTATGTTCCATTAGGAACCCAAGGGACAAATAGTAATAATAATAATAATCAAAAAAGAATATTCTAATGAAACTTATACAAAAGTTCTAAAACTAAAGTTTGCAATGGAATAGTTTCTACTTGTACCACTTTTCACCTAATCAGTATATGTATCAATCACAAAGCAGTATTGTTTTCATACAAACTCTTTTTACCACCTTGACTAAGTTTATAGTCATATTTAATTCGTATTTTAGCTTTATATTTATTTCGAATATTGTGTGTTGTATGGGATTGGTCACGGTATGATAAAAGAAAATGAATACAAGTGATTCTCCCCTGATGGTTGTTAATATTATAAGCCTAACAACAACTGACGAACTCAGTGTCTGTCAGGTAACAATCAGAAAACAAAAAATCACGTTTGCTCCAAATAAGCCTCTTAACATCATAGGTTTATCGGAATATTTTTAGCATTAAAAATAGTACAGTTCATTATAAATACTATTTTCTTATCTCATTGAATTTCTATGGTCACTTCAGTTAGAATATCGCGGATGTGTCAGTCATCAAAATATGATGCGCAACTCAACCTGGTGTTCGTACGTCTATGTACTACTCAATATGTGAGAACTTATTATACATAGTACTTTGTCATTCAAGCTGGAGTGGGTGGAGAGGGAATCGGACTCCGAACAATTACAGTAAGGTGTTACCGGGGTAACTACAATGTCAGTAAGTTTATTTGGTAAATAGGTCACACAAAAGCATGATATATAATCACTAGATATCTAAGTCTATTTTGGGAAATAATAACATCACTATTTAATAACTATACAGACAGCAGATGTGACTTCCTACCGTAAAATTTATAGATAGTTGAAATCTAAAATTTTGATAAACTTATTCCCTAGAGATGTTTCATCAAATTTAGTGTTTTTCGAATTGTCCGATATCAGATTTAGAAAGGTTACAAAGATATACGTCTGTGGAACGTAAAATTGAGTATCTTGTTTGCTTATGACCATCTGAAACGTAATACGAAACTTGACCCAATTTACGAATTGCATGGTCCAACTTGAAATTTCTCACAGTTGAGTAGTTTTCAAACTGCTCAACTATGGTATCAACAAAGTGTGATGTGTATAGCACAAAAGTGTCATGAATTAACGAAATATATCACTAAACAACTAGAGTAGTTAGAAACTACTCAAACTGATCTAGAGTATTTCGCCAATCAGATCAGAGTGATCTAAACACCGGATAGATTTAGGTGATTTGAACAAGTTCGGCTCTATAAGCTAAATTTGTCCGAGTACGCCATTGATGAGCTCGGTTTTAAATAAAACGAAACGGTCATCCCGTGTTTAGATTACTCTGACCTGGCTGGTGAAATCTACAGATCAGCCTGGATGGTTTCTAACTGTTCAAGGCGACCAGTAGTAGTATAATTCATTAATGCAAAGCTTAAAGAAGCGAACTGAATGACCTGATTCATCTCTAAAACCCTTGAGAATGTGATATTCGCCAATCCAATATATAAATTAGTCAGTTACAGATCCGATCGTACTGAACACACACTTTTTTAAGGGCAATTTAAAAAGAAATTGTAGAAGACGAGCATTTCTCTCTGCGGCATGATAATAGTAATTATATATGTATATTATCAAAGAAAAACCACTCAGAAATAAAAACGGCAGGCAAAAAGTATAGTTTTTACAAGATATTTCCGATTAACCGTACACTATCCTGCTACTTTCATTCATGGCCTACGATAAGGCTTTAAAAGAAGCTCAGAAAAATTTTTCACAGACTGTATTCCTCTTACTTCATTTTCTAATTGAGGTAACTGAATAACATGCATATCTTCGTAGAGTTCTAAAATTTGTTCCAAATACTTCGATTGTATTCGATGACGTGCTAAACACATTCGACAATCGCTTGGTGGTTCATCTGAATCATTGTTTAAAGAAGAGTTAGCATGACCTGTATCACAACTAGATGATCGTAGATTTGGAAATAATAATTGATTTACAATGACATTGTGAACATCAATATCATGTGCAGTAAGCTCCTAGAAATTAATAAATTCATTTACGAATAGAAATGAGAAACATTGAACATGTCTTAGGTCATTTTACATACCAGAGAAAGTGATAATTGTAGCATCCTAACAACAAAAACTTAATAAGACATAAAAAAGATAAATGAAGATGAAAAAAATATTGTATATGGTGGTTTCAAGTAGTAGAATACACTCCCAGTTAGACCTACCTGGATGGATGCATTTGATTTTATTTCCACTACGAATAGTATCCCGTACCCACTGTTTTAAGTGTCAGAGACTCCACTACTAGATACGTGATTCAAGAAAGTCATCTTTTTTTGAATTTAAGTAACAAGCTTCATAACTAAATAACGCAAGGGATAACGCTGTCGGTTCACGTCTCCATAGAACATCACTTACTGGAATAGAGAAACACCCTGTTTAAGAGTCACAGAGAGGACGAAATATGCATTCTGAACACGTGGTAATATAATTATATCAATACCCTAACAAAGGTTAATCCACTAGATGGGAAAACGTATGTATTCTCTGAGTTGAGCTGTTTAGTCGTGGAGCTTTCATTGTCTTGCTAGCCAACATCATCAGTAATAACTTCAGTATGAACATGAATTCAATTTTGACGATGTAGAAATTTTGGACACAGGAAACACCAAGAATATCAGAGAATTCCTAGAGACTCGCCATTCAAGTCAGTCAGCAATCAACAGATGTATAGACATAGACTCAATCTATCAACCGATGAGAAAAATGATAAACGACAGGAACGTCAGAGGTCAGGTCGAACAGAGGAACAGCCAACAGGAAAATCTACACGGTCAATGGCACAACAATCGAAGGAAACAACCAATCACAATGCAGTTCGTCAGGGCAAGCTACTAAATCACTCACGGAGAGATATTGACGGCTCAGTTCATACTGAGGTTATTGCTAATGATGTCGTCTAGCAAAACAATGAAAGTTCCACGACTAAACAACCTAGCTTAGAGAACGCAATACAACCAGGAAAAAAAAGTATCTCGCATACGGAACTATGACGTACCTCAAGCCATTATCTTAGCTGAAATAGAATCATTTTGGAAGATATGACACTTGTTTATAAGGTATTTCATTGCTGATCTGAACTGTGCATTGAGCCTTAGTTCGCTTGTTTACTGTCTTCGATATGTTAGGAACAGAATCGATCAAAATCACTCGAAATTTTGGACATTTCCAACAGGCCTTATCTAATAGTTCTATCTATCTCTCATAGACTGCAATTTGTTTTCATAACATTCCTTTCTATTCACTTCCTCGTTTTGTACTATTCTTGTTTAGTGTGGCAATACACTTCTGTTCAATGCTACAGACTGATTTATCTGTATAACCAGCCTCAGAATATCGATGAAAGAAAACGTGCAGTTAAACGACGAATACAGACGATTACAAACAGACAAAATAAGTGCTTGTCTGAATGATCAGACGAAGTTCCAAAAGCTTAGTGACTTATCAGACTTAATTGGAAAGGTGGATAACGAGATAACAAATACTCACAGGGGATTGAAAGTAAATAGGGTGATTTCTGAGGCTATATGCGATTGACTTGTGTTCGCAGGGAGTAACACATCACGGTTGTATGGTCTACTTTAAGTCCACAAACATGGGCCTCCTCTTCGCGTAGTTTCAGATACGTTTAATTCTCAATGCCAGGCAGTTGGGAATCGGCTACAATAGATCTTAGACTCCTTACAGTTAGCTTGATATAGTTTGATATGTCATCGTTATGTACCAATTTGCCATTATTGGAAACAGTAAATTTTAAGTGGCAACAGATATCCGAACATCAAGTTAATATCAGGATTTCAAGGCAGATTTTCAAGCAATTATGATAAATTGGTTGGTTGTGGCTAGCAGAAGAATCCAGGACGCGCGTTTCGTCAGCTGGATTGTACCCGCATCCCAGTGATGCTGTTCCCACTAGGACTCAAACTTCGTACCCATCGCTCCAAACGCCAAGGTGTTGTCTACTATGCCACGGAGGAACGATAGCCACGTCTTGTACAACGGGTAGTAGTTGTTACTATTTATTGATATACTTGTTATTCTCCGTTGTTTTGTTGGGTCGAATTGTCCGACCTCTATTGGCATATGGGCTCCTATGTGGATACCTCGATACTGCCTGAATGTTAATTATGATAAATTGGTTGGTTGTGGCTAGCAGAAGAATCCGGGACGCGCGTCTCGTCCTATTTAGGACTCGTCAGCTGGATGTACCTGAACCCTAGTGATGGTACATCCAGGCAGGTACATTCAGGCAATATCGAGGTATCCACATAGGAGCCTTCAAGCAATTATTTCTTAGACGTACTGTGAAATTACACTGTCTTCAAACACATACATCATAGACAAACTGATAGAATTCGCTATGGTTTCACGAAATGGACCTCTTTTTCGCCGAAAAAGTGAACTGACTGTTAAAAAATATCATCAACAGAATGAATATGTATCGCCGTTATGTTCACACTTTCATCATTACTTATCAGAATATGGATAGAAACAAAATATAAAGGAAATTTGATGAAGTGCACCCTTCATTTACGTTCATTTATGCAGAAGAAAATGCGAGTGGACTACACTTTTTGGATTTAAGTAGACGTGTGTATATGAAGACCATATCTATAGATGGATGCACAAATTTTCTTAGGCATGTATAAATTTGGTATAAAATAAGCCTAGTTAAGTGCTTTACCAATAGAGCGAGAAGGAGGATATGTTCTGACGACTTAATACATAAGGCGTTGGAATATATCCATAACTCATTGATTGAAGTAGGCAATCTTAATAACTTCATGAAAAGTCACGTGGACAAAGTGAGGGGAAATAAATAGGAATTTATTACCGTGCAAAAACAACCACTGCTAATGAAACTGCAATTCAATGGAGATGCAGTAATTGAAGTTATATATCACAAGCTATCTAGAGAAATTAGGAGCATTTTTTTCACACTAATAAACTTTGTTCATCAGCCGATCGATCGCTGCTGCTCAAAAAGAAGATTAGTTATCTAGTTTCACCGATTTTATGTGTACTTACAAATAAAACTGATTCTGTGGAGAAAGACACTTAAAATGCATGTTGCTGGACATCTAACTTCATCGTCGAAAAAGGAAATGAAATATGTAAGAAGCGCTACTTTTTTTTTTATCGCATTCAGTCGATATTGGTCACACATTATACAAGGTCAATGGATTTCTGTATCATTAGTTTGGGGAGTTGACCTTCAAACCAGTGGGTTGTGGATTCGACCACCTCCCCACCTACTAGGGTTTGGGCAGCCAGGTAGTATCAGTAGCCCTCGCATGATGTGTGGTTCTAGAAGAGAACAGTGAAGGTATTTTTACTTGTCTTATCGACGCTGAAAGTAACGGAAATCTCTATAAGAAGTAAATACTTTGTTACAACACTATAATGAACTATTTGAAAACCGAGAAAAGGTATTAAACATCAAACTGAATAGAAATAAGAATTTCTAACTTACTTGAACTAAACGCTCCGTTTCATACATGCTTAAAAATTCCGGGATACAGACACAGACAAATGTGGTCTGGTTAGAGTCTTTAAATTGTCTTGTTATTTCTTTAACTATTGGTAAACGTGTTTCCAGTGCATTGGTTAAATCACCACCTTGTGCACTATTCATTCCAACAAGACTCATTAGTTGATTTAAAAATGGAGCAAACTATTTTTGTATGAGAATAAAGCAGAAATTAAAATGAAATTGAAACAATCACTATCAATAATATTTGATAGAGAGCAAGAGATCAAAATAACAAATTTAGTCACTAACTTGGTAGTGGATTATAAGTAGCGTTTATACAGATACAGAGAGCACAGTTCAGGTATATCCTAACTATTAAACAGATTATGAATTTGAAGGTAATATTTGCAGCCTGGAGTGTGGATATCCCCAGTATTGTTCTCTGAGTTAGGGTTTAGCATGGCCATTGTTTCAATATCATTCTAGGGTGTGCACGCCCCATTGAGAAAACTAGAGACAGAAAGCTAACCAATCAGGTTCAGCATACGCCCATGAATCCACCAGATGACCAGTAAGATTACACTCAACTAAAGTAGTACATGATAAATACCCATATACAACCAATTAGTCTACTTCCTCGTGAAGCTCTAATGCAGTAATGACGATGTCATGATGATGGCCCTGAATCCCTAGCTCAAAGAACAACTCACCCTAAAGATTATGAATTATTTTGAAAGATTAAGAGGAATCCACTCTCTCTTCATTTTGTAGTATGCACAATAAATGATTACACAATCGACTCAATCCAATGCCATAATATTGCTGTCGGCACTTACCAATTTAACCTTGAAGCAGACCAACCTCAGCCTTATGTTCTCACTGTTACACAACCTCTATCAATTGACTTTTCGGTTTTTTTAGTGTATCACAGCGATAATCTGATGATATAAAAACTTGAATACATTTGATTTTAACTGAAATGCTCTTCCAATCGGGCTTTGTCAAATGCACGTTTTCATCCCACTGTTTTCTGTAAACAATATAAACCTCATTGTCTTTAAGCTATGTAAACTACTTTTACCCTTATATAGCCTGTTATATAATTCCCCTGTGTGTGATTGATAAGACGGCAATAGAATGATATGAATTCATTGTATTCTGAAAAAAATTGTTGTTCCTGTTTTACTATAATTCATGAAAGTAACCAATTGCATGAAATGATGCTGGTTAGGCGATAGACTGTCAGCTTGAAGGTCTACACAAACTGATACCAACCGAAGCATTAATAGAGAATATGGAGGGAGAAAAATACAACCAACTTTCCAGGGAATATGAAGATATTAGTCGCCAAGACACCTCTTTAACATCAATCATGTCCTTGACTATCAGAAACTCTCTTTCCTTCGGTCTTTAAAATTATCTTCTCTCGTGCGCGCACGTTGCTACCATTCATGTGATGCAAAGATGGATGATTCCCGCTAATGTCAACCCAGAAATAATCGATATTAGCCATCATTGGCAAGAATAAGCAGGACAATACCGTTTATTCCGAAACTTTTCTCGAAGTTTAATCAGTCAGCAGTTCAAGTGAATAGCTGGCCGACTCCCGATAGAGAAGCGGGTTTCGATTATCTGCATCTAAATGGAGGTAGAAAAACTATAACAACAAGACCATTGTGAGTGCAGCTCGGTAATGAGAGTACTAAGACCGCTTACAGTGAGATACTGGTTTGACGGTTATCGAAACAGAACATTCACTTGATGAAGCTTGGCACTATTTCCAGTCTAAAGTATAAACAGCGATGAGGACTATAGCCGACTTTCAGACAGCGGTTAAAAAGACCCAGTGGATAATCAGCAGCTTCTGAATCAATGGATGCATGCGAACGTATCACTGCAGGACCCAAGCACAATGAGGAGCGAATGTTAACTAAATCCAGACCGACAGAAAGTCTATGCAATGATTCATAGCAGTGGTGGGCAACGAAAGCTAAAGGGAGGGAAAAGGCAGAAGCGATAGGTAATAATAGACAGTTACTTAGACTCACCAAGGAAACTGGGGCGAAAAAATCAGTGATCAGTGAGATAAAAAAAATGGGTCTGTGATTCACTAGCAGAGGAGACGACCGGAAAGATGGATGAAACACTTCAGAAGAAAATGTAACTGACCGATAGCCACTATTCTGTTGCCAGCCATCCAGATGGATCTTGAATGGGACATTGAGTGAGACCTAACACTTGCAGACGTCGGGAAAGCTGTACGTAATATGAAACGATGAAGTGCAGTGGGATCGGATGGATTAGTGCTAGAGATATTTAAGGACGGTGGTAGAGAAGTATTGGTCAAGTTGACTGAAGTGTTAGATAGAGAATGGGAGTTAGATGTGGTCCCCGCAGACTGGTCTAAATCATTGATTGTCCCAGTCTTCAAGAAAGGTGAGAGATCTCCTTTTCATCACCACAGAGGAATCAGCCTGACAAACGTAATGTCTAAGGTCCTAGGTTTTATAACCATTCGACATTTGAGTGGAGCTCGGGAACAGCAAGCCCGAGAAAACCAAGCAGGGCTCAGACCTTACTGTGGGTGCATCGACCAGAGACTAATCCTCCGCCAGGTTCTAAAATACAGGCACACTTGCCGACGCTCAACACTAGCTGTACTCTGCCTGAAGGCGGCATTCGACGCCGTCGGTCAAGACAACTTACTGCAGTAACTCCCACTGAAACGGGTATCAAATAAGTATACCACTCTGTTGAAGGCTCTTTACTCGAACACCCATGTGCATGTTAGAGCCTATAGTGAGTTATCAGGTGAGCTGTGTACATCGAGTGGTGCCCGTCAAGGATATTCACCCTCGCCATTCCTATTCAATTTTATCATGTAAGTCCTTACGGAGATCTTCATCTTGTTGTCTGACTTCACAGGGATTCATCACAGGAGGATCTTCGGTATATCTAGAATAAGAAGGTGACATAGTCCTGCTAAGCAAAGCCGCTGACTAAATGCAGGCTTTTGGACACATTGAGTGACAATTTGAGAATGTTTGGTATATGATTCGCGCCAAATGCGCACAGTCACTCCAAGAAACGTTTTCAGAGGTCCCCTGACTAACGAAAGGGAGTGAAACGGTTGAGTGCGTTGAACATCTCACTTGCTTGGGAAGTCAGATCAGTCCTAGTGGGTCAATGGTCGATGAGATCTCTGTACGGGCGCCAGAAAGGCTCCATTGGCTTTTGCCAACTAACGTTATCTATGGAACCGTCACGACTGAGGTGGTTAGGACATGTGTTACATATGCCTAGTTACCGTCTGCCTTGTCCCATAAAGTTAGGTGAAGTAGGTTCAGACTGAAAAAAGGTTAGAGGAGGCCAGACTACGACATAGCACTATTACGTGAAGTCTTTGACTAATGGTCTCGAGTCATTTAGGGAAATATAGACTTCCTGGTTGGGGTTCCCGAGATAAGAGAAAACACTGGTAAAAGACTCTAGCTGATATCGCCCAGATGCATCCAAGTATTATCTTCATCTTAATTGTCATACTAAAGTGAATATTCTTTTATTCCTTTCTGTTATATTATCACGACTTTGTACCACTTTTGACTGAGTTTTTGTCTGTTTCTTTGTTCTCCACGTTAGTGCTTTCTCTCTTGATGTATTGACATGAGGTGAGGCAACTTGGACCGCTATGCAGTAGTGCCTGATCCTATGGTGGTCTTGTATGTCTCTCTATCTGGTGGATATTTACTTCAGCTTAAAGAGTGCATCAAGAGTGACACTTGTTGTATTGTTTGTAAGTGACTGTGTTCAGAAAAGTTCAACACATCACGGTATTCTAACTGAAATTGGTACCCAGGTAGTCTTGTATAACATTTGATCGGCTTTTTAAGGTTAGAAACACTTAGGAGATTTCGACGAGAACATCGAAGGTAGTTGGGGTTAGATGAGTACAGTTTGATTACATTTATGAAAAAGAGCAAAAGCATTTGAAATACAAACTAACCAACAATTTATAAGATAACGGAGAACAATGAAGAATAGTGTAAACAAAAAGCAGTGTTTCACTCTGAGACATATACTGAAATAACTATAAAAGGAGATTATACTCAACCATAACGCCCAAATTTTATCTTTATATTAGCAATGAGAAATGGTTTAACTAAACCTTAAAACCCATTTGTTTATCCACTACGGTCACTATCTGGACAGGGTAACGTTCATTCTCGGTAAGTAACTACACTTTTTTTCGAGTTCCACCTTCAAACCAGCCAGATAAGCTTCCTTGCTAAAGCTTGGGATTAATTATATTTTGAACTCTATCGAGTTCGTATAATCCTAACAAGCGGTATTTGTGTAGAATCATGAGACAACTTTCATACTGCACAGAATTTGACTGAAAATACTCGTTTTTCGTCGACAATCAAGCTAGGAAGAATAGGCACACTGTCATTATTTAGCGAATAAAGAGTCATTACGATTATAACTATCACCCATATTGTTGTTATTATAAATGGTGTCAAAATGCAGAGGCGCATCAGTTATTCTTAGCTGCTCTAAAGGACAAACTTCGGCATCATAATATGTATGATATCAGTACTCCATGACACTACAACTTTTTTGGACTAAAGATCATTCTTACGCATCTCTTTGAACCCAACGAACTTCTTCAACTAGATAGAACATAAATAAGTAGTCAGTCAAAACTGATCAACTGTACTGAGTGGGAAGTCTACATAAAGCCTGTACTGACCTCAAATGCCTATGGAAATTATTCAAATCTTGTTACACTAACTCCCACATAGTGTTTCTCGGTTTAAGCAAAAGGTATTAGGTTAGGTGATGAAGAAGGCAGAAGTCAACGTATGCTAGGAAGCGAGACAACAGAACCAATGAAATAATAAGATATAAGGTGACGAGAAATAAATATACAAAATAGTGAAGTGGATCCAAATTACGTGCATACCTTCGTATCATTGTAATGCAATATGGGTAAAATGACCGATGGTCTGCAATCACTAGATTCTACAGTTTCATATTTCTCGCTTACCTCATAAACTTTCACTGAGTTTGTGGACTATTGATGAGTTTAAATCAAAGTACCAGGAAACTTAATCTAACCGAAAAGTTTGCATCGTGCGAAATTTAATCTCTAAGATGAAATGCATCTATCAAGTGGTCACTGCATTATAATGGTTTTCTCACTTGAAAATGACTCTGTTAAAGCTTATTATGTATGTCAGTATCTACTAACTGTATTTTTATCTGAAATATTAAACAACTATTCTTTTTGATACGAAGACGGGACTTCAAGTGAACGTAGAGAAGACAGAGGTGATTAAGATACCCAACCAACAACAACAGAAACAATAACAACAAGCTCCAATCACTGTAAACGGGAGAAACTTAAAGGAAGTAGCCTCCTTCACCTCTTTCACCAAGGCAGCACTGTTTCAACAACAGGCGGCACAGACGAGGATCTCAAAGCAGTCAGGATCGGAAATACAGCAAGAAAGGCGTTCATTAACCTGAAACCAGTGTGGAGATCTTCTGCACTCAGCATAAAGCATCAACAAGATCCGGATTTTCTACACTAATATCAGTGAAGTCAGTGCTTCTGTATGGTTGAGAGACTTGTCGGCGCGTTATGAAAAAGCATTTCCAACAAACTACAGATATTCATCAACAACTGCCCGCAATGGCTCGTTACTGAAGATCAGATGACCAGAATAATAAGAATTAGCAACAAGAAACTCTGGCTGGCTAGCAACGAGCCAACCAAGAAGTTGTCGCTCAACAAATATGCAGTGAAAGGAAGTGGAGATGGACTGGGCATGCACTGAGAAGGTCGACTGGGGACATCACGCGTCAGGCCAGCCAGGCCGCTGATTGGAACTTAGATGGGAAGCGACGAGTTGGGCGTCCGATTCGAGGATGACATGGAGGAGATCGTGCGAGGAAGAAATGAGAGCTTCTGGGCTGTCGTGGAACCAGGTTCAAAAGTTTGCAGAGAATAGAGTGCACTGGAGACGTGCTACTAAAAAGCCCTATGTTCCACTAGGAACCCAGCGGACAAGTAATAATAATAATAATTCTTTTTGATGCCAAGCAAAATTATTTTTAGAAAGAGTATAAAAACAAGACAAAAATTATTATATCAGCATAACTCACCTGATTTTTCATTGAAACTACCTTGCTAAGACTTTTTTCCATAGCTTCTGGAAACGCCAGTAGCCGTAAAGTATGACCTGTAGGAGCTGTATCGAAAACCACAACCGAATAATCCATATTACGAACCAGACGAAACACTTCAGTGTAAGACATATATTCATCAACCCCAGGAAAGGATGTCATTAGATGAGCTATCGTTTTTCTGATATCAGCGGACACTGCTGCTTCTTCTGAACCTACAAGATCTTCTTCAAATTCTCCCAGGTTAACATTTGGATCTATCTCCATAGCAAACAGATTGTCAAAACCCTACAGCAAAAATATGTAGGCGATATATACACTGGAAATGAGTTTGAATAACAACGAAAGACCATCTTTGACTTTTACAGGAACAGTACGGAATGTGCAATGTAATGATATTGATGACTATCAAGAAAGTTAGTCTATACTAATACTACTACATTCTACATCAGATGAAAGTAATTTCAAAAATGCCCAAGCGAGCTTTTCTGAATTTATCCTCAGATGGTAACCAACAGAACGCTATATTTCTGAGTGTTCACAAAACTCTGCCTCTTATTGACCACAGTGCGTCGATTAAGTCAAGTGGTCAACATCGAATGACAAACTTGTGTATATCATCGAGTCATCTGTGAGATCTGTAGTAATGTGAAAGGTTTCAACGGTAGTATTTTTAACTGTGGTGTAGAGATACGTCTAAATGTTGGGTGGACATAAGCTGCTACGGTAAGTGCACATGTAGGGTTCAGGACCTCGTATCAGCTGCCTTAAAGGAACAAAATCATACGTTTTAAAACATTTTACGGCTACAAAATAATACTATAATGATCATTCGTTGCATAACCTGAGTAAACTCACTAAATGAGTAAGCGCTACTACACTGAGACTAATATATATATATATATATAACGCAAAGATAACGGATTCACAAATTTCTTTTGAATACAGAGCTTCATATTGTTCACTTGAACTCGTATAGTCTCAGCTTTATGTAAAGGACGAGTTCTAACCGCAGCAGAAAGGTCCGATGAGATGCAGGAAATCATCTTAAACGTTTTTATTTTATCTGCTCTGTGACTACTGTCAGCCAGATGGGACAAAATAGCGCTTCTTATGGATTTAACCTGCCCTTTTTTCAGTCCAGAATGTAGGTGCTGAGTAATACGTTGGTTAAATTGCCTAGTCTCAAGCTCGATATAACTGTCTCCATAGAGATTAAATTGATAAATAAACATAGAAGTGGTAGCTTATTCTTTACCTAAGTAAAGTTTCCTTGCTCCGGCTATCAAACATTTCACTAGATTTCTTTTGTAGGTAATAAGCACGGAACATAAGAAGTGTAGACTGACAAACAGATTCGCTTCTTCTGTAAACGTTTCTGCAAAATGGTCAATCTCCTCGCCTACTTAATAGAACATCAAAAACGTTTAAGTTCTTCTCATGTTATTCTTCGCAAGCGAAGAGTAGGTGTTGTTAAAATTCCTAAACAGCTCATTCTTATTCATATTCTGATGAATTATAAAGAACGTGTCATCCACTTATCAGTAACATATCTAACTTGCTGATTACACGCATCAACGATCGATTCTCTATTTTGGCTAGAAAGAAGTTTGGTCGGGTCAAATGGCGAGTACATCACAATTCCACCCACTTGTCTATAATATGCATTACTGAAGACAAAATACACATTCCTTAAGGTTAGACTCAGGAATTCCAATGTCGATTTGTTTCTCGACATCCTCGACATCACTTGCTGACCTACGCCGTCAATTTCTTCAGCGAGCGGCACATTGGTGAGTAGTGACGATAAATATAAAGACATACGTTTTCCACTCATACTTACCTTTGTCACTTTACAGATGAAACCGAAAACTTTCACACTGTTTTGTAACTAGTATGTGAAGAGGTCGTAAAATCTGGAACAACCACTTGCGACTGCATGATATGGCAAGTTATACAAATCCATGACTGGACGAAGAGAAAGAATAGGTTTTTGGACTTTAGGCACACCACAAGCCGTGGTGTTACAACATGTGAACTTCAGTGCGTTATGCAACGGTGCTGAGATTATACCTGTCCCTTAAAGCATCTGGTCCGATACTTTTTAGCTTTTGTTTTCAAATCTTTAGAATACCTAAGCTCCAGAAACTTAAATTCCGTTTTGTCTACATAATTTTTTTCTGCCCAACAAACACTACAATTCTTCCCTCGTCCGGCTTACTCGCAATTAGTTTTCCATTCTTCCGAAGCCTTTGATTAACTTCTTGACGTTGTCTGATCAACAAATTATTTGTAGAACTACCATTTATGTACTGTTGGCAACTATTGACAAACATTTTTAAACCTGATCAGTTCATTATCCGATAGGAAAATAAGTTGTCAAGTTGCATATCCGTGTACAGTTCACTAATTTTCTGTACATGTTGTTCTTCCCCTTATTTTATTTTTCACTTCTTTCACACCACTACCATATTCACATCCAAGCTTTGTCTATCTACTGTACATCCCTCCAGTATTACATAACCGCACTGTCCTTCTCCAAGCTCTGGACAACTTTGTCCATCTGAACACCTGTTTACATTGTCATACTATTCTCAACATTTGAATTGTCCCTCGTAATATCATTATTTTTACTATTGTGGAGTGTATAACTCGCATTCTTGTTATCGTTGACTCACAAAATACCATGGTTTGTGTATTAGAGTGAAGCCTGAGATCTAACTGAAAGCAATCTTGTTCGCTTACACGTTTCGTTATAATCCAACGAACATAAACAATAAACAATAGTGGCTATTCTTTTATTTATCTTCCCTTCGTTTGAAAAGTTAATTAGTTTTATTGCAGGAATCCATTTGGAGCTGTCGCTTAATGGTTCAAGGAAACGACTTTCAATAGGTTTAAACCCCGCTCCACGTAGCAAGATTTGGGCAGCCAGGTGGTATCATCAGCCCTCACAAACTAGGTGTGGCTCATCGCCTACTGCACGAGTTTGCTGAGTGTAATTTTCTTCTGCAGCAATCTATTAAAACTCAAACAAATACCTGTCACGTGATATAACAGAGAAGTTATTCTTAAAAAATACAGTAGAGGTGAGCAGGAAAATTAGCTGTTTAGAAACCAACTCTGATATCCGAAAAGAAAAAGGTTCAAAAACACCCAACACAACTCACTTTGACTTTAGTAGGATTTCGTGAAAATTTTTGGTCGAATGCATCTGACAGATTATGAGCAGGATCTGTGCTCAAAATGAGGACTCGCTCACGCACCTTAGCTAGTTGAACTGCAATGCTACAGCTGCATGTAGTTTTTCCAACTCCTCCTTTGCCACCCACAAAAATCCAACGCAAAGTATTTGACTCCAAAATATTTTGTATGGTCGGTTCATGTGTATCCATTTAGAAGAAAGTGAAAACCAAATTCTACTCTTATTTGAGTGTAAATCACTAAAATAAAACAGAAGTCGTTAGAAGAGCAGTATGCTTTTATTCCAATATGTTTAAAGAGTAGTTTGGGAAGAGCTATATCAAAAAACCTAGAAAGGAAATAAATGAGCTCATTCCAAATTTTTCGATTCTATTTAGGATTCAATAAATAATATGGGTGAAATTACTAAGTAGCATGAAGTTTGTACCTTTAAGTATCCTTTGTATGTTGCAGTGTCACTACAGCAATCGTCTCAATGCATTTGAATAACTCATTAGCGAGCAGAATATTTCTAGTCTCATGAGTTATCTGAATATGATTCTAACATAAAAATTGAGCATCCAACTAAAAAAAAGGGAACTAAAAGCTGACAAAATATAACCAAACTACACAAGAACCCTAATACGTTTCAGACTGTAATTACTACATATTCAAAACAGCTATAAACATAAAACAACGTAGGATACGAAATAAATCAACATTATCGAGACAAAATGAACACAAGATATAGGTTAAAAAAGACCACAGAAATGGTTCAATTAGATACATTTAGAAATGTTCCATTACTTTTCGATATGAAATTGTAGCATGGTTGCTGCTAGTATTTAGCCTGTGTGGAGCTGTGGATGGCTCGTTTAGGCAGTTGACTTTCAACCAATGGGTCGTGGGTTCGAACTCCGCCCCACCTGGTATTATCATTATCCCTTACACAGCATGTGTGGCTCAGTCCCCACTGTACGGACGTGCATGGGGTTGCTGAGTGCATTTCGATACAGGTTTCCAGCCTCGGTCCTGTCTGGTAATGTTTCAGGTCACTGAATTTGTTTGTTTGTTAGACTAATTACCAATCCCTAGCTAACATCTTTACAAACTTAAAGGGATAACATATTTCAACCTCCTATTGTCCTTGTTCGTATACTTGCTTCGGCGGTATATATACTAAAATTGGAACGATACAGAGAAGATAAGCATGGGCCTGCACAAGGATGACACGCAAAATCGCGAAGTGTTCCATATTTTTGACCTCGGTTAGTTAAGTAGTTCACTAGTTACTAACCAAAACTAAGCCCGGATAAAGAGGGAAGGTTGGGAATAGGGCTAGCAACCCTACCTCGGAAAACCAATCCAACCGCGAAAAAACTTCAAAGCACAAAGAAAATATGGAAAATAAAAACAAACTTATTCCTTGCTGGAATCGGGAAGACAAAATGACGCCGTTTGGTGAAAGCTTTCGGAAAGCCAATTGGTCGATGTGTCTTCTCTCAATGAAAGCGAAAGTAAACATGAGGATATGGAATGTCCGCACCACGTATGAACCTAGCAAGGCTGCTCAGATTGCAAAAGAGATGAGAAGATATGGTATAGAAGCGCTAGGCTAAGAATCTGCGAAAGGAATGGAAATAGACTCTCCAAACTCTTAATCTACTCCGGTCACCCAGACGACAACCACGGGCACACGGAGTTTTGCAGTAGCCATCATGATGTCTCCAAGAGCATCGAAGGCTATCATGCAATGGGAACCAGTCTCCTCAACGCTCAGGATCTGATAGCAACATTCAAATCAAAAGGAAGGAAAGTCACAATCATACAATACTACGCTACGCACCTACAAATAATCCAAATTAAAAAAGGTCCTATAGACAACTGAAATCAGTAATAGACAAGACCCCAGTTAGTGACATCAAAATTCATTCTAATGGGTGACATGAATGCTGAACTCGGAGCGGACAACACAGGAAGAGAACTCATCACAGGTCGAGAAGCGCTCGGTGAAATGAACCATGATGGAGAACTGTTTGCAGAATTCTGCGCATTCAATGATTTGGTGATTGGAGGCACTGTGTACAAACACAAAGATATTCACAAGGCAGCGACATGGATTTCACCAAACACCAGGATACACTAAAAATCAGACCGACTTCATCTCAATCTCAAGAAAGTGGAGACGCAGTCTACTTGACACAATATCAAGAAAAGGAGCAGATGTAGGTTTACACCACTCACCGCCTAGTGGAAGAAACCTCCAAAATCAAGTTGAAAGCCTTCAAAGAAGTTGGTGATAGACCACAGTCCAAGTTCAACACTCGGAAACTGAAGGACAAAACTACAAAGGACATCTTCACGTCAGCCATCAGAACAAAATGGGAGATATCGAGGAACATCCCTGAAGAAACATGTGGATGAACACTGGAAGTTTTTGAAAGAGATGTGGAAAGAAACCTGCATAACCGTATCAGGAAGGAAGAAGAAAGAAGACAGGTAGTGGAATGGATCTCGATGGACACATGGAAGCTGATAGAGGAGGGAGAGGAAGATGGTGAAGCAGATGAACCAGTGCAGTGCGCTGCAGTGCAGGGATGAACAATGAAAAGAGGAACTGAGTACAACGTATAAAACACTACACTGGAAAAAGAAGTGAAGGGGAGTGCGCGCAAAGATAAAAGACACTTCTACGACACACTGGCAAGTGAAGCAGAACAGGCTGCTGGTAGGAGAGACCTGACAACATTATATCTAATGACCAAAATACTATCTGGGAAGAGACCAACACACATGAAACCAGTGAACGATAGTGAGGGAAACTTAGTTACCAAAGTGGAGAAACGAAGGAAACGATGGGCTGATCACTTCAAAAAACTCTTGAATCGACCACCACCACCACCAACTACAACTCGTCCAAAAATACCACCAGTAGCCCAGCCACAGAATCACCAGTGAACGTAAGCCCTCCAACAAGAACAAAAGTGAAGTCCTGAGAGCCATAAAGCTGATGAAATTCTAAAAAGCTGAGGACTACATGGAATCCCTCCAGAAGCACTGAAAACAGATGCAGAGACAACAGCAGACATGCTCACACCACTACTGCAGAAGATTTGGAAGGAAGAAAAGGTACCTGGCGATCGATTGGAAGAAGGGATACCTTTTCAAACTTCCAAAGAAGTCTGCAAGAACTGGCGTGGAATCATTCTCTTGTCCACCCGGAGCAAGCAAAATATTGAGCCGCATCATCCTGAAGAGACTAAAAAATGCTCTGGATTCATAATTACGACCGAACAGGCTGGATTCAGGAAGAATAAATCATGTGCGGATCAAATGGCAACGCCTTGCTACACATCATCATAGAACAGAATATAGAATGGCAGTCAACTCAACTCATCATCATCATCGTTATCAACATAGGACCAGGCATTACTGCGTAACGGTCCAACTTGCCACACCTCATATCAGCACATCAAGTAAAAAGGTAGTGAGGTGAAGGATGAAGATAAGTGAATGCAGTCAAAAGAAACATAAAGTACGAGAAGAAAGGAAAGAGGAGCGACAAAATGGCGAGATTCGGTATAGCGTTGTTAAGATGAGGATAATGTGTGTATACATCTGCGCCACTGACTTCGGTTCTGAGCCATATCACCTAGGGTCAACTCAACTCAACCTCAACTTCATCGACTTTGAAAAAGCCCTCGACAGCGTCAACCGAGAAGTAATTTAGCAACTGCTCCAACACTATGGAATACCACAAACTTTTATCAACCTCATGCAACAACTATATGAAGACGCCACATGCCAAGTGATTCATAATGGAAAGCTCAGTTATGCCTTTGAAGTGAAGACAGGAGTAAAACAAGGCTTCCTACTATCACCCATGATATTCCTGATTGTGGTCGACTGGAATATATCATACAACAAACTGTGAGGAGTGAGAAGAGGGGCATACGCTGTTTGACTGATAGAGACCCAAAAAAATTTGAATTTCGCCGCCGATGATGATTTATTTCTAATACCTTGTCGCACAAAGTAGAAGATCTACAGGTAAAAACCAACAAGTTAGCAGGAGAGGCAGAGCAGCGAAGACGAGATTTCTAGTGAACGTAGAGAAGACAGAGGTGATGAAGATAACCAACCGACACCACCACCAACAACAACAAGCAACAATCACCATCAACGGGAGAAACCAAAAGGAAGTAACCTCTTTCACCTATCTAGGCACCATCGTTACGACTACAGGCGGTGGCACAAATGAGGATGTCAAAGCGAGGATCAGAAAGACAGCAAGACAGGCTTTCATTAGTCGGAAATCAGTATGGATATCTACTGCACTTAGCATAAAAAACAAGATCCAGATTTTCAACACTAAGATCAGTCAAGTCAGTGCTTCTTTATGGTTCAGAAACTTGGCGCGTTACGAAAGGAATTTCCAACAAACTGCAGATATTCATCAACAGGTGCCTACGCTTGATACTGAAAATCAAATAGCCAGAAAGAATAAGCAACAAGGAATTCACTCTAATAACGAACCGACCAAGAACCCATTGCCCGAAAAATATGCAGAAGAAAGTGGCAATGGGTTGGGCACACACTGATATCATTCGGGGGCATCGCGCGCCAGACCCTCCAGTGGAACTCAAATGAGAAACGACTATTTGGGCGTCAGATGGTGACAACATGGAGGAAATCATGTGAGGAAGAAATGAAGGCTTGTGGGCAGTCGTGGAGCCAGGTTGAAAAGACTGCAGAGAAGAGAGTGAAATGGCGACGTGCTACTGAACCCCGAAGTTCCACTAGGAACTCAAGGGACAAATAATAATAATTGTCTTTGTTCCATGTTAGTTACAGTCTTGCCAACTTCAAGGAGAATTGCATGAATTTTTTGCACGCACACAAGAAACGACTAACATAGACGACATAGAAACAGACATAGCTAACATTTATGAAGTTTGCTGCATTCCACAACAAAAAACCAAAGGTTATTTACAAGGGGAGAATAAAAAGGAATGACATCGGCAGTTGAAGTCATATGACCGAAAGAAGACGTATTTTGGGAACGAAATTGAGACATAAAAAGCTTATGTAACTTTAATTGCAAACTTAAAATGCTCCAAGCTGATAAGCGGTATAAAACAAAGCGTAACAGGGTAAACTTTTATCTGATGTGACCGTTAGAATGAACTCGTATGGTGAACGACTTTGGAAACTTACGCCTGCTCAGTCAGTTGTATATTTAAAGACTTGTTGATACATATGAGTCGAAATGTTTTCACAAAAGAAATAAGGTTAGACGTACAGTACTATATCACAAAAACTTGTGCACTAAATTTACCGAAAGTTCGAGCATGAGGGAAAAATATGGTTGCATTATATGTTAAGTAGTATGTGGTGATTCATCCTAAGGATATTAACAAGCTGGCTTGAATGGATTTAAACAGTACCAAAACAGGTTTTCGCAGGGCTGGTACACCACCACAGTATTCCCTTTTAAGGATGACACATCAGAACGACGCTCAAATTTTACGTGGTGAACTGGAGGTACGTTGTGTTCTTCCTCCGCTGTACACTAGTTACGTTTTTGACTAGTGGTTCTTGTTTCTGTTCCAAGCCCAAAAATTTTTTCAAGTTCACTCTTACCGATCACTACTACCCTGACAACAATGGAAAGGTTAACAGAAGTAACGAGGATTTTTTAAAAACCAAGGAAATATTGCAAATGAGAGAGAAACAATTGGGCATGCATACATGCATGCAAGTCCCTATAGGAACTCTAGACGAATGAAGGGAGGAAAGTGGGAAGATTATAGAAAGTTGGGGGTCTCACAGTAATTTCAAGTCTTTTCCGCTTTTTCTACATTGCTTTAGGCTTAGGTTCTAAAATAAGCTTTCGACAACACTGACAGAACTTAATTAGGAAATTCGTAGGCATACACATGTTTCAAACTTCAATACATAAATAACATATGTATTCTTACATATATATATATATATATATATATATATATATATATATATATTCGTCTATCAAAGTTTACTGAATACTTGTCAAGTAATACTGGCATGACGCCAGTTATCTTTCGAAGTTAGCCAAATTAAATTTTAGATGACAAACGAGTCACTTGAAGTTTGACTAACGCACCTAAAACAACAGTCCGTGCCTAAGTTCTATACGTGGATACTTTTCTTAAAACTACCGCTGACAGTGACAAGGACACTATCAATCTGCATCCAAAATGTCCGGACAGTACAATTGGTTGCTGGAGGGATAGAAGTTTTCGCCTAGCTGGCTTCCGTGTTTAGAATCCGCGGATCATTACTTTTTGTGGTTGTCTACCAATATACAAATAAACAGAGAGGAAAACTTGGCGGTTAAAATGTAAAAGTACAATTAGTTCTGCGCAGATCCGAGCCAAATGTCAAATAAGAACCCATTTGACTTTTAAAGGATTCAACTGAAGTAGCCTGGATCACGTCTGTAGGAAAAGAGATTCAGGGTTTAACAACTCTCGTGGGATAGAAGTTCTGCCTGATATCTATCCTGCTGTTTCAGGCTTGCTTTCTATATGTTTACTCTAAGATCACTGTTGCGGCTAAGATTCACTAAATAGCAGAGTGGATGTCTAGGGGTACTCAGGAAGCTGTGAGTTATTATACAGTCCCATCTTAGCCTTCCATATTTAAGGGCTTACATATCCAGTGCAAACGGTCTTTCTTCATGCGTGTTAGTCCTACTTCTCGCAGAAGATTTGGTCGAGCGCCCCCGTATGTGTTCCAAGCTTATTCTGTCCTCCTGCAGAGAACGGGGGAAGACAAGGGTTCTAAACTCTAGGTGAAGCCGTGTGAAGCTGCTGAAAATTTTGTGAATACATCCACGATCAAATTGTCCGAAAACCCGTCCAAGGGTTCCTAAAGTCGAGTTTCTGCGAAATACGTTCCTGTCACAGTTGGCATACGTTTTTACGTCTTGGGAACTCAAAAGCTCAAATTCTTCCCTGTTAATGGTGCTTCAGGTCCCATGTCATTGAGACTATACGCATGACACGGATCATGTTTTACGTGCGACTCCTCAGAGTTTTCACGATTAAATGCGAGGCCATTACTGATTGCCCTGTTTCGAAGTCTTGTTAAGTCTTCCTGTCGAGCAACGCTATCTTGCTGGCATCTGGTATCTCTGTATCTTTTCACTTCATTGGAAAAAAAAGAATTTCTGAAGAAACCTGTGTGGCAAAGTCGTTTACGAATTTCAGAAAATAGGCCGAGGTACTGAACCCTAGAGAACTCAACTAGGACATTCTGTTTCTGTCGACGTAGGGTAATTCAGAGAAGTGACCACGCAGATGTGAAGACAACTGGTCAGTGAGTGGTGGTTCTATCCCGATTAATTTTAATTTTTCAATAGGTCAGTCTTGAAAAACACGACCAATGAGCCCTAGCAAAGTGCAGATAATTAACGTCAATTCCACCTCGATGGTTGACTGCACTAGTCCATCTATGTACTGCGGTGAGCAGAGCACTAGTGAAAGAGTGCTATTTTCTAAACCCGTGTAGTTCGGACGTAAGGAAGTTGATCCTTATAAGGTGGTCCTCCAGTCCATCACAGATTAATGATTCCATTACTTTGGACGATATGGACAAGAATGCTACCGGCCTGTATTTTTTCGGGTTACGTCTTTGGCCTTCTTAGAAGACTGAGGCAGCCTAACTTCCAAAAGTCGGGCACTTTCCCTTGACTAGGCGAGTCCTTAAATAACTTACTTAAAGGTTTGGATAACATCGACGGTCCCCCCCCGTAGTACAACCGGATGGAATTTATCTGGCTGCGGTGAAGTGTATTTTGTGAGCAGTGGCAGCTCGCACCGTACTAGCTCAACGCCAGGGGGAGCCGATGTAGCGCCCAGTAAGTTTAGTCATGATTTCCGTCCGTTGTAAACTTCGTATTCGCCAGTGACTCCTATTAAGTGACGGATAAGTTTTAATGCCCTTGCTGAACTTCGCCCTCTGGACTTGCCCATTAGAGTGATTGGAATGGAGACGTTACACTTCTGCCACTGTCTTCTTATCTACAACTTTGTGGTTGTCTGAAGCAGCTTGTCCGAAGCATCAGCCATAAGCCCGTTGGTTCAACTAACTCGTATCCCTAGGGGTGCATACCTCAATAGACAGCATGCGCTTAATGGCACCGAAAAACGGTCCAGAAATTTGGATCAGCTTGTGTTTATGTTAGTGCGTTAGACAGTTAGCCTAGATGAACGAAGAAACTAGTTCAGATGAGGTCAGTGCATACACGCTTTGCGATTGCACAGACTCCATTAACTATTACATTCATAGACTGCTTACCTAGATTTCAGAAATGAGGAGCGGAAGTTATAAGAACTAACCGATCACCGTGTCTGTTCTTCCGTAGACAGGAAGCTGCGTTTTCCGTCTCAGTCTACAACACTTGGCTTTTAATAGAAACAGCCAGTGATTGGGCCAGCGGTATAAAATGAGGATCGATACTTTTACATGCATTTACGGGATGTACCATGGAGCAGGTCTGTAGGTGATAGTGTAAATGATAGCCAAGTAACATTGACAACTTAGCTCACGTTATAACTCGATGCTTGGATCAACTCATTTGGGCTCTTCTCCAGACCCGCGGCCTCACCTTTCTGGGAGGAAAATATGAAGGGTCCCCCAAAGCCGGCAACATCATTCATAAGGTGCTGACTTGTTACATGATACCACCAGTTTACTGTAATCACGTCGTCACCAACCAAGGTGAATAACTTATCGGGCGTGTTGCTCAAACCTCCCTTTCGCCACCACCATACTGTCCGGTTCAGTGTTAAAAGAAAATATTTAAAGGACGTCAATATCAGTTTGAGAATTTATCACATTCAAGGTAGTGTTCACCACTGACGGACGCCAGTTGAGAAACCACTGCAAACCCGATAGCTGTGGAAGGTTTCTTTGTCCCATTGTAGGAACAAACAGTGGTGTGCATCTAAGATCCCGTTAGGGGACCTACTCAGGAAACTCAAGACTGTTGACGAGCGCATCATGATTCAGGCGTTGGATGTGAATTCATTAGCCTAAGGTTTTCTGATTTCGCCAATTTGCGACACAACACTACTATCACCCATGGTCATCAATGGACACGCACTTTTGGGGAGTGCAACAGCAAGACGAAATAGCTGCCTGGTGCTGTTAGGTTTCCAGTGGTTCTCCAATTGATATCTATCAGTGACGGGCATCACCCTGACCTGAAAATCGTCTAAATACTGCTCCAAGGCGCCACTGTGTATTTGGCTTTTATGTTCCGACATGCTGTGTAAGCATCCGCACTTGGAACCATGCTGCTCGTATTTTAGCAATTTGCAAATGTACATTAATCATGACGTTTTCCCAAAAAATAACTTTTTCTTTGCAGACTGATAAGTAAATCATCCTTCCGAAAGCTTTTACTGTTTAACATGCTTTCCTATTTATCTTTTGTTATCAGCACTCACACAAAGGTGAAGTACATATTGGTCCAGCAGCGGTGCGCATCACGACTAGCTGCGTTTTGGCTGATGGCAACATAACCACTCACTTACACTATTTACCCACTTTCGGCTAAAGTTTAGTCCCACCCGCTATTTTCTTGCAAACAACTTATAGCACAGTAGTAAGAACAATTCTCCTATAATGAATGTAGATTGGCTACAGCACGAATGGGTAGATGATGACCATAGTTATTGGAACGTACCAAGGGATGGCATGGTTAATAGCATATACATTGTCTTGTAAAGCTGACTGGGGGCCGAATGTTTTTTATTGTGGTCACTCTCGATGGAATGGTTACGATAGCTAAAAAGCGAGAATGAAGGTTGGGAGACAGTCCAAAAATGATGTTTGGCAGTAATGAACACGATCTACGGTTATCTCACTTATGACGCTTTTGAACGCAAGACAGGAAAAAGAAAGAAAAGGACTCATAAACAGTGAGATAATGCGACTTAGATTTTTAACGTAGCCTACCGAACGCCCAAGCACGCCCCATGCCATCATACAGGATGCGATGCGTTTTAAAGAGTTTGTTTCATAGTGTATAATGTGTATTAAATTAAGCGGTAGGGAGCTGGTCTTGTGAAAGTTACACAACGCTTAACCAACTGTATTAAGCCGGGTGTGCCCTAGCACCTGCTCGATCCCTAACGTGTAAGAGATGCTAACGAAATACAAATCAAAAAGACTGGTATTTGGGAGTACATTACAAGAAGCAATATGTTTAAATGTGACAAATGTGATAGTAATTATTAGGGGGAAGCACATCCAACTCCTCTGGCTAATATGTTCGAGCTAGAGCCTCTGAAGATTTGCAAGTTGACCGGCACGGAGAAAGCGCGAAACGGCGTCGAAGCCTGCTCGGGTGCTTGCTCGTTAAAACGAAACTTCAAACATCTTAGGCTTCCGGGGACGAGTTAGAAGGCTATTCAGTCAATATTTGGTTTACCCAGCCTAAACTATTTATTTTGACCCTATTTGCCCCTTGGTCCCAAGACGGCGCACTTCAAGTTATCCACCTCCCGGAGGTTTGGTGGGATACCAATTACCTCACTGTGGGGTGGACGGACAATGCCTTTCCATATCGGTAACGGAGTGGGTGACGTGTGGGCCTCCAAATCCAGAGCGACTATGTACACCTACATCGTAAGAAGACTTTGGTTCCAGTTGCAATCCCCCTCATAGTGGCGGAAGATGACCCGAAGCCTCTGTCTACCTACTCCTACTGGTCCCAAATATCTATGGGAGTGAGCATAAGGGAAATCGGCCTAAAAAGGACTGCGGAATGGTCGTGTTAGCATCACCAGGGACCAAGTGTACCCAATTTTTAACGCTTTTTTCATGTTCTGCAATAAGTGAGATACAGAACATCGGCACGATGAGAAGGAAGGCAAATGCGCGCCATATTTGCGGCAGATGTAGAAAAAAGCAAGAAAAAACCAAGGCGCTTCACTGTTTGATATTTTCGAACCTCTGATTTTGCTTTCGAGGCTCTCAGTTTTTTAGTATTGAGCAAAGCTTTTATACGAAAACGTTAGGCATGAAAATACAGTGGCGGTGCACACAGAAGCAAAATATTTGCAGCGACGAATGTAACAGTGGTGTAAAGGTTGCACTAATGCTAACTAACAAAATATGGATGTGGCCTGGGCCAGTGCACATGCCTCCCAGTACGCGTGGAACTTACCGTAACAGTGCCATCAGTTGTGGTTGTTCAAAAGATTCAGGGTCTATCGTAACGGGGTCTGGCTTGCCGTACCGATGTAGAGGCAAGCGCGTCTTCTTCAATACGCACTACCTTCACGCGATCGGCACTCATAGTACCCTGATGTCGTAATCTGTCGATGGCAGAGGACGTTTCTTTCTTTTAGATAACCCTGAAGGGTCCGTCTTGGTGCGGCTGTAGTGGTTTTGGAAGAGTATCACAGCTCACCAAGGCCTGTCCGTAGTCCGGAAGCTTCATACCCAAATGGTGTTGGTTGAAGTCGACGGGAAAAGGGTGCAAGTTTTTCGGCATAGCCACGTACATCTGAAGCTTCTGGCTCACTACATTCCAGACAAAAATAGTTCGCCGGTTAACCGGTCTGGGTCCTTAAACCAACCCTGGTGAAGTGCATTGTACGTTCACTTGGAAGGTGGAGCAAAGAAATACATTTGGTCCACGGTTATAATTTTTTTAAATGTTATTTCTCACCCCTTCCCCCTCACACCCTGTGTCACTTGTTGTCGAATTAGAAGAAACGATAAAATGTCCCACGTTACTGGTTGCACAAAAAAGAAAGGTACTATAAAAGGGAGCAAAATGAGTATGGGTTGCTTCGTTTTCATGATGAGCGACAATACCGTTTAAAGTGTTGTAACCAAGAATGAATCCATCTTTATGGAGCGTTTTTGTCTCACTGCGCTTCCGTCCTTAGAATCTTTGAAGGCCGCCCTGAAGGGGTATGAGAAACAAACCTACACACACTACGTTTTGCGGCACTCACATCTGCAGGGTGACCAAAGAGCTTACGTTAAGTTTGTTTGCTTCAAGGCTGGTGAGCGCTGGTCAATGGGTGGTATAGTGACAAGAAGGTCAGTTCTATTTGTTTTCATTATTTACTTCATAGAATATCCCTGAACTGTTCTTGTTGGGCTTTCGTGCTCGCTAAGTTCTCAGAGGGTTTCTGGACAGTTACTCGATGGCTGTTAACTCTGCAATTCACTGCTTCATGACAATAATTTGTGGGCGCGGAAGTTGACAGGAGCTGAACTGGAGAGCATAAGGCCACTGCTGATATCCGGAACGGCTGCATTTAATGTTGTCGGTTTCGTTTGTGTACACTATGGCAAACGATTGAATGGTCAAGATGTGTTCAATATTCGCTATCGCCTCTTCGCTAAGTGTAATTTGACCGGTAATTGAAATTTCCCTTGTAGCGATGTTGCTGTAGGCAGTTATGAAAAGTTGCAGGCGCATATAATCAGTCAGGGTGGATCAGCATCCTTCTCTGTCATAGAGGGTGGAGGTATGAAATCATTTTTTTCGCTACGGCCGATCAGCTGAAATTAACTGAAGACCGTCTTGATCTACTGGGTCTCGATGGCGCTTGCAAGGCTAATAATGAGAACCTTTTTCTCGGCGAATTAGTAGCCATCGACATCAACTTCATGGCTTTTTCAATAGCTTTTGTTTTCATAATCAGTGAGACGTCAGGACTGATTGGTGCATTTCTGAGGTCTTTTATTAAAATTTTTGGAAACCGTAGGGTGGGTGTTTCATAACAGATGGCTCTTCTGCAACTTCGTCCGCATTATGCCAAGTTTTTCCGAACTCATATCACCTCCTGTGTGGTGTACACATCATTCGCAACGTGATCAAAAGGGTTAGCTTGATTACAAAATAATAGGAAAGATTTCAATGTTTGCAGAGATTACAACAGGAGGTGCTGCAGTACTTCTTTCGAATGCTGTACACAAAGGATATGGAGAGGTTAATACCTTTTAATGTATCGTTTTTTGTAGCTTCGAAAGTTGTCTTGTTCAAACAGAGGCTGTGGATACGTTTCACGGGTACTTAGTCTCGTATCTCTTACCGCGTGAGCACAAGTGTGTTGTTGCTTACCGTCCACTCGGCAAGATAATTTGCATCCTTGACTCCCATAGCTGTACCCACTTCACTCTTACATTTCAGGTGAAGACAAACTGCACCAGAAGTGAATTTTTACTTCATGATGCAAAGTGAAAAAAAGAAGGCCCTTCTCAGGGCCACTCAAAATGTGATTTCAATGACTTCTTTCTTGTAAATAAGTGAGAGGTGATTATTCATACTTAAATGCTTCACTTATCGACCGAATGAGTGCATTACAGAATATTAGATAGCTAAAAAGTGCAGAACGGAGAATGACAACCACCCAATATGTAGCTGTGGTTAGAAAAATTGAAAAGCCTAAGCGTATATACCCACTCGTTAAACAGGTGAAAGATAATGTCACGCCCTATTATATTATTCTGAGCACAGCTGTAGTAGGCGACACTCAGTAGTCTTAGCAACTATTTTTTAGACGTCTCTCACTCCCACCAAGTGTTTATTACCTTTCATTTCCAAAATGTTATCAACTACGCACTTTGATTACTTTGATCACTCATCAATATTTCGTTAGGTTACTTAACTTCGTCGAAATTAATCTAGGGAAGCAAATTATTTCAAATTGATCATATTCATTTAGTTTCCATGCTGTGTTGAGCCATGCTCACAGATCTTGGCAACTGTGTTAAAACACCGTTTCGTCGCAAATACGCCTCGGTGATTAAATAAGTAAACAGATGAGGCCTGATTTATTTGAATGTTAACACCTTAGCTAACAACGATGATCACTGTGAAACGTAAAGATTTCGGTTACTAAGTTGCTTCAGTTATCTGCAGTATCCTCATGAGTAGCCTTCAGTCTTGATGCACACCAATCGAAAGTACTAATCCCATTATTGAAATATATGGAGGGATGGTTCTTGAAAAATATTGCTTTAAATGACCTCAGGGAATTATCTTAAGCCATAAAAAAATTTCAGGTAACATTATGCTAGTCAGTGAAAATCCACGTATATGTTGAAGGCCAAGTGATACCAGAGGCAGACTATTCTAACCTCAAGTAAAATCTTTGTTTCTTCAATCCTGAACAAAATATTCAATACTCACATAGTATTTATGAGCCAATTTACTGCAGTTATTCGATAACAACAAGAATTCCGATACAATGCCACTTCTTAGAAGCACAGGAAACTAAAGAAAGGCTGTCTCTTAATCACAACTGAAATGAGATAGTTTCCCCGCTCTCATACTTCAACTGGAACAGCGAATCTACCCTCAGTAAAAGTTTCGTAGTGCAGAGTACATAGTAGCAATTTCGAGACAAACACGGGGATACTTTGTAAGGTTGGCCTTTATGAACGTGATTGCTCAGTTAGTACTTGTTTTCGAAGACCACCTTAATGTTGGTCAAAACTACCAAGGCAGAGTAATCAGTCTCTCGCCAAGATTGCCTTCAAAATTACAGCTAGCAGTATATTGAGGGTGTCCTGACTAACAATGAAGTGCATGGTTTGAAAAAACTTAAGCACCAAGTTAGTATGATTCATTGTATAAGGTGTATTCTTACCCATGTAATCTCTGCCGATGTCAGATTCATACTCTTGAGAAAGACCTTCCTATCAAGATGGAAACGTTGAGTATTAGCACAAAATATTCGTTTCTCTTGTTATTTGTTCTATCATACTACGCCGGGTTTATACACGTAAAAATGAACCTTATGCAATATAGCAGTGAATTCCTACAAAGATTTAAATAAATCGATGAAAAAATTCTGTATTGTGGAATGGGATAATATATTACAGGCACATTTCAAGCGAAAAGTTTAAAAACAACGGTAGGCTTTCATTTCGGTGAATTATTAGGAAAATATTCCGACTGTTGGTGTGATCATGGGCAGCAAGTTTGTTTCAGTCATTACCAAAATAAGGACTTATCATTGTGTGCAAACTTTCCACTAATACATTTAAGATTTAGATTTCTCTGCAGACCTCAGTTGCAGTTATAAATTACACTCAATAGATATTGATGTCGGCGACTACCAGGACGCACAGTTCGTCCTACTCGGGATTCGTCAGCTGAATGTAGCAGGGCCCCAGTCAGTGATGTGGTTCCCAATGAGGATCAAACTCAGTACCCATTGCCTAAACAGGCAGAGCCTTATTTACTAACCCGAGTACCAAACAGAACAAAACGCCAGTTCTGGAGTCCTCTGTTAGTCACCGAGACCAACGTAAGATCATGAATCAGCAGTAGTATCAAGGTGTCCTAATAGGAGCCCATGTACCAACAGAGGTCGAGGAATTCAGCCCTACATAACAACAGGAAATTAAAATTGTCACAACAAAAATTACACTAAATTCATTTTGAAACAGGCTCACTGAAATATTACACAACACTGTCACTGCAGAATTAAATTCTCCACAAGTTTTAAATTCATTTTGGATTTACTCGCAACCTGAAGACGATTAATTTCTTAAAACATAGTTTATACGACATGTAATGGTTTTACAAACCAATCTAAATACAGATAGCTTATCCGAGCTCAACTAATCAGATTCCTACGAGTAAGCGTCCTGGTCCAACAGGAAAGTACCTTGGCCACACAAACATATTGACTTCTAAACAGAGGAACCAGCCAATCATTTTTTATTTCAAATTTCTTTCTTCCACCTTAAATTAGGGGGAGAAGTATACCGTGTAATAAACGTCAACCTGGAGCGAATGCTGAGGAGGACTGGTGGCGGAGAATCCGTCCATTTCACGTTGTCGATAGCCATCCATAAAGCTGTAGGTTGACAGTGAAAGCATTCTACGAGACCATTTAAGGATGCATGACATACCATAGTTTTAGTGCGTTTGCATCGCGAAAGGCCCAGAAACTTCTTGAAAACTACTGGTGCAGATTGTTGCCCCCGGCCGGTCGTAGCGGTTGAGGGGCATCCAAACCGTGCTTTCTATCATTCCACCAAGACTCGACGCACCGGTTCTTCAGTGGCGTCAGGCGGTGGAATAGCTTCTGGTCAACGAGTGAAATGATCTAAGCATGTGAGAAGATACGAGTGGTCATTTGGGGGGAAAGCGGACGGATGATAGTCAGACAAAGGTGGGCATAACGTGCATTATGGGTTGCGAAAGTGCCAAGTGGTGTGACACTACGTCTGTGGACCTTTGAACACTTGCACTGTGCACAAGCTCTCGTCCACTTTCGCATACCAAGGTTAATTCCTGAACCGACAAACCTTAGCTTGTCTCTGGCAGGTATACCAGGATTAGAAAGGTTTTGAGAGGTTTCGAAGAGCGCACGACGCATGGGTAGAGGGACCACGTGCCTCTGGGCACCCACTGAAGCATAGCATAACATGGCATCACCACATTTCAAAAGTGGTGAGCGCCGCATCTTCAGCTGTGTGTAGTGCTGAAGTTTGCCCGCACCCTCATTAGAGGTCTGAGGTTCTTCCATTTTCAGCAGGTAGGTAGTGTGAGGCACTGTAGCAGTTCAAATGCGGGACAAAGCATAGGCTACGGGATTAGTCGTACCGGGGACAAGTCAGATGTCTGAAGTGAGCTGTGAAATGTAATCCAACCGACTGGATTTGCGTGGAGGGTACCGGTCTGTTGTGGGCGTACCCTTGGGGCTTGTGATCTGTAAACACAATGAACTTGTGGCTTTCAGTGGAACGGCGAAAGCGCTTGGTGGAAATGTCGATGGCTAGCAGTTCGCAGCCAAATGCACTGTATCGCATCCCACCCACAGACGGCTTGCTGGAGGAGGAGGCGGGTGGTTCTCAGGTGCCATCCATAAGCTGCTGAAGTACAGCTCCGACAGATGTGTTGGAAATGTCGATAAATATGCTGGAAGGAAGTTTGACGTCTGACGGATTAACATAAAGGCGTAAGCCATGGCCATCTGGATTGTTCGAGATGCTTCCGAGGCTTCCAGAGCCGCGTTCGGAGTTTAATACTTGCGTTTGAGGAGGTCTTTCGGCACAGTCAAAGCGTGTGCACACTGAGGAAAAAACGGTGGCACTAACCTACCATACCGAGAATTGCGCGCAGATGCTTGGAGGATGTTGGCGCTGGAAAGTTTTTTAGTCGTCTTTTCTCTTTCAGGCCAAGGGCGGATGCCACATTCGTCGATTAAATCTCCCAAAAAATTCAGTGGGTGGACGCCTGTACGACATTTTGCCAGACTGGCTGCCATCGAATCCCCCGATAGGTCGGCGAAACCAATCGTGAGCGGCTGTGGTGGCTATCTTCGTCCGGGCTAGCAATCAGGACGCCGTTCAGATAAGCAAACACAAGGTCTAGTCCACACAAGATATCATGAGTGAGGCGTTGGAAGGTTTGCGCAGCGTTGGGGAGAGTAAAAAGGCATGCGGAGAAGCCCGAAGACCAAAAGGTTTAGTGGCCGCCGTCTCTGGGACATCATCGGGATGAAGCGGGACCTGATGATAGACACGCGTCAAGTTTACCGAAGACGAATGACCCTTTCAAAGACGCACGGAAGCCGCTTATATGGGGGACTGGGTAACCATTTGGGATTGTTTTGGCGTTAAGCCTTAGGTAGTCATCACAAGGTCTCCACTCCATGCAAGGATGAAGACCATGGACTGCTGAATAGTCTGGTTACTCCGATCTGGAGCGTGCGTCCATGCCCAACCTCGATGGCGCCCAAGTCCTCTGAGGACAATCACCGTGGTTCGGCGAACACCGTCCTTGCGCGATGCGAAACGTTGCAAGTCACCGAGGGTTCACTACGACTTGGCTTGCAGACATCCGGAAGGGATTGAATAAGAGACGCGCAAGGTCTGACATTGTCGGTCGTGGGGTGCACGGAGCTGGAAGAGGACGTCTGTGTGACAGAGTCTTGTGTTAGAATCAATCAACTTGTGCCTACCAGTATCTACCAGCAGGCGTTAGTGCTGTAAGAGATCCGCACCAATAACGCTGGTGGTCACATCAGCCGCGATGAAAACCCGACGGAAAAGGCGGCGTAGAACAAGTTTGAGGTCGAGAAATCTTTGACCGTAAGTTGTGATGACAGAACAGTTGGCGGCAGGAAGTTATCGAGACGTTGGTCATGGATGCCCCTTACCCGTAGATGGGAAGATGCTAGATTCTGTCTCAGTGTAAGTCAGGGATAGCATCAAAGAATCTCGATCCGTGGCTTAGGAGAGGCGGCCGTGGGGTGGTTCGCCAACAGCCTTGGTCGTCGCCCTGTGCTGGCTCACGCGTTTCTTGCTTGTCTAGCGTCCAAGGTGCGGGGTCCAGAGCCACCTTTCGGCTTCGGCACCGTACCGTCTACGGTACCACCACAACCCGGAATGAGACTATCGCGATCTGAAGCGCCTGTTGCAGGCATGGAAGGTGGATCTGCTGAGCAGGCAATATGTGAGGCTGCAGGAAGAATTATCAGACCGCATCTCTTTCCCTATATTCCACAGTTCCTCGCACAATTTAGTTATATGAGCCACAGCGTTAAAAATCGACGCCTACTTGTGGAGTGAGAGCAGGTGTTTTTCTGTGAACCACCGGCAGTAGGTATTGCGGCCGAAGTACTCTTGTTGGGGTTGGTGGCAACCGCAGCTGTGTCAGCTGCTTCCACCAGCTCCATCCAAAGGGAATTGTGAAAGGGAGTTAGGATCCATTGCGCCGTCTGTGACAGTCTCTGCAACCATAGTTGTCTGAAAAGTGTATCATCAGTTTTGGAGGTCTGGAACCATCTGCTTCAACTAACAAAGCCGGGCTTACAATCGCCAAGGTGCATATCCCTAAACGGTTCTAGCACTTTCTGCTGCTCAGTAAGTGAAACGTGCTTGTTGGCGGTTGCTTTAGGATGATCATGTATCTTCGTTGGCCGGTCCTCTACACGTCTGAGACATCTTCGGTTACATTTTCGGGCAAGCCCACGAAAACCAAGTTCGAATTGGTTAATCATAAGTGAATACGCCTCAAGACAAATTGGGCTTCGGCGTGGGCTAACCATACAGATGGTTTATGGATCCAGAAGGTGGAAGCTGAGGAGATACGGCCATCTGCGCGGGACATTCGTCATTCTCAGACACTGGTAAGCGATCTGATAAAGCAAGGGTAAACACAAAACAAAAAGGAGACAGCCACTGAAACACAAATTAAAAGGACTGGTATTTGGGAGTACATTACAAGAAGCAATATGTCTAAATGTGACAAATGTGATAGTAATTATTAGGGGGAAGCACATCCAACTCCTCTGGCTAATATGTTCGAGCTAGAGCCTCTGAAGATTTGCAAGTTGACCGGCACGGAGAAAGCGCGAAACGGCGTCGAAGCCTGCTCGGGTGCTTGCTCGTTAAAACGAAACTTCAAACATCTTAGGCTTCCGGGGACGAGTTAGAAGGCTATTCAGTCAATATTTGGTTTACCCAGCCTAAACTATTTATTTTGACCCTATTCGCCTTTTGGTGTCAAGACGGTGCACCACAAAGTGGTCACGTATCACGTGTGCATGCCAGACACTTTCGGGCAGAACATCAGTCGTCTCAATATCTGTTTTATGTGTCTCTTTAAGGCTAAATCTATTACTGGTTGTCACCATCTTTCTTCACATGTCCCCTTCAGCTGTGCAATATTTCTCCACCCCCACCTCCTTTTGTGATTTTTTGTCTTCATCTTTTGCATGTAGAAAATTCTGCTTTTTTCTATACTTTGGCCTACAGACAGGTGTATGTGTATTTGGCATTACCTAGGCTCTATATGTCCCCCAGCCCACCGATGTGCATATATCATGACCGATGTCCTTCCATGTTACTCATCTCCACCTCGTCATGCTGGTCGATTTCCCTTTTTCTTCTTCAGACCTTATTATTTCTTAATATACTTTGTATTTCATGCATCATAGGAGGTTGCTGTATGCCATACCATCCAAACTTGGTAAGGAGCAGTCACCCCCGAAGGCCATTTTTGTCAGCCACCCTACTCCCAAAGTGATTGGCCGCCTAAAACACTGGCAAGAAAAGTGAAAGTCCCCGAAGACACCGCTTCCCTCACTGAATTAAGATGCTGGTGTCGAGGTGTTTTCACCCGCGATGTCTGCAAGGCTTTTGTGTTTCACCTGTAAATTCAGTTTTGGTGTACTATAAACGCCTTCCTAATACTTGGCGAGTTGTCTCTCACACGCAGGGGCAGTGATGAGAACGCAACTGTTTTAAAGTTATTTAATATTGTAACAAAATACGTTGAACAACATCTCACATAACGACTGTCCTTCATGTACCCAACATGACATTGCGTTGCGGTATTTCGATGTTAAGAGGGTGCACTGCTAAGTTTATTACCTGGGTATAAGTACAAGCAAACGCAGTTCACCTATTTGTGTTCATATCACGAGGGGACAAAGTTAGTACAGTGACTTCATTGCTCAGGAATTTTTATCAGCGTCTTACTTCTGACCCTGACGTTCTGGGAAATGGCTATTGAAGCAGCTTTAGCCACGAGGCGGCCTTTCTTTGCGGAAGGCCCCTTAAACAGATTTGTATCTAACCTTCAATAAATAAGGGAGCAAACCTCTTGGGTAAGAGACATATTCTGATGAAGCAATAAGAAGACGTAACTTGTCTGAATCCTTTCAGTGTATTTGCGTGACACATTCCGAACAGTCTGACCACACACGTGGTCACATTCCCTTCAAAGCCGTTGGAACGAAAGCAAGATGAAATCACAGCCCATTGTATCCCCTAATTCAAATGTGCGTGTGGTCAAAAATGCTTGGGGACGACTCAATGATCATTGACGATAAGAGGCATGGAGTACCTTCCAAGGTGGCCGCAGAAACAAAAGGAATCTCCTGACGTGATCAATGTTGTGAAACAGATGTCCCATCTCCTCGTTAGCTGAACATGCTATTGGAATAGGACATAAAATGGATGTAAAGCCGCCATTTAGGCCCATATGAAAGACCTGTAGGGAAGACAACTCAAAGTTTTCTGAACCATTGGCCATCGGGTGGTTTAGGCCATCTTTATGCACTCAAAACAGTTCGTCACCGCGACAAACCTACCCTGGTAAGTCCGGCTGTGATCTGAGGTTATCGTATGACTAACTTTTTGTTGTTATTCCTTTTTGATCTTCATTGTGATTTTGACATTGAATGCAGTCTTCTTATCTACCCGATAATTATTTTCCTGTCCCTTCAACCTCGTGATATTTCATATAGGTGACGAGCTCGTGCATGGTCAAACTGCTCGAAATGTGTTGTTCAAGTGCACTATTCGATCCATCAAAGTCACGTCCTCATATTGCCTTATCAAAATGCGTAAGGGGAACCACCTATATCCTTTAAATATATGCAGTCAAAAAAACAGTCTTCTGTCTTCCATCTGTCAGGCATAGGAGCTGGAGGCGTCCCACTTGGACTTGTGGTAACCCCCTTAGAACACTACACAAAAATGTCAGTTACAGGGAGGTATGGTTTCAGCAAGGATCCCTCGACAAATACCGGTTTCGACAGCTGCCCACCGAAAATTTTCGTTTTGCACTCTTCTAGAACACCATGGGGAGGCGAACTGGATTGAAATCTCACAAAAGAGAGCACTTCTGATTCCGTTTAAACAAAGTACGGTAATTTCAACTTCAGTTTCAATTGACACTATGTAAGGGCGTTTGTGAGATATTCTGTACCTGATCCATTTAAGGTTCATTTTCACTTCTTATACGACGGGTAACTCCAGCAAAGTGTCCTCATGATTTCTGAACAATTGCGATGTCCTGTAATATGGTTTTATGCAGAGTAATTAACTCTTGGTTGCATTGTGTTCTCTGAGCTTGGTTGTTTGATCTAGGAGCTTTCAGCATCTTCATACGCAACTAAAAAACCCAGGTCAGGGAACACAATACGAGTAAGGCCATCCACCTGGACTACCAATCTTCTGCACCATTTCAGAGTAATTGACTCTTGGAGCGGATTCACGATGGAAATGGCACCATAACATTAAGCTGATTAGCTCGAGAAAGTGATAAACAAACATGTATTCGAAAACAGTTAGCATAAGCGCACGTTCAGATTCGATTAACCCATTAACCAGACTCTAAACATTAACAGTTTTCTGTCAAATGGTTTAAATGGTTGTTGACGGAATAGGAGAAGCTTTCACTTAACTGGCTTCCGTGTTTATAATCCGTGGATCACTACTCTTTTTGGTTGTCAACCTGTTGTACAAGTAAAGAAAGGTGAGAAAGTGGCGATTAAAATGTGAAAATTCACTTAGTTCTGGGCAGATCCCAGACACACATCAAGTGGGTATCCAGTTGGCGTTTAAAAGATTCTGACGAAGTAGCCTGGATCACATCTTCAGGAAGAGCGTTACAGGGTTTAAAAACTCTTAGGGAACAGAAGTTGTGCCTGACATGCAGCCTGCTATGTTCCAGGCTTTGTTTCTGTGCATGTCAGGATAAAACAATTATCTTTAGTTACTCCTGATCTATTCTTTCTGTGCATCTCCGGGACTATGACTACTTAGTCACTATTCATACATAAAAAAGCACAATTCAATGGAATTTTACCTTATTTTTCCTACTGAGGAACATCGGAGATAAGTTCTTGTTTTTTCAACTATTTTTGGAAAGCGGAATGTATGAATGTCTCAATAATGGCTGTTGATGAAGGTTCTGGCTTATGTTGTCGATAACATTGTGGAATTCATTCTCTTCATTTGGATATATCAATAATTAAGCCTAATCAACTTTTGAGATGGCGGATCTGGAAGCTGTGTTGGCGGATGTCAGCTATTTGATGGCGATGGAGATGAGTAAATCAACTCCAGCCGCTCGGGCTAGTAAAAGGATAGCGTTACCTGATCCGAGGTAATTCCCAAGTTATTAACTTTCTGCTATACTTTTGGATGTTTTCTACTGCCCTTTAAACTGAGTCTTCACTTCTTATCTAAGCTTAGCAAACTTTTCAAGATCAGGGATTTTTAATCATTTTAAGGCTGTCATATTCGAGATTGTTGAAAATCTGCTTGAAGAAACTTTCATATAATAGTCAAAGCTGTTCCCACATCACCATGCCTGTGTAGATGGTTTGAACTCCCATATCTAGTTCTTAAAGCCCATCACGTCCGACCTCATTCTCAGTTACTTAAAAAAACTTGCAGTCATTCGGGGTGCTATTTTTTGCATTTTTGGAACCCATGCGCACAGTAATGTGTGCTAGGGATTTTAACCTGTGGTGGTGCTCTAGGTAGACGTAGCTAGTTGTAACGAGCATCCGCTGCATCGAATGTACTGTGATTCACTTGCCAAGTTTGTGATTACGATATGGGTGTGTCGAAGCAGTTAACGTTTGCATGAAAACTTTCAAGCGATCAAACGAACTAGGTAGTATAGATTATTTCCACAGGATCGTAATTTTCTCTATATATTATGTAGGGATTACAAGTAGGTGGTTAGAAATTACCTTCATGTGCTTTTTACTCATTTTCCCTCAAAAGCTTGATTTTAGAGACGAAAGATCTTTAGTGTCCTTTGGGTTACGTTTAGTAAACCATCAAAAGCTGTTTTTCTTTGGTAAAAGTTATCTTAAGCTTAGTGTCATTCTCCCCTCTTTATGCCATGTTCAAATTTTTTGACCGGAGTATATGGTATTGTCACTGCCTACCCGGCTATTCGTTATTCCTACTCTTTACCGTACTGCATAACTGTGGTCAGCTATCAATGGCTTCATGAATTGTTACATTGTGTGTTTGTAGCTGGGACCAACTCGACAGTCGACGCTTGAGTGGTATAATTGGTAGCTATTGGTGTGGGGTATGGGTTAAGAATTCTTATTGTGGAGTAAAGGATGGGCTTTAATCATATTTTCGTTTGGGCGTACGTGATTTTGTCGGAATAAGTGCATGAACTATTCATTAAGAAAAAAAAGTTTAATTTATAGATTAGTGCATCACTCGGTTTTAAATAGTGACTTGGTAGGATGTTAGTAGTGTGTGTCAGCAATTTTCATCTTGATGTAGGCAGGTTGGTTCTGCATCACAACCCAGTGATGCATCATATTTGCCATAGTTTGCTAGCTAGAGGTTATATTCTGTCGTCACTAGGATGGCTTTCGTATAAGTTTATTTGAATGGGATGCTAAACGTGTCGCATCGTCAGTTTTTTCATCCAGTGTGTCACTCTCGTGTTAAGTTTCGGAAGAGTTGCTGTTTGGTGTTTCAGTTACTGGTGATCAAACACTTCACGAACAGTTGTCATAAATGTATTGGAGGGAGTAACTACATCTCTCTGGTCTATAATTACGTTATAACTAGATAATAAAGATAACTACATCAATCCTAGTGGAATGGCTGCACAACTAAACTCGTTTTATATTTTCTGACGCGCACCGTCTAAATTGTGTATGAAACACCTTGGTGACTTAAAACTAAAAATGCCTTATTACAGAATCACTGACTTAACGCTGAGATTAGTTTTAGCTTCAGGCAAGAAAGGCATTTAGTGGAGTTTCGAACTTGGTGTGGGGTATGTCTTATGTACCAAGTGAGTTTGTTGTTTGGTGAAATGATAGTGGTGATCCACAGCGTAGTGACCGATGGAGTTAGTGAAGTTGAAGGTTGTTAATCCTAACTGCTTAAGTTTTCAAATGATGTTCGACCTTTTGGCTTTATCTGCAATCTATTTCTTGAAGTAAGTGTGGTCACACAATGGTCTTAATGTGACATGTAATTTCCTTGACCTTTCTAGTTAATCTGTATTTTGGATCCAAATTTGAAAGATGTCCTATCTGTTGCTTTTAAAACACACAAATAATGTCGAACGTTTCCACATTCTCACCTGGTACGTATGTTAAATGACCGTTGAGATTTTACCAACCTGCATTGCTGACCTAATACCCGATTTTAATTTACGGGGTTATTGTATTATGTAGGAGTGTTTCCTGTCCTATTATAGGACCGTAGGATATTAGTATTTCAGTAGTGACATCCCTGTAACTTTCAGTTCCGAAATATTGGTCTTGGATCTGTTAGGGAATCTGGACTTCGTAGTGGGGGTATTTGAGGAAACCCAGATAGAAGGTTGATGACTACATTGTATGCTTCAGAATTGGTTTGTGTTGCATGTGAATCCATACCTTGTCATCATCTATGTTGCAGTATGACATATCTATACTCCCTTTGCCTTCATTAGGCTTTTTATTAGAGTCCTGATAGCTGCTACCTTGATGCTGTGGTCGGGCTTGCATATCGCAGTAACCCGATGCGATGTGCTGGTAGGAACATTTGTTCTTTGAATTCCTACCGTATCAGGTTTTTTGAAGTGTTGCGACGAAAGCAGTTATATTTATAGTGCAGATAACTGCCATATGTTAGGTACTGCTGGCTGGACAGGGTAAGACAACAGTCAAGTGTTTTCCCCAGATGATCGGAGGTTCCTACATATGCTGCCTTCTCTATTAGCAGATTTCCTTCGGGCTCTGCCGTCATGTGAACTAGTCTGTTTGCTCTTCTAGATACCCTTGTACAAACAATTTCACGGTGTGGATAGCTGAAAAGTGCCAACCGCCCACACTCACCCCCCAGCATAAAGAACCTGACTGAGCATGAACTTCCTTCCTCGCTTTTATCTCCACTCTTATCTTTACTTCCTGATGCCAATATTAAGTCCCTTATGGTTTTCTGATCTCATCCTGCAACCTTTGTTAACTATCCTAGCCACCAAAACACTACTCTTAATTCTCTGAATCCACCCTGCTTTCAGTGTCCGAACTTTATGCGAAATGAAACAACAGGTATTGCACAGACTGAAATGTCGAGCCATGCCGGATCTCTGTGATGCGTTTATGGGACCCAGGTGTGATTATTTATTTGGCCTCAGGTGACTAGTGTGGTGAGTCTGCACAATTTGCTTAATGAGTGTCTGGAGATTCACTGGTTCGTTCCTGTAGACCCGCTATTGTATGTGTAATACCGGGTTGTAGAGCCGTAAGTGGATTTCTCTACTGGATATCAGTCTACAGCTGAATATATGCAGTTTGACTATGAATGGATCCGTAAGAACTGGGAACGACTTTTGTCGACGCCCATTCATAGTTTCCGCTTACTCTTCAATCGGCTGGAATTTAAATGGTGCTAAGAATGAATTCTATCAAAAAATATCAGTTTCGCTGCATAGAGCAGGTCGTTCAAATGTAGACATAATAGCACATGACTTTAATGGTCATTTTGGGAAGCTGAGCCAATTAGAAAGACATTTTGAAGGTGTTTACGGTAGTGGTGTTGTGGCTCATTGGATTAGAAACTTTGTCATGAATCAATTTGTTCATCGATCACTTCTTCACCCTTCGACAGGTTTTGTAACAGCATACCTAGCAGCGCCGATTACTTGCCATATTTCCTGACTTGAAGGCAGCATTTTGATTTAGTCGACCGGAGGGACTACCAAACAATTGTGTAATACTAACCCAAGCTCTCTTTTTGAGCTCACACAGCCATGTAAGGGTGTATGTGGAGTTGTCTGAAGTGGCACCATTTGGTGCCACCAGGTATAGCCGCTGTCACTATTTTTGTTTAAATTTGTTGAAGACTTACTAATAGGCACAAAACGGGGTACCTCCGACTTCAGAGGGAGGGCATCTGGTTAACATGGAGTACGCAGACACTATCCTGTTTGACAGAAACTCCGGTAAAATGCATAGTTTCCTGAGGGTTATGAGCACAAATTTGCGTTTTGAACCTCTCAATTTTTCAATGACGCTTTAGTACTGGTCTACACTTACTACCAGTTTAAGGATAGGGAGTGAAGTGATAGAATGCGTTTATTACTTTACTTGGAAAGTTTCGTCAACCCAAACGGGTTAGTTGTTGATGAGAGCTCGCATCGGATACAAAAAGTCCGTTCGGTATGTGCCAAATTACTCCATCTCTGATGCCAGCAAGGCATTCGACTGTCTGTCGAAGGATGCGTATACTGCACTGCAGTTAAGTCTGTCTTGGACGGTTGTGAAATGCGCTCTTCGAAAGCAGATATTAGATTATAGCTTTTGACCGAAATTGTCTTCGCAGCGTTGCTGGCGTGTAATGGAACCATCGTATGAGCAATGTCAAGGTTAGGTGAAGGGTACTAGGCATGATTGGTAAGTCAATAGATGACATTGTGAACCCTCACCGACTGAATTGGCTTGGACATGCGATTTGCAAAGCAAGCCACCCCCAACTTGGACGTGGACTATTAACTGAGGTAAGATTAGGTTGGAAAAAGGCTAAGGGTGGCCACACTAAGACGTGTTAGCAGCCTATAAAATCATTGTTGGTCTGGTCCATTTAGGGAGGTGTAAACTAGGGGGCTTCCAGATAGAAATTTTTGGTGAGTAATTCTTGATGATTGCGCAAACTCGACTAAGTTATCACGGTGGTATTTACTCTTTATCGTCTTAGAGGTGTTATGAAAATTTTCATTAGCCTTATTTATTCATTTTGCCACTTCTGTTGCATTTTCCTTCTTTGACATAACTCTTTTTACCCACTTTTTGCATATTTCTGTAGTGTAGCAACTTGAACCTATGCAGTTCTGTGCGAGGTTCTACGTTAATTTGTCTTGTTGTATGTTACTGATATGTTCATTATTATGTTACTTTGTTGATTTGAACTCCTGTTTATTGATGAAGTATCGCAAATTAAACGGAGTCCTATGGCACTAATACATATGTTTGTCTATTATTCGGGCTTTAAATAAGAACTGCTTCACTTCACTTTCATAGCTCCATTGGTTTAAAGAATTGCATCACTTTGATTGGAGATAGACTATTCAATTAACGGATAGGAATTTCATTCCAAAAGTCTGTACTTCTAAAAGTAGATGCGTAATTTTTTTACAGCTTTAATAAGATACTTAGAAGAAACGTGTCTGATTAACACTACTCGTTTTATCAATCTGAAAGAGCGACTCATACCAAGCGCTCACCTGACTGAATGTAGCACCCATTAAAGATATCTTGGTGTTAAACTGTTGCGAAAGTTTGTATTAAATGTGGGCGTCCCTGCTACGTATGGGGAAATGAGGTTTATAAGTTAACGTCTGACACTGGAAGAAACACTTTAGTTCAGTATGTCTAGTACTTTGTAAAAAAACAAAGTATCGGAATCTATTCCAGAACCATGTTGCGGTAATATCTGTCATTCTTATGAGGCTATTTCATTGATTTTTTGGAGACTTCGTAAAAGTTGTGCAGTATGACAATACCTGATAATATGCGTCATGTAAACTGTAGATATATGTTATTTGATTAATTATTGTCGGTTAATTAACTATTTCTGAAGTAATACGGCTAATATTTTAGTCATATTCCCTGCAAATATCCTCAGCAAGCATTATGGTCCCGAGTTTTAACAGTTTAAACGAATCTTTTTGTTAGTGAAAAAATCTGTCCGTATGTTTGTCGACTGGAAACTGAAGAATTCACATGAGATCAGGCTTTACTGTGTAAAGGTCCGAGTTGTTATACGTCACGTCAGCAACTGAAGGTGCAAGGGGTGAAATGATAAATCAACGTAAAACTTTGCGCAGAAGCGCATCACTTTAAGTCGCTACAGTTCACAGTATTGCGTGATACAAATGGATGGGAAAAGAATGGTACTGAAAGTAATCAGTATGCAGAGCGAAAAGATGGAAATAATGTAGGAATCAATAGATCAAAGTTTACTCAGCAACTTTGTGCATATTTATACATTAAACAACTAGCTACGCCTATGTTGAGAGTTATTGATACTATCTACTCCCCCAAACCTCGTCAGGCGGAGTCGAGTTCGAGCCTGTGACCCATAGGTTGGAAATAAAGTGCCAAGACCAGTAATTCAAAGCTGGACTTCATTATTTACTTTAAATCCTTCTCTTCCCTTCATATAACTTCCAGTGAAATAATGTAGTGGTCATTGAAATTTATCTGAAGTAAAGAAGGGTTAAAGTAAATAATGAATTCATCTGTGCCATTGTTATTGATACAGGACTGTATCATCTGGAGTTCCCAACCACTGATCTGGTTCGCTTCACGGACTCCATCCTATAGGTCTGCATGGTCCAACGTATTTCACATGAATAAGTGAATGAAAGTCAATTTCCGAGATGAAAATCACGACGTAAACGACCTACTCAAGAGCTTAGTGAAGACAGTGTAACACTACTACGTGGGATTCGTGTACGGAACCTTCGGTAACGCGATATACTTCTCAGGCAACAGTATCTTTCAAACATCGCTACACGACCTCTTAACCAAATAGATTCACAGGTGCCTTCAAGTCAAGTAATTATTATATTATTTGTCCCTTGGGTTCATAGTGGAACATAGGGCTTCAGTAGCACATCTCCATTACACTCTGTTCTCTGCAGTCTTTTGAACCTGGCTCTACGACTGCCCATAAGCTTTCATTTTTTCCTCACACGATCTCCATGTCACCCTCGCATCAGACGTCCAACTCGTCGTTTCCCCTTTGGATTCCATGCGAGGACCTGGGCTGGCGCATAATGTCCTCGAATGGTTTTCTCAGTGTATACCCAATCCATCTCCATTTTCTTCTGCAGATTTGTTGGGCGATGGGTTCTTGGTTGGTTCGTCCTCAGAGTTCCTTGAAGTCAAGTAATGCGGTTTGTAAAGGATATCAGCGTAAACACCCGTCTTTCATACATGAAATTCCTCTGTGGGCTACAGAATTGGATAGCTTATTTCCTTTTGGTGAGATCTGTTTGTTTCTTGTCACTGATTACGTCTTTATACTGATAATATTTGCTGCGTATTCAGGAGCTAGTGGAGTACTATTGTCAACTGTCGGTCATTTTGACTAAGTCGGATTTTAAGGATAATTTCTTAGGTGGATTTTAATTGTTAACTTTTATTTTTAGCTTCGAACTGGGCTTTCGGTGTTTCCAGTCTTAAAGTATTTGTTACTGAGTACCAAATATTATGCATCCCAAAACGTGCAATCATTCTTCTGTTTTGCTTATCTAGCTCTGTACTTCTTCCCTTAGTTGTTATTTAACAGGTCTTCACGAATAATTATTGCCCTTTTTTGCACAGTTTTACTTTGATAAATCTATCTGTAAATATGATTATGCCGTATTAGTAACAGTAATTATTAATACATTAGGTATCTCAAGTGTTTAGTGCTCCTCTTTTCATCGGTAGTTTGTTGTTTTCAAGAATAATGGATGATGTAACTCAACAACCTTATGGGGGTGTATGTAGTAGAATCATTTGCTGTGTAGGAGAAAATAATACTGTCGGATTGCTCAAAATGTGGTAAGTGGGAAAAACGAAAGACGAAATGCACTCATTAATCATATGCATGTTCGTGCGGTAGGCGATAAGCCACACCTATTATATGAAGGTTGATGATACTATCTGACTATCTAAACCTCATGTAAAGCACTGTCTGGAAAACATATTTTGAATTCACTCAGCTACTTCGTGCGCATTCGTGCAGGTAGCAGTGAACCACATTTCATGTATGAGGAGTGATGTTACTACCTGGTTGCCCAAACCTCTGTACGTGGGGCGGTGTTCGAACCCATAACTCAATCAGTGGTTTGAAGTCATCTCCATAAACCAATGAGCCACAACTCCACCGAAAACATATTAGGTCACTTATTATCAGAACGTGTGTAAAAATTAAGGGGAATTGAACTCTTCCTGTTCTGGTGACTCACTCCGGCAACTGTATGGGAAAACGTATTGCAAGACTTTCGTTGTTCCATTTAATCTTTTTTTCCGTTTCGAGTCCTTTCACGTCTTCAAAATTACACTTTACAAGGTTTTTTGATAGCTTATTATTTCAAATTATGGGCAGGGAATGTGTTATTTGAGTGATTCCAGCAGGCGAATACTTGTAATCTCATAATCTTTCTAAAACTTCTTTTCAGTTTATACCAATGTGTACGAAACGTCCTACGAAGTCTGGACTTCATGCAATAATGTGTTCGCACTCGTAGTGAAGGAAATGAGAAGACAGAGATGAAAGAAGGAATGTTTATTATTGACATGTGGTACAGTAGTGGTTAAATATTAGTACACCTTGCACTAAGACAGTTATCTGCATAATGTGCTTCATTTCCTCTTCTGCTTCTCTTTTGATTTGCTCTCAATGCACCCGCGTTATCTCTTGCGTTTCTCTAGGCAGAATCCTTACCCATTGCTGGTAATTCTTTATGATTTCTGTCGCCCTCTCAACATATACTACTTATATCCATTCTTATCAGCAACGCCCAATACAAAAGTGCTTCACTGATGTCCTTACCTTTAGATTACTTCATTTATGGTGGTTTCGGAGTGTGTTAAGAATAAATTCCTTTTCACATGTAATTATTCCCAGTTTGGAAAAGTATTCACTATTATATGGAATCCAGGGATATTTCTGCACACTGCACTTCCATGATGATAAATTTTAATTAGTGGTAACGTCTAGTTTTTTTGCCGGTAATAAGTCATTATTTTAAAATTGTTTTATTCTTTATTTGCGGTAATTTGATTGGTCGAACAATTCGATCCAATAAAACAACGAGTATATCGATAAATAAGTGATATAACTTGGTTCGATGCTAATATTATTGTTTATCGATCGATTGCACTGAATTTTGGTGATCAAAAAACGGAGTAGGTATCCACTAACTAGTTATTCTAGAGCCAATAACATGAAATATGGATGATTTAGAGTTGTTTTTTCAGCGATCAATAGTGAATTACAATCGCACAAAGGTTGAGTATTATTATATGGAATAGCGCTGTTTGTATGGGCTAATTTTTTCCCCAGGTGTATGCTGATGTGGTGTTTAGGTTTGCATAGAAACACTTCAGTCGAAACTCACTTTCATGAAATGACTTTTTCTGAACCCAACTGCGTTATTAAAACACTATTACTGAGGTATAATGGTCACATAGTCAACTTTTTACTGCCATTGCATCTCTTAAAAGGTTGTTTTCTGTAATTCCAGCATCCGTGGCATCATGACAAAATATTTGGAGAAGAACAATCAAATCACTTTTGATAAAATTTTCAACGAGAAACTAGGTATGTCTGTTACCTGTAATTTGTTTAATGACTCATGCTTTTCTATTAAGGCTACTTGCTATTCCGAGATTTCGCGCTCAATGTGAGTGAAGAGCCCGTTCCTCAGCTTACATTTTACGAAAATGTAAGAAAATGGTTTATTTATTTGATGTATCTGTAGATAAAAAAGTTTGAGAAGTTGGAGACAGATGAAGAACGTATAAAGCTTGGTCGAGAAATTTATGATCAGCATATTATGAAAGAGCTTTTATCGCATAATCACGTACGCATAGTTTTAAAAAATAACTTTTGTTGCTAACAGAAATTCTCTAAAACCACTGTGGATCATGTTCATGAGTTACTTACGCTGTCTCAGAAAACCAAAAAGCTGCCCCCAGATACATTTTCTGTATGATTTTACGCTTAAAAAGTTTATTCTCCGATATTTTTAGTTGTATGTAGATGAAATCATTCAATCTCTTCGTGGCGATGTATTTGAGAATTTTCTTCGCAGGTAAATTGGAATTTTTCACTTACTTCTTATCCGCTTATTTTCTACTTACAGTCACAAGTTCACGCGATTTTGCCAATGGAAGAATTTGGAACTGAATATTAATGTATGTCCATATTAAATTACTTTACCTTTATTTCACTTTATCAGCTGACTACCAATGACTTCAGTGTACACCGTATCATTGGACGTGGTGGTTTCGGTGAAGTTTATGGATGCCGAAAAGCAGACACGGGTAAAATGTAAGTACACTATGATTAAAGCTTTCCTTTCGTAGGTTCTAAGAATTCGAAATGAGGTGTAGTTAAGACTCCTAACCATATATTCATGTATTACAGTATGCAAAGACCGTACCCATTCTTGTTTTCGCATCTTTTAGTTTCCCACTGTAAGTTAAATGTACATCCAAATCAGAATATAGGTGTAAAATGTTATGTTTTCGAACACGCTACTGGTATATGTATATATTCCGAAACGAATATAATGCGTGCGCTCAGCTGACAGCTAACTTGGTACGCAAGAGACACTGACTGCAACCCCGGGACGAATAGAGAGAAGACCGAAGCTGGCAGATAGGAGAGTGTACTACTCCTAGAATATAATAACAATGAATCAATCCAAAACACGTGAATAAGTATGCACATGAAAAATGACCTTGTCCGCAATTGGAGAAATTCGCATAGTGAGAATAAAAGTTAACCAATCAGCGAATTACATTACAACGGGGACAGAAATAGGCTATTCGTCATACCGTAAAAATACCGTGGGAATGGACACGTTAAAATGTTCAGATCAATAAAAATGTTTTATACAAGACTGGGGCATCACAACATAAAACTTGGGCACTATGTTAGAATTTAATTCAATATCATCAAGTAAATAATACTAGATCATTGTGTTTTACATCAAATAAACAAATTTAATGTGGAACTACGCCAGAATATCTTCAAATCTCTTCCAGTTCATCTCTTCATGCTTATAACTCACTTTTAATTCAGTCAGTTTCTCCAAATATTCATACTTCTGTAGTAGTAGTAGTAGTAGTAGTAGTAGTAGTAGTAGTTTACGGAAGGGTCGCCTTTAGTTTCTCGGAGTTATTTTCCCAACAAGAATTTAAAGACATTATCACTTTTGTCGCAGTAGTCAACAGCCTTCAATACTGGAGATGTTAAGTTTCGTAATTTGATTTCTATCTGCACGAGAAGCACACTACTCAGATAAAGACATTCGCGTTCATAATATGCCGATTCTGTGCCAGTAATCTACCTTTTGAATTCTTTGGAAATCTGATGATCCATTTTTATGGAGTAGAAAATTGAAAGATAAGAGATCACAATTTCAAATAAGTTCAAGTTAGTAATCACCCTTCCACGTTTCAATAGAATCTGTGGAGAATTAGTATTCATCATTGTTTACTTATTGTTACTCCTAACGTGTCTAACGAATGCAAATTGGTTTGTTGTTTCTTTTTTCAAACCATATTGACAGCACCTTTCAATTTGTTGCTTAAACAAGGTCACCGGGAACCGAGCTAAATGTTGATCCTTGATGACTTTGATTTTGCGATGAAAAAGCACATTCAGGTCTAAGCCATAATCTATGGGTGTAAAATATAACTGGTCAAATACCGTTTGGTGTCTCTCTGTCTCAGTTATATCTGTTATGGTAAGAGAGATATATGGCTTTCAGGGAATGCCGCGTTTGTATGGTCTCAAACTATTTTTGGATTTGTAAGCAGGTGTTTCGAGTAAAGGTATTTGATAAGTTGCATATGCGAATTCATACTGAACAGTCGTGTTTGAAGTAAATGAGACTAAATTTCTAGTGGTAAAAAACGCATTTTACAGCACAGTAATCAAATGAAGTAGCCATGAAGAAAACGCATCACAAACAACTTGGGTTTAACTGCCGAATAGAATCAAAGCGTTTCTAGCTACCACATGGACATTCATCCAGTAGGGAATGAGCCATATCTAGTTTGTGAGGGCTAATATTACTACATGGCTGCTCAAAGCTCGGTCGGCTGAGATGTGTTCGAACCCGTGGTTGAAAATCAACTGCCTGAACCAATCAGCCACAGCTCCACAAGTTTGGCTGTCGCGTACCACTTTATCTTTTTTATGAACAGATGTGGTGAACGTTTACTGAAACTGGGGGGATTGTTACGGATTGGTATTATCAGTCGTTTTTTGGGCAGTTGCCGAAATTTTAAACTGGAGATAGATCAAATCCTAGTTGCTGTCGGCTAATCATATCGAAAAATTCTCTTAACAGGTATGCTATGAAATGTTTGGATAAGAAAAGGATTAAAATGAAGGGTGGAGAAACTTTGGCTCTGAATGAACGTGTCATGCTTTCACTTGTCAGTACAGGAGTAAGTATTTGTTCTTTTCATCATGTGAAATTATTTCTTTTTACTGTTTATTCTTCAACTACAAGGAAAGGAGTCATTTGACTTCTTGCCTCTTGTAGTTAAGTCGCTTGTGTTCCCTAGCATTTTTGATTATGGTCATAATGACATATTTACTACATTTAATCGAAATTGGAAAAAAAAAATTATTAGTTTTATGGGCTATGAGTGTGGGACAATGGTAGCAATTGGAATTACACGAAAGCTTACACATATGCGTATATCGAACTGTTTTTTCTCTCATTCTGCATTCACTTTTTCCAGGTCTCTTTTTGAACATACTTGCTGGCTGAGGCTACATATCCAAAGTAGTTTGAGGTTTATGAGAATTTTATTTTTAAGGCAGTAGAATCCCCATAAACCTAAAACTACATTACTGTAAAGTGCTGATTAGTGATATGCTTCGAAATGGATACCAAAAAGTCCTAATAGGAAACCGTAACCTGTGAGGTCAACCGGTCGGAAGTGAAGTGGATACCCATAGAAGATCTTGGTGGATAATCGCGCTGTATTGCAAACTAATAGACGGAGGAAACTGTGGACCATTAAACTCTGACCCAGTGACTGGATGGTTAGTGCGTTCTCCATGAAACCTGAAGGACCTGAGGTCGACCCTTCATAGGGTCGTGGGTGCGCACTGCTGAAGTGTCCCATACTAGGACGAAACAGCTATCCAGTGCTCTCAGGTTTCCAACGTTTCTGCAACTGATGTCAGTGCGTGATGAATACTACTTCATAAATACTTATCCAGAGGTTTTTCATTCAGTGACTGTAGAAATTTATTAAATACTTTAGCATAAAAAAGTGATTACTGTTAGTTTCTATGACCCTTACTACTGATCATGTGTGTATCGTTTGAATTCGTAATCTATTCAGTAAGTCGTGTAGTTCATTGTCATTAGTTTTTGTCTGGAATTGTTTTGGTATTCTAGAAAACTTCATTGGGTCATATTGATTTTTTTATTCGTTTATAAAAAACGACTTAAATTTGACTGTTCAAGGAAATGTGAGTACCTGTGGGGTTTCAAGGGAATTTCTATATTGATTTCTACCCAGCATACACACAGTCTTTAGTAAAATAACTTCAAGGCATGATCCCCAAGTAATGTATTTTTCGGGGGATTCGTGGTGGTAAAAATTCAAGAGTTAAACACATTTTCCTCGGTTTTTTGAGATACTGTTCTTCCTGATCCATACAATGTTCCGTTTATGTTTAATTAGGTTGGAAACAACAAATGAAGTCATTCAGAATTTCTTGTTTCTCTCCGTAATTGCACCAGCTCCAGTACCACTTGGAGTAACTCCACTCGCAAAATATCTAATACTTCAAATGATGTTCAGTCCTCAAAGTACCCATTTTACCAAAATGATTTCGCTCCTCTAAATTTCTCATTGCAATCGATATCATCCGACTTAGGCACTAAGTGCTGTCGATTTACCTGTCTTTCTATCATTCATGTGTGGACTCACTGCTCACAGGATCATTTAGTTCAGAGGTGAAAGGAAATTGGAATCATCCTATTCCGACGACAGTTTATCTTTATCCTATACACCTGTGGTTCACTAGTCTACGCACTCGAATTTCAACCGATAGGCCACAGGTTGGAACCCCGCTTAACCTACCGAGGTGTGAGCAGCCAGGTAGAGTATCATTATCCCATACACAAAATAGGTGCGGCTGATTGCCTGTTGCACGATAAGTGCATCTCGATTTTTTTTAACCCAACTTACGTCTGAACACAACAGTAAACACCTGGAGGGGGCATATTAGTTACTACAGTTACAGTCCACAGGTAAAACTTCACGAAATTGATGGTAGCCTAGACTGATGCTTGTGAATTTTCATTTCCAGGACAGAAATGTGGAATTTTTCAACTTTATCACCTTACTTCTCGTTTAAATGTGATATTTGGCTTGTTATTGTGAATGAATGAAACAGCTTCGGTATTCAATTAGTAGTCTGAATAACTTCACGTTGAATTTTCCTCAGATTATACTCGAATATGCATAACTATACACTTTTTATATATGATGTAAACTACTGAATTATATAAAGATAAAAGACGTATAATATACATCAAGTATAAAGGTAAGTGGGTAAGGAAATCCAATAATTAAAAATCTAACTGGATGCCAAAACAAAAATAAGGTCTGATAGTTAACATTCAGACAATATCGAGGCATCCCCATAGGAGGCCCATATGCCAATAGAGGTCGGACAGTTCGATCCAACAAAACAACGGAGAACAACTAGTATGTCAATAAGAATAAAGTTTGCACTAAAATTTTTGCTGGATCGAAGAAACGAGAATTTTTCATTTGTGTTCGTGTGTCTTTTTTTGTTTACAGAACAAATAGGAAGCATATTCTAAAGATTTGATGAATCATCGTGAATACTTAAGCTATCCGTTGGTTAATTGCACTGGAAAAGCTGTGATCCCTTGGTTTGAGTGATGACCGTCAATTCAGTGAGTCACTGGTTCAAACTCACCACTGCCTACCAAGGTTCGGACAGGCAGTTAGCATCATATGTCATCACACGAAAGTTGTAACTTATTACTTGATGCATGAAGCTTCTCACACTGCATAATGTGCTTAAATTGAGTTGGGAATATTTCTTTTTGGAGGTTTGTGGAGATTTATTTATTGATTTCCGGTTGACATTCATCATGACCTGAAAAAAAACATTGGAGAAACATTGGAAGTCTGGGGGTCACTGAACAGCTGTTTTGTCCTAGTGTATGGGACTCCTCACCACACCCATGACTCCGCCAGAGATCAAACCCAAAACCTTCAGGTTCCTGCGGGCAGCACGTTGAGCCCTTGGATTGTAATCCGTTGGTTCATATTTGCTACTTGAAATCAACCAATAAATTCCTACAAACCTCCAAATTGAATTAATCTACTGTGACTAGCTTCGACGACGTCATTGAACGGAGGTTGCCGCTATATCACGAACTGACAGAAGTAGGAAATATAGACTATTGGATCCTAACCCAATGACTCAATGGTAATGTGCTGGTTTGCGGGACCTGAAGGTCATGGGGTTGATCCTTGATAGGGTCATGGATGTGCAGTGCTGAAGAATCCTATACTAGGATGATGCAGCTGTTCAGTATACCCATGTTTCCAATGTTTCTCCAACTGATGTCAGTTCATGATGAAAACCAACCTGAAATATTTCTTTTTTGATCCTTTCCTGGCATTCATGAAGGATATCCTAGAACGCAATGGTTTAATTCTCTAGTGCTATACTGGAAACAACTGTTTTCACTTATTCAAAGACAAATGTAAAAGCAGTAATTTATAAAGTTTTTATAATTTCGAAGAAGTTCATTTGTAACAGCCAACAAATCTTTTTCAACTAAGACTTCTTTAACTCGTATATCTATGTTTTCTCTTCAAAATAGGATGGTTGCCCTTTTATAGTTTGTATGACTTATGCCTTCCAAACACCAGAGAAATTGTGCTTCATATTAGATTTAATGAATGGTGGCGATTTACACTATCATCTAACTCAGCATAATATCTTTTCTGAATCAGAAGTACGTTTCTATGCTGCTGAGGTTATATTGGGCTTGGAGCATATGCATAATCGATTTGTGGTCTACCGTGATCTAAAGGTGAGTAAAAATCACTCTTCCCAATAGTATTTGTATTACACCTTTTTCTTAAACATTATAACTGCCTTTCCCCCTCTATTTGTCGTTATTATATTTGAGTGCATACTGAGTTTTTTTTTAAAAAGAGAAATCGTATTTCTCCTTGATTATACCGGAAATGAAGAAAAACAAGTGTTGTTTTTTTGGGCAGTAGTTTCAAGCACCGCAAAAGCTTGTTGATATGTTAGAAAGGTGATATATTTCTATCGATATATACTGTTTATTGCCTTCATATGATTATCTGGTAGTATAATTTGTTCTACTTCGTGTGATAATTGCTTACTTTCATCACATGCACAAGTTGCATTTATCTTCAAACATATAACTTTTCAATATTTTGTGAGCACATCTTGATTATCTATAGTTTGACTATGAAGTCAGTTTTTATTTATTTATTGAGATTATCTTTTGGTGTAATTAATAATTTTTACTCGATACGTATCACGTTTATAAGGAGCTTATCGTTTTTTAGTGAAATAAATATTGGATTACGCTTGAACATATATATATATTTTGTGTAACAATAGTGTTACATTAGTGTAACACATAGTGTTTTGTCACTTTTGACCTTGTGTTAGTTTTAATTAGTAAGTGTATGAAATAGGCTCACTTAACGTAACCAGTTAAATTAATTTACTTGTTTGTTTTTTTTATCCTTATGCAAACAGATGAAAACTGTGAATATTTTTCAGACTTTCAAAGTTATATGCTTTTTTTTCTTCCATTTGTGCAAGTAGCTTTCTTCCATTCCCCGAAACCCGTGCTTTTGAGATATTGTTGTTTAAGTAGGCTAGTTCAAAAAGTCGGTAAGCGTCTGATCATAAATAGGTGGAGAACTATCTTACTTTAGTGGTGATTTGAATTAAAAATGTTATGCGAATCAACCTAATTCATATCTGTGTACTTGACCATGACCACACTTTTTGTTCAAAGGTTTATGATACTATCCGATTACCCAGGTCAGAATGTGTGGAACGAAATCTGAACCCAAGACTCAATACTTGAAAGTCTCATTCTGAAATTTATGGCGACAACACGCAGTTACTAGTGCTGCTTTGTTGTAGGCGGTTCATTTGATGAGGTCATTTGAAACATGTTGCTCTAAGCAAGTCACACCTGTCCTTCTCTGTATAAATTGCAGTTTTGTAAACTCATTCATTTGACTCCTGTCAGTAGATTCATCGTCATGGTAGTTAAAGTCCAGATGTTGTCACACCGATGTTGTGTTATACGCTGTTTTCATTATCTCTGATCATTCAAACTGTAAGAATTACAGGTTGGTTTTCGTCATGGACTGACATTGGTTGGAGAAACATTGGAAACATGGGAGCACCGAGCAGCTGTGCACACCCATGACCCCACCCCACCAGGGATCGATCGGCCCCAGGACCTTCAGGTTCCGCAACCAGCACGTTACCATTAAGCCACTGGTTTGGGACCCAATGTTTCATATTTCCTACTTCTATCAGTTCAATAAAATCCCAACAGGCTTCCAAACTGAACTGTGGGAATTTGTGTTTAAAGTTTTGGGGTATGTTGTATAGTCATATCGAATTCAATTTTTTATAGTTGAAAGTATCTGTATTTTTAATTATTACTTATACTAACTTGTGTATTAACTTCATTTTTCGTATAAATAGCCAGCGAATATACTTTTGGATGAGTACGGCCATGTTCGAATTAGTGACTTGGGATTAGCTTGTGATTTTTCACGCCGCAAACCTCACGCTAGTGTTGGTACTCATGGTTATATGGCTCCTGAAGTACTACAAAAAGGTTGTCCATATGATTCTTCAGCTGACTGGTTTTCACTTGGATGCATGCTGTATAAACTGTTAAGAGGTCATAGCCCGTTTCGACATCATAAAACAAAGGATAAACATGAAATCGACCGAATGACCATGACCATGGTAAGTATTCATGTTATAAAGTGGTTTTCTTCACTTTTTTTATCTTGCCACGTGAATTCCTAATGTTGGCGAAACAGCTAATGGAAGTAGTGCAAGAAGTTTGGTTTTCAATTGGTGATTTCAGACTATGCAGATGCAGATTGAATTTAACATCTTATAAAACCGATCTATACTTGTAGTAGTGTCCCCATATCAAATTCACCAACATCTTATTGTTTTCAGGAGATTAAGAAATGCGGTAATATTTTCTGCACACACAGTTAGGGGTTTATTATGCTATATGACTGTTGTTTCGGCGGTTCGTAGAAAGTGGATTTTTGCAGTTTCTGGTAGATGACTAGTTATCTGTTTAATTATAGACGAGCAGATCTCGTTTCCTTCCTCTCCTCTGGTGAATATGCATTACTAGTGTGATTGGATAGAAATTTTATGAATACTCTACTTCCCTTTTCAGTTTGCCGTACCCCAAGAGATAGTCATTAAAATGTCTCACTTAGTCATATGTGTTCGTTAGTCTGGCCCCACAAGTACACAGTAGTGTAAATGTAAGAAAAGTTAAATCTTTGATGACCGTAAGATAGATTTAATCGTAGAGGTTACTCTTATTGTTACTATAGAGAACATCTTTGTCTTTGGACTATCAAAGTCTCTTTCTGAGAGTGAGACCTCAGACAATCGATTCCCACACTGATTCATGCGTTATTCTGTATCTCCTCTTCTTTTCGTTCATTAGCTATCTTCTTCACTTGGTTCTGCCATTTCCATTTTTGTATCATAAGTTCTGTCGCCTTGTATTTTGATGTGCTGATAATTCGATTGTTACGCAGTAACACCTGTTCACATGTTGACACTCACTGACTTTCTGACTGCATAGAATTTATGATGTTAAGTAATTTTTCTGTTGCATAAATCTTTCAGATTGGAAAACAAATGTCTGTTTATGCGAATAAATATTTTGCGTTTTGAGTTTTTCTCTCATTATCTATCAAAATCCTTAAATATATCTCTACAGAACTGGTAAATTGATTGAATCATTTTCTTAGTCTCTCTTAACCTGCCTTCACGAATTTCTGATTTGAGATGAGATGGTCTTTTTCCTCCTGTAAACCAATTATGGCTTGTATTTTGCTAATATCCTATCATACTCCATTTCGTTAGTTACAGATTTATTATAAATTATCATATTTTATAAACAACCGGATGATGCATGAAAAGGAAGAAGAATGATGTAAATAAGCTTGTCACTGTCGACACTGAACCTGGCAATACTGCGTAACGGTTTTAAGAAGAGAAAGGAGGAAAAGTAAATTACAAAACGTGTATAAATGTTAAAACGAATGGAATGGATCGGTGCCATTGAGATTGATGCTGAACCATATCATCTATAGTTTTCAACCATCGATTTAGTTTACTTCTCGGACTCCATTCTAAAAGTCTACATGATCCAACACGGTTTACATGAATAATCGGAAACTTCACTATTTGTCATCCTGAAAATCTTGCCTATTTTCATGAACCTCCGTTTATTTTTATTTACCCATACAGTTTTGTCGATTGTGATATCATCGTTTCTGCACGATTCTTCGTTGCATGCTGCTGTGAAATTTGATAACTTGAGCCGATATCCTTCTGTTGTCATCAGTTGTGCACTTTTTGTCCTTCTTTCTATCTATCTGTCTGTCTAATTGTTACATTTTGTTTTGGCCACCGATATTGTTTTTCGGAATAACGGTATTAGGATTGATATATTATACCGGGGTCAATGATTACTACACATACATAACCCATATCCCAGCTATCTCAGTCTGTGACAGTTTAGAAGCTCATCAAGTGGGGTATCTCTTTTATTGAAGACTCTATACTTAACCTTCATTCCTATGCTGGTCTCAGGGCACGTGGACTTATTTTATCTTCCAGATCTATTGTTTCATAGCCGTACAGTGAACTGCAACACAAGATACTCTTCTCTTAGCATACTATGGGATACTTTCTGAGCGTCACAAGTAGCGTAGACGACTAGAAACAGTGAATATTTGCATATAAGTGATTGTACGTGACAAACATTGTTTTCATTATCATTTTGTCTGCAGTTGTCTTTTTTGAATACTTTGGTATCTTTTAGAGCCTTGATATTCCTGACGGTATGTCTTGTGAAATGCGGTCGCTTTTAGAAGGCCTCCTGGCGCGGGACGTATATAATCGTCTTGGTTGTATGGGTCGTGGGTAGGTCATTTCTGAGCAATAACATTATTTAAAAATAGACATTTTTGTTTTGTATGAATTGTCGTGACAGTTTTTCCACATTCGTTCATGTTTTTAAACTTTAAGGAAGGAATCGCTTAACTGTCAGCAGAAACTTGATACATATATGCTGCATGCATTACTGAAATTGATTTCCCTTCACATTTAAACCCTTGGTGTTTACCATGCAAATTTTAGGTCAGTAACTTATGTCTTGGTGTTTTCCGTCTTTGAGATTTTAGTTTTGTTGTTAAACGCCTGCTTCATCAGACAGATTCATGAAGTGCTTCTCACAGATGATAGGCCTCCATTTCCTGCAGTACTTACAGTTTTCAATACTCCGTATGTTTAATAGTTGTTTCTCTTTAGTTCAGTGTTAATCATTCAGAATTACTTTTACTTGTTTTATTGTTAATTCTATCCTTGGTCAATTGTGTTATCTCATGTAGAGGATGAGATGAGGAAGATGCTAGAAACAGTTTGTAACAAACTTTCAGTGACAAATCTCAAAGTTGATATTCACAGTGTAAATGCATTCGGATATACAAACCTTTTATCAGCCTTCAATCGTTTCTTTGTTTTCATAGGCTTTTATTTACTCTATCGTGATATGTTTTTCGATTATTTTCATCTTTATGTGCTGTTTTAAGCTGCATAGTATATTTCAAGGCTAAGAAGAAATGTATATGAAGCAGACATCAACGAATGGAGCATAATCAACTTGCAATTATCAAAATATGCGATAAATAATGATTGATACTTTAAGGGTGTTGTGGAGCTTGTATGCCCCCAACATAGTCACTACACAATTGCAGATGTTGCTGTGTTGCGTATCGATGAGGTTAACCGGAATAAACTTAAGAACTCTAGAACCCTCATTTTATGATGGAGAATGAGGCCATAGTTTTACTTTTGTTTACCTAATTTTACGTAGAAAAATCATTACTACAGCTTGCTAACATTTATGTTACCCTTTTCACTACCCGATTATTGAGTTGAAGTATGTCTCCTATAACTGTAGCATCGCAGACGCTACATTAGGAACAAAATTTTATCAGTATAGGAAATCTTTAGTTTTAATGGCATCAATCGAAGCTAATGTTGGCAAATCGTAAATAAAACTTTTCTCTCACGTGTAGTAACGCTTATGACCTAGACGAATATTTTTCGTTTTTTGTTTGTTGACAACTGTTATCATGCGGAGTTGCTAGGATGAACGAAAATATTTAACGATTGATAGTCGATGGTTGAGACGATTCAACCTGAGTGATTCACAAACAGAAATCAAAAGACTGGAAATCGAATGGATTTATGGTATCTCGAACTGAAAACGTTTGTTAGTGAAAATGGACCCTATCTATACAGTTTACAGTAACCTTGAAAGGATAGGAATAGTTAGTACATCTAAAGAGACAGGAGCCAGTCGAAACGCTAGCGGGTCATACGAAATATGACCCCATGTGCGAGAAAAAGAGCGCAAAGTGAAACAGTTCAAATGTACCTAAACTGTAAGTATGGAATATAAGGGATCCAGACACCCCTAACAAAAACTTTCAAGCTTGAAAGTCTATCTCAAAAGAATCAGAACGTATTGGTTAGATACTGTCAGTAGTATGAATTCCACTTTATTGCTTTTCATGAATAACGTCTGCTAACAAACAGTTTGTGTTCACTATTATCGTAGTCATGCATCAACAGTTACTTTAATAATAATAATGATAATAGTGGCGCGGATGCATACATGCACTATCTTCATCTGAACAGCTCTACTTGATCACATCATCTCATTCCTTCTTCATCTTCCATTTTATTGCCTTGTTACTGGATATGCTTATGTGAGGTGTGGCAACTTGAACCTTTACGTGGTAATACCTGAACCTGTGTTGATATTGACTGATTGAATAATAATAATAATAATACTATGTGGTCAGAAGGTGGTCGACGTATATTCCGAGTAAATTCTAGTGGATACTTGCTCCAACTGAATTTAACCTAATTACTTAATAAAATAGTGCCAAGAGGGTAGTGCTCATTCCTATACGTTCGTAGCACTTGTTTATGTATCCTAATTTTGAGGAGATTATGGGAAAAGTTATATTTTCCTTTTAAGAAGTGCTGTGGTTAGTAGTAAAGTCTTTTATAGTGATATGTAATTTTCATACTTTTAACTCTCAACCTAAGTCTCATTAGGGATACTGTCCCGTATTTCAATAGTTAGTCACTTTGTTCATGTTATATATCATCAAAGTTACACATCATGTCAGGAAAGTAATGAGTGCCTTATGCCAGCCAAACTGTTGCTTTTGATATGTATCGATTGGGTGCCAATACGAAAATACAGTTCCGCAACTGACCTATTTGTTAAGCTGAGGTATTGAAAATATCGTTATACATTCACTAAATAAAGAATTTTCCACAATTTTTTTAATTAGATGCCTACAACATATTGTTTATTATCATACCACAGTGACGTTGGAGATCCGAAACAGTTTTCCATTGCCTTGTTACACTTTGATTCCTGGACATTTTCAATATACCTTCTCATGTGTTTGATGTTTATTGAATTGGTTTACCGACTCATGTCCTCGATCTTTTCAGCCAGTAGGTCCTGGGTTGAAATGTAACATGGGGTGTGGCATTACTGCGTAACAGTCCAAGTTGTCACACCTCATACCAGCACATGGAAAGTAAACAAATAAAGAATAAAGCAGTCGGAAGTCTCAAGAAGTCATCAAAAGAGATCCGAGAAGAGTGAGACAATAAGGAAATTGCGTATAGCGATTAAGATGTAGATAATGTATGGATGCATCTGTGCCACTGCAATCGTTTATGAGCGACATCACCTAGAGTCGCCAACCACTAGTTTCTATTGTCACATGGATCCCGGATCAGGAAGTTTACGTTTTTCTGCACGGCTAAGACTAACAGTCAGGAGCTTCATGAACAAATATCGTTTTCTAGTCTGGCCTTCTTTAATCATTTTCCTATCTGAGCCTACTTTAGCTAACATTGTAGCGAGGTAGAGGATGGCTAGGCATGGGTAACGCGTGTCCTAGCCACCTAGGTCGATGAAGGTTCACAACCTCATCAACTGACTTTCCTCTTCTACCCGAAACTATGTACCTGACTCGTACTTTACTGACGTAGCAACATCGTGACACAGCCTATGCTTCGAAGGCAATTATAATTGAACACCTAAACCTTTCCTATATCTGCTACCTTTAGTGACCATGTTTAACAGCTATGCACTAGAACGAAACAAACTGAAGCACAGCACACTTCTCTTAATTGACAATCAGATATCTCGGCGGCGCCACAGATGGGGGTAGGCTAGTGAAAGCCAAGTGAGCCTTTTGTGGCGCTGGCGTGATCTTCATAAAAGGCTACTTTCGGTTTCGTCAACTTTGGTCATGGAGACTTGGTAATTCCATAAGCATTTATACATTCAGTTTAGCACATAGTCTCATACATGTACATGTACAAGCTAAATGAGTCACCTTACGTACCATTATTATTACTCTACTCAGTTTACTACAGGTAGGTATTCACTAATACAAAATGTTAAATAAAAAACCCACTTCATATTTTCAAGGTTGGACAATTCGTAGTTATTTTTGTGTAAATCTAGAAGTTTCATTAAATTTCTTTGGGTTTTCATTTTTCCCACAGATTTAAAGCTGCATTTATAATGTTAGGTAGTCTAATTTGTTAGTTTGTAATGACAAAAGTTTGCGATAAAGTGATTTCTTCTATAATCTAGTTTTGGACAGCTTTTTAAACAACTTGACGATGCCAGTTCACCGTCCTAACTGTTATACTGTTTTTAACCTAAAATTTTTTGTTTTATTACGTGGGGTGTTTGTGGTATATCCTAACCGTTTATTTCATTTCTCAAACTTGAGTGTTTTTCCCCTCATCTTTGTATTTCTTCTCACGTCTTGTTTCGTTTTTTCTTGTCTCCTAAAAAACGTTTTCTTCATTTAGATCACTTGAAGTTCGTGAGCATCCATTCTTCAAAGGGATCGATTGGCAACAGGTGTATTTACAAAAGTACCCACCTCCTTTAATTCCACCTAGAGGTGAAGTAAATGCTGCTGATGCTTTCGACATTGGTTCTTTCGATGAGGAGGACACGAAAGGTATAAAGGTAAGAGTAGTTTAAAGGATGATGGTGATATATATTGCTACAGATTATTTAAGTTTGATGCTTGTCGACACTTATTATGCTCTCTCCTTGATTGTTTAACTTTATATCTGTGATGCTTGGTCCGTTTTAAGTAACACGTGCGTTATACGGATCGGGAAGTATACTCAGTACACCTAGGGGTAAGAGCAAAACGTCTGTTTTCGGATAGCAAGTCTTCCCTTTTTCGTCCATAGTGACATACCAACCTGAAATCAATAAATCCTCACAAACCTTCAAATTGAATTAATATAGTGCTAGTTAGTGACTAGCCTCGAGAGTTAATTTCTGAAGTTCCAACGACAAGTCGTGACCGGTGGTGCCAACAAAGTCGAACATGAGGACAGTTACTCAATGACGGCATTGGACGAAGGTCATGCTATGTCGTAAACTGACAAAAGTCGGAGGTATGAACCATCAGATTCCAACCCAGTGACTCAATAGTGACGTGCTGGCCGCGAGACCTGAAGGCCCTGAGTTCGACTCGTGAGAGGGTCATGGGTGTGCAACTGTTCGGTTATCCCAGGTTTCCAATATTTCTCTAACTGATGTCGGTCCATGATGTGTACCAACCTAAAATCATTAAATCTCCACAAACCTTCAAGTTGTTTTCATTACGGAGCCAACTTTTAAGAGTGAAAAGATCCGCTTGGTTTATTTCTGCGGCCAATCCGTCTCTTTCAGCGCTTATTGAAGTATCTGAAAGAAAGTGACCACTATGTGAAGTTGCGAATTAAGCCAATAATGCTACATCGCCATCGACTTCCCTTTATTGCTGAAGTATGAAATATTAGTATTGAAGTTAAATGACACCAGAAATCTAGCTACGTGTACTCTCACACTACGAATCACACATGTTGCTCTTAAAGTAGTAAAGTGTGTTCTCTATAAGTTTTGCTTTTGTTTTAGCATTCACAAAAACCATTCAGTGGATTATAATAGCATCTGTCTATTGTCATTTAGTGAACTTAGTCTGAAGCGAAAGATTGTGAACTGGCATAAAATTGAGTGTATAGCGTGTCGCTGGTTACGTAATTTAAGGGGTACGCTGAGTGTTAGAGAATTTCACCAACAATCATAGCACTAATCCAGTGAATGAAGATAATTTACAAAATATGCTAGTTATTCGTTATATCACATCATGTCACAATTAATCTCATACAGCCTTGATATTTCTTTATGGGATGAGCAGTATACTGTGCCTGAAAGGTTATCTGTTAACTCCCAGTTTTGATAAATTCTGTAACCATTTCAGAACTTTACTGTAACTGGGCAAAAACTCAGGAGAAATCTTTATAGTGTAGAATGTTCGATGCGATTTCATTTTTTGTGTAATTTTTTAAAAGACAATGGAGTGTAACCATTTGTTTACTGAAACGGATCTGTCATTTTCTGTAAACAAATGATAATTACCTGCAATCTGCCAGTATTCTAAGTTGTTCTTCGATTGGTTATTTATTTTAGCTTACAGAAGCTGATCAAGCATTGTATCAGAACTTCTCACTTGTTGTATCTGAGCGTTGGCAATTGGAGATAGCTGAAACGGTATTTGATTTTGTAAATCAGGAGGCTGATAAAATTGACGCTAAAAAAGCTCGTGCTCGACAGCGTTCTACACAGACAGCTGATGTCTCAAGTAGTGGAGTCACCACAAGTGCTAGCAATTTATCGAACACTGCAAATGTTGTAGTCTCAAATACTGGATCAGGGGGAAATTCAATTTCTGACTGTCTAACTGTTGATGGTGTAGCTTCAGATTGTATTGTTGAAGGTGAAGTTTTGAAACTTGGTGGACCATTTTTACAAACTTGGCAACGTAAATATTTACGATTATTTCCAAATCGTCTTGAACTGTATAACAAGTCTAGAGATGGTTTAGTCCTGAAAAAAGGTGTTGACGTAAGTGTAGTGTAGTATCTTGATAGCTTGGATGGCTTATTTTTATTTCAAGTGATCATTTTTGATATTTGAGTTTTGTTACTCTATGTTGAGGTATGTGTATGCCTCATAATCGCATTGACTTTCTTTTGAGTTCAGTGTCTTTGTTTAATCCTGTTTTTTCTTGATTGCATTTTTCTATGTATGCGCTTGATATTTTTGTAGTTGTTTTATTCTGTAAGAAAAACTTAGTCAAATCATCAGTATGCTTCATTTGTACCTTATTTTTGAAACAGCTTACCTAACACTCAACCTTGTTTTCAAAATCTTTGGGATCCTTTCTATGTGGAACATAACTAATAAGAATTGAAGATAATGATCAGTGGGGGACGTTTTTCTAACCTGTATTGTCTTAACGTTACTAATGTTTGGAACTCAATTGTTTAACTTTCTCCTCCATAGTAAATTAAATAAACTAAAATCATGGGCCAAAGATAGCAAAAATTGGAAGCGGATAGTGTGACATTATCTTTATTGTCCGCTGTTCTTTTAGTTTCTGTAGGCATATTTGAAAGTGGAGTTTATCTTATTAGTCAAATATTTTTGATTCTATCCAGCTTTACTGGTTAATAGTACAGCTATCGACCCGTCTCTAAAACTCCACAGTTTAGCATTGTTGGATAGGAATTTTCCTGTAGAAAATGCTATCGCCACTCATTTGTGAGGAATAGTTTTCAGTTATTCGTCCAATGACTCATTATTCTTGTAAAATAATCTTTTTGTGGAATAACACCTAATTGTCTTTTCAGTAGTTTTCTTCCCGTGTACACTTTATTTCCAGCCACTCTATAATAATAATAGTAATAATAATAATAATAATAATAATAATAATAATAATAATAAGGCCTTTGGAGACCACGCTAGCAACCAATCAGCTTTCGGCGTTTCAGTGGGCAGAGGAGGTATTCTTAAGATGAAGAAAAGTGATTGGTTATTTCAGCATTCGCTAGAGTGGCCTTTAAGGTCGCTCATACTACTACTACTACTACTACTAATAATAATAATAATAATAATAATAATAATAATCTGCGTTTGCGTTTAATATTTCAGCTTATTTCAATGCTCGATATCAAGGAAATTTCTCCGGAGTTTTCTCGTGTATGCAAAATGGATAATTGTATTTCAATCAAACTGAAAAACGACACTCGATTGTACATAACTTCAAATGTAAGTTTAGACATCTCTGGGAGTGTATTTAGATGTCGTCCAGTTGCTTGGCCTATATATGTCTTCTCATTTTGTTATCTCCAAGTTTGTTTTCTTTGTCTTTATGTAGGGATTCTTTGTATCGTATTGACAATCAGGTTACATCAGCAGCTCTTACAAAATAGATGCACCTCGTAAACTAGTAAACGAACCTCCTTATGATGATTGGTTTGTATTGTTGATATTTCTCCTTTATGAAATATACTAAATTTAGTTTAATAGTGCAAAATGCTTTGTATGAAAACGAATTATATCTAAAGATTGACGATTTTCTCCATTATACAGCAATAGCCACAATGTACACTGTTACGCTTGGAATAAGTGTTTTGCGTTTGAATGCATAGTCAGGGAGCTATAATTCAACTTCTTAACTCGACTTACTCTACCATTTTTACAGCGTTCAGGTTTTAATTTCCAATTGTCTTCTGACATTTGCTATAAAGATATTCGGTTATGATAAAAAAATGACTGAGCGAAAGCTTTAATACTGATTGTTTGAAACAGGTAAGTCGATATTTGTGGGGATTTGTTTTCTGAGGATTTAGCTTATTGACTTAAAAATTCAATTTTACAGAGATATATCTTGGGTTGGAATCTCACTGCATATATTTTGGACTAAGTGACCGGTTAGTATCATAAGCCCTCATATAGCAAATATAGCTCACAGACTAGTAAGTAAACACACCGGATTGAGTTACACTATATTATTCATAATATACTATATATTTTGCCTTAGCTGTTTAAACTGTTTTGCTGTACTCTTGTGCATTCAGTTACACTGCTGGAGGTTGTTAATTTCATGGAGCTTCTCATGGTCAATCCCTTTTTGTGTCCTTTTAGTTTGCCAACCTTCCAACTTTACTGGGAATGTTTTCATAAGCATTTGCATATTTCTACAAGTGTTTGTTTTGGTTTAGTAATTTCATAAGTATTTGTGGATTGAACTGTCTATGTTGATATATCTCCTTATTAAGTGTCCTCTCAATACGGAACTATAAGATAACAACAAGGATATTCTTTAGATATTAATTTCAGACGAAAGTATCGAGGTAGAAGTATTCCAATACAAACAAACCTTCTAAACACGTTTATTGATGTGTATTCGATGATTTCGACGAAGATCTACTAAATGTTCATCTCATGTTCTGTTCCATCTAGTTTAGTTGGGAAGACCTGGTGCTAATCTCTATGGTTTTCAGCTAGTTGTAACTTCTCGTTTCTTTTTCAATGTTCTTTAACTGTGATTGGAATTTTCCTGTCATATATATATATATATATATATATATATATATATATATATATATAATAAAGTCTAGCTCTTACTCATTAGTCTAGTTATTTGATCTGCGAGTTCGAACCCTGCTCCATTTGTCGAAGTCTGTGCAGCCAGGTCGTACCATTATCCCTCACACCATACATGTGACTTAATGTCTACTCTACGAAAGAGCACATAGATACTGAAATCCGCTTCATTCTTCTCATATTTGTTTGGACTAAGGATGTTTTTTGTATTATTTTAGGACAAGATATTAATTACACAATGGAAGGAAGAAATATTAGAGGGTTATCGAATCTCATGTGAACTGATGGCCCATATGAACAAAAAAGCTCATAAGATGTATGGAGTTCTGGATCCCGTGTCAAATGCAGACTCTCATGCTCCTGCGACCATTGTTACACCTGCACATGTTTCAAACATCGCCATTGGTAGTAATGTACAGTCTCCTCATTCTTCTAATCGTTTGTCACAAAAGTCACATTCACCTCCTCAGATTTCATCACAACCTCGTCCTCGTTTAAGTCATCAGGCGTCAATGCCTTCCTATCCATCTGCAAACCATAAAAGTCAAGGCGTATCTTTTGACTCTGTCACAGGTTCTAAGTCAGGGGATCAATCGGGAGATGCAGATGGAAATCAAGATACGAATGCACAAGATGGTGGAATTGGTGTTGGTAGTGATATCAGCAACAAATCTACTTGATTTTCTATTGGTTACTTTCTTTCATAGTTATTGTCTCAGAGTGTTTCTTACTTATTTAAACACTGTAGTTTCCTAAAAGATCTAGTCACTTCAAATATCTGATGTTGGTAGTCCAGTGTCTATCGTAAAAGATGTGGAGGGTGGCAGCTTTCTGATCAAAACCGCATTCCACTTAAGTTTTCAATATGGTCATTGTGTGCAATCCCCGTGTGTTTATAATAATAATGTTAATGATAATAATAATAATGATAATAATAATAATAATAATTGTACTAGTTCGTATTGTATGGGATCATGTATTTTCAACCTCTATTTCTGTTGTCATTGTGTGTTCGTATGTTTCTCCTCATTCGTTGCTTGTATGCGCTTCAATGTCAATATTGAATAGTGTTAATGTAATACAAGAGTAGATATATTTCCTTGGAGAAGTGAAAATACACAATACAAATTTGTTTGCATTTCATTATTTAATTCAAACAAAGAAATCTCTATCCTAATATTTGTTTTATTTTTTCTATTTTGAGTGCTTTTATTACAGTTTTGCATTACATCATGTGTTTTCGCCCTGCCTCTCGTCGATTAATATGCATATGATTTATTTGACTTATTGTTCACCTTAATCTAGATACTCAATGTGTAGACCTACTCACATCGCATCCTGTGCAATATTCGCTTTTTTCATTAGTTGAATTGTTTTTTTTTTCTCTCTCTAGTTTTTACTTGCCAACTTCTTTTTCTCTACTTTCTGGTTTCGCATTAATTGTGCCGAAAAGACTCAATATTTCCTGTTATTTAAACAAAATAATTGTTTATTTGTTTCATTGATTTAATTACTTACTTGATTGCATAGTTATTTGTCTTCTCTTACAAGGAGGAAGATGGTCAGATGTTGTTGAAATCGTTGTTGTGTATGTTGATGATGATGATGAATTGTGTGTGGTTTTTATTTTCTCTATTGTGATTCTCATGGTTCATTATTGTCGTCTAGGAATTTTGCAGTTAACGGTACGTTTCCTGCTATTTGTCTAACCTCTACTACTCTGCTTATACTTGTGTTTATTAGATTTGTACACCTTTTCCCCTTACCTCTGTCTTATTCATTCTGTTATTGTCATAAGACAAGCATTTTCAAAGCCATTATAGTTATACTGTGTCAACGAACTGTTAAATAATGATGAAAAAGATTTTTTTCCTTTTCAAAACTTAGTTTTTTTAGTTTCCTGCCTGAGCTTTTCTTTCTTCAGTTTTGTATATCCTTTCATCATATAATGTATTGGCTGTATTTTGTTCTAAGTCTTGGCTTACTGGCATTTGGTGGTCCTGTAGTAGATAGTTCTTAGCGCGCTACTGTATTGGTCTTAGGAATGTAGTGAGAAATGATAAAATTGAGAAATATCACTCATCACTCCTTTTTTTTCATGTACATAATACATACATTATGCATACCTATAAACCTCTGCACATTTATACACAACATACCTACATAATATTCGGTTCTGTTCTGTATTTGCCATTATGAATACCACTTTTTGTCATCTTGAATATGTATGCAATCTTACATCTACTTTATTTCTCCTTGTTACTTTTCTCTCCCTCTATGTGTATTTTACCTCTTATTATTTTTGTTGTTGTTACTGTTATTCTGTCGTCTGACTTATGTGTTTTCTGTATTTATTCAAAATCAACTAGAAACTAATGAAAGTATACATACTGTTCTATGAACTGTAGATTATTATTGGCAGTATTATCATTACTACTGCTTCTACTATTACTACCGATCCTCCTGCTTTATTTATCCTTTTCCTCAATGATTATTTACTGCATAATGGTGTGTACACTATGTTGTTGTTCTCTTTGGAAAGAAAAACAAAAGAAGCAAAGCAGTTAGCACTTGTGTGTGTGTGTGTGTGTGTGTGTGTGTGTGTGTGTGTGTGTGTGTGTGTGTGTTGGTATCCGTTCAACTTAAACGAAGAGAAGATCTTTTAGAACATTTGTGCTCACTGTCTGACCACATTTACAAAAAATGATAATAGAAATGACAATGGTGATACAGTTATGGTTGTTTTATAAGTGGAAATGTCTAGATGGTTTGATGCTTCGATAGATTTTTTCTCTCATCTTGACCATTATCCATCTTATTCTTTCACTTATCTTTGCTATCTTCTTCGCTACTACTCGTATTTATAAATCAAAAGACGAAGGATGTGTAATGGATTAGTGATAGTGTTTCTATTGTTACCCTTCCCTACTCTTCTCTATCAATCCCTTGCTGTGTTTCTTAAAATTTTATTTTATTTCACTAGTTCTGATGTGTTTCATCGTCGAATTTCTCTTCACTTTCGAAATATCATTATTGTGAACTTAGAGTATTTTGCGACGATGACAATACAGAAAATGTTTATATACAATATGAATTTGTGAACTAATAAAGACTCAGTTTGTGTGTGTGTGTGTATCTGTATACATTGAATAGCCTATCACGAGTGAAAAAGACCATTGTAGTGCGCTCAGTATGTTATACTGATAATGTATTCATGTATTTTTTCCCCAAGACGTACCCTTTCTGGATATGTATTATTATTATTATTATTATTAGTCCCTTGGGTTCCTAGTGGAACATAGGGCTTCAGTAGCACGCCTCCAGTGACCTCTGTTCTCTGAGATCTTTTGAACCTGGTCCCACGACAGCCCAGAAGCTCTCATTTCCTCCTCGCATGACCTCCTCCATGTCACCCTCGGACGTCCAACTCGTCGCTTCCCATGGGGATTCCACTCGAGAACTGGCCTGACGCGTGATGTCCTCAGTCGGCCTTCTCAGTGCATGGCCAATCCATCTCCACTTCTTCCTGCATATTTGTTGCGTGATAGGTTCTTGGTTGGTTCGTTCCCAGAGTTCCTTGTTGCTTATTTTTTCTGGCAATCCATCTGATCTTCAGCAGCGAGCGTAAGCAGTTGTTGATGAATGTCTGTAGTTTATTGGAAATGCCTTTCGTGACGCGCCAAGTCTCTGAGCCATACAAGAGCACTGACTTGACGTTGGTGTTGAAAATCCGTATCTTGTTCCGCATGCTGAGTGCAGAAGATCTCCACACTGGTTTCAGGCTAATGAACGCCTGTCTTGCTTTTCCGATTCTGACTTTGACGTCCTCGTCCGTCCCGCCTGTAGTTGAAACAGTGCTTCCTAGATAAGTGAAGGAGGTTACTTCCTTTAAGTTTCTCCCGTTGACGGTGATTGGAGTTTGTTGTTGTTGTTGTTGATGGTGGTGGTGCGGTATCTTCATCACTTCTGTCTTCTCTATATTCACCTGAAGTCCCGTCTTGGCTGCCTCTTCTATCAACTTGTTAGTTTTTGCCTGCAGATCTTCAAGTTTATGTGACATTAGGCATAAGTCATCGGCGAAATCCAAGTCTTCTAGGTTCTTTTCCGTCGTCCAGTGTATCCCCCTCTTCTCGCTGCCTACTGTTTGCTGCATGATCCAGTCCACCACAATCAGGAATATCATGGGGGATAGTAGGCAACCTTGTTTCACTCCTGTCTTCACTTCAAAGGCATCACTGAGCTTCCCATTGTGGATTACTTGGCATGTGGCATCTTCATATAGTTGTTGAATGAGGCGGATAAAGGTTTGCGGTACTCCGTAGTATTGAAGCAGTTTCCAAATTACTTCTCGGTCGACGCTGTCAAAGGCCTTCTCAAAGTCGATGAAGTTGAGGTGGAGAGGTGATTGCCATTCTATGCTCTGTTCTATGATGATACGAAGCGTTGCAATTTGGTCTGCACATGATTTGTACTTCCTGAAGCCTGCCTGTTCCGGTCGTAGTTTTGAATCCAGTGCATCCCTTAGCCTCTCCAGGATGATGCGGCTTAATATTTTACTTGGGGTGGACAGGAGAGTGATTCCGCGCCAGTTCTTGCAAGCACTGAGGTCTCCCTTCTTCGGCAGTTTGACAAGGTAACCCTTCTTCCAATCGTCAGGTACCTTCTCTTCCTTCCACACCTTCTGCAATAGTGGTGTGAGCATGGCCGCTGTTGTCTCTGCATCTGTTTTCAGTGCTTCTGGCGGTATTCCATCTGGTCCTGCTGCTTTCCCGCATTTCAGTAGCTTTATGGCGTTCAGGACTTCCATTTTCGTTGGGGGATTAATGTTCACTTGTAGTTCAGCGGCTGCAGGTGGTATTTCTGGACGAAGTGCAGGTGGTGGTCGATTCAAGAGCTTCTTGAAGTGGTCGGCCCATCGTTTCCTCTGTTTCTCTTCTTTTGTAATTAAATTTCCTTCTTCATCTTTTATTGGTTTCATCTGTGTTGGTCTCTTCCCTGATAGCAACCTGGTTATTTGATACAATGTCGTCAGGTCTCTCTTACCTGCAGCCTGTTCTGCTTCACTTGCCAGTGTTTCGTAGAAGTGTCTTTTGTCTTTGCGTGCACTCTTCTTCACTTCTTTGTCCAGTGTTTTTATACATTGTGCTCAGTTCCTCTTGTCGTTGAGCATCCTTGCACTGGTTTATCTTCTGCTTCACCATCCTCCTCTCCTCTATCAGCTTCCAGGTATCCGTCGAGATCCATTCCTTGTCTTCTTTCTTCTTCCTTCCTAATACTGTTGTGCAGGTTTCTTTCCACATAGCTTTCAAAGACTTCCAGTGTTCTTCCACACAGGTTTCTTCAGGGATGTTGCTCGATGTCTCCCATTTTGTCTTGATGGCTGCCTTGAAGATCTCCTTTGTAGTTTCATCCTTCAGTTTCCGAGTGTTGTACTTGAATTGAGGTCTATCACCAGCTTCCTTGAAGGCTTTTAACTTGATTTGGAAGGTTCCTTGCACTAGATGGTAGTGGTCTGAACCTACATCTGCTCCTCTTCTTGACCTTGTGTTAAGTAGACTGCGTCTCCATTTTCTTGAGATTGAGATAAAGTCGATTTGATTTTTAGTGTGTCCATCTGGTGAAATCCATGTCGCTTTGTGGATATCTTTGTGCCTGAACACACTGCCTCCAATCACCAAATCGTTGAATGCACAGAATTCTGCAAACAATTCTCCATTCTCATTCATTTCACCTAGTGCCTCTCGACCCATGGTTAGTTCTCTTCCCGTGTTGTCCCCTCCCAGTTTGGCATTCATGTCGCCCATCAGAATTTTGATATCGCCAACTGACGTCTTGTCCAGTGTTGATTGAAGTTGTCTGTAGAAATCCTCCTTTTTCTCTTGCTCTGCATTATTTGTAGGTGCATAACATTGTATGATTGTGACCTTTCTTCCTTTTGAGTTGAATCTTGCTGTCATGATCCTGGAGGAGATTGGTTCCCACTGCATGAGAGCCTTCGATGCTCTTGAGGACATCATGATAGCCACTCCCTCAGTGTGCTCGTGGTTGGCGTCTGGGTGACCGGAGTAGATTATTGATTCTCCAGTTGACAGTTTGGAGAGTCCACTCCCATTCCATCTGCTTTCGCAAATCCCAAGCACTTCGATGTGATACCTTCTCATCTCCTTTGCAATCTGGGCTGCCTTACTGGGTTCAAACATCGTGCGGACATTCCATGTCCCCACGTTTACTTTCGCTTTCATCGAGAGAAGACACATCGGCCAATTGGCTTCCCGAAGGCTTTCACCAACTGGCGTCATTTCGCCTCTCCGATTCCAGCGGGGAATAAGTTTGTTTTTATTTTTTATATTTTGTTTGTGCTTTGAAGTTTCTTTAGCGGTTAGATTTGTTTTACGGGGTAGGGTTGCTAGCCCTATGCCCAACCTTCCCTCTTTACCCGGGCTTAGGACCGGCTAGTAACTAGTAAACTAGTTAACCAGGCGAGGTTTCTGGATATGTAGCGTTGGTTTTATTTCTGAATAGTAAGTGCTTCAACTTTACTCAAATGCCTTTATCTTACTTCCTTCGAGTGGTTTGATCTTACCTTGTAGAGAGGCCACTCAGCTGAAGCATTAACCATTCAGAGGTGAAAACCAGTGCTGTGTTTTAAAAAAAAGATAACTTCAAGCTTCCTCTTCGCCGTGGCCACCATAAGGCCTTGACCTCCATAGATTTTCAGTTTGACTGAGATAGCCGTGATTTGACAGAATAGTATTGATCCTGTGTAATGATTGATGGTGAAATAAAAATTCAGACCACGGCTGAGTTTGAACCAGCGACCACCGGGTTTTCGGCCCTAGGCAACCAGTTTGAGAATGATCAAGTGATAGCAACGCGTCACGAATTCACATTGTAGTCGGGCGAAATCCTTGGTGGTTGAAGTGAAATAAAAATCTGGTCAGCAGTCGGGCATCGTAGATCAGTTGATAGAGCACCTGGCGGTCGCTGGTTCGAGTCCAGCCGCGTTCCAAATTTTCATTTCACCTTCAATCATTACCCAATTTCATAGACTTGTTCTATATAATTATACTTTTTATTTTGGCTACTCAGCTCCCTTCCTGAGGACATGATTTGTGCGAAATAATAAGTAGGACTTGGTATAGTGAGGAGCTTTTTAAGGAGAAACGTTGACAGAGTAAGCAGTACTTGGTCCTACATGTTTTGATGAACTGTCTATCGATTATTAAACAGCCTACTCTAGTTTTGTTATGTACAGTATGTTTGTTAAATATCTATGTTAAGGATTGTTTTTAAGTTATCCGAATTTTTAAAAAAACGTTCATTAGACTGATGGTGAGTAGTTTGAAATAATACAGGTTCGAATACCTCTACACTTACCGAGGTTTTGGCAACCAGGTAGTATCATTAACTGTCACACAATAGGTGTAACTCGATGCTTCCTTAACAAGTATGCGCATGGTTGCTGGGTGAGTGCATATCAATTTTCGAGGCTGCCAAATGTTTTTCGTTAGTTTAAAGATTCTCATGAATTATTCAGAAAAAGAATAATTTGAGGGAACAATTGTTTTCAATAACTTCTTCAGGATATAGAGTTATAAATCCATGAGAATAAGTGAAATAAAATATCCAAAATAAGGCATGATGTACAAATATTACTATATTGAAACAGTCAGTGTTATGATGATGGGATGGAGATCAAATCAAATGGAATGGTGAAATGGTAATCAGTCTAGTGTGTTAGTTGTGCAATGAGATCACTATTGACAGAAAAATTACGAAATGAGGAGACAAAATCTACAGATAATGATTCGTTTATTTACCTTAACTGGGGAATGAGTGTGTATGTATGTGTGTTTGTTTACTAAGGGTCAAATAATAATAATAATTATGTAGTGATGACTTATTATCTTCAAGTGGGTCCGAGTTACAAAATAAGAAACATATATTCTAATGACTATTGAAGAAGAAATGGATAAGCTGAAGGTAACATTCCCATAGATTTATAACTCTATATCCTAAAGAAGTTGTTGAAAACAATTTATCCGCTCAAATGCTTTTTTAACCTTATTTTCAGAGCAGATACCTGCATTTATGAATGCACAACTTAGAAGGATTGTTTTTCAGATTAAGTCAATCTTTGTGATGATAAATTGAATATATCGTCGTTTCAAAACATTGAAGCACTTAAGTGTTTAATCTCTTTCAATGTATTTGGTTTTATTTGTCGTTAATCTAATTTGTAATGCAGTCGTAAGTTTAGAAGGTAGTATAAGTGAATAAGCACTTTTATTAATTGCAGAGGAGGGTGGAAAGAGGAGATATTGCCCGAATATCTGATTAGTAATGTCATTGACTGTAGTGTTGGATAATTATTTTTTCTTTGAGAAAGCCTCAGTTCCATATGAAGCTAATGATAATGATCCCTCGTTTCAGAGAATTTTGCCAACAACCTGTAAGTGAATTTCCGTTTCACATTTCTGTGAGAAAGAACCATAATGATATTGATTTATGAGGAATGTTACCATTTTAGGTTTACTTTCTTATTTAAACGTGAAATGAATATTAGATGCCGGAAGAAATCTCAAACGATGAGTAGTATCAAGGTCAAGATTTAAGTATCGTAGTGACTAAAAAGGCAACAAGATGTTTGCACATTCATTGTTTGCTTTGATTATTGTCGAGAATAAGATGCCAGCTAGTACACTTTTCATAAGTGAATCAAAGTAAACAGTGAATACGATTATCCTGTGTGTTGGTTGTTCTGAAGAAATGAATGAATATGAACGTTGAAGTAAATAATCAATCTCATTTTCACTATCTGAGATAGCCATGTTTTGGCAGACTAGTATTTATACTGGGTGATGATTGAAGGTGGAATAAAAATTTGGACTGCTGCCGGATTCGAAGCAGCGATCATCCGGTTTTTGGCCGGATGCTCTACCAATTGAGCTACGATATCCGACTGCTGACTACTTTTTATTTCATTTCAAACACCAAGGATTTTGTCCGACTATCATGTGAATTCGTGATGCGTTACTACAGCTTGATCGTATTCACATTGGCAGCTTAGTCATGGTGATTGAAGTGAAATAAAAATCCGGTCAGCAGTCAGACATCGTAGATCAGTTGGCAGACAACCGGGCGGGAAACCTGGTGGTCTGTAGTTCGAAACCGGCCGCGTTCCAAATTTTCATTTCACCTTCAATCATCACCCAGTACAAATAATCACTCGTTTACATTATGTATGTATAGAACCAAAGAAAAAACTGGGTCTTCTTAAATCCGTTTGGTTTTTATTAAGCGCCTTATAATTGAATTGTGAATAGTTCACACCTCTCTTGCACCGTAATATACAATCAGATATCACTATCAATCTGATAGGATTTGAGTTAACTATAGCTGCGAATACTGATCGTTGACAGGATCTTGATACAGTGTAGTATAACGACGTTATGAAAATACGAGGGAGGGGATACCTGGACTACTATAGAAGGCTAAATGTCAACCAAAGAAATATTGAGAAAGCGCTTTCATTATTTTTGTTCTATGTTTGGGATGACACGAAGGAAATATAGCATTGTAATTGCTGGTTTCGATTATTAGACATACTTTATGGAGTATTGTGTCACTGAGTTTCTTACCGCTTGCAGTTCGTGGACTGGGTCATTATGCGTACGCAGATGTCAACTTGAATCTACATAATTCATTATCTGCAACATATAATTCATTGAATAATCCACATAATGAGTTACTATATCCTCAGTGTTTCTCTTCAATTTTTAAGTGTTTTGATACCCGACAGCTTACTCTTTGAGTTGTGAAAGTGTTGATAAAGATTATTCTTTGATGATGATCAATATTCATAGCTTACTAAGTAGGTTATTGTATGGTTTTGAGATAAGGTCGTTGGAAATGGAAAGTATGAGTAGGTTATTGGCTTTTAGTCATTAGTGTCTTCCTAGTCTTGCTCACTTGTAGTTGAACAACAGGCTGAGATGCTTGGAAAATGTCACTTTCACCAACCGTCTTTCACATCGCAACGCGCTAGCAGAAGTATAATCAAGGTAGCGAAAATCTAGGAGTTATCACGTCAGCACATGATACTGCAGTAAGAAGTCTCTTTCTTTTGACTTGTGATAACGTAGAGGCTTCAACGCTTCAGTTTAGGCCCTAACGAAGTTATGACCCAATATATCAGCATTTTTGATAATACGGTAAGCAATTAGTAATAATTGCATGGAAATGTTCACTCTTTGGCATCTCCTAAATTTTGAACATTTCTATAACTTATACTTTCGTTTATCCTCTCCCATTAAGATTATACTTTCGTCAACTTTCCTCTTCAATCCATTCACTGTTTGTGTAATTTGTAAAGTATGCTAACTTGAACTAAGGTACATTTATGTAAAGATCTAAATTAATCTGTTTGACATAAACGGTGTCCGACACAATAAATGGTTTAGGTTTTGTGATAAGGCAGTATTTTCGATGCCAATCATTTTGGAACATGCTTCTACCAGGATGCATGTAGGAAGTTTAACGAAGAGGACAAAAGGATGACCACTATTTCCTACTTACTTCACTGGTGAATTTCATTGAAAGTTATACATAAGCCTGATGAATCAGACCGAAGAAAACTAGCACGAAAGTGAATGACTTGGTAATTTTACTCACCTTTAGTCTTTGGACTTTACTGGTTTAATTATCAACAACGAAGTTGACATTCATTATTCTAATGCTCGTATCACCCAGTAAAATTTAAAAAAGGAATATATCTCGCTTGTCTGACGTTTCGCTATTTAATTCTAATAGTCTTATCAAAGTTATGGTAATCCCGTGATAAAAGGTTACCTTAATTGAATTATAAAGACCGATAGTATGGAAAGGTAAGACTGCTTTTGTAATAATCCTTCTGATTATTTAATCGATATTCACCTAACAATATTCGCCTAATAAACACCATGGATCGGGCTGTTGGTGTATATCTGATAGAGGAGTGGTTACCGAAGAAGGAGATTTGGACATTAGCATAAATACGTCAGATGGTTACCTTGGGCAAAAACAAATTGTGTTGAACGTTCACATTGACAGCTGAAATAGTATTTCAGGGAGAATGACGCCATTCACAGATGCATTCATAAGACAGTGTAGTCTAGAAACGCAGATGCAGATACTATGCACTATCAAATACTCGGTGGATATGCATCAGTCATCAGGATCGTGAGATGATTGTCGCCTGGTCCCGGGGTAGTAGTGTAGAGGCGAGAAAAATGCATACAACTGCAAATTAAAACGTCATATTTCCCAGGATTTCACTATCTTCCATTACAAAACAGCGTGCAGTTTGCTACTTAAGCTTACATTTAACTACTATAAACAGTAGCAACTGATTAACAAGCAACATTTAAGGTACTAAACTGTGTTCTCAGCTTTTTCGTCAAAATGTCTCGACGGCGACTCGAGAAAAAGATCACCAGCATAAAAAACGTCTGAAAAAACAACGTGTAAGCGTTAAACCGGAGTAATAATACAATCATGGGGTGGAGAGCCACAAAATCAAGAAATAAACATGAATTCCAGACTTCATATTTAACACAGGTACACTAACGCTGAACATGTAACATAAAAACATACATCACGTCTAAAAGAAGCACAAATATCACTGTCACAAAAAATTGACACGCGTAGCCACATGCTAAACTCACGTGCGTTGATTAACCTTCCGAAGGTCACAGACTGACCAATCACAGTTGTCTCCAAGAGAGAGGGTGGAAAGTTAACATTGATCGACGATTCAAGTCGCTGTAAGTCTTGGTTTTCCATAACTTTGATAAGACTATTAGAATTAAATAGCGAAACGTCAGACAAGCGAGATATATTCCTTTTTTAAATTTTACTGGGTGATACGAGCATTAGAATAATGAATGTCAACTTCGTTGTTGATAATTAAACCAGTAAAGTCCAAAGACTAAAGGTGAGTAAAATTACCAAGTCATTCACTTTCGTGCTAGTTTTCTTCGGTCTGATTCATCAGGCTTATGTATAACTTTCAATGAAATTCACCAGTGAAGTAAGTAGGAAATAGTGGTCATCCTTTTGTCCTCTTCGTTAAACTTCCTACATGCATCCTGGTAGAAGCATGTTCCAAAATGATTGGCATCGAAAATACTGCCTTATCACAAAACCTAAACCATTTATTGTGTCGGACACCGTTTATGTCAAACAGATTAATTTAGATCTTTACATAAATGTACCTTAGTTCAAGTTAGCATACTTTACAAATTACACAAACAGTGAATGGATTGAAGAGGAAAGTTGACGAAAGTATAATCTTAATGGGAGAGGATAAACGAAAGTATAAGTTATAGAAATGTTCAAAATTTAGGAGATGCCAAAGAGTGAACATTTCCATGCAATTATTACTAATTTGTAGCTTTTTTATTGAGAGTCCACGTAGTGGACTGGTAGATCAAGTACACTGATCAAACTAGCCGTTCAGTGTCAGTTAGAATAGCGGAACATAGGAATCTCGCTAGAAATGGAATTGTAGACAAATGTCAGTAATCTAGGAAAACACTTGTCCGTTCAACTGCGTCCATGAACATGCAATCATACAATAGGATATGCGATAAAACCTCTGTACTGATGTCCATATTGATTACGTGGAAAGAGATGTTTATTACTGAATCTTAGTTCATCGAATCTACGCAACACCTGTACCTGATATATGGAAAATTTTGGCAGCAATAAAAAGCGAAGCATTTGAGATGGGAGGACTATAACCATCAGATATTGAAGGTGATGTGTTTACATTGGTGTGATTATGAGCAATAAATTATGCTCGAAACGTCATCAAGTAAATAATACAGTATCACTGTGTTTTATAAATCAAATGCACAAATCTTAAATGGAATTACATTCTGCCAGATTGCCCAAGTTTTACACTTATGTTAAGTAATCTTGAACTGTTGATATAAGGATTGGGAATTCTGCGAACAATTTTTATTCTCTTGAACTTCAATGCTATAGAATATGTTTATTATCTTTTCGATTACTTTGTTATTGTCGTTTTGAAGTAGTTGTGTAAGTTTTTCTAGGTTTTCATCTTATATTGGATGATGGTTGTTTTAATTACTAGTTTTGGAGTAGTTTTGCCATGTACATGTTTAGTGTTTTATGTTTCGCGAATTAAGTTCATTAAGGTTCTTGTTTACTACCTGTAATTTTTTAATTTTTTCACTATTTCCTCTGCAAATGGTTATCATTTTTTTCAATAATTTGACTATTGTGAATTAACCATTGAGAAAAACTCATATCAAGTTATGATATATATGCTTGGATATTGTAAATTCCGGTTTGCTATTATAACTTTGATTAAAGGTATTTCAGTAAACAGCAAAATATCAAGTAAAGTGAATTTATCTTATCTTACTTTAATTGGGTAATATAAATGTCGGAATAATGATTATCATTTATCCGGTGTCCAATTTCATGCAAATCGTCAAATCCATATATTGTTCGAATATATATGAAATAAAATTTATAATATGTCACTTGTTCTTGTCAAAAGTGACTTGTTTTTCAGTTTTGGAAATACAAGTAAAAATATATTAATGATGAATAATGGCTAACAGTGGAATACAGGAGGCATGTTTGTCCTATTTGGGGCTCGTCAGGTGGATGTACCTACCTTCCAGTGAGTGATATTATTCCCACTAGAATCAGAAACACAGGCAATATCGAGACCTCCCGTGAAGGATCCCATAGGCCAGTTAAGATTGATCAATTCAGTTGACTCAACGATTGGATAATATAAGTAACAACATTACAACTAAGAATAATTTACTTTTCTGTGATATGATCTCATGCAAAGTTGACAGGATTACAGTTTTCAAGTCAGGAAACTATCATTCGATCACATTTTGATCAATTGTATCTAATTCATCAGTTCTGTATGGAGTTTATCGTTAATTATGGGTCAATTTAAATATTATACTCACAAAAATTCTTGACAAACTTCTTATAAAAAAAACTCTATAACATAAAACATCACGTATCACATTTCCCTCATTTTTAACCAGATTCAATCCACTTAACTGCATCACATTACTCTACATTATAGAGGTTAGGTTATCATTAGTAAATCTTGATGGTTTTATGGTTGGCTAGTGTATCGAAGCGAAACATGATTTCAAAAAAATTGATTCAGTCTTCCTTGTTACTTCATTGTTGTTTTGTTTTTTGTATCTTTTGGTATTCACTCTTTGTTCTGATGCGGAGAGATATAGTCTTACACTGATTAGTAGAAATCTTGTTAACTAGTAGATGGCTTTCAGTTTTCTGAGTTTTTGTATTTTTCTTCAGTATATTTGGTTCGTTGTGAGCTGGCTTACAGACAAGTTAAAAGGTGGAAACATTTGTTTCTCGATGCAATATTAAAACAAGCGAACCGAATCGAAATCGTTGCTCACATTCCTACAGTAAGCAATAAGCCAAACTTATTGTGTGAGCTAATAATACTCTACGTGGCTGCTCTAATCTCGATAGGTAGGGTAGGGTTTGGATCCGTGATGCATTGGGTGAAAATCGTCTGTCGAAACCCGTGAGATGTAGCTTCATTAGAACGAGCAGTATTTATTGAATTTATAAATTTCAGTCGGACATATAGGTTATTTACTCCGCACACAATTTTATGTACTGTTACGCAATAAATACATTACATAGATTAAGAAACTGAATGAGGTTTGACAACGCATTGTCAGTAACTTAAATAGGTCAAACAGAATTGTGAATATTTTGAAGGGAGGTAATAACTAATGATGAAGATTAAGAACACTTAGCATATATTTGAGATGAATGGGGATTTTTAATTTAGAAGTAGTGTTCATCATGGACTGACATCACTTGGGGAACCATTGAAAATCTGGGAGCACTGGGCAGCTGTTTCGTCCTAGTGTGGGACTCAGCAGTACGCACCCACGACCCGGCTAGGGATCGAACCCAGGACCTTCAGGTTTCACGGCGAACGCGTTAACCATTCAGCCACAGTCAGGCTATGTCGTGAATTGACAAGTTGGAAATTCTGAACCACTGGAAACCGATCCAGTGGCTGAATGATTAACGCGTTCGCGGTAAAACCTGAAGTCCTGGGTTCGATCCCTAGCCGGGTCATGGGTGCGTACTGCTGATGAGTCCTATACTAAGACGAAACAGCTGTCTAGTGCTCCCAGATTTTTAATGGTTCTCCAACTGATGTCAGTCCATGATGAATACTACTTCTAAACTTAACGTATATCTCGTCGTTTGGAATAGATCAGTCAATGGTCAACGGGATTGGCTTAGCTGCAGTGCAGAGACCTTTAATGTTAGGCGAACAAAGGTATTGATTAAAATTAAGCAAGATGAGTGAGATTGGCAGTGAAACAATGATAAGACTAAAATTTCCATAGTGAAAAAAACAGCTGAACACCACCTAAGAAGCTTGATGAAAATGTAAAATTAGAGTATTGTTGAACAATGGGGATAGTAAAAACAATAGTAGCAATAGTGATAAGACATTTGTCTGTTCGTCTAAAGAAGTTCCAGAAGTAGGGAAATACAATGGAATAGGGTGAACAAGTAAACAAAAGCACTAAGAAAGGAAAAGCACAAATGAATGTGCCTACAGTACACTGGAACCTCTACCATAGTAGACATAGAATGAATACTATCTCCTTCTGCACACATAGGGTTGGTTTACGAGCTCCCCTTATCGCAAACATTTTCTTGTTCCACTGACTGCTAACAACAGTGAAGATCTCAGTAGCATCACTATCGTGTCTGTAATCTATCAGCCGCTTCCTTGTAGACTTCCGCAGCATTTTTACTGTAGCCTACCCTAACCATTCAGGTCAGTGTTCAAAAATGCCGGTAGACAAACGCGTCTATGTACAATCTGTGTATATTCGAATTGGTATCTGCAGTTTGTTGTGTTAAGGATTAGAGTTATATCCTTACTTGATTTCTGCAACACCCATTTCGCGGCTTTCAAAAGTACTTTTATATTTAAGTCATTTTAGAGTTATAAGCTTCTTGATAGTATCGATGAAATCTAATGTAGAGCGTATCTCGTAGCTTCATACCTAACAATATTCAGGCTACACAACAGTACACAGGAAGACACATATAAATAGACTGTGAAACATGTGTTTTGAAGGAGATAGCAAGGGATTGACTTTGCATTTTAACTTCACAGATTTTTAGCTAATTAAGTTCTGAGTTTGATTACGTTAGTTAGATACATGTTAACCTACTTTAGGGTATGTTTTGCATATGTTCTGCACTTGTCGAAAGTAAGATGATGCTTTAAAGGCATACTCAGTTACTCCTAGTTTAAGAATTGGGAGTGGATTGGTTGAATGCTTTAACTAATTCACTCAATTCAGATGTTGCATCCGCCCAAATGGTTCGGTTGCTGAAGAAATCTCGAGTCGTATGCAAAAGGTCCGTTTGGTAATGACTAACATATGCCATCACTAGTCCCGAAATGACATTTGACTGCCTGTTTAATGATGAATAAACTCAACTGCAGTTTGCTCTGCCTTGTTATACGGTTGTGAGAGGTGGCCAATGAGGACAGATATTAGAAGATTACAGGTCTTGACCGCAGTTGTTTTTGCAACATTTCTGGAATCGCTCTGTGAAGGGTACTAGGCAAGGTTGGTAAGTCACTAGATGAGGTTATGAACCTTTACCGACTAAGGTGGCTTGAACATGCGATGTACTAGCCCAGTCACCACCTACCTCTATGCGATATCTTCTCATCTCTTTTGCTATTTGAGCAGCCTTGCCAGCCGGCTTCAAACATTGTGTGGACATTCCATGTCCCAATTCTTACTTCCGCTTTCATCGAGAGAAGACACATCGGTCAATTGGTTTCCTGAAGGCTTTCACCAACCGGCGTCATTTCGTCTCCCCGAGTCAAGCGAGGAATAAGTTTATTCTTATTTTTTATATTTTCTTTGTGCTTTGAAGTTTCTTTAGCGATTGGTAAACTCATTGCCCTGTATAAGACTTTGTGTTGTGAGAATAGAAGGGAATAGATACAATATAAGTCCCTATCAAGGCAGCTGAGTATTTGTTATGTCCAATTTTAATTGAAATAGCTTCTTCAAATCTGAGTGCGAACTGAAGCGGATGAAGTGCATGTTCTGGATCCCTCTGGTAGCTATTAACCATGCTTAATATCAAAAACAAATTATGTTACCTGTGGGTTATTTCGAAAGCTATTTCACTGCCAATCTGATTTCCCTTTCCTAATGAACGATATATAACCGGACAGACGATGTTTTCCTTCCTTTAAAGTAGATACTTTCTGTGATTTGTTTAGGTGTATCTCCTTGCTCTCCTAACGCCTAAGCTTTAGAAAGTATATATATATATATATATATATATATATATATATATATATATATATATATATATATATATATGTATATATGAGTTGGTGAATGCAGCTTGAGATAGGATAATGTATTACTGGACGCCACCAACTTTGAATCGACGAGAGTGGTATTGAAAACAACGTTCAGTTGTTACATAATCATATTGGAAACTTCATCTCCCCTGAACACAAGTTGAATATGTAATAGTTTCTTTTCAGTTTTATTCAATTGAACCGTTGGATGAGATTTCATTTTATATTTCTTAGGGAAATTTCGTATTCTGCTAATTTTGTTGTTCCTAATCTTCTATTATCTACAGCTTTATTGATTTCTATTCACCTACACTATACTAGAGTTTGGGTTAGCTTATTTCGCTCGAAGTAATTAATTAAATTAGGCAATTCATTATTGAAATTCTTAGAAAAGAAAAGGCTAAGTGATGTAAGGTACTTGGTATACAATAATGTGTTAATAACTTCATTTTGCTCTAACTGATTGCTGGAAATCAGTAAACAATTACAATCAACTCTAGTTTAATTTTACTGACGGTTATTTTTTGCTTTGCCTATCCAGTCAGCTTAGCAATCAATCAGTTAAAATTAGAATTATCGAATTAAGAAAGTGCTAATCATGCAAGTATTATTGTTGTAGCCTGAAAACAGTTTCCTTCAATCAACTGTGCGATTAAATACACTGAACAGAAATCTGTAGGTCTTCACTTCGACCAGACTATCCAAGAGAATCTTGCTTTAGAGAGGGTACTTGATACTGTAGTTTCTGAGTTATTAATATGGTAGACAGTTTGATTAAAAATGAATATTTGCATATTTCTGACTCCCTATTTCAGCTGGATATAATGCTGGATGATTGAAATACGATTGAGATCTTCTTGGTGAATGTGCCTTGTAGCTTAGCTTGAAAAGCTCATTAAACCAGTAATCCAAAGACTGGATGTTTCATTTTTGTAACTGGAGTTTCCTATCACCTGCAATTTTCATTCTTGTATCAGTATATAAGCCATCTAGATCAGCAACTTTTAACAGATTCAGTTTCCCACATACATATGGTGACTTAATTTGAAATGAGACTAACTGTTATAGGACTTAGAGACTCTAGGTGATATGGCTCAGAACCGAAGTCAGTGGCGCAGATGTATACACATATTATCCTCATCTTAACTACACTATACCGAATCTCACCATTTTGCCACTCCTCTTTTCTTTCTTCTCGTACTTTATATTTATTTTGACTGCATTCTCTTATCTTCATCTTGCGCCTCACTGCCTTTCTACTTGATGTACTGATATGAGGTGTGGCAACTTGGACCGCTACGCAGTGACGCCTGGTCCTATGTTGATATTGATTGAGGACTTAGAAAAATGCTCTCCTAGTTATAATTTTGATTTCTGGAATAGAATCCAGTTTTTAGTTCTACTGTATGCATCTATTTACTGCAGCAGTGGATACATACACTACTAAAAGAAGCAATAAAGAAATTATACACACCACTTCGAAAACTATTGAAGAAGTGTGAGGATTAAACATTTGGTTCGTCCTACTCTAAGACTCTTCAGCACTGCGGAGGGATTACCCTATGAAGGATAGGCCCCAGAACTTTCAGATGTCATGGTAAGCACGTTGTCATTCATCCACTGACCGTTTGGCTGATGTCATTCGGTGATGGAAACCACTGGTGTTCCCTTGTCAGTTTAAACCTGTATTAAGCTATTTAGGCCCCAAATGACCCCTGTAGAAGACGACTAAATTATCTTCATGTGTCACAGAAGTGAATAAGAAACCTTCTGCTTTGAACATAGTTCTTTCGAATCTGTCAACTAAAGACTCTTGGTAAATTACTCTATGAAGTTATTTTACAGCAAGTTAACTTTCCATTGTACTTGAAACGTACAAACAGAAACAATTCATCATCAGCAATTTCAACATAGGACTTAGTATTACTGCATGGTGGTCCAAGTTGTCACACCTCATATCACCACATCAATCGGGAAAGAAATAAAATGAAGGATGAAGAAAGGAATAAATATCGGTGAAAACAATACAAAGTAGTAAAAGAGCAAGGGGAAATGAGAAGATGTTGAATTCAGAATACCGATTAAGATTAAGAGAATATATGGATATATCTGCGCCACTGATATCGATTTTGAGCCATATCACCTAGATTCTCTCAACTACGGTTTTATGCTGTCACGTGGACCTCAACCAGCTAGTGTACATCTCCCTACATGGCTCAGGCCAATAGACAAGGACTTCATGCACTATTACTATGTTTTTTTTATCATCTCTAAACCTTTTCCAGCTTAAAGCTACTTCAGTTAACATTGTACGACAAGGCAAACGGTGGCTAGGCATGGGTAACATATGTTCCAGCCATTTCAGTCGATGAAGATTCTACACTTGACTTCTTACATTACTCACATACTGATACGACAACACACATAAAGTAGTGTGAAAGAATAACTAATCTTAAGATAAAGGTTAGTACGAATATTTAAGCTCTAGCAGATATCAAGAAGTAAATACAACTGCACCATCGTGGGTGATTTTCAGCAGTAGAATAAAGTGAACTGAAGTCCAGTGCAGTTGACTCTTAATGTGAAATCGGACACTGCGGTTGCACCATAGATGGCTTAAGTTAGGAAAAGCCACTTGAGCCTTTCTTATACGTGCATAGATTTCGTCAGTCACAGAAACAATCATTGAAATTCTTTTCAAGAAACTTAGAGACGATTGAATTCCTGAATATCTGGCTGGTGAACAGTTTTGCACCTTCGTTTTGGTGGATAGGCAGGTTAGTCTTCAGGTATGCTTTTGGATAGTGTACAAATGGCGAAATGTTTTTTTTTTTAACTTTGAGGCGGCGAGTTGGTCTTTGAAGTGACAGTTTTCCCTCAATAAATTCAGGGATTATACACTGATAAGTAAAGGGTGTCCGTAATGCAGAAAAAATGAATGTCAGTTTTTAGACATCTAGATATCTAGTTTCTGAGAGCCTTTTTTTCAGCATTGCTTCTAAAATCAGAATTCAGTTTTCTCGATGAACCTGAAAAGATATCTTTTTCTATGAGTACTTGTTTAAGTCATTCCATTTCATTATCAATTGGGTCACTTATCATTTTGTTAGTGTGTTATAAAAAATGGATTAGTTTCCTTTTTCTTTTCAGTAGTTTCACTTATGGAACTTCTAACTGTATATACTTTGAGCTACCTCCTACAAACCGATCTTCAAATAGAACTATCTAGGCATAGTTTACCACAACATATAGAAAATGAGATTCCGTGTTTGCTTCAGATTCTGACATGAAGTAGATTGGTTGATAATCATCAACTATAGCCTACATATCAGTTTTTCCATGTGTCTTTTATACGAATGAAAACTAACAGTTATTGATTGGAACTCAGTTATTTCTTAATCTTAATATAAAGCATTCTACTGGTATAAATCAAACTGATAAGCTTATTTTTCATTGCATCGCTTAGCTTTTAAAGCTAAAATTCAAGTGTATCAAATTAGTAGTTCTTTTTTGTTAACGTTATAGACTACCAACGTTATCATCTTCAGGTTGACTTTTCTTCTGATCATTTTTTTCAACATTGTGAGTCAAAATGCTGCTGAACAAACCATAACCACACTATGGGACAGAATAGGGTGACATTTCTAGGATTACATTTAGGTCATGGTGGAGGGAGAGATTGATCACAGAATCTTTGTTCATTGAATCAACACCTAACACATGAAACAGGAATGATCCATCATGCATTGCAGAAGCTTTAAAAATTTTATACTACCATTTCGATAGAAGAATGAAGAATTACTGGACTATATGAAGGAAGTTTGGAGGTACTTTGATTATTTTAACATGAATCTAAGAAGTAAATGTTGCTCGAAACGTCATCCAGTAAATAATATTGTACATTGGCTGATCACTGGAGGCTAACCAACTTCATTTTGAATCTCTTACCTTGGTAGACACATTGCAAAATGATCTAAAGAATTATACCAGCACTTGGGACTAGTCAACGTGAAGTTGGTCGCTGTCTAGTGACTAATCAATGTACGCAATTCAGTCCTACTGGAGCTCAGTCGCGGCCCAAATAGCTCAGTGGTAACGTCTTCGAATTTAGCATTGGGTGACACATGTCTGAATCTCAGGCAGGACACCAGTTCCGTAGACTGTGCAGATGCGCCTTGCTGATGAGTGCCAAAAAGCACAGAACCTAGGTCCAAGGCTTCCTGCCTCCATCCAACTTAAATAATGCTGTATGACTGCGTGCCGTATCAAACAAACAATCTAGTGTAGAACTGCCTTGTTGTGGTGTATGAAAATTATGTGCTCATTTTCTAACCATCAGAATGGGTCATCGGGTCTTTGATGACACTTATTTTTCAGCTTAGATAAACAAAATTTATATCGTTGAATTCGAGTATAGTTTCAACACAAACTTCTCCAACAAGACTTCACATATTCCGAATCATCTATACAAATCTTTTACGAAGATTAATTTTTGTGTCGGGACAATTTGATAGAAAAGTTTAGACATCCATTCAGTTTGATAATCTGTTTTCATTGTTAAGCGACTCTGTTCATTTCAATCTTAACCAAGAGGTTAACGGTGGCCACACAAGTATTTATTCCATAGTACATCACTGTTGGCTGTGAACAGAGTACTCATTTCTATTTACTAAGCAAAATTAATGACGATAGCTGGGATTGGATTTCCGGGTGCATTGCAACCAGTGGATGGGGCTATGAATGTGACTATTAAATAGTGGGTCACGGGTTTAAACCCTGTTCTACCTAACAAGGTTTGGGCAGCCAAGTAGTTTCACTAGCCCTTACACTAAGGATGTGGCTCATTGTATTCTGCACAGATTTGTACAGTTGTTGAATGCGTTTTGCACGTTCCAATCAGTGACGTATTAACAGGAATTAAGGTTTCATTTTTTTATGCATAGAAGTCGAACATTGTGATAGAATGTAAGCTCATTTTAGATTACCTTATTTGATGCAGCATACAATGATTCAGTATTACTTACCGAATGTGGGTTACAGCACAACTGGCTCCCATTTATCTTATCAAGCTAATCATATCACTTCCTGGATTCGTTTTTTAGTTTTACAGCTTTTTCATTGATTCTTTTAGTCTACAGAATTTCCCGTAAATTAGAGATCATTCCCGCTACATGAATTGTGCGCTAGGTCGATGGCTAAGGATTCAGTGGTCAATCTTTCTGTCCCTTTAATTAGATTAGTTTTCAGATTGTTATTCATTCAACTTCTAAAAACATCAATCTTTGTTCACATCTTTGTAAGCGAGTTTGGTCAGTTACCTGTGCGTATACCAAGACAAGAGTTTATTAAAGTTCACACTGATTTCCAATGTATTTAACTGATAACCTCTAAATGTCAAAAAGACACTAATTATGACGAAAAGAAATACAGCACGTTATTTTTCTCTGTATATCAGCAGTTCACTGAACTATCTGCTGATTCACCTTATTTTCTTGAGATAGATGAACAATTTTTACTATTTTATGTTGCTTTTGTCACCTTCACTTTAAAAAATTCTTTATTCGCTTCTAATTATTATTAAGTATCAGACTTCTTCGCTTATTTGTGGATTTCCTGGTAATACAAGTACTCTGCGCATATGGATATGCCGGTGATATTCAGGTTTATGTGATAATTTCAGTCTGTCATGCATGTATTTTTCCCCTCTAAAATGTAGTGTTTTGTCAAAACTTGTTTGGATCAGCAGCTCGCGTTATGATCGGAAACCGAGAGAGTAGTTCAGTGAAGAGACGCTTTTCCGCGTCAAATCCGTTTTTCAGTGCTACAAAATCACCATTCGATGCAATTTCCTGCAGTCACAATGTTTAAAATAATTTGTTTCATTCTTATTTCACGAACTTGATAACAAACAGGACAGACTATCACCAGTGGAAAATAGTAGAAGTTAATGAGGGTAGTGAAATATTAGTCAGAGTTTATTAGAAGTTACGTAAAATGATTAATTTCTGACAATTTATTATTATTATATTATTATTAGTCCCTTGGGTTCCCAATGGAACATAGGGCTTCAGTAGCACGTTTCCAGTGACCTCCGTTCTTTGAGATCTTTTGAATTTGGTTCCACGACAGCCCAGAAGCTCTCATTTCTGACAATAGCGATATGAAATATTTGAAAAGTGAATTCCTACCAATATGAAATAGAAGGGAGTAAGAGTTGATTACCATAAGAAGTGAACGTAACCTAAGAGGGAAAAGAAGGAATGGTCTGAAACGCTAAAGATTTTTAAAGATCATGAAATGAAAACAGGTTGAACAAGTTTCTTCTGGATGCGAAACTGCAGATTCACTTTGTGAACAGCTAAATTATAAGGAGTGTAAGGGATGCGAACACATATAGCTTTTGGCAGGTTCATTTTCATCCTGCAGGTAACCTTCATACAGGATGTTATGGAGATTGAGTGATGAGCGTTGACGAGATGGCTGGTTATTTGACTTCTTATCGAATTTATAGTCTTTCTTCTCAATTATTCAGAAATACTTCTCGATAGGATTGGTGTTGAATGATCAATTTACCTCACTCAACAAAGGCAGGTGAACTGGTACACATGTGGAGGTGGTTAGACGTGAGACCTTGAACTTCAGGTTGGTAGAAAATAGCAGGCAGCTGGTCACGGCTATTCTTAACTTTTTTGCAAAGAAAGCTCCTCGTATAAAGTTCGAAATCTCTCTTTCTGGGATATCAGCAGCTGGATAACCTGTAAGAGCTAATCGGTTAAGTGGGTCGAGCACTTCTTCTGGTTGGGGTGACTTCATAATTGGTAAAATACAAACATTAATAAAAAAAACGTTTAACCCTTTCCACTTTTGTATCACTTGGAACAAAGAATTTTTGTTCGAAGGTCCGCTGAAGGTTTGTTATAGGAGTGTAAAACATGACACTTAAGGACTTGGAGAAATTTATACAGGTTTCAAGCATTCAACCACCTATGCCATTAAAGCATAACTAATATGTGACGAAATCACAGTGGAAACAATGCAGGGGTTAAGTGTTAAGAATTAGATCAGGTAGTTAAAACATTTGTTAAGTTAATAAATCTTGATCAGCTTAAGCGGTATGAATATGCCAACCCAGCTTCTTAGCTCAACGCAAAATGTTGGGTGTCGTTTTGAGCCATATTGAAATGTGTAGGTTTCGTGGTTGCACCTTTCAAAGTTCATAAGTTGATAATCAATAGTTATGAGTATTATTACATTAAATGGATTTATATCGACACCTATTTTTGGACTAATAATGTGCACCTAAATCTTGAAAATACTATCATCACATATCTTTGTTTCATTTGATGCTTGTTGTTTTTTGTTCCAATATTTCTGAAGATTGTCTATAGATTTTACTTCATTTCATCATGCTCTTTTATGTCACCTTTAGCTTGATTTTTCTGGTTTATTGTGCCAGAACTCTTATTCAAATAAAATCTTGACAAATCGTATGATTTTTATGTTCATTTATTTGCCTACTTTGAATGTAACTTAGTGCTTTGTCCAATTAATCAATACATTCTACCATTCAAAAAAATTGTTTTTCCTTAGGTTTCTGTAAAAAATAGGTTGTATAGTTAAATGAAAATAATTTTCCTTGAAAATAATCCAAACAGGTGATTTTTCTATTTTATAGTTATTACTAATCCTATCAACCAACTTTATGTAGTATAATATTGTCATGTACTTGGAGGCTTGACTTGTTTCCATTGCTCACTGAAAATTACTTTTTTGATTCGAAACTGTTCATTCTTATAATTAATTTGATTGGACTAAGGAGTGCAATCAATCCATAACGCGTGTTTCACCCTATCTAGGACTCATCAGCTGTATGCACATCCTGGATTCCACTGATAGCCATAACTAAGGCATTTTTAACGATAAAGATTTCGGCAGTTTTGAAGTATCCGCATATGAGCCTATATTGCAACACAGTTTGATCTAGTATAACAACGGAGAATCACAAGTATCAACAAGTAGTAATATCTACTCTTAGTAGCTATCGATTACTTGTTTTATTGCCTAAGTCTTTGTCTTTACCTAGTTGTTGCCCAAATAGGTTACAAAAAACAATAATTGTCATATCTAGAAAAACTGTTAAGTTTCATTTTGTTAAAGGTGATTAAAGGAAAAACAAAAATTCATAACCAACCTTTCTTAAGAATACTTAATGAGAAGTAGTCTCTTTCTTGGAAGTTAGAGGAATGTTACTGATGAAGTTAAATGTGTTTTTAGTAAGTTCATTTCCATAAGAAAGAAGTGATTACTCAAAGTCTGGTACTATTAGATAGCTAGTCAAAATAATCAAATATACCTTCCAAAGCATACCTTTTTGAGGTTTAAAATTCAGACAAGTAAACGGAAAACAGTTTCAAGTGAAACAAAATCAAACAACTAGTCAACGGTTACGAATTTTCGCAGAGAACGATAATTGAGATGTCATAGAATGTTCAAACTTAAACAATATCACTTTAAATTACAATTCATTGAAGACTTTGCATAGTAAACAACATTGACTATCTTTTAACATTTTAACACATTCATTTTCATAAATCTTAACAACTACTACTTACCTGCATGCAATTTAGGCTGAAATATTTTACATATATAAAATTAACAAGCTATACATTTAAATGTTATACACTTGTAAGCTGTATAGATTTATCGATTATTTGCCTTAATTTCAAATTTCATCTTATTGATTTTCTACTTTAGATCAAGGTCAGCGTTCAAGCGGTAAATATTAGTGTTAAGCAATACTAAAGTCGAACATTATTCATTATTTACTATTATCTTTTGTTGTAAAGTTGATTTAAGCCGAATCAAAGCATAAATATGCTTTGGGATATATATTTTACTATTTATTTCTTATTAAAACTCATGATTTTAATGAATTTTACTATTGGTTGGAAAATTTATAATTTATTTATATTTGGTTTATCCGATACGGTGAACTATATACCGCTGAATACATTGTGAAGTAATTTAGCTCTATGTATCAAATTCAGATTAATAGTTGCAATACATTGAATATTCCTATTTAGATATTTAGAAAAAGACTGATTGAGTTAAGAAATTATATTTCTTTTCAATAAGGTCTTCATCTTGGGCTTTACATTAATATGCATACTTTTACAGTTTAATCAAATTACAAATCACGTAGTGATGTTTCGGAAATAATGATGTAAATAATAAATAGAGTTACTAAAATAGGAAATATGAATATTGATAGAAACAAGGGGAAGGGGAAGAGGTGTACAAAGTAAACCTAGAAGTTACATCATGTTGATAGCCACGGTAATGAAAGTGGTCTAATAAACTTCTTTTGGATACAAAGACTAGGTTTGTGAAGGTGGATTGCAATCGCCTCTGCTATGTGAAGTAAACACGAGTGCGTAATCCATGAGGTAAATTAATTGGCATCTGATGGATGATTTTGAAGACATTTCCAGTAACCACTTGATGTCCTGTATCAACTGAGTGTGCCAGTATGGAGCTCTTGATAATTCTAATTTGTCCTTTGTTCAACCATGATGGGTGGTGCTCAGAAATTCGACGATGGAACTATCTCTATGTACGCCCAATATAACTAGCTTCATAGGAGCAGTTGAATTGATAAATGCACATAGAAGTGGCAGAATCAGACAGTTTGTCTTTATTTCTTGCACCTAGAATCGGGCGGTTGTAGAAGGCGGGACATAATTTAGCGGCTGGGAATGCTTTATGCAAGACTCTTTTTATGCGTTGTGTGATCTCACTGGCAATATCACTCTTAAATTCCAGCTTCAGTCATTGCGTTTTTACTTGTGTTGTAAGTCATATACTAACCAGCTAGCAGAAAGCAGATAATAGAAAAATAATTACATATTTTCTTCCACTATACTATTAAGGTTCTCCACAAGGGAAGAAAAATAAACCGAACGGTTCCAAGTATGTAAAGTAGGGTATCAGTTGCATATTGGCATCGTTGGATTACGGTGAAAGAGATATTTCTTCGTTTTTTATTAAATGTAACTGTTGGCGAGTTAAAGACACTGTACTGTCTTTCTTTGTGATATGTGAAGGTGACTGAAGCATGATACAAAGAAGTTAGTCAAAGCGAGACGCTGCACTAACGTAATGGTTCATTGTGCGTTAGCCTATAAATATAAGTGTCCTCAGTCTCTCAGTGGTTGAGGGTAGGGTAGTTGTCTAAAATCTCTAAGTACAGTTGCCTGGCACTATCAATAGGTCATCTCATTGGTGTGGATAAAGTCTATGTTTTGTTGTAAGTAATAATTAGCAAACTGATGATGAAATTTATTAAACGTCCCATCAACTTACCAGTTTTTTTGATGAAACTGCCTAAAGTGAGCATATTCTGATGCTGTTGATGCAGAATAGTAGTTGAAAGTGAAATGAAAACCTGTACCATAACACGTTTCCAAAGAAAGTGATGTTGGAGTGCCAGTTCAATTTTTAGTTCGGTTTGACTTGGATTCAGATGAAAACAGTTGACTGTGAAGACAGTGTAATCAATTTGAACTGATAGTTATGCACCACACATGTACCCGCTAGCTAAAAAAACGATCAGTGATTAAAGTGAATATAAAACCTGGTCACCAGATGGTAGGTCACCTGACCGATATCCTAAAGCCACTGACTCGGATCACATACTTTTACACTTCATATTTACTCATTGCAACTTATCAATAATAGGCTTTTCTTTTACTAGAACAGCTGAGACACCCAGTACTTTATACTTTCACCGTTAACTGACAGTTTATCGTTTCCATCAGTATAACTCAATATTTAGAAAATGAGAACTAGGAAATCTCCTATTCATCATGGACTTACATCAGTTGTACAACTGTTAGGAACAGTGGAGCATTGGATATCTGTTTGTCCTAGTGTGGGACTTTGTAGCAGTTAGCATCGAACACTCCACGGAGAATAGAAGTCAGGAACTTCAGGTTCGGTGACTAGCACGTTGGTATTTGGCCACTTGGTTGGAATTGAGTTGTTCGCATTTTCCTACTTCAGTCAATTAGCAATATAGCGCGATGTTCATCCATTGAGTTCCATCCCAGTTGGCTTAGTGGTAACGTGCTGGCTATGCAGCCTGAACGGACTAGGTTCAATCCCTGGAGATATCATGAGCATACACTACTGAGGAGTCTCACACTAGGACAAAACAGCTGTTCGGTACTCCTAGGTTTTCAGTGATTCTCCATATGATGTTCTTCCATGATGAATACCAACTTGAAATCAATAAATAAGTCCCCACATACTTCCAAACTGAAACTATCAAATCATTTTTGCATAGAGTTTTGGATCTCTCCAAATTTTGATCAGATGCTTTATCTTGTAACATTTAAAACAATTTATTCATTGAAAATGGTTAAAGAGGAAGTCTTCAATAACTGAATGCTCATCATCACCGAAATTCTGTTCTACATTATTTGTCCGTTAAGCAGAAAAGTTGTAAGAATGCAGTTTATTCGCTTTTACATATCATATGAGTAGTGAAATTAAAATCTCTTGATCTGACAACAGCCGTTTGAAGAGTATTATTCTTTTATATGTGATAAGACACTCCTTGATTATATTATTTCTTGAACTATAATGTTTGGAGTATAATTTCTAGCTCAACATCATATGACAGTAGTCACATGACTCTCAGCACTAAGTTTGCACGGCTTTATCTCCATGGCATTCGGTCATTGATGAGGCTAAAACAACTTAGTATACTATGGTACTCATGGACTAACCAAAGGAAATAAGAAAACATTATTCAAATTTATCATAATTAGTTTTCACTAATTAATTAAACCATTTTCATCATAAAAGTTTGATCATACTGAAGGCATTCATAATAAAAGGGTTAAATGAGACATGAATTGGTTCATTATATCCTGTTTTCTTGATGAGTTGATTTGAACCATCATTTGCTACTTACAGATCTTCCATTTGTACCCTTCCGTGGGGTAAAACTTTGTTTTTACACAATTATTGAGGATTCATATAAATGTTGATCTGAGTTGAATATTTTAATAATTCCCATTGTAACATCAAGAACAAGAAAGATATTCAGCGAAGAGACTTTTCAACGAATTTATTTTCAAGCTGTACAATCGTATATATATGATATTTGGAAAAAATTATATCCTGTGATGAAAACTAAACACTATATGGTGATGACAATAATAATAGAGCGGGTGATGACATAAGCATTTATGATTATAATAACAATTGAAGTGCGAATGATAACAAATAGATTATGTAATATATGGAATGGTACATAGAGAGTATATAACTCAGAAGAAGGGGAAAAAATTGCTGAAAATGGTAAATCAATTAAGTATTATGTAATGGCATTAGACAAATTGGACAAGATCAAGTCAATGTTTTCTAAAAGGATTAAGACAATTAAGTGAAACAACACCGGCAACTAGTTAAAGTGAAGGCGATTATAATAACAATAATAGTGATAAAGGAAGGATACAAAGGTTAAATTAACAAAGTGGAAGGGGGATCTAATGGGGTGGAAAAATGTTATGGCCATGATAAAGACAGTGACTGCACATACTTCTTTTGTACACACAGATCAGGTCTTAGTTCATGAATAGCTAAAGCCTCCGCTGTTTTAAGGAGTTAAAAACGAAGAGAAATTCGCCCAAACCTCCCACGTTCTTATTATTGAATTCCTTTATGTCATATGTATCCTTCCCCCACTTCCAGTTTTCATATATAACGCCTTAACAAGTAAATGTGTGATCAGATTGTTCGAAATGTATAGCGCTAATACATCACATTTTTCAGATAATCTACGTCTTCTAATTACATTATCCAAATTCATAAAAGGGACTAATTGTTTCATATTCTTTCTGTCGTATGAGTTTGAAATGGTGGGAAATATTTGTAACTTAGATGGATGGTCTTCGTTGTATTATGTCCTCTGAGCTGGGTTGTTTTATTCATACTGAACTTAGTGCTGATGATGTCGTCAAGAAAGATGATGAAAACTGCACGATTAAAGAATCCAGTTCAGAGAATATACCATAATCATGCATTCTTTCTATTTTCCTTTTGTCAGTTATAAGCTTTACCATGATTGCCTTATATCAAGTTCCTATACTGAGGATATAACCCAATTTTAAAGTTCAGAGCATTCATTATTCACAATGATAAAAAAGAATCCTAAAAGGGAATTTAGGTGCAACTGGTTTCAGTCGTTGTGCATTTTTTTTGTAATCTTTTTATTGGTTATTTCAAAGAAACTAGGTTCATAATATGCACAGTGTGTACTAGTCTGGCAAATGGGTCAAATTTATGTATAAACTACTATGAGATACACTACTATTTATTGAACCAAAAACAGCCGTTCATTTAGTTCAGTTTCAAATAAAATTTTCTATAGACAAATAAAATCTACTTACGAACAAATATTTAGAGTAGAAAAATATTTGGCGGTTATTATCAGTAATACAAACAAAAAGTAAAATATTCAATAACCAGTTAAATATGTTAAATATTTCTGTACATTAAAAAAATATATTAGGAAGACATTCAATAGTGTTGTGACGTAACACAACTAATTTATTCCATAAATTGACGCTCAGTATTTTTCCCACTCGCCTTAAAGTCAGCTGGTTAGAGGGCGATAAGATTTCGCGCATTTCGTTAAGACGAATAAAATACATTTCTCTAGATCGAATATTCCCAGTTTGAACAGGCTGGAGTAAGTGATGTGTTAATGATGGATAGTGGCTAGTAGTGTGATCCAGGAGTGATGTTATTCCTAACAATACTTGAACTCAAAACAGATATCCCCAAACCGCAGAAAGTTAGCCAGTAGACTACCAAGTCATGATAGCCACTCTTTATGCGACAAGCGTAGTATAGTTTTGATGTTATAACCTGTGAATTCTCAACCGAATTGATCGAACACTACTGGCATATGGGCTATTGTGTGGACGTCGCGATATCGCCAGCATAATCACTTTTGATAATAATGATGGATATTGGCTAGCAAATGAATTGGGAACGTGTGTTTCCTCCCATTAGCAACTCACCACTGCTCCCAGCAAGTGAAATCGTTCTCATCAAGACTCCAACTTGGAATTAATTGCTTCAACCTTTAAAGAGCTGGTGTATAATCCTGTCACATAACTGGGGAGTTCTGTTCAGTAATCGAGGTTATGATGTGCAATATCTGATAATTATAATTAAAAGTTATCACTCTATTCATAGAAAATAATGATAGCAGCTGTATCATAGTGTATTGAATTGTTTGCAACCAAGTATTCTTACTGTTGTTAAGATAGTTTTACATCTGTCTACAGTGAAAAACAGTCTAGTGTGTACTCACTCAATAAATAAGTATGTCCTTTTTAGCATCCTTTCTCGACTGCAATATGCTTGGTTTTCTGAAATACTTTGTGTTGGTGTTCACTAATGTTTGTTCAACTTCTGCTCTTATAAGAGCATATGTATGACATTCAACTAGGATAAATTATTGTGTCATTTAAACAAAAACATTTTATAGTTCAGTCAGAGGTTATAGAGGAATGGTTGATTTTAAAATAATTTTCATCAATGATAATCATGAGCTATAGATCCGTTGAACACTAATAACCAGTCAACACCTGCTTAGTCCTCATTTGAATATCTTCAGTAGCGAGAATCAGCAGCCATGTTAAAGACTTGTGGCAAAAAATTTATCTTTTATTTGTTAGGTTGTCATCCATCAGTGCAAAATTTTCAACTTGACAAGTTGAAGATATACTGTGATATATATTCTTCTACATACCTGACTTTTTCGATCCCAAAAGTCCATGACTGCTCATGAGAACTTTAAAAACACACATCAAAGCAAGTCGCCAGTGAACATTGAATTATTATTTATCTGCAAGCCTGCGGTAGTTCATAGAATTAAAAGCGGTGTTTATTAACTGTTTCTTGCTGCTAGGCTATCAGTAATATCTGCTGCTTTTTTTTGATTCCAGCTTCCAGTTTCAAGATGTTTGACTTGAACATAATGAAACATCAGCGATGATAGATAAAACACTTTACGTCCATATAGGAATGCTTAATTATCCTTAAGCGCACTCTCAATCTTTTGATTTCAGCAACAATGTAAGAGAAGGATTTTCGTGAATTTATAATTATAAAGAACAAATTTGGCGAAATCTTTTTTTTACAAAAAAGTATTGCAATTAAAATGACCTAGTGTTGTACAAGTTGCTCTCTTCAAATACATATGAATTAAAGTTGAAAGACATTGTTTGACAAACTGTTTCATCGACATCTCCTAAAAGTTAAGTATTCTCTTGTGTGACATAAATATACCCAAATCAGTTGTTATATTCATTACACCATTAATTAATACATCACGAAACTGCTATTTTCAACTACCAAAAACAGTATTCAGTAAATTTGTTAGGGAGTGATGGCTCTCTAAATCTAGATTCCCCCTTAGATATTTAGTTAGTACTGAGTTCTTCTAATGTATTGGTCAAGGTAGTGGGCATGAAACTGACCGGCCAGGATTTTTGAAACCTATTCCACCTACCAAGGTCTTAACAACCTTTACACAATAGGGTTTACTCACTGCCTACTGTATATGGTGGTCAAGTGTATTTATCTAATCGCCTTATACTGAAGCAAAAGTGGTGACTAGGAGGATGGCTTAAATTTTGTTCTACAAAAAGAATAAATATTGAAGCTTGAACCATCAGGATTTAGGAATAGTAGTGTAATATTAAGAATTCAGAATGTTTTTAACTGTAATAACTGTCCTAAAGGATTGCTAATAAACATATAAATGACAATATAGTTACACAATATCTAATTGACATGTTAATGTCAATATTTGAGTACAACCAAGTTATTGTATTAAGATAAAGTAACAAAATACTGTTTATCTGCAAGCATTTCAAACGTGTGATGCATTTGATTATCGCCTCATATCAGCACAACTGTTACTTCAGAGTCTGTCTTGTGACGAATGACTTAAGAGAACTAATCCTGAGATACCGTTCCACTGGTCAATTCAAATTCAATAACACACTCTGTAGGCAAAAGATTTGAATAATTGTTGGTCCTTCATAATATTTCCATTTCCTTATTTGATGGTACTGTGTTTGAACTATGCATGATTTAATATGACGTTCGAAGGGAACAGTTGTAGAGATCTCTAATCCTTACTCATTCACCCTCTATTTTCAACTTTTTTAATACTTAGTGTTCTTACTGCGTATGATTAATGTTTGTAAATTGGTGTTTATCTTAAATTATTCTTGTGCTGTTTGAGTTGATTGCTACTGTCAAAAGTATTCACAATCTCTTATTTACTTCCCCTGCAGTAACATATCTCTAAGCTTAACGAAAAACTATCCACAGCTGATCACTGCTTAGTGTGCAGAATATGGTCTCCACTATATCCACCTGGTTCTGTTGTTACGTTATCTAATCCTACTGAAACTGTAACATTGACAGTACTGAGATATGCTTAGTTACATATGAACCTAGGAACACTTGATTAGAACTAGGTGCATATTTGCAGCTTGATAAAAGGGTCATAGGTTGGTCCCCCACTGAGAGACTGGTATGGGGCATATCTATAAAACATAGGAGAAGTAAGTTTCAGTGTGACGAATAGACGAAACTTTGGTCATTTACTGTCACTGGTTCATCAAATTTACGTCAGTTTTACTTCTGGAACGTCTTGTTAATAGGAAGACCAATAGTTTTTCTTAAGAAATGGGTTAACAGAAAGAAAATATGGGAGGAATAGTACGTGCGTTTCTATAGCTACACTCCATTAAATAGAAAAAGAAATCTGCTTCACTTACTTGCGTTGAGAATTAAAAAATTCTGTACAGATAATTCAGTTGAAAATGAACTATTTCATTGAGAACCGGTATCAGTTGTAAAACCATTGAAAACCTTGATCCAGTGGGAAGCTGTTTCGTCGTAGTGTAGAACTCTCCAGTAGCTTACACTTAAGACTTCGCAAGGGATGGGACATATGACCGTCAGGAAGACTAAAAAGAAAAGCAACACAAAAAATGTCTTCACTGCTGAAGAAAACTTTGTTTATGAACATCGTTTGTAGAGGCGATACTGCATAAATATCACGTAGAACTGTCTGCTCAAACTGCTTAGAAAGATATTCATTTCTTTAGAATTTCAGATTAGCTTCTTTAGTTGACAGATGATTTGTTGATACGTTAGGGGAAAAGTACCACTTCAGATAACGGTATATGCGTTTACAAGCCTACTCGCTTCCGTGAAGTTAAGTGTTTAAGGTGAATAAAGTGTGCTGTTTCCGCTGTGTTATCTTGGATCTCAATCAGTAGGTTAGTGTAGGTCTCATAACAGCTCACTGTAGATTGCAGGGCCTTACTGGAATCCTGTTTTCAAAAGATCTATAAAGTGAGACTGGTCAGCTGAAAAGGATTACAGTTTTGTAGCTTGTGCATCACAGAAGGGCTGGCGATTCACCAATCTAAGCTCGAACTTTTCTCTGACAATAGTATTTAACTACTCCCATCTACTATTCTGTTCTCTATTAACGATTAGTTTACAGTTAATACTTTCATTCAAATAGTTCTTCTCTTCTTCACCTTATTCTCCCGAATCAATTGGATACTTGGCTGTTTCACTTGAAACGGTTGTCACCTTTCCAGACGCTTTACATTTTTCTCTTATGTGTTGTAAGCAGCTTTTCTAACTTGGTATTATTGTTCGAATCCTATAACAACATTAGATGTAGCCAACTTGCTAATATATGTTGCTGATAAGCGTCGATTAGTACAGAAACCAGGTTAAAAGTTCCATGTTAACAATAGTGAATGGAATTATCTGACAAAGGGATTAAGGCAGTACTAGTGACTGATGTGAGAAAGTTCAGTTTGAAAATTTAGTGAACAGACTGACGGCGCAGTGTTGTTGTCACAACAGTTTTTGGATTAAAACCTCTCATAAGTATCTTTGTCAAGTTATTGATTATAAATACATCATCCAGACAATGGTAGCTAGTTTCTACTTACAATCGATCTACTGTTCCCAACATTGCTGTCAATTGTATTCTAAAATCGACAAACAAAGCTCTTTAGCGTCAAGTTGCTTAACTTAGTTGCCACACTAGTTAAATAATCAGTCGAATTCAATGAGTACTCGGTACAAAGAATTTGTTAACTTCATGAGTTAGTATCCGATGCCCCATCTCGTGCACACTACTGAGAAGGCCCATACTAGGGCGAAACAGTTGTCCAATGTTCCCATGTTTCTAGTGTTCCTCCAACTGATGTCAGTCCACAATGAATTCCAACCTGAAATGAATTTGGATTTGTCGCGTTTACCTAATTTCTCTTACCTTACTTCATAATTTATCTGCTTCACTCCATTTGAGTTGAGTATTCATGAGAAAACAATCGAAATTTACTATCTAGGTTAACATGGAGAAAATTTATACAATATTAGATCGTTTACTCATTAGCTTCAAATTTAAAAATGTTAGCCAAGATACTGATTTAACTGTCATGTGCATAAAGTTCTGACATATGTTGACCAGCTTTTAAAGGCAAATAAAGTTGTGAATATGAACCTGATTTCTGATATCTTGATGATTGGAACAAAACCGATCACCAACAGTAATGTTTCATTTATTTGATGTATGGTCAGTTTTACATAAAGGAACGGTGTTTGAGTATGCTTGAACACTAGGTGGTACTTGGTTAAATGATCAGAAAAAGCAAAGTTAATCTCTGCCACTTTAAGTAAAATCCTATGGTCATATGAAGTGACTAATTCAGGGTGAACAAAATCTGAAGTTTGACATATTAGCACTTTGAATAAGGAATTTTCCTAAGAACTTTGAGAAAATTATAGGAATAGAAATCATGATTTTCAACGATGTAATTTCTTGGGGTAAATATGAAAATGAAACTTAAAAGAACACAATTCAGAGACAAAGTTTCCTTATCGATGAATCTTTCTCAAGTCTTGTACATTGTAATCGTAGTTACAATAAGCTTATATATGTATATATACATGCATCAATGGAAAATGGGTCAATATAAAGTCGTCAAAAACGGTGAGTTAGGTTGCAAGATGACAGCGGTTCAAAGGTCAAATCAAGGACATCAAAAATTGCTTATAGGATTATATTAAATAAACAAAGAAATGAATAAACTATTTTTGGGAGATTATGATCAAGATGAAATTAAGGATTGATTGTATCTTTTTTTGAACACAATGAACAGGTTTATACCACTGTATTGGCAGAGCTTCTATTGTGTTGAGATGGTGAATATGCACTCTTTTCGAAATGTCTGGCTTCATCACATAAATGACTTTGAAGGAAAACTGTCATAGGGTCCAGTGACCAGATATAATAAAATATTCAAGAATCGAGTTGTTGATGGCTTTAAACAGTCATACAAGATAGTATTCGGAGATGATTACAGATAGAACACACTCAGTACAGCCTGTATAAACAGTTTCACAAGAGCAGGCGAATTGGTAAACATACTTCGGAGTGGCCTCAGGGTATAGTATGTCCTTTACACACCCTCTCATCAGTTGTTGACTGAAGAAAACAATCCGAAGCTTAATGGAAAAGAGGGTATTCTTTAGTGTTTTGCACAGTTGATTCTCCAGTATATCTAGTAATGCATCTCCATTGAATCCATCATTCATAAAAAGTATCTTTTTTAGAACCGTATGGGTTCTTCTTTTGAAAATTTTAAGCTTCATGTTCCTCTCAGTGAATCTTGAAGTATAACCGTTGTCGACTAACACTCTTCGAAGCATTTTCAGCTCTTCATTTACTATATCATTCGTACAAATTCCTCTAATTTCAATTCGATTTCTTTTCTTGACTTGTGGAACACAGATTTGAAAGTGAGTATGTTGATCGATTCATGTTTGTTTTCCGTTAACCGCTCTCCTTAGGGAACCGTCATGTTATTTTCAGTTTCCATGGTTTATGTAACTGAATTATGATATTCATTGAACTTTAACAGTATTTCGTCAAGATTACTATCCTACTCATATATGATGGAAGTGTCACCCATGTATCTTTTATATAGATGGAACTAGTTGACCAACGGACCTGTTTTGTAGATTGGCATGAAGTAATCAACTAGGAAAAGACCCAGTGATAAAGCCGCTGCTACTCCATTCGTTTATCGATAAAGTTCATTATCGAATCTAGATGGTATATTAAAGGCATACTGTAAGAGTAATTCCTTCACATAACGTTTAGGAAGCTAAATTTCAAGGTTGCTGATCTTAATGTTATCACATCTAAATCAGATTGTTTCTGCCACAAAGATATTTCTAACCATACACGTTGGAATCTCTTATAATTTTTGAAATTCATTGCGAGAAACCCATAATGTAATAGCAGTCCAGTTGGAAATAACTAAAATCACTATTACACATGAAATGTGTAGAACCCGGTTACTGCTGGTAAATTCTCTATGGGTTGGGGCTAAGGATAATCGGTTGCTTCTAGGATTCAGATACATCTTACTGATGTGTTTGGTAACAAGTATAAGACCTCATATGAAGAACTTTTGCTATTGCACAGAGTCATTTCAGATGAAGTTTCCTACATTTTGATGTTGCAATTTTAAATTCTTAATTCCTTAAAGAGTATCTGTAGTGAATCTGTTTTTGGCAATCACCAAAAAGTTTTCCATAAGTAGGTTAAGTTTCAAAATAGAACTGCAAGGAAACTGAGTGCACGTGTCTTATCAGATGATGTACAGTTCATCGTCTGTCTAATGAACGTAGACAGATCTTCGATAACCACGTTCACATTGAGAAAGAGAGTTACGATCTCTAAATCATGTGAATGGATTCCAATGTTATCTACAAGTTTCGTTCTTTAGTCATCAACTAATTAGCCCATTAAGGATCAAAACTCCTGATTAAAATTAGTCTTAATTTTACTGTGATCAAGGTTTGTCATTTAGCTCCAGTTTCTTTGTTAGCGAGAGAATTCTGTCACCTTGGGTTGCATGAGTTATTCAAATCTGCAGCCGGCTTTTTTTTATTAGAACAGCCAGCTTGTTTGATGAAGTTATTGGAGAAATGCTCAGAAATCATTCATTTTCATGACAGTTTTAGAAAATTCAAGCTGAATTTAGTGAACCTCCTGTGTGATTAGCACTCAGATGTCGTAGCTAAGTTGGTATAGAACTGAGCTGGTAATTTCGAGGCTTGTAGTTCAAATCTTGTTACACTTCCAGTTTTCTGTCAACTCAACATATAAATATTGTCTACATAAATACCATTCTACCAGTGGCTTGTAAGGATTTGTTTATTTGAAGGCAGTTTTGATTACAGGCTGATATGAGTTGGAGAACCCATGAAGAGCTGAATGCACTGAACAGGTGTTTCGTCCTAGTTTTGTGGTCCTACAGCAGTGCTCTCCAACGACTTTGCAGCTGGTGCTGAGGAGTAATGAAAAATGCTTCTGAATATCATTCTACTAGGTAGTTCAGTCAACTCAAGCATAAGTTGGCCTTTTAGTTATAAGTGCATAGTCTGTATGGCTTTAAATTTTTAACAATGTTTAAACAAAAACTAACGTAACCCTAAAGAATTCAGTGCGAACGTTCCCCCTATGAGAACTTTACTGACATTCAATTTGGCGGTTTTCGTGGATTTAGTTATTGAATTCAAGTTGGTATTTATCACTAACTGACATCATTTAGAGAAGAATTAAAAACTTCGGAGCACTAGACAACTATTTCTTCATAGAATGGTACTTTTCATCACTCAGAGCCCATGAAATTTGTTTAAACAGTGAATTAGATTGTTTGTTAACTAGAGATAGAACTTTTAATCTACTGTTATAGTATTCACCTCTTAATCATATAAGTGCACGTTTAGTTTTTTTCTAGTCACACCTATCTTAGAAGCATACTAGCATTGTTTACTATAGGGAATTTGAGAGCTTAACACGCCAACTTGCATATGGTAACCAAATTACACTACGCCCTTTGAATATGTATGCATATATGTGTGTGATAAGTCACGTGCGTAAAATTGTATCATATATTCTAAGTTTAAGGCAAGTTTTTCCAAACTAATCACATTACTTTTCATCCCCTAGTAACACCTCTAAAACGTTTAAATTTGCCATGGCAACTCCATAGTTATTCAACATAGAGGCAGTCATTTTGAAGCTGTAGCACTGGCTCAACGCATGTTATCGGCAAATCAAGTGCACTGGATCCAAGTATGTGATGTGGTACAATTCCCCTCGATGCTGGTGCTTTTTCGTTCGGCTGAACTAGAAAGAGACATTTGCTTACAATTACATCCTTATTTCTTGCTTTAACATGGTTATCAGTATTCCATCTATTTTAGAAGACCTACTGATAGTGGAATCAAAATCATCTGAATTCCACAATAATATGGTATTGCTATTGGGAAGTGACTGTTACCACAAATATGTGAATAGCAGACACAGTATCAATGGTGTCATGCCTGAATGTCGGGCGAGAGACCTACATGGACTAAGGAATGAATTGAGATCTTGAAGTTACTGAGCCTGACAAGGGACCTGAAGTGTTTGTTATAAACAAAGTAAACTCCTGGAATAAGATACTGTGTTTGTTCATTGACTACTGTGAGTTCTGAGAGCTCTTGACAGGTAATGGTTTGACAAAAAAGTTTGAGAGACAGCTAACAAAGTTTAAAGCGAATGTGTATCAAGAACTCAAAACTGAAAACACCATAAAAGTGAATCTAAGTGGCTTTCTTAAAGTGAATGGAAACTACCAAAAGGAAATTTGGCGAAGAAAATTTTCTTTTCAACGAATCATTTTCAAAAGCTGTACATGGTTTTCATAGTTATAAATATATCTATATCTATATCTATATATATATATATATATATATATATATATATATATATACACCTCCGTGGAAGAACAAGGAAACTCTTTGAAAGAGATGTGGAAATATATCTGCATAACCTTGTTAGAAAAGAAGAAGAAAGAAGACGAGACAAGGGTTGGAATGGATCTCGACGGATACATGGAAGCTATCAGAGGAGCGGAAGATGGTGAAACAGAAGATGAACCAGTGCAGTGCGCTGCAGTGCAGGGATGAACAACGAAAAGAAGAGCTGAACACAACATATGAACTCTACACCGGACAAATAAGTGAAGCTGATTGTGCGCAAAGACAAAACACACATCTATGACACACTGGCAAGTGAAGCAGACTAGTCCCCTGGTAGGAGAGACCTGACAACATTGTATCAAATAACCAGGTTACTTACTGTCTGCTAAGAGATCAACACACATGAAACCAATAAACGATGATGAAGGAAGTATAATGGCCAAAGAAGAGAAACAAAGGAAACAATTGGCTAGCCACTCGAAAAAACTCTTGAATCGACCACCACCACCACCAATTGCACTTCGTCCACAAATACCACCTACAGCCCAGTCACAGAATCACCAGTGAACACAAATCCTCCAACAAAAGTGGAAGTCCTGAACGCCATAAAGCTACTGAAATGTGGGAAAGCAGAAGGATGAGATGGAATCCCACCAGAAGCACTGAACACAGACACAGAGACAACAGCGGCGGACATGCTCACACAACACCACTATTGCAGAAGGTGTGTAGGGAAGGAGGGAAGGAAGGAAGGGAAGGTATCTGTCGACTGATTAGAAGAAGGACTACATTGTCAAACTCCCGAAGAAGGGTGACCTAAGCGTTTGCATGAACTGGTGCGGAATCACGCTCCTCTCCACTCGGAGCAAGCAAAATATTGAGCCGCATCATACTGGAGAGACTGAAGGATTCATTGGATTCATAATTATGACCGAAACAGACTGGCTGACTGGATTCAGGGAGTACAATTCATGTGTGGATGAAATTGCAGCACCACGCTACACATCATCATAGAAGAGAGTATAGAATGGCAGTCAACTTAACTCAACTCAAGTCAACGTCAACTTCATCGACTTTGAAAAGGCCTTCGATTGAGGCGTCGAGTGAGAGGCGATTTGGAAACTGCTTCAATACTACGGAATACCACTAACCTTTATCAATCTCACTCAACAACTGTGTGAGGACGCGACATGCCAGCTAAGTAATGGACAACGTGAAGCTCGGTGATGCTTTGAAGTGAAAGTGAAGACAGGAGTGGAACAAGGCTGTCTACTATCACCCATGATATTGCTGATTGTGGTCAGCTCAACTGGATGATGCAGCAAACAGTGAGGAGTAGAGAGAAGAGGTTGATACACTGTGTTGGGGAGAAGAAGCTAGAAGATCTATATTTCGCCAGTGATGACTTGTGTCTCACATCACACAAAATCGAAGATCTACAGGCGAGAGCTGACAAGTTGACAGGCGAGGTGAGGTGAGGCGAGGTGAGGCGAGGCGAGTTGGCGAAGGAAGACGGGACTTCAAGTGAATATAGAGAAGAGAGAGTTGATGAAGATACCCAACCAACAACAACAACAAGAAGAAGAGCAGAAACAACAAACTGCAATCACGATGAATGGGAGAAACTTAGAGGAAGTAGCCTGCTTCAACTATCTAGGCAGCCCTATCTCAACTACAGGTGGCACAGGCACAGACGAGGACGTCAAAGTAGTCAGGATCGGAAATACAGCAAGACAGGCGTTCACCAACCTGAAACCAGTGTGGAGATCTTCTGCACTCAACTCAGTGCAAAGCGTGAACAAGATCCATATTTTCAACAGGAATGTGAGTCAAGTGAGTCAGTGCTTCTATGTGATGGTTGAGAGAGTTGTCGCGTTACGAAAGGGATTTCCAGCAAACGACAGACATTCGTCAACCGGTGCCTACTCTGGTTCGTTAGTGAAGATCAGATGGATTGGCGGAGAGAATAAGGAACCAGGAACTCTGATGTGGGAACGATCCAACCAAGAAGCTATCGCTGAAGAAAAATGCGGTGGAAGGAAGTGTAGAAGGATTGTATTTTGCATACACTGAGAAGGCCGAGTGGAGAGATCAGGCGTGAGGCCAGCCAGGCATTCAAGTGGAAGCTAGATGGGAAGCGACGAGTTTGGCGTTGGAGGTGATGGTGATATGTAGGAGGTTGTGTGTGGAGGAAATTAGAGCCTGTGGAACCCAAGGGACAAATACTAAGTGATAATAATAATAATAATAATTCAGCATTCTAAAGAAAGTTGTCAATGGAGTAAATATTCTTTTCCTTTTCATATAATTTTATATTTACTTCATTTTATTATGTATTATGTATATACACTGTTTCTGTCCTGAGGATGTTATATTAGCATACTGAAAAATCTGTACAATATGCTCGAACTATCTTTCAGAATTAAGCCATTATTATGGTCATTATTAATAATGTCTAAAATACGATTATCTCATTAAAAGTATCAGAGTAGTTAAAATGACACAGCATATCAGTTTGTGCGATTGTCTGCACGATTCTAAAAAACAAGCTGTAGCTTTAATAAATTAATTCATGATCAATGATTGAGATAGTTCAGGTGCAAAAAAATGTTATTATTATTCCTTTCCCATATATGTCCTTTTTCTGGTTCACTTTGGTAACTTTTTTTCCTCATTGATTTTTTCCACTTATCGTCCGCATAATATAGCAATTAGCTAATAAATGCAATACTATGTCAGATATTTTACTGCAACCCCTACTCTTACACTATATCATTGAAGTCATGAAATAGTTTGTGAAGATATTTGTATGTATGCATGATTTTTAAAATCAATAACAACGATTTCATATCTATGTTTGGATCAGTTAACTGGTTGAGTGTGTTATGATGGATAGTCACTAGCACTGGGATCCCTATATTATTTGGTGTTTATCACCATGGTTTTTTTTCTCAATGGATGGTGATATCTCCACCAGGAACCCAGAACTAATTTCTCTGAACATAGAAGAAATCAGGAGGTTTTTGAAAACACGCTTATATTTTTCAGTAGCATTCGAGGATACATTCACTTTAAACTGAGCAGAATACGGCTGTGTTTGTTTACTAATAGTTACCAATAGAACGCTTAAACTAATTCTGTAGATCCCATTACTAGATGAAATGAGGGGATGCATAACGGGTAATTAAAGTCTCACTGAACATACATCTGCATACTGTGTATGATTTCAAGACAAAATACGATAACAGTCTACACTTATCAAATCCCTGAGAAGAATATACTCGACCTTTCATTAATGAAAGCTTTACACTAATTTTACTTGTTATCATAGTGGATGTAAGTGAAACCTAACTTTTATCAGTCGAAATTTATTGATTGGCAGCTAATTTTCATATCATCCGTGACTGAGTATGCATTACTCGAAGGTTGGATGTCAACTATTTTGCCCATGTCATATTTCTAGGTACATGTAATTGTTTTAATGGACTAATGACTATTGTTCTTACTGTTGTCCGGTTCCTTGACTTACATACTATTCTAAAGATAAACAGTCAGTAAGGTTCCAGTTTAGTCTTTCGATTTCATTCTTTTGAAGTATGAATAGCTGTTGATCGACCATAATGAGTCATGACCTAAAACAACCAATCCAACCACAAGTCAAATTTTCAGTTATCCTAGACGCAGGTGCAGAAGAATCCATTCAAACAAGTTATAGTTACATCATGATACATTGTTTTTGTTGGCTGTAACGTCTAATTAAATTGGTTTCCCTGATTAACTTAAGTAATTCAGTGAGTAATATAAGATCCCCAACTACCACTGATAGTCTTATTCAAAAACACTATACGATTCATATTAAATCACAGAAAAAACTAGTTTAGCAAAGGAAAATCTTTCCAACAAATTTCTTTTCAAAGGCTGTACAATCGTATATTAATCAGTTTTGTAAAGTTAATGATGAATAGTGTCTTGCAGTGGAATCCAGGATGCGCATTTCATCCTGTGTAGGACTTGTCACTGGATGTATTTGCTTCCCAGTGAGTGATATTGTTCCCACCGGGATTTCAGACTCGGGAGCGATCGCTTCAAACGCCAGCGCGTTATCTACTACACCACCGAGCCACGATAGCCACTACTTGTACGACAGGTATAGTTTTAGTATAATTGTTTTTATATGGTACCGTCGCTGACTGGACTGAATTGATCGGTTTCTATTGGCATATGGGCTCCTGAAACTATCGCTCCCAAGTCCGAATCCCAGTGGGAACAACATCACTCGCTGGGAAGCAGGTACATCCAGCTGAAGAGTCCCAAATAGGACAAAATGCGCATCCTGGATTTCACTGCTAGCCACGACCCATCATTAACATAATTAGAACGCAGACAATATCGAGGCATCCGCACAGGAGCCCATATGTCAAAGGAGACCGATCAATTCGGTCCAAGCAACGACGGTATGATATAAGAACAATTATACAAACTTTTGAAAGGTAGCATTAATTATGGACTGACATCAGTGAGATAACATTACAAATCTAGCAGCATTGGAAAGCTATTTTATTCAAGTGTAGGACATCTCAGCAGTACATAGCCATGATCCGGCCAGAGAGGAAACTAAGGACCTTCAGGTTTCACAGTGAGCGGGCTAACCATTCAATTACTGGGTTAGAGTTCAACGGTCTCCAATTCCCTACTTTTTCATGTCAATTTGTGATATAGCGCAAATATCTGCGCAGGTCTTCATTAGGCATTCGCTTCACTTTCGTCTAACTGGTTGACTCTATAGGTTACAGCTTCTTATCAGAACTTCCATATATCCATTTCAAAGCATGTCATTAATGAGAAGTATGCAGTAACGTATTTTGGAGTTAATGAAGATTTCATTTTTAAGGTTGAATTCATCATCGACTGATACCCGTTATGTTGTTATGCCCTATACTAGGACGAAATATCTGTTCAGTCCTCCCTGGTTTTCAGTGATTCTGATAAATACTACCTTCAAAATAAAATCCCTATAAACCTCGAATTTTTTTGTTCATGTGTCTATTTTTGTACGAGATGTAATGATGTCAGAGTTTTGTCATTGGGGCAAATACATAAAAAAATATATATAGGAACATATGTAAGGTATTTTTAAAATCAGTATTATTCACTAACTTTTCAAGGGAATATAGCAGTAGTATGTAACAATATTCTAATAAAACAGGCTTAAACTAATTTCTTGTGACATCAGTAATAACCAAGAAATATAAGTAGAAAGGGGACTAACTCAATCTAAAAACAAAATAAAATAAAAACAGAGCTCGGAGATGTTTTGAGACAACTTAACGTGAGAGCAATCAATGTCCAAGATATTCAGATGACTTATCAGTCAACCACATGTTGAACATTATAAGGTGATTGATCTAACAAATTGTTTTCGTTTGTATACTTCTGGCTTGAAATTATATGAATTGGCAAGGCTTCTGTGCGACATAATAGATGGAGTCGTAAACGCTTAGGAAAGTTTGGTTAGTTTCTGTAGATAATATTGAAGGAGGCACTCAAAGCTGAATGAATGTCCAGTATCGACCACATATGGCAAAATAGATGAGTTAATTGATCTTCTTTGCCCTTTACGAACTCATACTCAGAATTGGTTTTGAGTGGCAAAAAAATAAGCTTAGATGTACGACCTACATACCTAACTCCACAAGAGCATGTGAACTGGTGAACGCATACTGAGCTGATTAGTTTTTTCAAGTTATCTTTCATAGTGGAGCATATTAGAGGGTCATTGTGATATGTTATCTTGAGCTTTATTGCACGAAACATCTTAAGAATCGGTCTTTTTAGAGTGTTTTTCAGAATAACGTCAGCAGCATTTTCTTTGAATCCTAAATTAAAGAAAAAACATCTTCAAAACAGTACTGATAATTTCTAAAGTTTTCTTGTGTCTCACATCTTACTCAGTGAAAAGTAATGGGTATCCATTTTTCAAAAAGGTGTATTTCAAGAAACTTATTTCCACTTCTATGCAGTCTGCAGAACAACTTTTATGGTATCGTGAGAAGATAATGTGAATAAAATCGCGTTTTCTGGCTAAATGAACCCATTTGTAGGTGTTCATCAACTGTCTACTCCATATAGGTTTTCTATTTATGTACCCTTTCAGCGTTCCACTATCTCTTCTTGTCAGTAGAACATCTGGGAATGAAATTTTGAAATCTATTTCTCTTTCTGCTGTAAACATAAGTAATAGGTAACAGGGACTAAAGCTCTTCAAAATTACTTGTGTATCAAGTATGTTATCACATGTGATGAAGTTGCCATCAACATATATCTTATATAACACCTGGTGGTTGATCATTGGCTTGAGGCTGCCATTCCCGATGCTAATCATGAGTATTAAAGTCTAAGTGACGTTTAATGGTCAGTAGTTCCCACAGATTGGTGTTGATTAGTCAAACAGTGGATATCAGAACATTATTCTTACCAATGATGTCAACTAATGTAGTCGTTAGGCCTATGTTTTGTAATTTCTCGATAAACCCAGCTGTTAGACGAGTGGCGTGGATTGACTGCTTGCAGGCAGTATCGAGGCATCTGTGTAAGAGGTTCACGTGTTATGAGAGAGTGGTCGATTTAGTTCTGTATGTAAAGAAGGAGAACTAGCAGGAATTTTACCGAAAAAACATATACTATTGAAAAACAAAAACCTCGCCTGGTTAACTAGTTCACTAGTTACTAGCCGGTCCTAAGCCCCGGTAAAGAGGCAAGGTTGGGCATAGGGCTAGCAACCCTACCCCGGAAAACAAATCTGACCGCTAAAAAAACTTCAAAGCACAAACAAAGCATAAAAAATAAAAACAAAATTATTCCTCACTGGAATCGGAGAGGCGAAATGACGCCAGTTGGTGAAAGCCTTCGAGAAGCCAATTGGCCAATGTGTCTTCTCTCCCTCGATGAAAGCAAAAGTAAGCATGGGGACATAGAATGTCCGTACGATGTTTGAACCCAGTAAGGCAGCCCAGATTGCAAACGAGATGAAGAGGTATCACATTGAAGTGCTTGGAATTTGCGAAAGCAGATGGAATGGGAGTGGACTCTCCAAACTGTCAACTGGAGAATCAATATTCTACTCCGATATTATCACCCAGACGACAACCACGAGCACACTGAGTTTTGGAGTGGTTATCATGATGTCCCCAACAGCATTAAAGGCTCTCATGCAGTGGGAACCAATCTCCTCCTGCAGGATCATGACAGCAAGGTTCAACTCAAAAGGAAGGAAGGTCACAATCATAGAATGCCAATACTACGCAGCTACAAATAATGCAGGTGAAGAGAAAAAGGTAGAATTCTACAGACAACTGTAATCCACACTGGGCAAGACAACACTCCAGTTGGCGATATCAAAATTCTAATGGGTGACATGAATGCCAAACTGGGATAGGACAACACAGGAAGAGAACTAACCATGGGTCGAGAAGCGCTCGGTGAGGTGATGAACGAGAATGGAGAATTGTTTGCAGAATTCTGTGCATTCAACGATTTGGTGATTGGAGTCAGGTACTGTGTTCAAGCACAAGGATATCCACAAAGCGGCATGCATTTGATTTCACCAGATACCAGGACACACTAAAAATCAAATCGACTTTATCTCAACGTGAAGAAAGTGGAGATGCAGTCTAGTTGACACAAGGTCAGGAAGAGGAGCAGATGTAGGTTCACAACACTCACTATCTAGTGTAAGCAACCTTCTAATTTAAAAGCCTTCAAGGAATTTGGTGATAAACCTCAGCTCAATTACAACACTCGGAAACTGAAGGATGAAACTACAAAGTAAATCTTGACATCAGCCATCAAGATAAAATAGGAGACGTCGAGGAACATCCGTGAACAAACCTGTGTGGAAGAACACTGGAGGTCTTTGAAAGAGATGTGGAAAGAAACCTGCACAGCCATATTAGCAAGGAAGAAGAAAGAGGATAAGGAATGGATCTCGACGGATACATGGAAGCTGATAGAGGAGGGAGAGGAGGATGGTGAAGCAGAAGATGAACCGGTGCAGTGCAAGGATGAACGATGAGAAGAGGAATTGACTACAATGTATAAAACACTACAATGGACAAAGAAATGAAGAAGAGTTCACGGAAAGACAAAAGACACTTCTATGACACACTGACAAGTGAAGCAGACCAGTCTCCAGGTAGAATAGACCTGACAACATTGTATCAAATAACCAGGTTACTTGCTTTCTGGGAAGACATCAACACACATGAAACCAATAAACGATGATGAAGGAAGTATAATTGCCAAAGAAGAGAAACAAAGGAAACCGTTGGCTAGCCACTCGAAAAAACTCTTGAATCGACCACCACCACCACCAATTGCACTTCGTCCACAAATACCACCTACAGCCCAGTCACAGAATCACCAGTGAACACAAATCCTCCAACAAAAGTGGAAGTCCTGAACGCCATAAAGCTACTGAAATGTGGGAAAGCAGAAGGATGAGATGGAATCCCACCAGAAGCACTGAACACAGACACAGAGACAACAGCGGCGGACATGCTCACACAACACCACTATTGCAGAAGGTGTGTAGGGAAGGAGGGAAGGAAGGAAGGGAAGGTATCTGTCGACTGATTAGAAGAAGGACTACATTGTCAAACTCCCGAAGAAGGGTGACCTAAGCGTTTGCATGAACTGGTGCAGAATCACGCTCCTCTCCACTCGGAGCAAGCAAAATATTGAGCCGCATCATACTGGAGAGACTGGTGGATGCTCTGAATTCATAATTATGACCGAAACAGACTGGCTGACTGGATTCAGGGAGTACAATTCATGTGTGGATGAAATTGCAGCACCACGCTACACATCATCATAGAAGAGAGTATAGAATGGCAGTCAACTCAACTCAACTCAAGTCAACGTCAACTTCATCGACTTTGAAAAGGCCTTCGATTGAGAGGCGATTTGGAAACTGCTTCAATACTACGGAATACCACTAACCTTTATCAATCTCACTCAACAACTGTGTGAAGACGCGACATGCCAGCCAAGTAATTGACAACTGGAAGCTCGGTGATGCTTTGAAGTGAAAGTGAAGACAGGAGTGGAACAAGGCTGTCTACTATCACCCATGATATTGCTGATTGTGGTCAGCTCAACTGGATGATGCAGCAAACAGTGAGGAGTAGAGAGAAGAGGTTGATACACTGTGTTGGGGAGAAGAAGCTAGAAGATCTATATTTCGCCAGTGATGACTTGTGTCTCACATCACACGAAATGGAAGATTTGCAGGTGAGAGTTGACAAGTTGACAGGCGAGGTGAGGCGAAGCGACTTGGCGAAGGAAGACGGGACTTCAAGTGAATATAGAGAAGAGAGAGGTGATGAAGATACCCAACCAACAACAGCAACAACAACAAGAACAACAACAAACTGCAATCACGATGAATGGGAGAAACTTAGAGGAAGTAGCCTCCCTCACCTGTCCAGATAGCCCTGTTTCAACTACAGGTGGCACAGGCACAGACGAGGACGTCAAAGCAGTCAGGATCGGAAATACAGCAAGACAGGCGTTCACCAACCTGAAACCAGTGTGGAGATCTTCTGCACTCAACTCAGTGCAAAGCGTGAACAAGATCCATATTTTCAACAGGAATGTGAGTCAAGTGAGTCAGTGCTTCTATGTGATGGTTGAGAGAGTTGTCGCGTTACGAAAGGGATTTCCAGCAAACGACAGACATTCGTCAACCGGTGCCTACTCTGGTTCGTTAGTGAAGATCAGATGGATTGGCGGAGAGAATAAGGAACCAGGAACTCTGATGTGGGAACGATCCAACCAAGAAGCTATCGCTGAAGAAAAATGCGGTGGAAGGAAGTGTAGAAGGATTGTATTTTGCATACACTGAGAAGGCCGAGTGGAGAGATCAGGCGTGAGGCCAGCCAGGCACTGTAGTGGAAGCCAGATGGGAAGCGACGAGTTTGGCGTTGGAGGTGATGGTGATATGGAGGAGGTTGTGTGTGGAGTAATTGAGAGCCTGTGGGTATTGGCGGAACTAGGTTGACGAGAATTCAGAGAAGAGGGTTGAATGGAGACGTGCTAGTGAAGCCCTATGTTCCATTAGGAACCCAAAGGACAAGCAGTCATAATAATATTTGTAAAACAAATGTTTATCTTAAATCAGTATCCTTATGAAATACGCTCTGTTTTTAGTCGTAACGTTGAGGTGTCTGTGATAATCAAAACACGAATAGAGATACAACCAGAAATTGAATTGTAAATAGGATGGAATGTATATTCTAAATGTTACTGGTATCCGCTACCAATTATACAGATGTTTGTTTTTTAAAAATGCTTTGAAATATATAAACAATACTTTTATCCTTATATTTACCACGGCTGTACAATAGCCAATCACCTAAGATTACTTGTCAAGTCTTATCTCTGAGACCTAGTTAACAAAATTTTATGGGTGATTTCAATCGTTTTATCATAGGAAAAACGTTTTTGTTTCCAAAAGAATTTACTAATTGAAATATTGATTAGGATAAAAATGATTGGCAGAAGTAGTAACTCTGTTTTAACTACGTATGTTATCACAGTTATACTGTTCAATAGTTCGTATTTTATGCATCTGAATATGCTAACATGGTAGGTAATTTGCGTGATAACAAAATACTGTAAAGTAGAAATCATGAGCAGAATAAGATTAGAAATATTATCGAATATTAAAAGACAGTCGATAGGAAACTTTGCTTGATGCAGATTTTCTGTTAATCATCATTTATCAGCAAGATATATCTTTAACCTTGCGGAAACATATGTTCCCAAGGAGATCAAAAACTGTTTCTGTACAAGTTGGAGTCAGGAACTCTAAGGCCAGGCTTTTTAGGTCACTTTTGATACACTGTTGTAATTTTGGAGGTGATTTAGGAAGTAAGTGAAGATAGCCTTATTCGATTTTGAATAAGATTATAAACTTCCACACCATAGTTGTAACGAATATCCTGGAAGAAGCTAAGCGCAGTTTCATTTATTCATCATAAGAATTAATTTAAATATAATCTTAGTGTGTTTAGAAAATTGAAACAAGATATTTTTGAAAGTTTCACTGTTTAAACCACAGCTTCTTCAGCAGAATATTTTTCCCTGTCAGTATTAAGTATTTACTTCTAGTATCGTTTACTGATTACTGATGTACTTATGTTCTTACTCTGTCGGTCTCAATAGTAGTGATTTGGATTCAGCTGAGAACAGTGTTACAAATCCTATTTCGAAATCATCCTTTTTGCATACCAAAACAGGAATTGCTGACTTTCCGTCACTCTTTTGACCAACTAACCTTTCTTCCTGTTATCATGATACATGTAATTTCCAGTAACTATGGAGGGTTGAAGTGTTTGACCTCTGTTAGTAGGTGGGCTCCACTGCTGGTGTCTCAATACTGTTGAATATTCATGATGTTACGTTCATTTTAGTGACTGGCATAAGAGTCCAGGACGCGTGTTTTTTCCAACTTGGGACTCGTCAGATGGATGTACCCGCACCTGCCCCCAAGTGAGTGTTGTTCCCATTGAGGCCCGAATCTAAAACTTATCGCTTCAAATGTCATCATCATGAATATTCAACAGCATCGAGACATCCACATAGGAGCCCTAATGCTTACAGAGGTCGAGCACTTCAGCCCTGCATAGAAACGAGAAATTATAAGTGTCAAACAATTACAAATGATATCCGTTGCATTAGTGGTGGCTCTCGTGCCCCAGTGGTTTAGTCAACCTTTCTGGCATTTGAAGAGATGGATACTGGGTTCGAACCTCAGCAGGAACAAAATCACTCACTAGGGTGCTATTACATCCACCTGACTAGTCCTAAATAGGATGGAGAGAGCGTCCTAGATTCCACTGATAGTTATCAAGACCAATATAGCTTTTCTTCCTTTTTATTTGTTAATATATAGGGCGACAGAGATTGCCGTACATTCCTACTCACTTCATTAGTTGACTAGAACTTGTCTTTCGACCGTTACTTGCCAAGTTGAAAGAGAATGTCAAAAAACCAACTGACCTCTATCCTGCTCAAGTGTAGCGAAAATTGCATCTTTTTCTGTTTTGACAGCATTCTTAAGCTGTTATGAAAACTTGACTTAAAAAATTACTAGTTGGTTCTAGAAATGAAACCCCACTTTTAAATCAGTAAAAAACAGTAACTGAAGCAGAATTACATGCATCTATCATATTACATCAATTTCCCATCAGTTGCATACAACCTCAAACATGTAGATGCCATATCAAGTCAGGAAGGTTTTAAAAACGTTACTCCAGATGACTATGGTAATGAAAACTTTTTAGTTAAAGCCTAGGCTTTTTGGCGCTGTTTAGACAAACCAAGGTATATGCTTCTTTCTATTCTTCCAGTGTAACTGCTGCTGCGGATTCACGTTCATATTTTCTCTTAATTGGAGGCAAAATAGGAGGAGAACCTATCAACTTTCGTCTTTATCAAGGACCAAGTTAGTCTACAGAGTAGGTTCAAGTTAGTTTTAGGATATTTATTAACCAGTCAGTATGATGCACTGCCGTCTATCGATTAATTTCACGACATCATCAGCTTCAAGAGTGAGTTCAGTAAACATTTTTTGACTTGCTGTCCTCAGATACTCCATATTTGTTAACAGATTCCTACGGATAACTGTCGTCTTGCAAGATCTCTTCAGTGATCAACAACCCCTCTTCCTACTTATCACTTAAACAGATCCTCTTAACCCTGTTAAATAGTGTGGACGTTTGAGTAACAGCTGCTGAAGTTAAGATGTAATCCATTCCATGTATTCTTTCAATGAATAAACCTATAGACCATAAGAGTCTTACTGTATTGCAGCATACGATAAATGTGTCTCTGACACATCTAGAATGTGTAATTACCTCTTCAACTTTGTGATTAAGCCTAAGTTATGTACCAACATCGGGACAGTGTAGTACTCATTGTTGCTCCCTTAGTTTGACGTCGCATAAAGGGGTCGAACTGAAACTGAACTTCATTATTGCACAAAAACACCAAACATCTAAACTACTATTGATTTTTTTCCAAGATGATAAAAAACTAGGTAGCATACAGGTGGCATAACCAACGAATTCCAAGAAGAATAGTCTCATATCAGTTTCCGGATTGTGTACCAGGCAAATATGTACCACTATTTCATTATTGCTTCCGTAGACCTCAATAGTGATTCATTTCTGCTGATTAGTTTTTCATTAAGACCTCTTGGTAAACTACTTAGCATGGTAGTATACAATCCCTGTCTGTTTTTCGTTTGAAAAGAATGTAGTCAATGCTATTTCCATGCACTAAGAAAATTTGTGTCCTCTCATTTGTGTTTAAACTGACTAGGTATGTATGACATCGAGAACCATGATACCAGGTGAACGGGATGTTGATTTTTCTTTCAGGGTGGCTAACAACTGTTTCTCAACAGCACTAGAAACTATGCCAAACGGTCCTGCCATTTAGCAAATTATATGGATAAGTAATCAGAAGCTTTAAACTATTTATCTTCACTAGTTGTAAGAAATAGTTAGGGCTGTTCTTATCTTTCATGCTAGTATAACCCATTTCAACATGTTTAAATGACAAGTGATTCCTTTTCAGTTGGAGTTTGACTGTATTGTTTTGTTTTATGCTCATATGTATTGGTGTTTAGCCAAATTTATACTGGGTGACGAATGAAGGTGAGATGGAGATCTGGATAGCGGCCGGATTCGAACCAGCGACCACCGGGTTACCGACCTGGTGCTCTACCAACTGAGCTATGAGGTCCGACTGCTGACTAGAGTTTTATTTCACTTCAATCACCAAGGGTTTTGCCCAACTACCATGTGAATTCATGGCTTATTCCTACCGCTTGATCGTATCCACACTGCCTGTCTAGTCAGGACTTCTTATCCCAGTCCAAATCTAACTGAATCAAAGAGGGGGAGTATCACATTGACTATCATTTGACTATCTGAGATAGCCGTAGTTTGGCAGAGTAGTATTTATACTGAGTGACGATTGAAGGTGAGATGAAAATCTGGACCTTAGCTAAATTGTTTGTTTTAGGAGATATAACCATGTCTGTGGCATTCTACACATAATTACATGAAGTTATCAGGCAGATAAAGCGATCTGTGATGGTGTTTCCATAATGTGTAATCTGTTGTCAGTGTTTTATTTCATCTCACCAAGTTATTGATTTCATATCTATGTATTTATCACTAATCAGGTTCATCATGTTAAGCATCTATTTCATGCGTGTGTGTCTTTGTTTCCATCTTTGTGTCTATCATGCAGATTGCTATCAGCAATAAAAACTTAAGGCGAAACAATTTATGCATCTTAGAAGTACAGAAATTATTGTTAGTGATTTAAAAAAGGATATAAACTACTGTGTCACTCTTGTTTGTCATTCGGACAAAATGAGGTTAGAAAAGAATGAAGGACTAGCTGAGAAAAAAAATGAAGGAAGGAAGACAGGATGAATCATGATAAAACATGAATTCACTTTGATTTACACGAGATTATAGTAATGATAATAATGATATATTCGCTTTATTCCGAACTATAATTTTGTTGACACTACGGAATTCTTAATATGTATTACAGTAACTTATCAGTTGTGCAACGTTTTTCTAATATTATTTATAGTAGTAATGGTTTACAATATATTATAAATAATTATAGGATTGTTGAGATGTTTAATGGATTAACGGCTGTGATAACTGTTCACTATTACAAAGTCGACTGATAAGATTATTCATATAGGAGTAAAACTTGGACAGTGTGGTAGATTATAATTCCATTTCAGTGTGTTTATTAGAAATGTAACACAGTAAAATATGATCATTTATTGTCCAGTATTCAGTTCAGTATGTAGTAAATGACACTTATATTAATGATAGATAGTGTCTACCAGTGGAATCCAGGATGCGCATTTCGTCCTACTTGAAACTCGTCAACTGGATGAACCTGCTTTCCAGTGAGTGATATTGTTTCCACTGGGATTCGGAGAGATTACTTCAAAAGCCACAGTGTTATTCACTAAACCGTCGAGCCACGGTAGCCATTTCTTGTGCGACAGGTATAGTTTTAATATAATTGTTTTTATATGATACCGTTGCTGATTGGATCGAATTGATTGGTCTTTGCTGGCATTAATATAGTTAGAACATGGGTAATATTGAGGCATTCCCGCAGGAGCCCATATACCAATAGAGATCAACCAGTTCGGTCCAGTCAACGATGGCATAATATAAAAATAATCATACTAGAAAATGATAGTGTTTCATTGTGGGACATTTCTAATAAACAGACTAACATGGAGTGATTTGATTATTTCTTACACTGTTTTCTTCACACAATACACAAGCTAAATAAGGTATAATTGAATTTCTGTGTTTGGTTGTAGGTGCATTTGCTTCTTGTCTTCACTGAGGACAGACAATAAAATAGTTGCAGAGACCGAAGATCCTTGTCATTGGATAAATATATTTAGCCGAGAGTTTAGAAGAGTTTACAAGCCTGTCCATGGCAGCGTTTATCAACATGGTTAGTGGTGTATCACTCGTTCTACTAATAGCCTTCAAAATCCTATGCATTACATCATATTCTTTCTTCCGAAAATCAGTAAGGAATCGATGAGAAAAGTTAGCAAGCGGAGGCAAAACACGGTAACTAACGAAGTGCAAGAGTAGAGACTGAGCTATGCCAGACAGTATGAGTTACTGTATATAAAAGGCCAAGCAAAGGACTTGCTTGGAAATCAGTAGATTTTGAAGGGACCGAGGAAGATTAGGATAAAAGTTTAAGCCAAGATTAGTCAAACTTGATACCTTCTTTACAACAGACACATCGGTAACGCAAGAGTCATGAAACTGAAGCAGTTCACATAGGTCTTGTTAACGTAGAAAGCTGAAATTAACCCTCTGACATTTTCAGGAATTACATGTGAGGCCATTCAGTATTTACTTGTCTTTAACACTGAGAGGTATTAACTTATGTTAAGATTAAAACAATAAAACAAAGAATACAAAGGTAGTTGGAGATGACTTCTCGTTAGTTATTCTTATTTGGTATCTGATCCGATAGCTTAAAATTAAAACATGCACAACTTGATAAAGACGATTCCGGAAAACACCCTGAATGTATCAGTTCTTAACTTTTGCTGAGCTTATTCGGGGATGACTAGATTTATCAGTGTCATAAAATTATACCGTTGAAAGTCTTATATCACAGAGTTGAATATTAGTTCAATATGCAAACTTCCTCTGCGGTGATTGATCTTGTAAGTAAATAATGAAGTTGAAATAAGTTAGAATTTCAAGGTTTTATTCATCGCTCACTGACGTCAGTTGTAGAACCATTGAAAAACTGAGAGCAATGGACAGCTGTTCTATCCTAGTATGAAGCACCTCAGCACTATTCACTCACATCTCCACCAGTGATGGAAGTAAGAACCTTCAGGTTTCGCAGTAAACGAGTTGACCATTTACCCGCTGTGCCGGAGTTCAGCGGTATATGGTTTCCTACTTCTGTCACTTCGTGATATAGCATGACTGTCCACAGCTGAAAAAACCAAAACAAGGACAAATGAGCCATCCAATGCTTCCAGATTTTCAGTGGTTCCTTAACTGTTGTCAGTCAGCGATGAAGCCAAAATTCAAAAGAAATCCTCACAAACCTCAATCTACACAAATATAATTCTTTATTTAACTGATAAACTATAGCTATGCAGGATTTTTAGATGAAAACTGTTTCTGTAAGCTCTATACTAGACTGGTTGCGCTGAATTTCTTTCAAAAGTCCTAACTCAGATTTAAATTTCGAGGGAACAGAATTAGTATTCGAAATGGGATTATTAAAACAGTGCAACTCTACTTATAATGTTATCCGGTCCCCTATAATTACAAATTAAACTCACTAAGGGCTAATTTCACTTTGTATTTGTTACAGTTGGTTGTATTGTCAGCAAAAATTTACCTTATGGTCCCAATTTTTGATAAAATTTGAAACAGAAGGATGAAAGTCTGATAAGTTTACAAAGAACTTAAATTCAGGTGGTTAATATTTTGTAACATGTATATCTACGTTCACAGAGGGTTGCTATATTGGCTGTTGGCTTGGATAGAAATCCATGGAGTGTCGTGATAGGTATCATCATCAGCGCTTCAGTGCTTAAGCAAAAGTGAATTAAATCGATTGTATATAGATATATCTTGCATACACATGGAAAGTTAATTTAATTTGTTTCTTTGTGAAACATCAGTGATTTTAAGAGCTACCCTAGCAACAACTGAAATGACCAATTATTTTCCTCTATTTCGACTAGGAAGGTAGATTCTCATAAAATACAAGATTCTCATTGGCTATTTCAGTTATTGCTAAGATGGCTTTTAGAGTTACTCGTGAAGCATTGATGTCCTGATTAGGATATCAAGGATGCTACTGAAATGATTTTAAACCGAACACACAGCACAGAGAACAACTCCACCTGAGCATCTAGAACCTTAATGACACAACCTTTCAAATAGATTTATACCAAAATCACTAGTAGTAAATTTGTGCTTGCTGGCAGTAAGAAATTTATTTGCATTCTGGCCATTATTGTTGAAACATATTCGCAAGGACCTCAGCTAAGATGTTCTTTATCTGGATATTTCCAAAAGGATAACATTTTTTCAGTACTATACTGCTAATTATGCTTCACAAAGCAGCTTTTACTGCCAAAACATTCTATAAGTGAATTGTATCTAGTAATCAAGTAAGAGTGCAAGAATGAATAGGCATTCATTACTATTGTTATAGAGGATTGTAGGCCTGAACAAATCAGTTATTCCACTTCACCTCAGAATATGTAAAGGTATACTGAAGATCAGATGGATTGGCAGAGAGAATAAGCAACCAGGAACTCTGATGTGGGAACGATCCAACCGAGAAGCTATCGCTGAACAAATATGCGGTGGAAGGAAGTTGAGAAGGATTGTATTTGGCATACACTGAGAAGGCCGAATGGAGAGATCAGGCGTGAGGCGAGCCAGGCACTGTAGTGGAAGGCAGATGGGAAGTGATGAGTTTGGCGTTGGAGGTGATGGTGATATGGAGGAGGTTGTGTATGGGGGAAATTAGAGCCTGTGGGTAGTGGTGGATCCAGTTTGAAGAGAATTGAGAGAAGAGAGTTGAATGGAGACGTGCTAGTGAAGCCCTATGTTCCACTAGAAAGGAAATCATGGGACAATTAAATAATAATAATAATACTAATAAATTGAGCGGCAATGAGTACTTCGACGAATAGCACTCCCCTAATAAATTGTGAAAAGAATTGAATTATTATTTCATAAGCATCCATTTAGTTTAGGTGTGAGCTAGCAATTTTATAAGAAATGTTCATCTCAAGACAAGACGAATCATTAAAACAAAACACAGGAACTTTAGAGTTTGCACATCATGTTTCCCTGTATTCTCATCAGCTACATAGTGAATAAGAAATCATGAAAATGACTGAAGGTCATTGTGTACAACGGTAGAATATATTATTGTGGTAGAGTATTATTTCATTATAGTTTCTTCTATCATATACACCCTCTAACGATGAAATTTTGAGCGCAAGTTTTCAGCATAAATTATACTTCGTTACATTAGCACCAAGTGGATATTAGATGTGGTATTGAAATTGTCTTTGAAATAATCATTAAATACCGTAGTCTGCCTATATGTTTTAGATTACAGAAACTATCTTATCTGAGAGGCATAGTTCTGAGTTTTGTTTTCAACAAGGCTAAGTGGTGAGCCTAAAACTACCTTGTTGAAGAACGCTGAGATGCACCCAACATTTCTCCTCACTTATTTTGTTGTTGACAATGGTTGCACATCGCCTTTTTCAAACAGTGCTCACCATTATCACCTTGTCAATTTGTGTGACTGACTATTAATCTATTTCTAGAATTATTTTCCTCTCTTCATATCGACTATTCGACATCTCTTTTATTTCCTTCTTACACTTCAAACTTGCTTACTTCCACCATTACAGTTTTTTTATTAATTATGTGACACAGTGAAACGGCATTGTTTACTGCATGAGGTTCCGAGCACAACTTATTGCTTAGAATCAGATACTTTGCAAATAATTTAAAATTTGCATGGTCCATGTTGGTGTTATTTGTGACAGTAGTTTTTCAGCTGCCCAACTGTAAAGGCAACAGGGATTTCATTGGAAACTACTCAGCCAAGATAATAGTATACGGTTCTTGATAGAAAGTGTTATGAACCAGAGAAATATACTACTACTTAACAACTTGAGTAGTTAGTAACCACATAGGTTGATCTGTACCTCTCAAGATATTATGGTAATAACACAACTTTCATGTCTAGTTTTTATGGTTCCACACCTAGAAACAAGACGAGAGTGAGCAAAACAAAACAGAAAAACTTTGCAGTGTGCTCTTTATGTTCTGATGCATTCTCATCAGCTGCAAACTGAATTCTATTCAGTTATTTGAAGTGTGCACAACAGTAGAATATGACATTGACATAGAATATTATGCTTCAGAATCAGTGATAAAATTTTCGATCATGCAACAAATGTAGAAAAAGCAGAATTTAGTAAATTCAAAAGTCTCATCAAAGATCACAGCTGAATACTGTCTATGCTTGATGACTTACACTACAATGTAATAGAGGGTGAGATTATTATTATTGTTATTATTAGTCCCTTGGGTTCCTAATGGAACATAGGGCTTCAGTAGCACGTCTCCAGTGACCTCTGTTCTCTGAGATCTTTTGAACCTGGTTCCACGACAGCCCAGAAGCTCTCATTTCCTCCTCGCACGATCTCCTCCATGTCACCCTCAGCTAGGACGTCCAACTCGTCGCTTCCCATGGGGATTCCACTCCAGCAACTGGCCTCATGCGTGATGTCTCCACTCGGCCTTCTCAGTGCATGCCCAATCCATCTCCATTTCCTCCTGCATATTTTCTGAGTGATAGGTTCTTGGTTGGTTCGTTCCCAGAGCTCCTTGTTGCTTATTCTTTCTGGCAATCCATCTGATCTTCATTAACGAGCCAGCGTAGGCAGTTGTTGATGAATATCTGTAGTTTATTGGAAATGCCTTTTGTAACGCGCCAAGTCTCTGAGACATACAGAAGCACTGACTTGACATTGGTGTTGAAAATCCTCGCCTGGTTAACTAGTTCACTAGTTACTAGCCGGTCCTAAGCCCACATAAAGAGGCAAGGTTGGGCATAGGGCTAGCAACCCTACCCCGGAAAACAAATCTGACCGCTAAAAAAACTTTATAGCACAAACAAAGCATAAAAAATAAAGACAATATTATTCCTCACTGGAATCGGAGAGGCGAAATGACGCCAGTTGGTGAAAGCCTTCGAGAAGCCAATTGGCCAATGTGTCTTCTCTCCCTCGATGAAAGCAAAAGTAAGCATGGGGACATGGAATGTCCGCATGATGTTTGAACCCAGCAAGGCAGCCCAGATTGCAAACGAGATGAAGAGGTATCACACTGAAGTGCTAGGAATTTGCGAAAGCAGATGGAATGGGAGTGGACTCTCCAATATGTCAACTAGAGAATCAATAATCTACTCCGATATTGTCACCCAGACGACAACCACGAGCACACTGAGTTATGAAGTGGCTATCATGATGTCCCCAACAGCATCGAAGGCCTTCATGCAGTGGGAACCAATCTCCTCCAGCATCAGGATCATGACAGCGAGGTTCAACTCAAAAGGAAGGAAGGAAGGTCACAATCATACAATGCCAATACTACGCAGCTACAAATAATGCAGGTGAAGAGAAAAAGGTAGAATTCTACAGACAACTGTAATCCACACTGGACAAGACAACACTCCAGTTGGCGATATCAAAATTCTAATGGGCGACATGAATGCCAAACTGGGAGCGGATAACACAGAGAGAGAACTAACCATGAACGGAGAAGTACTCGGTGAGGTGATGAACGAGAATGGAGAATTATTTGCAGAATTCTGTACATTCAACGATTTGGTGATTGGAGTCAGGTACTGTGTTCAAGCACAAGGATATTCAAAAAGTGGCATGCATTTGATTTCACCGGATACCAGGACACACTAAAAATCAAATCGACTTTATCTCAACGTGAAGAAAGTGGAGATGCAGTCTAGTTGACACAAGGTCAGGAAGAGGAGCAGATGTAGGTTCACAACACTCACTATCTAGTGTAAGCAACCTTCCAATTTAAAAGCCTTCAAGGAATTTGGTGATAAACCTCAGCTCAATTACAACACTCGGAAACTGAAGGATGAAACTACAAAGTAAATCTTGACATCAGCCATCAAGACAAAATGGGAGATATCGAGGAACATCCGTGAACAAACCTGTGTGGAAGAACACTGGAGGTCTTTGAAAGAGATATGGAAAGAGGGCGAGATTGACATATGCATATTATAGTATGACAAGGGATATGGCTTAGTAACATAGAAGATTTCTTAACGTTGTCGAGTAGACAATTGGAATGGTTGGGAGATGTGTTAAAACCAACTGAAAAACTTCATAGATTAAGATTTTATTGCATCACCAGATATCCGAAATCGGTGTCACCTCTTTCATCTTATAAACTTCAGGCGTCAGTGTGATAAACGAAGCTTTATTTTTTAAATTGTCTATCTCCCTTTATTCTTAAAAATAATACCATTGATTTTGTGTCCCTTGCTTGCTTAATCGCTGAAATTATGGGAATCAATGTCGTGAATCCAGGATGCACGTTTCGTTCCATTGGGGACTCATCAGTTAAATGTACCAGCAATCCATATTGAAGTAATGTCTAAGAAACAAAAGTATATGCAGGTTTGGTTATTATGCAATCAGGGAAATTTCTTATGAAGTCAGTATTCAGCCTAACTCATGAATTTAATGTCAATCAATGACTTCTGTACCTTCGGCAAGACTTGACAATCTTAACTATTACTCTAAACTAGGGAATCAGCGAACTTTACTGAGAAGCCACGAAATAGGACTAGAAAGTTATCCATTGTCTTTCAACATTTTATAACTGATTTCAGTTTGTGGTGAAGTATATCTTGAATACACCCAAACTGTTTTTATGACTTGTATGCCAATTTTTGTGTTCAACAACAAAGGTAGTTGTAAGCATGAAAATCAACCACATTTCACTGCAAAAAAAACCCACTTAAATTTAATATTGTTTGGTTTTCATTCATACACTTTATCTTTTACTCAGTACTGCACGTATGCATATTCTAAAACATTCATTGTTAACATATATTTACAAGTCAGCTAGATTCCAGTAATCATAAATTCGTGAAAAATAATGTTCTATAATTAAATCAATATGAAAGAAAGCTAAATTACTATTCTGTGTAAATTACTTATATTTTTCCCAAAACTTAGTTGAAATACAAATAAAAGGCAAAATGGTATATAATATAAGGCATAAAGGTGTTTCATTGATTACTGAAGTAATCGATAGGGATTGCTATCAGTCTACCTTACTATTGTCTAGTAGTTTTCAATGACTTGAATATGTTTAGGAAAAAAGTTATTGGCTACTGTTGTTAATGTTAGTTATAAGCATACATAAGACAGATTTCGATTGCATTTCGTTTTTTTTAACTGTAGTATATTCATTTATCCAAGGGGGAAACAATGTCCAGTAGAATGATACAATAGATAAATAACCTAATATACATGCATGTGAAAAAAATTAAATTTGTAGGTGGGATTTTACCCCTCTATTGTATACTGTAGAATAAATGACTATATTTTTGAAATAAATTATTCAGCAAAACATAGAAGAAAAATCATTTATATTCAGCACTGTTATGGACATTACATGTAGTTGAATCACACAGAGTAAAATAAGCTATAAACAAATGGTTGTCTAGATCTTATGCAGAGATTGTTTGAAGCTTTCCAATGGAAACGTACATTTAGTAGCAGGCAGTAGTACTACAGCCACCACTATAACTAATGTAAGAGGTTACGAAGCAATGGAATGACTAATACCGTTCACCAATGAGCTCAATTAATCATCAAAGTCATCATATTAAGTGACACAAACGATATTGCTGCTCCAAAAGAATTACTTAGTCCTGAACGCCATAAAACTACTGAAATGTGGGAAAGCAGAAGGATGAGATGGAATCCCACCAGAAGCACTGAACACAGACACAAAGACAACAGCGGCGGACATGCTCACACAACACCACTGTTGCAGAAGGTGTGTAGGGAAGGAGGGAAGGAAGGAAGGAAGGGAAGGTACCTGTCGACTGATTAGAAGAGGGACTACATTGTCAAACTCCCGAAGAACGGTGACCTAAGCGTTTGCATGAACTGGTGCGGAATCACGCTCCTCTCCACTTGGAGCAAGCAAAATATTGAGCCGCATCATACTGGAGAGACTGGTGGATGCTCTGGACTCATAATTATGACCGAAACAGACTGGCTGACTGGATTCAGGAAGTACAATTCATGTGTGGATGAAATTGCAGCACCACGCTACACATCATCATAGAAGAGAGTATAGAATGGCAGTCAACTCAACTTAACTCAACTCAAGTCAACGTCAACTTCATCGACTTTGAAAAGGCCTTCGATTGAGGCGTCGAGTGAGAGGCGATTTGGAAACTGCTTCAATACTACGGAATACCACTAACCTTTATCAATCTCACTCAACAACTGTGTGAGGACGCGACATGCCAGCTAAGTAATGGACAACGTGAAGCTCGGTGATGCTTTGAAGTGAAAGTGAAGACAGGAGTGGAACAAGGCTGTCAACTATCACCGATGATATTGCTGATTGTGGTCAGCTCGACTGGATGATGCAGCAAACAGTGAGGAGTAGTGAGAAGCGGTTGATACACTGTGTTGGGGAAAAGAAGCTAGAAGATCTATATTTCGCCAGTGATGACTTGTGTCTAACGTCACACAAAATCGAAGATCTACAGGCGAGAGCTGACAAGTTGACAGAAGAGGTGAGGTGAGGCGAGGCGAGTTGGCGAAGGAAGACGGGACTTCAAGTGAATATAGAGAAGATAGAGGTGATGAAGTTATTCAACCAACACCACCACCAACAACAACAAGAACAACAAGAAACTGCAATCACGATGAATGGGAGAAACTTAGAGGAAGTAGCCTCCCTCACCTGTCCAGACAGCCCTGTTTCAACTATAGATGACACAGGCACAGACGAGGACGTCAAAGCAGTCAGGATCAGAAATACAGCAAGACAGGCGTTCACCAACCTGAAACCAGTGTGGAGATCTTCTGCACTCAACTCAGCATAAAGCATCAACAAGATGCGGATTTTCAACAGGAATGTGAGTCAAGTGAGTCAGTGCTTGTATGTGATGGTTGACAGAGTTGTCGCGTTACGAAAGGGATTTCCAGCAAACGACAGACATTCGTCAACCGGTGCCTACTCTGGTTGGTTACTGAAGATCAGATGGATTGGCAGAGAGAATAAGCAACCAGGAACTGTGATGTGGGAATGATCCAACCGGGAAGTTGTCGCTGAACAAAAATGTGGTGGAAGGAAGTTGAGAAGGATTGTATTTGGCATACACTGAGAAGGCTGAATGGAGAGATCAGGCGTGAGGCGAGCCAGGCACTGTAGTGGAAGCTAGATCGGAAGCGACTATTTGGGCGTTGGAGGTGATGGTGATATGGAGAGGTTGTATGAGGAGTAGATTAGAGCCTGTGGGCAGTGGCGGAACTAGGTTGACGAGAATTCAGAGAAGTGAGTTGAATGGAGACGTGCTAGTGAAGCCCTATGTTCCACTAGAAAGGAAGTTTACGGGCAAATACCATTTAGTAATATTAATCAAATTATTAGGTGTTTTGTGGTGGAACTTCATACTGGCAGGTTTGACGTCTAAAATGAAATTTGATTTGCAGAAGGTGAGCTAGTACGCAAGAGTTTGCAGTTTTAAGATTGGAGGCAGCTGGAGAATATATCTCTCATGCGGACTCACCATCTCCTCTGAAGTCGAATCCTAAATGATATTAAAATGGTTTTGGTGAATGTCAGTGTTGACAGTACCAAAATATAATACCTAATTATGAAGCTGACGGTCGTTTTTCTAAGTCTGTCATGAAGCGCATGCTACTTGGCTCAAATCTTCGAGATCTGAAAAACTAATTGTTGAAGATTCTCAGTGAAGTTGTTTTACACTGATTCTACTGAAATATATGTACTGAACATACATTACCTGAAAAACCTTAGACGTTCTGACAAGCACTGTTTAACAACGAACAATTCACTGAAGAAAAATTTTGTTTTCCATTAGTTATTTTCAAAAGCTGTACAATCACAATTATAGTTACAAGAAAATATGTAGCGATCAACAACTAATAGGTCCAAACAAAGTTCTAAGAAGGAGTCGGTAAGGTCACAGGATGGATATGGCTATTACAGGGCTACTTACGTAGGGCCCACGAAGCCTGTTCTATCCAAACATATCTACGAACACTGTCCTGCATGGCTGTGTAAAGATGAGTACGATGGGATAAAAACCTCGGTTCTTCAGCCCTTGGTTAACTCTGGTCGCTCTGGTCCACGAGAATCTTCCTTTAAAGTTGTTTTAAAGTCAAATCAAACACTTTAAAGGGGGTAAGTTTTCGGCACCTGGAAACAGTAGAAGCCGTGGTCAATCAGGCATTCAACATTGATCTCTGTTATAAATAGATATGTATTTTGCTGTAACTATACTAAAGATTATACAGTTTTCGAGAATGTTTCATCGAAAAGAAAATTTTCCTCGCTGAATTTCGCTAATTTTTCATTATCTTATGAACCTATTTCAATCATTTTTAATTTTGTCTTTTGTGAACCTCCATCTTTATTTGGACTCAGTAATGTCGTATGACTTTGTTCCAATCAATGAATGAGATTATTAAGCTGTGACATTTAATGCGAAGCTGGGCCCGTTACACTACGAGTGGTTGTCATGACTCAGTAGCCTAGTGGATAACATTATGTTAGTTGAAGTGATTAGTTCTCGATTCATATCTTAGTAGGAACAACATCACTAACTGGAGGATACATACTTCCAGCTGACGAAACAGAAATAAGACGGAGAGTGAATTCTTGACTCCACTGCTTGGCACTACATATCACTAATATTTCAATCAATATTTACCTTATCACTTCTCTCAATTATTTCAATATATTTTATGGTTGTTCTTTTTCCAATAATGAACCCTTTGTGTGTTGTTAAATGTGGCAACTTGAGTCCCTGTACATGTATTTATGGTCCTACTTTTTTCAGATTGTTTAGTGTAACCTATACGGTAATGTTTGAATGGAGCATAAGAGACGTGTGAAATACCAACTACATTCAAAAATTCGTCCGATTTCAAACGTGAAGACAGATGTTTACTCGAAACCAAGAAGTTAAGATGTAGTTACATCTTTAAGGTATGGAAAATACGACTATAAAAGGATGAATGGTATTTAATCAAGCGCGTTTTACAAAACTAATTGCACACAACACTACAATTCTGTTGTGATTCCTCCATACAGTTGTTACAGTTAATAATCCCTGACAATAAGTTTTGTCTTAATTTTTTTGCAACACATTTTATCTATTAAAAACAGCCTACAAGTGAAATGAAGACGTTTTCAATAGGAAAACGAATATATGTAGAATGTGTATTCAGTTTTAGTCTGTTCATTAGAAATGTCATACAGTGATACAGTATCATTTGGTGGGTAATGTTTCCGACAAAATCTGTTCATATTCATATGAGATAACTCCACAACTTTCAGACCGAGTTCAGTTGTGTCGAGGGAGAGATCGATAACTGAATCTTTGTTCATCGAATCAACACCAAATACTTGCAGTAATAGAAATGATTCTGCAACTGTCCCAGATATATTGAAAATTCTGCTACCCTTGTCATTTCGGTATAAACTCTGTCTCAAAGTTGTGAAGTTACGTGATATGACTATATACAATAAATTTTGTGGAAAATGTTATCTAGTAAATGAGACTGTTTCACCGTGAGACATTTCCAGTAAACAGACTATAATGGAATTACTATCTGCCACAATGCCCAAGTTTTACTCCTACATGAGTTTGTATTCAGCTTAAAATTACCTCATAGCTTTCACATGCCTAAAAGGACAACTCGTTGTAAATACCATCCACTAGGTTCAGTTAGGAGTTTTATAGACTGATATTGTGTCTCTTTAATTATTGGGAAGCATGAACTTTGGAATATGGCTACGCTTCAGTGAATTCCTATGCTTTGTCTTCTCTCCTATTGCTTTATATACTTATCATTGACTGCCGACAACCAAGTGTTTCAAGGTAATGTAAAGAGCGCTTTTTGAACAGTTGTTGCTAGTTTTCCTCACTGGCAGAAACTTAGAACTGTGATTTATCCATGGATGTCTGTAATCATCATCAATATACGGGTGTGGAGGTTTGAGTAATGTGTCTAATGGAATCCGCTGAAAATAATGAACGATACTTGGTGACCACATCGATATGATCTCAACGCGGTCTTAAACACTTCGATCCCTTAATCAAAGCAAAGAGAGTACAGCACAGTCGTCATTCCAATACTTGGTCACGAAAGGAACTTTATTAGACTCATAACCCTAATTCTTGTGACTGAATCAAGCAAAGCTCCTTTGATGTTACAACCATTACTTCACTCACATTATACTATATTCAAATAATGTACATTCTACATCTTGATCTGAAATCTGAGAGATGAGAGTATATTTGGGACTGAAGGATTTTCCGTCATGTGATACCAATAATATTGGCTATGAAATTAACACATAAATTTAAATACATAAAATGATGTGATTAATATTGCACAGTCAGTGATAAACTGTTCATTCTGATCAATGTGTGACTTCTATACATTGTGTATAAGCATACCTTTCGTATTAAAAAAAACTTTTCAACGAATTCTATCCTGTTCGTTTAATTTTGTTTACAACTTTAACAGTCAGTCACTCGACAAAGTTTACAAAACAATGATGTCGAAGCACGTTCAAATGACAGTTATTAACATTTATTTATCAACTATTTTCCAAAGAATCGTGTGATTTACTAGTATTATGAAGTGGATAGAGTGAAGGGTTGAAGTGGTTAAAACAATCGATTAGCATATCCACCTAGTTCAACGATAGTAGCTAAAGTTGTTAAGCTCACAGACCGTGTCGAACGAGTAACTTGATAATACAAGAATGTTGATTGTCAGTTAACGAATACTGAAGCATTTTCCTTACAGCTCTTCCCAGACCCAGCTAGTGGAGAAAATATACACTGGATAGAATTGTTTATTATCTCACTCACAGTATTTAATAACTAGAATACAGCTCTCACACTCGTATGTCTTTTCATAAGCCACAGAAGATAATTCGATAATTAAAGTATTAAAAAGATTTCCCAGAGTTCTAATAAGAAGCCCAAGGAGATGGGGTCATCTAAGTCGCATGCGAAGCGGATGGCCATAGATGATATTGAACGGTGGCCAAGCTATATCATTACCTGACCTAAGTATGAAAATGTTGACTATTTTATTCCGACCCTCCGGCTCAGTGGCAACGTCTGTAAGAGGGTTTCACCTCTAGCAAGGTCATGACTCCGCACTACTAGGGAGTTTCATACTGGAACGGAACAGTGGTCTTGATTTTCCAGGATTTCAGTGGTTTTCTAAGTGATATCAGACTGTGGTGAATACTAACTTGATATCAATACACCCCCCGAAACCCATAAGTCAAATAAACAGATAACACAAAATAGAAACACGCCAACACAAACGGGCGGCAAAAGTGAATTAGAGAGTGATAGAAATCATTATAGATTATTTTGCCTCCGAAATACACTTCAACTCCAGGAAAAAATAAAATTTCAGCAAATATGGTTAACTAGAGAATAAATATGTTTACATTTAACATTATTCAGCTTTTTTTGGGACTGTGTCTTATTCTTAGCAAACTGATAGTTAAGGCCATCATCATAAATGAATAAATATTTGTTGAAAACTCTTAGCATTCGGTCACTTGTAATTATGGTAAGATGTTATTTTGTGCCTGTGAGATACAAGGCATACTGTAAAAAGATGCACCATTTGCTGCTGAAAAACTGTAAATTGAATTCACTAAGGAAAGATGGCCGAAAAAAATGCTGTACTGACTGTTGAATCCTACATCATCACTAAGGGGAGATTGGAATAGTGGATAGTCACACTTAGGGTTGCTTATTGATTTCTGAACAACTGAACAATGTGTACAGAAACACCAGTGTCATTGGGATGTCTCCTCAAACGTTTACAGAAATACATATCTTGTCACCTCAATAGAAACATATGACAGGACATTCTGTTAATGCCTTCCATCGTATTTCATGTAGCCTAATGTGTAGCCTTGCGGAATAGTGGATCCTTCAGGTAAAACTGAATGTCTGTGTGTAAATCCTTGTGCCCACTTTACTGAGCTAAGTTTAAAGTAGTGTCAGGTAGTGACTCATGGTTTTACTGTAAGAAGCTCTGGTATTTTGTGCTTCGCTATCTAAGCACATCTTATTAATAACTGTATAACATTCATCTTGATGACTGGCAGGGGAATCTAGAATGCACGTTTCGTCCTACTTGGGATTCGTCAGTTGAACTTGCCTGCACCATAGTGAGTGGTGTTGTCGTAACTGAGACTGGCAACCAGTACCTACCACTTCAAATGACAAAGCGTTATACACTAGGCCACTGGAGCTCGATAGCTACAACTTGTGAAACGTGTATCATTTATTGTTGGTGGCTACTTGTTATTTCTAGTTGCTAAACAAGGTTTGTAGTTGTAAGGTATTTAGCGAACAATCTTTATTCGAAGGGTTATTTATTTTCAGTAACTTTGCTTATACTTGTGTGAACGCCTCTTTCCGTAATTTGTTTCTGTGTTCGTGCAAACATTGGTGTTGTCTCATCACTTGACCGACTGACACTAAATTTATTCCCTGTGAACACATTTTCTTGTATTATAACATTAAGAATCTTCATATACAGATATGAATGCTGATTAATTTCTTACACATAACAAATGAATTCATTTCCTAGCTGTCGTACACTTCGATGCCTAAAGGATAGTTTGAACGATTTACCGAATGTTCAACTGAATTGGTCAGCAACTGCATTTATAAAACCTCTACAAATAAGTTTCTTTTTCTATTTCATGGAAATATTCTGGAAGAAGCATAATTTAGACCGTTTTATTTTTATCCTGTGAAAGAATGATAACCCGTTGGTCACAAGACCTGATAGCTTTTGGCTTGGTCCGTTATAAGGTTGAGAGTGTGAACTGGCAAGGAGTTTGAAACTAGGATGTACCAGCTGTCTAGTGTTCTCACGTTTTCAATCTTTCTGCAAATAAAGTCACTGTGTAATGACAACTACCTCAAGATGAGCATTTAAAAGATTATGTCCATGAGATTGCTCAGCTTTTACAGTTTGGGTTACGTAATAGTATATTTACAAGTAGTGTAAAATAAAATAGAAATTCATAAAACATCTGAATAGGTGGTTCAACAACTGTAATCAGATTAGCGAAATGTCTACTGAAACAGCAGCAAAACAATTGTAAGCATAGAAATCAGAATAAACAGTATTTAACAATTTTGCGTGTGAGGAAGTGAACAGATTTCGAGTATTTACTTCACATTGCAGATACTAGATCGTCACGGGCGACTGAATGTCAGGATAAACGTTATATGAATTGGTTGGCTGTGGCTAGCAGAAGAACCCAGGAGGCGTGTTTCGTCCTATATGGGACTCACTGGTCAGCTGGATGTACCTCCATCCCAGTATGGAACGATGTTGTTCCCACTGGGACTCTATCCTCGTACCCATTGCTTCAAACGCCAAGGCGTTATCCACTATGCCACGGAGGAACGATAGCCACTTCTTGTACAACGGGTAGTAGTTATTACTACTTATTGACATACTTGTTATTCTCCTTTGTTTTGTTGGGTTGAATTGTTTGACCTCTATTGGCATATGGGCTCCTATGAGGATGCCTCGGTTTTTCTGGGTTCTTCTGCTAGTCATAACCAACCAATCTATCATAGCATTCAGACAATATCGAGGCATTCACATAGGAGCCCGTATGTCAATAGAGGTTGAAAAATTTGATCCAACAAAACAACGAAGAATAACAAGTATGTGAATAAATAGCAGACGTTATATGTTCACAATTCTGGTATAACATCAACTCTGCATTGGGCAAGAACATATCCAAACGTAAGTTCTGTCTTAACGTTCAGTAAATAAAAAGCTATTCTTATTCCTTTATTTGTAATTTTTTTACAATCATATCATTCATCTGCATATGTATAATCCCAAAATCTTACTGAATTTCCAAAATGTATCTACCCTCAACACGGCTTGATTTCATGCTACAAAAAAGGAATTTATAATTATAGAACGTAAAGATAATTTTTTGAAAGGAATATTCTTCATTCAGACTTCTCCTCTTTATAAATAAACTTGTGTCGTATCCTTGATTTATTTTAGAATGTTTGGAGAATGTAACGTCTTACCTCCATTTAGTCAAAATTCACTGGAAGCGCTTTTTGTTTCACATACTATGTCCAAATTATAGACGAAGCCTTGTACTTTAGTCTGCCTAAAATCTGGGAAGAATCAGTGTTGTGTGTATAAAGACGTGTGTGTTTGTGTATGCATAACTAATATTAAGAAAGCATATTTCATAGCTTTACAAATATCAACTGAGTATTAAATAAGTGCAAGTAAATACGATAAAGTCTTCTATTGATGAGGAAGATACTACCGCCAATTTGACAGATAAACCATATTTCTCTTACTCTGTGGAACAAGTGTATAATCGAGCAGTATCGAGGCTTTCGCATAGAAGCCCATCTAGCAACGTAGGTTGAGCAATGCTATCCAGTATAACAACGGAGAATTACAAGCATCAACAAATAATAATGATTAATTCCCAGTGATCTAATGGATAACGCTTTGGCGTTTGAAGTGATGAGCACGGGATACAAGTCTCAGTTGTAACAATATCACTCCCTGTGGTGCAGGTAGTTCCAACTGATATGTCTCAATTAGGACGAGATGCAAAACCCGGATTCCTCTGCTAACCGACAAGCAGACTTTGACTGAATGAGAATTCAATAATTCTGTTTACATTTTGAAGTAAGGCAGTTAGTTATCTTGTTATCATGTTTGACTGCCAGAAGTAGGTATTGTACAAACATTCTATTCAAGACTTATGTAAAATACTCATTTTCATAATTGTATCTTACCGTCACAGTCGAGATAATATGGTAGCATGATAAATCATACAGGAGATAAGCTAAGTTTTGATGAGCATGAAACAAACATGATAAGGAACTGAACAGCTTGTTATGTTTTGAAGAATGTGCACCCAAATAAATAATACCAAACGAATAGTTACTGGTTTGATGACTATGTGAATAGCGAAAGTTATCCGAATAAATAATTTAAGAACAACTCAGTTTTTAGATCTTATCCTGATTTCCTGCAAAAAAGCATTTTGACGGATTCGAATTATTCCTATGGCTTTTTTTATTGCAAGAATATTGGTTCATAAGACAACAGGCTACACTGCTTACACAAGTTACGCTAATGAAAATCAAGAAGAACTGGTAAATATATAAATGAAAAAAGTGAAGTTATTCCAAGCCTGAAATATAATACTAACGTGTTTTATATGAGGTCATTCAACTGAGAATTCATTAATAAATTTTTCTTTTGCAACATTACGAAATATTTTCCTAACTTATTTAATATACACACATGATCAAATTACTCCTATTTATTGGACAGCCTATGTGTTCATGACTGGTGATACTTACATCTCTAATAATTGTAGTTTTAAGTATAATTAAGAGTGAGGCACCAAGTTTTCTGAGTTATCACTGTCGACAAATTTGTGTTCAGCTCATATACTCATTGACGTGATGATGCAGCTCAGACTGCTGATGAGTATGTGCACTTGTATGTAAAAAATACTGAAACTAGATGTCTTTTTCAAATATAAAAAACTATAGAATGATGCAGTGGAGATGGATTTGGCATACACTGAGAAGGCCGACTGAGGACATCACGTGCCAGGTCAGGCACTCGAGTGGAACCCAGATGGGAAAAGACGAGTTGGGCGTCCCAGCTGAGGGTGACATGGAGGAGATAGTGTGAGGAAGAAATGAGAGCTTGTGGGCAGTCGTGGAGCCAGGTTGAAAAGATTTCAGAGAAGAGAGTTGAATGGAGACGTGCTACTGAAGACGCATGTTCCATTAGGAACCCAAGGCACAAATAATAATAATAAAAATTACAATACAGTGATGCGGATTTTAATACGAATGAAGTTGGCATCAATGTTTTAAAAAAGCTATTGAGATGAACTGACCCAATTTCGAAGTTACAAGAAAAATGAAAGTAGTTTCATGAGCAGAGGTTCACAGTTGTGTTGTAAGGAACCCCTTCGTTGATGATTAGCAAAATATTTAAAATCGAAAGGTAAATTTTTTTGCACAGAAGCATAAACTACGTAATTCACTAATGACTGAAGTAAACGTGACAACAGTTCCTAATCAGCTCTTCTATGAATTTTGTAGTAAAGGAAAATTTCCATTGAAGGAATGACATCAAATTACTCCTTTTCAAGTTTGCTTCACGCATCTACACATGTCCGTCAACAGCATCACATACTATAAAGCATTTTAAACAGTTTTCAAGCTATCGTTTCTCAAATTTACAATGATATCAGGAGAAATCACCAAAGTAGGTGGTAGTGAACTCCTAGAAGCAAAGCAAAAATTCATACAAGTATTTCTCAAATAGCATTATTGCTTGTATTATACTGTCATAGATTGGGCCAAATTGATTGGTTTTTATTGGCATTCGGGTTCCTGCACGGATGCCTCGACATTAGTTGTATTTTAATTCGATCCCAAGTGCGAATCACAGTGGGAACAACATCATCCACTGAGTGGTAAGTAAATCCAGCTGACAAATCCCAAATAGGACGAAATGCGCATCCTGGATTCCACTGTTAGCCACTATCCATTATTATTATATATTTCTAAAATAGTTTAGATGTTATAGCTTGCGAATTCCCTCGCTGTAGCATCTAAACTATACTATACACGTCGAACAAAGAGTGGATATCATGATTCACTGGTGTGGTGGATAACTCTGACGTTTGAAGCAACTAGTCCTCATTTCGAGTCTTAGTAAGAAGTTAGGTAGATATATTCAACTGATGATTTCCAAATGGGATGAAACACCAGTCATGGATTCCATTGTTAGCTCCATGTCCGTCAGTAATATTTCCGAAATAATTAGCCATGATCTTCAGATTCTTGAGCTCGTTGAGTACACGTCTACGACCAAACTTATTTACTCTTTTCAATTGGCATCCCAGCACTAGTGTCCCTGTAGGTTAGACAAAATACCCTTACAACAGCCAATAAGTATTTATTACTGCTCTTTATGCTGATATTATTAACATTATTTAGGTGCTGAAATTACTTCATATAAAAATGTTGTACGAAAAGTAGTTTTGTTCAAATATTATATGCTGAGAATTTTACACTGGATTAAAAATATTTTCTGGAATGAAGTGATCACCTTTGTCATAATTATTTATTTAAATAATCAACCTGAAAACTAACAACAGATCATCTGTTTGATCGCAAGTTTATAGAAATATGTGTTTTCCTTCTCGAATGAACTGTTCACTGGAACATGATTCGTGGACTAGCGAACAAATTCATTAATTCTAGAGTTCAATATGCACGATGCAAGAGTGATACTTCATAAGCTTATACAATTGCTCCTGGAATTGGAAGAAGTGAAGCTTACAGCACTAGAACCTTAGCATTTTGTAAAGAGGGATTTGTTTCAAAGTTATCGTCTAACAAAACAGTAAAATATATTTCATCTTTGAACAAAAGTTTCTGAAATCAGGCATTGTCGATCAACCACCAGTTAATTTGGAAATTCAAACTCTGCAACCTGAACAACCCAAAATTCACCTCCTTCAATTATTAATCAGCGCTAAATAAAAACGTATAAAAGCATGAAATTTCATTTGTATCTTTTATTCCCTTTGATTATCAAAAGCTAATGAAAGTTTAGGCTATAAGAATTAAAGCAAATAATCCTTGTCTCTGGTTTTAAAAGTAGGTTGGACAACCCTTTACTCTGATTGGCTGGAGAAACCCAAATAGACAATTTTTTAACCCTTGTCTTCATTGAAACTTCTTGTGCTCTTTCACTCCTATAATCTATCTACCATATTTATTTGGGCTTTGATTGTCTAAATAATTCATCATTTAATACTATACAACTTTTGTTTTTGAAGTTTCGACAAGCAACTATTGTCTTCAGTACCAGATTGGTTTCACTATTCTTGTCATCGATAACTACTAACATTATCGTTATTTGGATATTTATGAATTGCATATTTTAATGCCTTATTGTCTTTTTCTCAAAAGTCACCGTGATTTGTGTGATGTTTGCCGTATTTGTCAGTAAAACTGTTGTATGTTAGGGTCAAACCTGTAAAGATGCAATCGGACACTAGACTGTTTGTTTACATGTCATATTGTCTCTGTCACTGTCACAAAACTGGCATATACTTTTTAAGCGGTGTCCTTCGACTACTTGAGTTTAAATAATCACCTCTCAATGCATCATTCTGCGCAACATAAAGTTTTCCTGAGTCATATCTGTGAGGTATGAAATGCTACCAGTATGAAAACTGAGGGGAACTTGGAAACCGTTTCCTCCTAGTTTAGAACCTCTTTGTAGCCCGCATCCCCATGGCCACAGTACCACCAGGTTCATTAAGATAGTTTCTTCTCTCGACTAATTTTAGATAATCAGGACTGGTATTATATTCACCTAAGTATACCCTCGACAGGGTCCATTTCGAAGGAGTAAAATGTCCATCTAGCATTTCACTCCATCAGTTCAAATCATCAAAGTTGATTTCTCTATGTAGATGATTTCCCAAGCAAATTAAACATCCGACAACGTCATAAAAAGAGAGAGTTTCTCCAACCCAGATGACATATTTATGCAGTACATTGGGAAAAGTTTATTTAGAACCGGAAAACTGCTTCTATCCATCTCACTGCCCATCGTTGCACTAGTAACTCAGTCTCAAAAAACATGAAATTTCCACGAAGCATTTAATGCGAAGGCATATTTAACTTCAATATTCGTTAGTTTTATTTAATCAGCTAACTTTTCAATAAAATCCTATCGAGAAGTAATTTCTGAAATTAGTAATCATTGTGGAGTGACATCAGCTGGAAAACCATTGGGACTTGGGTACACTGGACAGATGTTTCATCATAGTGTAGGAATCCTCAGCAGTACGCAGCTACGACCTCATCAAGGATCAAAGTGGCGATCCTGAGGTTCAGATGATGAGCCATAACCAGTGCGGCCAATGAGTGAGAAGGGAAGTGGATGCCAACTGAAGACCTTCATGGATAGTTCCGCTATATCGTGAATTGGTAGACGTAGGAAACTGTGGACCGCTGAATTCAGTGGCTAAGTGATTGACGCGTTCTTCCTGAAACCTGAAGATCCTGAGTTCGATCTTTTATGGGTGCGTATTATTGAAATGTCCCGTTCTAGGACAAAATAGCTGTCCAGTGGTCTCAGGTTTTCAATGATTCTCCAAGTGATCTCAGTTCATGATGGATAACAAGTCAAGATCAATCAAATAAATCCGCACAAACTTCCAAATTGAATTAGTGTTTGAAATACGTTACACAAATAAATAAATAAATAAATAAGTGATTCAGGCAAATTTGAGTCTTGTTATTTTTGTCGTTGTAGAAATTCATCAACGGAAATAACTTTCTTATGAATTTTAGGGCAGTTAGCTTTTGTTTAAATTTATAGTCATTTCACAAATAATTCATTGACACTTTAACGTCTTTTTAAAGTGTAAATTAAACGTCTCTCAAGGTCACGGATTGCTGAATTCAGTCAGCATAGAAAGTAACTACAGCTTTCTCTACTATCGGAAGCTCTAACATACATAAGTTAGTAATTTCTAACCTTTAACTGCATTTGTCACTAATACATATTAGATACATGAATGTGTTCACGTTTTCAAGCTACTTTATAACTAGGTAATAAGCAAGAGATTGTAACAGAGTGTATGAACGAGCATGAACAAATTCAGTGTCCATCGTGACATGACATAGTTAAGTACATTCGCAACTATCTGTACTCCGATTTCAGCCGAAGTTTCGTTGTCAACCCATATCATTGGTCGTGAACTCTAAAATAAAGGTGTCATAAACTAGTAAACCAGCTGCGTATTTAGAAATCAATTATGTTGATCTAGTGATTTGAGACTGTTAATCAGGCTGATTTCAGTTGCAAGTAATTGTTTTACTCGTTTGCATAAGGTATGAATGTTACTGTTATTTGATTTATTCGCATTTTATTTAGATCTCAGGAATCAGTTATTTATGACAAAATTCTCAAGATGTTTAGTCAATATACTTTAGTTTACTAAATTTTTCAGTTAAATATTGTCAAATGTTATCTCAGGGAACTAGAGGAAACTTAAAATTTATAATACTGAGGATTTTGGCGGAAAAAGGAAAGAGGATTGTAGTGGAAAAAAGATTATTTTTAGAATGACCATTTCTTACAGCTGTACGTTTGTGAATGTATAATTGAAGGGAATGGAACACATCAGAATAATTTTCAGTCAGCGTCAAAATACCCTAGATAATATAAGAAAAGTAACATAACTTACATAGAGATTTTGAATAAAAAAATAAACATACAATTTAGAGATGAAATTTGGTTCCATGATTAGTGGGTTTAATGCACGAACTGTCTGGAATGATGAAAATCTTTACGATTGACATCATAGAGTTACACAAGCCCATTTTTTAACCTAGTGGTGGCTTGAGTTACTAAATTCCTAGCGATTCAGCTCTGTCTAGATATCATTTTTTCCCTTCTTTCATATGGCTGAGTTGGACTTTATACAAAATGATGAAGGATTTAAAAAAACATAGCTTTGTCCTGGCTTTACTAAATTATCTTTCACACAGCCAAAGGTAGACATCCGTTTTTTTCTGATAAGTCAGGGTGGATAGCACATATGAATGTGCTTCACACCACGGTAAATAGTGTGGCCTATGTAGTTGACTATACAGGAATGAATAAACTGATATACGTTGGTCGGTTCAGCTTTTCCTTAACACTTTCTATGAAATTTTATTTGTCCCTTGGGTTCCTAGTGAAAAATATGTCTTCAGTAGTACGTCTGCATTCGACTTTCTTCTCTGAAATCTCTTCAACCTGGTTCCAACACTGCCCACAGGCTCTTATTTACTCCTCACACAACCTCCTTTATACCACCATCACCTCCGACGCCCAACTCGTCGCTTCTCATCTGGGTTCCATTACAGTGTTTCGCCTGGCACGTGATGTTCCCAGTCGGTCTTCTCAGTGTTTGTCAAATCAAATCCGTCTCCACCTCCTTCCACCGCACTTTTGTTCAGCGATAGATTCTCGGTTGGATCGTTCCCACATCACAGTTCCTGGTTGCTTATTCTCTCTGCCAATCCATCTGATCTTCAGTAACCAACCAGAGTAGGCACCGGTTGACGAATGTCTGTCGTTTGCTGGAAATCACTTTCGTAACGCGACAACTCTGTCAACCATCACATACAAGCACTGCCTCACTTGACTCACATTCCTGTTGAAAATCCGCATCTTGTTGATGCTTTATGCTGAGTTGAGTGCAGAAGATCTCCACACTTGTTTCAGGTTGGTGAACGCCTGTCTTGCTGTATTTCTGATCCTGACTGCTTTGACGTCCTCGTCTGTGCCTGTGTCATCTGTAGTTGAAACAGGGCTGTCTGGACAGGTGAGGGAGGCTACTTCCTCTAAGTTTCTCCCATTCATCGTGATTGCAGTTTGTTGTTGTTCTTGTTGTTGTTGTTGGTGGTGTTGGTTGAATAACTCCATCACCTCTCTCTTCTCTATATTCACTTGAAGTCCCGTCTTCCTTCGCCAACTCGCCTCGCCTCACCTCACCTCTTCTGTCAACTTGTTAGCTCTCACCTGCAGATCTTCCATTTCGTGTGATGTGAGACACAAGTCATCACTGGCGAAATATAGATATTCTAGCTTCTTTTCCCCAACACAGTGTACCACCCTCTTCTCACTACTCCTCACTGTTTGCTGCATCATCCAGTTGAGCTGACCACAATCAGCAATATCATGGGTGATAGTAGACTGCCTTGTTCCACTCCTGTCTTCACTTTCACTTCAAAGCATCACTGAGCTTTCCATTGTCAATTACTTGGCTGACATGTCGCGTCTTCATATAGTTGTTGAGTGAGATTGATAAAGGTTAGTGGTATTCCGTAGTATTGAAGCAGTTTCCAAATCGCCTCTCACTCGACGCCTCAATCGAAGGCCTTTTCAAAGTCGATGAAGTTGACGTTGACTTGAGTTGAGTTGAGTTGAGTTGACTGCCATTCTATACTCTCTTCTATGATGATGTGTAGCGTGGTGCTGCAATTTCATCCACACATGAATTGTACTCCCTGAATCCAGTCAGCCAGTCTGTTTCGGTCATAATTATGAGTCCAGAGCATCCACCAGTCTCTCCAGTATGATGCGGCTCAATATTTTGCTTGCTCCAAGTGGAGAGGAGCGTGATTCCGCACCAGTTCATGCAAACGCTTAGGTCATCGTTCTTCGGGAGTTTGACAATGTAGTCCTTCTTCTAATCAGTCGACAGGTACCTTCCCTTCCTTCCTTCCTTACACACCTTCTGCAATAGTGGTGTTGTGTGAGCATGTCCGCCGCTGTTGTCTCTGTGTCTGTGTTCAGTGCTTCTGGTGGGATTACATCTCATCCTTCTGCTTTCCCACATTTCAGTAGCTTTATGACTCTCAGGACTTCACTTTTCTTCTTGTTGGAGGGCTTATGTTCACTGGTGATTGTGTGACTGGGCTGTAGGTGGTATTTGTGGACGAAGTGCAATTGGTGGTGGTGGTGGTCGATTCAAGAGTTTTTTGAAGTGGCCAGCCAACGGTTTCCTTTGTTTCTCTTCTTTGGCAATTATACTTCCTTCATCATCGTTTATTGTTTTCATGTGTGTTGATCTCTTAGCAGACAGTAAGTAACCTGGTTATTTGATACAATGTTGTCAGGTCTATTCTACCTGGAGACTGGTCTGCTTCATTTGTCAGTGTGTCATAGAAGTGTCTTTTGTCTTTCCGTGAACTCTTCTTCACTTGTTTGTCCATTGTAGTGTTTTATACATTGTAGTCAATTCCTCTTCTCGTCGTTCATCCTTGCACTGCACTGGTTTATCTTCTGCTTCACCATCCTCCTATCCCTCCTTTATCAGCTTCCATGTGTCCGTGGAGACCCATTCCTAATCTTCTTTCTTCTTCCTTTCTATTACGGTTATGCAGGTTTCTTTCCATATCTCTTTCAAAGACTTCTAGTGCTCATCCACACAGGTTTCTTCAGGAATGCTGCTCGATATCTCCCATTTTGTCTTGATGGCTGATGTGAAGATTTACTTTGTAGTTTCATCCTTCAGTTTCCGAGTGTTGTAATTGAGCTGAGGTCTATCACCAACTTCCTTGAAGGCTTTCAACTTGATTTTCAACTTGGAAGGTTGCTTACACTAGATAGTGGTGTGAACCATTTATCTGTTCCTCTTCTTGACCTCGTGTCAAGTAGACTGCATCTCCACTCTCTTGAGATTGAGATGAAGTCGATCTGATTTTTAGTGTTTCCTGGTATCTGGTGAAATCAGATGCATGCCGCTTTGTGGATACACTTGTGCTTGAACACAGTGCCTGACTCCAATCACCAAATCGTTGAATGTACAGAATTTTGCAAACAATTTTTCATTGTGTTTCATTTCATATATATATGTATATATATATATGTGGTGTGATGAATACACAGTATAATACCAATCATGTTTTTTTTTTTTTTGGATATTTCTGGCCTACTGGTTGCATAAAGAAGCTAACTGAACGATACAGAAAGAACGCAATCGTATCTTTTGTTTGAATTGGACCCTTTTTTTGGACTACAAGCTAGGTCATCGAGTGAATACTTCTCTATTTCAATGTATAAATCATCCATTATATAAACTCATATGAAAACATTGATCCTTTTGCTGAGGAAATCCATGAAAAATTGATTTGATGATAAATAATGCACAATTTTTATTCAAAACAAACAAGTTCTTCACTGAAACTATTACTCTGTAAGTTTCAGCAACTTTTTTTTGGTGTATGTAGATTTTCATCATAATGAAAAACGTTTAAATGTCAAGTTGGATATGAAGAAAATGGAAACACCTAAAAAAAGAATTTTTATCAATTTCTTTTGTCCTCTCAATAATTATTCCAAAATTCATTGAGCTTCCGTTTTTTTCTTTATCTTTAATCTATTTTTCATTTGATAACATATAAAAATATTTTTTTTATTCTGACTATCGTTTAGTAAGCTTTACCCGTTTTTCATATTTTTATATACTTTTATTTTCAACAATAAAAATTCTCTCCTTTCTATCATGTATTCATTTCAGACCATGAGCATTTATATCAATATCTACTCTTGACTTTATTCTTCTCTCTCTCTTCATTAGTGAAACATGAAATGGACTTTTAGTGTAAAGGTCAATTAAAAACGATAACTTTATATGGGCAACGTAGAGGAAATTAATTTGAATAAGTTTTACAGATATATAGGTATATTTGTATAACTTTCATTTAATTTCCTTTATTGACTTCATTAACCTATATAACTGGATTTATACTTAAAACATTACATAAATGACATATAAACTAATTAACATTGAGGTCATTTTTATTTATAGATACTATTTTACAAAAAACGAAACTAATTGATATCCAAAATTGTGTTATTCTCTTGTACCTTGGAAAAATTGGCCCTTTTTTGCTGTTTAGATGGAAGTATAGTCTACATATCACCCTAAAGAGATGAATACTTTAGTCGAACAAATCTGAATAGAATGCTGATGAATTCTTGATTTCCTAATTGTTTGATCATATCAAAGTCAGAGTAATGAAAACTATGTGAAATATGTTTCCGACTGACTTGAGTAGTAGTAGATCACTCACATGGATCAACAGTTCTCACTGAGTAGATAAAAGTAATCTAATGATCAGATAGCTGTTCCACTTGTCTGTGGCTAAGGTCATCAGCTGTGTGTTCAGGAAGATTCATTTCGGACAGCCAAACTGCTAAGACTACTCGAAGCTTGGCTAATCACTTCAGTGGTCTGAACATACCTTAAATCAGATCAGATTTTTTCAGAATGAATATTCAGTAATGGAATATTTTATCACGGTTTCTCATGGAAACCAATGTAATCAGATTATAAAATGTAATATTTTCTACAAGTAACTTCAAAAGTGTGATAATGAAAACCGTGCTAAGTAAGCTATTGGCCTACTTAAAAGACTCTAGGCCATTCACTGAAATCAGCTACACTCTCAAATTGCATTTCTATTATTTCTTTCTGTTAGGTAGGTTATTCTCATTTAGGCTTGTTTTCAGTTTTTGCAGTTTACTAATGTTAAATTTTAATGACACCACCACAAGTAATAAGCTATAGCATTCTGTGAAGTGCCATATTAAGTGGTTGGAGGTAAACATCAGTAAGCAATGAACTTGATTTTCGCGCTTTTCGGTACTAATCCGTATGACGTATTTGTAAACTCAAAAAAAGTTAGACTTTAACAGTCATTTCAGTGCACTCAGCATCGAAATAAGTAAACGACATTGATGAGATGCTTTCCTTGTGGATGAGATTGGGAACGTGATTTACAAAGTCAGCAATAAGTCTTGAAAATGCAACATCGTTTAATGTTCGATGATTCACAGGTGTTTAAGCAGCCTGAAGGTAGACTGATTGGTTACAGAAATTAATGCCAACCATTTGAAAAAGATTGTAAAGCTGCTTTACTGGAGGCATTCAGGTGATAGTTGTTTTTCATTGTTTTGATAAAAAAGGTATCTGGTGAAAAGCACTAGTGTACACTTTGCTTGGAGCGCATATAATGTTCCTTGTTGTTCTTCCTAGCCTCATTGAGTATGAGTAAAACAATAAAGTCTAATGTGAATCACTAAATATTCTAGTATATCACTAGCCACATGACAAAAATCTCGAAAATAGTAGAAAAACATATGGATCTCATTTTTAAATGGATACCGATTCAATAGTCTTGGATAACTTTAGATAACTGGATGTAATCAACAAGAAGTCTTTGACCTAGGTTTTATGGTTGTCTGGACTTATGAGCAAAACATATTTGCATCTTTAAAGAAACTGCTATCCCTTAACCGGTTTCAAATGTTCAACCCAGGTCTTCGACTATCGCTCTGGATTACATCTTTCCGATACTCAGAAAGGACCTCATTTCCCTCGTAGTTGTGTATAGGTCTTGCTGAAGAGCTCAAGCATTCACGGCTGATTGTTTACAATAATCTAACATCAATCAAATAGCATCATATTACTGAGTTTCACGGCTTGGTAGCCACATTACAAAATGTTCGATAGTATTCAATTAGCACATAGGACTAAACGACATCAAGTCAGCTACTGTCTAATGACAAGTTAGTGAAATCTTGGATAAGGATTGGTCATTTTAACCTTAACAAAAATCTAGACTGCCAGAATTCACTTGACATCTATTACAGTGAAAAAGTGTTGGGATTAATCCGTTTCAGATGCAATAAGTAGATGGTTAGGACTGTAAATATCAAAATTAGTGCTTGCTACAATGAGATGAATAGAACATATTTGATTTCCGAACAGAATCTGAGCTTTCGTACAATTCTCCCCCTTCACAAACTTAAATAGAGCAAGAACAACAGCTTTGACAAAATTTCATGAATCCTTTTTACTTTGTTGTTTCTCATCAGCTGCTTACACCGTAAAATAACCTTAACATCAATTTATACAATATGTTTGAGTACTCAGATCACTTTGATAAAAAATCATCGTCTTGAATTAAATATGTGAAAGGTTAATCAAGAGCTAATATGAGCAGGATACAGATAATTAGGTCAAGGATGTGAATCTAAGCTGCGAAAAACTCAGTTTCCGAAATTTTTACATCTTCAATAGAAACAGGATTGTAGCCATAGACGATGTCATATCTCCAGTGGAAAGAGCATTCAGGTACTAATTTATGTAGGAAAGGTAAACTTCTTTGGCAGCTCAGAAATAAGGATATACATTAATTTTTTTTGGAAATCGTTATCAGTGGCTTTTTCCACCTGAATAATGTGCACCATTCTTTATTGAAAAGCTTGAAATGTACTCAGTTAATTTGTTTTATGTACATTGTTTTCTTCAAGACAATTTTGTTGAGATAAAATGAATTATTCCATTGGGAGGCGTCGGTGTACTGATTACTTCTATGTCGATCAACATTTTTGCTTCAGTAAACTTTAAGACATCCCCTATTTGACTCCCACCACAATAACATTTTCAAGCAACTAGAGGTATTTGGTGATTTTACTGAATAGTCTCCGTTCACTTGATAACCAAACAATATGAAACATTAGGAACTTTGCTGCTATATGGATTCTCGTCTGGAAATCTAAAGGTTTTTGAATTATTTCTTTCAAGAGAGCTATAACCTTATATATAGTCATCGGCTCGCCAAGTGGTTCATACCTAAATTCTTGAAAAAAAACATAGGTTTCCTTAAGTTATAGATTCATTTTTATCTTAATTGGGGCAAAGCATGATGTTTAGATCGAGTTGCACTTTCTGTCTATTGACCTCCGGCACTTCTCAGTGAAACACAGTGCACCATATGTGAGTTGCGTTTAGCCTAATATCAGTACCGTAGATTACACACTTCACATGGAAACAACACTATCCTGATAAGATGTCCAGCCCATTACAGAAACACCGATCAATCAAAACTACAACACGAAGATGAACGAAATCTAGGCTTTCAGAGCGACAAATATCCACCACTTTATTAACAGCTTGTAATTAAACTTTTTCATGATTCTTATGATTTATCAAGTTGGTATTCATCATCGAGTGACATCAGTCAGAGGAACATTGGACACCTGGGAGCGCTGGACAGATGTTTCATTCTGGCATAGGACTCTTCAACAGTGCTCACCCAAGACCCTGCCAGGGATCGAACCCAGCACCTACAAGTTTCATGACATCCACGTTACCATTGAGCCATTGGGTTGGAATCCAGTGATCCATGTTTCTAACTTCTATCAGCCCATGACATAACGCGACCATCAACTAATATCACTGCTGAGTATTTGTCCTCACGGCCATCAGGTTTGCCTCACCGGTCACCACTTCTCATTGGAACTTCAGGAATTACCTGTCAAAGCTAGTCACCAATGAACACTAGATCAGTTTAGTTTGGGAGTTTGTGGGGATTTGGTGATCTTTCATGTTGGTATACATCATGGACATGCGGAACCCGGAGGTCCTGGGTTCGATTCCCAGTGAGGTCAAGGGTGGACACTGCTGAGCAGTCCCATACTAGGACACAACAGCTGCCGGATACTCCCAGACTTTCAACGTTCTTCCAGCTGATGTCAGTCTATGATAAACTATTAACATAAAAAATCACTAACTCCCCCAAACCCCCAAATAAAATGATTTATTTCGATTTAAAGTCTATATACATTGAGGAGTAATCACAAAGCCAGTATACATTATGATAATATTTTAAGATTATTCTGTGTTTATACAAATAAATTTAGTGATAAATCACCCTCAATTTTTTACTTCTCCACTGTAGTTTTAATCTCGATGTTTATAAGACATATCCGTCATATAGTTGTAAAAATGTCTAGTCTAACCAGTTCACTGAATAGTGTAATGAATTAACTTAGCGCTAAATATTTATTAATAATTTAAACAAAATAAAATACATCACATAGTACATAGACTATACGGGATTATTAACAAGCAACAGATAGCTGATTAACCTCGCCTGGTTAACTAGTTTACTAGTTACTAGCCGGTCCTAAGCCCACATAAAGAGGCAAGGTTGGGCATAGGGCTAGCAACCCTACCCCGTAAAACAAATCTAACCGCTAAAGAAACTTCAAAGCACAAACAAAATATAAAAAATGAAAACAAACTTATTCCCCGCTGGAATCGGAGAGGCGAAATGACGCCAGTTGGTGAAAGCCTTCGGGAAGCCAATTGGCCGATGTGTCTTCTCTCGATGAAAGCGAAAGTAAACGTGGGGACATGGAATGTCCGCACGATGTTTGAACCCAGTAAGGCAGCCCAGATTGCAAAGGAGATGAGAAGGTATAACATCGAAGTGCTTGGGATTTGCGAAAGCAGATGGAATGGGAGTGGACTCTCCAAACTGTCAACTGGAGAATCAATAATCTACTCCGGTCACCCAGACGCCAACCACGAGCACACTGAGGGAGTGGCTATCATGATGTCCTCAAGAGCATCGAAGGCTCTCATGCAGTGGGAACCAATCTCCTCCAGGATCATGACAGCAAGATTCAACTCAAAAGGAAGAAAGGTCACAATCATACAATGTTATGCACCTACAAATAATGCAGAGCAAGAGAAAAAGGAGGAATTCTACAGACAACTTCAATCAACACTGGACAAGACGTCAGTTGGCGATATCAAAATTCTAATGGGCGACATGAATGCCAAACTGGGAGGGGACAACACGGGAAGAGAACTAACCATGGGTCGAGAGGCGCTAGGTGAAATGAATGAGAATGGAGAATTGTTTGCAGAATTCTGTGCATTCAACGATTTGGTGATTGGAGGCAGTGTGTTCAGGCACAAGGATATCCACAAAGCGACATGGACTTCACCAGATGGACACACTAAAAATCAAATCGACTTTATCTCAATCTCAAGAAAATGGAGACGCAGTCTACTTAACACAAGGTCAAGAAGAGGAGCAGATGTAGGTTCAGACCACTATCTAGTGCAAGGAACCTTCCAAATCAAGTTAAAAGCCTTCAAGGAAGCTGGTGATAGACCTCAATTCAAGTACAACACTCGGAAACTGAAGGATGAAACTACAAAGGAGATCTTCAAAGCAGCCATCAAGACAAAATGGGAGACGTCGAGGGACATCCCTGAAGAAACCTGTGTGGAAGAACACTGGAAGTCTTTGAAAGCTATGTGGAAAGAAACCTGCACAACAGTATTAGGAAGGAAGAAGAAAGAAGACAAGGAATGGATCTCGACGGATACCTGGAAGCTGATAGAGGAGAGGAGGATGGTGAAGCAGAAGATAAACCAGTGCAAGGATGCTCAACGACAAGAGGAACTGAGCACAATGTATAAAACACTGGATAAAGAAGTGAAGAAGAGTGCACGCAAAGACAAAAGACACTTCTACGACACACTGGCAAGTGAAGCAGAACAGGCTGCAGGTAAGAGAGACCTGACGACATTGTATCAAATAACCAGGTTGCTATCAGGGAAGAGACCAACACAGATGAAACCAATAAAAGATGAAGAAGGAAATTTAATTACAAAAGAAGAGAAACAGAGGAAACGATGGGCCGACCACTTCAAGAAGCTCTTGAATCGACCACCACCTGCACTTCGTCCAGAAATACCACCTGCAGCCGCTGAATTACAAGTGAACATAAATCCCCCAACGAAAATGGAAGTCCTGAACGCCATAAAGCTACTGAAATGCGGGAAAGCAGCAGGACCAGATGGAATACCGCCAGAAGCACTGAGAACAGATGCAGAGACAACAGCGGACATGCTCACACCACTATTGCAGAAGGTGTGGAGGGAAGAGAAGGTACCTGACGATTGGAAGAAGGGTTACCTTGTCAAACTGCCGAAGAAGGGAGACCTCAGTGCTTGCAAGAACTGGCGCGGAATCACTCTCCTATCCACCCCAAGTAAAATATTAAGCCGCATCATCCTGGAGAGGCTTAAAGACGCACTGGATTCAAAACTGCGACCGGAACAGGCAGGCTTCAGGAAGTACAAATCATGTGCTGACCAAATTGCAACGCTTCGTATCATCATAGAACAGAGCGTAGAATGGCAATCAGCTCTCCACCTCAACTTCATCGACTTTGAGAAGGCCTTTGACAGCGTCGACCGAGAAGTAATTTGGAAACTGCTTCAATACTACGGAGTACCGCAAACCTTTATCCGCCTCATTCAACAACTATATGAAGATGCCACATGCCAAGTAATCCACAATGGGAAGCTCAGTGATGCCTTTGAAGTGAAGACAGGAGTGAAACAAGGTTGCCTACTATCCCCCATGATATTCCTTATTGTGGTGGACTGGATCATGCAGCAAACAGTAGGCAGCGAGAAGAGGGGGATACACTGGACGACGGAAAAGAACCTAGAAGACTTGGATTTCGCCGATGACTTATGCCTAATGTCACATAAACTTGAAGATCTGCAGGCAAAAACTAACAAGTTGACAGAAGAGGCAGCTAAGACGGGACTTCAGGTGAATATAGAGAAGACAGAAGTGATGAAGATACCGCACCACCACCATCAACAACACAACAACAAACTCCAATCACCGTCAACGGGAGAAACTTGAAGGAAGTAACCTCCTTCACTTATCTAGGAAGCACTGTTTCAACTACAGGCGGGACGGACGAGGACGTCAAAGTCAGAATCGGAAAAGCAAGACAGGCGTTCATTAGCCTGAAACCAGTGTGGAGATCTGCACTCAGCATGCGGAACAAGATACGGATTTTCAACACCAACGTCAAGTCAGTGCTCTTGTATGGCTCAGAGACTTGGCGCGTCACGAAAGGTATTTCCAATAAACTACAGACATTCATCAACAACTGCTTACGCTCGCTGCTGAAGATCAGATGGCCAGAAAAAATAAGCAACAAGGAACTCTGGGAACGAACCAACCAAGAACCTATCACGCAACAAATATGCAGGAAGAAGTGGAGATGGATTGGCCATGCACTGAGAAGGCCGACTGAGGACATCACGCGTCAGGCCCTCGAGTGGAATCGCCATGGGAAGCGACGAGTTGGACGTCCGAGGGTGACATGGAGGAGGTCATGCGAGGAGGAAATGAGAGCTTCTGGGCTGTCGTGGAACCAGGTTCAAAAGATCTCAGAGAACAGAGGTCACTGGAGGCGTGCTACTGAAGCCCTATGTTCCACTAGGAACCCAAGGGACTAATAATAATAATAATAACAGATAGCTGATTAAAAGGAGATCATTCCAATTCCATATACTGCTGTTCATAGCGATTAGTACACTGGTTTTGAGGGTTTATAAGAACCTATTCACTGGAAAGTTTATTATATGCAGAAAGTAGATTGTGATGTTTTGTTCAGTGTTTGTTGTTTGTGAATATATAAATATCTTATCTATTAAATGGCACACCCCAAATGTTATCGAATCGTCTGATATCCCTGTTTGGATCATTCAGTCTTATAGATATAAGGCATAGTCAGGATAATTATTAACCTCATGGGGAACAAGAACTTCTATAAGATATTAATAAACTAAAAACTCAAGGCTTCTCGGAAATTACTTTCAAATCTCACACGAAAACGTTTATTTATGGTCACTATAGTTTCAAAGGAATTAGAAAGATGAAAGTTGATGTTGTCGCTTCTATGAGCTGCTGATAAGACATTATAAATCAATCCATTCCAAGTTGCACAAACTTTTTGTTGAAATGTGTGAATGAATGAATATAGTACTCTGTTGAATGTTAAAGTCTATTCAGTGAAAGTTTTCGAAATCTCAGTAGTTTGACATCACATTCTTATATGACAGGACAATGAGTGAAGATGAAATGGAACTCTGTTTCATGGCAAAATTTCAATGGCTTACCTTTGGATATGCCAACTTTATACTTTGTAGACTGAGTTACAAGACAAAAATCCTAAGCTTGTCTTAATTTCACCTCAAGTATCAAGAACTGAGCTACAGTCACATGGTGTAGTGAGTGAGTATGTTTTTATCATTGTCATAGAGACTATCCAGCCGAGCCTACAACACCCACTTCAAATCAAGATTATTTTAACAGTTACATTCAGACACAACGCTATAACCAAAAGGTTAGTCTGAGATAGGGTCATTAGACAAAATGATCTTCAAATTCACATAAGTTCTGAGTGAAGTTGTAAGAAAACTTAGATCTCAAATCTATTTCGTCTCCATGGTTTAAGAGATAAGCTAAGGGGAGATATTATTGGGAAATCTTTCTCAGGCTCCTAGATATATGATAAACTAGTTGCGATGGATTGGGCATGCACTGAGAAAACCATTCGGGGACACTACGCTCCAGGCACTCGAGTGGAACCCAAATAGGAAACGACTAGTTGGGCATCCCAGCTGAGTGTGACATAGAGGAGATCGTGTGAACAAGAAATGAGAGCTTGTAGGCAGTCGTGGAGCCAGGTTCAAAAGATTTCAGGGAACAGAGTGCAATGGAGAAGTGCCAGTGAAGCCCTATGTTTTACTAGGAACCCAAGGGACAAAGAAGAGTAATTATATATATATATATATATATATATATATATATATATATATATATATATATATATATGCATAACTGGCAAATACAGTTAGAGTAGACACATGTTTTCGATAATTTCTTATCAAATTCGTAAATTTGCATACAGACATTAAGGTAACCAATAGGTTAAAGGGTAAAGTTTGGTTGATTCCAGGACAGACTTCACCATGAATTGATATCAGTCAAGGAACCATTAGAAATTAGAACAGCTGTTTCATCCCGGTTTCGTACTTCTCAGCGCTGATCAGACACTATCCTCTGGGATATCATGTTTAGGACTATCAGGTGAAGTGATGAGCATATTGATACTCAACAACTGAGTTTGAATTCAACAGCTCAATATTTTCAAATGATGTTATTATCACCTTTATAGTCTATTATCTTCTAATTTGTGTACAACAACTGGGATCCTTTTAACTTCAATGGTGTCAAATGTTTCTATTCAACAATTTTTATCAATAATTCGCGTGCAGGTGAGAATTTTATCAAAATACTATTATAGTTGATAAGATCATATAGTCCCTGTTGGTAAAAAAGTTTTCATTTAATCTATTTGTGAGAAAAACGTTTTGTTTCTTTTCTCTAGACCCTCTTAACTTTTCATAACAATATATGTGGTACAGTATGGAATCCCCAATATGTAATACTTCAGCGAAAACACTCTTGGAACAGTATTTCCAGAGGAAATAAATACTACATCTGAATGATGATAACGGCAATAATATGAAACAGTCAGCTAGGTTTTGATAAGTGTCCGGTCTAGAATTTAGAATGAACAGAAAATTTAAAGTAAGTTTAGTGGTTGCTATTCATTCAGCCTTAATACGAATCTGTAATTCTGGCCAAATGTCCGAAGAGTAGAAATAGGATGTATTTTAGAGCAATGAAAAGTTCATTTTCATCAAACGTGACATTCTTCCTTTGTCTTGTTTTTTACTCAAGAAATAGTTCATCACAAAACATTTTTAAAATGTGCACAAGTGCATGGTACGTTCAAAAACATACTTAAACGATTCAAAAAAATTGAAAGGAAAGAATTTGACGTATATGTTCGGTGGAAAATTTTGGTAGCCCAAGGTTCAAGGTCACCAGGACTTTTTACTAACCATTCAACTATCCGTCTTTGCATAACGCCATTACATCTGCTAGTTTGCGATCATTTTGACCTTATATAAATATAATTTTTTTTGGATTTAGATGATGATCACCTGGCAGTAGGTGTAGAGATCTACTGCACTCAGCACAAACAAAAAGATCCGGATTTTCAACACTAATGTCAAGTCAGTGCTGTTATATGGTTCAGAAACTTGGCGCTTCACGAAAAGCATTTCCAACAAACTAAAGACATTCACTAACAGCTGCCACCTACGCTGGCTAGATACTGAAGATCAGATGGCCAGACTAATAAGAATAAACAACAAGGAACTCTGGCTAGTGACGAACCAACCAAGAACCCATCACCCAACAAATATGCGGAAGAAAGTGGAGATTGATTAGACATACACTGGGAAGGCCGATTGAGGATATCATGCACCAGGTCAGGACCTCAAATGCAATCCAAAGAGGAAACGACCAGTTGGGCATCCAAAGGTGACATGGAGATCATGTGAGGAAGAAATAAAAGCTTGTGAGCAGTCGTGAAGCGGGGTTCAAAAGACTGCAGAGAACAGAGTGTAATAGAGGCGTGCTACTGAAGCCCTATTTTCCACTAAGAACTCAAGGGAATAAATAAATAATAATAATAATGGCCAGGAAAGGTATATGAAGAGTGGATTAAAGCATATAAATTATATTTTACGATCAAAGATAATGATAAATACTTTCATAATTCGTATACGTGACTCTTTGTTTTATTCTTTTAGGGAAAGAATTACCTCACAGATAATAAAGGGCGAAACATCCTATCCAAGGTTTGATTGTAAATATCTCTTGATAACCATTTCATGCGGAACATAACTATTTTGTGTAGTCTTTGAGGGCATAAATAGTTTGTAGACTGAAAACAAATATACAAAATAAGAGAAAAAAATTTATATGCAGAAGAATAAAACACAACCAAAGTTAACTTATTCCTAGGTTTTATTTCTTAAAGGTTAAACTCATCTTCGACTAACATCACTTGGAACAACATTGAAAACCTGAGAGCAATACAAATCCGTTTCGTCATAGTGTGCGAATTCTCAGCAGTATTCATCCCTGAATCCACTACGGGTCAAACTCAGAACCTCCAGGTTTCACTACGAACGCCTTAACCATTGATTCTCTGTATGGTTTGCGCTTTGCTACGTGATTCGTGATATAATGCGACTATTCATCAAGGTCTTCATTTGACATCCGCCTCACTTTTAACCGATTACTGCTTCCCATTACGAATTCAGGATATCCATTTCGATCTCTGATGTACACTGCTGAGAAGTCTCATACTGTGGCAGAACAGCTGTCAAGTGGTCCCAGGTTTTCAAGGGTTCTCCGACTGATGTGAGTTCATGATGATTGCTACTTTAAAAAACAATCAACATTATTTTATTTGTTTTTCACCTTTTTATGCCCCTCAAATATGACTTAAGCTTTGTGATTTGAGACTACCAGTCAATATGTTCCCTGTTTGTATGAGGAGCGTTCAGTACCTGCAGTGAAAGTGACTGGCAAGACACCTAATTTCTGTCTTAGAGATTCTTCTTACAAAGTCATCCATTACTCATTTGCACAAATATATATTTTAACAAGAAAGAATCAGTTAATTTGTTGAATAAAATACAGAATTTATTAGGGTTGTGGTATTCTCATACATCATTTCCCCGCTGGATAACCGAAGTGTTTGTTGAATCAAATATCTTGAGATATACACGATATCACTGGTAAGTTTCCAAATTTATTTAAGGAACAAACAGAATCTACATGCTTCAACTTATCGAAGATTTATGACACTATCTGAACAAAACGGAGAAAAATTTGGTAGTTCTGTTTTTATAGTAATGATGGGCAGTGGCTACCAGTGGAATCCAGCATGCGCATTTCGTCCTATTTGGGACTCGTTAGCTGGACATACCTGCCTCTCAGTGCGGAGTGACGTTGTTCCCATCGGGACTTGGACTCGGGAGCGATCGCTTCAAACGCGAGAGTGTTATGCAACACACCACCGAGCCACGACAGCCACGTCTTGTGCGACGGGTATAGTTTTAGTGTTATCGCTTGTATGACACCGTCGTTGATTGGACCGAATTGATCAGTCTCTGTTGGTATATGGGCTCCTGTGCAAATGCCTCAATATTGTCTGTCTTTTAACTACGTATAGTAATGATGGGCAGTGGCTGGTAGTGGAATCCAGGATGCGCATTTCCTTCTGTTTGTGTTTGATAACCACTGCTTGCGGTTCTGTGTTGCATATGACAAAGCTAAGTGGAGAAGAGAACATAAAATCAACAGTTTGAGAGAAAGATCACTCAAAACATGTATGGTGTTGTGACAGATTTTGAGCGTCACTCAGATCTGTAACCAGTAAGTCGTAGCATGAAGAGGAAATGTATGGTATTTCTAAATATATGACAAATAAGTCCTACTAGTACTCTTGATTGTTCTCATAGTTTCTGAGATTGATTCCACTTGGAGAAAGAACGTAATTTGGTTTGGGTTAAATGGCACAAACTGTGGCCTAGCCAACGTATTCGATGGTTTAGTTCTGAAGTTAGGATCAGTGTATGAGGTAACAGTACTAAACTCATATGCAGCCCTTGATTGACCACATCCACTTGCTTCAGAAGCTATTAGTGGCCGTTAAATGACACTAATTTACCAATTAAAGTGTTTTGCTGGTAGTGGGTAAGACGCAGTCAGAGTTGTAGAGAAGTTATCGACTAAACAAAATTTATTGAGTGTAAAAAGAAGTACACAGTTAGACAGGCACCACTAACCCTTCATATAATATTCAACTGCAAGGCTTAGGTACTCACTCTTTCTATTATTTTGCTCATAACTTAAGCCATTTGATCACCATATCCAGTTTTTTCAAACCATATTCAGAATTCACGCTTAAGGCTTCAAACATCCCGTTATACCTTTGAAAACCTAATAAGTTTAGTTGGTTTAATCTCCATCACAACCACGTTAATGCCAATTGCAACTGCTCACAAAAAATATGCAGGTTAGTTAATTTGTTTGAAAAATGTCTGATAATTTCAATCTAACCTTTTGGGTTGTCTACTAAAGGTCGAGTGTACTGTGCTGCAGTTTACTCTGTTCTACTGCATGCCTGAAAATCATGACCATTGAATGCAGGGGACATGAGAGGGCCTCAGGTGTTTGATATCCTTTGCCTTTGTAGCATAAGCCACGAGTCATGGTGTCACCAGGTCACTAGTGCAGAAGTTGTAGAGCTGTAGGGAGAAGGGGAAAGATAGTTGATGCGTTTGTGAACCTTAATTGACTGCAACGGTTGGGAAATACGTTTTAAATGCCTAGTTGCCGTCTGCCTTGTTAAAAAATATTACCTGAAGCAGGTTCGCACTGGATAAAGTCATAGTGCGGTCAAACTAAACATGACATCAGCCTATGCAACTCCTGACTGTTGACGTGAGCCATGTAGAGAAGTGTTGACTTCTTGACTGGAGTTCGCATTACAACAGAAACCAGTGGTTGAAGACACCAGGTAACACGGCTCAGGATTGATGTCAGTGGCGTAGATGTGTTCAAACATTATCCTAATCGTTATCGCTACATAAAATTTAGTATTTCTCACTCCTAATTCCACTTTTTACTGCTTTTTAACGATTCTCATTTATTTCTTCATCTTTCAACTCATTACTTAGTTACTTCTTGTGTTGATATGATATCTAGCAACTTGAACCGTCATGTAGTAATGCCTAGTTCTACGTCGATGTTGTTGATAATTGTGATGTTTACATAGCATAATCAAATCAATCGGGGTTTAAATCTTTCTATGACTATGACATTTAATGAAACTGGGGCTATTGCAGAAATGATTATTTTTTCAACTGAATATTTTAAGATTTCTCTTAAAAGGTTAGATACTGAAATATTTTCATGGTAAACCACACCCATAAACTACTTTCAAAATCGTGCAATTTAACTGTTGTACTCATACTTTATTCCATAGATGTGATATGATTAATATCTAAGAGAAAAAAGTAAAAGCCAAACACATTCCTTTTTGAATGGATAGTTTTTTTAATAAATGAAAACTGTGCGTGCTTTGGAAAAGGGAGTTACTTTTTGTCTTATTCTATAGAGATTTAGCTTTCATGATATTAATCGTGTCAAAATCTTGTTGACAAAACTCAACTGGAAGCATTTTTCTTTCTTCGAAGTTATGTGGTGGGATTGAGAAAATTCTAGAGGCTAGCTACACCCATAGAATTGTTCGCCTGCTATAGTACAATGGCATAGAAAATGAAACTTACAGATTGATACTACCAAGACCATAGCCATCCGAATGAATTACGACAATCTAGGTGAATAAGCAATCAACAGTACACCTCCTTTTACATGTGACTGCCTGTAACGAGTTGGTAGTTCATGTAAATCATACCTCCTGACTTCACTGAACTATAAAAGGGTTAGTAAGTGTTTTGAAGTCTTATTATCTCTTCTGAAGCACTTTAAAAGCATGGATAAAAATATTTTCAGACTTTCCATCTAAAATATTTTAGGCGTCATATGAAATAAGAAGTCTACACACTGAGCCTACGTTTCACATATGAAACGGATCTTATTAGAGTTGTTTCATAGGGTTTTTTTGTCAAAGATCAAAATCAATTGGAGAACTATTGTGAACTTAGAAGCACTACACAACTCAGTACTTTGGATCCACAACTCTTTGAGTGATAGAATACAAGACGGTCAGGTCTAACCATGATCATACTGATACTCAGATACTGGGTCGAAATCCACCGAACAACATTTTCCAACTCCTACATCAAAAAACGTTTTGGAATCTACTTATTCCTCAAAAACCTACAAATTTAATAACAATCAGATGTTCACTTATGACTTGGTTCAATATGGACTTCTCAAATTCCCGGTTACAAGTCGTCATGTTTGTGATCACCCAAGTCATACACGACGACGAATACTCATCGATGACACTGGAAGATAATCGTGTTATATGGTAAACTGAAAGAATTTAAAAAAAGTAAATCATTGGGTATCAGTCCAGTGATAGGACGTAGGATATTCTGCTTGATATATAAAGAACGTGTATACGACAGCTCAATGTTATTCGATGCGAATTACTTATGTCTCAAAGTAAAACGAAGCTACTGTTTTTTGCTCCTATGTAATGAAATGTTCTCCAACTGTTATCGATCCTTGATAGAATCCCGTTTGGGATCAGTCATTTACCTAGAAACCTGTAAATTTAATCTATTAAGTGACTTCAGAAAATGAGAACTGAATTCTGTGCCAAGAACAACTGAACTAATAAGGACTCATTCAACGGCCTTACAGTTGCCAATTAAAAACATTTTTAGTAATACCCTTCTTCTAAATCTGTTTATTTGATAGCATATCCTCATAAAACCCTGAAACATGAGAATGTCCAATGCATATGTTTCTTCTATTCCTTCTACTGTGACAGAAACGACGTAAAATTCATATTGAATCTAAAGAACGGATAACATCAAACAATGAATAATCCTGAAGTAACGCAGCATCTACTACTTAAGACTTCAGCTTACAAGAATTTATGCATGATAACTGTTTGAAGAAATAAAGATGAATTTCTCAAGAATAAGAAGATTCACAATAGGTAATAAGATATATCTTTTGGTGATGAGATTAACAATTACACGTGAAATTTTGAAAACACTGAAGCTTCAAGGTGACTTCACTAAGTTGCTTTACTATTCAGTGTAAACTCAAACCTGAAGTTTATCTTTAAACACGTTCAAGTGGTAGATTGTAATTCCAATTTATTTAGTGGTGCTTGTAATTTCTGTTGCTAAACAGCGTCGAACTGCTCAACCTCTGTTGGCAGATGAGCTTCTATGCACAGACTTCTATATTGCTAGATATTCATGATGTTGTTTTCATCTTGGTGACTGGAAGTTGAATTCAGGACGCGTGTTTTGTCAGACTGGAGACTTATCAGCTGGACGTATCTGTATCCCAGTGAGTGATGTTCTCACAGAAACTCGAACCCAGTACCTAATACTTCAAACGCCAGAGCGTTAGCAAATTAGTCACTGAAGCACAATAGCCACCTCTTTTGCAACGGATACCAGTTATTATTTTGTAACATTGAATACCCCCATTCAGACACTTAGACATTTATAAAAAAAACTGGTTGAGAGAAGAAATCATATTCCTTTTCAATTATGTCTTCATCTTGGACTCTACATTAATATATAGGTTTACAATTTAATCAAACTACCAATCACATGGTGATGTTTTAGAAATAATGATGTAAATAATTAGTATAGTTACTAAAATAGGAAATATTAAGCAACCTATTCTCAGGCAAATGGAGTTATTTTTGATGAGTGTTCAATCATTGACAACTAGCGATTACGTAACAATAAGAAGACAAATGAATATTGATAGAAGCAGGAAGAGGTATACAAAGTAATCCCAGAAGCTACTTTATGTTGACAGCCACGGTAATGAAAGTGGTCGAAGAAACTTCTTTTAAATACTAAGGCTAGGCTTGTAAAGGTGGATTGCAATCGCCTGTGCAATGTTAAGTAAGTGAGTGCGTAATCCATGTGGTAAATTAATTGGAATCTGATTAATGATTATGAAAGCTTTTGTGGTATCTACTTGATGTCCTGTGTCAACTAAGTGTGCAAGTATGGAGCTCTTTACGGTTCTAATTTTCCCCTTGCTCAACCATGATGCGTGGTGCTCAGAAACTCGACGATAAAACTGTCTCATTGTACGCCCAATATAACTAGCTTCACAGGAGCAATTGAATTGATAAATGCACATAGAAGTGGCAGAATCAGGCAGTTTGTCTTTATTTCTTGCACTGAGAATCGCACAGTTGTAGAAGATGAGATAAAATTTGGCTGCTGGGAAGGTTCTATGCAAGACTTTGTATTCGCTGTGTGATGATCTTACTAGCAATGTCACTCTTTAATTTCAGCCTCAAGAAAATTTGCTTTTTAAGAACTGTTGGCCTTCTCGTTTCAACCCTCGTAATATTCATATGCTTAGTTACAAACTCGTCCGGGTAGCCATTCCTACTAAGCAGATCATAGATGGTGGCACACTCTTCCTTTATAGCATCGTCTGAGCAAACAGATGTTATACTGTATGCTGGGCATTATTTTGATACTTGTCATTTCCCGTTGGTATACAGTGTCAAATAGCTTGACATAAGAATGATAGATGGGCTCCTATACGGAGGACTCAATACTGCCTGCGTATTCATATATATCGTAGTCCATTTGATGGCTAACATTGGAATCCAGGACGCGAGATCTATCCCACTTGGGATTTGTCAGCTGATTGTACCTGAACTTTAATGTGCGAAGTTTTTCTGCCTGAGACTTAAACCCAGTACTCATAGCTTCAAACGCCAAGGCACTTTATAGTGCTTGAAATGCAGTAATCCCACTGTTTGGTGTTAAAATCTTGGTTGAACTGCTTTTTGGAAATAATTAAGGTTAAAATATCCAAAACATGTAAAGTAATTTAAAAACGTATACGTGATCACCATGTCTAATCCTTTTTGTATAACCACTGTTTTCTAAAATATGTATACTAAATATAAGGCATGAGATTGGATTTCTATGCTAAACTGTGCTATATATCTGTACTATACCCATTGCACAACCAGTGAATAATGTACTTCACTGGATTACTTTCTGGCATTTGAAGCGATTGGTACGGAAACAGCATCACTGACTGGTGTGCAGTTACATCCAGCTGACCATTTTCAAATAGGACAAAACGTGGGTCATGGATTCTACTACTAGTAACAATCTATCATTAACATCAAATCGTATATCTGTTGTTGTGCTATGTGTATGTATATGTGTTGCTATTCATATTTGTCATTGCATATGCCTGGGGAAAATGGCTACAAGTGACATTGTAAGAGTAAATTTTATTCACTGAAGTACTGCATAATTCCATATTAGATTGCTTAGATAATATAGCACGCTTTGATACAGTGTTATTAGTTGAATGACACTTCAATCAGAATTTATTATCCTAACTGAGTGATTTTGTGTGAGTTCAATCGGGCATTTGAAGTTGTTAGTGTGTCCCTTCTGTTGGCGTGTAAGTATGAAATAGTATTACCAAGTTTCTCATTGATTTGCAAAATACTAAAGTGAGAATGAATCGTAATAATGATGATTACTATTATAGTGGGTCAAATCAAGTCACGTTGTATTTAGCTATGAAGGCATACAAATAGGGAAGATGAGACTTGCGGTTAAAGTAGGTGCAAAAGTCGTTCGTTCTATTTGCTAAGTAGAAGTCACCAAGAAATAGCTAACTGGTCTCTCTATCTTGCCTATTCAAACTATCTAGATACACCCATATAATTAGGACACCAGCAGTCACTATTTCTTCGTACTGTCATTTTCCTTTCGTGTTTGCAATGGAGAAAGATATGAATAACAACACGCACTAACATCAAACAATAAGGGACAGATAATTCGTAGGATTCATCCTTCGAGTTTCTGGAGATTGAGTCTATAGGTAGTTCTCATGACCTTGTAGATGTAGGCAATGCATTAAGCGCTGAAGTAGAAAGCACGCTGATCAAATGGAGACTGACAACGTCTAGCCAATAAGCATGAGGAGTGGATATCGATTAAGATTAACACTTATTTAGACTGATTAAGAAAAATGGGCTATAAAGCTAGAGGTCAATGAGATCAGAGTCTGCTATCCACTGACAAGGAAGAAGACTGAGATGATGGACAGAGCCCTTCGAAGAACAATTCAAATGGTCTAAAGCTAGTTTTCACGTGGTCAATAACCGGTCAAATCCTAAGCAAAACTTTGAGATACAGAACTAAACTCCTGTAGAAGTTGAGAATGCAACAAGTAACATGAAATGCGGAAGGACAGAAGGCCTCGATAGGAAAGTAACCGAGATATTGAGAGTGTGATCATGCATTACCGTTTACATTATCCAAAGTCTATGAGGATCAGATATGGTGAACTCTTACTGGTCTCAACCACTGACCATCTTATTCTTCGGAAAAGCGCAGGAATCCTCCTGTGATAACCACAGTGCAATCAGTCTGACGAACAGTATCTAAGATTTTAGGTCCTATGATCATTGTACATCGGAAACAGCAAAGCCAAGTAGACACAGCTTGTTTTAAACCTGCTAGTCTTTAAATTTTCTAGATCCCCACACTCTACCGGGTTCGATAACTTAGGCTCACTTAGGAACACCTGCACTTAGTTGTATTACATGCCAGTAGATAGCATCCCACCCCATCGATCAACAAGTCCTATAGCGGTCTCTCAGTAAATATTGAACCGGTTAAGAACATCAGCCCGTTGAGTGCTCATATTCGACACATTTAGGCCTGTCCATGGTAAGGTGCTAGACTAGCCATGTACACTGAGTGGTGTTCATGAAAAATGTTTACTGTGTCCGATGTTATTTAATTTTGTCAGGGAATTGCTTAAGTAGGTCATTATCTGGTCATTTAACTCTACAGGGATTGACCTAGTCACGGAAGATTGTTTGGTAGACCTAGAGTATGCAGATGGCAAATTGCTGTTACATGAAGTCACTGGGGAGCTGCAAAGTCTCTTGAACTAACAGTGTGGTGGTTTGAGAATGTTAAGAGTTGAGTGTACTGCGCTGCAGTTTGTTGTACCCAGATATATGGTGGTAAAAGTATCTCTTAGAATTGCAGGATATGAAGCAACTTCCGCTGTTTGATCATCGATGCTTTCGTTCCACTGCATCAATAATGCGGAAGGAAAATGAATTGTTTTAGACGAAACTGGTAGGTCAGTTGATCATGTTATGAAACTTCATAGACTCAGAAGCCTGAAACGTGTTTCCCATTCCTAATCCCTGTCCATTTCACCATGCAGAGCTGGCTGAAATATTTCCAGTTTATGAAAATATAAAAGATGATTAGTCTTAAATATGTCATCAGTCCATAAAGACTGACTGTTGGTCTTAACCTTGTAGAGAGACAGAAATTTGTCACGCATGTGACATCTGAGAGCGGTGGCTGAAGATTCTTGGGCTCTGCATCGGTCTCAGTGGTGCAGATGGATCCATATATTAGCGTCATCTTCAGTTTCGCACCAACTTGCATAATTGTTTCATTCCTTCATGTTCTCTATTTATTACTTTCTATCGTCTTTGATTAGTTTTTTTTCTGAATCCTCTATCTATCATCTTGATGGTTTTTCTGAGGACGAGTTGGCATGTAGAGCAGGAACTTTAACCATTACTTAATAACGCCAGGTCTGACGCTGACGCTAACTGACTGACCTATCAACTGCAATAAAATAACAGCTGTGCTGACTACTAGTTACCTGAATGATGCTGTGATAAGTTGGTGTTACAATTTACTGAGAAAAGTTTCTGCCATGTTTTATTTGTCCTTTTGCCTCATGTTTATTAGTTTCGTGATATATTTCTGCGTGTACTTTAACAAACTCCATTCTACAACCTATACTAAAATAAGGTCATTGAATAACGTAAGCGTATCGAATGAGTACTGGAAATAAAAATAAAATATTTTGAGAATCGAAATTGGATATGCTCCTATACGTTTGAACATAAACTTTAATGTAGGTATTACAGGAATACATGAAATTAACGATTTTATTGTTAAGAAAGCCAATGTTAAACCAACTGTGACCGATATATGAGAGGTGAATGTTCTTGGTAAGTATTGAAAATTCATTTTGATGTGTCGGTAGTTAGTTCTTACATTTAGATTTACGGATATTCCTTTCTTATATTATATTCCGTAATCCAGATTCCAGATTCGAATCATCTCCATTAAACTTCAACAATCAAGTAAACATATCATTAGATTTAGATGCTTGAAGTATTATCCCTGGCCTAGAAGTGACATTAGACTAAGTGGATAAAATAATGACAATATGATTGGGCACAATACAAACAGAGACAACACTCACCAAATTTAAACCACACGATCTGACTAAATAAGTTTAGAATTGACAATCGTATAACAATGGTCAACAGCGGTAGTCAAGGTGAAGTTAGACTACTTCAACATACTCAGAGAACACATCCAAACAATGATACGTACCAAAGGATTAAAAGCCTGAAGATATTTTTTTGAATCAGATAATGAGATCTGCAGTCAACCTATTTTGGAGTAAGTCTCAGTGGCCTGAAGTAAAGTATGAGGTATATAATAGCAGTAGGACGGCTAGTTCTTCTGAGGTTTATAAACCAGCTCACCTATGAGACTGATAGCTGACTTTGACGTATGAGATAATTAAACATTCGGCATGGATATTTTGTCCTGCTAAGAGTGATTCAAAGTCTAGACAAGTCAGTACTTCAGAAGGGAAAATACTATCAGACGATATGCCGTCTAACAGGCTGTTATACTTCGATAATGATAAATATAGGCAACTTCAGAGGCCATCCTAGTAACGATAGAAATAACCAATTAGGTTTCTCTATTTCGGCTGAAAAGGCCGGTTTTTTTGGAATAGGGAAGTCTAATTGATTATTTCAGCTGTTGCTAGGGTGGTCTTTAAAATCATACGTTAAATATGCCACTGAAAGCAGTCAGAAATGAACTTTACATTAACTTGAAAATTCTGCAAATATTTTCAATGTTCAACAAAGTAACCGTATGGGATGTAAAGTCAAACCTGACTCCATAATTCTCTTAATTCCAGATAGGTATATAAAAAAATAATTGGGTAACCAAATGGGAATTTTTTTCCCCCCAAGAAACTGCACTACAGGTTTATTATGTGGAATTATGACTTTCTGTTCGTCAAGCCTGTATAGACAGTTCTGTTTGATGCTAATCAGCTCCCTATTGCATCGTGCCGCCTCCTATCAGATCTCATTTTATTGTTATGACACCACAAAATAATAGCGAATTCCTTGCAAAAGGCAAATGTCAATGATAGATAATTCACAGTGTTATTTAGATGCCCGCATGCAATTAGTACACTTGGAAGTATTGTCGTAAAGCGGTGAAAAAATCCCAATGTGACTGAATTCCTGACTAGAGTCTACATTTCTCTGATGTTTTTGTCCAACAGTGCATTGATTTGTGTCTCTATGTCTTTTTATACAGAGGATAACTAAGAGATGCTTATCCAAAAAAGCGTTTAAATATATTGTATACACTCATGCACAAACAACCCCTTGATACTATAGGTGCAGATGACATTATTACCGCATAAAATGTGGAGATTGAGAATAATTACTGTACAATATTATGATCATAATAATTATTGTCTCTATTGAGAGAATGTTTTCAGCTAGCTGAAGTTCAGTAGATTGAAGTTAATGATACTGGTTGGTAATTGAGGGTGAACTGTAGACCTTGGTCAATACGGGATTTGGAATAGCACACTGCAGTGTACCTACCCGGTATTTTATCAACTAAGGTAGCTGTCGCCATTATTGCTGATATTGGTAATACAGTGATAAGTTACCTCTCACAGATTATGAGCGAAATATCAGAAAGGAACACTTAAGAACCATCGGTAGTGACGATCTAAATCCTTGGGAATTATAACTTCCCTGAAACTTTGAAATTCCTGTGATGAGGAGCTTTATAAATTAGGAAAACATTTTTGTTGAATGGTGGTTTAAATGTCACTGAAGTTATTTAGATATGATAGATCACTGCAAGGATGTAAGTGCATTTATCTTGATAAGGAAGGTAGTAGAAAACGACTTATACCTATTTTTTTCACAAAATATCAGTTTATGATGAGCAGTGACAGTTGTCAAGGTTTTGATGAACAGCGCAATTGTTCTTGGGTGAATAAGCAAAAAGAATACTGATTCACATAATCACTTTTAACTGGAATATTTTCGGTAAAGTAAATGTGCTTTCCTCTATTTTTACGCTATAGGTTACAACATGCATTTTTGTTTCGCAAAATGAATTTTGACACTGTATATATGCTCTTCATTTCTGTTAAAGGTAAGAGAGAAAATAATAACTGGATATTGTAAGTATTTCCTGTAAAACTTGATGTAACATTAGCTAAAATAATAAATAGTAAATCTGTTCAACATCAAATTTTAGGAATTTAAAATCAAATATCTTAGTATGATAACTGTACCGATTCTCGATTACAGTCAGGTATCACGAATGTCATCCTCTATGAATTTATTGATGGGCATCAATATGAAGTTTCAGATTTGTAGGAAATAGATTTTCGGTGAAAAATGATTCTCATTGGCTACTTAACTAGTCTCTTTCTTTGACGAAAATGATTTCAATTCGTCATGTAGTCACAACTATATCATTTATCGTCAGCCAGCTAACACAGATATTGATGTGATTTGTCACTTACACGGTCCACCTTCTTGTGTAGTACTGTTTTTATGAAAAAATGATATCAGGTATCAGAAAGTTTTTCAGTACTATGTCAAAACCATTAAAATAAACTTGATCATAACTCATACATAACATCATTAACGACACAGTAAATAAAACGACTTGTTTAATATTACTACACTTTCATTATATTTGGGAAATAAATATGCACTCAAGTTAATGCTATATTTTTATTCATGTTGCATTCACATTGATTCTAACAATGGAATTCAAAATGCACATTACATCCTATTTGGGATTTGTCCTCTGGATTTGCTTGCACCTCAGTGAATAGTGTTTTTCTCACTGAGACTCGAACCTAGTAGCCAATGATTCAAAAGCAAAGGCATTATCCACTAGGCTATTGGTCCACAATAGCCACCTCTTGTGCGATGAGTATCAGTTGTTGCTTATGGATACTTGTAATCTGTTGTTGCTTTACTGGGTCAATTCGCTCAACCTTCAGTGTTGTTAAAGTTCACCAAAATTATTTCGTTAGCATGATTGAAATGTGTTTTATCACAGAAAAAGAGTTTTGTTAAGCTAAAGGGGACATGTCATTGGTTTAATGAACTATAAATTATTTTTGTTAGTCAGTTATGTTTCAAGTTGTTATTCATCGTAGACTGACATCAGCTGGAGGAACAAAGGGAACCTGGGGGCACTGGACAGCTGTCTCATCCAACTTGTATAGGACTCTTCAGCAGTGTGCACACACGACCCCGCCCTCCTAGAATCGAACCCGCGACCTTCAGGTTCCGCTACCAGCACGTTACCATTGAGCCACTGGATCAGAACTCAATGGTCCATATTTCCAACTTCTGTTAGCTCACAATATAGCGCAACCACCACCCAATGTCATCGTTGCGTAACTGTCCTCACGACTATCAGGCTAGACTCCGTCGGTCACGACTTCTCATTGGAACTTCGGGAATACTTCTCGAAGCTAGTCACCAACGCACTGGTCACGGAACCTGAAGGTCGCGGGTTCCCTCTCTGGCGGGGTCGTGGGTGCGCACTGCTGAGGAGTCCCATACTAGGACAAAACAGCTGTCCAGTGCTCCCAGGTTTCCTTTGTTTCCCCAACTGATGTCAGTCTACGGTGAATAACAACTTGAAATATTTCCAAATCTCCACAACTCCCTCAAAAGTCAGCTATGTATCAGATTATTGGATTGTTGAGTAGAACTTACGTCACTCACTCATTGGTAATAAAGATATCACCACTGAATTGTTCACATGGTGACTGCCTCCTGTAAGATTCCATATAGTGAGTTCTTAACGTTAAAAGAAATCAAGGCAGTTTTACCACACATTTGTAGTGTCATTATGAGCATTTAGTGTATAGAATACGCTGTATTTTGTGGTAATTTTGAAATCACGTTGAAGGACGGGTCATACTGCAAAAACCGTTAGAATATATGAATTCACAGGTAAAAAAAATTCAAGATAGTCACACTTTCTTGAAAATGTTTCAACAATTCAAATAGCTGATCCTTTTTATATAACCAGAATTTCTAACTCTTCAACTGTATGAATTTTTGACGTTTCAACTTGTATGATTTCTCTGAAGTACTTCAGATCAGACTCCGTGCAGAAAGTTGGAAATATTTTGTTTCACACACGCAAATATATATGCAACAATTATCATAATAGTAATCACTTTACCCCCTGAAGGTATACAAGGAGAGAGCTGTGAATGAAGTGGATGCTCAGTGTCAGTAAAAATTACTGTAGCTAGTTGGTTACCAGAATTTAAATGTCTGTTAACTATAGTGTTTGTAAGTTGTACCAGAGGCACAGCACTGACCCAACTGATGGCTTCCAAAGCCCCACGTAATATAACATAGTCTTTTTTTAGAAGACCAGGAAAGATCAACGGGGAACAATAGAGAAGAATAGGTAAAATGCAGGAATTAATAAGTTGCAAAATTAGAGATTGAGTTATATCAGAAAGCTTCAGTTTCTTCATGCAATATGTTAAAAGAAGGATTTTTTTACAAGTCAACAAGATATGAGATGACCAAGAAGGATCAGAAGTAAAGCTTAATACAAGATAGTTAACACTCGGTTTACTTTCTGATGAAATACCATCAATGCATCAGACGTCGTGGGGTTTAACCAGATAATAAAAGTCTAGTTTATGCTTTAGGCTAGAAATAACAGTCTGATATTTCGGATGGTTTAGCCTAAGACCATTTGAGAGAGACCATTAGTCAGTTACAGACAAGAATTCATTTAATTCAGAACAATCTTAATGAGAGTTAACTAGAATAGAAACCATCAGGCCATCAGCATACTTAGTAAAATTAGTTTCAACAGAATAAGGTAAATCATGCAAAAAAGATGAGGACAGAAACGGAGAAAGTACTGCACCTTGAGGTGCATCAGCTTCAGCAGGTAATCAAGTGGAGCATCTCTCTTTGTAGACAGTATACTGTTTTCTTTCAGAAAAATAAGAATATAGCCACTTTGTAACCCTTGGCCACAAGACCATAAGAGTGGTCTAGGAACAGAGCCAATAGCTGATGAGTAGTCTAAAAAGGCACAACGAACACACCTAACACCTTTGTCTAGATTACAAACAATATTATGATGCAAGACAGTGACAGCATCTGAAGTACTTCTGTGTTTGTAAGCAAATTGTTTTGGATCTCTGAAAGCCTTCAATGAAAGCTTAGGCACAAGGAGAAGTGATTTTTCCACTGTCTTCAAAAAGGCGAAGTTATAGTGATGGGTCGAAACATAACATCTTCTTCAGAAGATGACTTAGGCACAGGTACAACCTTGATCTCCTTCCAAGCAGTTGGTATTGTGCTTTTAGAAAACGATGCATTGAAGATATCTGTAGGGGGATGACATAAAATATCTGCGAATCCTCTAAATATAATACTCGAAAAACCATCAGGACCTAAGCTTTGGGATGAACTCAAGGATTTAGGACATTTAAATAAGTCATTTTTATTAAATCCAGGAGAGCAGCTATCCATTTGACTATGGACAGTGGGATGAATGAAATCAGCTTGCCGATGTATGAATTACTTGTTTAACGCACAGACATCCGAATAAGCTTCTTCTGTTATCTCTGTTATACCAGTAAGCTATTTAAATAATTCCCACATACTGGAACAGTTCTTATAGGATAGAAATATCTGGTTTTTTGTAGTAACTAGATGTTGTATTTCAGACTTAATTAGGCAGTTAAGTCTTTTAATGCCAGGGTGATCTCTCACCGTATACAATCTTTTCTTTCTCTCTCTCTCGGAAGCCTCTTGAGATGAGGAGAGGAAAGTCTGTCGAATCTCATGATGATCGTTTCAGCAGGCCAGCAAACATCGATACAGAATCTGAGATAGTTTGTGATATTGGTGACATTGTTGTCTAAAACTTCATTAGCAAATATATAGCAGTTTGTTTCTTTAAGTGTACTTCTCAAACTTAGAATATTTTCCTGTGAATCGTATCTGTACTAGACTTTCTTCAAACGGTATCCGAAAGCCTTCTTGTATAATTTACCGTACATCTTAGGCAAAACACGTACAATACAATAGTCACAACTCAGCAGGGGAGCCCGTTTATGGGCCTCATATGTGTCAGAGTCATTTGTGTTGATAAAAGTTGCTATATCCCACCACATTTCTTCCTGGGAAAGTTTTGATCCTGATGAAATAATCTGAAACAATCTAGGTAAACTAAATCATCATACAGGCTATGAAGCTGTTTCATGCAGCACTATTACATCCGTATTCCGATAAATATTTCTGGATAATAGTGACTAGAAGTAATCAGCTTTCTTAGGTAACGACCTGCAGTTTATGCTTAGTATTTCCGGAATAGTCATACGCTTTAGAACCCGTTGCCATCCACTCTGGTACTTTTTTATTTGCCTATCAACCTGTGAAGTGGTAGGTTGTGATGATTTTAAAAACGCGCTTGTGTATATAATATAACTAGTTAGGTGACATAACTGAATGATTTTAACAATATGGAAAAAGGAAAATTCTGTGGCAAAATGAGGTAGCCCAGAGTTCAAGCAGGTCACCCATATATATATATATATATATATATATATATATATATATATATATATATATATATGTCAACGTTTCGCTTGGTGCTTAATATATACGACACCACTTTGTCAACCTTAGAACATACTTCGTCCAAACTGAAAAACAAATGGTTCGGAGATTTTAACGAACAATCCAATTTGCAAGAAAGATTTTTACTAGCCAGTGTTGGAATCTTGGACTCATGTTTCATCCCTTATTGAACTCATCAACTAGATGCACCTGCAACGCAGTAAGTTATAGTGCTTCCATTGGGACTCAGTTTTTATCGGTTTAAAATCAATCAATCAGTCATTATTGGCAAATCGACTCTTGTATGATTGTCTCAAAATAGTCGATTGGTCCACTTTCATATTAAGGATGAATGGTGACTAGTGGTGTGATCCAGATTATTTTGACGTTCAAAATGATAGATGTCTGGTTCCAGCCTGAGTGAGGAAAGGGCTGCAGGTACATCCAGTTGACAAGTTCAGGTGGAGGACAACTAGCCATTATTCATCTGTAAAATCAAAATAAAATTACCGATGACAATATGACATCCGTACAAGAGCCAACACACCAACGACGGTCAGTTCATCTCTTCAAAACTGATCACTAAATAAAAATGGCAAGTTTATACATCAGTTCTCCTATTGACAATAAATTACAAATGTTCCTTTGGATGCAAAGTTCATAAAACAAATTTCAGTAAACGTTTGTTGAATGTGTTGTGCCACTTTTATACATTATTAAGGAGACTTGCATTCATCTGAATGAAGAATACAATAAATTAAGAATACATACAACCAGTGAAAACTTATGAAATGCAAACAGCGTAGCGGTATTTGTCTAGCTGTCACCAGACGTCATATGAAGTGTTGAGGGTATAGATGATTTGATGAGTATCATAAGATTATAAGCAGTTTCTAGACGGTGATTTATTTAGCTTTAGAAAGTGAGTTGAATTGATTCTTTGGACTACCATCTATCAAGTTCAACTTGTACCCTTTAATACCATGCATCTATGGATAAGCTGGACCGCGGAGAAGAACCTAGAAGATCTAGATTTCGCCAGTGATGACTTTGTGTCTAACGTCACACAAAATCGAAGATATACAGGCGACAGCTGACAAGTTGACAGAAGAGACGAGGCGAGGCGAGGCAGCGAAGGAAGACGGAAATTCAAGTGAATATAGGGAAGAGAGAGGTGATAAAGATACCCAACCAGCAGCAACAACAACAACAACAAACTGCAATCACGATGAATGGGAGAAACTTAGAGGAAGTAGCCTCCTTCAACTATCTAGGCAGCCCTGTCTCAACTACAGGTGGCACAGACACAGACGAGGACGTCAAAGCAGTCAGGATCGGAAATACAGCAAGACAGGCGTTCACCAACCTGAAACCAGTGTGGAGATCTTCTGCACTCAACTCAGTGCAAAGCGTGAACAAGATCCATATTTTCAACAGGAATGTGAGTCAAGTGAGTTAGTGCTTCTATGTGATGGTTGATAGACTTGTCGCATTACGAAAGGGATTTCCAACAAACGACAGACATTCGTCAACCGGTGCCTACTCTGGCTCGTTACTGAAGATCAGATGGATTGCTAGAATAATAAGCGTAAGCAACCAGGAACTGTGATGTGGGAACGATTCAACCGAGAAGCTATGGCTGAACAAAAATGCGGTGGAAGGAAGTGGAGAAGGATTGGGCATGCATTGAGAAGGCCGAATGGAGACATCACGTGTCAGGCCAGCCAGGCACTCAATTTGAACCCGGATGGGAAGCGACAAGTTGGTCTTCTGGGGAAAGGGTGACATGGAATAGATCGTGAGAGGAAGAAATGAGAGCTTGTGGGCAGTCGTTGAGCCAGGTTGAGAAGCTTGCAGAGAAGAGAGTGCACTGGAGACGTGGTACTGAAGCCCTATGTTCCATTAGGAACTTAAGGCACAAATAATAATAATCTATAGAATGTACAAAACTTTGAATATAGTTTATTCAACTAAATATCATAGGTAAATACGAAGATGATATTCTCATAGATATGCGAATATTTTAACTGGATATAAATATTCACGTTGTTAAGTGGATTGCGTGGTTTCTAGTGTTACATTGTGTAAATTTATGAGATTGTAGAAGCATTGGCATTTCTTTATATGTAGCATAGCAGATTATTCGTCAAACCTTTAATATGATGGTTTCTTTTCAATCTTTTGTTTCGAGTGGCTTAAGCATATGTTTCGTACGGCGTATGAATCTGAAAAAATTTGAGCTTCGGTTAAGTGATATTCATTATTTCAATATTTTTATTTCTCAATGAGAACGTACAACAAATTAGCTTGATTTCAACTAACGTTTCTCTATTTAGTGTTAATAGCTTTATCGAAGTTACAGTAAACAGGAATTTACAATATCTAAGCTTGTATATGATAAGTTGATGTGAGTATTTCCGCGTGAATGGTTTTACTTTGTCAGATTGTTGAATAAAGATGATATCCATGTGTTGTATGTATGTGTGTGTGTGGATTGTATGAACATAGAATCGAGATTTTTATTCGTTAGTCACGCGAGTGCAACCAATTCCATGTTGTCTAGTCCTGAGTGCAGACCGAATTCTATCGATCATATTTGCAATGTGGCAATCAAGCTAGGAAGCTCAGCATCGCGGTGCACATTAGTAGATGTTAGTTGGTTGGAAGCTATCGGCAGGAAGCCCTGCTTGACCTAAGTTTCGTGCTTTTTGGCACTCGTCAGCAAGGCATATCTGCAATCTCAACGGGACTGATGTCACGCCTGAGATTCGAACCAGCGTCACCCAGTGTTGCAGTCACCGACTTTACCACTGGGCTATTCGGGCCACGATTGACCTCCTGTAGGACTGGCTTACATGTATTGACTGATCACGGGAGTGTAACCAATTTCATGTTGTCTAGTCCTGAGTGCAGACAGAGTTCTATCGATCATATTTGCAATGTGGCAACCAAGCTATGTACATATACATGTATGTACATGTGTGTTCACAGTTCTTATTGCAAGTATGTTGGTTTTGTCAGTATGTGAGTGGGTTTAGATCAGGTCAAAATACATTTTACCCCCTTCATTCCTATTAAAACTATTTTGATTCCAATTTATGTGTAGGAATTCTGCTCTGAAATGTTCTTTATGCTTTCTAAAGCCTTTCTGAATAGCCTTGTCAAAGTCTATCTTGTGACCTGAAGTTATAAGGTGAAAGATATAGCTGAAGTGTTACCACGTTTTTTTCAATTCCACTGGATTTCTTCGGGGTTGGATGGAAGCTGTTCGGTGTTCATTTTTTTAAACTTTGATTTCACGGGAAGTATGTTTTATGTATACTTCAGTTTGAACATTTTATTTTACTTTCATCTGCAAATTACTCTTTTTTTAAAAGGATGTTGACACCAATCGAATTCTGAATGATAATATTGACAATAATTGCTTTACTCCAAACAAAATGTATGGTAAAGTATGTAGTTCTCATCATTTAATCATCCTACTGATTCATTCCCTGTACAATATCTTTCAATGAAATAATCATTGCACTTGAATATTGTTAATAATAACTATAATAAAAATACAATGTGAAACAGGCATCTTGCATGACACTAACGTCTAGTTTGAACCAGTGAATGAATAAACAATCAACAGTGCCTTTTGTAGTGGTGGTTTATTCAGCCGATACTTAAAGCTGCAATTCGATATACTTAAATAAGGAACAGTAATGTACTGCATTTCTGTGCATTTATAAGCTCATCTCTTACCAGTGTATCATTTTTATTTGTTTCGTTGTTAACTTGAAAAGCAGTAGTTTGGAACCACTTTAAAATTATGCGAGAATACAAGAAGAGTTTAAAACAAATGTTTAAAAGACAAAAACAGATTTAAAGGATGGACGTCACAGAAATATCTTCGGTGAAAACGTTCCAGTAACCCAAAGTTGAAGCAGCCCACCCTCAGTGTGACTATGTTGTATTCAGTTGTATGTAGTACAATGACTACACTAATTAGCTTGAAAAGACTAGGGGATTCCAATTTCGGTTAGTGATATAAGTCCAATTCCTCGGATACCATCGATTTCTATAGGGTCACTAGTTAGACTTACGAAACACTGTCAGCAAGCGTATAACATCTGCACATATTTTTCTGTCAACTAGCTTCAACAGTCTAAAACTGTTCTAAATAACCCTGAACTTAACGAAGCAACATAATTTCAAAATAATGCTCCAGCAAAGTCAGTAAATTATCAGTTATTCTCAAAACATTTATGGCAATAAATTCGTTTTCTGTAACTGGCGATTTGCTGAACATACATACTAATTTGTTCTGGTGATATTTGTTCAAATAGGAATGATTTTTAATTTTACTCAATTGATGAAAGCTATCAACAATAACAATATTTTACAAGCGCACATGTGCCAAAGACTAAGCTATGGTTTACAGTTCAGTGTTCCTACTTAAAAGAAACGTGAAATATCAGTAATAATTTTGATCTGCTGTACTTAACGGTCTAATTAATTCAGTTCATCGCCTTAGGAACTACTCTATAAGTGATATTAATCTGACTTTATTCGATGTAAAATTTTCAAGTTATCTAATATAGTGCAAATTATAAGGGTCAAACAACATAGTACGTCTTCTAAGGAAAAGGTGATTGTTGTTTACCGCTGGCAAGAACTCGAGAATAGATGTTGTTATGGTAATAGGTTTTTTCATTGTTTTAATAACTGAAAGTTGAACTTTCGTTCTTTATTATATCAGGAAGATAAATTGAAGTAAGCACATGAAACGAGAATTTGGAAATAACTCATACAAAGCTGTAATCACATTGGTTAAACTTAGATGAAATCACCTCATTATTAATTTGTTTCAAGACAGATTTCTTAAAGTTCCTATTAAAGGTCATGACCAATGAAGTGAACCAAGTCTGTGAGGATCGGTGGCTACTGTTGACGTTGAATGATGATCACACTATATCATGAAATAACAGAAGTAGGGAAAAGTTGACGATCTGATCCAACCCACCTAGTCACAGAACGTAGTGGGCCTTGGTATCTGTCAAAATCATGAGTCTGTTGTGATTAGAAGTTCTAAACTAGAATGAGGCAGCTTTCTAGGGCTGATAAAATTGATATGGTTAGCGAGGTTCCTTTAAATTTATTTCACTTCGATATACCTCTAAGATGAAAAACGCGTGAAACATGTGATTAATGCTTCTGAAAACTGTCAAACCATAACCTTGTTTTAAAAAAAATGCTTGTTAATCTTCAAGTCAGTCAAACTACATTCTTATTTTCGTCTATTAAACAAAACGATACTTATTCATGATACCCTTTGTTGCTGTTCAAATGCTAAAGTGTTTTTATAGCCAAATTTTAAAATAGTTCTTCACTTTAATTTCATATCTACTGGGACAGTATTTCAGGAAACGGTGTTGTTCTAAATACACCCATTGTCTACATAAGGCAATAGATGAGTGCACCTAAGTTAGTTTGAAGACGGTTCAAAGCTTTTCTTGAGTGTTACACTAAAGACATCAGTCATTTACAAACCCTAGAACTTGGATATCGCTCTATTTGACATCCATCAGCGACGCATATCTGTTGTCTTTTAGATACCTATCCACTACCACCCACTAGTGGCACAAAACTGCAGAATATTAATGTGTCATATCACTAAGCTTATTAGCAACATTTCAAATTTCGATAACAAACTGTACATCCGTAACCATATGTTGGCTAATTCGTACATGGTAATTTTGAAAATGTGTAAAATAAATATTGCAAGGTTGCACTACTTATTGACTGCCATCAGTTGAAGAATTATTGTGAAAGCATGAAACATGAGATAGTTGTTTAGTCTTCGTATGGGGCTGCTCAAGTTTACAAACCTCCGACTACACATGGAACAAACTCACAGTCATCGGGTGACATGGCAGGCACGTTACGATTTGATCACTGGATTGAAATACGTTTCTAAACTTTTATTAATTTACGATATGGCATGAAAAATGTGCTGGCTGTTTGAATCTATCTTGATGTTGGTTAAGATTACAATACCATTAATAAAAAAAGTGTACAGATAACCAAATATCCATATATTTAAGCTTTTTATGCATTGGTGCATAGAACAGAGGTAAAAATTCAGTAATAAAGTTTTACGAACAAGGGTGACCTAAGTCTTTGCACGAACTGGTGCGGAATCATGCTCCTGTCCACCCCAAGTAACATATTTTGCCGCATCATCCTGGAGAGACTAAAGGATGGGCTGGGTTCAAAACTACGACCGGAACAGTTTGCTGGCCGGATTCAGGAAGTACAAATCATGTGCAGACCAAACTGTCACGCTTCACACCATCATAGAACAGCGTATAGAATGCCAGTTAACTCAACTCAACCTCAACTTCATCGACCTTGTAAAGTCCTTCGACAGCATCGACCGACGAGTAATTTGACGGGCTGCTGCTTCAATACTACGGTTTTAATGCCATAAACCTTTATCAACCTCATTCAGCAATTATATGAAGACGCCACATGCCAAGTAATTCACAATAAGAAGCTTAGTGATGCTCTTGAAGTGGAGACTGGAATGAAACAAGGCTATCTACTCTCACCCATGATATTCCTGATTGTAGTGGACTGGATCATGCAGCAAACAGTGGGGAGCGAGAAGAGGGGGATACACTGGGTCGGGGAAAGGAACCTAGAAGATCTAGATTTCGCCAGTGATGACTTGTGTCTCATGTCACACAAAATCGAAGATCTACAGGAGAGAACTAACAAGTAGACAGAAGAGGCGAGGCGAGGCGAGGCGAGTTGGCGAAGGAAGACGGGACTTCAAGTGAATATAGAGAAGAGAGAGGTGATGAAGATACCCAACCAACACCACCACCACCACCACAAACAACAACAACAAGAACAAACTTCAATCACCATGAACAGTAGAAAATTAGAGGAAGTAGCCTCCTTCAACTATCTAGGCAGCCCTGTCTCAACTACAGGTGGCACAGACACAGACGAGGACGTCAAAGCAGTCAGGATCGGAAATACAGCAAGACAGGCGTTCACCAACCTGAAACCAGTGTGGAGATCTTCTGCACTCAACTCAGTGCAAAGCGTGAACAAGATCCATATTTTCAACAGGAATGTGAGTCAAGTGAGTTAGTGCTTCTATGTGATGGTTGATAGACTTGTCGCATTACGGAAGGGATTTCCAACGAACTACAGACATTCCTCAACAGGTGCCTACTCTGGCTCGTTACCGAAGATCAGATGGTTAGAGTAATAATAATAAGCATCCAGGAACTCTGGTGTGTCAACGAACCTACCGAGAAGCTATCGCTGAACAAATATGCAGTGGAAGGAAGTGGAGGTGGATTGTATTTGGCATACACTGAGAAGGCCGATTGGAGACATGAGGCGTGAGGCCAGCCAGGCACTCAATTTGAACCCGGGTGGGAAGCGACATGTCGGTCGTCTGGGGTGAGGGTGACATGGAAGCGATCGTGAGAGGAAGAGATGAGAGCTTGTGGGTAGTGGTGGAGTCAGGTTGAAAAGTTTGCGGAGGAGAGAGTGTACTGGAGACGTGATACTGAGGACATTTATTCCACTAGGATCCCAAAGGACAAATAATACTAATAATAATGCAGCTTCGCGAAGGTATGTTTCACTTGACATCCGTTCTGATTGGGAAACAATTTTAATTCACTGTACGGTGACCAGCGTTCAGCTTCGGTGATCAAAGCTTCCTTAAATACTAAATGTTCTTCTACAAGCTGCAGTTTAACTTTCCTTCTAGAATACTGTAGAATATCTTTACTACTAATAAATATGTATGTACAAATCAGGAAACTATGTCTCTGTTATGAGTCACCTTTTGAGGATTTTTTGCTCACAAAGACAGTGTTACCAAGTTGTAAACGTCCAATCAAGCCGTTTATATCTTCCCTAACTGTCTTAACATTAACCCCATTGAGATATACCCGGTTTTGTGATTTCTGTAGGGACTTGAGGATTGGCCTGCGTTTCGAAATTACTGACACCTAATCTCCTTAAGAACACGTTTTATAGTTCGACAAAGTGAAAAGTTAGGCTACATTTACTATTGATTATGACAACACAACACAGAAATTACTTATTGTCATATAAATGTGCTTTGTTAAGAGCATTAACATCGCGAATTCCTCAAAAGATTTTTGATGAAACTTCCGTAGGTTGAACATAAGTAGTACACCAGATAAGGAGTATGACTGATCGTGTGTTACAAATTCACTGATGCAGTAATTATACCTAAAAACAGACAAGTATTTTACTTTCTCAGGATGTCTTTTAATATAAAGAATAGTTTTAACTTATGCTGCTGTTTGGAAGCATTGTAAATAGATGAGTTTGTTTTCCAACTGCAAAAGAGAGTTAAAAAGCATCCCAAACAAGTACGATTTTTACATATATCTTAGTTATAACCAGTAGACTAATTTGACACCATTTCATTTCAAGTTTATGTATGCCTCACTGATAAGTGCCAGCAAACCAGAAACCGTCACCTAGGGCTTCCTAACGGCAAACTCTGTCTATCCAAGTGTACCATAATGGTAAGCTTCTCAGCTTCGTGAACAAGTTTCAGGCTGATCGATGGGATCAGATAACATGGAACTGGCTATATTCCAGTGACCAATCAACATTAAGACTATCTTCGAACCAGATTCCATCTCACTACGAAATGTGATTATTTCCCAGATAACTTACTGTCAACTGAAAATATTTATTTTTCGATGCAATATTAAGACAAGCACCGAATTTGGAAACATCAGTCATTAGCTTATGTCAACTACGTTTGACTTTTATGATGTGGCCTAAAGAAAATGTTATGATCATGTTCTTAGATGTTTCTCTTGTAAAAAGAATCAGTGGTCCATCTAATATGAACCATCTTTGATCGAAAAGTACCTCTATCCTAAGGGCTTTGTCCCGGATATCCACGTTGAATATGAAATAAAAGCTTTGAAAAATCTTCAAGTGAAAGGTTGATACTTGGAACCTTTATGAAATGCATCAAAAATAAATCGATTTCTTCTACAATAACACAAAAGCCAGTCTATATCAACTGACCATTTGAAAGGTGATGACATGATATAGCCCGTTGGGTGGAGATTGAAACAGTTACATGGAAGAATTTGTCATACTGCGAAACCCATTTTCCCCACTGTCGACGAATAGGTATTGTAGTAGTCAAGGAAAGATAAAAGTTCATCCCTAGACACCTCCAAATGCATATGTTAAATGGAATCTATCCGAAGTGGCGAATGCATAGGCTATGCGAAGAGGCTTCCGTTTACCTCAATGACTGATCACTAAACTAAGTAGCTGAGATGTACTGATTGGGAAAATTTTGTTAGACTTGACAAAGAATCCTGAAAAGGATGAAGGGTATTGTATTAGTTTTTTAAATTCATTCTATCATAAGTAGACAATGGAATAAAAAGGTGCTTGTCATTGTGGAAGCTCATGTTTTTCCAGCTATCAAACCAAACCTGTGCCTGATAAATGAAATAGAATTTCACTTCAATGTGTCATGTTTGTTACTGCAAAGTGGCTCAATCATGTCTAATCTTTTCAATATGATTTCATTATTGATTTGATATCAGCAAATGCATTTAGTGCTCAACTTTTACTTGCTCTGAATTCGTTAAGGAGGGTCATAAGGAAGTGAAAGTCGTAACAAATATCTTACATTCCGATAATTATGTTGAAATATCATTTAGAAGACTATAAACGATTAGCATAAGAACTATAGTTTAAAATTTCAAAATGATAATTCTTGGATCAGCACAATATTCCACATTTCTGTCAAGGCAGAAGAGATTTTAAGAAAGCAACAAATTAGGCATATTACCTGGTTAACGTAGTGCAACCAATTTTATACTATTTGATCCTTAGTAATGGCTAGATTTTGTCGATTTTGTCTTCAGCGGTGCCACGGCTAACAACAGAAAGTGAAGTAGTTGAATGTGTCGACTACTTCACTTACCTGGGAAGTGGGGTCAACCCTGGTGGTTTAGCTGCTGATGAAACCTCGGTATGGATACAAAAAGCTCGATTGGCTTTCGTCAAATTACGCCACCTGTGGCGCCGCCGCAATATCCGTTTGTCTATTAAACGTCACGTGTACTGCACAGTGGGCCACTCTCCTCTACTGCACACCCGTGAAACATGGCCATTAATAGTGAAAGATATAAGAAGGCTTCAAGTATTTGACCACCGTCGCCTCCTTAGTATCGGCCATATTCCGTGGTGTCACCACCACGTGAGTAACTCACAAGTCAGGCGTAGGGTTTTAGGGAGCAGAGATAAATCAGTAGACGAGGTTATAAACCTTCATCCATGGAGATGGTTGGGACACCTACTACGTATGCCCAGTCACCGATTGCCTCTTCATACAACACGGGCCGAAGTAGGTGTAGGCTAGAAAAAGGCCTGAGGTGGCCGGACTAAAACATGGCATCAATGTATGAAGTCTCTTACTGTTTGTTTCAGCCTTGTGGAGCGATGCAGTCTAGGTGTTTGGGGTCTGTGGGAGAAGATGAACCAGTGGTTGCAGACTGACTCTGGGTGATATGGCTGAGAACCGATGTCAGTGGTGCAGATGTGTAATACACACATTATCCTCATCTTAACGACGCTATACCGAATCTCACAACTTTCTCATTTTCCCCTTCTCTCTGATTGTACTTTAAATTTCTTTTGACTAAATTATCTTTTCTTTATCTACCACTTCACTGCCTTCTTACTTAGTGTACTGATATGAGGTGTGGTAACTCAGATCGTTACTCAGTAATGCCTGGTCCTATGTTTATATTGATTGATTTTGTCGATCATTTTGCAATGTGACCACTAAGCCATCGTGACGCAGTTTGATGGATGCTAGTTGGTTGAAGATAATCGATAGGAAGCTCGGCTTGATCTAGGTTTCCTCCTCATCTACACTCATCAGCAAGGTGTATCTGTAAATCGATGGACATGATTCGTTTAGCGCCCAGGATGCAATAACATGAAATTACTTGCTCTCCGTTGACCAATGAATCTGTTTAATTCAGTCTTGCACGAGGTCAGTTGCGTTCCGAAGAGCTCATTGGTATCGTTGCTGACTACAACACTGGGTGGTACAGGTTTACATCTTGCAGGGATTATCAGTTCCCTCGAGATTAGAGATACACCTCGCTGAGGACTGCCAACAAGCACGAAACCTAGGTGCAGAGATTTTCGACCATTCCCTACAACCAACTAGGATACCAAATTACAGCCTACTAGAAGACAACCAACACTCTCAGGAAAGCTCTAGTTTACGTGGAAGATAAAATTCATCTAACCTATTTACATACAGAATTGTGTCTGCAATTGAGAGAGATAGCTGTATTTTGGTAGACTAGTTTTAATACAGGGTTATGAATGAAGGTAAAATGGAAGTTTAGTCCACGACAGGATTTGAACCAGCTACCAAAGGGTTTTTAAGTAGGCTCTCAACCAACTGAGCTACGAAACACGACTGACTACCCGATTTTTATTTTACTTCAACCACCAAAATTCTTAACAGATTGCTGTGTGAATTTGTAATGCGTTACTATCATTTGGTTGTACTAACGCTGGCTCCCCAGTCAGAACTTCTCACTCCCAGTTATCCTTTTGTACTCACTTATAATGACTGGAGTAAATATACAAAAAATAAACTGAATTTTCCATTAGTATTAAACATTCGTACGCATTCACTTATGCACACACATTCACATCACTTTGAATTCGCTAACTAGCAACTCAGTACAGTGACATTTACCCTCCAAGATTTGACTGAATAGTATAGCAAAAATTGGGTGCTGGGTAGAACGTTGATATTAGATATAGTCACAGTGTGTTTGAAATGAAATGATTCCAACGTTTCACACAGAAGTCTACTTCCAGTTTCTTCGAGGATTATTTCACTAGGACACTAAACCAGCTGGCATTATTTAACTACTACATAGAATCATCAAAGTGTCCACTTCATAACACTAAAATGCATCACAGTGCAAAGTAGATATAATCTACAGGGAATTAACATGGGATGAACAACCTTTCATCATGATCAGACTGTTTTACGCGTAATTTACGCTTCCACACAAAAGTTTGTCTGTGTATTATATAGAATGTTATAATGAATTTTCGTGTACAGCCTAAAAGGTCGGTTACAGCGACTGGTTTTCATTTCAGCCTATTCATGCTTTAAAACGGAAAATTTCAAAAACCAAATAAACAGCTAGTCACCTTCGACAAGTCGATGAATGAATATCCTAGGTATCCTTATTTTGTTACGCTCTACTTCTTTTGTTAACGACCATTTACCTAGCTGAAACTATGGAACGAAAGATAAGGCATTGAATTCATCTTCCGCAACTATTTGTCTTCTAATTTCGCTTGACATATTCATAATTTGTTTGATTCTGCATATTTATTTATAAGGTAGTCTTAAAAGAAAACGTAACTATACAAGACGTATGCGTATTGACAAATTAATCATGGGAAAATGAGATAGAAAGAAATAAGATTTCGACTTTCATACTTATACACACCTCGCTCATTCATTCATGCAAGTGAAAAAAACATACACAGAGAGACACACAGGTACACAAACAGTGACCTTAGATTAACCTAATCATCTTGCAAGACAGAATTAATGAAAATAATGGGCGAACAAGAAAAACACTAAAGCAGGAAAAAGAACGAGGTTGATGAAGACCGATGTAGTGGCATGCAAGGACATTTTCACTGTTGAAATGTCGAATGCAGATAAGTGAATTAGTTATTATCCTGGATTTTTCCTTCAAGTCAGCTTTAATGTATTTCCGGATTGAAATTCTCATTTTGTATTACATTGTCGTTATTTAGACCAAATTGATCTACCTCTATTTGCATATGGGCTCCTGCGCGGATGCCTAAATATAACCTGTGCTTCAGTTACAAATTAATGGGTGATAGTGGGTAGCAGCAGAATGGTTCAAGTCTCAATGGGAACAACATTGGCAACTGGGATGCAGGTACATCTAAATGACGAGCCTTAAATAGGACCAAACGGACGCTTGGATTTCGCTACTAGCTACTTTCCATCAGTAATAAAATTGTCATGAATTGAAATACAAAGAGAAATCTAAACGTATGAAAGTGAGAATATCAATTTTCATGTCCCTGAATATCGAAAATAAAATATAAGATACCGATAACCTTTATCGTAGGCTCTCCTATGCATATGGAAGAATCTTACAATTGTGATACATCATTGAAACTGTCAAGTAATTCTTAAAATATACATACAAAATGAACTGAACTGAAGTTATTAACTAAGCTCGGTTTTACGCTTTCTGTTAAAACTTCTTTAGACACAGTGAAATTCCGAGGTAAAGTTTTACATGTAACTAGTGAATGACAAATGCTTAAGTTAATTTCCACAAAACACTGGAAGAGAAGTATTCATGTGTGAAACTAGTGAATTGCATACTATATATATTCCGCATTAATGGTGAACAGTCCTTGAGTTCATTTTTCTTCTTCCCTTGAACTGTGTACTTTGATCCAATGTTTAACACTTACCCTTGCAAATCTCTGCCGAGTAAATGTACCCTATAATTATCTCTTCCAGAGAGATCACACTGTGTAACATTTACTAGTGTCCTTAAAAGTATTACGTGTAACGCAACCACTCGTTCATGATACTTCAGTCTGAACATTAAGATTCTTACTATGTGTTGTTGAATTCGTCTGTTTTAAGTTTATGTACACGCTATTGGTTATTTTAATCCATTAAATATATATATATATATATATATATATATATATACTGAGTGATGATTGAAGATGAGATGAAAGTTTGGAACACGATCGAATTCGAACCGTCCACCACCGGGTTTATGACCCAATGCTGTAACAACTCAGCTATAAGATCCGACTGCTGATTACATTTTTATTTTACTTCAATCACTATGGCTTTCTCCCGAGTACCATGTGAATACGTGATTCGTTACTACTTCATGATCGTATTCACACTGGCTGCGTAGTCAGGGCCGCGGCTGGTTCAAATTTTCATTTCAACTCTAATCATCACCCAGTATATATTGTATTGAATGGTTATCTTTTTTAAGCTATCTGAGCTTTAAAACAAAAGTAGACAACGAAATGATTTTCCATAACTGCCTCTATACTATGTCAGCAACCTTTTACTGTGTCAATCATATGCCTTATATAGAAAACAACCCCGTTGACTCATATTATAGGATGACTTTCTTAATGAAACAAATCCTAAGAAAGATGACCATGAGACTGAATAACATAGTACCTGCTTTCTATTCGTTTATTTTGGTTTGGATTCCGGCTCAATGAATAACATACTGCATTCTTTTATTTGTTTTATTACAAGGATATTCAGAGTGAGCCACGATGAGAACATGCTTAGTGTATAAATCGTTGCCATATGCAACCTAGGTGTGTCTTAACAATAAAGAGGAACAGAATATCAATGGTTTCTCTGTACAACTAAAAATTATAGGTTTTTTAATTATATATTTTTTATGCTGTATGAAACATTGTAATTTTAAACAGTACCCAGACAAGGGTTGACATCTTTCTTTGCAGATGGATGCCATTTGGTTTTAATGGGATCAACTCTTCAAAAGGGAAGCAGATACCATCCGAAGACCTGAGGTGATAGTAGCGCTATATCGTGAATTGATAGAAGTTGGAAACTATGAACCATTGAACGTCGATCCAGTGGCTGAATGACTAATGCATTCGCCATGAAACCAGAAGGTTCTCAGTTTGATCCATAACCTGGTGTTGGGTGCATACTGATAGGAAGTCCCATCCTATGACGAAACAACTGTGGAGTGCTCTCAGGTTTTCAACGGTTGCGCAACTGATGGCAATCCTCTATGAATAAAACCTTGAAATAAATATAATCCTCATTAACCTCAAACTAAATTATAGATAATGGAGAGCTCTGATTAGGTCCTGGGAAACAATTTGCAGTAACTTTGAATGGTGATTTTCATATTAAGTATTCATAAGTGAATGAATACTGTTTAGAAAAAGACTGATTGAGCGAAGAAATCATATTCCTTTTCAATTATGTCTTCATCTTGGACTATACTAATACATAGGTTTACAATTTAATTAAATTACCGATCACATGATGTTTCGGAAATAATGATGTAAATAATCAATGGAGTTACTAAAATTGGAAATATGAAACGAGCTTTTCTTTGGTAAATGGAGTGAGATTAATGATTGTTCAGTTATCAACACTAAGAGATTACGTAATGATAAGAAACTAAATGAATATTGATAGAAACAAGGGGAAGGGGAAGAGGTGTACAAAGTAAACCTGGAAGTTACATCATGTTGACAGCCACGGTAACGGAAGTGGTCGAACAAACTTCTTTTGTATACAAAGGTTAGGTTTGTAAAGGTGGATTGCACGAGGTAAATTAATTGAAATCTGATGGATGATTTTGAAGGCTTTTCTAGTAACCACTTGATGTCCTGTGTCCACTAAGTGTGCAAGTATCGAACTGTTTTATAGTTCTAATTTGTCCCTTGTTCAACCATGATGGGTGGTGCTCAGAAATTCAAGGATAGAACTGCCTCATTTTACTGTTTATCTGATAGCAAGTCCGAATGAATTGCTACTGAAACAATGTAACTAGATTACTACTAGGTGAACACTATATTTGAAGGTAAAAATCATCAATCAAATACACATCTATATTACACTATTTTATAATGTTCAGATAAGAATTCAAGGCAATCGACTATTACCTGAAATCTCAAATGTATATAACAAACGGTACTGAGTGTAAAGTGACAAATCTTGAAGCATCCAGACGGCCTGACTATGGTCAACAGATGAAGTTTGTGGAAGATATTAGTGGTCTGTTTATATGTTGAACTGATAAAAATTTTCAGTCGAATATATGACATCAAATCCCTCATTTGTAAATTGTTTTATTCATTTCAAGGTCGAAATATTGTAGCGCTTAAAAATGTTTTCAACCTATCGCTTTGCAAGTTAATAACAAGATTAAGAGAGAACATCCTAATAAACTCAAAAGGCCTCCTGAACTCACAACAATGTATCACATAAATATTGGTGAAATAGTTACCTAGAACTGCAGATTTGTATACGGATTAATGAAGCGCTATCAACAAGCACACGAATTCTTCTGAATTCGTCTCACCAGGTAACAGAGTACTCACAGACTAGACGAAAAACCTAACAACAACTGTTCCTTATATTTTGTAGCTTATCATGCTACTTATTACTACTATCATTATTTTCATGTCAGAATATGAAAATATTGGACAGGGAATATATTTGTTGCAATTTTATACACTGAGAGTTCCAAATTGTATGGAAAATAATGTTTAGAATAAAGGGATTATTATCATAAACAAATGGTTATATATTTTCAAATGTTCTTTATGTAACCTCCTTAAAATTTCACCTGTGAAAATTATTTGTTTGTATCTTCCACTGTACCATTATTGTTTCCTTATAGCTTCAAAATGTAATACGCGTTTGTGCCTTGCGTGCTATGAGGGCTGTATATCCTCTCCGAGTTTTAAATTGATTGATTCTTCCAAAGTATTTACATGAAATCCCTTTTCCTTCCCTGTAATTAACTAGTTGACTATCATGGTTTCCATTCAACACATAATTGTCATTAAAAAGATTATTAACAAACTCTTTACGAAATATATGATAGTTTTACAAAGTGGAATGTCTTACTGGATGCCGAAATGACAGAGTATGTAATGTGTATAAGGTTTGAACGTCAGAGGAGTACACAAAACGGAATATCACAAATGTATTATGATTGGTGAAAAGGAAATTTCCTTAATGATGAATACCTTGGTGACTATGTGTGACTAACGTTCAAAGTTGTCATATGACCAAATATATAACAGTCTGATTGGAAGAGTTTCCTTCAATTCCCTAATTAAAAGTTCTTACAAGTTCTTCAAAAGTGAAGGCCGTCTGTGAACAAGTGAGTGGTGGGATTATTGTTTAAATAATTGATCATAAAATAAACCTTCTACCGCAACCGTCTTTAGTCTTTATGAAGAAGTGGACGATAATAATAAAAGTATAATTTTGAATGCTTTTGTTCATATGTTTATATCATCACATCATCATGTACAATATACAGAAATGTATGACACTCATCATCCTCTGAAGACATTCAACTGAATAATAGATGTTCAAATTACAAGTTTTCTGCACTAATAGCCTAATATGGATATTATTGCTATTAGTCAATTCTACGAATCGGTTTTTCGTTACTTCCATTTCCGCCCAGTTACGGCGTTCTCATTTCAATTTTCCACCTTTCACGAACTTGTTTGCTTTAAAAGCAGTTCCAGCAGCGCCCACTCAGTCTAGATAAACTACCTGATCTGATCTTTAAGTGTCCGGATTTCACACGTTTGTTTCGATGGGATTCAAACACACATGTATTTCAAAACTTTTCTTCGTATAATTTCTTTTGTTTACGTTCTTGGTTTCATTATTCATGTCAAGTAGATGACATCGAGTTGTCTGGAGATTTTGCCGTCTAAAGGAGCCAACATAAGACATTTTGACACCATGTTGCATTCAATTCTGACAGTGAACTTTTGCGAGCGACATACTTCTGATTTCAGAAAGTATTTAATTGAATTCCTCTGAAAAATGGAAATAAGTGAGCGATTCATTAAGATCTGAAGACCATCCGGGTTATCACACGCCAGGCTCTTGAGTGGAATCCAAATGGGAAACGACGAGTTGGGTGTCTGAGGGTGATATGAAGGAGATCATGTGAGGAAGAAATGAAAGGTTCTGGGCAGTTTTGGACCCCGGTTCACACGACTTCAGAGAAGAGAGTGAAATAGAGACATGCTACTGAAGCCCAATGTTCCACTAGAAATCCAAAGGACAAATGAAAAAAATCATTATGACCTATTAACCAGTAGCAAAATATTTCAAAACTCACCGACCAACTTAAGACAGTAGTGCATACTGATTTTCTCAGCGAACAACGGACTACTCTACGGGTACTGCTGATAAAACTAATTTTCATTATATCAACGCATATGCTACCTAACGACTGAATTCAAGCATATATATATATATATATGCATATACAGCAGTTCAGCAGTATTTTCTTTAAAAAGCATTTTGTCATAAGCTAAATTTGACAGTATTGCTAAGAAACGAGCCATTCTTAGAAATTTAACCCGTTTAAAACTTACTACTGAACAACGTGAGTAGTTTTTAACTTTTCATGGTGAACAGTGGTATTTTTAACTAGCTCATGACACTTGTATCAGAGATTATAGACTATGATATTGACTCAATGGCCCTAGGAGAAACCCTGATAATACCCAAGTTGAGTTATTGAAGAACTAAATCAGTATGCATACCATTATTCACAACTTTTTAAAGGTATAGGTGAACTTTGAAAACTTTGTATAGGTTTCCCAATAACACAATGGCAATTCCATGTCTCTAAGGTTTGAGAGTGAGTATTTTCTAACTACCCATCTTTCAGAGGTTTACTTGGTAAGGAGGGGGAGGGGGGGGGTGAGCATTTAATCAAATGAATAGTACTGTAGATGATATTTCATCAAGAAGAATAACTTATGGAATAATTCTGGTTATTCAGTGATTGACGTCTAGTTATTATAGGATAAATGTGATAGTAGAAAAATCAGTTTTACTTGTGAGGGGTGGACTAAAGTGTTGATTTGGTTTTGAAAGAAAGAGTGGATAACTTGTAATGAGAAGGAAAATTTGATTTTATCTCTGTATGCTGTAACTCATAATCACATTCTATAGGGTGGTATAGGATGACGATTCCCAACTGAGACACATTTAGGTAAAGGAAGAGATCACCTATAGAATCTTTGTTCATTGGATCAATACTTAATACGTTACACACTGTAGAATAAAAAGAAGAAGCATGAAAAATTAGAAAGCGAAGCTGAAGAGTTGTATGATTACTTGGATATGATGATGAGTAGTAAATTCTATTCGGAACACCAGATTGTAAGCAATACTATGCCACTGACTGACACATCGGAAAACCTAATCCAGTATAGAATGTTTATTTAGATAATCAAAATCTAGATAAGAGTTATGCCTTACTACTACACCCTACATACCACTTTCAGGCATAAGACTTAGGACCTATTGCTAGTTTGACCTCCTGTAAGTCTCAGTTAGGTACACTGACTAGGCACCAGAAGTTTACTGACATCAACTTGTCTAGTTCTGTGTGCTGATCGAATTCTGTCGATAGCTTTTTCGATGTAGCCACCAAGAGAGAAGACTCAGGATCGTGATGCGATGTTAGTTACATAGGGGTATTGAACAATACAGTTTAATCAGAATATGGGACTATAAAACATGACATAATTAACCATTCCATGCTCAATCGGTATACCTAATCCAGACCCACTGGAGGCCAAAAGCGATCCGAATATCTCAGTGGGATCACCTATGAGTAGAGCATAGAATGATGCGGGTTTCAATCGCAAGTGGAACACCAATTCTTTCGAGGTTGAAGATAGGCCTCGTTGACGTGTGTCAAGGAGCACGAAACCTAGATTCAGGATTTCCTGGATACTCAGTTATCTTGCTGGGGTCTGTCGCTTCTCTAATCTTATAACCTAAGTGATAACACAACAAAGTGTATCTCTGAGCAGATTTGTATGTTTAAATGTCAGCTAAATCCAACCTTATTAGTAATCCAAAGCCGACTTTCCTATTTCCCTTCTTGGTGCGGCAACACTGTCAAGGCTTTTAATCCTCTCTAATATTCAGGTTGCAGCTATTGCCTTCCTTAGTATTTCATTTTTCCTACGAATTCCTATAAACGTTCGAAGGAATTGTCGAAAATATTTATGTGGTACTGTCACCTCTCTTTCATATACTTAGTTCTATCAACTGTGAAAAAAGATGACTGAAACCAGTCTAAAATAAATCCTGGACTAAGTCCATTGATGAGAATCCTCTAGAGTAACAATGAAAACATAAATAATAGTAGATAACTCTCTGGTCTTAATCCAGGACTTCCAAGTATTGTACACCTATGGTTTCCTGAAACATAGAACCCAGGACCGTCAGGTCTTTTTATACACATGTTGACATCAAACCACTGGCCTAGAATCTCATAGTTCTCATTTTCCTACTTTTGTCGACTAACGATATTGCATGGTGATAATTATGTGGTTGCTTGCCATCACTCTTTGCTATCAATTTTGATGAGCATTTACCATTTAAATCGCAGTTGAACTGAACAGAAAGTCTATCTCATACTTCACAGTACAAATTTGACCATCTTATTATATATTGCTTATCTGTAAACACTTATTGACAGCTGATTACACAATCAGTCACCTTAGTTGTTTCTCAGTTTTTGAACATGATTTTAATTCAGTAACGATGAAAGCTTTTTGGATCGATGACTTTCACTCTGATTTCCATATTCATTTAATGATGAATCTAACTATTTGCTAAATCATGACTGCTCTATGCATCATAACGACTTATTGTAAATTTGTCCTTATACCACCTAAAAACCAATTATTCGTTCAAAGATTAGATTTTTATTTTTATTATTATCTGTATTGACGTTTGTGAGGTGATTTCAGCTGAATTTTCGACCGGGGCACTATATACTTTGAGTATCATCAATCTGATATCACGTTAAATGAGAAAACATCTTTCGTTCATCAAATAATTTGATCAGAAGAGAAAGATTTTAGATTTTTTTATCCACTATATGGATTTCAATCTAAACAAACGCATGAACCAATAGCATTTAAGTAATATAATTTGAACTTTAAGGTAATCTTATTTATTCCAAGGTAGTATTCATTACGGTCTGAAATCAGCTGAAGAATCATTGAAAATCCAGGATTTCGTCTTAGAATGAGACCCCTCAGTGCTGTGCACCTAAAACTTTGTCAGAAGAACTAGCTCAGAAAATTTGGGTCATCTGGAGAACAAATTAACCATTTAGTAAAGGGTTGGATTTCAACAGTACACAGTCCTACCTCTTTTATTTCATTATATCAAGTGACTGTGTAATGGTATAGCTTAGGCACAGTGGTACGGTGTATTTCCATTCTTGTTCGTTTATGAGATGCATCATACAATGAAATAGTATAATTTACTGCAAACACTTCGAGCTCAGTTTATTGCTTTTGGTCATACCAAGACAATCATCCAACTTTCTGAAGTTTTGTAGCACAGTTGTTTTTCATTTTTTGGTTTAATGAAGATTACGATTTTTCTTATATCTGGAATCTGCGTTTCATCATTCCAACTGAACAAACTAGGTATCGATTCGATGAGCAACTTTTCAGCTGCAAACTTCTTTTACCGTCTACCCAAGTTATCACTTAAAATTGTCCCAACATTTCATCTTCGTTGTCTCAAAAATATCTCAACTTTTAAAGTTCTGTCGTTCCAAATTTAGATAGATTTCCACTTTCTGTTAGTTAAGTTTACTCCAGTTGACAAGTTCAGCCTACGTAATTTATCTTAAAGTCGTTGCATGGAATCAGGTGAATCTGAGACTTTTGCACTAAGTTCAGTGGAATCCTACATTCAAAAATAATTGTCTACTAGTGACTTCAAATCCCAATCTCACCCCTGATTTCCAACATACTGGTGTCTTATCATCCATCTAGATCAACATAGGACTAGGCATTACTGCGTAACGGTCCGAGTTACCTCACCTCATATCAGTACACCAAGTAAGAAAGCAGTGAAGTGGTAGACAAAGAAAAGATAATTTAGTCGAAAGAAATTTAAAGTACAATCAGAGAGAAGGGGAAAATGAGAAAGTCGTGAGATTCGGTATAGCGTCGTTAAGATGAGGATAATGTGTGTATTATACATCTGCACCACTGACATTGGCTATCAGCCATATCACTCAGAGTCAGTCTGCAACCACTGGTTCCTCATGTCCAATGGACCCCAAACACCTAGACTGCATCGCCCCACAAGGCTCAAACAAACAGTCAGATACTTCATACATTGGTGCCATGTTTTCGTCTGTCCACCTCAGGCCTTTTTCTAGCCTGCACCTACTTCGGCCGGTGTTGTGTGAAGAGGTAATCGGTGACTGGGTATACGTAGTACGTGTCCCAACCATCTCCATCGATGAAGGTTTGTAACCTCGTCTACTGATTTATCTCTGCTCCCTAAAACCCTACGCCTGAGTTCTAAGTTACTCACGTGGTGGTGACACCACGGAATATGGCCGATACTAAGGAGGCGACGGTGGTCAAACACTTGAAGCCTTCTTATATCTTCCACTATTAATGGCCATGTTTCACAGACATGCAGTAGAGGAGAGTGGCCTGCTGTGCAGTACACGTGAACTTTAATAGACAAACGGATATTGCGGCGGCGCCACAGGTGGCATAAGTTGACGAAAGCCAATCAAGCCTTTTGTATTCGTGGAGAGAATTCATCGGCCGCTAACCCTACTTCCGAGGTAAGTGAAGTAGTCGACACACTCAACCGCTACACTCTCTGTTGTTAGCCGAGGCACTGCTAAAAACCAATCCTGGAGCAACAATTTGCATTTGGGTGGTGAGAAACGCATCTCAAGCATTCTCAAATTTCCACTCAAAGTATTCAGAAGACTCTGAATTTTGTCAGCGTCTTCACCTAACTCGCTTTCATCATGGTTTGACATCAGTATGACAGAAAGTAGAAACCTGTAAGCACTGGATAGCTGTATGGGGCTCCTCAACACTGCGTACCCAAGGATCGAAGCAGGGACCTTCAGGTTCCATGGCTAGCATACTACCATTGAGCCAATGAGTTGGAGTCCAGTAGTCTATATTTTCAACTTCTGTTGGTTCACGATATAAAACGACCTATATCCAATGTCGTCGTTGAATAACTGTCCTAACGTTCGACTTTGTTGACTCAACTTGTCATACTAAACTGGCTCATGGTTGCTCCATCATAGTAATAACTTGCTTCACTTTGTATATCAAAAGCTTTGCGAGCTTACTTGGATATTATAAGCAGAAGTATCACGTGAGAAATGGGTTCACGACTCATAATTTGTTCTAGATGTGAACTTGTAATTCGTGTTAATCTATTTCCTAACTGTCACACAAGTCACATTATTGATGCTTACGGCATGAAAACAAATAGCCTTTCTCATAGTTTCTGATTCCATATCTGCAGTTTTTATACTGCTTTCTAAAAATTTATGGACGTTGATCCTCACCGATCTGCAGTGATACGCAATATCATTGCAAAACCTTTAGAAAGCTTATTGACTTAAATGTTTGTAAAACTAACACAGTGGAATGTTGAAATGCCATTCTAAGGGAACTATTGATTTTAAGCACTCGAGTTAGTCACCTATATTATTATAATTATTATTATTTGTCCTTTGGGTTCCTAGTAAAACACAGGGCTTCATTAGCAAGCACTTCACTATTTCAATATCTTCTCTACAATCTTTTGAACCTAGCTCCACGGCAGCTCACAAGTTCTCATCTCTTCCTCACACGGTCTCCTGCATGTCACCCACAGCTGGGACGCCCAACTTGCTGATTCCCATCCGGGTTCCACTCGAGTGTCTGGTGCGTGATGTCCCCGAATGGTCTTCCCAGTGCAAACCCAATCCATGCGCACTTACTTCTGCATATTTGTTGAGTGATAGGTACTTAGTTGGTCCGTTGTCAGCCAGCCAGCCAACCAGCCAGAGTTTCTTGTTCTTTATTCTTTCTGGCCATCTGAGCATCAGTAACGAGCCGGCATACTTAGTTGTTGATGAATATCTGTAGTTTGTTGGAGATCCCTTTCGTAACGTGCCAACGCTCTGAACCATATGCAAGCACTGACTTCACATTAGTGTTGAAACTTCGGACCCTGTTCACGCTTTATGCTGAGTGCAGTGCAGTAGATCTCTACACTGGTTTCAGGTTGATGAACGCCTGCCTTACTGTATTTCCGATCCTGACTGCTTTGACGTCCTCGTCTGTGTCGCTGCCCGTAGTTGAAACTATGCTACCCTGCGTAGGTAGGTAAAAGAGACTACTTCATTTAAGTTTCTCCCGTTGATGGTGATTGAAGCTTGTTGTTGGTGGTGCTGGTTGGGTATCTTCATCACCACTGTCTTCTCTACGTTCACTTGAAGTCCTGTCTTCGCTGCGTCTTCTGTTAGCTTGTTGGTTTTCTCCTGTAGATCTTCGCGCTTGTGTGGCATTAGACGCAAGTCATCGGCGAAATCCAAATCTTTCGGGGTATTTTCATCGGTTCAGTGCATGTCCGTATTCTCACTCCTTACAGTTTGTGGCATGATCCAGTCAACCACAATCAGGAATATCATGAATGATAGTAGAAAGCCTTGTTTTACCCCTGTCTTCACTTCAAAGGCATCACTGAGCTTCCCATTGTGAACTAGTTGGCATGTGGCATCTGCATATAGTTGTTGAATGAGGTTGATAAAGGTTTGTAGTACTCCGTAGTATTGAAGCAGCTGCCTGGCAAATTACTTGTCAGTGGACGCTGTCAAAGACCTTTTCAAAGTCGGTGAAGTTGGGTAGAGTTGAGTTGACTGCCATTCCGTGCTCTGTTCTACGGTGATGCTTAGCGTTGCAATTTGATCCGCACATGATTTGCAGTCATCTGTAACCACATAATTATTGTCTATCCCACTGGTTACGATACCAACATTAAGTATCAAGGATGCTTATGGCATGCATATACAACTGTTTATATAAAATTTCCATCTTTTTCAACATAACTTCCTGATAAACATATTTCTGTTTTTCCGTTTATCACAGTGAATAATCTATCTGTATACTGTAATGAAAGATAATTATCTTATTTTGATCCTTCAATTATCGTTCATATTGGAAAGCAGAAAGTGAAGGTAATCAAAAGTATCATCAGCTACTTCCTCAATAGTTTCAAGCATTATCACGATTAATATTGTTGTGTAAAAATGATACAATACAGATAAATCTATTGGTAATATTGCGATAACTATTATAATCGAAACTGTGGACATTTTTATGTAATTATAGGTATTGCCAGCAATCTAGGTGAGACTGCTTCCATTACTTCTGATGTTAGGATTATTAATATTTCTTCTACTGTTTCGCCTCTATTTCTCTCTCATCCTCTTACTACTAATGCTAATATAACTGTTATGATTACTACTCCTTAAAAGAAGATTGGTCAACTTTGTCCAGGAATCAGATTAGAGGAAGCTTACATCGACTGAACAATATATCAACTTTCAGAGCTTCGTTCATGTCATTATCGACAAAAAACTTTGTATGATCATTTCGTCCAAAGATCCAGAAGATTCTTTCTGAAGATACATTAGGCAGTGAAATAAATTTGCTGTCTAACATTCTACCAGGAAACATATATCCACCTAGATTTATTGACTTCGATATGAGAGAAAAACTGTATATACACGTGTCTCTGACCTCCTCAAACTAAACCGTTTACATAAGCCTTGAACTCACACACCACACTGAAGCTGAAATCCTCAAAAATCTTGTTCTACAGTAGACAGTTATTACATTAATGTATCTATCTCTTAGTTTACTTGTTCCTGGAATGAGGAGTAAAATAGGCCTAAGCGGCGTTATGTATTTCGGAATATTCTTAAGACTAGTTGCCCGAAAGAGAGAAAAGGAATATCATAAGTTCTATTCTTGACCACCTCGTTATCCCTAGACATGTGTTCCCTCCCAGTAGTTCTTTCGAAGAATCTTATAGAGTGCCTCCCTAAAATTTCAAAAGACTCCGAATCGTTGGCACTCCGCAACGTTAAGCCTGATCTTTGTGTTCATTAGCCTTAAGGAGTCCAGAAAAGTAATTTACTTTTGTTATTAGAAAAGCATTTTGTTTTACTTTTGAACATAGTAGCAATCGCAAGACCTTATATATTTAAAATAGACTGTTATGTGTTGCCAACACCTATAAATACTATTGTACAATTTCAGTAGATTAAATCAGTAGAAAGAGACATTTGCTTACAATTACATCTTTGTTTCTTGCCTTAACATGGTTATCAGTATTCCATCTATTTTAGAAGACCTACTAATAGTGGAATGAAAATCATCTGAATTCCACAATAATATGGCATTTGTTATTGGGAAGTGACTGTTACCATAAATATGTGAATAGCAGACAGTATCAATGGTGTCATATCTGAATGTCGGGCGAGAGACCAACGTAGATTAAGAAAGAATTGAGATCTTGAAGTTACTGAGCTTGACAAGGGACCTGAAGTGTTTGTTATGAACAAAGTAAACTCCTGGAGTAAGATACTGTGTTTGTTCATTGACTACTATGAGTTCTGAGAGCTCTTGACAGGTACTGGTTTAACAAAAAAGCTTGAGAGACAGCTAGCAGAGTTTGAAACGAATGTGTATCAAGAACTCAAAACTGAAAACACCATAAAAGTGAATCTAAGTGGCTCTCCTAAAGTGAATGGAAACTACCAAAAGGAAATTTGGCGAAGAAAACTTTCTTTTCAACGAATCACTTTCGAAAGCTGTACATGGTTTTCATAGTTATATATATATATATATATATATATATATATATATATATATATATATATATATATATCCGTCAATGGCAAGTAATTCCGTATGCAATTTTCGTTGACCTTGATTTGATCTTCTGGCCGTTATCACCTCGTGACCTTATTTACCGTTTTGACGATCTTGTACTGACTCAATTACCATAGATGAACATATATATTTTACTTATTTATTCATTTTACGAATTAATTTGCATTATCAAATGATACTGTTTCGATGACTGAATGCTACCAGAGCACCGTATAATGTTGATATAAATATGTCAAACTCTGGGTAAAATTACTAGTATTGCCTTCGTCATGGCTGCACAAGAGAGTTGTAGAGTATAGTACGAGATAGTGTGAAGCTTTATTTGCGAGTTGTTATACTTGATGGTGAATAAGAAATACTCGTGAGATTATCCTGAATATCATCCGCGTTTTCTATGAGCAAGGAATAATTCTAGGCATACTGATCTAATGGACAAAGCTGTGAAATAGTTAAAGCATGATTCTACCTGTATGATCAAAACTTAACCATTTGGAAGAACCGAGAAGGTTTTACAATATCTTTCACTGCTTAGAATTAATTACACTTGCTTAGCTTCATAGTATCTTGGCGACAAAATACGTAATGGATTGAAAAAGGGGAGAAAGTTTTATTGGTAGCAAAATAGAAACAGAGGGTAGAAACATTTTGTAGCATTCAGTATCAAGCTCATAACAATGAGTTTTACAACGCGTATTAAAGAATAAGAACCTCGCCTAGGTAACTAGTTCACTAGTTACTAGCCGGTCATAAGCCTCGATAAAGAGGGAAGGTTGGGCATAGGGCTAGCAACCCTACCCCGTAAAACCAATCTAACCGCTAGAGAAACCTCAAAGCACAAATAAAATATAAAAAATAAAAATAAATTTATTCCTCGCTGAAATCGGAGAGACGAAATGACGCCGGTTGGTGAAAGCCTTCGGGAAGCCAGTTGGCCGATGTGTTTTTTCACTCTCAATGAAAGCAAAAGTCAACATGAGGACATAGAATGTTTGAACAGTGTCTAAGGCTGATTGTCAAGGCTGTCCAGATTGCCAAAGAGATGAGAAGCTATAGCATAGAAGTTCTAGGATTCTGCGAAAGCAGATGGAGTGGAAGTGGAATCTACAAGCTGTCAACTGGAGAGGAGTCAGTAATCTGCTGAAATATTGTCACCCAAACGACAACCACGAGCACAGCACACTGCGTTTTCGAGCGGCTATCGTGAAGTCTCCAACAGCATCGAATGCTCTCATGCAGTGGAAACCAATCTTCTCCAGAATCGGGATTATGACAGCAAGATTCGAATCAAAAGAAAGGAAGGTCACAGTCATACAATACTATGATACGCGCCAACAAATAGTGCAAATCAAGAGAAAAAGGAGGAATTCTACAGACAACTGCAATCAGTATTGCACAAAACCCCAGTTGGTAACATCACAATTCATTCCAATGCGTGACATGAATGTCAAACTGGGAGCTGACGACACAGGAACAGACCTCATCATGGGTCGAGAAGCACTCGATGAAATGATGAACGAGAATGGAGAACTGTCTGCAGACTTCTGCGCATTTAATGATTTGGTGGTTGGAAGCAGTGTGTACAAACACAAGGATATTCACAAAGCGACATGGACTACACAAGATGGACCCAGTAAAAATCAGATCGACTTCATCTCAATGTGAAGAAAGTGGAGACGCAGCCTACTGGACACAAGATGAAATCAAGAAGAGGAACAGGTGTAGGTTCACACCACTCACTATCTAGTGCAAGGAACCTGCCTTCTCAATAAAGTTGAAAGCTTTCAAGGAGGTTGGTGATAGACCACAGTTCACGTTCAACACCTAGAACAGAATCTGAACTGAAGGATGACACTACTAAGAACGTCTTCACGTCAGCCATCATGAAAAAATGGAACGGGAGACACTGACCATCATCTCTGAAGATGCCTGCGTGGAAGAACACTGGAACTTTTTGAAAGAGATGTGGAAAGAAGCCTACATTGCCGTACTAGAAAGAAAGAAGACAAGGAACGTATGTCAGCGGACATGATAGAGGAGAGGGAGAAGATAAACCAGTGCAAGGATGAACAACGAAGGGAGGAAGTGGACATAACCTATAAAATACTGGACAAAGAAGCGAAAAGGAGTGCATCCAAAGACACTTCTAAGACATACTGGTAGGAGAGACCTGACAGCACTATATCAAATTACCAGGTTACTATCTGGAAAGAGATCAACGCAGACGAAACCAATGAATGATAGTGAATAAAAGCTAGTACCGAAGAGGAGAAACAAGAGAAACAATGCACTGACCACTTCAAAAACTTGAATCGACAACCACCTGCACTTCATTCATAAATACCACCAACAGACCAGCGAAAGAATCACCAGTGAACAAAAGCCCCCAGAGGAAAGCAGAGGTCCTGAACACCATAAATTTACTGGAAGCCCGAAAAAACAGCAGGACCAGATGGAATCCCACCAAAAGCACTGAAAACAGACACACAGACAACAGCGGACATGTTCACACCACTACTGAAGAAGGTTTGCAAGGAAGGGAAGGCACTTGTCGATTGGAAGAAGGGCTACCTTGTCAAACTCCCATCAAGGAGGAATCATGCTCTTGTCCATCACGAGCAAGATATCAAACTGCATCAACCTGAAGGGATTAACAGATGCTCTGGATTCAAGATTACGACCGGAATAGGCTAGCTGGCTTCAGAAAGAAAAATCATCTACTCATCAAACTGCGATGCCACGCTACACATCATCATCATAGAACAGAGCATAGAATGACAGTTAACTCAACCTCAACTTCAGTGACTTTGTAAAGGCCTTCTATAGAGGCGTCGACCGAGAAGTAATTTGGTAAGTGCTTCAACACAACGGAATAACACAAACCTTTGTCAACTTCATTCAACAGCTATATGAAGACGCCACATGCCAAGTGATTCGCGATGGAAAGCTCAGTGGTACCTCTGAAGGGATTGCGGGAATGAGACAAGGCTGCCACCTACTATCACTGATGGTCTTCGTGATTGTGATTGCCTGGTCTGGATAATGCCACAAACTGTGAGGAGTGAGAATACCGACATGCGCTGGACCAATGGAAACTCCCCGAAAGATTTGGATTTCGCCCATGATTTGTGTCTAATTTAGCACAAACTCGAACATCTGCAGGCAAAAATCAACAAGTTGACAGGAGAGGCGAGGCAGCGAGGGAAGACGCGACTTCATTCAGGTGAACGTAGAGGAGATACAGTCGATGAAGATACCCAACCACAACCATCAACAACAACAAGCACCAATCACCACCAACGGGAGAAACCTAAAGGAAGTAGTCTCTTTCACCTACCTAGGCAAGGCAGCATCGTTCTAACTACAAGCGGTGGTGGCATAGATGAGGATGTCGAAGTCAGGATCGCAAGACTGCAAGATGGACCTTCATTAACATGAAGTCATTATGGAGCTCTACTGCACTGCACTGCACTGCAATTCACAGCATAAAGCGTGAACAAGATCCACATTTTCAAGTCACTGCTTGTACATGATTCAGAGACTTGACGGTGCGTTACAAAAAGCATTTCCATTAAACTACAGACATATATCAATAGCTGCCGCTTACGGTCGATACTGAAGATCAGATGGTCAGAAAGAATAAGTAACAAGGAACTCTGGCTGGTTGACCAGCCGGCGACGAACTAACAAAGAACCCATCGTCCAACAAATATGCAGAAAAAAGTGGGGATGGATTGGATTGGGGATAGACTGAGAAGACCATTCGGGGATATCACGCGTCAGACCAGACCCTCGAGTAGAATCCGAATGGGAAACAATGAGTCGGGCGTCCCTGCTGAGCGTGACATGGAGGAGATCATGTGAGGCAGAAATGAAAGCTTGTGAGCAGTGGTTGAGCCAGGTTGAAAAGACTGCAGAGAAGAGATTGAAATAGAGAAGTGCTACCGAAGCCGTATGTTTTACTTGGAACTCAAGGGATAAATAATAATCATATAATTGAGATCACTATTGGGACATTTTATGGCTCGATTAAATTCATAAATTGGTGACCAGTTGGTAATGCATTCAACTGTCTCGTTCTTAGTGCAAACCACAGATCGAGATTCATCGCTTTCGTTTTGGCAGTAAAAACACATCGCAAGGTCGGATCAGTTTGCTCAGTGATAACATCCCAAACTTTTTCGGTAGAATTCAATCAATGCTGAACATTCTGTACCAAACACCTACATCAATCGTTATCCAATGACCGACTCTCACGGTATTATTTATAAACTATTTGACATAATAACGTTTTCTGCAGGAATTTGTCGAGACATTTGCAATTACATCATAATTTTCATTTTGCCAACCAGAAATGTTTTGTTTGAAACAACTGTTCACTACTACCTTAAATTGTTACAAATGCCTACAGATTATATTTACTGTTAAAGTGTAGTTATTAAGTAATTACGAAGTAAGATAATTTTACTCCCATTGCTGCATTTCCATCGAATTGGGGCGTGATTTAAAAGTGTAGTTTGCTTTTGCCAATTACATCGTAGTTTAGCTCAGTTCAAAAGCCGAATAACTAATGATAAAGCTTGTCAGCAACTGTACCCTTCTATTTGTGTGAAGACAAAATTACTGAGTAAGTTATTTACCTGATCAAAATCAAAGGTTACTAGTAAATTGGTTTGTTAATGATTCCTTATCTAGTGAAACCTGATGAATTAAAAATAGGCCAATAGTGTAGCATGACACTGAAAGGGTTACTGACTAAAATACCAGCTTAGACAGCAGTTTAAGTTTGACATCCACATTTAGCTTCAATTTTTTACCTTCATTCACAATAGTCTTGATACTTACGGTAATGGTTACCAGTGGAGTCAAGAGCAGATACTCCTTCCATCGGTAGACTTGCCAGGTGAGTGAACTGACATATGTTAGTGCTGCCTTAACGACTCAAACAACTTACGTGTCCCATTGAACGCCAGAACTGTATCCACTGGAACATTCTATCATTTCCATTACTCATTCACTAGACTGAATTTGTGAGTCTCAGTTTGCATGTGCACTCTTTTATTTAGATGCCTTGACACTGCACGCAGTTAGATCTCCGTTGATTATTTAGTAACTCATATACATTCAGTCGAAGAATAAGACAAATTCTCTGACTTCAAAAAAGCTGTCATTGCAAACAAAATCAGCTGGTGAGCAGTTGAAGACCTGTGAAAAAAAATGTGAAACTAGTTTCGGTCTAACTTGGAAATACTTAGCATTGCGAACCCATGAATTTGTGAGTAACCTAGTTCTGAACCACCACAGCTGTTGGGAAAAATGTTCCTCATTAGGTTTCTGAGTTTAAATTCATTAGTTCTTATCGTTTATTTTTAAGAATTCACTAATTAGCCTGATCATCACCAAATAGGATCGAGGAGCATTCTTTCATATTGCAGTTCTCATTAATAACTGTCTTCTGAAGAGGATTTTCGGATTGTTCACTGGTAGCTTTTAATTTTAAAGTCAGCTAATAGGGAACGGGAAAACTGGCAATCAATGAGATTGGATGGTTATCATGTTGTCTTGTCAAGAAAAAAAAGAAATGTCTCTGAATTGCATTCAAGTTGCTGAAATCCCAAGGCGTTATTTATTGGGCCACTGGGGCACGAGAGCCACCACTTATGAAGTGGTTTTCATTTGTTGTTGTTCGTTACTTGTAATTTCCTCACATAACTGTAATAACGTGTATAGTAACAGGAAATTACAAGTGTCTAACAACAGGAAATGATACCCGTTGGACAAGTGGTGGCTTTAGTCCCCAGTCGTCTAGTGGATAACTCCTTGGCGTTTGGGGCGATGGGTAATAGGTTCTAGTCTCAGTAAGAACAAGATAACTTACTGGGATGCACGTACATCCAGTTGATGAGTGCTGCAAAGGACAAAACGCGCATTCTGGATTTCACTGAGTCATCAAGATGAACATAACTTTATCATGTTTCACAGATTTTTTACTACAGCGGCATACAACCTTTTATCGATTGTTTTAAGATATCAGTTGGTGTTTTGAAGATCAGAAGTAGCATTACAATTCAGAAGGAAAAGAAGGTTAAGATGATACTTTAACTGTACCAATTTTTGTTCGATGAACCACAAGAAAGGTCTAGTGAGGAAGTAGTACCAGAGAGTAGAATGAGTCGGTTCCTCAGAAGAATTGTAAGAAGAATTTACCAAGGCTAACAATGTCTACAGAGTAATGGTTATCTGATGAAGTTTGTGCAGAAATGCCGAAAAGCAAGAAGAAAGAAGGATATACCATTGATGAAAACTAACCGATGTTTCCTACATTAACTTTCAGAGGAAAGAATCCTGTGACAAAAATCAGTGTAAGAATTAGGAGTTCACTACAATACTTGTCTCAAATTAAGCGGACTACAGTTGCAATCATACAGTTCAAACTAAACAGAGTTCTGACTTTTGTCGACTTCAACCGCATTTATCAATTCACCTGAATATACTGAAACAAGGACGTAGCAAAAGCAATGAGGAGGCTGTCCACTAGGATTGCCGAGCACAATCAAAGAGTCTATGTCTCAGTGGTCATCCTCGTTCGGCAGTAAAATAGCTCATCACATATACAGTACGAGACATCAAATAGACGCGATGATTTCATTAATGGTGGTTAGTAGACAAAAGACACCGTGCTTTCTTAGAGCTGTGTAAGCCACCATCATCCGATGAGTCCAACCTGAAACATCTGTCCATAAGGCGACACTTTTTAATTTGTTATTATTACGGTAGTTTATCTTTTTTCTCTCTCCAGTTTCCCAAAATGAATTTTATTCTCTTTATTTTGTGCTCATTCCCCTTCACATTCATACTGACTGATATTTCATTGTCACACTCATTTTGTCCAGTTAATACTTCCACAAGATATGGTGGCCACATCTACTTATTTCTAATCCTATCTCATCCATTCGTAATCATTTCTCACTTTTCCTTATATGAAACTTAACTAGTTTGACTCAACTTACTACCTATACCTTCTTTGTATTCTGCATTGTAGAGCTTTTTATGACCTTCAAAACACTAATTGATATCTTAAAGCACTGTATGTAAAGTTGTGTGCATATGAAGTAAAACCTATGAAATATGAAGACGTCATCTTATTCCGCAAACAGTATTCTCATTGTATTATTCAAATAATAGGAATAAAATTTATTGGAGCTGGTTATTTGGGCATTTAAATACTGACTGAGACAAAAAGTCTGTCAAGAGATCTAACTAAGTATACTTTCTCACAATAGATTGATTGTGCTGTAGGCATGCTTTGCAAGCCAAAAAGCACTGAGTAGTGCCTTTAAGTATTCACTCGACCATATTGAGCACACGCTTAAATTTGCCGAAATTTATGGACAAACTACAGTCTACAGTAACCATATCAGACTTTACCACTAATCCGCTAAACATATGATGAACAATGTTTGACAGTTATTCATTTCCGAAAAGACTCATTTGTGCGGTGAAGCATCTGACAGTAAATTTTCGAATTTCGGAAGTAAGTCAGACTTGGTTTATTATCTCTAGCCATATGGCTTTCTGAAGTTGGTGGATATGTATTCCGTGTTCGAAGTCTTCTACTAGTCACTTATCAAACAAATATCATTTGACTAATTCTCCTAACATGCATAAGTATATGTAGGCTGATAAATGACACCTAATGTAACGTGATCATCTGAAAACCGATGACTTTCTTCTTAAAGCATCGATCCTTTTTCAATCATCATGATGAAACTAGATGCAAAGTAGACATGTATGAAGGATGGTCTAAGAATTCGCCAAAAGGAGAGTTAAGATAGTCTGCATCTGAATCGTATCATGAAATATATACTCTGATAATGAATGGAAAGAGGAACTAACTTTCATACCATATAGCTTCATTTATTGATATATATATGGAGGAAACTATATAGACTAGTTTTTATAATACTATCAAATTTCAGTACTTTTCTACTAGGTAGATCTAAACTAAATGGTGAATTGATTTGGCTGTTACCTAGGAGTACTTATGCAAAAACTGTTAAATAGAGCCTGGTGTTTTAATCCAGATTTCCTTTTCGACTCTAACGTGTTTCAAGAAATGAATTTGGTAGTCAAACCTTTGCTATTTCAAGTAGTCTTATTAGAAATGCGAGTTTATTAGAGATGCAGACTGACATTCTCATAATCATTTTTAACGTTTGGCTACAAAGGTATTAAGATTAATTGATCATCCATAACTTAGTAGTTTGTTTCCTTATCACTTGTTAAACATAGTAAGCTGAACGTCGCAGACAGGCCTTGATACTGAGTATTAACAAACACGAAAGTTAGGGGGAATAGGCCTTCTGACTGTCTGCTACCAAACGCCAAACTTGAAAACTTTATAACGTATGTAATTACCACTACTCTTTTTATGCATCTGTACCACAGCTTTTGTTTTCATGTTCATTCAACTGTTCAGTGAAAAACCAACTTATACTTTGTGTTTCTAATGATATTCTCTTAAGTTTATACTGCAAGAGATAATTACCATCATCTGTGATGATCATAATTACCATGGGTTACAGTCAAGTCTAAGCCTGCAAACAACGTCTTTACCCTCCATTCTAGGGTGTTTTATTGTGTTTAAAGTAAACTTATTTTGCTCCCATTTTTATTTCTCACCATTATGGTATGGTTTTTAAAACTTCGAATCTTCAACAGATGACTGTTATCACTTCTTTCACTTTTCAGTGTCACGACATGTTCCACTAATATGCATTCTTATAGGTAGCTTTCATTGCAGTGGTATCATCTTTTAATTAGTACCATTTCTTTGTATTTTTTATCTTCTGTAGAACCATAGAATTACACTTCAAACCATCATAAAAAACTCTCATAATTCAAAAGTTACTGTTAGCTTTTAGTTGAGCTGTTTCATCAAACTACCTCATCAGGAAAAAGATACATTTATATATGGATAGTGAGCATAAAAAATCTCCTCCTCCTCCTCCTTTTTCTCTTGCTCTGCATTATTTGTAGGTGCATAACATTGTATGATTGTGACCTTTCTTCCTTTTGAGTTGAATCTTGCTGTCATGATCCTGGAGGAGATTGGTTCCCACTGCATGAGAGCCTTCGATGCTCTTGAGGACATCATGATAGCCACTCCATAACTCAGTGTGCTCGTGGTTGGCGTCTGGGTGACCGGAGTAGATTATTGATTCTCCAGTTGACAGTTTGGAGAGTCCACTCCCATTCCATCTGCTTTCGCAAATCCCAAGCACTTCGATGTTATACCTTCTCATCTCGTTTGCAATCTGGGCTGCCTTACTGGGTTCAAACATCGTGCGGACATTCCATGTCCCCACGTTTACTTTCGCTTTCATCGAGAGAAGACACATCGGCCAATTGGCTTCCCGAAGGCTTTCACCAACTGGCGTCATTTCGCCTCTCCGATTCCAGCGGGGAATAAGTTTGTTTTCATTTTTTATATTTTGTTTGTGCTTTGAAGTTTCTTTAGCGGTTAGATTTGTTTTCCGGGGTAGGGTTGCTAGCCGTATGCCCAACCTTCCCTGTATACCCGGGCTTAGGACCGGCTAGTAACTAGTAATTTAGTTAACCAGGCGAGGTTAAAAAAAAAATCTCCTAGTTATCTGTAATTCTTTATGATAATGATAAAATGTTTTTGGCTCAGGATAAAGTTCCCAACGACAGCAGCAACTATCCAACAACCCACAAAGTCAGTTGCATAAAAGTATTGTTTTCAAGAACGAAGGCAGACTGTAGTACATCAACCCTACGGGAAAACAAGAAAAATATACAACGACTGTTTTCCAGACAAAAGACTATTCACGAGAATTTACCAAAATATAGTTGTCAATCAAAAATTCACCGTCAGAAATCAACAAAAAGATCGTCTTACCTTACATGAAGAAAGTATCTAAAATGGCAACAGAAACCTTTTGAGGTCGCTTTAGTTCACAAATTTAAAAAAAATCTCTTCACTCTCTGTTATGTAAGCTTAAAGATGTAATGGCAAAGGAAGACTAGCTACACGTTATCTACAAAGCAAACTGAAGAAACTGCAAAGAACACTATATCTGACAGGGTTTTCAACCTCTTTGTATCCATCTACTTGAATATGAATGACCAGTGAAGCATAAAGATGTTTCTTCGATCATATCAATGCATACGGGCAATTGTGGACATGAATTTGACTTGAAAAATGCGGCTATCCTGAGTAAAGAGGAAACAGAGAGTACTGACGAATTTCTGGACGCTTTAAACTCAATCCAGTCAATGGTTAACAGACAAAGTAACGGTGATCAAGTCTACCAACCAGCTGGCAGCATCCAGAAGGTCTAAGTTCACATCAGCCGAACAGTCGATAAAAATACGTATGAAGCCAATGACAGGATTTTAGCACAAACAAATAATCATACCCAAAGCAATCCAGAAAAGCTACTAAACCATTTGTAGAAAAAATCCTATAACTCACAGCTTTTTAAAGTTTGTGGCGATGATGTTGTCCACAATAACAATGGAAGCCTCACGATCAAACAATGCAGCGTAGAGAAAACAACATCATCAAAAGCAGTTCCTCGAATTTCGTTAGTCATTATTAATACTTAACATTATTTGTCCCTCGGGTTCAAAACAAAATATAGGGATTCAGTACAACGTCTCCAGTACACTCTCTTCTCTGAAATCTCTTCAACATGACTCCACGACAAACCACAAACTCCCATTTCTCCATCACACCATCTCATCCATGTCGTCACCCTCTCCTCACACACTCAGATTGTCACTTCCCATACCGCTTCCACTCAACTAACCCAAATGGTCTTCTCACTGCATACCCAATCACATCCATCTCCACTTCATTCCAATGCATATTTGTTGAGTGATAGGTTCTTAGTTGGTTCATTGTCAGTCAGTCAGAGTTCTTCTTGCTTACTCCTATTATTCTGGCAATCCATCTGATCTTCAGTAAGGAGACAGTGTGGGTGTCAGTTGTTGGTGAATGTCTATAGTTTGATGGAAATGCCTTTCGTAATGTGACAAGTCTCTCAAACATCACATGGAAGCACTGATTCACTTGACTGGCGTTGGTGTTGAAAATCCGGATGTTGTTCACACTTTATGGTGAGTGCAATGCAGTCGATCTTCACACTGGTATCAGATTAATGAACACCTGTCTTGCTGTATTTCTTATCCTGACTGCTTTGCTGTCCTGGTCTGTGCCTTCGCCTGTAGTTCATGGTGACTGGAGCTTGTTATTTTTGTTGTTGGTTGGGTATCTTAATCACCTCTCGTTAGTCATTAGTGATACGTAATAATGACTGATCATCTGAGTGATCAAATATTTGTAATAAAACCCAGCGTAATCTAGAAGTCGATGTAATGCCCTTACTATGTCAATATTTTTTATAACGTACATGTTGGATTTTTTAGGAACTTGAAGTTAAAAAGGGTGGAGTATGATGTTAAAGTCAGAATCGGAAAAGCAAGACAGGTGTTCATTAATCTGATACCAGTGTGGAGATCGACTGCACTCAGCATGTGGAACAAGATGCGGATTTTCAACACCAGCGTCAAATCAGTGCCTACGTATGGTTCAAAGGCTTGTCACATTACGAAAGGGATTTCCATCAAACTACAGACATTCACAAACAACTGACACCTACACTGTCTCCTTACTGAAGATCAGACGGATTGCCAGAATAATAAGAGTAAGCAAGAAGAAACTCTGACTGACTGACAATGAAACAACTAAGAACCTATCACTCAACAAATATGCATTGGAATGAAGTGGAGATGGATGGGATTGGGCATGTAGTGAGAAGACCATTTTGGGTTAGTTGAGTGGAAGCGGTATGGGAAGTGACAATCTGAGTGTGTGAGGAGAGGGTGACGACATGGATGAGATGGTGTGATGGAGAAATGGGAGTTTGTGGTTTGTCGTGGAGTCATGTTGAAGAGATTTCAGAGAAGAGAGTGTACTGGAGACGTTGTACTGAATCCCTATATTTTGTTTTGAACCCAATGGACAAATAATAGTAATGGTAAATTTTACCGTGAATTTGACAGTCATCTAGAGTCAACATTATTAAGAATACACAAATTCTGCTTGACATTTTAACTCAGTAAGTAACTTAATTTAAAATCTAGTCCACTTATTAGTATCAGGGTCATCTTACACGGTGAATATAGTTGACACTTAAGTGTAGGATAAGGTATTGAATAGAAGGCTGAGAAGTTTAAGTGAAGCTAATGAGTGTTACTTAAACAGGATAACAATACTTCTACATATGTTGTTCACTTACTTCATAACAAGTGATATTTTCATTCATGTAAATGCATTGCATATATGTGTATAATCATTCACAAAGTACTTGAACTTGTGTACTTGCTGAAAATATTTTTGGCAATTTATACTGATTGCTAAAAACAGAATTTTGTTAACATATACTTGTCCGCATACAAATTTTTACAAAAGAAAAAAAACAAACCACTTTTTACAATGACCTCTGAAAAAGTAGATTTGAATATGTTTATCTTTACACATGAAAGTGTTTCATTAAAATATATAACCTAGGTAGTAGATGATGGTAATGGGAAAATCTATGTAAATTCTTTCGTAATTAATTACAAATGAAAAAGAAACGTAATTAGTCTGAATTAATAGATGTAAAAAATGCAAATAAATGTTGAACAGTTTAAAAAGTGTTTTAATTATATACATAAATGTTTTCGTAATGTGATACTGATCTAGAAATAAGTTTAAAATTAGAATCAAGAGATAATTTTTAAGCATAAAAGAATATAATTAACTACTAAAAGTTAAGCAAAATTGAAGAGTTTTCAACTTCACTCTCAGTTATAAATATATAATATTCTCTAGAATATTTACCTCTGAAATATGCAGTTGACGAGAGTACAGAAACGTTTCAGAAGTAGAAGAACAGCAGATTTATAACTCATGAAAACATCTTATCAAACAAAATAATACACACGAAGCAAAAAAATGCACTCACCATTTATATTTAGTGTAATAGTATAACACATATTATGTTGGCGGGGGGAGTGGAATGTTAGCCTCTGAATTTCAATCTGCTAAATCCCTACATTTAAAATGCGATTAATAAAGCTTATTTTCAACAGGGGAAACTTAAAGGAAGTAGCCTTTTTCACCTATCTACACAGCCTCGTTTCAACTACAGGCGAAGGCACAGACCAGGACAGCAAAGCAGTCAGCATCGGAAATACAGCAAGACAAGTGTTCATTAATCTGATACCAGTGTGAAGATCGACTGTATTGCACTCACCATAAAGTGTGAACAACATCCGGATTTTGAACATCAACGCCTGTCAAGTGAATCAGTGCTTCCATGTGATGGTTGAGAGACTTGTCACGTTACGAAAAGCATTTCCATCAAACTACAGACATTCACCAACAACTGACACCTACACTGTTTCCTTACTGAAGATCAGATGGATTGCCAGAATAATAAGAGTAAGCAAGAAGAAACTCTGACTGGCTGACAATGAACCAACTAAGAACCTATCACTCAACAATATGCATTGGAATGAAGTGGAGATGGATGTGATTGGGTATGCAGTGAGAAGACCATTTGGGTTAGTTGAGTGGAAGCGGTATGGGAAGTGACAATCTGAGTGTGTGAGGAGAGGGTGACGACATGGATGAGATGGTGTGATGGAGAAATGCGAGTTTGTGGTTTGTCGTGGAGGCAGGTTGAGGAGATTTCAGAGAAGAGAGTGTACTGGAGATGTGGTACTTAATCCTTGTGTTTTGTTTTGAACCCAACGGACAAACAGTAATAATAATTTTGAATGGTTGTATGCAGGATTAAAAAAGGTTTTATTTTCTTGTTTATGTGCACTAAACGCCATTACGGTTTTCATTTTTTTAATTAGTAATAATTAATGGAACGGAACTGTTAAAGACAACCAATTTATATCCTTTTTATGTTCATACCGGATATATATCACATTGTAACTGAAAAGACTAAACGGAGGATGATAGGCAGTGGGTCTGTAAACATTTGAATGTGTAGCTGGTGTGTCAGACATCATTTTTCCACATTCACTATGTCCTTTTACTGTATTGTATCATGTATATTAAGGGCATTTTTGTCGGCAAATTGCAAAGCATATTAAATGCAGTTTTTGGTATATAGTGGGAAGCCACGATTACCTCACAATTATAAAAACGTAGAAATTTTCTCGGTGAACTGCATTCACATATGCAGATATCATAAATTTCTTTCTAGAATACTCACCAAAGAAAACCAAAGAGTAATATTCATTCCTTGATACAGTTTAATAGCTTTTCAGGAGATTTTCATCAATTTTCAATAATTATTGAGTCACTTTTATATCACCTTATATGTTTTTCTAAATTTTAGCACCAGTCTTGCTTATCGTAGTGTTAAATACCTCACTATTACGAAACCCACGGCCTACCTAAGCCCTGGGATACCAATAAACGTCCCATAGAATATATTATTATTATTAGTGCATCCGGTTCCTAGTGGAACATAGGGCTTCAGTAGCACGCCTCCAGTGACCTCTGTTCTCTGAGATCTTTTCAACCTGGTTCCACGACAGATCACAAGCTCTCATTTCCTCCTCGCACGATCTCCTCCATGTCACCCTCACCTGGAACGCCCAACTCGTCGCTTCCCATGGGGATTCCACTCGAGCAACTGGCCTGACGCGTGATGTCCTCAGTCGGCCTTCTCAGTGCATGCCCAATCCATCTCCACTTCCTGCTACTGCATATTTGTTGCGTGATAGGTCCTTGGTTGGTTCGTTCCCAGAGCTCCTGGTTGCTTATTCTTTCTGGCCATCTGATCTTCAGTAGCTAGCCAGAGTAGGCAGTTGTTGATGAATGTCTGTAGTTTATTGGAAATCCCTTTCGTGACGCGCCAAGTCTCTGAACCATACAGAAGCACTGACTTGACTGAGTTGGTGTTGAAAATCCGTATCTTGTTCCACATGCTGAGTGCAGAAGATCTCCACACTGGTTTCAGGCTAATGAACACCTGTCTTGCTTTTCCGATTCTGACTTTGACATCCTCGTCTGTGCCACCTGTAGTTGAAACAGTGCTTCCTAGATAGGTGAAGGAGGTTACTTCCTTTAAGTTTCTTCCGTTGATGTTGACTGAAGTTTGTCCCATAGAATATATTTCATAAAATTCCTTCTCTTTTTCAATTTGTTTTAATCTCATAAATATGCCTTTTAAAAGTGTTATTGTACTTTAGTAAACTTTTAAAATGTTTTGAAATTCACGCTTTTCCAGGTGTCAACAAGACTATGAAAAAACGTTAAGTCAAATAGAAGTGGACTGATAAATACTCAAAATTTAGCCTATTACTATTCCTTCAGTAACTATATAGAAGTGCAGATTTTTATATGAGTTGAATGAACTATTCATCATTAAAGTTATACGTGTTGTTTAAAATAAACCATTATTTATTATTATTACAAACACCCTAAAGTTTTAATACTTCACAATATTCATATTTGTCTTCAAACATTAAAATTGACAAAGAAGATGAAATCATCTAAAACTGTTTTCAAATTTTGTCAAAAATTCTAAATCATTGACATAAAATCTACAATATTTTCATATGATACTTGAAAGATTGAAACGACAATGTATTAAAGTTGTTATTAGATACTATTGTGTTCAGAAAATCAACCGATAAGCTTTAAATCTGTTTGGTACACCATAAGGATTAGTTTCAGAAATGTTATAGACATTTACTCTAACGATAGAAATAAAATCAACAGGTACAATTTTTAAACGTCTCAAAATGTTTCAGTTTTCAGTATCTTACTCTTCATGTATAGCGTACTAATATGAATTCCCTCAAAAGGGATTTTCAATGAACTGAAGTATATCTGAACGACTATATGTTGTGTGAATTGAAAATTTCATGATTATTATTTAGTGTCCCGGTGGGAACAAGATCACTTACGGGGAGGCAAGTACATCCAGCTGACGAGTCCCAAATAGGACGAAATGCGCATCCTGGATTCCACTGCTAACCACTGCCTATCATTACTATACATATTTAAAAGACAGACAATATCGAGGCATCCACACAGTAGCCTATATGCCAACAGAGACTGATCAATTCAATCCAGTCAACGACGGTGTAATAAAAGCTATAACACTAAACCTATATCTGTCGCACAAGAGGTGGCTATCGTGGCTCAATGTTGTAGTGGATAACGCTCTTGTGTTCGAAGCGATCACTCCCGAGTCCGAATTCCGATGGGAACAACATCACTTCACACTAGGAGGCAAGTATCTCCAGCTGACGAGTCCCAAATAGGACGAAATGCGCATTCTGGATTCCACTGTTAACCACTTCCCATCAATACTATATAATGGTTATTGTTATTAGTGATTTGACCACTGAATGTTTCCATCAACTGACTACTTGAAAGAAACTATAGTTATAATTATCGAATTATCGCCTATTAAAATTATAGGTGTAGAAGACCGAAGCAATCATTAGAAGGAGGACAGAAGGATATTGTGTTAACGAATCATTTCAGTTTCGTTTGTTTTATCTAAAGTGTTATAGTATGCGCATATTGTTGATAGTCAGTGAAGTTGAAAACCTGTATATCAATCTATTTAGTTAGAACTTGCCAGCCATACAGATAGGGATTTCAGTAAAACATGGAGCTTCTATTGAGATAAGAAGCCAACATTACCAACTAGGCCACTGATTTCCCAGACCCACCTCTTGTAAATCGGACATCAATTGTTGTTTAGTTACATAAGTTATAGAAATTCTTATTTGAACAGTCAAAATAAAAGATGAACTGAGTGAAGAAAAAGTTTTTTTCAGTTGCCTTTCCTTCATCAACAATACATTATAATATCTTTCTAACATTTAGTAGCAGCATAACATTTGGTGTTGGTGGAATAATTAACTAAAATAATTACAGACTTATTGTTACTTATGAACCTAATAATTAAAGTTGGTGGAAAATGATGAATATAATAATTACATAGGGTCCACATATTTTCAATTCACCAATTACATAACAAGCAACACACTCAGACGAGACAGCTGTTCACTGCTTCTGGATCTTTAACGATTCTGAAACTAATGTCAGCCCATGATGAATATTACCTTGAAATCCCCTAGCTAAATTACTGTTTAGTGCTAGTGAGTAGTGCTAACTTGTAAGTTCAACCAAGTCGTAACTGAATCAAATGCTGACCAATGTATTCATGAGAAGTAAAGTTTAACACTCTAGACAGCCTTCTAACTAGGAATAGATCGTCTTCTATATCTTTGTTTAGGTACATGAATCAGACGAAAGCTAAATATAAGATATGATTACAGTCTCTAAGAGTCATGTTTCCTTGAATTCAAAGTTGACATCATCAGCGAGATTATAATGCAAAATCTGAGAAGAGCTTTTCGGAGAACATTCAATACTGCAAAGTTATGTCGTATCTCCAACAGCCGTCTGTTTATAAGTATAGAGTGTAAAGATAAGTTTTATGATTCTGTTTATTCGATATACATTCATCAGTTTAACTTTTCATATTGAGTTGGTTAAATAGGGTATGAAACTATACAAGTCTTTTGTAGAGTCTCTGATCACCATCCAGCATGGCTGGGTAAAAGACAAATAAGGACAACAGAAAACTGGTTTACATGACATTTGTTTGATACTGGTCATCAAGTGAACATAGGCTAGGCTTTTACAGTTATTTACCGCATAACATCAGCAAAGTTTACTTACTGGCTTGCGACACATGATAGAATCTGTTGTTAGACACGCTTACAGACCAAATCTCAGTATTTAGAAGAAGAAATATGTACAACCTTTGCCATTAACTTGGACATCACAGTAAACTACTGTTTAACGTCAATTTATTTCATTTTTGGCCTAGTGGACTTTATTGTTCTTTTTCTTGTTTGTTTTTCTTTTGACAATAATCCCTTTATTCCAGACAATCATTCTTTGTACAATATGAAATTCTCGGCGTGATATTTCAACAAATTTACTTATCGTATACTATTTTCAAATTAAATGACCCTCAGAGTGTAATATTGTTCATGATATCAGTATGCTTAGCATTAATACACAACGACCAGTTGTTTTAAGGTTATCGTCTAGTTTACGGTTACCTTGTTGCACGTGGTAACTAATAGAAACTCACACGTATATTTAATGGTGGAGGATTATTGAATCAGCATAACAAAAACTATTGCTCTTAACCATTCATGTAATAATTATGTGATAAACTATTGTGGGTCCGAGAATCTATTTCCGTTTGCCGTGATAATAGGTTGAAGATGTTTTAAGAATGCGCTACAGTACGTCTTACGATTTGTTGATGTTTGAATAATTGAAACAAGTACAGAAGCAGTAATTTGATGTATTATATGCGACGAAAATGTTTTGTTTGTCATAAATTTAAGACATACCCCGATATTTTTAAAAAAACCACCGTCTCCCATCTTCACCTTATGTAATCATTCCCTTTTATTTCCTCTTATCACAACTGTTACATAATTCTATCAACATGTATTCACGTGCTACAGGTTTTTTACTTCTCATATCAGCTGATATGCAACCAGTGGATTCGAAAATCTGTTTTACTCTATTCTACACAGCTACCAATCCTTTGTAGTTACCGTACTCTTCATTTTCCATCTTCCTTCTTTGATTATATGCTCCCATAGTACCTTTAAATTTGTAATTATTTTAGTTGATTAACCCACCATCACTAAGTGTTATATTGTTATTAAAGCCAAGTATTAGTGTAGTCAGACTGAAACCTAATTGTAATTTCCTTTTTTCACCACACTACATTAAAGTACCAGATCACTGTTGGTTTATTGAACCGGTGAACGGAATCTTCGAAACAATCTCAAGTCTCAAAATGGTGCAGTACTATTTACTGGATTGTAGTTGGAACACTATTGTTGTCTATGGTTACATCGTGGTGGTAGAGACAGACGGCCAACCAAAGGGTGTTGGGAAAAAATCTGTGGTAGAATAACAATATGGAAATAATTTCTCTGATGGAAATGATATTCTGAAAACATACAGCTAGGACATAACAAATTCCAATCAGTGATAGAAACTATTTTTGAGCTAAAATAAACTTTGCGAAGTATGTTGTCTGACAACATACTTCTAGTTCAACGGCAAGATATAAAAACAGATGAAAGGAACTCCAATGGGGTCACCGATATCCGGATTAATTGCAGAAACAGTGATGCAGTGACTAGAAGGGATCATCCTGCCTGCGATTAAACCAAAAATTTGGATTCACTATATGAACGACACTTTTGTCATCCTTGAAAAAGATGATGTAGAAAACACTCACAGTTCGGTCAACAACATTTTCAATGACATCAATTTCACAATGGAGAAGGAGTCAAACAACGAACTACCATTCCTGGATGTTCTAGTCAGTAGAACAAATGTCGGGGAGCAGGAAACCCAGGTGTACAGGAAGCCAACACACGACGGTCAAATCCTCAACTATAGTAACAACAACGCGCAAAACTAGTTGCTTGGAGACTCTATTCAAAAGGGCGGGAACACACTGCAAAACAACAACTTCAAGGAGGAACGAAGAAGATTACTTGATGTCTATCGTGACGAAAAACGGCTACCCACGAAACTTTATCAGAAGATGCTTATCCTGTGCATCATCAACAGAAATCAGTAAACGCGTCGTCCTACCATCCATAAAGAATATATCAGAAATCACGACAGGATTAATGAGACCAGTTGGAATTGGTATGGCTCATGTTCAGACCAAATGATGCAACAACCAAAGAAGACAAAGCGAATATCATTTACAAAATCAGCTGCAATAACTGTAGTCAACAGTAGTTTGGAAAAGTGGTCGCCCTCTTCACCTTCGTCTACATGAACATCAGTTGGCTATTAAACGTCACGACATTTCATCAGGCATTCCAATGCGCTTGTATAACAACTATGGACATGAATACAATTTTGACGATGTAGAAGTTTTGGACAGAAGAAACACAAAAAATATCAAAGAATTCCTAGAAGCATAGCACTCAGATCAATCAGCAAACAACAGATGTATAGACATAGACCCAATCTATTAACCAATAAGAAAAATGATAAACGACAAAAGGTCAGAGTTCAAGCAGAGGAACAGCCAACAGGATAGTCTATACAGTCAATGACACTACAATCGAAGGAAACAACCAATCACAGACCACATCGTCAAGGCAAGCCACTAAGTCACTCACGTAGAGTTACTGACAGTTCACTTCATACTGAAGTTAGTGCTGTGGATGATGTCGCTGTCTAGAAAGATGATGAAAGCTTCACGATTAAACAATCCATCTCAGAGAACTCAATACAACCAAGACTATATGCATGAGCTACAAATATTCTCCATTACTATTATATTTATTCAACTTCGCACTCATCTGATTGTATTTCTGTCTTGTTAGCATCATATTAGAGTAAAGTGAATGCATCCAAACATTAGTACAGTGTTCCGCAAGTATTTATATAACAGATATTATCTGACCGCTTTCAAATATTTGAACAGATCTACCAACTGATGGATATTATACCTTAGGGTTATTTGCCTCAGCAAAGAAATAAAAAAATATAACTCTAAGCCAAACAGTGTCGTAACAATTGTGATCTACATCCAGACAAGTATAGTTTAACATATTGTCCAAACAAAATTTGTTTCAGAGTATTAAAGCATTTATACAGGTATGGATGGCTTAGTTTCTGAGACAAGCATGTGGCTACTGATTGAATTAACTAGTTTATTCCTAGAATAATACACCTACTATTAGCACAAACAATTAAACATTCGTTCTCAAGAGATGTGAATATTAGTTTAAGCTTTTGGAAGCCACAACTATGAGCAGTCTAAATAGTTGATTGATAAACAGTCTGTCTACACTCAGCAACTAATGTTTTACGTTGTGAAACTAATGAATGATTTCCATGTGGTTCAAAACTACTCCTTGTTGATGAATGTCCAAAGACATATGAACCGGTTTCAAAGCGTACGGATAACCTATTCCAATGGTCGTAAACACTTTTCTGCCTCAGAGATCCTACGTAGTTGTTGTAGAGGCATTTTGTCTTCTTTTTAACTGTTTATAAAATCATGCATTACCGTTGAATTGTCATATAGGCACAGCCTTCATCACACAACATTAATCGCCAATAATTTCAATACTTCCTGTGACAAATATCTGTAGTAGGACACTGCCGATATCACATGTACAACAGGATCCAAGCTCCAAAGTAAAATAGAAAAGTGAGAAATTACTGTTTTTCAAGTCAGATTACGTAGACTGTATACTTTCTTGTCGTTCGTGACACATGTAACTTTATCAGATTCAGAGAACATAAAAATTAAACCATACTCATGTAATGAATTTATCTTGCTTGCTGTGACATAAGATAATTTCCCTATCCCTACGTTTATTGCATTCAGTCGGAGACAGCTTACACATGTTAATTTTATGATAAATTAGTAAAGCAAGAAACTTTCTATGTAGAATATTTCAGGCTTTGGGACATATAAGATATCTACACTACTGGCTTTCTGAACTAAACAGTAAGGTGATTTGCCATTTTTCTAGGTCATACTGATGACCTCTTGTAAAATATAAGTGATTATCTCCACCCTACTTTCAATCACGATAAACATTTTGCTGAACTTGAAGATCAGTTATCTTACTCAGTATTGTTTTCACTTGTCTAACCTGTATGATGCTTTAGTGATAGATGCCGGTTGGTAGTGGAATCTAGGATGCACGTTTCGTCCCACTGGTTACTCGTCAGCTGGATGCATATGCCTCCTAATGAGTGGTTTTGTTTCAAATAAGAACCGAACCTGGGGCCAATCGCTTCAAACATCAAAGCGTTATTCAAAAACCTACTTGTTAATCTCCTTCTTTGATTAGACCTGAATTCCTATCCAAGTGGTGGATATGTAGTATAGAGCTCTGTTGTTATTTTACTTAAAGATGATAAACATCCGCGCAATGAACAACCAAAGTTTGGGTGAATCCCACTTAAGTTGATTTAGTAGATGCATGACACAGCGGAACAGTATCATATAATGGATTACGTTCCAGACAAATTCATACCAAGGTAACTCCACAACCCTGAGATATGGTCCACATAGTCCTAATTTCCTCGCTTCCTTTATGATATGCGTATTGAAGATCTCCATATATCCGAAAAGGGTGCTGAGTCATTCGTGTTGCATGTATTAGATTCGATAACCAAAAAATTCAGTTATCATTCCCTTTCTCTATTCTACTATGTTCGTTTTAAGAATTTTCACCTTGTCTCATCCGATCGTGTGGTTGGGTGCAATGCATGCATAGCTATGGCTGAGTTATTTTTTCTAAGCTCCTGATCTTACTAGAATCTAGCAGTTTTGACCTAGCTAGTATTTTGTGCTCAGAAAGCCTAACTGGCCCTGGTCGGCTATTCTGACCTTCCTATTTGACTTTGCAATCGTTGGAAGAGAATCATTAAACTAATTAAGATATTTAAAAATTCCCATTGTAAGATTTCAAACATTTGAGGATCCTCCTAACATCTATAAAAAGCAATAACCTGAACAAAGAATTTTTCTTCAATAAATTCTCATCAGTTTCAACACGTTTACAATGTATTTGTATAGAGTAAATCCAAGCCAACCTAGCGGCAAATCCATTTACAGAATGGAGTGAGACTGAAGAACTGTAACAGTCTCAGCTATGTTGATCACGAGTTAGTTAGTTTCATGTGGTATTGTTTTTAAAATATGATCTGCAACACTGAAAGGTTTATATTAGCTTCTATGTGATGCGCTTTGTTTACTAGGTGCTCTGGGATGGAAGTCTTCTCTATTTTCACTTTGCCTATTTCAAGTCAAGCCGGTAAATGCCCAGCTATAGAGTAAATGCACTTGCAAAATCTAATGCCTTATTTAACTTGTTTCACAATCCTTAAGTTTCACTCCATTTCGAAAACTTTTTACACCTAACATTGCTTGATTTTATACTGTATAAATGTTTTATATGTGTAGAACCTGACCAGAATTTATTCATTTTTATTAATTCCCACTGAAACTCAAGTGAACAGAGAATATTATTTTTCGATAATTTCTTCTTCAGTTCCTAATTTTATGTGTACACATAAGGTAATTTTGTGTCAATAATAGTGAGATTTAGTTTAGAAATATGCTAATATTGTACAGTTGGAGAATTCTCTTCAGAAACGTTTGATGATAGAGAGAGTCAACTGTTACTGGAATTCAGTTCTAACTAGCTGATTATGTTCACCATACGGTTCAACAAAATAGTCGGATCTAGTGCTCATTGGTGACCAGATTCCTGAAGTTTCCATGAGAAATTGTAATCGGTGGGGAAAACCTGGTAGTAATGAGGACAAATACTCAAAGATGACATTAGGTAATGATCACGCTATGTCGTGAATCGACAGAAGTTGAAAGCACGAATCACTGGATTCTGACTTAGTGGCTTAATGGTAACGTGCTGAAGGCGGAACCTGAAGGTTTTGGGTTCGATCCTTTCTGGGGTGGGGTCATGGGAGGGCACTGTTAGGAATTCCTATACTAGGACAAAAAAGCTATCCATTGCTTCCAGGCTTCTTATGTTTCTCCAACTGATGTCAGCCCATGACGAATACTAACTTGAAAAACCACTAAATCCCTGCAAGCCTCCAAATTTAAAACTAGTGGAAAGTGATTATGAAAGTTGAATGCCATAAACAAAGAAAGGTAATTTGAGGAATAATATTTTGCTAGAATATTACTCACGTTAGGGAACAAAAAAGGCTCACAGACTGTGCTAAAATAATTCAGATAATAGGGATGAAGGCACACCTACATTATGAAATTAGGAAATACGGTTACCTGGAGTGAGATGTGGAGAAAATTGTGCGTCTCGAATTGTGTAAGAGTAGTTATAGCAAAAACACTTGCTATTTTGAACATCTAACTTAGGCTGTTTCATCACGATTGCTACTGCTTTTGTAGTCAGCAACATTTACAAATGGGTACCTTTCGGAAGGCTGGTGAAAACCAGGTACGGAATAGGAAACGACTAGTCCATATCCCTCTTATGATTTATTTGAACAATGAGTTGGTAATGATCCTAAACAAAACTTTTATTTAACCGCGCTAGGAAGTTTTCGCGACCGTGGAAAACTAAATTATCAGAGCAGCAGCGCACGCAACTGGCTGCAACGCATCAGCTGAACTGATGAACACAGCAGAAATTGCCAAATCTAGCTAAATCAACTTCCACTCCGGCATTATCTTTAGACGTGTAGAAGACGTAATGTGTAATTAAACAGCATGAAGTATTCTGCACAATTTATGAATTAAAACTCATGAGTTTCAGATACTGTTTATCAATATTTTCTTTGGCTTAAGGTTGCAAATGGAACAAACGGCTTCAGTTCCCTGTCCCCATTTCACTCTACTCTAAGAAGTCTTCTCAAACTGCCTCCACCACTATCCACAACCTCTCATTTATTACTCACACTATCTCCTCCATATTCTCACTCTCAACAGGAATGCCCAAATCGTCGCTCCTCCCTTCCATTTCACTCAACGATCTGGCCTGAGGCGTGATATCTTCAAACAGTCATCTCAGTGTATCCCTAATCCAATCCATCTCCACATTCTTCTGCATATTTGTTGAGTGATGGATTCTCAGCTGATGCGTTCCATGAGTTCCTTGTTACTTATTCTCTCTCGCCATCTGATCTTCAGTATCAGTATCGAGTGAGGGTAGGTGGCAGCTGTTGATGAATGTCTGTAGTTCGCCAGAAATGCTTTTCGTCACGCACCACCAACTCTATCAACCATCACACAGATGCACTGACTTCACTGATATTAGTGTTGAAAATCCCGATATTGTTCACACTTTATGCTCAGTGTAGTGTAGTGTAGTGTAGTGAAGTGCAGTTCAATTCAGTTCAGTTCCGTAGATCTCCATAATGATTTCATGTAACTGAAGGTCCGCCCGTCTTGCTTTTCCGATCCTTGATTCGACATTCTCATCTGTGCCGCCACCATCTCCTGTTGAAACGATACTGCCATGCCTGTGTAGGTGAAACGGAGACATTTCTTCTTGTTTCTCTCGTTGATGATGACTGGTGCTTGTTGCTGATGATGGTGGTGGTGGTGGTCGAGTATCCTCATCCACTCTGTCGCCTCTACCTTCACCTATTTGAAATCACATCTTCCCTCACTGCCTCACCTCACTTCGCCTCGTGTCGCCTCGCCTCGCCACTTCTGTCAACTTGTTGGTTTTCACCTGTAGATCTCCGAGTTTGTGTGACCACACATTAGACATAAGTCATCGTCATCATGGTCGAAATGCATATCTCCCTCTGAGGTATTTCCATTGGTCAAGCAGCGTATGCTCATCTCGTTCCTCACAGTTTGTTGCATGATCCACACCAGTGTAGTTGACCATAATCAGATAGATCATCGTTGATAGTTGTTGGTAGCCTTGTCTTACTCCAAACTTCACTTCAGTGGTACCACTGAGCTTTGCATTGTGAATCACTTGTCATCTATCACCACATAGCATAAGGCTGTTGAATGAGTTTGATGACGGTTTGTGGCAGCACAACAGTAGTGTTTAAGCAGTTGTGAAATTACTTATCGCTCGACGCGTTTATAGGAGGCCTTTTCAAATTCGAAGGATTTGAGGTGGAGTTGAGTTGACTGCCATTCTGTGCTGTGTTCTGTGATGATATATGTAGCGTAGCACTGCAACTTGGTGCGCAGATGATTTGTTCTTTCTGATCTCAGCCAGCCAGTCAGCCGGCCTGTTGCGGTTATAATTTTAAATCCAGAGCATGTTTAAGTCTTTTTCTCCGTGATGATGCGGCTTAATATTTTTGCCTGTGGTGTGGAGAGGGACAGGAGCATGATTCCTCGACAGTTCTTTCAAATACTGAGATCTCCCTGCTTTCGGAGTTTGCCAGGTTATTCCTTCGTCCAATCAGTCAGCATGTAACTTTCCCTCCTTCGTCACAAACCTTCTGCAGAAGTGTTGTGAGTATGGGTATAATTCCCTCTGCTACTTTGTGATAAGTAGAATTTTTCACACGGGTTGTGAGTCAATCTTCTTGCATCTATTCAGTGTTGATTCGACAAAAAATTTTCGTTATCAATCTCTCCATTCATCTATGTTAGTTTTATATATGACTATCACTTAGTCCCATGCTTTTGTTTGACTGTCACTGGCTGCATAACTACGGTCAAGACTGTTTCCTTATGTTGCGAGAGTCTACCAGCCTTGATTTAGCGAATGTTTTATACTCACACAGCCTGAATGAACCTGACCAATTATTATGGATCTTTGTAATTGAACTCACAACGCTGACCAGAATTATTTTACCTAATTGAATCAGTAGGAGGTCTTCACCTGCAAAGCCCGTCTGCAACTAAGTTTGTAGGTTCAAATACCCTTATGTTCTCCGCCTATTTCAATTTTTTACGTAGTTTCTGTATAGTAACAATGTCATCAATATTATTGTCATTAATACCATGTATCTTGTCATCAAAATTAATGCTTTTACGACGAAACTTAACGAATGTATTGATAAATTTAGGTGAATAATTACAGAAATGTAAGGTTGTTGTGTTTGAATTTCGACTCAAGTTATCTGTCCTAATTTAATTCGGGGACTTGTATGCATTTATTTATCGATTTTAGGTTGGATTCACCATTGATTGACATTAGCTGGAGAAACGTTCGAAACCTGAGAGCACTGGACAGCTTTGCGTCTTAGTGTGGGATACCTGAACAGTTCACACCAATGACCATGCAAGGGGATCGGACCAAGGACTTTCAGACTCCTTAGCCACTCCGTTACCGTTGTGCTTTTAGTTCAGAATCCACTTGTCTATGTTTCCTACTTCCATTAGTTCAGGATATAGGCCAACCTCCATCCTATGCTGTCGTTAAGTAATTGTCCTCACATTAGATTTCGTTGGCCCATCGTTCATGAATTCTCACTCTAACTTAAGGTATCACCTGTTGAATCGAATTACCAATGGGCGTTAGATTAATTCAGTTTTACTTGTAGGGCTTACTTCATAATTTGCTGCCACATCTTGAATGAAAGCCACCTTGAACTTTGAGTTGCTTAAATTTACCACGGAATATATTGCATGAAATTTCTCCTTTCTTCATTGATTTAATCACTCAGTCACGTTATTTATTCGTATCATAAACTCTTGAACATTTTAACAATTGTTATCATCTATCATTCTACAAGCCGATAGCTTAATTGAGGAGAAGGGATAGGGTGGATGGCAACGGGCTCTCAAGCGTTTGACTATTCCGGAAATTATAAAATCCAGTTATCAAATTTACAACAGTAGATAATTTCTGGCAAATAGTTTAAAAAACAATGTAAAATTTTTCTCGTTATTAGTATTCTTTTTGTAAATTGTTATATTAAAACGGTTGGAAATGTTATAAAGGTATATATATATATATATATATATATATATATACATACATATATATATATATATATATATATATATATATATATAGCTGCAATTTATCATGTTAAAAATTTCTACATGTACCAAATTATTGTTCGAAATAAAATGATTATTGTTATGAATAAATAATGTAGAATAATATAATCTGAAGCCTGAAAAGGGATTTGAGTGTGGCTTTCTATGACTGCCAGGGTTTAAACTTGCATTATTTTCGTTTTATCCTTGAATACAATAATTGCGGTTAACCTTCATCAATTTTTTAATTCATGTGTAAAACTGAATTGTGTTCACTAATGAATAGATATGAGTAAACGATCTGTTTATGTTATTTAATTTCAGTACTGTAAATAAGTATTTACATATCAAAAAATGTCTATACATTAGGAATGAATTTTTAAAAGGGTTACTTGTCCCCAACTCTCCGTAAATAGGTTAACGACGGTAGAGGATATTAGTGATATAATTACAACTGCTTCTGCTTGGAACTTAGGATTCTACCATAGTTAATGAATGACATATTGCTAGTTAAGAGACTAAATGCCCTCAGGTTCAAACTTTTATTGGGTCGTAAGTGTGCACTGCTGAAGTACTGCTTACTAGAATGTAACAGCTGATCAGTGATCTCAAGTCTTCAATGGTCCTCTGGAAGGCAAAGACTTTTTGGAAATCTGTAACTTCTTTTAGGTCTCCTAGTTGATGATTTCATCTATCATTTGACCTAATATCCCATGGCTACTAACTACTTGTCATGAGGATTTCGTTTTAATGCAACTGATTTAAATAATCCTTAAACCGCTAACCCCTTCATCCACTGAATAATCAAAATCCCGTGAAATTTGTTGTCACACAATTTTAAAAGGAAAATCAGTTACATACACAAATAACTATCGTGGTGACAGCAATTAGACAGTGATTTGACCATGGTAGTCCATGGTTCTAATCCTCAAATCTTCATTTTGTCTTTAATCACCACTGAATATCATTACATATAAAAGTAAATCTTAAGGTTCCCGTAGTCAGTTGACACGTGTTTGCTTCTGAGTGTGGAATATCGCCCTAAAGGGTTGAACCCGATGAGATTTTGACAAAGATCTTGATTTGAAACAATTAGTCCCTTTAATAAACTTCGATAACGCTATTAGAAGACGAAGATTATCTGGAAAATGTGATGTATTTGCGCAATACATTTCAAACAATCTGATCACACATTTACTTGTCAAGTCAATTTATATGTGAAAATTAAAGGCCATGTCCGCCACCACCTATTGTTGAAATGATACTGCCATGCTTCGGTAGGTGAAAGGGAGAACTTTCTTCAGGTTTCCCTCGTTGATGTTGACTGGTGCTTGTTGTTGTTGTTGATGATGATGGTGGTGGTGGTGGTGGTTGAGTATCCTCATCCACTCTGTCGCCTCTACCTTCACCTATTTGAAAACACATCTTCCCTCACTGCCTCACCTCACCTCGCCTCAAGTCGCCCCGCCTCCCCTCGCCACTTCTGTTAACTTGTTGGTTTTCACCTGTAGATCTCCGAGTTTGTGTGACCACACATTAGACATAAGTCATCGTCATCATGGTCGAAATGCATATCTCCCTCTGAGGTATTTCCATTGGTCAAGCAGCGTATGCTCATCTCGTTCCTCACAGTTTGTTGCATGATCCACACCAGTGTAGTTGACCACAATCAGATAGATCATCGTTGATAGTTGTTGGTAGCCTTGTTTTACTCTAAACCTCACTTCAGTTTACTTATTGCTTTCCATTTATCCTACGTGAATGATGATTATATTCTTTGAAAACTGATTCATGCTAATGAACTGTATTATGCTGTTCTGAGGGAGTCCAATTAATTTTGTGTGTATCAGTTTATATCCTCCTACATGGACACTACTCTGCTCATATATAAGCATCAACCTTTTATTTCATAAGCATAAATATGAGCTAATATTTTATCACATATATACAAACTATTCATATTTTTTCTTTGTCACAGAAAGGAAGTTGAAAAAAATTGTTATACTGATCCCCCCAGTCTGAATAGTCACTGTTACACGCATGAGAAATTAGCACGCGACCGTATACACAAGCCTTACTTCAAACCTACGCAAAGTAATTGCTCCACATAAATTTATATTTGCAGCAATAGTGGTAATAATGTGACATATACAATGAAATAATGAGACAAATATTATTATAATTATTTATTACTTACATTTGACAATTCCGTTCATAATGTGAAATCATTTATCAAGATGCAGACCAAAATTGGACTCAAGGGGAAGTTGGAATTTCCAGTGAAAACTAGCAATACAAACGTAAAATGAAGTCCAGAAATCACTTTAACTTAAGGATGGAAAGAGAGAAAACTATACATATTACTGTAGTTTAATAATTGAAAGTAAGGAAATACACTTCAATAGATATGTTTGCAGTTATCACATATTAAGATCGTCAGCTAAAAAATGCTACTGTATAGTAATATCTTTTTGAAGCTATGCAAAATAATCTGTAGGCAAGGACTTGAACACATCTGCAGAATAGAATTAAACAAAATAAACATTTTAATAGCTAACTGGGTCACGGTTTTAGAGGTCGTGAGAGAATTCAGTTTTCATAATAATCATTCAAGTGATCCTAACCAATTAGGTGAAAATAATCTAGTGAATTAGAAATGCACTAACTGTGCATAACAACCAGTTGTGAAACTTGTACCTCCGTTTAGATATACGCTCAAAATGAGATCATTTTCAAAGTTTTGATAATTCCAATTAAATTTACTAATTCATATGTAGATGCAGTTGGAAGTACACAAGAAGAATATGGAGATAGTTGTCCACCAGGATTCCCGAAAGTATGTATAAGAGTTTACTCGTCAAAGTCTCTGCTTCATTTCTTACAGATCAACATATCGAAATCTTCTATGACAGAGAATAGATAAAAGGAGGACCTTGAATAAACTGCGAATTGCTGAAGTCGTTGCCAACCAAAGAAATAGTTTTGAATGATGTTGTCGATATTAAAAACATTAACAACTTATTACAGATCTCACCAGTAGCTGTGGTTACATATTTCACATTCGCATCAACTTTTGCTTCATCATTCCTGCTTTTTTCATGATTGCCGTAATTTATTTAACTGATTTCTCATAATGTTTAGATAAATGTTCTCCAAATAGCTGTGTAAACACTGCTGATTGGATCACAACCTATTTCAGTTATTTGAGAACATTCTTCGACTCACCTTGCCTCGTCCAGTCTTAGTCAAACTCTTGCAGCCCATAAGAAAGCAAGTCTCATACTATACAATTCGTGACTCCTTTGATTTTGTTAGTTTTATTGAGGATATGAATTGCCCTCCGAGCTTATGTTCTCTTCAGCTGTTGTCTCACTATTTAAAAGCTTCGCATCGACTGAAACAACATGCTACATATGTGAATACATCTATTCCACTGGATTGAATGTTGGGATACCCACACATTATCTGAAAAAATTGTTGTTGAGATACAATCTGAACGTCTAATTTTCTTCTAATCATGAAATATACAGACAGAAATATAGCATAGTTTTGATGTTATCAATGAACCCCTGGCTTACAGACTTCACGTCAGGTCTAGAGAACATTCAGTTAAGCCGAAGGACCAAACGGTTCGAACTTTATAAGCAATAAGTAGATGATATCTTCAGCATCTCCAAAAGTATGGATAATCTACAAGATATCCTGTTTCAGCATTGTAACTGCCACCCTTCAATCAGATTCACATTAGCGAAGAAAGGTAATTTAATTTTTTTTTATATATGCAGTTAAGAAGACGAGTTAGTGGATCCCTCGAAATGTCTATTTACATAAAACCTTCATGGAAGGACAACTAATGGAGTTTCATAGTTGGATACCTTTATGCATCAAACGAAATATAATTCGCTCTATAAGCCAAATAATCCACAGTATTTGGAGTCTTGATACTTTGGAAGATGAACTTAAATTTTTCAAAAATGTTTTCACAACATACCAGTATCCTGAGCGTTTCATCGCTACAACTATGAGACTGGAAGCAAATAATCATCCCACTTCTATGACTCCTACCAAGCCTCTTACCATGAGCTTACGCTTCAGTGGAGATATATCAGTGTATATATTCAGAAGTCGTCTGACATCCTCCTTTGAAAAGACGTTCTGTGCTGTCACACTAATATTAACCTTCTCTAAATACTCAATGCTTTGGTTATGCGTAAAGCATAAGCTAGCTCCTTTAGTCATCTCGATGTGTGTTTATCACTTCACCTCGTCCCCCGGAGTAAAGTATAGTAACCGTACTCACCGTTCGCTTTCCACACGCATTTTTGAACATATACTAGCCTGTTCCACAAACAAGAAAGGAGAACACCTTACAGCTATTTCAGAACATTTGATTGCTTATACTAAATGCAAAAAAGCAACTTCAGTATCGTCTACAGAGTTCATGTAAGTCTCGTGAAAGGTGTACTCGTAAAATGTCTTTAAAAATTGAAAACATGTTAAGTAATATTTTGAAGCCTGAAATCTGCTTTCGAAAGAAAATTGTTCAGTTATTCGACTTGCAATGGACATAACCTATCACAAGACTTTTACTTTCAAGACTGTTTTCACGTAAATCTCTTCATAAATTATTATTTGCCCCTTAGGTTCCAAGTGGAACATAGGGATTCAGTAACACATCATGATTTCACTCTGTTCTCCACAGTCTTCCTAACCTACCTCCACCACTGCAAACAACCTCTCATTTTTTATTCACACGATCTCCTCCTTGTTCTCACCCTCAGCAGAGATGCCCAACTCATCGTTCCCCGTTTGGATTCCACTCAAAGCTCTGGCCTGACGCGTGATGTCCCCAATCGGCCTTCTCAGTATATGCCCAATCCAATCGATCTCCACTTTTTTATGCATAAATGTTGGGTGGTGGGTTCTCGATTGGTTCGTTCCCTGAGTTCCGTGTTGCTTATTCTCTCTCGCCATCTGATCTGCAGTGTCAGTATGAAAGAGGGTAGGTGGTAGCTGTTCATAAATGTCTGTAGTTTGATGAAAATGTTTTCCGTCACGCGCCGCTTTTCTGAACCATATAACGTCACTGACTCCACATCGGTGTTGAAAATTCGGATATTGTTGACACTTTGTGCTGAGTGCAGTTCAGTGCAGTAGATCTCCATAATGATTTCATGTTAATGAGTTCCTTGTTGCTTATTCTTTCTGGCCATGTGTTCTTCAGTGTTAGTTTCGAGTGAGTGTAGGCGGTAGCTGTTGATGTCTATCAAGCAGAATAAGTGAATTATTATTCGGATGCCTAAGCCAAAGTGTTGATCGAATGCTATCAGTGGGACGGGTAATATCGCTGATGGATGCTTTGACACCTTTTTCCATTGTCTTCGGTATCTGACGTTTAAATCCGATCGAATAACAGGATTGAACGTAGATTTTGTACTTGACAGCACAAAACGGCAATACACTGGTAGGTTTCTGCATCATCTACTGCAAGCTTTTAAGCCTATTCTAGCTGAGCTTAACAGCCCACTACTGAATTATATGCACAAAAAGGTCACCAAGTGCTGAGCAATATGGTCATCGAATCCTAAGTAGTGGTTGAGGGTGATCAATCACTTCGAATGTAAATGTTTAGTTTGCTGAGCCTATACTGAACTTATGCGAAGTGACAAATCAGTTAGTCTTTCGTTCTTCTTTATTTGCTATAAGTTGCATTAGTTGGAAACAAAATAAAAGTTGAAATTCGGCTGCACTCAGCGCTGGTCGCTTTCACATGATCAGCAAAGGTATTTATTACAATCTCACAGGAGGTTAGTAGAGGCCCAAGTAGCTCAGTATTAACATCTGTAACTGCCACATTGAATGTCAAGTGGAACACCAATTCCCTCCAGGTTGAAGTACATCTTACTGATGGGTGCCAAGAATTCCGAAATCTAAGTCATACCTGGCTTCCCATTTAACTGCCTCCAACCAACTAACATCTATCAAAGCGCACCGCGTTGGTAATCCTTCTAGCTTGGTAGCCACATTGCAAAATGATCCATAGAATTCGGTCAGCATCATATGAGTAACGTAGAAATCAGGTGTAGAGTTCTAGATACAAGAGAGAAATCAGTCAATGAAGTTGTGATCGATCATCGGCTCAGGTGGCTAGTTGGCTAGCCCAGATACCATCAAAGCCATCGAGAAAATTTACTTAAAGTACACGTAAGCTGGAAAAAGGTTAAGAATGGTCATTAATCGTTGGAGTTTTTGATGACTGAAAAATTCGGTTTTCTCCATAGGGGTCCATATGAAAACAGAAATCGGCTGTTCGAAACTCTTAGTGGTATTGTTGAGAATCGAATGTAGTAGTGTAGACACATGCAAACATGATCTGCACCTTAGTCGCCATAACGAATTAAAGTATTCTCTCATTCCTTCTTGTTCTTTACTGATGGGTTTTTATCACTATGACTGCTTTCTGCTTTATCTCGTATTTTAGTGTGTTCTGGCTTGATATACTGAATTGACTTATGGAAACTTGGAACGTTGCTTAGTAATGCTAAACCCTATGTTGTTATTTTCTGTCTGTCTAAAATCCATTTCTGAAGTTTTTTCTCAAGGCAATTGCTGAAAACGAATTCTTGATGTATATTTTTATTATTTCAGGGCCTACTTCATTCCGAATACATCTCGTTAACTGAAAGTTTACAAAACACTTCTCGAAATAACTAAATTACCAAATAACGAGTCTACTTTTTAGCTCAATATACAATTTAACATTTCAATGTTCAATAAACGAGATAATTACACAGTAACATTAACAACGTTCATCTTTTTCTCTCTCCTCTGTTAGGGAAATCACATCAACAAAATAAGTACAATTAAAAACGAAAAAAAGTTTAAAAAAATCTCATCTTTTTAAAATAAATAAATTGATTTTTGAAGAATAAAGGTTAAATTTTGTTTACTTAATAGCAGGAAAAGCCAATGTACCATGTGAGCGCTAACAGGGATAGATAACTGTAAAGTTTGAGTTGCTTTGATGTCCTCATTAAAAGAAGGGATACGTATGAGAATGAACAAAGGAATATATTGGAACATATTAACATTTAATAGAAAATTGGATTAGTTCCTTCCATTATATCCACCTGTGAAGATGCCTGTTCACCAAACGGATTTTAAACCAGTATATCCTAACGTCATGGAGATAAGTCATATCAGCTAGAAGCCTAATATAATATAATTCAGTGGATATTGATTATTATCCAACAGGATATTCAATATTTTGTATCATACCGTCACGTCCTTACCATTCAGTACAATAATAATTTGAGTGGATGAGTGTTTTTAATAGCTTCCTTTTCATGTTCAACCCCCTGAAACTAGATGAAATACGATATTCAGTCCAAGGTATACAGTAAACTTAGTCAAGTCTTGAATCGATTAATGTAATGAGTTAAATTGAGAACATGTCAACTAGGTGTAAATATGTTCATTTTTATCGATTTACACCAATTCAGCCCAACAGAAACATAGTTAAATGTTGTAGTCGTAGAACAGGAGGTTCGTATTCCATCAAAAGTATGTAAACCAAAAATGGGAAAAGTGAAAAAGCATTGAAGTAAAATGGTTATCCAGAGCATTTCATTATCAAGAACATATCGAAAACTAGATGGGAAGTGAAAAACTATAATGCTGATATAAAAATTTAGTCCCAAAAGTCCCATAGCCTGAGATGTCACAATATATAGCTTAAAATGGATCGCTATGAAATCTGACGGCCTAAGGTTCGATCCACTGAAGGGTTATATGCGCATACCCCTGAATCTCATAATAGTAAGACGCAGCAGCTTTCATTCCTTGATAAATATCAAATTACCATCATTAAATCCTCGCTAAAATCCAAAATTAAATTCTTCAATCAGTTGAGTTCGGATTATATTCACTGTAAGTGTAAAACTTTGGCACTTTGGTAGGATGTAATTCGGTTTTTAATGCTAGTGGTAATATGTGCATGACACATATACCATGTTGAAATCGGAACATATGGACAATTTTCTCACATATATAAAGTCAGTTGTAGTGTAGACTCAGTCCAATTCACTATAGAGGTAGAAAAGAAACAAGGGGAATTAGCTGTGTTGAATTGCAGAATGAAACAAAGAACAGACGGTGGTTTGGATTCTACCTTTTATATGAAAGTGGCACATCCTAACAGGTATCTCGACTTCAGGTTATATCAAATAGTTAAACAATGAAGCTAAAAAACTCACTAGTCAGTGTAAGGACTTAAACATGGAATTGAAACACGTGAAAGAAACGTTAATAGTCAATAATTATTCTCTATATTTTATACAGAAATACGTATGAACACCTGGAAAGCAAAATAATATCAGTAAAGTGATCGCAAACAATAGCAATAAAGCACATTGGAAGGTGTTCGAAGGCTCTATTGTGTTACTATATATGCAAAGGAACATTAGAAACTTTACGTAGGAATCAGGGTAGCATTTTAGCAACATGGAACTCTAGGAACGAACCAACAAAGAACCCATTACCCAACAAATATGCAGAAGAAAGTGGAGATAGACTGAATTGGGGATACACTAAGAAGACCATTCATGGGCATCACTCATCAAGCCAGAACCTCAAGTTGAATCGAAGGGAAGACTTCAGAGCTTGGAGCGGAATGGAGACGTGGAACTGAATTTCTATGTTCCATTTGGAACCCAAGGGACAAATAATAATAGAGTAGCATTTAGCACAACAGACTCACTCAGATTTAAGCTTTTTCGGCTGGCTTAATGATCCGATAGATCCAGTTAAACCAAATATTTTATTATTCAACATTTTATATAGTAACTCTGAGGTTAAGTATATAAAACATACAAGCTGATGGAAGTCAGTCAGACTAGCGGAAGATAGGAATTTAGCTAACTATAGAATGATGGATCACGATTAGACCAGCAAATACTCTACTATTGCAATCCATGCATAAACACACAACCATACGGAAAGAGAGATTGATTACTGAATCTCTGTTCGTTGCATCACGAGACAGGCCTACAAAACTCAGAGATTGAAAGTAGTGTAATTACCTTGATGTCATCAAATAAATAAAATTGTATCGCCGTGTGTTGAAAACCAAATGGACGAATCTAATATGCTATGTTCAATGCACTTCCAATCCCATCCAATCTTTCATTTCATCTATGTTTCATGAACGCAGTGACTGAAATAAATAACAAAAATAATAAAAATAATGATAGTTATTACTCCATACCTAATTGTACTGGTAACTTAAACTGTACTCATATATACGGTATGCATTTCGCAGCTGTTGACGAATGTCTGTAGTTCGCCAGAAATGCTTTTCGTCACGCAACGCCTACCCTCTCAACCATCACACAGAAGTACTGACTTCACTGATATTAGAGTTGAAAATCCCGATATTATTCACACTTTATGCTGAGTGTAGTGTAGTGTAGTGCAGTGCACTTCAGTTCAGTTCAGTTCCGTAGATCTCCATAATGATTTCATGTAAATGAAGGCCTGCCCGTCTTGCTTTTCCGATCCTCAATTCGACATTCTCATCTGTGCCGCCACCATCTATTGTTGAAACGATACTGCCTTGCCTGGGTAGGTGAAACGGAGAACTTTCTTCTTCTTGTTGTTGTTGATGATGACTGGTGTTTGTTGTTGTTGTTGTTGTTGTTGTTGACGATGACGATGATAATGGTGGTGGTGGTGGTTGAGTATCCTCATCCACTCTGTCGCCTCTACCTTCACCTGAAGCAACTTTCGTCATCCCTCCCTGCCTCGCCTCACTTCGCCTCGCCTCGCCACTTCTGTCAACTTGTTGGTTTTCACCTGTAGATCTCCGAGTTTGTGTGACCACACATTAGACATAAGTCGTCGTCATCATGGTCGAAATGCACATCTCCCTCTGGGGTATTTCCATTGGTCAAGCAGCGTATGCTCATCTCGTTCCTCACAGTTTGTTGCATGATCCACACCAGTGTAGTTGACCATAATCAGATAGATCATCGTTGATAGTTGTTGGTAGCCTTGTCTTACTCCAAACTTCACTTCAGTGGTACCACTGAGCTTTGCATTGTGAATCACTTGTCATCTATCACCACATAGCATAAGGCTGTTGAATGAGTTTGATGACGGTTTGTGGCAGCACAACAGTAGTGTTTAAGCAGTTGTGAAACTACTTATCGCTCGACGCGTTTATAGGAGGCCTTTTCAAATTCGAAGGATTTGAGGTGGAGTTGAGTTGACTGCCATTCTGTGCTGTGTTCTGTGATGATATGTGTAGCGTAGCACTGCAACTTGGTGCGCAGATGATTTGTTCTTTCTGATCTCAGCCAGCCAGCCAGCCAGTCAGCCAGCCATTTGCGGTTATAATTTTAAATCGAGAAGATGTTTAAGTCTTTTTCTCCGTGATGATGCGGCTTAATATTTTTGCCTGTGGTGTGGAGAGGGACAGGAGCATGATTCCTCGACAGTTCTTTCAAATACTGAGATCTCCCTGCTTTCGGAGTTTGCCAAGTTATTCCTTCTTACAATCAGTAGGCTTGTAACTTTCCTTCCTTCCTCACAAACCTTCTGCAGTGGTGGTGTGAACATATCCGCTGTTGTCACTGCATGTGTTTTCAGTGCTTCTTGCGGGATTCCATCTGGTACTGCTGCTTTCTCGTATTTCAGCAGTTTTATACCTTTCAGGAGTCCACTTCTACTTTTTTCGGAGGGCTTGTGTCCACTGGTAGTTCCGCTGATCGTGGCGATATATCTTTATTTTTGTCAAGAATAGTTCAACCTATTGTTATAAGTTGTAATAGTGGTATTGGTAATTCAGAAAGCGGAGATGAAGGCAGCAATTACTGAATGATGTGCACTCAGAAATGTTTAAACAGACTGATAAAGTGGTGAAAGAGTATAATTATGTTGAAATGCTTAACGTCACAAAAGAATGAAGGAGTGAACTGAGTGTTATCGACTAATAAATGAACCACAGTTTCTCTCATTGGATCTAGTGCAAAAATTTCTGAAGTTATTTTGTTTACTTATTCTAGTGTTTGTTTGTTTTCAAAAGAGCAGAGAAAAAATTCATTATTCAAGCAAACGTTCACATGAAGTACAAATTTATTTACTTTACAATGCCATCAGTTAACAAACATTCATTCATTCGTGACTGAGGTGGCTTGGACATATACGTATACAAACTGCCACGTAACTCTATGTGCTATGCTCGGAAAAGTCGAACTAGGTCGGAAGAAAGTTTAGGGTTCTTAGACTAAGATGTGGCACCAGTTCATGAAGTCACTGACTCATGGTTTGAGCCGTTAAAGAAGGTGTAGACTACGTACCTGGATTCCCTTAGACGATATAAATTAGTGGCTGATGACTATTGATGGCATGGCTGAAAATTTGTTATAATGAAGCAGATTTATTCACTGTATGATGTCATCTAATTCCTGTATTTTTTTAATATCCTTATTTTTTTAAGTTTTCTCTACCTCACAAAAATGCCATTGGGTATTTTGATGCCAGACTTATCTATTCACTTGTTCTTTGTATACCACTATAAACTATATCGACTTAAACTAGTCAACTTTTTTGCGATGATTTTGTCTATCTATCGGTTAAAGTGAATCAATCAGAGAATTATTTGTGAAATTAGATGATGACATTTATTATGCAAGAATTTTATTCATTTCCTGCTAAACTAAATAACCAATACAAAAGCCTCCAAAACTGTTTCAAAAAACTTTCAACTTTGAGCAGTGACAATCGAGAAAAAAAATCCTTTGAAGTTCTTAGCGTACAGAAAGTTGAAATAATGAAATTCAGACAAATTTGCAGCTATTAAGTTTCTGAATGTAAAAGGGGTTGCATAGTGGGATAAATCGTTATTTAGACATATTATCACATTTGACGTACACTAAATGTATATCTTGTTAACTACAAAAAAGGTTTAGGGAGAATGTCATACTGATGAATAGAAGCACTGTTCTCTTAAGAGACAGAAGAGAGAAGAACTTAAAATGATTGAACAGTGTCTTGCAAACAAAGGTTATCCTATATATTCAGTGTTAACATATCACGAAAGTTAGAGAAAAGATAAATACAGCTCAGTAGAAAATAAAACAGTGTTCCTCGAATTGTAACCCAGTAGTGTCAGCTTTGAAGTCCACTGTAAGGACAGATAAAGATTGCACGCCATTCGAATTTTAACCCGCATAACGTTTGCTGGCATTTTAAACTGTGTTGTACTACACATTGTAAACCATGATAATTTATTGGACTGAATTGTTACTTTATTGAGATAGTACTTAAACCAGCATTTCGCAAACCTCCTTTGTTTATTTCCTAACTTCATCTTACTCATTCAAGATCATTCTCCGCCTTCAATAACAAAAATATATCATCAGTTTTGTTGAATTGTGTTGCTGTAATTTCTTTTATGCTTTGAAACCTTAGTGATCTGATATTTCAACATTGAATTTTGTGCTAGAAGTGACTCGAGGACTCTTCAGTTGGATTGAAATGGCTGACTTATCACGTCAGGTTTTCAGAAACCCTCCAGCTGACTTCACTCCATCAAATCCTACTTATAAACCACGTTTAGGCCTTTTTTAACTTTGATTATCGATTCATTCATTCATTCAGGTGGCATACACTTGGTGATAATGTCAACACTGTTACCATCGCCTTGTACAACATTTTGGTTAGTTCTTATGCGATAAAGTTTTTTTTAATAGCTTTAGTATGCTTCTTTCTCGCTCTAACACTGTTACGCAGTACAGACCTAGAGTAAATGAACAGATCCAGCTTAGTTTTAGACATGTTGAGCGATTCAGCCTAGTACTATCAATGCTAACAGTATTGCCTCATCTAGGTTCGTAACTGAACCTTTGTTAGTGCATAGCAATATATATATAAAGAGGGAGAGAGGGGTTCAAAAAAGGACTTCAGTTGGTTTCATTACTCGACACTGACAATCAAATATTTCTGCAATTAAAATGTACGAGCATTGAGGGGTTATACACATTACCAGTCAACAAAGAGTAACGAATTTCATCTAGTCGAGTCATGTGTGTTCAACGAACTTTCTGAATCATGCTACAGTGTGAACATCAAGAGAGGAGACTGTTCGTCATGGTGCACTAAGATGGATATTAGGTGGTCACAGGCAACCGACACAAAACTTTCTTCATATAGGTTTCAAGCATATTAGTATTTATCTCCAAATAACTTTTACAACCTCAAGAGAACTGTTATCCCTTAAGGAAATGACCACAAAACTGTTTCAAAAGGACAGTTGGATAAACAGTTGAATAATTTATCCCGATTAACTTGTATATCAGTTTCGTGTTCTTGTTTGTTAATTGTTTTATGAATGAGGGATAAAGAAAATAACACGTAGAAAATCATTTGTTTATTCATTTATACAAACAAATAAATCCAGTATGGTTTCTAAAGTAATAATTTAATTCAGAAGGAGTTAGAATGTAATCTTAATTCATTGATGGAAATGGGCTACCTCAACAGTTTCATACAAAGACACATGGACAAAGTAAGAGGAAATACATATGGAATTATTACAGTGCAAAAGAAACTATTGTTCATGAAATTACAATCTAATGGAGATGTAGCCGAAGAAGTTTTATATCAGAGACTCTTTAGAGCCATTAAGAAAACTTTGTACGTTGTGCAACTCTGTCTATCGTTTTCCGGTTGACCAAGTGTTTCTGCCAAAACAAAAGATAAGGTAACCAGTTGTGCCATTTCTATGTGTATATACAAGTTTAGCTGCTCCTGCGGAGATAACTATATACAGCGTACTACTAGACAATTTAACAGACAGGTTGCTATTCATCCACCTTCATGGTTTGAAGAAGGGCAGGGTAAATTCGATCAGAAGTTCGGTTTTACCTCATCTCGTTGACAGTAGTCACCTGGTAGGTGAAAATAATGCTTTCACGATTATTCACCGCGTACCAACTTATCTTTCGAAAGAGATTTGAACTCGTCTTATACACATACCAGTAGCTGTATGGATTCGAGCTAATAATCAAAGTCTTTATATACAGAAGACGTTTTTAGATCTCTTATCTTTCTCTTGGCCAAGGAATACTTAATTAATAACTTCACTAATGGTTCGAATTCTGCTGTGGCTTATGTTTTCATTTCAACTTTAATCATCTTTCCAAACATTCTGAACGCTAAATAGAGTTCCAGCTAAACAACTAAGTCATGTTTCCTTTAACTACTACGTTTTAAATCTATGAGATTGGTCATTTTAGTCTTACTAGGATTAATCAGAAACGAGATGAAAGTGTTGGTCACAAACAAGACAGGTAACCAACCATTTCTAGGATTGACAAGATCTTAAAAATTTTGTGCTTATGACTTTCCACTCAGAACTCTGTCTAAATAACTCAGTGGTGGTGTTTATTACAGCTTACTTGCTGTAAAACTATATGGGTACAAGAAATGCTGAAATGACCTCTGAGATATGTTTATCTTGGTCTATGATCGTAAACCTTAACAGTTTGTGAGTGATTGATTGACTTCAATGTGGTTTTTGTTCCTGAATGCTAACACCTAGCCGAAGATCATCCCCGATTCGACTTTGTATCGGTTTTTAGGCGTGCATTTCTGATAGATTATAAACAAGAATAAAACAACTGGCGAAATGTTTTTGGTCTACAATGTTTCTATATATCATGCCTGACCTATGAGAAGAAATCCTTTAAAAAGAAGCCGGTAACAAAATGGTTGACATCAAACTATGCCCCAATGTTCCTGAGACTGTCTTTCGCGTAATTTAATTGATGGTTGAGATTTAAGCATCAGTTATCATGAAAAGAAAAGGCGTTTAACGTGCTTATTCAATATACAATTTTGGTTAATCACAGCATGGCACATAAACGAGTATTCAACTGAGTAATTGGACCTAGTAATCAGTTTGAAATGTAATGGTAGATAGAAGTTGGTCATAACGTATGAAAACGGTCGCTCTCAAGTAACCAACCACTGCATTTAATTCAGTCTCACAGGAAGTTAGTAAAGACCAGAATAACTCAGTGCTGAATTTCCAGACCACCACACTGAGTGAAGCGAGGTCGAATATCATGGGGGTCATGATTTCAGACTAACTGGCAGTTACACCATGCTAACGAGTGCTGACAAACACGAAACCCTAGTCTATGGCTTTCTAGCGATTGCTTTCGACTAACTAACGTCCACCTAAGTGAGCTGTGAGAGTGAATCTTCTCCAGCTTGGTGTCCACACAGGCCTGGATTACATGAAGTCGGTTGCGCTTAAATAATCGGTCAATAAAGTTTGGAATATGTCAGCTGATTTCCTTACTTAACACATAAAATAAGCACGGAGTCACACAATTTGAAAAAGGGTAATTTGATGAAGTATTTTAGTCCAGCAACTTCAGTGTGTACAGCTGCAAACTTATACGATTTTCCATGAATTTCTTTACAATATTCGATATAATCTAATACAGTAATATTGTCCAATTGCTGTTGTTTTATTCTCCTCTTCTTTGCTTCACATGATTTTGAAATAGTTTAATTCCTTACCCTCCTGCCTCCCTACTTTTCATCTTGGCGCCTTCCACCCTGATATGCTGGTGTGACGAGTGGTAAGTTGAATAAGTAGGCCATAATGTCAGTTCTCATGTTGACACCAACTGACTAAATGGTGGACTGATTTACTGGTCAGTTAATCACAATAAGTCCATCGTATTTTTCAAAAGGGTAACTCATAGATATTAATACGAGTAAAACTAGTTAAACTCTTCTTTTCAAGAGTACTGACTTACAGTTCTGTAAATCAGTCATTGGTTTTAATGCATAAATTGTTTAATTTCGTATTATCTTCTTACTGAAAACTTAACTTACTTTACTCTGCATTCTATATCTCAAGATTTAAAATAATACTTGATTCACTTCACTTAGTCATTTTCACTATTTTATCCCTGAATATTTTTTAATTAACTTTTATCACCAATCCCATTTTGAACCCATAACCCAATGAAGAGCATTATTATTACCATTTTGTGGACTATATTTCAGTCACACATGTATGTAATCAGCGATCTTCGCTGATTCTAAATATCAATGTTCTTTGAGTGATTTCATAAATAGCCTCTGTGTGTAAAGCTGTTCAGATACCCTTACCTCTGACTTGATATGCTTGATATACCACCTTGAACAACTGCTTAATCTATCATCTATATCACCGAAATGTTCTGATCAAAGCATTCTGTTGAACAACATTTGCAGTTATAAAGCACTGACATTGATGGGTAAATGTTGCTAATCAAATCACAATAATCTTAACCTCGAGGAGCTATTTCGCTCGTTTGCGTCCGAACTTGTCATCTTTGTGCCCAGATGACTTCAGATTGGGTGTTGAGATCACTATGACATGGCTAAAGAAATTTATAGATCGATCTTAATGGGTTCTAGGTAATCAAACTATTTAGTAATATATTCCTTTGAACGGAAGATAACCAATGAGTAAGAAAGAAGAGAGTTTACTAAATAAATCATTCTTTTAGATGATTTCTTTCACTAAAGCAAGTTAGTCGTATATACGAGTACTGGAAAAAAGCAACACATTAATAATCGATGAGAGCGCATGTGATTACTATAAGCTCAAGCCTAGAAACAATAAAAAAGTTGTTTGTAAAGGCAGGACGAAACTACTAAATGGTATATTATTGATAAGACTATGATAAACGGAAACGTTGGGTATAGTTCTGCAGCATATAGATATCACACCTGAGTTGGCGGGTGGCTAAAGCATCTGTCATATACAACTTGGGGTACCATAATCCTTCCGAAGCGTTTGGTTTAACTTTTAAAGGGATTTCAATGCAGCTCTATCACATATACTGATGAGATGCTAAAGTATTGAACTGTTTATCAATGTACAATAACCCTCACATAGTGTTATGAACTTCCAGGGGTACAGTGATATGATCTTAACTAGGAGCTTATTCTAAGCATATCCACAAATTACTAGTCAACTAGAGAAGATAGTCTAAAGCTAAGCAGAGAAGGGTGTATTTCCTGGTGACTGCTTCAGACAGTTTCTTTATGATCTGTGCTGCAATATCATCTCTAAACTCGACGGTAACAAAAAATGGTTCCTTTAAGACTGACAAGATTTTCTAAGCTTGTTTCTTGGCTTTTAAATCTTTCTCGACACAGTTTTAGGGCTATCCATTTTGTAAGAACATTTTTCGCAAGTCATCCCAATTTGTATCATTTGTGAATATCTTCCCAGCTATCAGAAAGAGTGATTCAGTTAGATTTGTTTTCCTCCATAGTATCGGTCATCCCACCTGGTGAACTGCAGCGCATGTACATAAAAGAAGAATACCTTCAGTGTTACTTGGTGGGATTTTGGTTCAGCAGGTCACATTAATGTTTCTCCATCGCATGCTTCATTTTCATCCCAGTTGAAAATGACTCCGCAATAAAACCAATATCCAAGACACATCATAAAATTGGTTGCCCTCTTGTAACCAATTAGTGTGTGTAACCCAGTCCGACAGGGATTGAATCATGGCATAAATACCTCAGTGTTAACATCAAATACTATAGGACGTGATGACGTGGATTCCAAACTCATGCTTTACACTAATTTTATTGAGGCTGCACATACACCTGTCTGAGGACCAACAAGCACAAAATCCATATCCAAGGCTTCCTGACGATAACCTCCAACCAATGTGCACGGCGATTCTGAGCCTTCTAAACACATTGCAAATATGATCGATAGAATTTGGTGTGTACTTAGGACTAGACAACACGAAATTGTTTCATCTATCGTGACCAATAAATGTAGACATGAATTCTTACCAACCAGTCAGTTTAAGTGATTAGTAGCCGACTTGTTTTTGTCAGTGTTACCCTCAGGTTCCAGTAACTTTTTGTAAGCGTGAATCAATTTCACGCTCATATTTCTTAGTGATGATGAAAACAAATTTATCATTAGGTTAGGAATCGTTTTTCATTGATTTCATTCTTGAAGCTATATTACAAAAAATTTATACCTATTTCTGGACTTAGCATTTGATGGTTGAAAATAGTTTGTCAAGCTTGATAACGAAAATCTTATCAATGCGTGAGGTGTTACTACAGTCGAAAGCTGTAATGAATAGCGAAGATTAATCAAGATATGTCTGCAAAAAGGACCCTTGAGACCAACGTTTGAGGGTTTCCAACTATACAAAAGGTATTTAGACATTAATTTTAAAATATCTGATCATCAATGAGACTTTGATCATATTTGGTAGCTGCCGTCCAACAGCCGAATACACTCTTGAGATCAAAAATGGATCAAAAATCATAAGAATAACTAAGGGGATATTTGGAAACTCAATCTTGTAGAAAGTCGATATGGAATGGTCAACAGATGGACTTCCATAGTTTGGTCTATATGAATCGCAAACAAAATCTGACCTTATTTCTTACAACTCAAGTTGGACGAATTTACAGTCCCGAGGTGTTAGAAGGGAAAAAATTTGTTCTAAAGACCTTTCTGGTTACAAATGGATTCCCATCGCGCAACACAGAAACAAATAATAAGCAGAAACCCCATAAAAAGAACCTTACCACCGTTCCGAAAATATTTGCATTATGTGAACCTAAATAATCTCACCTGGCTTACTAGTTTACTAGTTACTAGCCGGTCCTAAGCCCGGGTAAAGAGGGAAGGTTGGGTATAAAGCTACCAACCCTACCCCGTAAAGTCAATCCAATCGCTTAAGAAACATCAAAGCACAAACAAAATACTAAAGAAAAATAATAATAATCCTATTCCTTGCTGGGATCGGTGAGATGGAATGACGCCGGTTGCTGGAAGCCTTCAGGAAGCCAACTGACAGATTTATCTTCTACCTCCCAATGAAAGCAGAAGTAAACATAAAGATATGGAATGTCCGCACCATGTATGAACCTAGGAAGGCTACCCAGATTGCAGAAGGGATTAGAAGGCATGGAATAGAAGCGCAAGGCTGAGAATCTAAGAAAGCAGATGGAATAGAGAGAGTCAACAATCTACTCCAATTTTGTCACCCAGACGACAAGACAACCACAAGCACACTGAGTTTTCAAGTGGATATCATGATGTCCCCAACAGCATCGAAGGCTCTCATGCAGTGGTAACGAATCTCCCCTGGAATCGGGATCATGACAGCAAGATTCAACTCGAAAGGAATTAAAGTCACAATCCTACAATGCTAGGTTAAGCACCTACAAACAGTGCAGATTAAGTGAAGAAGGAGGAATTCTGCTGACAGTTGCAATCAGCATTGGACAAGACCCCAGTTACCGACATCAAAATTCTAATGACTGACATGAATGCCAAATTGAGAGCGGAAAACGTAGGAACAGAACTCATCATTGTACGAGAGGCACTCGATGAAATGATGAATGAAGATGGGGAGCTGTTTGTAGACTTCTGCGCATTTAATCATTTGGAGATTGGAGGCATTGTGTACAAACACCAGTATATTCACAAAGCCACATGGATTTGATTCCACCAGACGGATACAGTAAAGATCAGATCGACTTTATCTCCATGTTGGGAAAGTGGAGACGCACCCTATTGAACATAAGATGAAGAAGGGGACAGATATAGGCTCATACCACTGACTTTTTTTCTGGGAAGGGAGCAACATGGATCAAACCAACGTGATATAGTGAAGGAAACCTAGTTCGTAAAGAGCGGAAACAAAGGAAATTATGGGCTAACCACCTCAAGAAACTCTTGAATCGACCATCACCACCACCACCACCACCACAAAGCACCAGCAGCACAACCACTCAACTACCAAAGAACACATGCTCTCCGACAAAAGTAGAAGTGGAGTCCTGAAAGGCATAAAACTACTGAAATACGAGAAAGCAGCAGTACTAGATAGAATCCCGCAAGAAGCACTGAAAACACATGCAGAGACAACAGCGGATATGTTCACACCACCACTGCAGAAGGTTTGTGAGGAAGGAAGGAAAGTTACAAGCCTACTGATTGTAAGAAGGAATAACTTGGCAAACTCCGAAAGCAGGGAGATCTCAGTATTTGAAAGAACTGTCGAGGAATCATGCTCCTGTCCCTCTCCACCACAGGCAAAATATTAAGCCGCATTATCACGGAAAGATGCCCTAGATATAAAACTATAACCGGAACAGGCTGACTGACTTCAGAAAGAACAAACCATCTGAGCAGAAAATTGCAGTGCTACGCTACATATCATCGTCACAGAACACAGCATAGATTGGCACTCAACTTCGGTGACTTTAAAAAGACCTTCTGTAAAAGCGTTGACCGAGGAGAAGACACGACTTTCTTCAGGTGAACGTAGAGAAGACGGAGTTGATGAAGATACCCAACCAACAACAACAAGTACTAATCACCATCAACGACAGAAACATGAAAAAAGCTCTCCCTTTCACCTATCTAGGCAAGGCAGCATTGCTTCAACAACAGGTGGTGGTGGCATAGATGAGGATGTCAAAGTCAGAATCGGAAAAGAAAGACGGGCAGGCCTTCATTAACATGAAGTTATTATGGAGCTCTACTGCACTGCACTGCACTCAGCATAAAGGGTGGACGAGATCCGGATTTGCAACACTACTATCAGTCAAGTCAGTGCATCTGCGTGATGATTGAGAGAGTTGGTGGTGCGTGACGAAAATCATTTCTAGCGAACTACAGACATTCATCAACAGCTTCTGCCTACCTTCACTGTATACCGACACTGAAGATTAGATGGCAAGACAGAATAAGCAACAAGGGAATTTGGCCGTCTGGTTAGCAACGAACCCATCCGGAAACGATCACCAAACTAATTTACAGAAAAAAGGGGAGATGGATTGGATTGGGGATGCACTGAGAAGGCTGTTTGGGGACATCACGTGACAGGCCAGGCCCTCGAGTGTAATCCAAATGAGAAACCATGAGTTGCGCGGCCCTGTTGAGTGTTAGAACAAGGAGGAGATCGTGTAAGAAATGAGAGGTTATGGGCAGTGGTGGAATCAGGTTAGGAAGACTGAAGAGATTAGAATGGAATGGTGACGTGGAACTTAAGCCCTATTTTTCCCTTGGGACCCAAAATACAATTATTCATAGTATAATAACGAACCTGAGTATCATAATTTATTCTTCCTCAGACGCTCTAATTTGTGGCATATCAGTCTCTTCAAGTAAAACTTTTTTTATATCAACGCTCACGCTATTATTATCTTGTCACCCTTTCTACTTTAACAACTTTGACGTCAAATTTTTGTATCTCACCAGCTTTTATTCTCTGAGGAAGCGATTTCCACGATGTCGCAAAACGTAGGAAATTATTTTTCCTTCCTCATCGGAGTACTATATATATTTCCTTTATGCACCGGAAGACTGTTTCTTTTTTTATTCTCTACTGATCCTTATGGAGAAATTAACGCTACGTATACAAAGAAGAATTGTTCAGCCTCATCTCCTTTGAAGGCCTCTCCTTTAGGCTCTGAAATCACCTCTTTCTTTGTACACTGCTCACTTCTTACTTATTTTTTCAGTCATTCCTTGTCCTAAGACCTTCCTGGTCATAGTTCAATTTCCAGAAACTTTTTCATGTTACAAAACTTCTCACCAAAACTTAATAATCATAATGTAACTTCAGTCACCTTTTCATCGATCGTCACTATTCATCACATTTTTTGATTTCAGTAACAGCTACAATTCCTTTTGCAATATCTGACAAATCACTTTTAACTACCAAACCCTCATACAAGAGAAAGGAATAAGTTTGTAACTGTACAGTGTTGAGAGTGGCATCATCGAAAAGCGACCCTTCACTAAATATATAGAACTGGTTTTTTTAAGGATTTATTGATTTATTTTTCGTAATAGATTGACACTACATGCAGAGATATTGAGAAATTGGGAGTACTGGAGAGCAGTTTCACCTTAAACTTGAGACTTTTGACCAGTGCAAACTCATTATTTCCTGCGAAACTAATTTCAGAATTGTCGTATCGTATGACTAACATGTTAACCAGTGTTGGAATTCAATAGTTCACTATCTTCTCCCTCTATTAGTTCATTTATTGGATAATGCCACCACTAAGTGTTCATTCATTCTTATTTGATAGCTAAAAGTTTCAAATGAAAAAAATTAGTCTTCAAATTCCTAGAGAAATCTTTGACGCAGGTACAGATAGGAATCAAGGTATAACTGGTTCCATCCGTGGGCATTTATAATGATAATAATAACAATAATGATAAGAGAATTGAACTGAAATTACTCCCACTTCAGTATACCCCCTATATATGTATATATATATATATATATATATATATATATATATATATATATACATATATATATACATATATATACTTAGATCATACAAAGGATATTGATTGCTTTAAATGACGGATATCAGTACTGAATCATGATTGGTTAAATTATTAATAGATCATCAACATAACCTGTGAATACTCACTTCTTTTTCTTTTAGCAATCGTTTCCACATAAAAACATAACATTTTACTTTTTCTTAGTCAAAATCACTCAACTGAACTAAAAGAAAAGTATTCAGTTTATTTTTTATGATGATCAGAACAAAAATTGATATTGACAGAGTAGACTTGTTTGATTTGATCTTTGTTATGTAAGACAGTTACTCTTCTAAAATTTTGTTTAAATTGAACTGTCCTGCTTAATTTAAAAAGATCAATCAACGGCCTTGAAAGTTATGTCATATGAAAAATATAACATTTCAACATTTTTAAGGTAATATTTCTCATAGACTCATTACTGGAGAACCCTAGAGAGTCTGATAGCACTGAACTGTTGTTTCTTCCTTGTGTAGAACCCTCAGAAGTACTCACTCACTGTTTCCCAAGGAGCGAACTCAGCATACAGCTCCTACAGTGAACGCGTCAACCACTCAGCAACTGGTTCTAGGTTAGGAGTTTCACATTTTCCTACTTCTGTCAGTTCACGATATAGCGCAACTATCCACCAAAAGTCTTCAGTCACCAGCAGACTTATCTCACAGGTCACAGATGCTCATTTGAACTTTAAGATACCCATTTCAGAGCATGCCATTGATAAGCACTATACCGTTGTGTATGATGGAGGTTAATGAGAATATAATTTTTAAGGTAGTTTCCATCACTAAATGATATCTGTTGGAAAACCAATGAAGGCCTAGGAGCCTTGAACAATTATTTCATCCTGTAAAGTAAGAAATAATTCGAGATGAATACTGCGAAGTCCGCATGAGAAACCATGACCTACGGGGTAGATCAGTCGAAATGAAAATGGATGTCAGCTGAAGACTATGGTGGATAGTCTCGTTATACAGTAAACTGACAGAAGAAGAAAATCAAGAGACATTGTACCCAGACCCAGTGGTTAAGTGACTAACGCTTTCTCTGTGAAACTTGAAGATCCTATGTATTTTTGAGATGAATGGGGATTTTTAATTTAGAAGTAGTATTCATCATGGACTGACATCAGTTGGGGAACCATTGAAAATCTGAGAGCACTGGACAGCTGTTTCATCCTAGTATGGGACTCCTCAACAGATTCTATGTTTGTTCTTTGAAATAGTCGTGGATGCCTACTGATTAGTGACGGCGTCCGACTACGTTGACTCAAGTATATGACCTCATAATCGTTAGACGGAGTTCGATCAATTAAATCATTTTATCTTTTCAGGGTTTATGAGATCTTGTAGTGTTCAAAGTTTGTTTCGTAGTGAGTTTGTAAGTTTAAATGTCACTTTAGTTTCAGCTTTGTTAAGAGTCAACTTCTTGAATTATATTTCTTATATGGCAGTGTTAGGGTGGCTTTAAGTTCTCATTTCTTGAGGTTACCGTTACAGGTTTTGTAAATTATATGTGTCAACGTTCCTCATTCTTTTCTCTGAGTTCAATATACATTTCTGGATTACTTTATGAGAATAAATATTAAGCAGCAACCTTTCATTTGTATATCTTATCTTCTGACATCGATTTTCTGTCCTAATACTTGGCTATTTAGCTCTATTATTAGATTGACTGACTGACGAAATCAACGTACAACTTGGCACATAGGTGCATCGGCTTAAGTTGCTACACTTCACAGTAGTAAATAAAAAAAACAGGTGGATAGAAAAAGACTAATATCAAAGTAAAAAAATGGTGTAGAAGAATAAACAATCTGAACATAAAGGAAGTGCAGATTTTCAAGCTTTAGAAGATGTCAAAGAGTGAATACACCTGTGCCATTGTGACTGATTTTCAGCCATGTCACAAAGATTCAGTTCTTAACCACCTATGGATTTCGTCTCGGCCAACACAACTAGGCAGTTAACATCGCCCCACACCACCCAGACCAACAGTCAGAGACTTCATTGACTGAAGATACATTTTTCTCTGGTCATGCTGAACCTTCTTCCCACTTAGTCCAACTTCCCCCAACATGGCACATCGAGGTAGGCGGTGACTCAACATCTCAGTCGACTAGGATTCACAAACTCATCAGTCAACTTGCCTTTCTTACCAAGTATTGTTCGCCTGACCTTAACATCACCGACACGGTGATCCCTACCCAACGCCACTCGGGTTGATGCAACTGTTTAAGTGACGTGATCTACATATTCCACCACTTCACTGCCTATCATCAAATTTGAACTAGTTGCAGCAGACCAGTGCTGGAACATCATGGTACATTTGACAGATGCTGGCGAAATGAATTTCAAACATACTCATATTTCCGCTCAAAGCCTTCAAGGAACTCATCAGTTTGCCAGCTTCTTCGCTTACTAAGACGATGTCATTTTGCATACTCTAAGTATACCAGATGACCTTTAGGGAGTAGATGAATCCCTGTGAAGTCGGACGTACCTAAGGTTGTGTCTTAGTACATCTGTCAGAAAGTTGAATAGAAACGATGACAGCGTATGCTCCCGGCGGATACTACAAGCTGTCACCAATTAGGATAACAAATCTCCATGATTCCTTACACGGCTGCTTTCATATGCGTTACATACTTGTTCTTTACTTGTTTCACAGCTAGTCAGTGCCATTTCTCCTCTCGGTATACAGAGTCAAATGCCACCTTTAGGTCAGGAAATATAGCGAATATCAGTCGCCAATGAGTATGCTTCTGTTTGACAGCCTGTTGAAGAGTCAAGGTTTGATCGATACACCCATGTCCAGCTCTCTTTTTGAATTTTAAAAAGTTCCTATGGGGAGATATAACCCCTATGGCTAACCAAGTAAGGAGTGGGGACTGTTGCCAATCGATGAGGATGAATGATGGTATATAACGAATGGGTATAAGTAGGAATGTGTAGACTATTAGACTTCCACCCACAGACACCTAATTGGGTCCGAAGATCATGCGCTGGTTCCCTCATGAGATCAGGGATGTATGCTCCTGAAGGTTATCGAACTAAACAAAAACAGCTGTTTAGTTCTCACAGGTCCGGAGCGGTTCTCCAGCTTTTGTCATTCCATGAGGATACCGTAATGGTCTATAGACACTTACTTACTTTCGTTTCTAGAGATTTGGGGTGCATCTATGTTTGACAGGATTGGAAATTTGAAATTCAACAGAAGTTCGAAGACAACTGTATATAGAACCATCTTAGGTAACCAGATAGAACCTGCTGTCGCTTAAAAAAGGTGTTCTCGACTCTTTACCAAAAGAACTTGTTTGTGAATGCTGAGTTTTTCCATTTTGTAGGACCGTGATTAATTGGTTTGTCTGCCCGAAAATCAGTAAATGCCTCTTTTCATCTTTTGGAAGAACTCATTCCCTGAGCTTTGCATCCATGAATACCTAGTTAAAATGACAAAAGATTCCAGAGTAATTTCCGTTATAGTTTTAAATAAACTGCACAACAAAGGAATAGTTGCAAAATAAAGTATAATTAGGTCATAAGGGGATTATCATCCAGAGTGATCGACTCTTTACGTTAGCCATAACAAAGAAAACTGTTCCACATTCTTATTTTAAAGGCATAAAGATGGTTTAGATTTTGAATTGCAAGTCCTTCAGCTTTATCCAGATACCTTAACCTTACTCCTTTCGAGTTACTTGGTGACAATTTTTACGAAATTTTGAAGGATCTATGGAAGGAGGCAAATGTCCTGAGTTTATATAGTATTCTGTAACGGTGATACAGAAGCGTTTCTGTTCTTTTCTTGTCGACCAGGCTGGATAGTGTTCATGAACCTGTTACACAAGCTGGCACGTGGTATGGTCGATTTACTTGCTTCTATATGAGCAGGTAAACTGATACACACATTGACGTGTACCAATGCTTATCCGACGTATATCAATGAATGAGCTTCTGGCGAGAGAATTTGGTCCCAAGATTGGCATTGTCCTGTTTATGGATCTTGATGGTCATTTCCTATGGATGTCCACTATCTTATCCCCTTTGAAATTGATGTCTAGTCGTGAAATCTTTTTACGAGCAGTATATAACCTTTTCTTGGCGTTAGTCGACCTTAAATCTTTGCCCATAAATTTCAGTGGGTATCAATTTCCATCAGATTTTATTACAGATTCTTTAGTTTATCATCGAATGTATTGTTATTATTATTTGTCTCTTGGGTTCCTAGTGGAACATAGGGCTTCAGTAGCACGTCTCCATTCTACTCTGTCCTCTGCAATCTTTTGAACCTAGCTCCAAGACTGCCCACAAGTTCTCTCTATCGAACATATTCGTTGTACATATTTTTGGTATTCTTGAGGAGAAGGATTCTGCAAGATACCTCTTTCTACTTTAGGAAACATAACTTTTAAAATTAATAAACCGCCTATTCTAAGTGATCTATACGAAAATGGATTTCTTGACTGAATTGTTGTCTTTTCTTTGGATCTGGACATCACAGAAATAGAATTTCTTGTTAGACTCTACTACTAGATTGATGAATAAAATGAGAGGTCAGAAATGTATGGGCGGATGAGAAGAAGTTATATGTCGGAAGCAAGGTGGAAGAAAAGATTTTGGTAGTAAAATTTTCAAACCGGTCACATCCATTACAAATCAGATAGCTGGAAAAATTATTTTGAATACAGAGTTTAGGCTTCAAAGTACAACTTGACTTTCATAGCCTAAAGAAATTCCAAATGTGCAGCCTTCATGAGGTTTGTTAGAGCTTTATAGATGAAATCTTAGGTGTTTTTTGCATTTGCATCAATGAAATATCCTAGGACAGAGGTTTAAGGTCCTTATACCCCTGCAGGTACGTCCAGAAAGAGAAAGCGAGTATGGTCCACATACCTTACTATAGAGAAGTAAGTGATAAAAGCACATAGAGGTGGCCTAAGGAAGTCACCTTATCCTTAACGCATAATCGACTCAATGGGTAGGTGGAGGAAGTTAGTATGACTTTGACATTTATGGTCTTTCAGAATAAGCATACCAAACGGTTTCCTAATGTTCCTGCTGATGAGTCTTTTTTTAAACTGAAAGTTCACAAAAAGAAGTATCGTAGGAACTGAGGGACACTGTAGTTTGCCTCTTGGATATGATCTCTTTTTATTCTACTGAAAGATCAAGAACAAGATTATGAAGTGTTGCAATTTTATAAGTTTAAGGTCTTATTCTTTATTTCAATGGAAAAGATGATGGTCTCATTCACTTATGATAATTATTTAGCTGATGAAATTGTCTGGAATTGGCATGAAACAAGATTTAAGCTTTTCACAGAGGGCAGAATAAAAATTTAAAATTCATCACATAAACGATGACTGTTTTGTAAACAGTTAGTTTGTAGAGAAGTGATTAACTTTGAAGTGAATTGGAATCGTCTACATCATCACTGAAAGCCAGATAAGATCACAATGTTATTCCGTTCTATCTTCGGACATTTTAGCAGTGCATACCCACAGGATGAAATCGTAGACTGTCACCTGTCATGGGGCGCATATCACTATTTAACTATTGAATCAAGCCCGAAAGGGGCACTTTTTGAAAGTGATATCACGATGTTGTAGCTGGATTGTAATTCTTTTTTCATCGAAGAATATTCTTTCTAACTTGTTAATTGATGCCAACGAAATATCTACATATAACATAGAAATTTGGGCAGTTGTTCTATTCACACATGCAACGCCTCAGTAGTATTCTATATTCTCAGTCTTTTCAAGTAAAAAGTATTCATTCAGTAGCATAAATGTTTTATGTGTACTTTGTGCGCAAACACTACTATAGGCCTTTTTCTATGATATGTTTTGACTTACACTTCCAACATCGGTCCTACAGACGGCTTCAAGCTCAGTGTGAAAAGCATGCTTTTGTCCATCAATCACTGATATTATTATTATTATTTATTCCATGGGTTCCTAATGGAACATAGAGATTCAGTAGCACGTCTCCAGTGCACTCTGTTCTCTGCAAACGTTTGAACCTGGTCCTACGACAACCCAGAAGCTCTCATTTCTTCCTCGCACGATCTTCTCCATGTTGTCACCCTCGCCTCGGACACCCAACTCGTCGCTTTCCACCCAGGTCCCACTCGACACCCTGGCCTCGCGCGTGATGTCCCCAGTTGGCCTTCTCAGTGTATGCCCAATTCATCTCCACTCTCTTCTGCTGCATATTTATTGAGTGATAGTTTCTTGGTTGGTTCTTTAGCAGGCCAGAGTTCCTTGTTGCTTATTCTTTCTGGTCATCTGATCTTCAGTAACAAGCCAGCGTAGGCGGTTGTTGATGAATGTCTGTAGTTACAGTTGGTGTTTCTGTTCTATTTATTTCTACTAAAGAAATAAATTTCGTAAAGTTTTGACAGCATTTTTAAAATTCTTAATAACTTAGTAGTTGTAAATTGTAGATGGACTTGTTTGTGTCACTACCGTGATCAAACTCCCAGTTCAAGCTTTACATGGATATCACTTTATACATCAATCTTAGCTTAGTTCTCATTGCGTTTTCATATGCATAAAACCCTTTTTAGTCTTAGTATTTAGATCAAAGCATGAAGAGCAGTCTATTTAACAATAAATGGGGTTAACTAGATATTCATATTGAAATCAAGAATGTTGCAAATAGAATGAAAGTGAGATAGACTTACCGGAATATATAACCAATCCCTTCGGGACCGTAAGAAGCTGCAAACCACACCGCGATATTAGGGGAACTAAGTGATTAAAACTAGAGTTAAGGACTGCGAGGGAAATGATACTTTAACTGAAGAATTGTATAAAAGTCAACAATTCAGGCCAAACACAAGAAATTTGATACATCTAACAGAACAGATCACGCTATGCCTTACTATGCGTAAAGTATGCAGTGTAACTTTCTGTAGATTAGCCTCTAACTCAAAAACTATGAATGATAGAGGAAAATGTTCTGGCTAAGCAGTACGTTTCTCAGCGTTGAATCAACTTGGCTGGCTACGAAGAAAGTGACCTTCAGAAAAGCTTCACCTTTCCGGTTAACTGCGAAGGAAAACGAAGAGCACTTCATTAGATAATATTTTGAACGGAACACATTTTCTTCAATAAAAGTTTGGACCGAGGCTGGATTCGAAGCAGTGACTACTAGGTTTCTGGCCACTCTAATTCCAGCCTAGTTGAGAATACTATGTAAAGTTTCTGATATCTCTCTCGTAAATGATAACACAAAAAAGGACTTGAACTTCTTCCTTCTTGTATATTCAGTCATTCTTCATACTCACAATTATAATGATACTTCGTTTCTTTTTGTGTTCTCGTGGATTTCTAAGTAAACTCTAGAGGGTACTTATTACTTAATAGTGTTTCTTTTATATGTTTCAGTTCCTTATTTAAGTTTCTGTATTGACTAGTGAACCATCAAGCCATGTTATTTCAACAATCAACTAAACTTTACCTTAACTGATATTGGATGAGATGACTAGAAGTTTATATGCCAACAGAAATTTTCTAAGATGTGTCTAGATGATAAGTTTCCCTGAGGATCTATGTCCTCATTCTAGATGGTTGTTTACAATGACAAAAGTGTAACCAAGACCTTTTGTAGACCACCTATCCTCAAGAAATACAAAATATTAGTGATATACTTCACTATAAACCATCATATCTTGTTCAACGAAAATTGAGGATAAGTGATATCACTTGGATTTCAGTTGCTTACCATCTTTTCTCCGTGTTAATTGTAAAGCTTTGATCACCGATAAAATGGATAACATTCCTGGTTTAATGAATAACATGGTGGAGATCATTTATTTTGTCAAGCTGAATAAAAACTTATTTCAGGTCCCTTCAAAAAATAGGTACACTTACCTGGACATAAATATGTCGGTATAGAACTATATGTGTATGCTTACTCATAACAGTGGCTAGTCTTCGCCTATAGTGACTTTAATAGGCTTGAACTGTTCTTAATACTTAGTTTATAGATATACTGTCACCTTTCAGTAGGCCATCTTTATAATTGTAGAAAGAAAAATAATTTTGTCATTTTCCCTTCTATACTGCTTAAATGTGTAATGCATGAAGGTTGTTTAAACATGGAGTATTTTACGTTCGCTACCAATTTTCTTTTGAAGGGAACTCCCACTGTTTGCTTAATCGTATATATGTGTGTGTGGAAATGTCCCATCTGTCCATATCAGAATTCTTACGAGACAGGTTATGAAGAAACAATACAAATCTCTCAGCCTACAAAATATCAATAAAAATCTACGCTTATCATATAATTATTTTCATATAACTCTTAAGGCTCTCCTCCTTATTTATAAACCAAAGCATTTTTGATATATAGGGGACTGAAGTACTGCGAATAAGTGGTGAACTAGTTACTCTATAAACTGTGATTAAACTTATGAAACTGTGTAATGTGATCTTCATGTCATCATTGACAACTTGCTTTATCTTCGCTGGCTATAGAAAAGCACATGGAAAAGTATGCTTAAAAAAGTTTTCAGTAGTAGATGAGATAAAAATACACAAACTGTTATTACTGTATGTTAATATATTTATAATTCTCTGTTGTCACATTGGATCGAATTGTTCAATCTCTGTTGACATACGGGCTCCTACGCGTATGCTTCGATGTTGCCTGAATATTTATTATGATAATTTGCTAGGTTGTTACTAGCAGAAGAATCCAGAGGAATCGTCATAAGTTATCATCATGAGTATTCAGGAAATACCGAGTCATTTGAATAGGATCCGATATATCAAAAGTCAGATACAGTAAACCAACGCAGAATTACAAATATATCAACAGATACTAATAACTGGTACCCCTTGTAGGGGGGGGATATTGTGCCTCAGCAGCCAGGTGGGTAGTGCTTTGGCGTTTGAATTGATGGGCACGAGGTTCAAGTCTTATTAGGAACAACATCACCTACTGATGTGCAGGTACATCCGGCTGATGGGTCCTAAGTAGGACGAAATGGGCCTCATAAATCCCTCTGCTTAACACAACCAAGTGACTTATGTACGGACTATACTTATCATGTAATAGAGAAGGCTATTTCATTGAAAAGCTTTTATTCAAATAATTCTAGTAAAAACAGACCATAAATATACACAGAAACTGAGGCGAGTGAAAAGAGCGATAACAAATCGTTTTCGAGAAGGTAAAACAAATCTTCTAGAATATCACACAGAAATAATAAAATAGTAATAGTTTAGCCTAATTTTGAGGGAACATGTAAAGAAAAGAATTGAAATATTGTATATATATATATATATATATATATATATATATATATATATATATATATATATATGTACACTGTAGTATATACTCTCTGGAGATAAGAAGAAAACTGTTCGGCATTCTCCCTTAGGCGAAATGATGAAACAGTGACATTTATAACATGTATGAAGGCGTTAAAAACTAATTGAAATATATAAATCCACAGCAAATCAACATTGACTGCCGAAATAAGATGCCTATTGACTGAGTCAACTGTTTTATAAATATCCAATACCACCAGTTAGCTGATATTACAGGAATGTCAGTCAGAGAGCAAACATCACCAACTTTTTGACTGGTAGGCATAAGAAGGGAATGATTATTTGTCATAGCGGAAGCAATGCTAACAATATTACTATGATTATTATTAATATTACCGCTAGTAGAGGTAGTAATAGCAGCACCAACATCGATACTACTAGCATCAGTGCTCCTAGTAGTCAAATTCTGATCCAATGAAAGTATATTAGAACAATGAAAAGTATAATCATCTCCTAAAATTATCAACTGTGGATTTAAATATTTTATGACTAGTAGACAAAATTCATTTGTAATTAAATTAATTAATAACCAAATGAAAAGTTTTGATTTAATAATTTGATATAGAAAACATTTTACCATTAAAAGTGGTATGCATAGCAATTCAAGAAAGTTTTCTATTATCTCTAAACAAACTGTTGAGATAACAAAATATTTTAGAAATAATATTTCATGCTGAGAAGTTTGATGATGTTGATTGGATAGTTTCTGTGTAGACGGAATCAGTGTAGTAGTTGAAGTGATTTTCTTCAAAGAATATGCTATATGATGAAAATGTTGATTGTATAAATTAGTAGCCTGAAAAAATACTTCCATAATTTGTATTAAATTAAAACATATTGAACCAGTTAATTGAAATAAAAGCAGAAAATAAAGTAGATTTGTTTTAAACCAATTAAAATTCTTTAAAAGTATGCGCGGATAAACTGAAATTCGTTTTGATTGCAAATGATTGAATAAATAAACTAATATAATGATTTGTAAAACTGTAGATAATAGAATAAAAAAATGACTAACATAGCAAAGTAGAATTTGTAAATAGTCATCTAAGTGATAAGAAAATAAATGTATACTTAATAAGATTATTGATAATATACTAAGTATACCAAAGAGATAAGGTTTTTTAAAGTGGAAGTAATAATAATAATAATGATAATTTAATTTCGATGTTGTTCGGGTATTTGTAAGTCCATCAATGGATCTGGTTGATTAATAGATGATGGAGATGAATAATCTTCTTTCTCCCAGTGAACAAGACGATTTCTTTTAGGTTCATTAATCTCGGCATCTAGAATTACTCTGACCAATTTCTGAGTGTTCCAATTAATCCATAATAAGACTATTAAGCATTTAAAAAAATGAGTAGGTAAAAAGGAAAATATTAAACCCAGTCAACATGCTTTATGGTACTTTGTAGTGAATGACACTGAGGAAAGGAAAAAAGAACCATACCATTTGATGAATTTAGTATCCAATTTTTACTTAAGTAAATTTGTGAGTTGGTTAGACTCAATCAGTAGGAAACTCAGCTTGACCTAGGTTTCATGCTTATTGCCACTCGTCAGTAAAGGAGTATCTGCAACCTTCACGGAAATGATATTCCATTTGAGATACAAACCTGCATCAGTCAGTATAATAGTCAGCTCCATTACCAGCGAGCTACTGAAGCAGCTTTCGACCTACAGTAGGAGTGAATTATATACACTGATTGATCACTCCAACCAACTAACGTCTATCAAAGTCCACTGCAATGAGAAACCTGTCAGCTTGGTACCTACACTACGCAAAGATCAATAGAATTCGATCAGCCGTCAGGAGTAGATTACAAGAAAACGATTTCTCTCTGGTTACCAATCAGTGTAAAGGTGCATCTCACTACCTTGATCAGTAAACATTCATCAAGTCAAAATGCAGTATATTCTTTATTGCTTTTCAACTGTTTCAACTAGAAGAGTGAATTTCATTTTATTCTGATAAAGATAAACGAGTTTAGTGTATTAGACGACAAAGATAGTCAATTGAAGTTTCTCTTTACATAAAACTGACCATATTTTAAGTCAGAAAGAAATTAATCAACTGTAGAGTTTTAAAATATAGCCAATATGCTTACCTATATAACAACAACCTAACAAACGCTTACATAAAACAAATGAAGTAAAATGTAAACGGTGAAAATGTATCAGAACAATTTGTATGACTAACTTATTGTCAACAACCGATTTGAAGTATCAATAGGATGAAAATTATTCAAGAGAATTATAATGGTAGCAGGGTTATAGATTAGCTGAATAGTGAAATTTGTGAAATTTTTAACAGGTCATTACATAATCAACAGTAGTGATTGACATCAAACGTAAATGATTGTTTGTGTTAAGTATCTTATTGTTAATGATAATAATTAGCAATAATAAAAGGAAGAACAAGATGGCTAAACAGCAATAACAATTGAAAAAAATGACGAGAACACCTGTAATAATGGTAATCGTTTGTGAGATGAGCGTAGGATAAGGTCATTATCAGATTAGAATTTCAATCTAAGTGAAAATTTCATTTTTCGGATGTCTTGTTGAAACGGAGACAGCGTTGTCACTACCGGAGACCGATCTACAGGATGTTGAGACGGAATGGTAAATATGCGAATATTCACAGCTGAACACTGTTCAATAAAAACGATAAACTTATTTACTCTTTGTCATCAAGAATCAAAAGAATTTGGGCGACTGACACTAACAACGATCAGTTAAGAAACTCCGATAAAGTATAATATAAAATACTATATCCATCCAAATTCATTGAAAAACACCTAAACAAAGATGATATGGAAGCATAGATTCTGAAGAATCAAATGGAAGCAGTCAGAAGGAAGCCCTGGACTTAGGTTTCGCACTTGTTGACACTCGTCAGCAAGGCGTATCTGCAACCCCAACGGAATGGATATCCCACCTGAGATTCAAACCCACATCAGCACGTAGGACTAAACAATGTGAATTTGGTAACCTTTCAATGACTAATCAGCATGTTTAATCCAGTCCTGCAGGAGGTCAGTTACGACCCGGGTAGATCAGTGGTAAAACACTGACTGCAACACGTGGTGACTGGTGTTTGAATCTCAGGCAGGACATCGGTCCCATCAGGGTTGCAGATACACCTTGCTGATGAGTGTCATCAAGAATAAAATCTAAGTTTAAGACATTCCGCTTACTGCCTCCATCCAACTATCATCGATCAAAGGGCATCACGATGCTGAGCTGTCGAGTCTGGTAGCCAAAATCCAAGATGATCGAGAGAATTCAATCACCACATAGGACTAGACAGCATGAAGTTGGTTACCTACCCTAAGGGGAACAGTCACTGTAAATTTTCAAATCGTTGAGGAGCACATATCACTCTTTTAATCTACAGACCAGGTTCTCTAGTTGAGAATTTCTTCGAAGGTGTGGTAAGAACCAGTTGCAGCTTTTAATTATTTCAGTATGTGTCTAGAAACTAACTTGCTTCCGTGAAGCTAGTTATATAGGTTGCAGAAAGCATGCACTTTCCAAACGTATCTCCGAGTATTCTTGCACATAGCTGTCAAGAGGAGAATACGAATCGATTAGCACTTCAATTCTTCAACATTTGTTCTACTGTAGGTACAGATCCACTAAAGCCTTCATTAAATGTCATCCAAAGATTCAAAAGGAATTGCTCATAAGGAGTGGAATGTCAAAAATTGTCTAGGGTAGAAGTACTGAGATTCATCACTTAAAGCTTGAACCTTGCGTGAGTTATCTTTCCATGATCGCAACCCTTCAACATTATTTTTCCTTTCCTTCCACTGATTTTATTATAATTTAATTAGTTCAGTATTATAACGTTTATTAGAACCATTGGATTTTTCTTCACCTTATCTAATATCGTTCAAGTGGACAATGAGCCATCGGGTTTCACACCCATTAATAAGTTTCATCATATCAAACTCTTTACTTTTCTTGTTATTTTCACTGTTTGATTGATCAATAGACAACTCCACTCAACACCACTCTAACAATGCATTCACACACCTTATTATTCAATAGTGGAATGTTTTATATTCGTGGTGTATACACCTATATACGATTGTATCCCTTTCGAAAACGACATTGTTGAAAGAAAAAATCTCTTTCGCTGAATTACCGCTTCTTTTCTTTTTGACTTAATCAGTATCTCCTATTGTTTAACGTTCGCCAATTATTACCGTATAGCTAGTCTATACTTCAGCTACTGGTGTAATTTCCTCAAATAATTTTCACACTGTCGATACTTTGAGGTCAATAATCAACCGATTGGTCACGGGAGTGCACTGCTGTGACTAATCAATACATGTAATCCAGTCCTACAGGTTGTCGATCGCAGCTTGAGTAGCACAGTGGTAATGTCACTAACTACAACACTGGGTGATGCGGATTCTTAATCCAGGCTGGATGGACATCAGTTCCGTCGAGGTTGCAGGTACGCCTTGCTGACGAGTGCAAAAATGTATGAAACCTAGAGCTGGGGCTTCTTGTTGACTGCCTCCAACCATCTAAGGTCAATAGTCTGTTATGCGACACTTTATCACCGAAAGACCGGGATTTTATTTTGTATTCTGAAGTGGCTGTAAATTAGTGTACATTCTTCGATAAGGAATTTCATTGCAAAAAAATATCTATTCGATTAAACTACTGGTTTTCTGAATTACTAAACTGGATTATTTAGTGTGTTGAATTATTCAGAGGCAGTTTTGTCTATTCAATTACCACTAATTTTATCTTAAAGTAGCTTTGTATAACACATAATAAGTTAGGTAATTTTTTCAAATCTGGAAGAACCATTTGTCCAAGATAATAAAATTTAATGTTTTCTTAGTATCGGTTCATGATAGGATGGTAAATCATTAGGAAATCTAACAAGCAAGTGCATGAATTCAACCTTGATAGACTTCATTGCAGCTAATAAACAGATTATAAACGAATAATAGTCCCACTATAGCTGGTTTAAAGCTCCATTCACGAAAAGTTGTTTATAGAATAGAATAGAATAAGATTTCTGATTGGATTTATAGGTTCCATTATAAAGTATCACTTTTAAAACTTCAAGATGAAAGGCAGAATAATGAATTAAATTGCATACTTATGGAGAGAAATTCAATTTTTATTCATAATTGAACATAAATACAATAACTAACAGATCTGTTAGTGTTATGCCCTAATTTTTGTTACATTTGTATACCTTAGATATTATTTGGTGAGTGGCATAATAAAAAACTTAGAGAATATCATCATTTTCATGACTCTAAATACAGTAGTATTCCATTTAAAGTTGTCGTTTATACTTTAGCTCACTGAATAATTCCTTCCACGAATTGATCTCAGAGGATTTTGACAAGATAATTATTCTTTGAAATTCATGAAAAAGCTACAAACAATATACAATGACATATGTATTACTGTGGAAGCTAAAAATAGATCGTATAGATTGATGCATTTATTTAACTAACTTATTTCATTGAGCTTCAGGCTGATAATCAGACATAGCTGGATAAAATTCAGCTGTCGAAAATGGCTTCGATCTACAACCCAATTATTATAATATTATTATTTGTCCCTTGGGTTCCTAGTAAACATACGGCTTCAGTAGCACGTCTCCACTCCACTCCCCTCTCTGAAATCTTTTCAACCTGGCTCCACAATGCCCACAAGCTCTCATTTCTTCCTCACACCATCTCCGATGCCCAACTCATCGCTTCCCATCTGGGTTCCACTCGAGGGCCTGGCCCGGCAGATGATGTCCCCAGTTGGCCGTCTCAGTGTATGCCTTACCCATCTACACTTCCTCCTGCATATTTCTTGGGCGATAGGTTATTAGTTGGTTCGTTCCCAGACCAGAGTTCCTTGTTGCTTGTTCTTTCTGGCCATCTGATCTTCAGTAACGAGCCAGTGTAGGCAGATGTCGATGAATGTCGGTGGTTTGTTGGAAATCCCTTTCGTAATGCACAAGGTCTCTCAACCATCACACAGAAGCACTTGGTGTTGAAAATCTGGATGTTGTTCACGCTTTGTGCTGAGTGAAGTGGAGTAGGTCTCCACACTGGTTTCAGGTTAATGAACGCCTGTTTAACTTCTCCGATCCTGGCTGCTTTGACGTCCTCATCTGTGCAGCCACCTGCAGTTGAAACGATGCTCCACTACTTAGATAGGTTAAAGGGGCTACTTTATTTAAGTTCCTCATGTTGATGATGATTGGAACTTGTTGCTTTTGGTGTTGGTTGGGTATCTTCATCACCTCTGTCTTCTCTACATTCACTTGAAGTCCCGTCTTCGCTGCCTCTTCTGTCAACTTGTTAGTTTTCGGCTGTAGATCTTCGAGTTTGTGTGACATTAGACATAAGTCATCGATGAAATCTAAATCTTCTAGGTTCTTTTCTGCGGTCCAGCGTTTCCTCCTCTTCTCGCTCCTCTCCGTTTGTTGCATGATTCAGTCCACCACAATTAGGAATATCATGGGTGGTAGTAAACAGCCTTGTTTTACTCCTTTCTTCACTTCAAAGGCATCACTGAGCTTCCCATTGTGAATCACTTAGCATGTGGCGTCTTCATATAGTTGTTGAATGAGATTGATAAAGGTTTATGGCACTGAGACCATAGTGTCGAAGCAGTTGCCTAACAAATTACTTGTCTGTCGACACTGTCAAAGGCCTTTTCAAAGTCAATGAATTTGAGATTGAGGTTGAGGTAGAGGGGTGACTACCATTCTGTGCTCTGTTTTATGGTGATGGGAAGCGTTGCAATTTTGTCCACACATGATTTGTACTTCCTGAATCCAGCGTGTTTGGGTCGTAGTTTTGAATCCAGCGCATCTTTTAGCCTCTCCAGGATGATGCGACTTAATATTTTGTTTGCGGTTGACAGGAGCGTGATTCCCCTCCACAACCCAATTTTAATATAAAAATGCACACATATATTAGAATAAGAGTAATATGGATTAAATCGTAAGCTTACCCACGATGAAAATATGCGACTGTGCAACGGCGTTGAGAAGGTAAGCATTTGGGTTTCGATTCACTTGTAGAGTCCAAAATTTAGCAAAATTTTCTGCGACAAAATAAATTTCGAAACTTAATATACTGATGCTATTAAAATAGTGCATTATTTCAGGGAAAAAAGTTTAACTTAATTTCCAATATTTCATTTTTGAAGCATACAATCACTCAACTACAAAGAAATAAATCACTTTAAATTGAGCTACTCACTGACGGTTAGTAGTATAAAATTGAACAAAAAAGTTTAAAATGTTAAAACGGACAATTTAGACAATGGCGCATAAATTGTATCTGTCGCCAACGAAATTGCAACGTATTTTCAAATTAATAATGAAAAAACCTATTTCGTTACACTATCTTGGAAACTGCTTGCTTATCAATAATCTGGGAGTGATACCTGGGTCACATGGTAGGATATTATTCCACATATCTTGAAATGGTAAAAAATATTCGAAACTCGTGGATGATTTTGGTTGCTTTATGTACTCTAAGCTGAGTGATTCAACGATGAAGCTTTTATTGTCTATCTATACAATATCATCAGCACGAACTTCAAGGTTGAGCGAAAGAAACCAACCTTTTCAAACAGATCAAAAACAAATGACGCTCAAATAGTCTAGTAATATCACGTAATATAGCGTCCCTTACTGTTAAAAGTATCTTTATTCTAATGTGTACGAAATTAAAAACATATGGATCATTAATTAAGGTTCTGTCATAGGTACATCATCTAAGCCAACAACTAATCACTGACAATTGTTATATTCAAGTAGTACAGTAATTATACAAGTCATTCTCCTATATTTGCTATTATAGGCGTGGTTGACAGAAAATGAATAGGTGTCATGTGTTTGAATTGTTCTGAATGAAGCCCAAAATATGGATGACAATTTGTCCAATCTGTTTTCGTTTTACTACTACTACTACTACTATTAATGATAATAATTAATGATAATCACAGTAAGGTTTAACAAGAGCCTTGGTTTCATTTAAAATATACTGCGTTTTTAAGAATAATGTACGTAAATAAAGCAACTACCCAAATAATTGTCAGGTCTGCTTAAATCGCTACAAAGCACATGTTTTGAACATTAGTCTTGCGATGATCGTCCATTTTAAATCCTCTTTTTTCAAAAGATTATATTCTTACGTTTTGAAGTGGAACACCACATGAAAAGATGACTACATTTGTGGCTTAAACATTGATATAGAATGTTTCTAGCCCTGAGTTAGGGCTTACATTGTTTTTTTATCTGAATCACATAAGATCACATAAGATTCCTTCGTCACTAATGTTGAGTAGCTTAAAGCAAACGTATGAATGTCAAAACTATGTCAGAAGTGTTTGATTGCCTAAGAAAGGATATACTCGAAATAACTTAGCGTGTACATTCTTATAGATTATCTAAGAAAACTGAATGAAACCGACCTAATCAGGAACTTACAATTTTATTACTTATTGAAAATACACCTTCTTATTACGCTAAGTGATATGATGCAAACTTATGACTACAAAATTTGCAAGAACTTTGGAAGTTTCAGTTTCTTCAAACTAACAGTCACCAGCGTTTTGGTCCAAGCTTATTCAGAAGAAGCTTGGAGCAGACTTCGGAGGGAAATGTCGGAATCACTTCGTTTCAAACCCGCTGTGACTTACACAAATACAATCTATGTCTAATAGTAACCTTTTACTCACCGCCTAATATTTGCCATACTATACGATCAAAGTTTATATAAAGTGGAATAATCTATAACTTCCATTTTAGTCTGGTTATTAGATGTATCACACAGTAAAGCAGTATGACTTACTGGATAACGTTCTGAACATAATTTTTTTATCTATATCGGGTAATTCCATAGCTTTAAGACACCAAATAGGTGCAGTAGGAATGGTTCTGTACCTGTTTAAGATCTATGCAAAATTTTACTACCGTTATCACAAAGAAGAAGAGAAAATTAAAGCCATTTCTAATTATGCCTCTAAGTTGTGGAATTACCTTACATGAATATGTACAACAAATTATGTCTGAAGCATAATGTGATAGAAAAAACTGCTTCACTATTTAACAAATCTCATAGAAAGACTAAAATGGAATTACATACAGTCTACCAAAGTGTCTAAGTTGCACTTTTATTATAATTCACTAAATTTTGCCATAGTAAGGAGACAAGAAACCTTAGAAGATAAAACGTCTGATAACAAAGAGTAAGTCAGAGCTAACTATACGTAAAGTTTTTATTGTATACCATGTAGTATACCCAGGACTTATAGAAATCATCAACTTTATAAAACGAAATCAGAAGGAATCTTGTTGCCGAAAGCTGATTCTTTGCGAAGAAACAAGTTTCTATCGGCATCATATTTACTTCGGTTATCCTCGAAAGAAAGGACTTAATGTGTTCTGTAATCAGTGTATCAACAATGACACTTGTTAGTTTATTGATACTTGTGGTTTTCCTATGCTACACTACATAAAATTGCTCAATCCCTGTCGGCAGATAGGCTTACTTCCATGAGGAGGCCTCGATATCACCTTAGTTTACTTGGTGGAGTCCAGGGGCGCATTCTATCGCAGTTGAGACTAGTCAGATCGATATATTTGCACTCAAATGATGATGATGCGGGACTCAAACTTATTGCCCATCTCTTAAAACGTGAAAACGCTATTCACTTGGCCACTGAGGTACAATAGACAACTCTTGTGTAAAGGGTATGAGTCATTTTTATCTACTGGTGCATATAATTTCCCGTTGCTTTGCTTGGTCAGCGTCTGTCACCAAATTGATCCCATAAAGTAAAGTATAACATGTTTGCAGTTCTCATTATGCCTGATAAACCTACTATTCCTGTTGTTTGTAACTGACATGTAGTCAACTAACAAATAGAAAGCTGATGTGGCCACTTAATCACATTTCTGCTTGTAGGGTAAAACTTGAGTGCTCAAATGAGTTAGTTACCTGACATATATTCCAATTAACTAAAAAGTAGCTTGATGCAGACGTATTATAGTGTTAGTGTTAGTCACTGCTTCTTGATAAAATAAAACATATGCCCATTTTTTTCAGTATTTTTATTGGATTATTTAATGATCAGGTAACTAAACTAATATGTTTCAATGCAAGAAAATTCTAAACCATACCTAAGTATATATCACAGTCAATGATAACACTTAAAGTATAAACTAAGTTCACAATTATGCTCTCTACATTCGGTCGATTCATCAGATGATTTTCTATGTCACTGAAGAGCAACCTATTCCATGTCATCTAGTCCCCAGTATCAACTGAATTCTACCGATCATTTTGTGATTTGACCACCAAGGTAAGAATTTCAGCACCACGTTACACTGTCATGGATATTATACAATTAAAGGTAGCTAGGTTGAAATTCAACTTCACCTTAGTTTTGCGTTCGTTAGCACTCGTCAGCAACGCGTTTCTAACACCTCAGTGGAACTGTTGTCCCTGCTGAGATACGAACCTCAATTTCCCTCCTACTGTTGTAGTCAGCGCTGTTACCTCTAAGTTACTCGCGTTTACTCACCTTTCTAGAAATATTTTAAAGCAGATACCCTTTGGTAACTAACTCATGAAACACACCACATTATTATTGCTTGGTTAAGTTTTGAATATAAGCCAACTTTTATGTACGTTAATGTAGAGGTTTGATAATAAAGTGACTGAAAGAATTTCCTTCCGGAGGGTTTTCTGAATCCTTGTATTTAAACATGTAGTGGAAATTTTTTTAGGTATATCAAGCGAAGGGTCAAGATATTCCCCTAGAACAAAAATGCTTTCACCGGCCAACAATAACAAAATCAAGAGTAAAATTGTGAAAGTTCAAAAGAAAAAATTACATCAGCTACTCATTGTTTGAACGATTGAATTATCAAAAATTGGCTTACTTAAAACATGCAATTTAATGTTGCAAACAACAACTACTTAAAATATTAATAAGTAAGTGTAATAAAAGTGTTAAATTTTTCCAATTTCACTTCGTTATAGTTTTTGTCTCGATTTGAGTAAAACAAAAGAGCCACTATAAAAAAAGAACCATAATCAGTCAGCTGCATCTACAATGAATCACACATCATTTTAATAAATATCTGGTTTCAACAAAAAATCAACCATGACGATTCAAGAATCGTTTTAGTGTAGTCTCAGCGTTAAATTTTCGCCCGAAATACTTTCCACTGAAATCTAAAGATTATTTTTCCGGTTTTTGACTTTATTGATTTGGAGATTTTCTTACGGTAAGTTTACATTACTGAAGTAACTTCACATAAAAAATATAAATTATATCACCAAAATTAAGGTGTTTCTTATCGTCAAAACAGTTTCGGTAGTATCGAATGAAGAGAGTCTTCTCTTCAAAAATTTGAAACAGTTAATCCCTTTTATGATTTTCGATAGCGTAATTGGAAGACGAAGTTTATCTGAACAATGCGATGTATTTGCGCAATACATTTCGAACAACCTGATCCATCACACATTTACTTGTCAAGTCAATATATATTAAACCGAGGACTGGGAGGGGGGGGGGGGCAAATAAAACAATTAACACAATAGGGGATTAAAATTAAGAGAGATGAGAACAACCAGGAAGAAGAGTGACCTAGTTGATACTAATCTTGGTAAGAAAACAAAGTTTGCTAAGGGTTAGGTATCCTGTAAGCAGAAACTGTTTATGGCTATGGCTTCCGCAAATCTCAGAATACGTCCCTGACTATTTCTATATAACACTTTGAAAGCTGTTTGAACATTAACTTTGTGACCTATGATATGTTTAGCTATGGATGAAGAGGGTCGTCTCCCACCGGTGTTTATCACTGTTTCACACTCCATTTGTTTTTGATGCCATTTAGGCATATGTTCTCCCACCCTCAGCTGCATGACTCAATTACTCCTCCCTATGTACGTGTGACCATGCACATGTAAATTGCACAAAAACAGTTTGTTCTTACACTACACCTAACTTGGTAAACTTTGTTTTCTTACCAAGATTAGTATCAACTAGGTCACTCTTCTTTCTAGTTGTTCTCATCTCTCTTAATTTTAATCCCCTATTGTGTTAATTGTTGCACTTGTCCCCCTCCCCCCAGTCCTCGGTTTAATATATATTGACTTGACAAGTAAAGTAAGTGCGCTATCGAAAGTATCAAAGGTGTCCATTATGCAGTCATATACCTATGCAATGTAGCGACCGAAACAGCAAGTCTCTTTTGTTAGTCGATGTTATGTAAGGAAATGATGAAGCTTATCTCAAAAGGAAATTAGTGTTTATTCACTAAACATTCTGAATAATCTGATATCCCATTTACTTATCGTAGCCTTCTGTTTCAAATGAGAAAGTGACAGATTATAAAATTCATCACTGAGTTATTGGTTAACTTTATATAAATGTGTTACATATTGTAGACAAATATTAGCCAACTGAAGACTGAATTCAAAGATTTTATCTCTAAGTGTATAAATGAATGATATAATGTTTTGGTTTCAAGAACTATTGGATAAAACACATCACTAAAAACAGTCATGACGCTAGATGTATCTCGACAACTACTGTTCATAGTTGTTGACATGCTTGTAATTCTCCGTTTTTCTAGTGGATCGAATTTCTTGACCTAATATTGATACCTTGGTGGTCTAGTGGGTAACGCTTAGGCGTTTGAACCGATGGGTATGAGGTTAAATTCTAAGTGGGAACAACACTCACTGGGGTGAAGATATATCCAGCTGACGAGACTCATATGGAACGAAACGTGTGTCCTGAATTTCTCCGCTATCTACAACCAAGTAAACTTATATTCATCACGAAATATACATCTACTATTTGTCAGTGTATGGTAGGTTATTCTTGAGAATACAAATTAAATACAAATTTAAGTGTAAGTCATGGAAACCATTGTGACAGAAAGCTTGTGATGGAGAAATTCTAAAAAAGAAAAGTCTTGAAAATACTGAGTCCCACTAACAGGATCAAAACCGTGTTCTGACTATGTCATTGTATTCAAATAACATATTTGGTCGAAGAAGAAATACTCATCTGCAATTCGAAAACACTTGGATTTGCATAAAAAAAACTTTAATCAGAAAAGAAGTGAATAAAGATAGGAACTAACTTGATGAACTATCATTGATTTCTTTTGTCCTATTCTGTATATTGTCATTATACGTGTTGATGTAGTTTTCAGTTCCTTCATAAGTTACATAAAACCAACCAATTAGATTTGCTGCGATAATATGCACGAATAACAGGCCACTATACGGTCTCAGCATTTTTGGAAACGTCTACAATAAGAAAGAAAAAGGTGTATAATAGAGAAATTAAAATTAGCTGCAACTGAAACATGTAATCATGAAAAGTTTAACAATTATCCCTACGGAAACATGAATTCTTTATTATTTATCGACACTTGTAATTCCCTACTGGTGCATACAGACCAACTTGCTCAATTTCCGTGGGTCTGTTGACCCTTATATGGATATCTTGATACTACCCGAATATCCATTATTATAATTGACTGGATAGTGGTTAACGGAAGTATCCAGGATGCATGTCCTATCCTACTTGAGACACGTCATAAAGATGTACTTACATCCCAGTGAGCGATGTTGACCCGACTGAGACTCGAACCCAGTACATATTGTCTTGAATTTCGATGCGTTTCCCGCTGGGCCACTGAGGCACAACAACTGCCTCATGCTACAGTTATCAGTTGCTGTTTATTGATACTTGTAATTTCACCTTACTATCCTAGGCTAAGTTGCTCGATCTCTGTTGGCCTATTGGATAACGCTTTGACCTTTGAAGCGACTGGTATCGAGTTTGAGTCAAAGTGCCAACAACATCACTCCGCACTGAGGTTCAGGTACATTCAGCTTACGAGTCCCACGTAGGACGAAACGTGAGTCCTAGATTTCACACTAGACACCAAGTGGACTACAAAATGAATTCGGTCAGGTAACTATAAAATGTGTCACGAAGTATGTACAAAGATGATCAGCATAGTATAAAACTCAGAATTATTCTAACAACATTAGAAAGCAACAACAATGACTGACAGACAGACATGATCTCTTTCTGTGATTAGTAAAAATGTCTCTCTTGCGATGATACATTTGTCATACAACTCTTAGTAGAAGTAACAGCACAGTGGATATAGTAAACCAGTGAACAGTTTGGTATCACAAAACACTTCTAGACATTCAAATGGAAGCGATAAACACGAGATACACATTACCAGTCTCCTTAGGAATGAACGTTAAGGAGGTTAGTAAGTAGCTAATCAGGAAACTTAAATGAAGCATTCGTCACCCATCAGCACCTTGACAGAAAGGTGGGTGTAGATGGTTGGTGAACGTTGACTAATCCAGTGAATCTGAAGTAAAAAACTTTCATAAACTGGAACAGTGAAACAAAGTAATTAGTTTCTACATAGATACAAGATGTATGAAACCTTAGTTGTCCCCTGAAAGCTCAACAAAAATAATTATGAAAAATGTTAAAATTATATATTCATTTATAAATGTTTATCTTTTTCTTACACCATTGTAATTTCTTCATATCTCGAGCATTCGCTTTTACGCTGTTTTGCTTACAGCCTAACCCTATTTGCTAAGCACAAGTAGTGTAACTCATGTTTTTCCGAAATGTTAACTTATCCGCAGCTTGGTTAGTTCATTTCAGTTGTGATCATAATTTGTTCGTCAACTAACATCCTAGGATAATAATATTTTCCCCAGTTCTTGACAGTGTGTTGAGCTCCCTTCATTTCTTCCCTAATGATCTATTTTACCCTGAACATTTTGTTTATCTTGTGTCTTTTACTTCATCATGGAGATCTGCAAGTTTTCCATATTCTCCTAAGGTTCGCTTTGTTAGACATGGCTTTGCTGTTTATATTGGTAATGCATTTCTTATAAGGTGTTTTTGATGACCAGTGGTCCAAAGACACTTCACGATTTCAGAATTGTAATCTATGAGTCATTATTGCGTATTATTACTGTACCGTACCTGAGACATACCCATCGTTTTGCATTTTGGGTGCAACTTAGGAGTTCAGTTTATCTGTTGATAAATCGATTCGTTGTTTTAATTTCAGATTTCTTGGAAAGAATTTGACAATAACATATTTTGACTAGGATAGTTGGCAGGTGAATTAGAACTACGAAGGAGTTCAATAAAGTCAACTGTAATTTCCTCATTCTGTGATCAAAGACCTTTCTGGATATATGACCCTTTCATCCCTCATGCAAAGTTAATATTACTAAACTTGATTCATACACATGCTTCAAAAATAATTTTCCATTCTTATGATACTGTCAGTAATACTTCCAACAAAATACCCCACTTCGTTTACTATTCGTTCAGAAACTCACACAAAATCAACTAAACACGACCACCGTTTGTTTTTTTACAATCACAATTCGTGGTCACCTTATCAACTGAAACGTCCATTATCTCATTGAATGTAGGTCACCTTTTTCAAGTGAAATATGCAGCAGAGTCAATTTATATTCCATTGTAACCTAAGCATCCTGGTAACAGAAATAAAGAAGACGTCAAGTAACACCTTGCCACCATAACAATGAATGTATACACCAATTTAAACCTACTTTAATGTGCAGACAGAATCCAGTAGATAGGCAGTTTAAAATTCAGACATTATTGAACAGTTATTTACCTCAGTTTTTTAATAAAGTAAATTATACACATTCATATTACAGTTTAATATTGAATTGAAACAACCTTCAGTTCACATCGATTAGTAGCTCTCCAGTGAAAAGCCTCTATATCTAATCCAGTCTTAAATGGAGGTCAAACACGGTTTGAACAGTTCACTGATAACTTCGCTGACCACAACACTGCATAACGCGGGTTCAAATCACCCAAAAGATATCAGTTCACTCGAGATTGTAGATGTGCTTTGCTAATGAGTGTCAACAAACAGTGAACCTCAGCAATGCAAAGCTTCAGAGGCCTGCTTGAATATTTGGGCTACTAAATTTTCCATCTCTCATATTTCATCAATTTTTCAACAGATTGATTCGTTTTAATCACTCTATTATGTCCTCTGATCGCACTATATATTCATGCACATTTTTAAAAAGCTTACGAACTTCTACGATACCAGTATCATATGACATGAGGAAAAAGCATCATGGCGGATGGCAACGTGCTTTTAAGCGAATAACCTTATATCAAATGACTCTTCTAAAGTTATAAGCACGAACTCCAGGTCCCTGCAGGGAAAAATAGACTACTTACAATCTCTTATATCCTCCGAGGTGTACTGCAATACTGGAGTAACTGCATTGCAAGAAACCTGGTTAGTTAAACTTTATGATGACAACTTGATCTCTCTGAATGATTTCAAGATCGATGTTGCTCTACTAAGAAAAGTGGAGGAGGAGTAGCTACTTTCATCAATACCCATCGGTGCATTTCGAGTTACACTTACTTCAAACTCTCTAATGACTACATAGATTGGATCACTTTAAAATGTCAATCAAAGCATTTGAACAAATATCGCTTTATTTATATGACACATATTTATGTGACACCAGATTGCAGTTTCTACGAACTACCCAAATTCTCAAATGTATTCATAGAACTGGCAGCCCCTATAATCTATGGTCCCCTGACGATAATATGTGGTGATTTCAATTCTTGTGATCAAAGCTTTCTCATAACTCTTGGTCATCAAAACATTGGTAAATTCACAACATATCAGGATGCTACACTAGAGTTGGTATTCGTCAATGATACTGATATAAACGAGACTCAAAAAGATCCCCACTACTCAGCTCAGATCATTGCATTGTACGTGTTTTGCCCAAAATATATGGCAAACTTCACAAAACAGCTTTCACATATAAGAAGAATGTACATAGAAACCATTCATCTGGTAATATATTTAATCTAACAGAAATCCCTCAATGTACAGATTGGAATATATTTGACAGCGATGATTTGAATGATACTATTGATGGTGTAATACGCTATCTCGAGTTCGGTCTAGATATAAGTTGCCCAAGTGAAAAGCTTTTTCTACACTTTTATCTTATATCATCTCCCTAGCTTAAGAAACTAGGAAGAGAAAAAGAAAGACTATATAAGGTAAGTAATAATGCTAGTGCTCGTCGATTGAACGTTTTAATTAGGTTGGAAATTAAACGTCTGAGTCTACTATACAACCAGAAACTTTTGTCCTGCAAACGCTCTTCTAGCGCGTAGAAACTTTTTAAAGACCTCACTAATAGTAAACACCTTAGCAAAAAACCTTATATCGATGTCTGTGCCTTGAACAAATCATTTTCACGTCAACCCTTTGTTGTTCGATCCCAATTTGTCTACGTATGTCCAATGAAGAACGTTGTCCAGAGTTCACGGCGAACGATGTTTTCAATTGTCACAAATCCCTAAACCTTTCTCACAATTCAGGTCCGGATGGTATGCCAAGCTTCATATTCACGAAATGTGCAGACGTTTCATGCTACCTATTAGCTAACATGTTCAACAGGTCGTTTTCAGAAAACACCATACTATCTGCCAGGAAAAATATTAAGATAGTCCCCGTACCTACGTCTAGGACTCCAAGTGCATGTACAAAATACCACCCGATTGCAGTTACCTCCCTATCCTTAAAAATAATGGAGAAGCTTATAATACCCGTGCTCGAGCCCTCAATGAAGGTTTTCGGAGACCCTAATCAATTTGTATATGAAAGCAGAAGAAGCACTTTAGACACCACCACTGTTTTATATTACGATATTGTTTACAGTCTTGATAAAAGTGCCAAGTATGTCAGGTGTGACTTTTTAGACTATACTTAGGCATTTGATTCTGCCCCAATAACTCTTTTACTGGACAAGTGAGCCGGGACAAATAGTGAGTTTCGTATAATCATTTGGCTATACTCCGATTTCTCTGATAGGAAACAACGTACTCTTCACAGATAGAAGTGCTCCACCACATTACCTACTGTGGCTGGAATTCCCCAAGGAGCCATCGTTTCCACAAGTCTTTTCTCATCCTTTCTACATGACCTACCATCTTCAGCTGGTATCAGTTTCATTAAATATGCCGATGACCTAACAGTTTTCATACCTATCTTCTCTTCAGCAGACTGCTCCCAACTGAATAAGTTTCTATCTACTGTTAGACGATGATCCTCCGAGAATTGTCTTATGTTTAATTCTTTAAAATGTCAGACCGTAAACTTCAGTTTTAGACATGAACTTGACTTGTGTAAACTGCTTAGTTCTCATGATTTCTGTTCCATTGATTGTCGTGCATTAGAGAATGTTGCAAATGTGATTTATCTTGGTGTGTTTTTCTTCGGACATTTCCTGGTCTTCTCATATCCCACTAATTTCCAAAAGAGTTTTTCGCCTAACTTTGTAAATTAGGAAGCTGGGAGTATCTGGTACTACTCAGCCTTTTCTCTTATGTTTTATAAACTCCTGCATCTTGCCTGTTTTCCTCTGTTGCTCCACTTTATTTTTTCCTAAGTGGGTGAAAAAAGACTATGCTATATTGCGTAGAGCTTTGAAGATTTTCAGCAAAACCAGTAATGTACCCCTTAATCTTCTAGTTAAAACTGTTGTGGACAAACATATTAACTCATGTAAACATCTGATAGGGGTTATTTTATCAGATGAACAACATACACTTCACTCGAAGCTATCTACGTGTAGGTCATATGGAAAGACGGGGAGCAAGTATTAAAGACTCTATTCACGTACTACAAAATACACAAACTCTACGATACCGCATTTAGCTCGTTTGCTGTGGAATGAAGAAAGCATTAGAAGTGAACTAACTAATCAACTTCTGTTTTTGAAAACGAACTAACTGAAGATGAGCGTGTTACTTTTTATGTATTATGAATCTAATTGCCAATGTGATTGTCTGCCTAAGGTGACTGGGCATTTTGAAGAAAGTTGTAGACAGAGTGAATATTTTTTATCCTTTCTTCATGTAATTTGTACTTATTTTCATTTTGCTATGTATACATATACACTGTCTCAATTGAATTGATGCTATATGACGTGCTGAAAATTCTGTAGAGTATTTGTGAAATAGCTTTCAGAATAAAGCTATTATTATTATTATTATTATTATTATTATTATTATTATTATTATTATTATTATTATTATTATTGGCTCTAATGGACTGACCGTCGATCTATCTGATTTGTTAGAATCAGAGAAACTCGTAACACAACTTGATTTTTTTTTTGACTAATGATCATTTTTCTATTATAAACAACTACGCAGAGGATTAGATTGTAAGAGGTCTATCTTGTGAATGGAATTCATTGATGATGAGGTTGTTCAACCATATGAGCTAGGGATTCTTATTGATTGAAAGAAGATTGCATACAAAGGCAGAAGTGTAATGAAGCTTATAGTCTGCTAAGTAACAGATATTAAAAATCTCAGAAAAATTTGGTAGCTTGATAAAAATACTTGATACTTAATAAGTTTGCCATCAGTATATTGAATGGCATATAGTATATTTCTGGATAAATTAAAATTCTATCCCGCAGTGTGCTTGTAATTGAAGTGAGTACAGCAAACATTTTGGTAAAAACCAACCTAATTTCTAATGTTCAACAAAATCATAATGATGACATCATTCTAAGACTTCTCTGGCTTACTTATTATTAGGTTTAAGAGCCGTATGTTTATCTTCCATAGATAGTTCAGTGCATATTGTCAGAAAATTGCAAATGAGAAAGTGTAGTCATCTTTGAGGCTTTCAGAAGTTTTCAGACTGGTAATCTCCTGTAACTAACACTAACAGTAAAGTATAAGAATAAAGTTGGGCACAGTGGTACAGTGTAATTAAAAAACATTTTTCTAGGATTCTTAGGAAAGAATAGAAGTAATAATATAACTGTTAGTAACAAAACGAGTAAGAGCGAATTAAAATCTTCCGTAATGTTGCTATCTAAAAAAGGGGCATCAGAAATGTAACGGGTAGTTCCTAACAGTACTGGAATTAGGGTGGCATATAAACCAACCAATTGACTCAGAGAAAAACTTTTCGCTTAAAGATCCAGTAGATTTAGTTATGTGAAACAACCTAACCTACCAAATATCATTCACTAACTGTGATGTCAAGTACAAGCGTCAGAGTAATCAGTCAAGATTAGTAGGGAACGGAGAGCATTAAATTATAACAGAATATAAAATGATTGACGCTATTGAGATTAGAAAATCTCGGCTATCACTATGCATGTACTAACTCGTAGTCATCCTAAAGAGTAGGATAATGTGATATCTCTGTAACGAAATGCAGCTAGAGCTAATGAAAAAATTACTCTGTTGATTATTTGCATTTTGATTTCTCAAATTTATTATCTTCATGACTTACATAGAATCTGTAATTATTATTTATCACATCTCTACCCCTTGATTAATGGCTCGATTGAGTTATAACCCTATATATTATTATTGCACCTATGATAGAGATCTAGTTGAAACAGAATACACTTCTGAGCTCAGACAGTCTTTTTCCTAAATAAAATACCACTATACTTGAATACAAATAAACTTGTCTAGTATGGAATAACAGCAGCGCTATGCTTTGACCTAATAAGATTACCTCACCTACACATCTATTGGGGGTTCATATCCACCTTATAAACTGTCTGGTGCAGTAGAGTACCCATAGGATATGTAAACGATGTTATAAAATATAAACTGCTGGTGACGAAAATAATAGAATCTTGAACAGAAAAAACAACAACGACTAGGGTAAAATAACATGATACCATTTTATTTCGCTTGTTTACGATGAGCTGTTTTATACTGAATATGTTGACAATACATCAGTCGTGTACAACAACTTATGCCATGTATCCTAATTACTAGAACTCCCTAATGATGCTCAAAAACATCCAGTTAACCACAGAACATGAAAGCTATGAAAAGTTTAACTTTTTAGATGTCGCCTTGCAACATAGAAATGATGGTACTCTTCAGATGTCTATTCATCACAAGAGTAAATAGTATGTATCAACTGCTCAACTGTGGCGACAACAAAGTTCCCGCTGGAAAACACTCAGCAAAGATCACAAGCAACGATTTTTGACACAAAACTGTCATGTCACTTGAGCAGTTGAAAAACCATCAGTTGTGTAAAATGTCAACGTAGGCTGTGGAATTTGTCACTCTTTTGAAAATTGATAGTCATTACCATACCACTCAAACAGCTAGACTCAGGTTATCTGAACTAATTCAGCTTAAAGAGCTCAAAGGAATAAAATGGTCGCCTGGTGTTTAGACCACTCCAATTTGGCTGATGAAATCTGAGTATTCTCTGACTGTTCAACTTACTCAGTAGTGATGTTTCCTTCGCACATTACTTTTAATTGTGTTTACAAGCTTAGATGAATCTGCAGTAGCAGTTATACTGATAGAACAAAGAGAATGCTATGCCTTAGATTCTTTGAAAACGTAGTAAAAAGCCTATGTCTCTGGGGGATACGTGCTTTCAATAGTTCAGTTATTTGGCATCCAGTTGATGCAGCGCACTAGGTAGGTACCCTGAAATCCTTCAACGTAATCAGCAAACGACATGATTCAAAATTTCTTAAGTTCTCTGAGGTTGCAGCCAACAAAAGAATGAAACCAGAAGTGTCTTTTCAGAAAGAAGCTGTGGTACGTCTTCCTTGGCTTCAGGAGTCTAATATGAACTTCCATTACTTGATAACAAAATCTTACGACTGAATACATTTTATTGAAACATAATTATGACGATCGTCATATTAACTGGGTCCAACTGTTTATATTATTAATTAATTTGCCTGTTATTCATCATTAGCTATCCGATTTACTGTAAGTGTAAAACTTGGGGATTGTGGATGCATTGAGTTCCATATTATACTTGTTTATTTGATATAAAGAGCACAATGATACAGTATTATCTACTGGATGACGTTTCGAGTATAAATTATTGTCAACAATTAAATTAATGTAATCACCTCACTTCGAACATCTAAGTTTTATAGTTCTTTCACGTTATATTCTTTTCTTTTGTCGTACTACGTATGTGGTATAGATGTTGAGTCATTCCTATAACAGGTGTTGAATGTTGATTGGATGCACAAAGACTCAGTCGTCAATATCTCTCTCCACCTAACTGATTTGGATTTAAGTACAGTGGTTATATCCTACCCTATTGTGCGGTTGTATGTTAATACGTGCGTTGAGATAGTCGATTTTTTTCTAGATTACTGATCTTTTTGGTGTTTCTTAGTCTATAGTTAGCGAAATTCCTATGTTTCGTTAATCAAACTGACTCCTACCGTCTAGTCTGGCCTAAGTACTTCACTCCATAGTCACTGCATGGAATTTGGTAGGTTGATTTGTCTTACTGAATCTTTCAGATCGTCAGACTAACAAAGCTTATCTCTGAGTAAGTTTGAATGGTTTAAACGCCATCCTAATTACAACCTTGCTGAGGACCTCACGTAAAATTTCTGTTTTTCCGTATATAGTGTGTGTTTGTACGAACTTCTCCATAAACTGTGAGGATAATCATTGTTTATTAAAGCTTCTTTCATGTCTTTTCATTCCATTATTTACGTCTTAGAGTGACTAGTGACATTTAAGCTCTATTATTTAGATGTTTGACTTAACCTGTCTTAACTGACACTGGATGAGATGACCTGAAATTTAGATACCTGTTGGAATGTTTCGGTTTCATTTAGATCGTAGTATCCAAACCACTGTCTGTTCTTCCTTTTACTCTGCACTTCAGCATTGGTGATTCTCCTTTTTCATTTTCTATCTCATGAATGAATTGAATGTCGCCTACTACCGCGTTTTTATATGTGAGGAAATCGTCGATTTGTTCCGATTTCAACACAGTAAATGCGTCATTTACTTACCACCACCATCTCTTAGGTGTAGGACATAGCTTTCGTAAAGCCGTGTCTTCTCAAATACCCACTAATATGTGTACTACGACTAGGGGTGATGGGCATTTTTTTCCTCTTGTTCTGTTTGCTGATATATTTTTACCTGAGACTTCACAACTGTTCAGGTTAGGCACAACTGAAAGCCTAGCATGATTTTACCAACTGATATTTTAAACCTTTAGCTACTTTCTGAGTCCCTATTTAGTTGATTTCTGACTGACTCCAGTGACATACTGATTGGTATTTACTTGTCATGGCTGACACATTAACCATTCGTCCCCATAAACTTGGAACTCTATTACCTCGTAGTCCTCACTAATGACATAGTTCGATGTCGATATCTCAAAGTTCGAATGAGGCTTAATCCGTTCGGTCAGTCAGTCGGAAGTCAAGCGGATACAAACTGAATACCTTCGGTGATAGTTGAGCTACATTGCGAACCGATAGAAGTAGGAGGCTGTTGAGAACTGAACTATGACTTAGTAGCTGAATGGTTGGCGCATTCGCCGTGAAATCTGAAGGTCCTGAGTTCGACCCCTGGTAGGGTCATGGGTGCAAAATGCTGAGGAGTCAGTCCATACTAGGATGGAACAGATTTCCAGTGTAGCTAGGTTTCGAATGGTTTATCAGTTGACAATAGTTCATCTCGAATACTAATTTGAGTGTTTACTCATAAAATAAATAAATAAAGAGCCAGAGCAGTGTCAACGTTATTTGTTCATTATTACACCTTACTTACTTTTTTTAATCTTATCATAAATGGTATCTGTATAATGATCAGTAGAATCCATAATGCATTGTTGGCTAACTGTAACCAATTCAAGTAAATAATCTGTTGAACACTGGTATTTTGTTTAAATGATTCAGTAATTGTAGTGTTCATATAATTATTAAATACTGTAGCATTTAAATTATTATTAGGATGTATCATGAATGGACTGTTCTTTAGCATAATTAGACCATCAGGGATTAAGTTGTATGAATAAAAGTTATTATAATTATAACTGTAAATATTTTTTATAAAGTTGACGCCATGATAGTTATTATTCTGTTGATTGTCATAATCATGATGATGCTGATCATCAATTTTTGTTGTTATGATATTATTCTTCTTGTCATGACCTGTATTGACTTTTGTGTACTGATTCCAAGTATTCTTATTTATTGGCCAAAATATTTCCAAATTAGTATTCAATACACCAGTATAAAATATTTTAACAAATATATTTGTATAATAAATCACACTGACTAAACTTCCAACTAGATTACATTAAAAAATAAAGAGAAACAGTTACAAGGAAAACTGATTAAAATACTGTAAAGTAATACTTTTGACATTGCACTAATTCAAGTAAAGAACTTGTAGCTAATTTGAATATAAGTAACTACTAAATGATTAGTATACGCAGAAAAGCAACTCTTTCACACTTCATACTCTACACTTGTTGAGAATACTACCCAAGATACACGATAAAAATGAATGATATCTGGAAAAGAGTAATAGTCTGTACATTTTGAGCATTATATGTGTAAACACATTATAATAACTACTATTATTATCACTTTTCATATCGGCAAGTGAAGCAAAACAGGCTTCTGGCAGCAGAGACCTGACAATTCTATGTCAAATAACCAGGTAACTATCTGGTGAAAGATCAACGAAGACGAAACCAGTGAAAGATAGTGAAGGCATCCTAGTTACCAAAGAGGAGAAACAAAGGAAACCATGAGCTGACCACTTCAAAACACTTTTGAATCAACCGCCACCTGCAGCTGGTCCATAAATACCACGACCATCTACAGAACTACCAGTAAGCATAAGCTCTCTGACAAAAGCAGAAGTCCTGAATGCCATAAAGTTGCTGAAATCCAAGAAAGCAGTAGGAATAGACTGAATTCCTCCAGAAGCACTGAAAACAGACGCAGAGACAACAGAGGGCATGTTCACAACGCTATTGCAGAAGGTTTGGAAGGAAGGCAAGGTACCTGCAGATGTGAAGAAGGGTTAATTTGTCAAACTCCCAAAGAAGGAAGACCTAAGTCATTGCAAGAACTAATGAGGAATCATGTTTCTGTCCACCCTAAGCCAAATATTAAGAAATGAAAGCTTGTGTGCGGTCGTTGAGCTAGGTTCAAAAAACTGCAGAGAACAGACGGCATTGGAGATGTGCTACTGAAGCCACTAGAAACCCAAGGAACAAATGATAATAATGATAATAATTATCCCTTTTTTTAATGTTCAGTTTTAAAAGTTTATTTTGAAGCATCTCAAATACTAACCATCTCATGATTTACCAGATTCCTAGAAACGTTGACAAACAAGTAACGAAACAGCAATCTGAGAATTATTATACAGAAATACACACTACCTGAACATAAACAATGGACTAACGACAGTTTGCAATGAACTATTGACTGCATATAAAAACTAGTCATCAAAATGATTAGACGACTAATGTAGTAACGTGAAATGATAGCTTATCAAAACATTAGGAAGGTGCTTACGACAACTGCGTGAGATATACTAGGAAAAATAAAATAGATTAACAGAAGTCGTGAAAATTATTTCAGATTATTAGGCAGAAAGTTTATCTATGGTATAGAATTAGAATATCTGGATCAGGTTGCTAACGTATTCACGCATTCCGAATGGCATCAAGGTAACTCCAAAGGTAACAATTGCTTCTGCTGAACGCAACTCAGGTTGCTTGATCCTGAATGCCACTGCTTCTTCAGTTTGAAAGATTCTGAGCCAAGTAACTTCTGGTCAGCTGGTGGGAACGCGATATAGGACAGAAAATGACTCATTTGTATCCATTTCATGGTTTGTTTCAACCAAGTGTCCTAATATGCAACTGGTAGTGATCTTCACCAAACCTTTATTTAATCATCATCATTATCATCCATATCAACATAGGACCAAGCATTACTGCGTAACACTCCGAGTTATCACAGCTCAGTACAGTACATCAAGTGGAAAGGTAGTGAGGTGAAGGATGAAGATAAGAGAACGTAGTCAAAAGAAATATAAAGTATGAGAAGAAAGAAAGGAGGAATGACAAAATGGTGAGATTCGATATTGCGTCGTTAAGATGCGGATAGTGTGTATGCATCTGCACCACTGACGTCGTTCCTGAGCCATATCCCCTAGAGTCCGTCTCCAATCACTGGTTCGTCTTGTCCCGCGAACCCCAACCACCTAGTCTGCATCGCCCCACAAGGCTCAAACCAACAGACTAGGAAGTGTTCACGAGCACGGAAAATTAAATTCCTAGAGCAGTCAGCAATGTAACTGATTGAAGAATGGTGACCAGACACTTAAATAGGACATAGTAAGGAGAATTTTGCATGTTAAGAATTGGTCTCAAAGACACTCCTGGTTTGTGAGTCTTAGGCGAGCTATGTGGCCACAGAACGTGAGTGCCCGTGGGTTTCAAGACATCATACATGCTAGATTATATCATATATTGTTCTGTCAGTTTCCCCAGAGATTTAGTTAGTCGACTTTCCATTTCATCACTCAGATCCTTTTGAGCGTTCAGTTTCTGAAATTTTATCTTATCACTCAGCACTACATTCATTTTGCTTATGTAATGCCATTCACCAAGCAAAACTATTCCTATTCCATTATCAGGCTGACTAATTAAAAGTTGTTTATTATTAACAAGTTTTTTAATAGCTTTTCTGTACTTTTACGTAAAATATTATTGCGGTTACGTTTAATACTCTTGTATTGATAGCAACAATGAACCGGATTATATATGCAACGTTCAAGGTATAAGCTGAATCTCCCAGACCCACCACTTCATGTTGTGTTTATCGGTTTGGCTGTTCCTATGGAACCAGCTACATTGCCCGCTGCTCTAGGAATTTAATTTTCCGTGCTCGTGAACACTTCCTAGTCTGTTGGTTTGAGCCTTGTGGGGCGATGCAGACTAGGTGGTTGGGGTTCGCGGGACAAGACGAACCAGTGATTGGAGACGGACTCTAGGGGATATGGCTCAGGAACGACGTCAGTGGTGCAGATGCATACACACTATCCGCATCTTAACGACGCAATATCGAATCTCACCATTTTGTCATTCCTCCTTTCTTTCTTCTCATACTTTATATTTCTTTTGACTACGTTCTCTTATCTTCATCCTTCACCTCACTACCTTTCCACTTGATGTACTGTACTGAGCTGTGATAACTCGGAGTGTTACGCAGTAATGCTTGGTCCTATGTTGATATGGATGATAATGATGATGATTAAATAAAGGTTTGGTGAAGATCACTACCAGTTGCATATTAGGACACTTGGTTGAAACAAACCATGAAATGGATACAAATGAGTCATTTTCTGTCCTATATCGCGTTCCCACCAGCTGACCAGAAGTTACTTGGCTCAGAATCTTTCAAACTGAAGAAGCAGTGGCATTCAGGATCAAGCAACCTGAGTTGCGTTCAGCAGAAGCAATTGTTACCTTTGGAGTTACCTTGATGCCATTCGGAATGCGTGAATACGTTAGCAACCTGATCCAGATATTCTAATTCTATACCATAGATACACTTTCTGCCTAATAATCTGAAATAATTTTCACGACTTCTGTTAATCTATTTTATTTTTCCTAGTATATCTCACGCAGTTGTCGTAAGCACCCTCTTAATGCTTTAATTAATCAACGCTTTATTGATTGATACTGTTCGTATAATTATTTGTTCAATTAATTATTATGTTTTGAATCCTAGTAACAATTGTTTTCACCTGAAACTTTCACACATGCTTTGTCTTAATGGTCTTCCTTAATTACATATTATTATTCACAAATCAGCAAGCGGAATCTCTGTAATGCTGAAGCGTAATTCCTCAACATGTAACTGTAGAACCCATAGAAGTTACTGAAAAGAATATTCTTTGTCCGCTCAAATGGTTTTGGGATTGAAGTTGGAACTTTTTATGACTCAGATAAACGCGTTACATTTCATGCTCACAGATAATAACTAGTAGGATAAAACATGAAGAATGGTTACTGGCAACTATAAATGTGAGTGTAGTAGTGTAGTCTACTACAGGGATAACAGTGGAAATCTTTCTTCGCATTCTATTCATGACTCCCAAGTGAGTGTCCCGGACCCTCAGTGAATGGTGTCTTCCCATTGAGACTGGAATCCGATATATATCGCTGTAACTCTAGAGCACTATCCACCTTTGGTACAAAGGATATCAGTTGTCGTTGACTGATACTTGTAGTTTCCTGCTGGAAAACTAGGTTGAATTGCCCAGCCTGTATTCCACTGCTAGCCACCAAGTAGATTACAGTATAATGAACATTCGGACGCCATCTAGGCATCCTCAACTTCATCGACTATGAGAAGGCCTTTTACAGCGTCGACCGAGAGGTAATTTGGAAACTGCTTAAACACTACAGAATATCACAAACCTTTATCAATCTCATTCAACAACTACATGATGACGCCGCATGCCAAGTAATTCACAATGGGAAGCTCAGCGATGCTTTTGAAGTGAAGACAGGAGTAAAACAAGCCTGTCTACTATCACCCATCATATTCATGATTGTGGTCAGCTGGACTCGATCATGTAACAAACAGTGACGAGCGAGAAGAGAAGGATACACAGACCGGACCAAGGAGAACAACCTAGAAGATTTGGATTTCTCAACCAATAACTTATATCCAATGTCACACAAACTTGAAGATCTACAGGAGAAAACCAACAAGTTGACAGAAGAGGCAAGGTGAAGCAGCGAAGACGGCACTTCAAGTGAATGTAGAGAAGACAGAGGTGATGTTGATACCCAACCAACAACACCAACAACAACAAACTCCAATCACCATCAACGGGAGAAACTTAAAGGAAGTTGCCTCTTTCACCTATCTAGGCAGCATTGTTTCAACTACAGGCGAAGGCACAGACCAGAATGTCAAAGCAGGCAGGATCGGAAAAGCGAGACAGGCGTTCATTAGCCTGAAACCAGTGTGAATATATTCTGCACTCAGCATGTGGAACAAGATCCGGATTTTCAACACCAACTCAGTCAAGTCAGCGCTTCTGTATGGTTCAGAGACTTGGCGTATTACGAAAGGGATTTCCAATAAACCATAGACATTCATCAACAACTGCTTACACTCACTACTGAAGATCAGATGGATTGCCAGAAATAATAAGCAACCAGGAGCTCTGGTAACAAACCAACCAAGAACCTGTCACGCAACAAATATGCGGTGGAAGGAAGTGGAGATGGATTGGGCATACACTGAAAAGGCCAACTGGGAACATCACGCGTCAGGCCCTCGAGTAGAATCCCCATGGGAAGCGACTAGTTGGGCATCTGAGGTAGGTGTGACATGGAGGAGGTCTTGCGAGGAGGAAATGAGAGCTTGTGGGCTGTCGTGGAGCTAGGTTCAAAAGACTTCAGAGAACCGAGTGCAGTGGAGACGTGCTACTGAAGCCCTATGTTCCATTAGGAACCCAGGGGACAAATAATAAATGATAATAATATCTAGACATCCTCATAGGGGTAGGTCTGCCAACAGGGGTGAGGGTATTATTTTGAAAGTTATCTCATTACGTTCTTTGAGCGTTTGTATTTCACCATAGACATTTCATCAAAAGATTTATTTACTCCTTCATCTTCATCCAGATCTGTAGACTTACAAATAAAGGGATTTCGATATCTAATGTAGAAAACACAAAGACACTGTAACCATCTGCCTGAGTTACATATCAGTTAAGTAGTTTCAACTTGTAATCAATCAAATAAAAATGAAATACCATCAGGAATATTGCAGCCTATATTTACTTTGGCTATCTGAAGCTTATAAAAAGAGAATAAGATATTTTATTAATGGAATAAGAATGTCGTGACTACTGAAATATCAAGACTTACTGTAGAAACATCCTTGAATTATGTATTCACAGCGTAAATTTAGTTTAGGTGTAGAATGTACATGTTTCATGTGTTTATCATTTGAAAACGTGCTCTTCTTCTGATTCATAATATCAGCCTGAGATTGTTGCATTTTTGCCTTTTTAAATGTTGCCAGTTTATAACACTGTGAATTATCTGGTTGGAATATAACAATAGACTTTTTAGAAGATCCTATGCCTTGATTTTGATGGCCAATATTACTCTGGCTGATGATCTGACATGATTTAAAATGATCTACTTGACTATCCTTCCTTGTTTGATTCCATTTGCTTTTGAATAGTGAACTAGTTTTTTTATTTTGATGATAGGGAAATTGATGTAGATTGTATCGACTACTTTTCGACAAATAACAACTACAGTATGAACTGCATGTCTTATAATAGTTGGTAATATAGAACGTTATAAAATATAAAAGTTGTCCAACCAGAAGGAAGTTGATAAAAGCCTAAAAGTAATGATAAAAATCAATGAGTAATCATACAAGTTATATCCTGTGACCAGGTAACATATTTCACAGCCATATAGTAGAACAAAGAGAACTGAAGCACAATTCACTTCACCCTCATAGACAATGAGTGACCATACTGGCAGCATACGTGGATGTGGAAGATCAGGCAAGCATTACGTATCCATGCTTGTATCTCATCGGTCACTAACTCACCAGAGTTGTTCAAGGTTCGCAGGCAAGTGAAGTGATCAGCATACTCAACCACTTTACTCCACATCGTTAAATCATACACCAACGCATACCAGTCTAGGTACAACCGTTCGCATTATTGTGGCTAGAAATTTTCTCAGATCATCACTCTAGAAGACTCTGAATCCTGTCAGCACCTTCATCTAACAGGAGGTCTATTTAAATATATTCCAGTAAAAAATACCTTGTCAGGGCGTGTTATATGTAATCAAAGACGCAATTATTGTCTATTTGAGTGTCCAGTTTCTGGTCTCATATAGGGTTTTGATTATTCTGCATAACCCAAAAGGCTTTCTTGTATGGTGAGGTCAACATACTACTCCAAATATCTGGAGTAAGTACAAATTATTACCGTTAAAAGTTTTCAGTGACTATAATATGATTCAAGGTTCAGTTTTCCCTTTTCGATTGACACCTAAGTTGGATTTTAAAACTATCATCTTACCCAGTAATGCACTGCAATCCTGTATGATTGTAAGTATTACTAAAGCAGTGGTTTTCCTTCAACCTGTTTTATCAGGATTTTTCGTACTGAATTTAGCTGTTTCTGCTCCCTGTTAGTTTGATGGACTGCAACTGACTACTCTGACAGTTGTAGTTCTTTTCCTCATAATTCAATCATGGAACTGGTCACTCCATAATATACTCTAAGCTAGGCCACAATCTATAAAGCTTGTTTCTCAGCTGGTTGGAAAGTATTATAGCTACTCAAATTGAAACACTATTGAAAACACTAAGTGAATTTCAATGTTTCGTTATCTCTGATCTACATAACAAGTAAGCTTACATTAAGAAAACTAATTCATTTTGTGTGAGTGATAAAATGATTTATTCCTGATCATGACGGGATGTTATATTTCATGAAAGTAATCAGGGGATTGTATCCATTAAAATGTGCTATGTTTTGCACGTAAGTATAATTGTTTAAACACTACAAAACAACGTCTCTATAACAGACTGTTAAATAGTTAGCCATACAAATTTTTGAAACTGTACATTGTTATAAAAAACAATTGCTACAGCATATGAATAACTTCAAAGTTGATCCTTATAATCACTGGAATAAGCAGTCAGCTTATTCCATTTCTGTTAGAAATGTAGTTTTTTTCTCATGGAATAAGCAAATCTAAATCCCTAATTCACTAGATAGCTTTCATAGTTATGCATAGCATATTATCAACATATAAGGGATTTACTCAAGCTAATGCATATAAAATATTTTAATTTAAACAAAGCCTATAATATTTAAGAATTTCCAACTTCATTGACATATAATGAGACAATATATTCAATCATATCATCATTGATATTCTCTGAAGAGAAACAATTCAAAAGTGGAATTTCATAAATTTTACTGTAACAAGGTAAAATGCAATAAAATGTAGTTTTTTTTTAAACAAATATCTGTTTACATTAAAATTCAATGTTGTATCTTCTTTGATGTAACATTTTTTTTTCATGATTTATTCTACTCTATATTCTTTAATTAATTAGTCCCTCTGTGTTATTTTATTTCGGTTTATGCTTTTTTATCTGTATAATTATTCAATAAATTTCTTTTCATGCTGAAGAGTAACAACATATTGTCAAGGCCATGTGTACACATACCCATCCCTGTAAACTTAATGAAATAATAGTCTAAGTGAATTAATTTATCACAGAGTATTATCTTTTTCTCTACACAACTGTTATATCTGTACTATCATAAAATTAAAATGATACATTGTCATTTGCAGATGATATGATTGTAAGTATCCATATCATAGATATAGTAGAAATGTCCAGGAGTAATTTGAGCGCCAGATCCGTCTGAATCACCAGTATGCATCTATGCATATATTGGTAAAGGTTTACCGTGTTTAATAAGTCAAAACAATATACATACTTCAAAGTTTTTCTTTATATAAGATGAAGCATTATATACTGTATCTTTAATAAAAGTCAAACTCATATGTTGTATATTTTCAATGTATATTTTGCGTTTGATTGAAATCTGGGTGATTTTGATTAAATAAGCTGTGATAAACACGGCTAAACATTCGCTAAAAATCATTCAACATGCTGAAAAGTAAATTACTTCCAGGCTATAGAGATAATAACAATAGAGTTGATCAAGAACATGGGGAAAAGAAAAGAATTATGACTCTTGATTAGAATCAATGTCAATGAATACCAGTCAGAAACAAAATTTCAAAGGTGTGAGAGAACGTGCTGTAACAGATACAAAAGAGAAAGAAACGAGCTGTGAAACACCTAAATAATCAAGTTACAGACAGAAAAGTCCCTTTAAAATTTTGCACACAAGTACAAAAGGTTCACACTGACCTATTTCACTGCAAAAATAAGGAGGAATGGAACGGAAATGTATTGGTTTCAAGGTAGATAGCAATGTATATTAGGGCAAAAACAAGTTAATCATGATTATTTTAAAAGTTAACCATTGTAAGAACAAAAAAAACTGAAAGCGTTCTCACTACTGTGATCAATTTAGAGATACAGTATAAAACATCTCAAGTCACTGACTTGTATTATCCTAAGTATCCCATCTGGGGAGCCTAAGCTTCCTTGTTTAGCTCGAAACAAGTTCAAGACATCATGCATTAGTTCAATGATCTGATGTAGTCGCGGTTAGTATCACTACCGTTTAATAATACTTCGGTTGAAATCATACATCGAGAGAGATGCTGCCTCAGCATACCTCACATATTTTTAATTTGTCTTAGCTGCTGAAAGTTCACAACCTCAACATCTGTCTTGCTCTGTCCAGTTTACTACTTTTAACCTTGGAAAAACCTGCTTGGTGTTTTCAGCATAAGAGAACGTTGCTGTTAAGACCTGAATTGTCAGAAATCTTGAGAAAATGTATCTCACCAGCAATGGAGATAAAGTTAATTGATGAAGGCCACCCAGTTTCGGTTTCATATGACTTGACATTTCATCAATGAATCCATCCATCCATCCAGAAAAATCTAGGGCCAGGTATTACTGCTAACTATCCGAGGTGCCACAACTCACATCAGTACACCAAGTAAAAAGGCAGTGAGGGGCAAGACGAAGATAAGAGAATGCAGCCAAAAGAAATACAAAGTACGAAAAAAAGAAACGAAGAATCAGAAAGTGGTGAGATTCGGTATAGCGTCGTTAAGACGATGATAATGTATGTATACATCTGCGCCACTGACACCAGTTCTGAGCTATATCACCTAGAATCAGTCTTCAACGAATCACTCGTTCCTCTTGTCCCATGAACCCCAACCACCTAATCTGCATCGCCCCACAAGGCTCAAACCAACAGTCAAACACTTTATATATTGATGCCATGTTTTAGTCCGGCCACCTCGAGCCTTTTTCCAGTCTGGGTCTATCTCGGCCAACATTGTGTGACGAGGCAATTGGTGAATAGGCATATGTAGTAGGTGCCACAACTATCTCAGTCCATGAAGATTCACAACTTTGTCAACTGACTTACCTCTTCTCCCTAAGACTCTACTCCTGACTTCTGCATTACTCACGTGGTGGTGACACCACGGAATACGGCTTATACTACGAAGGCAATGGTAGTCAAACACTTGAAGCCTTCCCATATCTTCTACCTTCAATGGCCATGTTTCACAGCTATACAGTAGAACAGACCAGACTACTGTGCAGTATACGCGACCCTTAGTAGACAATCGGATATCATGGCGGCGCCATAGGTGGCGTAAGTTGATGAAAGCCAATTGAGCCTTTTGTATCCGTGCAGAGATTTCATCGGCCACTGAGCCACCAGGGCTAATGCTACTTCCCAGGCAAGTGAAGTGGTCAACACACTTAACCACTTCACTCTCTATTGTTAGCCACGGTGAGGTACTGTTGGAGACCAATCCTGGGGCAACAATTTGCATTTGGGCGGTGAGAAACGCACCTTAAATATTCTCAAATTGCTACTCAAAGTTATCGGTGAATGTGAGTGTACATCAATGAATAGCCTATTAAAGATGCCGTTTTTCACCCAGTAGGTGAAGTTGTCAACACGGTTCTGTGTTTTCACTCTCTTTTAGACCAAGATTCATAAAGGATCAATTCACAAGCACTGTCATGTGAAACATATATCAAAACACTTAAGTTTAGTGGTAACGTATAAGCACGATAAGTCTAACAAGCATTTGTGTATACACAAAAGGCTATTCACATTTCACTTTGTTCATCGAAGTCTAGTTGGCAACGATTTATTTTAAGAAATTTGACATAGATAAGTTCACATATTTCTCCTTTTTCGTTTAGCATCCCGAAAATTTTAAGCTTTATAATTTAATGACTTGATGTCATCATTTGCCTGATAATTGTAACTGTTAAAAATTCGCTGTTCACCTAGTAAATGATTCTTGGGGAATGCTCAGGATACTGAAGAAATTCGCTTCTCCCAAGTATTTCCATATTTTTGATTCTATTAGTATATAGGAAGGCATAAAAGGAGTTGGTTGTGATATACTAAGGTAATCGTTTGCCTTGTTCTGAATTAATAAGTAGTCAGTTTTGTAAGCTGATAGTCTATTGACAGTAAAGTTGTATACCTTGAGTCCTTCTCTCTATGTCATTAGTCAGATTTTAGGATTTTAAAAAAATTCTTTCACATGAATGATAACAGACCTTTTTGTATACTTGTCACTGTAACTAATAAAGATCCAGGTTAGTAATCTCGAGACTGATAGATGAAAATCTTCATAGAATTTTACAGGTTCCCATCATGTAAATTAAAACAAGACATATAAGCGTATAATACCATTTTAGGCTAGATCCTCTTCAAATTTTACTCAAATATATATAGCTAAATATCTATAGAGAATTAAGCCAGTCATGTAGATTTGTCAGTCAGTGTCATAAGTGTTTTGAAATAACAATGGTGAAGAGGATATAATTGAAAAATATAATTATTGTTCTGTTATATGTCTTGTTCTAATCCGCATGGAACTTACGTTTTTATCTTACTTTCAACTATTATCCAGTATCAACTAAACCATTTTAGAGATATCTTTTCCTGATATAAATTACAAAGTGTTAGGATCCAATACAATATAGTAATAACGTTGATGTTACAGATGGTAAGTTAAAGTATGAGAATATATCTACTAAAATATATCTATTCCTTATATTTGCTTACAAATAGATTAGTCAGTCATGAACACATTTTTGAAAATAAATATCTTCTAACAAGTTGAATTAAACGGATGCATTACATACTAACTGACTAAGAGACAATCAACATAATAAATCAGAATAAACGTGTCTTAGTGCATCTATCATACACTGATAGTAAACGCTTTTCAAAAATATATCAAAATCATAATTATTACATCATCAAATTAAGTTGAATCAAATCAAAAACTTACCTCTAAGACAACTGATACTGTGTAATTTCCTCCAATTTGTGCACAGATCAACAGAAATCCAATAGTAGTTAGTAAAATCCCGTAAATTATCTTGATCAGATTAGTGATTTGTTTACTAATTTATTGACAAGATGGATAAAAGAAAACGAGAATGGGAGTAATTAGTATACCTATAGAACAATGGAGGCTACTCACTGACAGAATATAGCGTTATGAAGTAGATAACTGACTGTTTAAAACAGAAGTAAGCGATGCTTTTGACTATTTCATTTTACCAAACTTTACTAAAAGATATACAACAAATTGAAATTTTATTTCCATTCGAAGAGGAAACTATGGGAACGGTTACATTGTAAACATATTTATCTACAATAAATTTATCATGTTTAGAAAACTAGGCAAGAATAATGAAATAAGTGTTGAATAAACACTAACTTCACACAAATTATTTATTATTATTATTTATACCTTGGGTTCCTAATGGAACATAGGGCTTCAGTGGCACGTCTCCATTGCACTCTGTTCTCTGCAAACTTTTCTACCTCACTCTACAACAGCCCACAACCCCTCATTTCCTCCTCGCACGATCTCCACCATGTCACCCTCTCCTCGGACACCTAACTCGTCGTTTCCTGTCTAGATGCTACTGGAGTGACTGGCCTGACGAGTGATATCCCCAGTCGGTCTTCTCAGTGTACGCCCAATCCATCTCCATTTCCTTCTGCATATTTGTTGAGCATACTACTTATTCTGCTGAAAGACTGTTCTGTTCACGGAACCCACCAAAAACCTCTAAAATCAATATTCCCTAACTAATACAACGATGTAAAATATAAACTGGGTACGTTTTACTCTAAATAAGCTGTTTACTTGGAAACATGATGGTTCATGTTTAATATATCTTTACATAAAACTGATGTTGACCAAAACAATTGTACACTCAGTCATATAAACGAATTTAATGAGGAAAAAAAATTCTCTCCATCATTTCAATTCACAAATTTACAAAACCCTTTTAGGTGGATTAAAACAATGAATCTGTTTAAGTAGTGCTTAATATGTAGACGTGGGGATAGATTGGGCATACACTGAGAAGTCCGTTTGGGGACATCACACGCCAGCCCAACCCCTTGAGTGGAATTTAAGTGGGAAACGACTAGTTGGGCGTCCGAGAAGAGGGTGACATGGAAGAGATCATGTGGGAAAGAAATAAAAAGTTGTGGGCAGTCGTGGAGCCAGGTTCAAAAGACTGCAGAGAAGAGAATGGAATAGAGGCATGCTACTGGGGCCCCCATGTTCCACTACGAACCCAAGGGAAAAATCATAAAAATATATAGACACTCGAATGGACTGCAATTTAAAACATTGATAACAAAAAAGTCTACTGTCAACAGGAATATTATGTATATGCAAATTTCTTGAAAATTTCGTGATGTAAAAGCAGTAAAGCCTCCAGAATAATGATCTACAAAACTGTATTAAGCAAAAGATAGAAAGGCAATTTATGCTGCTAACGTTCAGTTGAAATCTTACATTTCACAAATTGATAAAAAAAACTCATTGTCTACATTCAGTTTGTGGATCTTACTGCAGTAAGAGTTTTCACTTATCTGTCCTAAACAATGCAGCCAAAACATGAATAGCAAGCATGACAACTATGAATAAAGTTCAAAAGAATAGGCCAAAATGTTTAACAGCAACGAAAAAAAGAGAATAGCCCTCAGTGTAAAAGAATTATAAAGTAAGCGATAAAACAAAGGAATCGTGGGAGGTTCCTTTGATCCTGGCAGTCCAATAGGAAAATGAATATTCTCGTTTAACAGGTTGATATTCGTTATGAATTTATGTCAGTTGAAGAAACATTGGAAACCCGGAAGCACTGAAATGACGTTTTGTCCTAATGCAGCCCTCCTCTTCAGCTCATACTTATAATCCAGCCAAGAATAAAACTCAAGACCTAAACCTTTCAGCTACCAGAACGTTACCATTGAACCACTGGATTCAAATGACGTCACTTCATGATGAATATCAGCTAAAACCCTCACAAACCAAGCCTAAATTCGAAAGTTCTTAATCATCAACTCCCTGAACCCCTAGTAGTTTACAAAAATAGCCTAGACTTCATAATATGAAGGATGTCAACAATCAGTTAATAAATAGGATGCACACTTATATATATATATATTGCATCAAAGTGCTCCTTTTCAAAACTTTTAAAAATCGTATTTTATACTCTCAAGCACTTTAAAAACTTCTTCAACCAGCCGTTTTTCAAGTCAATAACGAAGTAAAGAAGAAACTTTACAGGAGGCAGTAATGACTTTTCAAATGTGCAGCAAAACACTACATAACCATTCTTTAAGTTGTTAGCTTAAATTGCTGATTTTGATACTGGCTGAATGAACCACCACCAAACTTATACCCAATTTTCGATTTATTCTGTCCTTCAGAGTAGGAATAACCACACTCTAGCTGATCGTTATACGTTACTGATTTTAAATACCTTTTTTAATTAGCAATTATTCCGTTAAAAAGTATTGTATATGGAGTGAATTCGTTGTAAGTTGGTTGGGAGCAATCGTCAAGAAGCTACTGACCTACGTTCCGTACTTTATGGCATTCACCAAGTTCAATGTTGAGCCTCCTAGACTGGAAGCCATTTAAAAAAATGATGGATAGAAATCGGTCAGCTCTAGAGACTAGATAACATGACGTTGTTTGCTCTCCAAGTATCAAGTACTGTGAGTAATATGGTTGAAATAATATATACTGCGGGTTCTATATCGTATCAGTCATCCTGTCCGAGATAAAGTGAATAATTATTATGAACATTAAAGCAGACAGTTTTAAAATCAGCTGAAGAAGACTTCAGCTAAAATGCATACATTTTAAGAAGTTTTTTTAACTACGTTATTGTTCCAAGTTAAAACAGTTTGTCTCAAAGGATATAGTGCTTCAGCTTGCGAACCTAAAATAGTCATTACAGCTGAAAAAAATTGTATCGTCAATTCATTTCTTATTTAATATATCTAAAAGGATTTTCCCTGTCCGTTTAAATGTTACTAAAATCTTATCTCAGCATTTATCGCACACTTAAGAGCATATATTGTCATCCAGATTCCATCTTCATAATAAACAACATATGTATTTTTAACTATAAGTTGAATGTTGGTACTTCATAAGCCAAGTATCCAAACATTGTTGTTATTAATACGCTTCTAAATCATGTGAGTAGCTTGCAGCTATTTATACTGACATAAAGATTTAGGCAGCTTGATTAGAACTATCTGAAGATGAGATGGCCTCACCGCTCATTCATGAACGAACTCATTGGCATATATATATGGACAACTGAACAATTACTTTCTGATTTCACCCCTTGATGATGGCTCAGTTTCTCGATAAATGGAATAGGCGATAAGATAACTGAAGGTGTACAAGGTATTACACATGTTTACAATGGCTATGGCTATTTCTAGGCCTTTCTAGATTGGAATATCGCACTGATTTTTATCTCTTCAACCAATCTCATAATTACACGTTGGTTAACGTGGTTTTCCCCAAAAACTTCAGAATGACTGGTTGCTGAAGATTTCAGAGACCCACAGATGCTTATGAAGGTTTTACTGATCTTACTTCACACTATAACGGAGGAAGTAAAGTGATGTCATCTTATCCTACAAATGGTATAATTCAAGTTCATTAAGGGAAGCAAATGCATCCTGAAATCTGTACGTTACAAAATTGTTTGTGTACTTCTCAGGTGACTAAGTATTTCACAACGAATACAGTTCCTTAATTTTTAAAATGGAATTAAATCGTTCACTTAAATGAAAATTTTTCATTTACTGGGAATAAAAATGCCATTACACAATGAGAAATAAGTGGAGTATTATAACAATAGCTGGAAGTTCATTTGGCTAGAAATCCTTTAAAGTAAATAAATAAGAGTTAAATTGATTATATCAGTTGTCAAATAACTACAACAAAAATAAACGAAATATTAATTAGGCTACAAATAGAGAAACTAATTATTAGAGATATTTAGTAGTATATCTACTTGTAGATTAATTTTTACTTGATATCAACCCTTATATATGCACACGAGTACTGAGCAACCAACCGTACATGAAAAGAATTATTTACTCATACCAAAGTGACTTCATTATTTAAGGTGGAAGAGAAATAAAATTAGAAAACTGAATAAGCATTTCTAATTTCTTCTCTCATTTTGTTTCTTTCATACTAACAAATAAAATTAAAAGTGAAAGAAAATCTTAATTCATAAACATCACCTCAAATTGAGGTGGGGGGTAAGGTCTGATATCTAGGTGAAATTGTTTATTCTCTCTTCAAAATTTATTTTACAAAAAATACGTATAGAAAAAAAATTGTTTTCTTCTTTTGAGTAAATATATTTTTCTCCTCAAAAATACATTTTGTGAGAAAATTTACCATAAACATCATGGTGTATATCTAATTTCAAGTCATATTTGTTGATACTAATGCTCTTAACGATAATAATAATAATATCAGTAGCAATAAGTCTAAGAACCCACATATGAGAAACAACATCAACAAGCATAGCGATAATGATATCGTCCACATTCACCTTATTTCTGCTCTAAATATACACCACACTAGACTGTAAATAAACTGTCTTACAATAAGATACTCTTCTGTTTAAAAGTTGTTTTCTCTACTATTAGAATAATTTTTGTGAATCATTTCGTTGATGTGTGTTTGTGCTCATAAAGCAGCAACAGTAGGGAAAGAAAAAAGATACAGTAAATAATAAACATATCCGTAATAAATGGCTTATTTGGTTATTTCATTAAAGCATTTCTTTACTTGTCAACTAATTTCTTTGTCCCCCTTATATATTGTTACTTTCGGTTGACAAATTTATCTGGGAATTTTCATCAGTTTGTGTGTGTGTGTGTGTGTGTGACTTTGATATCCTACACTTGGGAGAACACCACGAAGGAAATTTACATAAGGTAAGTGATTTTAAGGAAATGATGAAATGTTCTCCATCAAGCTTTTCTGAAGGCAAGTTATTTCTGGAAGCAACATCTTTAATGAGTGATTATATATACTCAACCAAACAATTTCCAAACCAAGTAACAGCTATTCATAATGCTTTGAAAGAGAAGTCACAAACAACATCGGATTCCAATAATTAATAGCTAAATAGAGGTAAAATGATCTTGATTGTATTGTGTTCTCTGAGCTAGGTTGTTTAATCGTGAAGCTTTCATAGCCTTGCTAGACGACATCATCAGCACTAAATTCAGTATGAAGTGGGCTGTCACTATCTCTCCGTGAGTGACAACAAACTCCCAATTCAACGGTAAGATATACAAGTAGATTAAAAGAACTCCAATGGGATCACTGATATCCGGATTAATAGTGGAAGCAGTGATGCAGAGACTGGAAGCCCGTGATGAAACCAGAAATTTGGATTCGTAATGTCGACGACACTTTTGTCATCATTGAAAAGGATGATATAGAAAACATCCACAGTTTGATCAACAACGTTTTCAATGACATCAAATTCATAATGGAGAAAGAGTCAAACAACCAACTACCATTCCTACATGTTTGAGTCAGTAGGGTAAATTCCAAAAAGTTGGAAACCCAAGTGTACAGGAAGCCAACACATACTGACCAAATCCTCAACTACAATAGCAACAACCCAACAACGTACAAAATCAGTTGCGTGCAGACTCCATTCAAAAGAGCGATAACACACTGCAGCACAACAACTTCAAGGAGAAAGAAGAAAATTACTTGATGTCCACCCTAAAGAAGAACGGCTACCCACGAAACTCTAACAAAAGACGCCTATGCCGTGCATCATCAACTACAAAGTAATCGACAGAAACCAACAAACGCATCGTCCTAACATACATAAGAATGTATCAGAAACCATGACAAGATTGCTCAGACCACTTGGAATTGGTGTGGCTCATAAACCAACAAATTCCCTCCAAACACTATTATGCACACCAAAGGATGCAACAACCAAAGAACATAAACCGAATATCATTTACAATATCAACTGCAATAGCTGTAGTCAACACTACATTGGACAAAGCAGCCGACCTCTTCTTCTTCATCTACATCAGCACCAACTGGCCATCAAATGCCACGACATTTCGTCACTCATTTCAATGCACGTGGATAACGAGCATGGACATGAATTCAGTTTCGACGATGTAGGAATTTCGGACGGAGAGAGAAAACACAAAGAATGTTAGAGAATTGCTCGAAGCTTGGCATTCACGTCAGTCAGTCAGTCAGTCAGCAATCAACACATGTATAGACATAGACCCAATCTATCAACCAATAGGAAAGTGATAAACGACAGAAAGGTCAGAGGTCAAGGAGGGGGACAGCCAACAGGGAAATCTATACAGTCTGTCAATGACACAACAATCGAAGGAAACAACCAATCATAGGCGGCTTTATCAAGGCGAGCTATTCAACCACTCATGGAGAGATATTGACAGCTCACTCTATAGTGAAGTTAGTGCTGTGGATGATGTCACTGTGTAGAAGGACGATGAAAGCTTCACGATTAAACAACCCATCTCAGAGAACACAATTCAACGAAGACCATCCATCTGAGCTACAAATATTTCCCATTATTTCAGAGGTAAAATGAAAATCCAGAATTCAAATCTAAGGATATCAAAAGTCTGTTGATATTGTTAACCTGTGATAAATAACTCTTGGACTTTCGAAACGGTGACTACTATGTAACCAATGTTGCCACCTACTCTTTAGTGCTTAGCAGTAATTAAAATCTATCTAGCAAGTTCCGTAATATGGAGAAAAACAAGGTGAATTGATGCTGTGATGCACTCCTTTTCATGTCAGATTATAAAGTTCAATGGTGAAGAAGTGCTGCACTTAGGTTTCATACTTGTCTGTAGTAGGCAATACGCCATATTTGAGGAAATGAGGGAATTGATGTTCAACTGATGTAGTTCAAACGTACTTCACTCGATGCCAAAGTCGGAAATGTAACCACCAAGCTATTTGGGAGAAGAATGATCCGTCGTAGGACTGGACTATGCATACGAATAGGTCACCAGTGAGCGTGACCGCCTAGTCGTTAGTTCCTAGAGCTGATCAAAATCTTTCGATCACGTTTGCATTGAATGAGATGGGCCTGAATCACTGTTTCACTAGTTCCCTCGTAGTTGCTGACATCTGCCACAAAGCACAGAGCCAGGGTCCAGTACTTTCTGAGGATTCACTGCGACTATTCAGCAGTTGAGTTTGACAGGAATAAAACCCTGCCTTAACGGTGGCAAAAATACATAGACAACCGTCGTTCAAAGTGCAAATTTCAGTAAAATGTTGCGTATTATTGATGCACGTATATACATTTTGTTTGAGAGAATCGATAATTTATTTGACTCACAGTACTTTTATAATGCATGTTACTTATTGCTATGAACATAAATGCCACTAAACACGTGAAATATGGCACTGATTTCAATAAAATGAAAGTAGTAAACTTTGATCAATGTGACATATATACCAGGATACTAGTCTGTGTTTATCCTATCTTTTCGGTGATTACATTTTGAAAGCTATACAATCCAAAATTAAAACATCTTCACAATTTTTCAACAAATTCAATCCCTGTATAATATTTTTAAATGAAATAATTACTTTCCTAGAATAGTGTTGATTATAACAGTATTAAAGGGAATAATGTGAAACAGGCAGTTGGTGTTACATAAGCGTCTACTTTAGACTACGGAATGAATAAAAATCTCAAGCGTAATTTTAATGATGGTAGTTCATTCAGTCAGTGCACAAGTCTACAATTTAGTGTCAGTATTTTAGGAATAGTTATATGCTGTACTTTAAGTATATGTGAGTCTATTTCTAGCTTGCATAACTTTATTTCTTTGTTTCATTGTTAGCTTCGTCGCCGGTGATGATTTATGTCTAATGTCTTGTCGCACAAACTGGAAGGTCTACAGGCGAAAGCTAACAAGTTGTCAGAAAAGGCAGGGCAGCGAAAACAGGACTTCAAGTGAATGTACAGAAGACGGAGGTGATGAAGATGCTTAACTAACAACAGCATCAACAACAAGAGGCATCAATCAATATCAACGGGAGAAATCTAAAGGAAGAAGCCTCTTCCACCTATCTAGGCAGCACTGTTTCAACTACAGGCGGAGGCATAGACGAGGACGTCAAAGCCAAGATCAGAAGAGCAAGACAAGCGTTCATCAACCTGAAACCTAGTGTAGAGATCTTCTGCACTCCACTCAGCACAAAGGGTGAACAAGATCCAGATTTTCAACACCAACGCCAGTGAAGTCAGTGATTCTATGTGATGGTTGAGAGACTTGTCGCATTACGAAAGGGATTTCCAACAAACTACAGACATTCATCAACAACTGCCTCCTACTCTGGCTCGTTACTGAAGATCAGATAGCCAGAAAGAACAAGCAACAAGGAACTCTGGCCTGACAAAGAACCAACTAAGAATTTATCGCCCAGAAAATATGCATAAGGAAGCGGAGATGGATTCAGCGTGCACTGAGAAGACCATTAAGGGACGCATCAGGCACTCGAGTGAAACCCGGATGGAAAGCAAGAAGTTGGACGTCCCAGGTGAGTGTGACATGGAAAAGTTCGTGTGAAGAAGAAATGAGAGCTTGTGGGCTATCGTTGAGCTAGGTTCAAAAGATTACAGAGAACAGAATGCAATGGAGACGCGCTACTGAAGCCCTATGTTCCACTAGGAACCCAAGGGACAAATAATAATAATAGTGTGTTGAAATTTTTTAGCTTCAATATTGCATATTAATAATAATGTTAAAAATGATGATATACATAATGCAAGTTATAACATAATTGGTAAGAGTCATAGTTATACTAATAAGGCGGAAATTCACAATAAGCAGCTATATTCATAACAAACAATTCGCTAATCAGAGAACAAAGCCACTAAACTGCGTTATGGAACTTACTAATTAGAATTGAAATAGAATATCGAATTGAAGAGAATTAGAAAACTAACACATGAATATTAGATAAAAATGAAATTTAAGCAAACTAGAGTTAAATTTAGAATTGTATGGTTTGCAAAAAAAACACTTCAGATAAACATATTTCATTTCACTGAGTCGGATGAGAACTCATTTAGGTTCAATTAAGTGAAATTCTGAGTTTATATAGATATAGTTTAATTTATGCCGTTTTGGATTTATTATTTTCATGCAAATAGTTTAAACTTTTAAACAAAAAAAAACCGAAACAATTCCTCCTATTTGTACTAAATATTCGGTTAAATTTTGAGTTACTCACTATAAATTTGTATCTCTAGTATGATCTAAATTGATTAGAAATGATTGAAACTGGCTATCACTGGAGTTTAATTTCAATTTTCTCATTTACTCAGGTAAAGGTTTTTACATTACTACAAAACTCAATAGATAGTTGTTTTCTTGACCAAGTTTAATGAAAGAGGAATTTATTCTCAAGTGGTACTGGTAACATCCCCTTGTTATTCTGGATCTAATTGACCAACTTCTATTGTAATATGAGCTTCTATGCGGATTTCTCGATATTTCCTAATCACTTATCGTCTTTTAAATCGTTTGACAGTAGCTAACAGTGGAATCCAAAGTGCGTATTTCGGTCCATTCAGGACTCATCAGCTTGACACATCTGGACCTTAGTGAGCAGTTATGTTCCTCTTGAAACTCACTCTTACTAAGAATCTAGTCCTCCTAGTCGACAAATCAAAAGTAGGCTGGAACATGCCTCTTGAATTCCACTGCTAGCCAACACCAAACATATTAGGATGTGGTGAACAATCAGACAATATCGACACATCCACATAAGAGTCCATTTGCTATTAAAGATCAATCACTTCAATCCAGAATAAAAGCAGAACATTGAAAATATCGATAAATGATCATAATTGATGCTTGGTATACAAGAGGTGGCGATCGTGCCTCATTGACCTAGGGAATAACACTTTGGAGTTCAAAACAATAAGTATGGACTTCGACTCCCAGTGGGAACACCATCACTCACTGGGGTGCATGTACATCTAGATGACTAGTATCAAACGAATGAAGCCTGTATTCGTTTGAAAGTGAAATTATTGTAAAGGTGTACCAGAAATCATCTTCAAATTGACAACATACATTCAACTAGATGTCTGGTAGAGAGAACGCAAAGAAAAATATAAAAGCAGCTTTCGGTAAAAAAAATTCGCAGTGTAAGGTCGTAAGAAAAGTAAGTAAAAATAATAGGGTAGAAACAATATGGTACTAGCCACCTTCTTTTGTTATATGAAGAGACTGTTTCAAGGTTTTCAGTTCAAAAGAGTCAATGTAACTAAATTTCTGAAGTAAGAAATTATAGAACTCTTGTTGAAGATATTCTTAACTTCATATATTTAGATCACCTTCACAATTAAATGTATCTTATGACCAAATATGAAACAAAACATTACTACTTTCATAATAATTGTAATCCGATGTTTATTAATTTAGCTTTTTTTTCGAAGTTCATTTCACTCTACACATTAGACGATAATTATCAAAATGTGTCAAACAATAAATATCTCTTGATGTGGCTGATGAAACAGAAAGGGCGAAATTAACTCATATGAGCTAATATTTCATATTTGAGTATTGACAATATAAAACTAAAGTAATCTTTTCATTATTTCATAACTTAAGTGTAGAATCAAAAGAGAAATTTGAAAAGTTAGACAACAAAAGCTACATTTCTACTATATTTATTCGTTTTAAGCAATAAGTTCTTCTTATGAACTTGGATAGTACGATTAGAAGACGTAGATTATCTGAAATCGACAGCGTCGACTAAGAAGTTATTGATCAGTCACTTCAACACTATGGTTTTAGTGCCGCAAACCTTTATCAATTTCATTCAACAACCATATAAAGACGCCACATGCCAAGTAATTCACAATAGGAAGCTTAGTGATGCCTTTCAAGTGAAGTAAGATAAGGAGTAATACAAGACTAACGCCTACTAACACTTATGATCTTCCTGATTGTGGTGGACTGGGTCACGCAACAAAGCGTGAGGAGCGAGAAGCTGTACAGACGAGAAAACCCTAGGAGATTTAGATTTCGCCGATGGCTTGTGTCTAATGTCTTACAAACTCGAAGATCTACAGGCAAAAACTAACAAGTTGACATAAGAGGCAGGGCAGCGAAAGTGGAACTTCAAGTGAATGTACAGAAGACGGAGGTTATGAAGATACCTGACTTACAACAGTATCAACAACAAGAGGCACCAATCACCATGAACTAGTCTGAAACCAGTGTGGAGATCATCTGCACTGCATTCAGGATAAAGAACAAGATCCGGATTCTCAGCATCAGTATCAAGTCAGTCTTGCTATATGGTTCAGAAACTTGGTGTGTCATGAAAAGCATTTACAACAAACTACAGATATTCATCAATAGCTGATACTGAAGATCAGATATCCAGAAAGAATAAGCAACAAGGAACTCATTCTGGCCTGCCAACGAACCAACCAACAACATATCACCCATAAATATGCAGAAGGAAGTGAAGATGGATTGGGCATGCACTGAGAAGACCCTCGAGTGGAATCCAAATGGGAAACGACGAGTTGGGTGTCCGAGGTGAGGGTGACATGAAGGAAATCATGTGAGGAAGAAATGAAAGGTTGTGGACAGTGATGGTGCCAGGTGGAAAAGACTGCAGAGAACAGAGTGGAATGGAGGTGTCCTACTGAAGCCCTATATTCCACTACGAACCCAAGGGAAAAATAATAACAATAGTAATAGTTTATCTGTAAACTATGACGTATTTTTACATTACATTTCTAATAATCGGATCACTTATTTACTCGTTAAATCTGTAGGCGAATGACAAATACGATATCAAGGAATTAAATAATAAGCGAGATAATGAACTCAGAACGATAAGATTTAAAGATTATTTTAGTAATATGATAAGGTAAGCATAACAAGGGTAGGTTTAGCGTAGTGACTAACTGTTTAGTGAAAACCATAGAGGCTAATATTTGCTCATGGCTAACGTTTCAACAAACCCAAGTATACACTCCTTCTATGCAAAATTGTAAAGACTGTTTTCATACCAGTCCTGTTGCCTTTGTCAATAACATACTCTGTATTGGATGATGATGACTGTCTGACAATTGTATTTATAAATGCTTATGAATCTAGTTGCTTTCGTAGCCATTTCGTTTCATGCTTCTACATCCTTATTCACTTGTATCATTCCACTGTACAGATATCATATATCTGAACTGTTTGTAAAAAATAATTACCACTAGAAACTTTGATTTTGTATTACTTTATCCACTTCATACCTGAGTCAACGAGTAAACATTAGACTTTCCTCATGTCTAAAGAGAAAATATCCTTTTACAATTTCTGTTGCCCAAATGTCTTAAAGTACACCTGATGTCTTTGTAACAATTTTCGGAATGAAAATTTTTTGTTTGCTTATCTTATCATACAGTCAATACTAGTCAGAATTCTAACACATTCTAACATTTTTCGAAACAAATTTATAATTTTTAATACTTACTGCATAGTTTTTCTAATGTTCATAAAGGGTGCTGTTAACCTTAGTAGATGGAACTCATTTACTATCCTAGCCCCATTCAGATCTGTGATGCCTGAAAGATTTTCATCTCAATCGATTTATGCACTACATCTTGATATATTTTGATTCATTGCAAAATTCTTGAAGGAACTGAGTCTGTTTTATTCCTCAGCGGTTATTATATCCATTAACTAGCTGACATCATAATTATATATCACAGGTGGTAAGCAGTTATGAGATATATTTTTTCTCAATTTCAGCCGAAAACTGTCAGAAGAATTCCCATACATTAAACTATTTACTGAAGTGTAAAGCAAACTTAAACCAAAGCTCTAGTCTTCAAACGTGTATTCATAGCATAAGTCAAATATACTGTGATTAGCTTTAATGATATTTGCTGAGTTATGCAATTTTTGACGTCAGTTAAACATCCGTTTGCTAATCAAAGGATTTTTTAGTGTTTCATAAAAGTCAACTTTGTTCTGTCATACAGCTGTAAGGCATGACCGCATAAGGAAGAAGATACGAAAAGCTTAGACAGCTCTAATAATAAGTATTTTTATAGGATTGCTGACGTGTAGTTAAACTCTAAAGTCAGCATTGTCGAAATCTAGTATACAGAAATAAGCAGGGAGTTTTTAACCTTCACTGATTCTGATGACTATATCAGGAGCTGCACATGGTAAGCCATCACCTATCTCTATGAAAGGTGTTAACTGATGAAGAATGGAGTTGAAGGATAGCTTAGAAGTGCCATACTTTGATGAGATACCACTCTACAAAGCCTCTAACTACTTGAATAAAGTAAGAATGAACATATCTGAGAAGAAAATGATGTCATTTACTTTCACAGATATTTAATAGCTACAAACAACCCATAACTGCGTACATGAACAAAGGTGAATGATAATTTGTCTAAAATTAGATCGACTGTCTCAGATCTATAAATATGTCATGAAACTAACAGTGATTCCAAAGAAGGGGCTGCATTGTAGTTAATGAAATAACAAGAAAGAAGTTAGAGAACCCCAGTAGTAACGAATTATTAAGGTAAGGAAAAATAAATTACAGCCTACAGCTTGTTGTCAAGCGCGTTCAGAGAAGTGTATGCTTTTTAACTTAGGTCATGAAGTAAGTGATAATCAAAGATTAGATACTTTTGATGATATAAACAAAACGTAGACACAGTAGTGTAGGTGTATACACATTCTGCCTTCAAATTCTTGGATATGTTCAGTAACTTTCACCTGTTCACTGCATCAACCTACATATATATACATATATACCCTTGCCTATCTTCGTATCATTCATTTTCTATCCACCCTTTTTTTATATGTCACTGTGAAGTGTGTTAGCTAAAATGATGCAGAATATTTGTAGCTCAGAAGGATAATTTTAGTGGTGCTGTGTTCTATAAACTGGAGGGTTTAGTAGTCCAACTTTCATTTTCATCCTCGGCAACATTATCATAACGTTGGTTCACCATTACACTATTCAGCTCAGAGGATAGAACAGTATCAAAATTGTATCAACTTGAACCAGTTAACTTCTGCTTCCAGGTTCTACATTCACATATTTCTCGTCTCTCAATTCAATTATTTACTTCCACTGGCTTGGAGTTAAAAGAAGTTACTATAACGATACTATGAACTCAAAACTGACGAACACTAATTTTCACTTTATGTAGCAGTATCGCAAAAAAATCATACAAATGATGAGTATCCATTGCAACTCTGAAAGCATATTTCAATTCATTAATAACATTCAGTTGAATAGCATTCCTCGATTGGTCAATGGAACCCGACTGCTTTCATGATGTCTACTCCCGAGTGATGACAGAACTTTGTTGGTCACTTTCCGTGGTGACCATGAAGCTGTGGGATTCACCACTATGGTACACTTTGGTAAATGTCAATTGGTTGAAGGCAATTACCAGATTGTCTTAGTACAATTACTGACGTTTTCTGCAATCTGAAAACAGTGAGTGGTGAATTTCAATATTATGCTTAAATGTAGCCATTAAATGCATAGGAGTCAGAAGTCGTAGTTACCTCATTGATGGTTCAAATAAATAAGAATAAAACAGATTATCTTTATATTTTATTTTGTTGAAATTAATCAACGTTTACTTTTTATTTTCAAAGTCAAAACACACTAGTAAACTCATTGGAAACAACTAAGAAATCAGTAAATAACTGTGGTTTTTGCCTTATATCATATGTGACCTACTAACCATAATGTATTCTCCTTTAACAAATGTATTTCAGTGGCCAGCAGTTCTTGTTCTGATATTTATGAAGTTCCTTAGTTTGATGGTAGTCGTTAATGAAATTAATTTCGTCAATAAGAGTATCAACGGTACATACAATTTCCTAATGTAGATTTCAGTCTACATTATCTATCATAGTGTAATTTTTGCAACACTATCACCTCAATTGTATGTTCCAAAACACTTCTCATGTTCATATTTTCCTCTCAAATATTTTTCAGTCCTCTTCATGATGATAAAAAAAATACCAAAACAGGAAATGTTTCAACAGTCTACACGTTATGGTGTACACATTAATATATAATAAAAATATTCTGTAATACAGTCTAAACTGCATGTATATCCGTTCTAAATAATATATATTCAACATTTCTGTCCAGTTAACATAAAATAACAAAAGCTTATCCTATGAATATGTATTAGTCTCTAAAAGTTAATCTATTATTTATTAAAAATAAACATTTAGTAAATAGTTTATTCAACTAGAAACAAGAAAACAAAAATTTTACAATGAAAAATAATATAATTCTGGCACACAAAATGAAAGAATTACTAAAACAATTTCGCTGACCTACTGAATGCATCCTGTAATCAGTGCCAAGTTTAGCATGAATGTATCTGGAGTGAAACATAAATTGTAACCCTTTGCAGTATATTTCAATATATTTTTCAACATGAGAGTTATTTATTGACTATTATTACAACTATGTATATATGCAATAATAGGAGTATTGCCCTAACTTTAGTTGACTGAAGCAGAATATCTGATAGAGAAAATCTACAGTAAATTCTGTTTTCTCATGTATTTCATACCTTACTTTCCTTGATATACTCGACATTTTTAAAAATGCATGAAAAATCAGTGTAATTAAAGGAAAACGTTTATCCGAACAATGTTATGTATTTTGCGGAATACATTCCTAACAATCGGGTCACACATACACATTTATTTGTCAAGTCAGTTCGTATAAAACCAAAAGATAGGAGGATAAACAGAAGAACTGACATAATAAAGAGATTGAAATCAGGATTCGAACTCCGCAAGAAAATAAATTTTACTAAGCAGAATGGTAAATGCACTGGACAGGAGTTTCATTTTCCTCAGAGCAAATAAGTGATATTTATGAATGAATTCAGACGACAGTTAAAATTTGAGTGTATGTAAACTACTTATGTTGTTCAGTAGCAAGTTCTGTTAGTTTATAAAACTTTCTTGCCAAAAGTGAGAATTTCTAATATTGGCTCGGTGATTTCCTAAGAAAACATTGCTAATATCAAAGTAGAGCAGTAGAGAAAACTGCTCAAATGCATAAGATGTCAATGTGTACTGTTCAATATGTAAATAAGCTGACAGTCAAAACCATCGAAATACAACTAAGCATACTTGGTAAGCATTTTATGGAGAAACGGTCATTTCGACTTCGATTCGCAAAAAGAATAGCTGGAAATAAAAAAAAGTACTAGTCAGTAACCAGATATTTGGATTACACCACGGAATATTCTGAAGCCGCATCATTTGAAAGCAGAATATAAATGTTGACTTATGTTTTTAGGCCATTTTATAATTTTGTTGTGATCAGAATTGTTATCACAAAGTTTATGTTTAGAAATTGTCCTAGGATTTGAAATTATATGATGTGCATCGTTAAACAATTTTAGCCTATCCTTGCCTTGTGTAACAGCCGAAATTGATTGATGTAGCTTGAAATGCTACAAACCACCTTCATCCAATTAAAATTGGTACTTATTAATCTTACCCCAAGGTCTTAATCCTTTTATTTTGATAATACATTACAATACACTAAACTATTTAACCTGGTTTTTATAGGATTCTAGACATTCGAGTTTTCACGTAGTAAGTAGCTAGCTATTCTGTATGCTGGTTAGTTTACGTCTATGTGTTTGCCCACTTAACTCTACCTATTTAATTTACTTACTGATAACAGGACTTTAGACAGAGAAATATGCACGCCAGCTATTTAAGATGTAGCTACAAAAGTTGGCCACCATTCACTCTTCACATACAGATTTTGGATATAGTCAGTGGTTTAAGTACAATACAAGAATAGTTTATCGATATCCTGTTCAATTACCACTTTGTTATTCTCACAAGAAATGTTATTTGAAATAAATCAGATGACATTTTGTTCGCTTTACAATGTGATGCCAAAATCTGTTTAAACTGTTAACACAGAAAGAAAATGAAAGTGTACACTGACTGGTTACAGGAAGGTAACCGACTTCATGTTATCTAGTCCTAAATGCTGACCGACTTTTATTAACTATCTAGCATTTTGGCCACCAGACTAAAAGACTCACCATCATGGTGCAATAGGACAGATTTTAGTGGGATGGAAACAATCAACGGGAAGCCTCTAGTCATCAGAATGCATCTGTAACCTTGATGAAACTGATATCACACCTGAGATCTGACGCCGCTTTACCGAATGCTGCAGTCAGGGACATTACTACTGAATCATTCGAGACGCGACTGATGTCCTGTAGGACTTTATGAGGTACACAGACTGCTCACTGAATAATAACCATTCCTCTGTGCTGATGGAGTTCTATCGATTATTTTGCAATGTGGCCATAAGACTAAATGACACCACTGCGATACATTGAGATGGTAAGATTCTTTTGATAATAATAGTGTAATAAAGGTTAAAGTGTGAATTATTTTCTATAAGCATGACGTCTATAGACACTTTATGAAGCATCTGAGTCCGTAATTATGCCAAAATGAATCATGACAAGATTATATTTGTTTACTATTTTCCCTTGTTCTTCTATTTCAATGACTGAAATTTTCAGCTGAGAAGTGTGATAACAAAACAATGGACCTTATCAATCATAGACATTCCCATTTACTAATTAAATCATGAATAGAAACGTTGTTGTAGTTTTGTTGTAAATAAAAACATTGAATTATCGCTTGTTATCTAGAAGTGCAGGTGTAGACTTATGACCGATATATTGTATTTCGTTATAAGCTGCGATTCAAAAACAAAATACTTTTGATACTGTTATGTGGAGAAAATTTTATAGGTACTTCATCGTTCTAAGTAATTATGTGAATTCAAGGCAGTTTACATCACCACCACTATCATTCATCTCAATTCGCAACTCTTCGGCAGTATGCACTCATGACCATAAGAGGAACTGAGCCCATGACTGTCAGGTCTGGTAAAAGACTCTTTACTATTCTATTCAATGTTCCGCATTTCACCACTCCTGTCAGTTCATTATGTATTGTAACCATCAACCAATGTTGTCAGCCTGTATTCGGACTTGTAACCAACTAGGTTGCCCATAAACCTTACTTTTTTCAATAAAACTTAAAGAATCCCATTTCGAAGTGAGCCACTGGTAAGCAAAAGGAAATTGAAGATGCCCCGTACTCAATTTCTACCAAAACTTACCTAGATAATTTTGTTTAAATTATTGCGATTACGTTAAAATGCAATGAACGAACTACCTATTTTGATAGATGCATGCCTTTTTGAGACTGTCAGTGTCAACTGAAAACAGTTTACTCTTGTTCATTGTTTTTATTCTCATCATATGCCCTGTCTAAATGTATTAACTTACTTTCTTATTTGACTTGGAGATTCTGTTTACTCGAAAAAGCGTCACTTTTCGTGGACGACATATATTGTTTTATCGGAAATCCGAGTTGGTCAGGTATGAGAACGGACAATTTTAGGTATTAATATAGAGGTACAACTCTTACCTATTGCACAAGACATGGGTATCACACCTAAGTAGCTTACTGGATGACACTACAGCCTTTAAAGCGATGAGTTATTCGTTCAAGTCCTAGTGGGCATACCCTCACCCACTGGGATGCAAGTATATCCCACAAACGAGTCTATAATAAGACGAGACTGGAGTCCCTGATTCCTCATTTAGCTACCACTAAATAAATTAAAAATCATGTTTAGTTGTCAACGTTTTACAGCTGACGTAATACAATATCAAAGGTAGTACTCAATCAAATGTTAATTTGTGAAGACTGATTGTAAAATCTCTGAAGAGAACTTATGTAGTTTCGAAAAATTCCAGAGCGTTTTTAGTATTTTCTTCCAAAGGTTAGTTGAAGACTACTTCATTCTTAAACTGCATTTTGATTAAAATGATGCTAAACTTCAAAGAACTCTTTGTGTTCAGGGATGCCGGTGGTGTGCTGATAAAGTCACTGAGCATGGTAATGTGAGCTTTCAAATAGAATGTCAAGGTAAATAAAATATAATATAAGTCACCTCTTATTTTCTAAAAAATATTGAAGAAATAATGAATAGTTTTGTGGAAGAATTTATTTTTATGAAATTGAAAGAAGTGAGAACAACAATTGTTACTTTACATAAAACGTTTCCATTTTGTTCTGGCATTACCTTTCCAAGTGACTATAACCTAGAATATCGAAGTTTATAGTTTTACTGAGCATTTCATGTAACTTAATTTACTGGAAATGAACAGGATATCAGTCGAAAATTAGAACAAACATGAAAAGTCATAATGCTGAAATCAAAGAAGGCCAGTAAAGTGTACCAATTTATCACAGTTATATACATCATGGAATTGAACTTTTTCGAAGAAAAAAACCCCTTTGACAACAACCGAATACTTAAGAATCTATCTTGATGTTCCAAATATTGCTGTTACTGTTTTTTCTAAACAATCAGTATCAATAGGTTCAACTTATCTCGAAATATTTGCTTCATTTCAGTGTGATAACAGAATCCTTCTTTTTTTGGCTATTCATTTAGAATTTCCAGTAACTGAAAAATCTTTTATAACCATCCGAAAAAAAAGTTTTATTGACATACATTAAATTTTTTTCGATACTACCAAGTCAGTTAGTTTCTTTTGACTTTTTGTTTAGCCTACTATCTTTGCCTTTTCTACCATTCTTATTTCAAGTCAAATATTTAACTAATATCATCGTATGATATATTCTTATTTGGCTAGTGTAAATAAACGTTTAGTTAATTTTTTTCCTGTTTTCAACACCACAGAATAAGTAAATGGATGTATGATATAGGTTGCAGCATATATATTCTGTGTTTACCACATTACATTATTTTCAGACATAAGTTAACAAACTAAACATACACAGTATCACTTTTCCCTTAATTTTATAATAATTACAGCATTATTAAAATGATCCTAAAGGACATTTAAGAAAGACTGAAATAACCAATGATATTTCTTTGTTTCGAATGGAAAGCCAGATTTTCATTATATAAATAAGCCTGATTAATTAGTTCAGTTCAACTATATGAAGATGCTACATGCCAAATAATTCACAATGGAAAGCTCAGTGATGATTTTGAAGTGAAGACAGGAGTGAAATAAGGTTGCTTACTATCCCCCATGATATTCCTGATTGTGGTCGACTGGACTGGATCATGTAGCAAACAGTGGGCAGCGAGAAGAGGGGGATACGCTGGACGACGGAAAAGAATCTAGAAGATCTGGATTTCGCCACCGATGACTTGTGCCTGATGTCACACAAACTTGAAGATCTACAGGCGAAAACTAACAAGTTGACAGAAGAGGCAAGGTGAAGCAGCGAAGATGAGACTTCAAACGAACATAAAGAAGACAGAGGTGATGAAGATACCGCACCAACAACAACAACAACAAACTCCAGTCACCGTCAACGGGAGAAACTTAGAGGAAGTAATCTCCTTCACCTATCTAGGAAGCACTGTTTCAACTATAGGCGGCACAGGCACAGATGAGGATGTCAAAGTCAGAATCGCAAAGACAGCAAGATAGGCGTTCATTAGCCTGAAACCAGTGTGGAGATCTTCTGCACTCAGCCTACAATGTGAACAAGATCCGGATTTTCAACACCAACCCAGTCAAGTCAGTGCTTCTGTATGGTTCGAAGACTTGGCGTGTTACAAAAGGCATTTTCAATAAACTACAGATATTCATCAACAACTGCCCACAATGGCTCGCTACTGAAGATCAGATAGACTGCCAGAATAATCAGAATAAGCAACAAGGAGCTCTGGGAACAAACCAACCAAGAACCTATCACGCAACAAGTATGCAGTGGAGGGAAGTGGAGATGGATTGGGCATACACTGAGAAGGCCGACTGGGGACATCACGTGTCAGGCCAGTCGCTCGAGTGGAATCCCCATGGGAAGCGACGAGTTGGGCGTCTGAGGTGAGGGTGACATGGAGGAGGTCTTGCGAGGAGGAAATGAGAGCTTCTGGGCTGTTGTGGAACCAGGTTCAAAAGATCTCAGAGAACAGAGTTCACTGGAGACGTGCTACTGAAGCCCTATGTTCCACTAGGAACCCAAGGGACTAATAAAAATAATAATAATAAATTAGTTCAGTTGTTATCATGTTGGCGTTTTTTTTATTTACTCTATCAATAATTCATTCAATATCTCAATGGAACATGTAAAAGTTAAAAAAAAAATGTTTATAGAGAACAATTGTCTACTCATTTCAATGACTGAAATTTTTGTTATTGTTGAAATAACACTTTATTTCAAAACCTTCATAATCCTGTTTTGAAGCATCTTCTCAAAATCAGTATAAATTAGAAAAGATTGGTTGAGAAAACAATGATTGAATAAATGATACGCTGGTTGGCTGGTTGGCTGGCTGGTTGATTGATTGATCCATAGACTGTTTGACTGATAAACTTGATGACTTATACTTTCTAACGAATAAAGTAAATTTAATTCCATCTTGATTGAATTCAATGATTATTTCTTTTTTTTCTTTTTTGTTTAGTTCTATTCTATATTCACTTAAAATATAGTGAGTGATTGTAGACAGTAGATAATCTATTTTCATGATATTCATTATACGAATAAAAAGGAAACAAATTCATCAGTCATCCTTTACATAATAGAAAAAATGTACTTATCACTGTTTTCGTCATTCTTGTTGACGAGTTGAAGTTTTACTCTGTCCTTTTTCTACTACTAATAAAAATATTATTACAGTTTTTGTAAGAGATGTAATTACTACATGAATAAATAACCCAATAATAGTAATAATAATAATAACAATTGCCTATTTGTCGAAGTACACAATTCACTACAAAATTTAACACTGACAATTTGAATGATGGTATATTCATTCATATAATATTTAAGGACCACTTATCATAATAAAAAAAAAAAAAAATTGGATAGGTTTCGCGAAAATATTTTCTTGTTCCTGTTCAAATTCTCTGCCTGCTTCATTTCATTATTTTTCCAACTTTAACTATTTTGCATTCATATATACTATTTGATATTGTGTGCAATTTTCTACACTATACTGCTTTTCACTTTTCTACTTTTTTTAACTTTTATATTAAATGAATTGTTTACCAATGTCAATTACGATGAAAGATTTACTAGGTGTAATTGGATTTGGAAGTTTTTGAGGATTTATTTATTCACTTCAACTTAGCATTCATTATAAACTAACGTCAGTTGGAAAAAACAGTAGAAATCTGACAGCACTCAGCAGCTGTTACGTCCTATTATGGGACTCATCAGCAGCGTGCAGTTTCTAAGATCGACTTCAGGACCTTCAGGTTTTGTAGTTAACATATTACCAATGAGCCAATGGTTCATATCTATTACTTAGGTCAGTTGACATTGTCAGTCTACGATGAATATTAACCTGAAATCAACAAATAAACTTCTACAAACCTCCGAATTAAATTAATCTAATGCTCATTGGTTTCTCTCTTTGAGAGGTGATTTTAGAAGTCCTGATGAGAAGTCGTGACTTGTGAAGTCAACTAAGTTGCACACGAGAACAGTTAATGGATGCAGGTCACACTATATTGGGAACTGATACTAGTAGGAAATATGGACTACTGGATTCTGACGCAGTAGCTAAATGGTAACATGCTTGCCCTACAGCTTAGGGAGTGGGGTCATAAACGTGCACTACTGAGGTGTCCCATACAAGGACAAAACAGCTGTCCAGTGCCTACAGGCTTTCCAATGTTTCTCTAACTAACTCCAGTGTATGACAAATACCAATCTGAAATCAATGTGTCATTTGACTGAAATAAGGAATAATCTAAAGCTTATAGATTTGAACTTTAGTAAAAGTGGAAAATAATCATATCTAACGTGCATACGTTTATATATATATATATCATATCATATCATTCAGGCACGAAGGGTAGTCCCTTTTTACAGCTCTTCATGCGTAAAACTACTTCCGATAGTGAAGTTTACTGGTATCTTCTTGGAAGTGCCTTTCATCTACCAGGACTGCTTCGTTTGTAAATTATTAAGCTCAGCACTAATTGATACTTTGGAGTTACATGATGAGAGTCAGTCGTGAGGAAGCCTTGAACCTAGGTTACTTGCCTGATGGCAACAACTAGCAAGGTGTATCAACAATATGAACCTGTATCACTCTCTGTTGGAGTCAAGATCTTAATTACTAAAGTATTCACTCAACACTTATTTTTTTATGGAAGAGGATTATGTAAGCAACTTGGTCACCAGCCGGTAACCCATGCGACTGTCTAGTGCTTACTTTTTATCAAAGATCTAAGTTTATTGATCAAGCGGACTGTATAGATAATTTGCTGGTGACCAACTTGTACACACAGCCCGGCCCTACAAGGAATTAGTTGTGGTGTGAATAACTCAAAGATAAAGTCTCCGACTTCAACGAGGAGTTATACAAGTAGTTTCTGTATGACTGCAGATATACCGTGTTGATTAGGGGCAACAAATATGAAACCTAGTTTCAGGGCTTCCTTACTTATAACTTCAAACGACTAACACTAAAATTAGTACAACACAATGTTCCATCACTTCGATTTATGGCCACAGTGTAAAACTTTGACACTGATCATTGACAGTTATCAGTGCTAGCACCTTAAGAGTAACCTTGACACGAGTATTTCACTGCTGACCATCTGATGTACTAGTCAGCGCCTGTTATGTCACTCAGTTTTATTATTTACTATTCAAAGAATTCTACTAAAACTCTATGGAGATTGTCTGTCTTTATTTGGTGAGCAAAACTGCCTTGAAATCAATCTGTTACCAGAAAACACCAATTAATGTACCGCCTAGTGCTAATTAGCATCTTGCTTTGAGATGGATTTCCTTAAGTTATAAAAAGAAAACTTGGCATGTGTGGTCAACTAAGTTGGTTATTAGTACAAACACTCACTGATGACATTGGATGATGGCCGAAACATAACATGAATTGACATAAGTAGAGGAGTACGAACCAATAGATTACAGAATAGTGCTTGAATGGTAACTTGCCTGTTGTCAGATGTGACAATCCGAAACTCAGTTTCTCTCATGGTCTTGGAAACACTGCTGAAAATTTGTGAACTGAAAAGGCGGAACTAGTTCTTAGTTTCAAGCGGCTCAATAAATTATTTCACTTCATGATAGAGTAACGTTAAAAGGTCTTCATTTAATAGTTTCAATCCCAACTACAGCTATAAAATAGATTTAAAGATAGCCACAATAAAGTAGAACACTAATCTCAGAGTGATCGGCATAAAAAAGATCAAAGATAAAGCAGTTTTTTGGGGATGCGATTTTTCCTAAGATACAAGGAAATAAATGTCATCGAATCGAAAAATCAGTGAAAGTACCACTTAAACCCTTATCATAGCAATCAGACTAGACCAACATCCAAAATAGTGTGCTTTTGCAAACATTTGACCCTACTCAAAAGATACGGTTAAAGTATAGGAACGGTGAACCTGATTTATTGAAATTCGAGTATTCGATTTCTTCACTCAAATGATTTTGCTAACATTTGAAAAGCCGTTCCTAAATGAGTTATAAAAACAGCAGTAAATTGGTTATATTATATTGTGAGTTATCCCATTGAAGATCTTTACTATTTCAGCTGGTATTTTAACTAAGATATTAATAGATAAAAAAGAATGACCTCACTATCCAACTTTGTCCATAGATAAGCGTATCATTGAAACAGGTTATAAGCATGATTTGCATGCATCTTTTAAATTTGTCGATAAAACCTATTGGAAGCACGTAGATATGTCTACTAAAGTCCAGGTATATTTTACGTATTTAAAAGCATTTCGTTGTAAGACAAAACCTCCTCTGAAAAGTCATCTTTAACACAAAGTTTACTATGTTTCTTCTCCCTTTTAAACTAATACCATCCTTTATTATATCGATTAATTTATATACCCGATTATCCTTTGTTACAATTCATATATATATTCATGACAGAAAGTGTAATGACCAGATTCTTCGAATTATGCGTGTTGCCCAAATATTTCGGATAAACTGCTCCTCTTCAAGGGTTTACCAAAATTTATAAAGACAAATTACTGTTACAAGTTTTTGAGGAGAAATTGGTTGTAAAATCAAAGTTTAATTACAACATATGTACATTCAGTGATAGTCCAAATGCCGAAACAGTAAATCACAACCTGAGTTTTGAAGACAAATTAATATACCACTTGTAATCTTGTCATAGTTCACTATATTTGAAGTATGTTTGATGGTGTTACCTAGAACATTACTGAAAGCCTCGAAAAAGCATAATAATCTCATCAATTTAAGTAGACAAAAATAATTTTACACAACTGAAGCATATGCACGTCCAGAAATTCAGAAATGAGAAAGTAGCTAAATATCAAACTATTGTCCTGTGTAGTCCACTCAGTGAAATACTGGGAAAATATGGAATCTGATATAAAAACAGTTTCAGAGTATTCATAAATAGACTATTTAGCAAGTATTCATTTACTGGCTAAATGAATAACATATTTAACAGGACTGACTCGATACCATACATAAATATATTGAGAATTCTATTTCCATTGAAAACTAGAGATGAGTGGCATCGAAACTCTCCTTGAGAAATTTTTGTTCACTTGTAAAACTAGGATTATGCCTGGAGCATCGTCTCACAGATAAAACAAATATATAAGATTATTATTTATAATTGTGCTTCAATTCTATTTATCATATGGCTTAAACAAACCTATAAATTTTCAGTAAGAAAGAAGTGAGGAAGACTTATGGGGTAGATGAATTTGATAATGATTTGATAGAGTTCTGAGGAAGACTAGCACTTCTTGACTGTTCATATCGCTTAAAGTTAGTTCTCCATTAGGTGACTGAGTGCCTAAATGGAACAACAGTATTGGTTATTTGCCACAAGACTCATGAGAAACCTGTTTGAGACTAATCCTACAGAAACACTGACAAGTGAAGCAGAACAAGTTGCAGGTAAGTGAGATCTGACAACATTGTATCAAATAACCAGGTTGCTATCTGGGAGGAGAGATCAACACAGACGAAACCAATAAAAGATGATGAAGGAAATTTAATTACCAAAGAAGAGAAACAAAGGAAACGATGAGCCGACCACTTCAAGAAGCTCTTGGATCGACCACCACCTGCACTGCGTCCAAAAACACCACCTACAGCCCGGTCACAGAACTACAAGTGAACATAAATCCCCCAACAAAAATGGAAGTCCTGAACGCAATAAAGCTACTGAAATGCGGAAAAGCAGCAGGACCAGATGGAATACCGCCAGAAGCACTGAGAACGGATGCAGAGACAACAGCAGACATGCTCACACCACACCACTATTGCAGAAGGTGTGGAAGGAAGAGAAAGTAGCTGACCAATGATTGGAAGAAGGGTTACCTTGTCAAACTCCCGAAGAAGGGAGACCTCAATGTTTGCAAGAACCGGTGCCGAATCACTCTCCTGTCCACCCAATGCAAGCAAAATATTAAGCCGCATCATCCTGGAGAGGCTGAAGGATGCACTGGATTCAAAACTACGACCGGAACAGGCAGGCTGGATTCAGGAAGTACAAATCATGTGCAGACCAAATTGCAACGCTACACTACGCATCATCATACAACAGAGTATAGAATGGCAATCAGCTCTCTACCTCAACTTCATTGACTTTGAGAAGGTCTTTGACAGCGTCGACCGAGAAGTAACTTGGAAACTGTTTCATTACTACGGAGTACCGCAAACCTTTATCAGCCTCATTCAACAACTATATGAAGATGCCACATGCCAAGTGATTCACAATGGAAAGCTCAGTGATGCTTTTGAAGCGAAAGTGAAGACAGGAGTGAAATAAGGTTGCCTACTATCCCCCATGATATTCATGATTGTGGTCGACTGGATCATGCAGCAAGCAGTGGGCAGAGAGAAGAGGGGGATACGCTGGCTGGACCGGGGAAAAGAACCTAGAAGATCTGGATTTCGCCACCGATGACTTGTGCCTGATGCCTTCTCACACAAACTTGAAGATCTACAGGCGAAAACTAACAAGTTGACAGAAGAGGCAAGGTGAAGCAGCGAAGATGAGACTTCAAACGAACATAAAGAAGACAGAGGTGATGAAGATACCGCACCACCAACAACAACAACAAACTCCAGTCACCACCAACGGGAGAAACTTAGAGGGAGTAACCTCCTTCACCTATCTAGGAAGCACTGTTTCAACTACAGGCAATGGCGGCACAGACGAAGATGTCAAAGTCAGAATCGGAAAGAGAGCATGACAGGCGTTCATTAGTCTGAAACCAGTGTGGAGATCTTCTGCACTCAGCATACAATGTGAACAAGATCCGGATTTTGAACACCAACTCAGTCAAGTCAGTGCTTCTGTATGGTTCAGAGACTTGGCGTGTTACGAAAGGCATTTCCAATAAACTACAGATATTCATCAACAACTGCCCACAATGGCTCGCTACTGAAGATCAGATGGATTGCCAGAATGGTGAGAATAAGCAACAAGGAGCTCTGGGAACGAACCAACCAAGAACCTATCACTCAACAAGTATGCAGGAGGAAGTGGAGATGATTGGATTGGGCATACACTGAGAAGGCTGACTGGGGACATCATGCGTCAGGCCAGCCCTCGACTGGAACCCAGGTGGAAACGATGAGTTGCGCGTCCGAGGTGAGGGTGACATGGAGGAGATCGTGCGAGGAGGAAATGAGAGCTTGTGGGCTGTCGTGGAGCCAGGTCCAAAAGATTTCAGAGAACAGAGGTCACTGGAGACGTGCTACTGAAGCCCTATGTTCCATTAGGAACCCAAGGGACTAATAATAATAATGATCGAGTCCTAATATAATAAGGCTTACTGAATGTAACACCGATATGTACCATAGATCTGATTATTAATAATTTTACCCCTGAACTTTAGAAGCTTATCACCTGAACGCCTTTACTTTCTGTATCATATGTGTTCCAGAACGCCAAGATCCAAGTGTGACTCCAATCACATATGCTTCGGCAGAAAAAATCTTTAAGGCTAACTCTAAGCTTTTCAAAGACTTGCACCCTTCATACATTATCAAGCAAGTAGGCAGAATTAGAACTGATGTTAATGTTAGACTCTAAAAGCGTTCCATGTATCTTCTTGGTCTTTCGTTTAGACAATACAGACATGTAAATATCTGATTAAATTTTAAAATCTACTTCTTTATGTAAAACTCGTCATCGTTTTGGAACCTTGGTATTCAAGCGAATAATGATTCTAATGGAAAGCGGATAAAGGCCAAATTTACAAATGACTTAAAAATAAAATAATCATCTGTCAACCCAGTGAAAATTAAAGGAAAAGAAATTAAGTAAAGTGTTACCAACAGACATGACAATTAAAGCCTAAAAAAGATTTTTTCATCAGTTAGATTCGATAAAATTTAATCCCAAACAAATCAAGATGTGACAAAAATATCTTCTCTAACCTGCAACTGAACCACATTCAGCGTTAGTAAGAAAAACTACCTACTCAAAATTTGTTCCATATCTAAACATGCCTCACTTCTAGATGAAATTCACACCGATGATATGATCAAGCCAAGTTCAGGTCCACGATGAAACATAAGCAAACTATTGTCTATTATAAGTTTTTACATTATCTGATGCAAAGAATTTCTTTATACTTACTCAGCATTAGATAATAGTAGTTCTATATATTCATGCAACAATCAAAACTGGTTTAAGTGGGAAAGAAAAAGACTAAACTGGTGATTTAAAGAGATTAAACATGAATTTAAAACAGTTAGTCCCTTTCATGAATATCAGTGGCGTAACAAGAAGACGAAGTTTGTCTGAACAGTGTGAGGTATATGCATAATATATTTCAAACAATCTAATCACACACGGACTTCTCAAGTCAATATATATTCAACCGAGGAATGAGAGGATAAACACAACAGTAAACACGCATATTATTATTTTTTGTCCCTTGAGTTTTTAGTGGAATACAGGCCTTCAGTAGCACGTCTACATTCCACACACTTCTCTACAAAATTTTCAACCCGGCCCCATCACTGCCAACAGGCTCTCATTTCTCCATCACAACATCAATCTCCCCCATGTCACAATCGACTCAAATGGCCAACTCGTCGTTTCTCATTTGGGTTCCACTCGAGGGGCTGGGCTAGCATGTGATGCCCACAGTCACCATTCCCAGTGTAAGCCCAATCCACATCCACTTCCTACTCCTGCATATTTCTTGACCAAGAGGTTCTTAGTTGGTTAGTTGACAGACACAGTGAGTTCCTTCTTGATTATTCCTATTATTCTGACCATCTGAGCTTCAGTGAGGAGACAGCCTACACTGTTGTTGATGAATGTCTGCAATTTGTTGGAAATGGATTTCATAACGCGACAAGTCTATCAAACATCACATAGAAGCACTGACTTGACTGAATTGGTGTTGAGAATCCACATCTTGTTGTTTATGTGAAGAGTGCAGAGATCTGCACACTGATTTCAGACTAATGGAAGCCTGTCTTGTTGTATTTCCGATGCTGGCTGCTTTGTCGTCGTCATCTGTGCTGCCACCTGTAGTTGAAAGGATGCTGCACTGCCTAGATAGGTGAAAGAGACTACTTCGTTTAAGTTTCTCCCATTGATGGTGATTGGTGTTTGCTGTTGCCTTTGTTGGTGTTCATTGGATATCTTCATCACCTCTGTCTTCTTTATGTTCACTTGAAGTGCCGTGTTCGCTGCTCCACCTTGCCTCTTCTGTCAACTTGTTAGTTTTCTCCTGTAGATGTTCAAGTTTGTGTGACATTGGATATAAGTCATTGGTGGCTAAATCCAAATCTTCTAGTTGTTCTCCTTGATCCGGTCTGTGTATCCGTCTCTTCTCGCTCGTCACTGTTTGTTACATGATCGAGTCCAGCTGACCACAATTAGGAATATCGTGGGTGATAGTAGACAGGCTTGTTTTAATCCTGTCTTCACTTCAATTTAAAAGGGATCAAAATTAAGAAAGATGTCACTTTCTGTTTGTTCCCACCTTTCTTAACTATAATCGTTTGTTGTGTTAATTGTCCTTGGCTTAATATATATTGACTTGATAAGTAATTGTGTGGTCAGATTGTTCGAAATGTATTGCGCAAATACCCATCACATTGTTCAGATAAACTTTGTCTTCTAATTACGCTATCGAGATTAAATATGAAGCCAAAACATTAACATATTCAATTAAGAGAGAGACTATATTTGTGTTTAAGTAAGATCAAGAGTTATTTCACCTTCAGATACAACCTGTAAATTCAGTCTTAACCACTCCGACTATCAGGTAATTACCTCTAACTTCAATGAACTGTATGCTTAACTTGAACAATAAAACCACCAATAAAAAGTTTATAATATGAAAATGAAAAATTGTTTCTTTCTTTGTTTACTACATGGTCATGTATTTTAATTTAATTGAATTCACAGAAAGCGGATAAAATAACATGGATATGCTTTTATTTAATACCTTAGCTACTGAAAACATGATTTTTAAAAATCCATTTCGTATACATTTTTTCATTTTTATTTCAATTATTTTTTTTTGGAAATGTTTTAAATGTTTATTTTATAGGTGAAAAATTTACAAGATTTTAAAATATTTTTAGGAAAATAAAAAAAATGGTACTAAAATTCGAGAGTGAATTCATTCACTTGACAAATTTCTAGTTTTTAAGTGAGAATTCATTATGAACTGATATCAGTTGGAGGAATAGTGGAAAACTGAGAGCATGGGACTCCTCAGTAATGCGCACACATGACCCCACACTCCAGGAATCAAACCCATGGCCAGTCCCATACTAGAATGAAATAACTGTCTAGTACCCCCAGGTTTCCAACATCTCTTCAATTGATGTCAGATCATGATGAATTTCAACCTGAAATCAATTACTGAATCTCCATAAAACTTGAGATAGAACGAACTGTTAAGTTTGTTGAATGTCAACCAAAAGACAGAAGGGATTGTAACTGCAGTCCACTATGCAGCTGTAGTATTAGATTAGGCAGTAATCCTGATCGCATAGTAAAATCTGCTCTTCAGTATGACGTTTTTCACCACAAGAAATTCTGTCTCCTAATCTCTAATTTGAAACTCATCTATTACATGTTTTCTAAGAAAATATGCAAACAGAGGTATCTAGTTACACTGCTTCATACAGTTGGCATGTGCATAACATATGTCAAGGTTGGATAATTCAAACACGTCTTCCAGTCCCGAATAACTGAGTAATGAATATTTTATAGTGACTGTCAAACATTTTGTGCAATACACTGTGTTGCAGATAATACAAATGAGTGAAGAAAGAAGGTTTTTATCTACATTCACTCTGGTTGTTATAAATGTCATACTGAAGGCAGAAGTAACGGAAACGTATGTTCGCCGTCTTACACAACTTTTATTTTTCATTCAGGTATGTTCCATTCCTTTTGATTTCATTCAAATAGGTACTTTGAAGTAACTGCATTAAAATTTATTCGGAAGAGTAAATTATTTAGGTAAATGATGAAAATAGACAGTACATCATACATAATTTTCATATTTATTGAGTCACTGCAGCCAAATGACCAAGTGAATACACTTTTGTCTGAATTTTATTTTGGAAATCAGTTTGTAGTTGTGAACTAACTTATCCTATTCAAAAACGACTGTTTGAAAGCTATGTTGAAAGAAACCTGCATAACTGTATCAGAAGGGAAGAAGAAAGAAGATAAGAAATGGATCTCGACGGATACATGGAAGCTCATAGAGGAGAGGAAGATGGTGAAACAGAAGATAAACCAGTGCAGTGTAAGGATGCACAACGAGAAGAGGAACTGAGTACAATGTATAAAACACTACACTGGACAAAGAAGTAAAGAAGAGTGCGCGGAAAGACAAAAGACACTTCCACGACACACTGGTAGGAGAGACCTGACAACATTGTATCAAATAACCAGAGTACTATCTGAAAGGGAAGAGATCAATGTAGATGAAGTCAAAAAAAGATGATGAGGGAAATCTAATTACCAAAGAAGAGAAACAAAGGAAACGATGGGCCGACCATTTCAAGAAGTCCTTGAATCGACCACCACCTGCACTGCGTCCAGAAAAACCACCTGCAGCCCAGCCACAGAACTACGAGTGAACAAAAACCCTCCAAAAAAAGTCGAAGCCCTGAAAGCAATAAAGCTACTGAAATACGCAAAAGCAGCAGAACCAGATAGAATCCCGCCAGAAGCACTGAGAGCAGACGCATAGACAACAGAGGACATGCTCGCACCACTATTGCAGAATGTCTGAAAGGAAGAAAAATTACCTGTAGATTAGAAGAAGGGCTACCTTGTCATACTCCCAAGGAAGTGTAGAAGACCTAAGTCTTTGCAAGAAATGGCGCAGAATCATGATACTGGCCTTCTCCACCCTAGTCGAAATATTAAGCAGCATCATATTGAACAGACTAAAGGATGCGCCGGATTTCAAGCACGACCAGAACAAGCTGGCTTCAGGCAGTACAAATCATTTGCGGACCAAATCGCAAAGCTACGAATCATCATAGAACACAGCATAGAATGGAAGTCAACTCAACTCTACCTACACTTCATCGACTTTGAAAAGCCCTTTGACAGCGTCGACCGAGAAGTTATTTGCCAGGTAGCTGCTTCAACACTACGGAATATCACAAACCTTTATTAATCTCATTCAACAACTACATGATGACGCCGTATGCCAGTTCACAGTGGGAAGCTCAGTGATGCTTTTGAAGTGAAGACAGGAGTGAAACAAGCCTGTCTACTATCACCCACGATATTCCTAATTGTGGTCAGCTGGACTCGATCATGTAACAAACAGTGACGAGCGAGAAGAGACGGATACACAGACCGGATCAAGGAGAACAACCTAGAAGATTTGGATTTAGCCACCAATGACTTATATCCAATGTCACACAAACTTGAACATCTACAGGAGAAAACTAACAAGTTGACAGAAGAGGCAAGGTGGAGCAGCGAACACGGCACTTCAAGTGAACATAAAGAAGACAGAGGTGATGAAGATATCCAATGAACACCAACAAAGGCAACAGCAAACACCAATCACCATCAATGGGAGAAACTCAGACGAAGTAGTCTCTTTCACCTATCTAGGCAGTGCAGCATCCTTTCAACTACAGGTGGCAGCACAGATGACGACGTCAAAGCAGCCAGCATCGGAAATACAACAAGACAGGCTTCCTTTAGTCTGAAATCAGTGTGCAGATCTCTGCACTCTTCACATAAACAACAAGATGTGGATTCTCAACACCAATTCAGTCAAGTCAGTGCTTCTATGTGATGTTTGATAGACTTGACGCGTTGCGAGATGCATTTCCAACAAACTGCAGACATTCATCAACAACAGTGTAGGCTGTCTCCTCACTGAAGCTCAGATGGTCAGAATAATAGGAATAATCAAGAAGGAACTCACTGTGTCTGTCAACTAACCAACTAAGAACCTCTTGGTCAAGAAATATGCAGGAGTAGGAAGTGGATGTGGATTGGGCTTACACTGGGAATGGTGATTGTGGGTATCACGCGCTAGCTCAGCTCTTCGACTGGAACCTAGATGGGTGAGGGTGATATGAAGGAGATGATGTGAGAAGGAAGTGAGTGCTTCTAGGCTATAGTGGAGCGAGGTTTAAAGGATTACAGAGAAGAGAGTGGAATGGAGACTTGATACCAAAGCCCATTATTTTATTAGGAACCTGAGGGAAAAAAATAATATTCAAAAATGGGAAACAACAACTTGAGACATATACACATTAATACGGCAGACAGAATAAATGACAGCGTCAATGGAACCCCAAATTTTTCCTCTGCATTAGATCAAAGTTGTTCATTCAGGCAAAAACAATTAAATAAGTGAAACAGGGAAGCCAGAAACAGTGTTTTTACAGTATGAAATAATTAGTACAGAATACAGAAATGCTAACTATGCTTATCTTTTTTGTATAGGGAATGAAAAGTACTGAAAGAACAATAATAACGATTATGGTACTGATGATTATATTTTACGCCAACGAAAACCTTTGCACACCAAACCATTTACGGTTGAGGAATGTTGTTTAGTAAAAGTTTCAGTGCAAAAACCGCATAGCATATTGTTCTATTATGCTGAGTGTTTATGCATTAATTAGTCATTTCATAGTAAGTTTCGGCAATTGCTTTTTTGTTTGTTTGATCTTTCAATTTCACTGAACTAAACTTCTACTTATTCTTCATGAGAAGAGATAATAGACAACTAATCGAATCACTCATCTACTGTTAAAAGTATTTAAGATAATAATATGAATAATAATGGGAAAAATTTCCCTTTCTTGTAATGTACTACAATTTAAGGTAAATTATAAATAACCATGAAGTATCCAAATTATTTTATTTGCTACACAGAACAATGGGAAAAAATGATCGAAACCAACTAATATGGTTTATCAGAAACAAAACAACTAATTTTTCATCTAAGCAAGTCAGTAAATTGTAAAGAAATTCAAGGAAATTATGCACAAGCTATAATTAAATCCATTAGGTACCCATTAAACTGTTCATTAAAAGTACTATTATGCTGCCTCTTAAATCTCACTCTAATATTAATATTAAATATGCTGGAATTACTAAAACAGTCCCTCCTACCTTATTTGGCATATGAACAGTGGTCGAAACAAGTATCATTCGTTTTAATTCACTAAGTGACTATGAAAAATTACTTTAGAAATACATACAGCATCTTGAAGATGCTAAAATTCCGATTCTTAAGCCTAGTAAGTTCTTGTTTTCCTTATTTCCCAATGAAATAGTGAATAGAGCAAACATTGTCAAATGTTATTCATTTAAAAAGGTCAACTTGATTAAATTAAAGTATAGATATAATACAACGGGGAATTGAAATGAGAACAATAACATCACTAGTTCTACAAAAGTAGAAAAAAAATAATAAAGAAAACAGAGTACGGCGATATTTGAGACTTTGTTTAAATAGTAAACTGGTGTACATGAAATAATAAGTGATTATGAATCTGGTCTTCAAAGTGGATGAAAACATAGACTTTTGAAAACGGTTATACTGAATGACAAAGCAAATCAATGGCTACCATAGAAGTTGGTGGCTAACAACTACTTCTTTTTGGTTATATAAATTCTATTTAATTCTTTTGATAGCAGTTACTTCTATGAATCTTAGTAGCTTAGCACTTTCAGGATCTGGATGACGTGTCCTATGTCCATCAGATGTAGAACTTTCAACGCACTCAAACCCCTTTCGGCTTAACTTATTTGGAATGTGTTCAAAAAAATCTGATCTCAGAGAATAAATGCATTGAATTCATCGTGGTCTGCTAAACTTATTGTTCTAGCTTTTATTATAAAAAAAGTAACTTATTCTAAGTTCCGCTCGAGATTTCTAGTAACTTCAGTTTTATGTGATCCTGTCCCACTTGATATGGCATTAAAAAGCATGATGTAGTAAAGTATAGTTGGGTATCACTAAGAAGCTTGATAATAGTGCTGAAGAGAAAGCATTTCTCAAATCAAGTATACGTCTCCTAAGCCTAATCATTCATTAATTTTCTAGTTTTTCACTCCTAAAATCTTAACTGATGAGGGAGACTATTTTAATACAACAGTTTTCAGTTTCGGTAATATACTTAGTTGTGGCCAGCTGAGAAATCCAAGACGAGCGTTTCGTCCTATTTAGGACTCGTCAGATGTACATACGAGCACTCCAGCAAGCAATGTAGTTGCCACTGAGACTCGAACCTCGTGCCCATTGCTTCAAACGTCAAATTGTTATCCACTAGACCACGAAGACATGGTAACCACCTCTTGTATAACTGTTATTAGTTATTACTATTTGTGGATATAGAAGTAATTCTCCGTTGTTTTATTGGATCGAATTGTTCGATCTCTATTGGCATATAGGCTCCTATGCAGACATATCAATATTGCCTGAATGTTAATTATAGTAATATACTTGGTTGTCAGAAGGATAAATATTATGCTTAAAAAAAGTCATTTGAAATAATCGTTAATACTTAACTGCAATTAAATGATGTTTGAGACGGTAAAATTATTAGTCACAGTAGAATATCAATCATTAACCATAGAGTCTTTTTGAGACAGCCTTATTTATTCACAACTTTTCCTCTTTCCTGATTTGATCAACTTTCATTAAATAGTTTATCCCCAATGGAACTGATTGTCTAATCATTTGGTTGTAATTTGCATTCAGTACTTGATAAATATTTTTTTCAGTCCCTATTTCTTTATAAAATAACCTGTTTTGCTCACAACAATGATGTTTACGTCTTTGCCTACTGTTTATGTACTCATTAACTTGATGGATTTCAAGAACATCAATGCCTTTGTTTTGTCTATCTTCAACAGGTGTCGATTGAATTTAGGTAAGGATAACTGTTTGAAGCTTTGTGGTTGTATCGTTCCATAATTAATGCTTTTTATGAATACTCTAGTAATTAAAAAAAAATTAAATGATCAGGTTTTATGGTTTGGTTATGTTTATGGAAATTCTTCTTTTACTGCAGTCGAGGATTGCACTGAAAAGTTTTTCATCTACTTATTTTTGTCTTCATTCATCATCTAGTTCCATATTTTGAATAGTTCATCTCTAGATTAGTCTGTCTCATCTTGGCTTTTGGCTTAATTTGTTTTGCAAAACAACTTCACTATTTACTTTACTACACATCCTTAAATCACTATCAACAGTATATTAGTCAAAGATGAATGCTAGAGGAAGAAAAGATTATTTCAACAATGCAGACAATGTAGATAGACTGAAGAGACTATAAATGAATGTAGACAGATGTGAATAGTTTTCCACCATCTTTCTGTAACACAAAATGAATAATTAATTAATTATCCTTAAGAAATAATCATCAATAAGTATGGAATCATAAAATGTAATCATAATAAGTATTATATCATTCTCATCATTTAATTTTCCCTTATTACTTCCTGTAAGAATCATAGTTTACATATATGTCTTTATCAATACAATGGTGGGAAATACAAAGAATACGTTTAATTTGCACTGTACATTAAGTATTCATTAATAACAAAATATGACTTAATATTCCAAGTTAATGGTTCTAGAAAATAAAACAACTTGGTTTACAGCAATTAGGTACACATGACATTGAGATTGAACATGTTATACAACTATCAGTTGAGATAGAAATCATAATCTCAGAACCATAAACTGGAAATCAATAGATTACTGCATTCAGATTATACTGAAATTGATACACGTTTTCGTAAGATTCTCATTGAGTATTGATATAATGGTTTACTTGGAAAGTAAAGTTTGTATAGAACAGACTTAAGCCTGGTGTTTAGAATGGGCCAAATCGGTCAATAAGTTTTAGTGACTGTTGTAAATTACTTCCAACTTATTGCACCAATCATTTGAGCCCACGGAATACCTCTAGTATGATTGTACACATCAGTGTATCACCAGTTTCCATAACATAAAATTAACCCGAAACTTAAATCTCTACATGCATCACATTTTTTTTGGCTTCAACACTTTTACTACTTATAATTCAAACAAACAGTAGACAGAAATTGTAGATATTTTCAGCACTATACTGTGGTAGTATTTAAGAGTCATACACCTTATAAATAGGTTCAGTATGTACAATCCTAGATAAATTTTCCAACAAATATATATGCTTCATTATGTACTATGGGGAAATAGTATTAAGGTAGAACATTTTCTTCTGCTATGAACTGATCATTATCTCTATAAGTAATAAACCTTAGCTAGGTCTTCTTCAGAAATAAAATGCATAAAAATATTTTTCTAACTGAGAGCTATACTTTTAAACTTGCTAAGCTTACTATCACAAGTGACGACAAAAGCTGGTTGACTAGAAGCGAATTATTTTCCAAAGGATTTGAAACCACAGAATTCTATTGCGCATTAAAACAACATTTCATCCACTGAGGATAAGGTAGCCAGAGTGTATTATGAAAAGTTGTCGTATAAGTGTGGTTAATAGTACAATACACATATATGAAAGGCTGTCTACTACCACCCATGATATTCATGATTGTGGTCATCTGGACTCAATCATGTAACAAACAGTGACGACCGAGAAGAGAGGCATACACAGACCGGATCAAGGAGAACAACCTAGAAGATTTGGATTTAGCCACCAATGACTTATATCCAATGTCACACAAACTTGAACATCTACAGGAGAAAACCAATAAGTTGACAGAAGAGGCAAGGTGAAGCAGCGAACACGGCACTTCAAGTGAACATAAAGAAGACAGAGGTGATGAAGATATCCAATGAACACCAACAAAGGCAACAGCAAACACCAATCACCATCAATGGGAGAAACTCAGACGAAGTAGTCTCTTTCACCTATCTAGGCAGTGCAGCATCATTTCAACTACAGGTGGCAGCACAGATGACGACGTCAAAGCAGTCAGCATCAGAAATACAACAAGACAGGCTTCCATTAGTCTGAAATCAGTGTGCAGATCTCCGCACTCTTCATAAACAACAAGATGTGGATTCTCAACACCAATTCAGTCAAGTCAGTGCTTCTATGTGATGTTTGATAGACTTGTCGCGTTATGAAATCCATTTCCAACAAATTGCAGACATTCATCAACAACAGTGTAGGCTGTCTCCTCACTAAAGCTCAGATGGTCAGAATAATAGGAATAATCAAGAAGGAACTCACTGTGTCTGTCAACTAACCAACTAAGAACCTCTTGGTCAAGAAATATGCAGGAGTAGGAAGTGGATGTGGATTGGGCGTACACTGAGAATGGTGACTGTGGGCATCACGCGCTAGCCCAGCCCCTCGAGTGGAACCCAAATGAGAAACGACGAGTTGGCCATTTGAGTCGATTGTGACATGGGGGAGATTGATGTTGTGAGGAAGAAATGAGAGCCTGTTGGTGTTGGTGGGGCCAGGTTGAAAATTTAGTAGAGAAGAGAGTGGAATGTAGACGTGCTACTGAAGGCCTGTATTCCACTAAAAGCTGAAGGGACAAATATTAATAATAACAAAGATAATGACCACTTTGCACTGTCCAAGTTGATGTTGCTCACAATTTAGTCGTTTTTCAAGTTCTTAGAGGTACCATTAACTCATATTTCCAGCACATTATCCACTACTTATAATCTATCTCCAAGAACTCATTATCTCTAATAACTTCTTATATCCTTACACTGAAGTTTGACTTTCACATTAGTAAGTATGTATACTGAGTTTCACATCCTTAAAATTGGCAATTAGGGTACTTAATTCCTCAGTAAACAGTGGTGAGTAAAACGTTTATATATTCATTTCAATCAAAATTTAAGCTCTACAATGTTTAGAAAGTATATCAATTGTAGTTTTACTTCAACCAGGTAGAAGCATATTCACTAAAAAGACAATCATAAACAAGCTGAGCAATATTAAGGCACATTATTTGTAACTCACTTGCTTTCATCAACAACAGAAGAGTTTTTATTGTTTTTCTTTAATTTCCGTCTGACTTTATATTCTCTTTTACCAACTGACTGAAAAGTAGCAGTAGAAGATTGTGTATGATGTATTATTCCTTTACTAACTACATCTCGTTGACAATTATCATTGTCATTATCAGGTAATTCACTTCTACAGGTTTTATTTAAACTGACAAAAAATAATTCATTTCTTGATGAATCGGTTGACGTCGAGGATGACGATGACGATGAAGGTGTAGGTGATGTAGACGAAGATCCCAATGAAGCTGATGATGACAAGGATGAAGATGAAGTAATTTCATTGAAGTCATTTAAGCGATTTTCATACGTTTGCCAGATCTTATGAAGTTTTTTATCATAACTTCTCTTCCTTTTTATGTAAGAATAGTTGGTTGAAGTGCTGGGCTTACAGACATTTTCGTCCAAAATTTCTCTGGTAGTAATTAGATATTGATTACGTATTGTATAAGGATCTGAAAATATTTTATGTCGTGATTTATGATTATTATCACTTTTGGGTACAGAAACATAATCCAGTGTATGGTTTGGTACAGTTTGTGAGGAGACATAGGTCTTTCTTTGCTGGTAATTGTCACTGGTATCCAAGGGATATTGAGGTATTGAAGTGACGAGGCCCGGTTCTGAAAGGCTATAAGTATCTGGACTTGTATTACTGATGCCTAATGCAACAGAAAAAAAACAAAATGATTTTCTGTGTTATTGAGAATGTAAAAGATGAAGCATTTTGCTTCAAAGTGAGAACAACCAGCAAGCATTTGGATAAACAAACAGAGCAATGTCTAACGGTGTAAACATTGTTCACATTTGTGATAAAGTATTGCACTTAGTTACTGAGTAGCAAGCAATACTGAAGAGCAATATTTCATTCAAAATCTTATGCTGTAAAACTACTTATGTTTCATATAACAAACTGTGGGTTCCAGTGTCTTGAAGCTAAGTTGTTCATGAAACACATTTTACCCGGAAACACTGGATATAGTTTACTCACGATCATCAGTGGCCGGTTCATTCAAAAGCATGCATTGCATCATTCGATAAATTCAGTTTAATAATGATGAATTTTCGGTGCATAGGGTGTATAAAGCTTGCAGATAAATGAATAGTCGGTAATTTGGGGTTTAATGGAAGTATTCTGAAAAACTACAAAAGACCTCTGTGCAAAAATGTAGTAATCAAACATAACCATCAGTAAATTAAATATTATCCATACAAAAGATAAATGCAACTGTAGTAATGCGTGTACATGAATGTGTCACATACTTCCCAGACATCTTGGTCAATTAGGATTGCCAGCCTTATCAGCTGACTTTTCTCTGTTGCCCAAAAGTCTACACCTGACCTCAAGGTTTCTAAAATAGTGATACCATGACAGCCTGATAACTTCTTCATAAAACTGGAACTGAAAATCAGTAGTTAGGTGGCTTTGTGTAACGTCTTGATTTGAATATGCTGTACTTCCTCTCTAAGTTGGTTATTCTTATGCATAAATAGGTAACAACATTACAGAAATTTGGAGCAAGTAACAGCGATAAAACGGTTTTAAGCTAAAGGATGTCAGTTAGAAGGAGCTAAAATATGAAAGGAAATAATAATTATGACAGCTGAAGAGTAGAAGTTTGTGAATCTGCAATACATATCGAAGGAAGCTATCATTTATTTTAGTAAGAAAAGGTTATTTCTACAAACTTGAATAAAACTGGCTTCGACAGTTACAAGCGTTTTCTTGAATCGTCATCTGACAGTGAAATATTCATCTTAGTTACCAGCAGTGGAATCTAGGACGTGCGTCTTGTCCTAGTTGAGCCTCGTCGGCTGGATGTACCTGAACTTACTCTAATACCCGAATCCAGTGCATTCCAAACGCCAAAACACTGTCCACTATGCCACTGGGTATGAGAACCACCTCAATGCATCCCATCTACTAACAGATGTCAAGCAATTAGACTCTAGGTAGCAACGGGCAATAACAAAAATCAAGCAATAATATATGATGATGAGTTTACGTGGCATGATAGCGTAACGTAATCCTTCCTATGTTTAGGAAAGTAACAGTCCGTTTAAATCTATTATGGTCACATTTTTAGTATAAAATGAGTTTTCCGAAACCACTTTCAAATCCCTATCACCACTGTGACTCATTTCTAGTGTTGCTAACAAGCTTCTCATGTTCATTTAGGAAGTGTTACATCTCTATTCACCCGTACCCATATAACTCAGTAACTCGACATTCAGCTTCTCGCTTTAATATCAACTGAAATATTCGTAATAAAATAGGTCAGCTTCACTTTATCTAATTTTCATATGCTCTTAAACATTTTAATATTTCTTACCTGCATCCTGCTATATGTAAACGTCGTTGTTTAAGTAATCAACTATGTAGAGTATTTCATATATATATGAGAAGAAAATTAATTCACTCGTACTGTTTACACTTCCCCTATCGCTTTTAAATTCATATCGAGAAATAAATATGCTTAGTAAACTCTGCATTTTCAGACACCGTGTAGTATAACTCAAAACTGAACAATGTAAAATATCGGAATTTGTCAAGCAATAAGATTTTAGTAGAGTCTAAACGCTACTGAAAATATTTACAATCAATCATCATTTTCATATCACATTTAACCTACCTGTCAGACAATTCACATTTCAACAGAAATTGAGTCCGTACATTGTAATCAGGGATGTTATAGATCATGTCGTCGAGATAATCACACAGCACTGCATTTGTAAGTTAGTATTTATTTTAATTGAGTGTGTGTGTCAGAGAGAAAAACAATCTCGTCCTAATGATACTAACTAATGAAGGTGCAATGAAGTCACTAGTATGCTTACTTGATGACTACATTATATACTTCATCTTTGTGGAGCTGTGGTTCATTAGTTTGAAGCGATGACGTTCTGCTGATGAGTCACGGGTTCCAGGTTCACCCCACTGAAAACTGCCACTAGACGTCCAAAATTAATATCAAAGTCCAATGACATGCGAAACTTAAACCTCTGTACACATAGCGAATCATTCAACCTCAGTTAATTGAAACAGTTTCCAGTTCCAACGCAGTAAAGTTTGTAGTAATTTCTTGTATTATTGAAGTTATACATTCACTGCAAAATTTGTAAGTTAATGAAAACTCAAAACGATCTTATGAGTTCAGTTGAAGTAATAGGTTCTGCTCAAATCCTTTGAAATATGATTTCACCACGGTTAGCTCTTCTCATTAAGAAACTCTCTGCTTTAGAACGTTGTATGACTAACTGGTGTCAGAGGTTTATCTCTTTGATATAGCATACAGTGGGATAGTATTACTTGGTAGTTGGCATTCTGGGCCCTAATTACTTCTCATAATCACATGAAGTAATTTAAAAAAAGTTCTACATTTGGCTTACACAGTTCAATGAAATGTTATTCTACTAGCATTGAAAGCAAAGATCATGAGATAAAGGACTATAAAAACCAGACGTCGAAACTTGTGTAGTTACTTTGATGTGATGACGTGCAATATTCTTTCTCAAAATGTCTTCCAGTAAACAACACTATATCATTGTATACCATATGAAATAACAAATTCAAAGAGAAATCTTATACTACCAAAGTGACTAAAAATTTCTTCATAAACTTTGTTGTATTTCGAAAAAAATGTTTCCCTTACGGTTCTGATAAATTTCACATAACTTAACAAAGGAAATAAAGAGGAGTCGTAAAGAGACTCTGGGGAAATACTTGTTCTTCTTTTATATACTCATGGGTTTTACTCACACGTTTCACAACAACTCAGACATGCATGATATTACTTTCATCTTTTTCTCTTAGCTAATATGAAAGCTATCTAACTGGTATTTTTAAACCTGTCTATATTAGCTAACAAAAATGTTATCAGTAAACTTCTTTAATTGTAGTAAAAATGGTTGGTGGCTAGCAGTGGAATGTTACCTTATTTGTGAATTAGAAAATGGGAAGATTTTAGATAGTGGTTATCTTGATACAAGATGTCACCATTTATTCGATGCTGAATTCGAAATGAATAAAGTTCTGACAGAGTCACTAAGTTACTTGCTACAGTTCTGAGATAACAAAACGCCCCATCTTCATTAAAGCTTTTAGTTTTCTGCAGTTTTGAAATCTTAGTTTTGCATTTTGTCATTGCTTCATTTCAACAGTCTATATTTCTTAAAATAAAAGAGTCATTCATTAGTACATTACCCATAGGTGAGTAATTAATATATTTTGACGTTAATGGGAATTTTGATTAGGAGGTACTCTTGGATTACTCCTCAGGAGTACGCAGCCACGACTCAGCTGTATATTGCACTGAGAATTTTCAGGTTTAACGTTGAATGCTTTACCCATTCAGTCACCGAGTCAGAAATCAGAAGATCAGTTTCTTAGTGAACGAGAATGAATTACTAATGTAGTGGGCGTTGCTGATAAGAATGGATATAAGTAGTATATGTTGATAATGTGACAGACATCATAAGGAATTACCAGCAGTGAGTAAGCACTTCGGCAAGAGAAACGCAAGAAACAAGACGGGCGTATGAAGAGCGAATCAAGAAAGAAGCAGAAGAGGAAATGAAGCATAGTTTGCAAATGGCGGTTTTAGTGCAAGGCGTACCATATTTTAATAACTACTGTCCCACTTGTTGACAACAAACATTTCTGTCTTTTGCTGCTTTCATTTGGTGCAAATGCTTCTGGACGTGATTAAGATTCCATGTCCTAGAGATTTCGAGGATGGAGACATCAAGGTCTCTTTCATGGACTTCGAGTCGGTCGCGGAGCTGGTGGGTGTCCGGGATCCAGGATAGAAGACGGTGGAACTTGGCACGTTGCTGAGGGGTAGAGCGAAAGCAGCGTATGACGGCGTCGAACGCAAAGAGGGGAATAAGACTCGACAGAGAATGGTTGAATGACTGGAAGTGGAGTTCGACAGCCCAGCGCACAGGGAGCCCGCGGAATCCTTACCGATTACTGGTAATTTCCCATGATTTCTGCCACCCTCTCAATATATACTACTTATATCCATTCTTATCAGCAACGCCCACTACACTAATATTTATAAGATAGATGTGCATAAATTTGATGCTTATATTAATTTTGTACGAAATTGAAATTCAACACGGATGCACAAGTATTCGTCGTACACAAAAGCCCTGGAACTCTGACATTTCGCGCCATACAAAATTAACACCTGATGGAACTTATGCAAACCTTCACAGTCAATAAACCTTAGGTGAAGTATACTTCCCACGAAGAGGATAAAATCTCAGAATTCTCAGATGCTACCCATCAAAACTTATTCCATCTGAATAATCATTCGGAAATGTGTTGTAATTTTTTCAAGAATTAACAAGCGAACAGTTTATCCACACTTATTTAAGATGATTTCCTGTTTCTATACGTACACTTCATATTTTAGCACATCTATAATAAAGTCAGATTGTGAGATTTGGATAGGAGTAGTGAGTTTATGGAATATAATTTCAGTGGATTTATTTAATTGAATCTAATTATTCATCGCAGGTTATAATTACTTCACATGATCCATAATCAGTGTGCACAGAAACTAAAATATTCACGTCAGTTAAATGTAAGAATGTAAAAGGAAAAAGTGATTCTGCATCTCTTCCAAATTCTAATACCCTTATCGTCACAAAGAATGAGGGTGATTCGAAACATATTAACCATGTCTCAAAGTTGTACAGTTACTTGATATGAATACAGACAATAAATTATGGCTGAAACGTCATCCATTAAATAGCACTGTTTCTCTGTGTGACATTTCAAATAAACGGGCTAAAATAGAATTAGTAAGATCAGTGCAAAAAACCTTGCCTACCTCAGATAGTGTGACTAATATTCTATAAAACGTTCTCTCTCTCTTTCTCTAATTCACCTCCATTTGGATTGGAACTAGAAGGCCCAACTGAACAATAAGTGTGAACACTTTGAAAAGGCAGCTACTTACTACGCATCCACATAGCAGTCAGGTTGAGTCCTCTATGATCAAAGCACATGGCAAGCAGTCCTATCTCGTAGCTCGTCTGGCACGGCACTGCACTGAGAAACTAGAAAATACCATTTCAAAATTTTAGTGACCTAAATCCTAAAATCGTCTTCATTGAAGGTGAAATGAAAGTGTGCACCACCACAGAATTCAATCCAGTGACCTACAAGTTGCCTCTCCAGTGCTCTACCAGCAAAGCTACGATATCACGCTTCAAACCAGATCATAATTTAACTTAAAATCCTTTTTTAACAATATAAACGTGACACAACAATGAACTAGGAATATCAGAAAGTAGTAAAATTAAGGTTACATGAATCATCACCATATCCGTGCAAGATGTAAATTTCTTCTATATAAATTCGGGGTGCAATATGATATTGAATCAATAATCATAACCATGTACTAAATTAACTGAACATGTATGAATTTTGCGCTGATTTTAGCACCTGAACATTTCAAACAACCAGTTTCTCAGATGGCGCTCACCTGATGTCTGAATTATCAACGAGAAACGGTACTGCAGATAATATTTTCCGATGCCGCGGAAGAAGTATCTAACATTCCTTCACAATGGTCATTGATTTTTTTCTCAATGCTCATAAGGATATAGGGAAAGAACTAAAAGTTGAAAATAAACACTCTAAACCTATATATTAGCAGAGCTGTGATTCATTTGTCTGGACACGACTTTCAACCAGTGGACCATGGGTTCATATGCCATGCAAGTTATCGAGGCACTGACAGCCAGTTAATATCATTTGGCACTATAAAGAAGCGTGCTTTTGTTTGCTGACTTGCGTTTCAACTTCTCGCCAGCAGAATTACGAAAGGTTATAATTCAATGAGGGACTTAGTCACTCACCTGATTTCTGAATTCTAACTCAGGCGTATTCAAACGTATTATGCAACTTCAGAAAGTACTTTTAGTACTGTTTTATGTCACGATGAAGGGACTTTTATAAATGGCTCTCTAACTGCCTGATAAACTAGCTCAAAAGTAACATCATTCGACCTATATAAATTCTTTCGCTATGTCGTATTTGTCTAAAAATTGCTGCAAGAATTTATTATTTGGCAATTATCAACCACTCAAGGGTTTCCGTTTTTATTTGCTTGGAATTAAATGCTTATCAAAGCCATTAGTGAAGAAAATTTTGTGTTCATTACTCTTTCACTTCCATTAAGGCAGTTGTATTTCATCATTTACCTGTATCTGAACATATTATCGTAACAAATCTGTTGCCTTTTTAATTAATCAGTTACTCTTCTATTCAGTTTAAAAAAAATATTCGTAATATTCATGAATATTCTCGTTTTTCCACTATTATTTCCCAATGTGTTATCCAACTAATCTCCTTCCAGTGCCATCCTAATTACATGCTTCACCTCCACAATCTTCATTCTCAGTTATGCTTATTCATAATCCTTAACTTCCAGTTGGATAGTTCCGTTAGAATGACCTTGATATGCCTTCAGGAAAAGCTGTCGATAAATTTCTCTCCAAAAATATAACACTAGATAACGATAAATTATTCACCAGTGGCTGAGAATCAATTTTTGATGGGAATTACGTAAAAATAACAAAGTAATCAAATACAGACATAAAATACTGTTTATTTGATTATCAGTGACGTTTCCGCTTGTTTTGATATGATGTGATGCCTGGAAAATGAAATAACAATGCTTTACAACAAAAGTCAGCGAATAATTATCAGTCTTTTTTTATCTATCTCTACACAGTTGGGATATGCTCCATTCATATTAGTAGACGTATGTCAGGGACAAAAAGAGGCCGCTTGACATTAATGTCAAACAGAAGGCCATTCAGTATATTTCATGTTCTAGTTACATATTCATAAAGCAAATAGTAGCAATGACTGAAAAAGTTTTTTGGAAAAATGGTAGACGCATCTTTGACTGTTATACAACATTTTCGATTGCGAAGCTGAAAGAAAGAAACTATCTTTTATCGCTGATTTATTTAAAAATATATGACTTGATTTAAAGCTTTTGGTGAAAAATTCGAAAAGCGTGACCGAAAACGAATTTACCAATGACTAATTCCCTTGACTTATAATGCAAAATATACATTTTCTAGTTTCAGAAGTCAGAGATTTTTCTTACTGCAGATGGACTGTTTACCTGTTTCTGTATTCTAAGTAATGCACTATTTCAACTTGGAGGTTTTTGAGAATTAATTGATTTAAAGGGGAGATTTAGCAATCGTCCCTGGTTTGTGGGTATGCACTGTTGAGATGTCCTATACCAGGATTCCACAGGTATCCAATGCTGCAAAAGTTACAATGGTCCTTCAAATGATGTCAACTCATGGCACACTATTGTTGACGGATCTATCAACTCAAAGCAATGCATGTCTACTTTAGGTTCTTAGTATTTGAGCATAACATAACATTTTATTCCTGCAAGAAATGATATAGCATTTTAATATTCTCAACTCTGGATAACGATTAACTCATTAATATGATGAGCTCTTACAAATTTAGTCTTGCTGTGAAAATTTTGCATATCAAAAGAGTTTTGGGGATTATGAACTTAACCTTTGAATATGGCTACATGAAGGCATGCGTTTTCTTCGTCATTTACAGTTATTCCTGATTTTGTTGCTAAGTTCTTCAGTTTCTCCTGATATAAAACTTATTAGTGAGTAGTAACTATTAGTAATCGTATTACACTCATTGTTAGCTGATTGGATGTGTTCGGTAGAAAGACATGCCGAATTTGGGTTTTTTGCTTCTTGCCACTCATCTGCAACCTCGAAGGGATTGACATCGAACCTATTTCAGCCAGTGCTGCCGTTAGAGATTTCGATATTGAGCTGTTCGGGCTATGATTCACCTCCAAGTTAGATAAAGTACCCAACCTCAGTGATCTATCACCATTTGGTTTAAGTGAACCCAAATCTTCTTGATGTCTACCGATCACTTTCTTCAAGAAACCCTATAACACTTTTATCTGATTAATGTTAGTTAGACTGAGTTGGCGTCAGTTAGCAGGCCAACATGTATCAGAGCAAGTGGGAAATAGAGCTGAAAGAAAATCGAGCGTCTATCACGACTGAAACTATATCAGTCTTTATAGATGGTATCTCATAATAGTAATACTAATTACTACATACTTTATGTTTGCTTCTACTCGAATACATCCAAGTATGTTTCATACGAGTCGTTTTTCGCTTATATTGTCTAATTTGACTTCTTGCATAATTTGCCAAGGAATATATAAAACTCTTTATGAAACTAAACAAACTTAGATGAAAACATCTATTCCTGTCACTGACAAACAGTAAACTTAGATGTAACTGACGAAGACATTCGAATAATATATCTGATGCTTTAGTAAAGTGCAGCAAAGCAAAGAAATTACCTTTGTCGTACATGCTAACTGAGTGGATTTCTTTTCCATTATGGTTTGTAGTCAACTTCTCGATTCATCTCATTTACTTTAACCTTAGTTAGCTTACAATGATATTCACCGTTGAATAGGTGGTTACTTTCATGAAACTAAATATAAGGTGAGAAACGAATTTTCTGCGATAATTCATTCTGCCATTTATTTGTTGATTTCATGCATACCAACTAACGTTTTTGTATGAAGACAATTTTTCAAGATGTTAAACAATAAAAGAGTACAGTTTTCAGAAAGCCGTTTCATTATCCCGGTAGACATCTGGAATACAAGTTACGTGAATAAACACAACATGCAAGAAGTCATCCACGTTTCAGCATCAAACTTCAGAGCTATGTGGCTCATGTCATATATTCAAACGTTCCAAAAAAATGCTGTATTCTATGCCTATATATATAAGAAACTGTAAATATTAGGCGAGAAATACAACTTGTTAAATCATATCAAATCTTCGATGAAAAACTTTAGCTGAAAAGAAATGTACAAAAATGGATTGATTTTTTTTAATTTGACAATAAAAATTTTATTCACACATTGTTCTAATTAAAAAGTGCCTAACTGGAAAAGATAATAAAAACCGAATTTTCACATACTTTAGCCATTGTAAATAAATAGTTCTTCAATGCTTGAGATAATTATCATAAAACTTCATAATAGGAAGAAAGAAATAATAAACTGTGTAACTTTCTCAGTGAATTATAACACTGACGTTAGGCATTCTCAGAAAAAAGAAATCATTTTTCTCAAATTTGGTGGCGGTTATTTCATCCTAAGCAAACAAAGTCCATTCTTTCACAGATATTTGAGAAACACAACAAATAAAGATAACGGGAGTAGATTATATTGAAAGTAAGTTATTCTTAGCTAGACTGATACACAAAAATAAAGACTAGGAACATAATACTATACTACCATTTTCTTGTATATTACAAGCATAATTTCAGATTCAATGAGTTTACGAATAACACCAAAAATAATGCAAACATAGACAATTGTGAAAAGGAAATGTAAGATAATAAATAAGTCTATTTGTTCTTAGGCTGCATTTTACTTTACAACAGTTTTCTTTAATAAAGTAGTGTGAAATAACGGAAACAGGAGTTTATCAACAGTGTGGATGTTTTTGCAGCGCTTATGGAGAACACTACGATAGCGAGTAAATAGTGTGGATTACACTATGAATATTGGCAATAGTGTTAAAATATGCTATTTGTATAACTAATGGGTAGTATTTCATCAGCAATAACACTGGATTGATATTCAATTTCACATAAAACGTTGTAGAATTGTGTCTGTGACCGACTAAAGAAACAGATAGTAATATCACACTGTAGTATGAGAATATAAAAATTACTAAATAATTATAAAGACGTTTTGCCAAATTTAATGATGTCATTTCATGATGAATTCCGACCTAGAATCAGTTACTAAAACTCTACAAACCTCCGGGTAGAAATAATCTAGCGCTCTTTGGTGACTGTTTTCATTTTTTATATTTTGTTTGTGCTTTGAAGTTTCTTTAGCGGTTAGATTTGTTTTACGGGGTAGGGTTGCTAGCCCTATGCCCAACCTTCCCTCTTTACCCGGGCTTAGGACCGGCTAGTAACTAGTGAACTAGTTAACCAGGTAAGAACCTATCACGCAACAAATATGCAGGAGGAAGTGGAGATGGATTAGGCATGCACTGAGAAGGCCAACTGAGGACATCACGCGTCAGGACAGTTGCTCGAGTGGAATCCCCATGGGAAGCGACGAGTTGGGCGTCCTAGCTGAGGGTGACATGGAGGAGGTCTTGCGAGGAGGAAATGAGAGCTTGTGGGCTGTCGTGGAACCAGGTTCAAAAGATCTCAGAGAACAGAGGTCACTGGAGACGTGCTACTGAAGCCCTATGTTCCACTAGGAACCCAAGGGACTAATAAAAATAATAATAATAAATTAGTTCAGTTGTTATCATGTTGGCGTTTTTTTATTTACTCTATCAATAATTCATTCAATATTTCAATGGAACATGTAAAAGTTAAAAAAAAGGCGTTTATAGAGAACAATTGTCTACCCCTTTTTTGTAGTTTAAGGTGGTTTATATTAGCCTAAAACATTAAGTTTCTATACAACCTTGATAATGACTTTTATTAATTAATTGGTTTCACCTTCTTATCACATATTCTGCTAGATCAATTACTCGGTTACCACTCGATTTCTTGACAATATTTAATTATGTAAACTATGATCATGGTTTGATCGTACAGTATGGCAAATATTGGGCGCTGAGCAAAAAGGTTGACACTAGATATAGAATTGTATTTGTGTAAATCACAGTGGGTTTGAAATCAAATAGTTTCAACGTTTCACATAGAAGTCTGGTCCAAGCTTCTTTAGGGAAATAATCAAAATTAAAATATCAAGGATATATAAATGAATTCAAAAAACGTGTATTTAATCTCCTTGTCGAATCCTCTTCGTTATAGTCATTGTCTTTCTAAATTATGATAACTAATCATTCAGTGTGAAATTGTCTTTTGTTATATGGCGTATGTATGTATGTACTGCAATTCATATTCGTCTTGATTGTAAATATCAGACAAAAAGGACATTGGTGACAGTCATCCGGTAATTTTTTATAAGTACAAATTAAAAAGAATGAGGTGGCTGTGCATACAATTTCAATTGGAGTAAAGTGGTGAATAGTGTTAGCGAATTCTCCTTGCATTGATTCACCCGAATAGAGTGAAAATGAGTGGTAGTAATGAAGGTGATGATGATCATGATCATGATGCAGAAATAGTGGAGTTTAGGCCAGTGTTAACGGTAAATGATTTGAGTCGCTCTTTCTGCTTACTAATTAGTAATCGTAAAGAGGCATCTAACTGTACTGCATCTCGTCTGTTCAAACTGTCTGGATTCACCCATATATGTAGGGCTTTGGCTGTCAGTCTTTCTTGGTATGACCCAAAACCTTTTTGTAGAACTTTAGTTCCGTCGAAGTCAGTTTTGTGTCCCATTTCTATAGAGTATAGCGAGATCACAGATTCGTTTTCTAGTTTCTTAACCTCTGCTGAGGTTTTTAGGATCTACTTTAAGCATAGTTTATGCTCATTGACTGTCATATTTACCTGCTTGGCTGTTTCCCCTACATATACTGCAGTACAATCTCCGCATTTGATTTCATAGACGCAGGTCAGCTGATTTTCTCTAGGTACTTCATCTTTAACTTTCATTAAGTTAGAACATGGGGTATTTGTTGCACGGAAGTAAACTAACTTTGTGTCTGTTCAGAATCCTTCTTATTTCTTCTGAAGTCTCCTTTAGGTATAGGATTATGACCATGCTTGTCCAATTCTTGGGAGGGAGTTTCGGAACATCCGTAATTTCATTTTTAAAATACGTCTAATGAAACCTTTGAGATAATTGTTTGCTTTCAGTGTGTAGCAAACTCTTTTTCCTTGCCCTCTCCCGTTGTAACAAGACGATTAACCCCGCTAATCATATTCCGTGCAACAGTTACCTTAGTAGTTAATTATTTTGTGTGTTCGTGTTAATAATGATTATTGATTCAAGAGACTACAGTACAGGTTTAGACGCAAGTTTTTGAAAGCTTTACTTACCCTAGTGATTGAAAGAAGCGCTATCTCATTTATCATGAAAGACATTTTATTTATTGAATAAAAATTACAACAGTTTTTTATCCCTAACTTAGAAAAGAATCATTTCAGCATTTAAAAATCGATCCGTAAAACTACAGACATCGCTATTTGCATTATTTTCAAAGTTTCAGTGGCTTAACCACAGAGAGAAGAAGAATAACTGTCGTCTGAACACCAAGACTGTTTTTACATCCAATATATCATCCTTCCAGCTTCAATGAAGATATCACATAATGTGGGAGAAAATACAGACGAGACAGTCTTAAAACAAGTAAATAATTGTAAATCACCACAAAAGGAGGGAAGCAGATGAATAAAGAATAATATTCAACTACAAAGAAGGTAAGGGAATAAATAAGTAAGAATCAGCTAAAAGGTTCAGAGGTATCAAGTTGACAACGGGTGTATACACCTAGACCATAGTGGCTGATTTCACAGCACACCAATGAGAATCATAACCCATTGCCAACGTCATCTTAATCCTCCCTTACTATCCGACAAAGACTTCATAGATTGATTTTTTTTCTTGTGCTGATCATCTTTAAATAGCTTTTAAGTGATGCTAACCTTATAACACATGGGTTCCGGTAAAACTGAGTCAGAATAGATACATTCAGTCACTGACTAGCGTTTCATCAGTTTCCTCAGAATTATTTGGTAATAAATAGGTGTAAATAAGTTTGTGAGGTAATATCATGCAAAAACAAATATTTGCCATTAACACGTTCTTCAATGTGAATATAAGTAGTTCAGTCAAAGACCGAAGCTGTTATCGAATGAATTTACGTAACGGAGCATCTACCACTGTAAGTAAAACCTATGACGTTACCTTTAATTTCTATGGTATACACTGTTTTTGAATTCCATAATGTCACTTACACCCTAAGTTGATTCTTAAGGCAGAGATTGACTCATCTTGAAATGTTTAAAGAAGTATTCACACTTCTATTTTAATCAGCAATATCGCATGCCAATCAGCTGTTAGTAGTTTTATTACCACAAGGTCATATCTACTCTTTTCATCATCATTATTGATAAAGTTGCATCTTAAAGATACAGACTACTGAAGAGTTTAATAGCATTCTCAAATAATAAACAGGGTATACCCATGTCTAAAAAGTTTGAGTGAAGTCAATGATATTTTTTTTTAATTAGTATATCGATCCTTCAGTTACAGTTGACACAATTCATAAAGTTACTTAAAATGACAATGAAGGCATTAAAACCTCGCCTAACTGTGATTCACCTACTTTATGAACTAAATACAATCCTGGTGTATTGAGATTATCTGATAAGCCAAGAGATTCCTTATATAAGCTATCAATGTTTAATAAAGATAAGGGATAGATAAGCACCAACGAATTATTCACCACTAGGGTAACCAATAATAACATAACAAAAATATAAGATATTTTATTGGCGCCAGTATCATATTCATGAAAAAGTTTGTTAGGTGACTTAAATAATCTGATTTCTTACACTAACAATGATTTTCATTCAATCTAATTATTTCCAATAATAATAAAATGAAACAATATAACAATAGGATAATAGTGCTAATTATGAAGCAGATTTTTGTGGGAATTGCCTTATTTTATAATCGTAATACAAAAACCAAAGAAGACGCTTCATTGTTCACCTAAAAATGTTCATAAATGCAGCACGCATTATGCATTATTTAACTGTAAAAAAGATTTCAGGAACTTGGACTGGTGTCTACAATTCAAAACTTAGAAAAATGACTATCTCTTCCCCTTATGTTTACTTAGCCATCATTGAAAAAATGACAGTTTGGGATGATAGTTAATTAGTGAAACTGTCAATAACAAAAAAATAAGTGTAAAACTCTAGAATGTAATTCCTTTTAAAGTTAGGTTTAGTGTTAGGGTTGACATAGAACATAGAGATACAGTATCAATTACCTCATGAAGTTTCCAGTATAAATTACTGCTCATAACCATATCAATGTAACTTCGCCACTTACAACATCTGAATTTCACAGTCCTTTCACCTCATATTCGTAATTTTTAGTTGTAGTAGAATTTTTCATATATCTCGTAAATGGGTTGGATCAATTCGATTACAGGTGTTAGATGCTGATTCGATGAACAAAAGTTCAGTGATCAATTTATCTCTCCACCTAGTTGTATTTGACTTAATCACAGTGGTATTAATCCATCCAATTGTATGGATTTCTGCCAATTCATGCATTGCACTAGTGTAGTTTTTTCTTGACTATTGACTCTCTTGAGGTCCGCCATCCTATTATTACTATTTATTATTTTTCTCTTGGGTTCTTAATGGAACATAGGGCTTCATTCCACTCTCGTCTCTGCAATCGTTTCAACCTCGCTCCACCACTCCTCACAAACTTTCATCTCTTCCTCACATGATCTCCTCCATGTCACTCTCCAATCAGACACCCAACTAGTCGTTACCCATTTGGATTCCACTCGAGGGGCTGGGCTGCAGCATGATGCTCCCAATCGATCTTCTCAGTGTATGCCCTATCCATCTCCATTTTATTCTGCATATTTTTTTGGGTGATAAGTCCTTGGTTGGTTCGTTGTCAGCCAGCCAGCCAGCCAGCCAGCCAGAGTTCCTTGTTGCTCATTCTTATTATTCTGGCAATCCATCTGATCTTCAGTGTCAGTATCGAGTGAGTGTAGGTGGCAGCTATTGATGAACGTCTTCAGTTGTTTGTTGGAAATGCATCCCGTGATGCGCCAAGTCTCTCAACCATCACATGGAAGCACTGACTTGATGTTGGTGTTGAGCATCCGGATGTTGTTCACGCTTTGTACTGAGTGCACGTCAGTGCAGTAGATCTCCACACTGATTTCAGATTACTGGAGGCCTGTATTGTTGTATTTCCGATCCTTGCTGCTTTGACATCCTCATCTGTGCCACTACCTGTAGTTGAAACGATGCTGCCTTCCCTGGGTAAGTGAGAGAGACAACTTCACTTAGGTTTCTCCCGTTCATGGTGATTGGTGCTTGTTGTTGTTGTTGGTGGTGGCGTTGGTTTGATATCTTCATCACCTCCGTCTTCTCTACATTCACTTCAAGTCCTGTCTCCCTTCGCTGACTCTTCTGTCAACTTGTTAGTTTTCTCCTATGAATCTTCGAGTTTGTGCGACAAGACACTGGACACAAGTCATCGGCAAAATCCAAATCTCCTACAGTTTTCTCATCGATCCAGTCAGTGTATGCCCATCTTCTCACTCCTCACGGTCTGCTGTATGATCTGGTCCAGTCGACCACAACCAGGAAGACCATTGGTGATAGTATACAGCCTTGTCTTACTCCTTTCTTCACTTCAGAGGCGTCACTCAGTTTCCTATTGTGAATCACTTGGCATGTGGCGTTTTGATATAGCTGCTGAATGAGGTTGATACATATTTGTTGCACTAAAACAGTAGTTTTGTAGCAGTTGACTGGCAAATTACTGTCAGGCGAAGCTGTCGCAGGCCTTTTCAGAGTCGATGAAGTTGAGGTAGAATTGAGTTGACTGCCATTCTATACTCTGTTCTACCGCCATCCTTTACTTAGCTAAATTCCTATGTTCCAACAATCCAACTGAACCCCACCGGCTAGTTTGACGTGTGTGTACAACCTTTCAGTCATTGTATAGAATTCAGCAGATTAGGTTATTTTACTTCGTTGGATCTTTTTGATCTCTTAATTAGCAAAGCCACTTTCTGAATGAGATTTAAGTTCGAATGCGGACATAATTTCAGCCTTTTCGACGGCCCCCTTATAGTGAAGTGAAAATTTGAACCGCAAATGGATTCCTAGCCAGCTATCATCGAGCCCAAAAACCCAGTGGTTGCTGGTTTGAATACGGTAGCGTTTCAGATTTTTATTTTACTTTCAATCATCATCCAGTATAAATACTAGTCTGCAAAACCACACTTACCTCAGATGATCAAAATCAGGGTATTTGCCTCATGATTGATGTCCAGTAGTGCCTTGAAATGCAGTAAGGCTTACTTCTTTACTCACCTGATCCTCTATAAACAATATTGGTTCTCAAATATGCCTATCGATTCCAGCTAGTATTATTATAGATGAAGTCATTAGTATAAACTTAGTAAAAAGTGTCTTAATTTAATTGTGAATCGGCCCTATATCAAAACTTTGTAATTACGAGTAATCATCAGCAAGCGCTGTCGGCAGTTTTTAGAAGACTTATACAGAAACTTTCCAGTTTGTGATAATCAGTGTGGGTGAAGAACTTAGGAACTATGGTAAAGTGTGTTGCCAGTCTGTTTGATGGATAAATGTCCAGTATGGGCTTTTAAGACAGAGGTGACGAAGATACCCAATGAACAACAACTACAACAAGCTCCAATCACCATCTATAGGAAAAACTTAAATAAAGTAGTCTCTTTCACATACCTAGGCAGTGCAGCATCGTTTCAACTACAGGCGACACAAGCACAGACGACGACGTCAAAGCAGCCAGGATCAGAAATACAGCAAGACAGGTGTTCATTAGCCTGAAATCAGTGTGGAGATCTTCTACACTGCACTCAGCATATAGAACAAGATCCGGATTTTCAACACTAACGTCAAATCAGTGCTTCTGTATGGCTCAGAGACTTGGCGCGTTACGAAAAGCATTTACAACAAACTACAGACGTTCATCAACAACTGCCACCTACGCTGGCTGGTTGCTGAAGCTCAGATGGATTGCCAGAAAGAATAAGCAACAAGGAACTGACTGAACTGGCTGGCGACGAACCAACCAAGAAGCTATCGCTGAACAAATATGCAGAAGAAAGTGAAGATGGATTTGATTGGGCATATACTGAGAAGGATGATTAGAGACATCATGTGCTAGGCATTCGAGTGGAATCCAAATGGGAAACGACGAGTAGGGCGTCCCAGGTTGGGGTGACATGGCGGAGATTGATGGTGTGAGGAAGGAATGAGAGCTTGTGGGCAGTGGTTGATCCAGGTTCAAAAGACTGCAGAGAAGAGAGTGGAATGAAGACGTGCTACTGAAGCTTTATGTTCCATTAGGAACCCAAAGGACAAATAATTATAATAATAATAATGGGCGTCTGATCTTATGTAATGATACGGTTTATGGACTGTATCAGATACTTTCCTCCTATTTGACAAGTCAACCGATATTAAGTGCTTGGGATAAATAATTAGGAATGTTTTTTTGGAGTTCTTTTGACGAGAACGGATCACTTAACCACCAAAATAAAGCGCCATCTCAGTAGGCTTCATTGAGACACTTCAAACTCGATTGACAGCGCTTTTCATCTATTCAAAAAAGCAGTTAGCACTTGCTAAAAGAATCAACTATTTACGAGTAGAATTATTGTAACAGTGTAAGATAAGAAAGCGTAGCCGTCCGACCTCATGCTTTGGCACTAGAAAGAGCTTTTTTCCATCCCTGCTTCACTATACACATAATGTGTGCTAATTCATTATTTTATTTCAAGTTGGTATTCATCATTGACCGACATCATTTGGACGCATACTGGAAACCTAGGGGCACTGGACTGCTATTTCGTCCTAGTACACTGCCACTGCGTCACAGAGTTGTATGCCAATGGTCCATATTTCCTAATTCTGTTAGTTCATGATTTAAGGTGACCATCACTTATCATTGGAACTTCGAGAAACATCTCTCAAAACCAGTCATCAATGAGCTCTAAATTCAACTTAAGATTTATTATAGGGATTTATTGGTTCCAAGCTGGTATTCATCATCGATTGACATCAGTTGAAGAAACGTTGATATCAGCTCATGATGAATACCAACTTGAGATCAACAGATCCTCACAGCAAACGCCAAATCATTTTGTAGTTGGGTGTTTCGTCCTGGCATGGGACTCCTCAGCAGTATGAACCCATGACCTGGCCAGGGATCGAACTCAAGATCTTCAGGTTTTACGGCGAACGCTTTAACCATTCACCTACTGAGTCGGTTTTCAGTGGTTCACAATTTCCAACTTGTACCTATTCACGACATAGCTCGACTGTCACCCAAGGTCTTCAGTTAGCATCCACTGATTGACCCAATAGGACGAAACCACTATCCAGTGCTCCCAGATTTTCTATGGTTCCCCAACTAATGTCAATCCATGATGAATACTACTTCTAAATTGAAAGTCCTCATTCATCTCAAAAACTTTTTAGTTCAAAACATTTATCTCTGTATGACCTTTGTTTAAGTACTTTGACTATATGGCAACAAGGTTACGATGAATGACGTTTTACTCCTAGATGAATAAAATTTTTTCAGACCTTATGATATAACTAGAAGGCCAATGTAGGTTGACGTAAATGCAAATCTTTTTGCAATGGATTCATTAATGTGTAAAATGATTCTGGTGAAAATCAATAAAAGTGAATGTACAAATCTGTGTTTGATTTTTACTTTATATATGAGTCAACCGATTATCTGGTTTTACAATACAACTTTCAAACACCAAAAATGAGATAATCATAATAATAATAATAATAATAATAATAATAATAATAGAATATTGAATGTGTATGCAAGCAGAGATTTTAAAGATATACATTAAAACAAACATGTATTGGTTAATCCGATGAGTCGTTGCTTTGATAACAGAATAAGATAAATTTATCTGGCTTTTACTATGTCTAATTATTTGTCGAAAGTCTATACTTTATATTCCAGGAACATAGAATAAGGTACGCTATCTTACATAAAAATCTAACAATTCTATGAGAAAATAAATAGAAGAGGCGACAAAAAACAATGAAACTGTTTAGGGGCGGTTAGATGAAAAGGTTTTGTACACATGATTTGATCTTCAGTAGGATTCTGGTGTCCCTACCTAGTCTTTAGTATTCAACATTCACTAAAGTCATTCAATCAAATGTATGCTCAGAAAGCTAAGTAAAATATAGATATCGGTGTAGTATTAGGAATCAGCCGGCTGAGTTTCATGCTCCATATTATTATTTATAATTATTATTTATCCCTTGGGTTCCTAATGGAACATAAAGCTTCAGTAGCACGTCTTCATTCCACTCTCTTCTCTGCAGTCTTTTGAACCTGGATCAACCACTGCCCACAAGCTCTCATTCCTTCCTCACACCATCAATCTCCGCCATGTCACCCCAACCTGGGACGCCCTACTCGTCGTTTCCCATTTGGATTCCACTCGAATGCCTAGCACATGATGTCTCTAATCATCCTTCTCAGTATATGCCCAATCAAATCCATCTTCACTTTCTTCTGCATATTTGTTCAGCGATAGCTTCTTGGTTGGTTCGTCGCCAGCCAGTTCAGTCAGTTCCTTGTTGCTTATTCTTTCTGGCAATCCATCTGAGCTTCAGCAACCAGCCAGCGTAGGTGGCAGTTGTTGATGAACGTCTGTAGTTTGTTGTAAATGCTTTTCGTAACGCGCCAAGTCTCTGAGCCATACAGAAGCACTGATTTGACGTTAGTGTTGAAAATCCGGATCTTGTTCTATATGCTGAGTGCAGTGTAGAAGATCTCCACACTGATTTCAGGCTAATGAACACCTGTCTTGCTGTATTTCTGATCCTGGCTGCTTTGACGTCGTCGTCTGTGCTTGTGTCGCCTGTAGTTGAAACGATGCTGCACTGCCTAGGTATGTGAAAGAGACTACTTTATTTAAGTTTTTCCTATAGATGGTGATTGGAGCTTGTTGTAGTTGTTGTTCATTGGGTATCTTCGTCACCTCTGTCTTAAAAGCCCATACTGGACATTTATCCATCAAACAGACTGGCAACACACTTTACCATAGTTCCTAAGTTCTTCACCCACACTGATTATCACAAACTGGAAAGTTTCTGTATAAGTCTTCTAAAAACTGCCGACAGCGCTTGCTGATGATTACTCGTAATTACAAAGTTTTGATATAGGGCCGATTCACAATTAAATTAAGACACTTTTTACTAAGTTTATACTAATGACTTCATCTATAATAATACTAGCTGGAATCGATAGGCATATTTGAGAACCAATATTGTTTATAGAGGATCAGGTGAGTAAAGAAGTAAGCCTTACTGCATTTCAAGGCACTACTGGACATCAATCATGAGGCAAATACCCTGATTTTGATCATCTGAGGTAAGTGTGGTTTTGCAGACTAGTATTTATACTGGATGATGATTGAAAGTAAAATAAAAATCTGAAACGCTACCGTATTCAAACCAGCAACCACTGGGTTTTTGGGCTCGATGATAGCTGGCTAGGAATCCATTTGCGGTTCAAATTTTCACTTCAATTTCAATCATTTTGAAGTTTAAATACCTACAACATTTTTGTTGTTGTACTACCATGCATGAAAATCATCAGCTAATTCAATTGGATAATCTTACTTTACCTTGATGCAGTATTTTCCAACTTAACCATAGTCCGTTTATGGGGTTGTACTACCTAATAACAATGAAAATAGTCACTTTTAGTTCTTCATCTAAATTCTTAGTAGGCTGATTGGCTAAATACAGACCTTGTTACCTGAGTCATTTTAGGACATATATATATCCTTTATGCCACCAAGTAACTGATGCAGACTGAACAGAATATGGTCAAACTATCTAGACAGCATGACGTTTTCTATTTCTTATGAATTAATGAAGTGTATTGTTTCTACCAGGAACCTAATGGACATGATTTAACCTTCACTGCTCTGAATTTCATTTTACTTTACTGTTATACCTTTTTTTTGATAACCACTAACATTTATCACGGATATTCAACTTTTGCTGACTGTATTCCGTAGTCATGCAAAAAAAATCGAGCGTTAATCTTGTTTCTTCATAAAATATTTACTTAAATGTGTAAATTTAGAAAAGATATAGATAATAAGTATAGATTTATTGTTGGTTAAGAAAAAATGACATTTTTCTCAAACCATATTCATTCAACTTTATCAGAGGGATGAATGTCCTGAATAAATAAAAGTCTGTTAAGTTCAACTTTTCCTCTAAATAACAAGAATAATCCGAACGAATTATTGTTTACAGTAACTCATTCACTCAGTCAATTCTCGTTCTGAATTTGCCTTATCAATTAATATTCAATATGTTTATCTTCATTTACTAACTAACAGTTTCTGATTTACTTATTCTTAACCTAAAACGAAAAAAAAACATGTCCAATTTTTCTTAACATAATAGTTTGTGTGAAATCCTGATAAATCTTCATTCAATTCATTAAAATGTCGTGACTTGTTAAATTTCCTGTAGGATAAGTCATTATTATTGTCATTGGCATCAGTTTAAAGAGGAGTTGAAATTTTCATGTTTCTGTCTAATTCTCAAAAGAAATTCTGATCACTTGATTTAGGACAAAGCATTGAGTCAATCATAGTATATTTTGACTCGAATACCTTTCAGAAAAATGATTCCTTGATGTTTGTTGACTGAATATGAGCCTCCGATATTGTGATCTTCGCGATAAAGTATTCTACTGCCTATCAAACAGTAAGTGTAGTATACAGCACTAAGCATATTTTCAAAGCATTACTGATGTACAATAACAGATTCAACAACACATAGTTTGACTTCAGTGGTAGCAACTAAGCAAGATAATATACAACGGTAACCGAAGTAAAAATGGATTAGAAGCAGGCTGAAGTCCATTTTATGAAGTTATAGCATCTATTCAAACAAAATCTGATTGCCCATTTGAGACTTTTCAAAATTTTGGAAATGCCTGAATACTAAAGCTAAGAACACAATTCTATTGTGGAGGGGAATATTTTGTCTTTCTATTTTCGGTTTGCATATAGAAAAAGGCTTATAATTTCAAACTCATACATCCAATTAGCCAACCACCTTCGCTTGTTCTCAGGAATGCAACAAATAAAACTGCCACTAATAAATGCTTTCCATTGCACAAAGAAATTTATTCGCTTGGTACATACAACTTATTCAAAGGTATACTATACTCAATCCATTTAAACGTCAGTAGCTGCTCGTTATCGCCCTGACCATGTCTTGGAATATTAGTTATATTTTAATTTTCTTACATCACCATCAGTTTTTCACATCTACTAGTTTGCACTTAATTTACTTCGTACCTATATTGTCAAATTCGCATTACAAAAAGTATGCCTGTAAACAAATTGTTTTCTTATACAGATCATTTGCAGACATAAAATCCAGAACAGAATGCAGAAGCGACCAGAGCAGGCTGGATTCTGGAAGAACTAATCATATGCAGACCAAGTCCGAACACGACGCATTATCATTGAACGGAGTATAAAATGGCAGTCAGCTCAATTCTACCTCAACTTCATCGACTCTGAAAAGGCCTGCGACAGCTTCGCCTGACAGTAATTTGCCAGTCAACTGCTACAAAACTACTGTTTTAGTGCAACAAATATGTATCAACCTCATTCAGCAGCTATATCAAAACGCCATATGCCAAGTGATTCACAATAGGAAACTGAGTGACGCCTCTGAAGTGAAGAAAGGAGTAAGACAAGGCTGTATACTATCACCAATGGTCTTCCTGGTTGTGGTCGACTGGACCAGATCATACAGCAGACCGTGAGGAGTGAGAAGATGGGCATACACTGACTGGATCGATGAGAAAACTGTAGGAGATTTGGATTTTGCCGATGACTTGTGTCCAGTGTCTTGTCGCACAAACTCGAAGATTCATAGGAGAAAACTAACAAGTTGACAGAAGAGTCAGCGAAGGGAGACAGGACTTGAAGTGAATGTAGAGAAGACGGAGGTGATGAAGATATCAAACCAACGCCACCACCAACAACAACAACAAGCACCAATCACCATGAACGGGAGAAACCTAAGTGAAGTTGTCTCTCTCACTTACCCAGGGAAGGCAGCATCGTTTCAACTACAGGTAGTGGCACAGATGAGGATGTCAAAGCAGCAAGGATCGGAAATACAACAATACAGGCCTCCAGTAATCTGAAATCAGTGTGGAGATCTACTGCACTGACGTGCACTCAGTACAAAGCGTGAACAACATCCGGATGCTCAACACCAACATCAAGTCAGTGCTTCCATGTGATGGTTGAGAGACTTGGCGCATCACGGGATGCATTTCCAACAAACAACTGAAGACGTTCATCAATAGCTGCCACCTACACTCACTCGATACTGACACTGAAGATCAGATGGATTGCCAGAATAATAAGAATGAGCAACAAGGAACTCTGGCTGGCTGGCTGGCTGGCTGGCTGACAACGAACCAACCAAGGACTTATCACCCAAAAAAATATGCAGAATAAAATGGAGATGGATAGGGCATACACTGAGAAGATCGATTGGGAGCATCATGCTGCAGCCCAGCCCCTCGAGTGGAATCCAAATGGGTAACGACTAGTTGGGTGTCTGATTGGAGAGTGACATGGAGGAGATCATGTGAGGAAGAGATGAAAGTTTGTGAGGAGTGGTGGAGCGAGGTTGAAACGATTGCAGAGAAGAGAGTGTAATTGAGGTGTGCAACTGAAACCCTATGTTCCATTAGGAACCTAAGAGGAAATAATAATAATAATGCATAAGTGAATGGAGTTTGCTTAAAAGCCTATGTGACATGTAGTAATAATTATACAAGTCAAGGAAAATAGCCAAAACAAACCCAAAAATTATCCTGTTCCATTAGTTCAGTCGTTTTCCATAACGTTATCATCTTTGTTTTTGAAAATATTTTCTTTCTCTATGCTTTGATGTGAAGTATTTTCATCAAAAGCCTTCAAAAAAGCCTAGGAGTCCTGAGATCCTTCATAGATCATTGTAATATTTTCTGTATTTTCAATAAAAGACATCACATAAGTAAATACCAGATTACTTGGAGGGGCAAAACCAGCACCCTGTGTCCCTCTGAAAATGGCTAAACTCATGTGCATATTTTAACTGTGCAGAACACCTTCTGTCTTTGCCCTCCTTAAATTAAATAAACTATTGACACATCTAACTAGTCCCACCTGTGTAATAGGACTTTGAATTTACCTTAATGATGCATCTTATTAGAAATGCTACAGAACTACATTTAGATGTGTCACCAATTAGTACACATTTATATAACTAGCTCAACAGTTCACTCTGTCTTAATGTGGGACTGTGAAATATGTCATCCAAAAGTGAAAAATATGAAAACGATAAGTTTTTGACAATAAATGTTTCCCCAGTATTGTTTATGTGTGTTGGAACCGTCCGTTATGAGCACTGTGCAAATAAGAGATAGAGTAGCAGATAAAAAAGGTAGGTCAGTGGATAAGGTTGTGAACTTTCACCGATTCAGATGGCTTTCATATAAGTTGCGTACGCCAAACTAACTCCTATTTTGACGCGCAAAGTTAGCCAAAATAGTATGAGGAAACTAAGGTGACTAGATCAAGATCTAGCACATGTTGATAAAGTTCGTAACATGATCTGAAGAGAGGTCGGCAACTTTGTAGGGTTATTAGGAGAGTTGAAAGCAATGGCTAGAAACTTTGAAACTGTTATGACTCCACTTATCAGCTTCATCATACTAACAGAAACTTAAAACAAGTTAAATCCGTAGGAAATAAACATAAAAAGTGGTTTAACAGAATGCATTTTTACTGCAGCTGATATCTTCAGTATGACGGAAAGCGATATTTGAGAACAGCATACAAATGAATTTTCGACTGACAAGTGGTGAAATCTAAAAGATGGAAAACTGATGGAAACATCGGTCTCGAAAAAGTGTTCACTGTTTGAACGAGATATTTTGTTGATTAAACGCTTGCATTTCAATGCATTTTCCTGTCTCAATGCTACTAATTGTTTACCAAGCAAGGAATATGCTCAGTGAATCTAACTTGAACATGAGACTTTCTTCACTTACTCCTAACTGAGTCTATCTGTTCATATGCTTTAGCACGTAAATCAGAAGAACGAAGCCTCCTCGTCAGATGCATATCTGAGCTATTCGGATGGCGGCTGACCTCCTGCAGGAATGAATTTGATACAGTGACTGGTCACTGGAAGGTGACCAATCTTGGGTTATCTAGTCCTGAGTAATGACCATACTCTATCCATCCTTTTTCAATGCGATCACCAAGTTGGCATGTTCACTACTGCAGTGCACTTAAATGGATGTCGGCTGACTGGAGGCAATCGGAAGAAAGTCCCTGGATAAAGTCTTGGTCGATAGAACTACATCTGGACTCAGGACCAGACAATATATGGTTGGTTGCTTTTTAGTGACCAGTCAATGTATAAAAATTATCCAGCTTTTGAGAAGAAATTACTGATGATAATGATCATGTTCTAACCAAAACATTGTTTACTAGTAAACTCTTAATCCGTCGGAGGACCAAACTTTCTTTATGAAAAATCTGTATTCTCTTCAGAGACACTCTGGATACTGTAATCATTTGTAGGACGTGTCTACTTCAGCGATGGTTATATTTATAGGACTAGTTTTCCTGTATTTTTCTGTTGATCAAGTGAAAAAACACTCCTGTTCTATGACAGTGTAATTTTTTGACAGGTTGCTTTCAAACACAAAGAGAATTTATGTTATTACTTGTCGTGGATTGGGACAACATCGCTCACGTGGAGGCAGTTCCATCTGGCTGAAGAGTTTTAAAAGGGATGAAGCAAGACTCGTGGATTTCACTGCTACCCACTATCCATCATTAATAAAAACAGGATTTCAATCAACAATTGTCCTTGCACCTAATGAAATAAACTGAATTCATAAATCTAGATTAGATATCTAATAGAAAGGATATAGAGGACATTCATAATTGATCTCCACTTTAAGTGGTTATATCCTAGATATCGCTTTTTTAGGGGCTAACAGTGGAATACAGTCTCATCCAGTCTGAGGAATTGTCAGCGAGATATCACTGAGGATATATATGTGTATATAGTACAAATCTAATCATCTAATTAAAGCTTTTATTCCCTCTAATAACTCATCACCACTAGTGGAATAATAAAACTCTGTGTGCTTTTTCGATAGGTTGAGTAAAAATAAGTAACTAAGAGAGTAATATATTTCGAAAATGCTTTCAAAGAACTTGAGATTTCATTTGCTGTTATTTTCGGGCATCTTGAAGTGACGGATCCCTCAAATCTTCAAAAAACATTCAAAGTCAATCACTGTTGGCTTGATATTCACAAAACTTCACTTGATCATATATATATATATACATATATATATATATATATATATATATATATATATATATATATAACTCAACATATGAAATCAAAATGCTGATTTCTGACTGCGTCCAGTCCCATACTGATTGGAGAGCATCATATTCATTATCATTTGGCTATCTGAGATAGTGGTGATAGCTGGTTAGAATCCGACCATGGTCCAAATTTTCATTTCACCTTTAATCATCATTCAGTATAAATACGAATCAATTTAACTGTTTTATTCCAAAACAGAGAACAGGTGGGAAATGACCTGATTCTGACAATGATAAAGTAATCCCAGCAAAACTTTAAAGGAATTTATTTGATAAACGTTCTGAACTGGGTGAATGGTACTGACTACAATCTAATGACCAATTGTTTTAGCTAATCGAAGTACATGAGAGGTCAGTTGTAACGCAAATAGATCAGTGCTAAAGTTTCTACATGTCATATTGAGTGATAGGATTTCATATTTGTAAGTAGGTATCAGTTCCCTCAGATGCTAAAGACCTACTTAAATGATTAAATATAGGTTGACAACTATGTACTGACTGCCCTTAAGCAACCTATTCTATGATCAATAAATCACAAATGAATACAAAAGTTCATTTACAAAGCGACATTTGAAAGTACAGAGATTATCCAACAAACACACAGAAAGACGACTATATTATTCCTACGAAAGGTAACAGACATGAGTTCTCACACTACATATCTCGTAATACTCTGTAGATCTACTTACTCAAGAAAAAGATGACATGTTTTTATTTCAACCAGTCCCTGAATATGATATACGTAGGCATTTGCAAACTATACAACAACACCCAGTAATACCCTTTCTCTTAGATGAAAAAAATTAACTACATAATTGACTGACTCGAGAAACCTCCATGAAAAACATCGTATTATGCAGACATCATATATGCATATATTGCATCCCATAGACGATATGTCTAACTTCTGAATAAAGATTCACATTGAAATTAATTAACCATTATACAGCCAACAGATCATAGTAAATTGTTCACTTGATACATTTGTTTGAAGGAAATGAATATTTAGATAGGAAAAAGTAGGTTGCCTATCAGGTTATTTGACGAAGAGAAAGACTAAAATAAGGAGCGAACTCAAAAAACTAGAAGATAAACAACAGTATATTTTTGTTTTCATATTTCAAGAATCAGCGAGGAGAAGAGGGAAAGAGGATATAAGATACCTGCCTTACAGATAACATTCATTTGAGCTGTCATAGCATACAAGTGCATATCTACATAAAGACTAGTGAATGCATAATTATCTGTGTATGCTAGTATCAGCCTATATATTCGTCTGTTTATGCATGCATCCACTTATCTATCAATCAAACATCTATATCATAGCACTTATTAAAAACAACTCAAAACAAAATAGACAGATGATGACGATGATGATAAATAAGAAGTTCTGCAGAACGAGTAAGCAGAAGAAGGAAGAATGATGACATAAGACAGTTATTATCACTATCATTACTATCATTATGACTCGATATTCAGTAATGTGCTTATATTATGAATAAATTATTTTGATATGGCTTTACACTGGTAGTTTTATCTTTGTACACTCTTTTCATACAAAAATTAATGAGATAACCACCATAAACATTTTATTTAGTTTTGTATATTACTCATAAATAGAACAGAAATATCACTTGTTAAAAGCATACAGTAGATGATGATGATGATGATGACGATGATACTGTTAAATATAAGCACTTCATATCTAGTAAAACACAAATCTCTCTCGAAAATGGGGTTGGAACAGATAGAGACCCTTGCATAACTACTGGTCAAGTTTCAAGCTCACGTTACGTAACAGACAGCAAACAACATGGATATAAAAAGCAACAGTAATATATAAATAGGGCTTTGGTATGCTAGTGAGGTTTTCCTCTTTTATTAAGTACCTTAACAACTGAGGCACTATTATTAACTGAAGAAAGCTTCGGGTACAATTTAAAGGTTTCATGATACTAACAAAGTAACTGTATGTCTTCATTTCAGTCTCTCACATTTCGTATTGTCTTGAAAACTGTAATAATATTGCCTTGAAATGTACGATGCAAATATGTCATCTGAAAGCGATTGACTGTTTCATGTAAGATGACCTTGTCTTTGCTTTTTGTTTTCTCTGAGGTAGGTAATTGAATCGGGAAACTTTTACTACTTTTATGCTAATGAAGATACCCAACCAACACAAACACAAACAACAAGCTCCAATCACCATCAATGGGAGAAAATTAAAGGAAGTAGCCTCTTTCACCTACCTAGGCAGGGCAGTATCGTTTCAACTACAGGCGAAACAGGCACAGACGAGGACGTCAAAGCCAGGATCGGAAAAGCAAGACAGGCGTTCATTAACCTGAAACCAGTGTGGAGATCTACTACACTGACGTTCACTTAGCACAAAGCATAAACAAGATCAGGATTTTAAACACTAAGTCAAATCAGTGCTTCTATATGATGGTTGAGAGACCTGGCGCTTTACGAAAGGCATTTGCGACAAACGATAGATATTTATCAACAACTTCCCAGACTGGCTCGTTACTGAAGATCAGATGACCGGAAAGAATCAGCAACAAGGAACTCCAGTAATGAACCAACCACTAACCTATAGCTCAACAAATATGCAGAAGGAAGTGGAGATGGATTGAGCATACACTGAGAAAACCATTCGGGGTTATCATGCGCCAGACACTCGAATGGAACCCAGATGGGAAACGACGAGTTGGGAGCCCTAGTCGAGGGTGACATGGAGGAGATGGTGTGAGGAAGAAATGAGAGCTTGTGGGCAGTCTTTGAGCCAGGTTCAAAAGATTACAGAGAACAGAGTTGAATGGAGATGTGGTACTGAAGCCTTATGTTCCACTAGGAACCCATGGGACAAATAATATAATGATAATAATAATATATAATATCATCAGCACTAACTACAATTTGAAGTAGGCTGTCATTATTTATGCATGAATGTTTCACTAGCTTCCCTTTTGATTGATATCACTGACTGCACAGATTTTCTTGCTGGCTGTTTCTCTGCCTGATCTCTGACCTCGTTGTTGTTTATCATTCTCCTAATTGACTGGTTGACTGAGTTTATATCTATGCATATAATGGTTTCTGACTAACCTGAATCCAAAGCTTCTGGGGAATCGTTTATATTCTTTATGCTCCCTCTGTTTAAGATTTTTACATTTTCCAGAGTTATTCACATGCACCGATGTAATCGACGAAATTTAACAACGTTAGGTAGTCAACTGGTGTTCATGTAAATGAAGGGTAAATAGGATAACCACTTTGTTCAATGTAGTGTTCACCGTATTTGTTGCAGTTGATTTTGCAAAAATATTTTGTTTGTCTTCTTTTGATATTGCATCCTTTAATCTCCATAATATGATTTTGAGAAAGTTTGTTGATTTATGAGCTTTGTCAATCTCAAGTAGTCTTGAGTTTCCGGTTTTGTGGCATTTATTTTATTGATTGAAACACCCAGTAATAATAGTTGGTTGTTCGACTCCTTCTCCATAGTGAATTTGATGTCATTGAAAATGTTGTTGAATAAATTGTAAGTGTTTCCTAAATCATCTCTTGTAATGATGATAAAATTGTCGTTCTATTAGTGCAGAGAGATTTTCGATTTCATGATATGTAAAATGGGTCCTTCTAGTCTCTGCATCATTTCTTCTACAATTAGTTCAGATATCTTTGACCTGGATAGAATTCCTTCCATCTGTGTGTATACCTTGCCATTAAACTGGAAATATATTTCCAGACGAAGACCAATGAGTCCCATTAGAATTGGACACTAAATTTTTGTGAGTTCTGAAAGCCTTCTTTCATCAATTAGAAGAAGAGACATAGTGTTCTTAACCAGTTGTGGTTCGATTGATGTGTACAGTGCTGTGACGTCCAAGGACATCTTTAATTCGTTGTCTTCTATGTTAATTTCTGCAATCCTTTCCAAGACGTTTGTATGTGTTTTGATAGAATGTCGACATGATTCCCCAAGGCATTTCAGTCATATCAAAAATCATCTAAATGGATTGTAAATTGGGGTCCCTATCGGTAATGGGGGATAGCTGGTTTGTTTACTTTCTCTAATATGTCACACAGTAGTACATAGTAACTATGGGAGTAAAAAGGTTTGAAAATATCATCCAGTAAACAAAAAGGTACTGTTGTAAACAGCAAAAATGTTGATGTAATCTACACTTATACTCAACCATTGTTCTAAAGTTTAATATAATTTGATTCATTCTTCTTCTGTTGTCACATAGTATCAAAGTTTCTCTGAAATCAAAAACGTTTAGAAATTTAAAATAACACTCTTTCGTACAGTACTGGTGGAAACTACTAGTAGAAATGGAAAAAAAGGGGTAAATGAAAAGGTGTAAGAGGACAGAACGAAAAAGAAAATTTAGATAAACAATATGTTCAAGATTTCTAATTTGACAGGAAATGAATACATCTACGTGAGTACAATCATTTTTGATTCATTACATTAAACAGTGTGCATTCTAATGTATATGTTCACTGATAAAACTCATCAACAAAAAAATTTAGTGAGAGAAGGATTTAGAAACTCTAATCTTCATCACGTAATTGTTTGTTTGTGATATATGCTCCAACTAAGACGCGACTGAAAGTCTATAACAGTAATAAAGATGAGTCTACTTGATACATCTTACAGTTCCAGTCATTTTATTACCCTACCACTACCATACACTTCAATACTTTTCATCGTTTCTTGTTGGATATACTAATAATTGACTGTAATAACCAGACATTCAGTACATTATGGCCTAGATGTACAGCTTTCGTGTATACCATGACCTATACAGATTCATTTTAAAAAATATTTTAACTAATAACCTATATGGATAATTATGACAAACATTCAAAGAGAAAAGGTATCTCTTGTTCATCTATACATGAAAAACATACCGTCTTGCTATCATCAACAAAATGATACAGAATATGATGCATCTGTGCACTAAATGGTTTTGTCAACCCTAGAAACACTCCAAAGAGATCAAAAAAGGAATGATGAAAAAAAGGAGTCATGTGAAAAAGAGAAACGAGGAAGAAGTTGGAGGATAAACATATGTAAGATTCTAAATTTTAGACTCAAAAATGTTTCTGAAGCCGTGGCACTGATTTTTGGGGAAATATCGCTTAGTCATCGTTCACCTTATTTGGTACTAGATGGGACATAGTAAGCGAAATTTGTCAAAATTCAAGCGAACAGTGGTTTGGACTTGAATCTTTGCAAACAGATTGCATTAGTCTAGAGATTTCAAACACAAAGTTGACTGAAAAACTAAACTGGGATGACAAAATGATACTTTTTTCATATTCTATACATTAAACTTCATAACGATCTTTCAGGCTTCCTTCTTACACCTTGAGAGTACAGTAAAACAGAAAAAACTAACATAAATAAGCGTGGATAACACTCTGGCACTTGAAGCGATCAGTTCCGCGTTCCAGTCCTAGTAGAAACAACATCACTCACTGAAAAGCGGTTACATCCAGCTAACGAGTCCTAAATAGGGTGAAACGTGCATCTTGGATTCCGCTGCCAGTCACTGTCCACCATCAGTGGAAAAAAAAGCCGCTAAAATAAATGGATAAAGCAATGCAGTTGAAATAATACTATTGTCTCACTGACGACGAAGAACTTAAGCGTGTCAAAATGAATGTGAAATTTTCTATTGAATTTCAGCTTGGCAGTTTTACCAAAAAGCTGTTCAATAGCTTTGTGCAATAGTTCGCAGTATGCATCACCATCTAACAGTCTTGTTTTCTGCAGTCAAGAAAAAAGCCTTACACAACTGAAAAGATTCACTGGTTTTGCTAATATGATGAAACCTCATACTCTAACTACATAAGCATACAGTGAGCTGTTACTACGTTTAGGGTACACAAATAACGGAAACATGGAGAACAACGATAACAGTTCGTACTTGAGAACAAACCAGATGAAGTGGGATTTCATTCCATGACTATATATAAAGAGAGATAGAAGGTTCGTACCTCAGGAGGAATATGATGAATATTTATCGCTCTTCCAACTATGGGTTTTACCCCAGGACTTTTTATCAACACGCTAGGAAGCCTCAGCAGAATTCAGTTCATACAGAATTGAAGCCTTTTTAACTTGCATGAATGCTTATAAGGCATGTATGCCTACCTCAGAAGTTAATGGTTTATAGGTAGACGTGATCTACCCTTTCTTTTGCCAGACCTTGGTGTTCACATTTGGAGTTATTATCTGACACATGCAATAAAATAATGTCTGATTACTGGTTATGTTGACTGATTTCTAGCTGCTTGATTCCATCTTAGTAGTTGACACAGAATCAGTATACACGTGCCTGTTGATTCCTGTTTGATCAGAGTACTATGCTTCTAGGAACTTCTTTGCAGTTTCTGAGTTTGCTGTCAGAATCAAAGTTATGCTTGTTTTTATCCACATGCACTGACATCAATTCACTAGGTTATTCAATAAATGAATTGACCAATATGCTGCCACTGGTAGAGCTTGCAGCTAATTTTTCAGACTATACTGGACTTGTCTTTTTGGGCAATGGATCCTTTGGCTAGAACAATATGTTCTATCGGGATTTGGTTGACTTGTGTATTACGCTTATACCAAATGTGTGAAGTAACCGGTTGACAGTTTCTGCGGCATATTTAATGCATGATAAAGTGACTCGTTTTGGAGGTCAATGAGACTTTCTTAAAGGGAAGGTTCTGTTCATTGACGTTTCTTGATGAAATTGACTGGATAGTCATTCGCTTTGAACACATCTTGTATGAATGATTTCCTTTTGACTTCTGCCCTTGTTGAATGTTGCAATAAATCTTGGCTAGTACACGACTATTCGTATGAGATACTGAGTTGTTACTATCGCATATTTACGTGTATGTACTCTCATAATGACAGAAAAACAAATCTGAACAACATAACCATAACTTATATCTCCAATTTTTGAAAATAAATTTTCTCTTCAGAGAAATCATATCAAAAATATTGTTTTTAAAGCAGTTCAGTGAACATGTCTGTTTTCATACCGCACAAATCTTTGAAAAGTCAAGTTTATTGTTTTATTACTTCATATCATGAAACAAAAAAGTTTAAAAAAATGATAAAGTTCACGAAAATTTACTAAATGGCCAGTAATTATTATTTCCAAATGAAAAGGAAAATCATGAAAACACTTTACTATTATTTTATTATAATAAGATACACTTAAATAAGTCACTTAAAATTTGAAATCATAAAAAACCTAATAAAAATGTATGACAGAATATAGTATAATTGTTTTTATATATGATACCGTCGTTGATTGGACCGAATAGATCGGTCTCTATTAGCATATTGTCTCCTGTGCGGATGCCTGGATATTGCCTGCGTTCTAATTATGTCAATGATGGATCGCGGCTAGCAGTGGAATCCAAAATGCGCATTTCGTCTTATTTGGGACTCGTCAGCTGGATGAACCTGCTTCCCAGTGATTGATGTTGTTCCCACCGGGATTCGGACTCTGGAGCGATCGATTCAAACGCAGAAGTGGCTATCGTGGCTTGGTGGTGTAGTGGATAACGCGCTGGTGTTTGAAGCAATCGCTCCCGAATCCAAATCGCCATGGGAACAACATCACTCACTGGGAAACAGGTACATCCAGCTGACGAGTCCCAAATAGGAGGAAATGAGCATCCTGGGTTCCACTGCTGGCCACGATCCATCATTAACATGACGGAATATGTTTTGGCGATATGTACATTTTCAATTTATCCTAACTCCTATTGGACACAGTATACAAGTCGATAGAAATTAAAAGATCATCTATACAGCATGAAGAATTTAATGAATTCAGCAATGTATAAGCATTTCTACTTGCGATGATGATAGTGATAATAATAAAAATAATGATAACAACAACAGCTTTATTCTGAAACATATTTTGAGAATACCGTACATAATTTTCAGAACTTCCCAATCATTTGGATAGTGAAAAAGCGTTGATATATGCTGGAGGATTGTGGGGAATCTTTTTAGATTTCAAGTTGGAATTCATCAAAGACTGGTATCAGCTGTAGAAACATTAGAAATTTGGGAGCACTAGAACGCTGTTTCGTCCTAGTATGGGACTCCTCATTAGTTCGCACCTACGACCTCACCAAGGATCGAATCCAGAACTTTCAGGTTCCTTACCCAACCTCTTACCAGTGAGCCACTGGAACTATTGAATTCCGACCTAATGACTCATCGGTAACGTGCTGACCACAGAACCTGAAGGTTCTGAGTTCGGCCTCTGGCAGGGTCGTAGGTGAGCATTACTGAAGAGTCTCATATCAAGACGAGGCAGTTTTCTAGTGCTCTAAGGTTTCTAATGTTTCTCCATGTGATATCAGTCTACGATAAATACTAACCTGAAGTCAGCATTTTTGATTTTAAACTTTATCAGGTTAAATAAACAATATTTTCTGAACAATGATAATATAGTATTAGTAATTAGCGTGTAAGGGATATTTTCAAAAAAATAACTGCTGAATAGCATGACGCCTTAGTCACATCGAAAGCTGAAAGAAATTTTACAGTCTTAACTTTTTTTTGCTCTTTTAAAGTGAACATGACATTGATGAAGTCAATGCTCACGCACCATTTTAACATAAATACATCGAAACAATTTTAGGAACCTATAGATTTGTCTATTCAATGTTTGACGTTGGATTTCTCATCCACAAACAAGGCAAACAAGAAAGTAGGCCTACAGATTACTCAGGCATAACTACTACTAATAACTGAGTATAAACAATCATAAGAATGATTGTTTTACATTGCAATTTTCGATCCTGTTATAGTTATCTAGTTTAATTTCTGCCTTGTTCTCAACTGTCCTTCTGTCTCTACTTCATCCTATCTCTTCCCTGAGATGCACACACACATACACACAAACATAAATATGTACAAAGATTCGTTAGAGCTTACGAAATACTATTTCTGCTCTTTGTTGTATTCATTTGGTTTCTCAGAGTATACACGTGCTTATTGTTAGACAGAAGTAGTTGAATCTTGCCTTATATAATCATAACAAAAGATAGAACTGACAAAATTGAAAGAAAACAACGAAAGAAAAATAGAAGAAAAGTAACCTGAAAATTTTTGAATAACCAAAACGAAATGATAAATACTGGTAGCAGAAATAATCATAGTATGAGTAGTAGTAGTAGTAATATTTGTTGCAGACTAGTATTTCAGTTATTAGACATCAAAGAAGCTGACAGTTTAAGAAAATAAAAAAAATTGATAGGAAAAGATGAAAAGCAGATGAAGTAAATGAAGAAAGAAAGAGGAACAGAGAAGAAAAAGGCACACATGAGAATAAGAAGTGAAATTTCACTCTCATTAAACAAGCTTACTTCGCAAAAACTCATCAACAAAAAGACACTGTGTATTCATGCATATAAATAAAGTAATAAGCAAAAATAAAATGGTGTATGTTTCATTTTGCCAAATTTTGAAATCCCCTAGAGAGTATTGACTCACAACTTGACATATTCATGATCACTACAAAAAAGTTATCAGTTCACTAAAATTATGATTTCTTTCAAAGAAGAGAGGACGGAAGAGAATATAATGAAAGGTGAATGTGTTCACCAAAATTCTCAGCAAGAAATATATTTACCAATGAAACTATTCGGTTATGAAAATTCAGTGAAAAAAAAATGAGGAAAAAAATGAAATTTAAAATATGATCATACAGTAATTAGTCTGCTGCATTATTTGGTACTAAACATGAATACGAAAAGTTTACAAACATTTTTTTATGCTGGGTGATAATTAAAAGTGAAATGAGTATTCGGGCCACAGCAAGATTCGAACCAGTGATCACTGGGTTTCCAGCATGGTGCTATATCAACTGAACGATGAGACCTGACAGATTTTTATTCCATTTCAGTCACTAAGGATTTTTCTGAGCTGTCATGCAAAACTGTGAACCATTACTATCGATTGATCAGTCGTACTTATACTGCCTGCCCAATCAGGAAGTCACATCCCAATGCAAATCTACTTCACTTAGAGAGAAGGGAGCATCATACTGATAACAGTGTAACTATCTGAGGTGTCAGTGGTTTGGTAGACTTGTATTTATATTGGGTGATGATAGTAACGCATCACCAATTCATATAACATTCGGGCAAGGCGAAACGCTTGATGACTGAAGGGAAACAAAAATCTTGTCAGCAGTCAGATTTTATAGCTTCGTTGATAGTGCACCGGGCAGGAGACCCAGTGGTCACTGGTGTCAATCTCTGCGATGTCCTAAGTTTTCATCTTACCGACAATCATCACTCAGTATCGATGAAAGTCCGTCAAACTATGGCTTTGTCAAATAGTCGAAGTGATAACTAGCTACTCATTATTAAATGAAACCAATCTTACTTTTATTCCTGGTAGTTGAAACTCACGCACATTCATCGTAGTACACTTTAGCTTCCAAGTCTTTTCAAGTTACAAGTATAGCAGTATGCAAGAAAGCTATGCTACACTCCCGGAGTTTTTTCAAAGCCTAAAAATGTCTTTTGCCAACCCCATTTTGCCTGTTTTTCACGACTCTGAGGCTTTTTATTACTGTTCCTTGTAATGAATCCTCCCTCGCTAAATAAATCTTCGAATGAATAATCGCTTCCCCACATAACTTTCTGTGTGATATAATTATTACCATTTAACACCTGTCTATCCATTGAAGACCTGTTCTGGCCTACATAAAACTTTATACCGTAAATAACAGAGTGAAGTACGAAGTTACATTATGGTAGGGCATCATTTCATTTTAGCCACTTTCTTGTACTCATCACACAGCAAACTAGTATTATTTATAGTTTGATGTTTCTAGCACAACTTTTACTCGTAATCAATATTGAAGCAATTATACAACTATCTGGCTCATTTTTATAGTTCTTTTGTTTTACATTCCTGGCTTATATTTGTAGTAAAATTCTCATGGGTCTAATATTGGTGTTGTGTCATTCTTATTAAATAAGTCGGTTGTCAATTTGACAAGTAAGACTTCAGTTATCACTCTCACTGTCTCTCCAATGCCGATGTTATCTTCTATGATTGCCCCTATACTATATCCTATCATGTGATTGTATGTGATACCGTACATACATTTGACAAGGCTATTTTCTGAACTTCTTATCCTTTTAGGGTCTAAACTCTACTCCTATCTAGGTTTCCATGTCCTTCTAACCTCATTGACTCCAATGGTTTAATCTGATACATACATTTAATTTAACAGTTATTTAACGATTTTTGATAAGCCTAATTGTTTCTGCTAACAGGTCAAATAGGATCTCATCATCATCACCATCATGATCAACAAAGAACCAGGATTCTGCAACGGTCCAAATTGCCACACCTCATATCAGCACATCAAGTAACAAGGCAACAGAATAAAAGATGAAGAAGGAAAGGAAAATCGGTCAAAAGAAGTAGATAATAGTAGAAGAGAGGGAGGAGTAATGAGGAAATGATGTAATTAAGCATAGCGGTTAAGATGAGGGTACTATGTGTACACATCTGTGCCAGTGGGGACGGTCCTGGGCCTTATCGCGCAGTCTCCAACCACTGGCTTTTCTTATCTCATAGACACCAGTCGGCTAGTCTGCATCACCCCACATGGTTCAAACGAACCGTCAGACTTTATGCATTGATGCCGTGTTTTGGTCGTTATACCAAGGTGTTCGCCAGCCTGAATTCACCCCGGCCAACTTTGTGCGACGAGGGAGACGGTGGCTAAACGTAGGTAACATATGTCCCAACCATCTTAGTCGACAAAGGTTCACAACCACACCAAATGTCTTACCTCTCGTAACTAAAACATTACGCCTGACTTTTGCGTTACTCACGTGATGACACCACGAAATACGGTCTATGCTACGGTCTGTGCAGTGTTGGTCGAACACCTGAAGCCTTCTCATGTTTTCTACCCCTAATGACCATGTTTCACAGCCATACAGTAGAAAAGAGTGGACTGTAGCATGGTACACTCTACCCTTTATAGATAGTCGGATATCGCGGTGGCACCACAGGTAGCGCAAGTTGACAGAAGCTAACCAAGCCTTTTGTATCCGTGCAGAGATTTTGTCGACAACTGACTCATAAGAACTGATCCAATTTCCCAGGCCAGTGAGGTCTTCAAGGAACTCAACTCCTTCACTCCCTATTATTATACGGCGTACCTCTGAACACCAGTTTTGGAGCAACGGCTCAGACTTAGGTGATGAGAAACTCATGTCAAACATCCTCAAATTGCCACTCAAGGTATCCAGGAGGCTCAGCATCTTGTCAGTGCCTTCACTTAACAGGAATATGTCATCTATGTAGTCTAAGTCAACCAAGAATGTCCCTGTGATCAGGTTAATCCCTGTGTAGTCGGACGACGAGAGGGAGGCCACTATAAGGATATCAATGATAAAGCTGAATAAGAACGAAGAGAGTCGGAATCCTTGACGGACACCACATGAAGTACACAATTCACCCGACATCTCACCACAAGCTGTAACACGTCCGCAGGTGTTTGAAAAAGAGCCTTTCAGTGACAGACATCGCCATATAACTTCTCCATCAACGTAATCTAATGACACCTTCAGGTCGAGAAATACAGCAGTTGTCCAGCGTCGGTAAGTATGCCTGTATTCTAGAACCTGGAGGTCTAAGTCTAATTACATGTATCACTTAGGAGATCGCTGTCAAAATCTTTGACTTATATTTCGATGCAGAAGACAGCGAAGTGACATCAGGTGTTGTATTCCTATGAAACTGAGTATGTTCACCACTCATATAAAAACTGAAATTACCAACTCCTGTAGGCTAGTAATTCGTATCCACCATTTCGGTGATATTCACCGCGTACTTGCTTTTGTCTGTCTCACGTGAAAGGAAACAACATAGCCATATGACGGCAGTAAACAGTAGAAAAGTAAAAGCTATAAATATATGACTGTATTATAACATTTCTAGGGAGGGACTATGTTTATCTCGTCCTCAGTCACATCAAATTTTAAGTGACCCCCTGTAATATGGTTGACACAGTGTAACCACCATTACCATCTAATACTTGAATATCTCCAAAATCTGGTGATCCACGGGGTGTATGCGTTATTTAATTGCTTAAAAAGAAAAACCACTGTTGTGATGAAATGCATTAGTTTTTGGAAATAAATCTATTTCCTACCATCAATTCACTAGTATTACTATGAGTACTAGAAATACCCCCCACCTATATATAAATCTAACCTTTCCTGGTTAACTAGCTCACTAGTTACTAGCCAGTCCTAAGCCCGGACAAAGACGGAAGGTTGATGATATGGCTAGCAACCCTACTCCAGAAAACCAATCAAACCACTAAAGAAACTTCAAAGCACAGACAAAATATAAAAAATAAAATCAAAATTATTCCTCACTGGAATCGGGGAGACGAAATCACACCGGTTGGTGAAAGCCTTCAGGAAGCCAGTCAGCCGATGTGTCTTCTCTTCACTCGATGAAAGCGAAAATAAACATAGCGACGTGGAATGTCCTCACCATGTATGAACCTAACAAGGCTGCTCAGATTGCAAAAGGGATGAGGAGATATGGCATGGAAGTGCTTGGAATCTGCGAAATCAGATGGAATGGAAGTGAACTCTCCAAACTGTCAACTGGAGAGTCAATAATCTACTCCGATATTGTCGCCCATACGACAACCACGAGCACGGTACACTCAGTTGTGCAGTGGCTATCATGATATCCCCAACAGCATCGGAGGCTCTCATACAGTGGGAACCAATCTCTTCCCCCACGATCATAACAGCAAGATTCAACTCAAAAGGAAGGAAATTCACAATCATACAATGCTATGCTACACACCTAAAATAATGCAGGTGAAGAGAAGCGAAGAAGGAGAAATACTACAAACAACTGCAATCAACACTGGACAAGACTCTATTTGGTGACATCAAAATTCATTCTAATGAGTGACATGAATGCCAAACTAGGAGGGGACAACACAGGAATAGAACTCATCATGGGTCGAGAAGCACCGGCGAAACAAACGCGAATGGAGAACTGTTTGCAGAATTCTGTGCATTCAACAATTTGATGATTGGAGGCAGTGTGTACAAACACAAGGATATTGACAAAGCGACATGGAGTTGAATTCACGAGATGCACACACTAGAAATCAGATTAACTTAATCTTAGTTTGAAGACAGTGTACACAAGATGAAGAAGGGGAGAGGATGTAGGCTCATCCCATTATCTAGTGCAAAGAACCTTCCAAATCAAGTTGAAAGCCTTCAGAGAATTTGGTGATAGACCACAGTTCAAGTTCAACACCCGGAAACTGAAGGAAGTGGAGATGGATTACGCATGCATCGAGAAGACCGACTTGGGACATCACGCATCAAGCCCTCCAGTGGAACCCTGATAGGTTGCGACGAGTTGGGCGTCCGAGGTGAGGGTGACATGAAGGAGATCGTGCGAGGAAGAAATGAAAGCTTGTGGGCTGTCGTGGAACCAGGTTCAAAAGATTGCAGAGAGCAGAGTGCACTGGAGACGAGCTACTGAAGCCCTGTGTTCCAGTAGGAACCCAAAGGATAAATAATAAAGAATAATAATATATAAATTTATTTTAATTGTAGTAGTACAACAAAAAATAGATTTGCCATAACTAATCGAATTACTGTAGATCACTTGGAGGTCTAAAAACATCATAAGTGTTCATTTTGCGTGTCGTTATTTAATGAATTCGGAGATTACTGCTGAAGATAGTAATCTAACTAGCCAATCTAATAATCTTTTTGCTAAGTGAATCGAAAAAACCAGTTCGTAAATGAACTAATCAAAATGTATTTTGTGTTGACTACGTCTACAGTTAGACTGTCAAACGATCAGTTAATCAGTATTGTTCTTTTAAATGCTGGTCTATATATATATATATATATATATATATATATATATATATATATCCTACTTTTGTTGACAAATTCGAGTCTGAAGTTTGAATAAGTGTTCCTACACTTTTATCATGTTTTCTCTATGAGTTACTTGGATCAGGAATCAACTAGGAAATTGTAGGACGCTGATAGACGACAGTCTATCACTGTGCATCATTAACGGCAATAGTCATTTGAAGCCATAATATACTTAAAATCAGCATAGTATACAGTCAATAATAAACGACGTTTTAGCTAGTCTTCATAGGCCGATAAAACAACTAAGTACTTAAAACTAATTCTATTTCCAACTTGATATGAAGGTATATCTAACTAGAATGACTTTCTTACATTTTAATCGCTCTTCTATTCTAAAGTAAGCATTATATACTTTAAGCGATAAATTGTTGACGGTATATCCTACTACTGCTGTTTTCTTTTTTATCCAACTTACCGCTAATAAACAAGCTTGATGAAGAAGAGTCATAAAATTCAATAAAAGACAACTGTTTTCATTTTATAGCTCACATTATTTTTATTTTTGCACCACCAGTGTCAATAACAGGGACGATTATAAAAATGACATGAATAGACAGAAGAAAAGTGATTACTTTTAAGATGTAATAAGTCCGAGATATTTTCCTATTATTTCCTTCTTGAAACTAACTCAACAGATATATTCATGAGAAAAAAATTAAAATGATAATCACAGTAATGTTGTTGGTGATGGATCTTGTGATTGGTTGTTTTATCTCCTTTTGTCTCTTATCTTCCCAGTTTTTTACTACTAATACAACGTAGTCTATGATCAAAATATTTGACAAAAATAAAAATGAAATAATGTTTTCTTTCCTAATAAAATTATAGTTATCTAGTCTTTAATATTTGAACAATTTGGAATTTCGCAAACTTTTCTCGCTTATTATAGCTTGTATACAATAACACTAAGAACTATACCGTCCCATAACGAGTGGCTATTATGAATTACTAGCCTGATAGTCAATTTTCTCGTATTTTAAGTGATCGGTTCTTAGTTCGAGTCAGAACAGGAGAAACACCACTCACTAAGAGGAAGATACATGAAGTTGATGAGTCCCAAATAGGACAAAACAGGCACTTTCGATTCCAGTGCTGGCCATTATCTTTCGATTATGCCTAGTGTGTAAATTAAAAGGATAGTGTGGTGTGGAGATTTCAGGGGGAATATGAGTCTATGAAGAGCAAAGCACAACAGTCTTTTTAAAGTAGTATATATGTAGAGTAACATTCTGAAACTGTGAGATAAAGATGGAATAAATATTTGAACTTACCTCACGATGATGCTTAGACCTAAATGAAATAGTCTTCTTCATATAAAGTTAGAGGGTATACTTGTGAACTGAAATCAGTTTTATAGTAAAATTAACACTTTTTACACAGATATAAGTCGACACTATATTCATCTAGCTGAACTGGATGAAAAAAGAAGCTCTAGAAAAGAACTTTGATCTAGTTGAAATATATTTTGGCTATGTCAACAGATACATCATCTTCACAGATAGTCTGTGCATTAAATAATTCCATCGTAATCATGTATTTCGACAAAAAGGAGAAAAAGTAATGTTGAAAGCAAGAGAGATGTCATTGGAAATCCATTCACTGACTGCTACTTATGACTTCTTAGATGGTGTAGCTCATTTTATTATTATTATTTGTCCTTTGAGTTCCTGATGGAACATAGGGCTTCAGTAGCACGTCTTCATTCCACTCTGTTCTCCGCAGTGTTTTGAACCTGCCTCCACCACTGCCCACAAGCTCTCATTTCTTCCTCGCACGATCTCCTCTATGTCATACTCACCTGGGACGCCCAACTAGTCGTCTCCCATTTGGATTCCACTCGAGGGCCTGATGTGTGATGACCCTAGTCAGCCTTCTCAGTGTATGCCCAATCCAATCCATCTCCACTTTCTTCTGCATATTTTTTCAGCGATAGCTTCTTGGTTGGTTCGTCACCAGCCAGTCCAGTCAGTTCCTTGTTGCTCAGTCTTTCTGTCAATCCATTTAAGCTCAGTAACGAGCCAGCGTAGGTAGCAGTTGTTGATGAATGTCTGTAGTTTGTTGGAAATGCTTTCCGTAACGCACCAAGTCTCTGAGCCATACGGAAGCAGTGATTTGACGTTAGTGTTGAAAATCCGGATCTTGTTCCATATGCTGAGTGCAGTGTAGAAGATCTCCACACTGGTTTCAGGCTAATGAACACCTGTCTTGCTTTTCCAATTCTGACTTTGAGCTCCTCGTCTGTAGTTGAAACAGTGCTTCCTAGATAGATGAAGGAGGTTACTTCCTTTAAGTTTCTCCCGTTTATGGTGATTGTAGCTTATTGTTGTTGGTGTTGTTGGTGTAGCTCATAGGTTTTCGAAATTCTACCGATAGACTTATCAGCTACACCAATAAGAATTCCATGAATACCTTGAGTAGATGATTCAATTCAACAACTGTAACTTAAGAATTGGATAATAAATTCAAATCCTTAGTTAACTATGAATTTTTTCAAGATTTTAAGAACACCAATAAGTACCAAAGAGTACAGAATATAGGTGAATAGGTTCCATTACAACATAGAAAGCAAACAATGATCATGAATCATCGTTTCTTGTTAATTGGCTTAACGGGCAAATTAGGAATTGATTGATATTTCTCAGTCACCATTTCCGTATTAGATTCATTTATTTGATTTATAACACAAAATGATCTAGTGTTATTTACTTAGTGACGTTTCCAGCATAAATTATCATTGCTCATTATCGTATCAATGTAATCACACTCCACTTTCGACATTTGAGTTTTACAATTTTGTCACTTCATATGATTTGTTTTTATTGGTAGTAAAATTTTCCATATCTCTGGTATTGGTGTTCCATCATTCCTATTACACATATCGCTTGTAGATTTGATGAACAAAGATTCAGTAATAAATCTCTGTCTGTCCACTCAATTATATTGGACTTAAGTACAGTGGCTTTATCCCACCCAGTTGTGTGGTTGTGTGTTAATGCATGCATTGTAATAGCCAAGTTTTTTGTGAATTATTGGTCATACTCAGTTCCATATTTAGCCAAGTTCCTATGTTCGGCTATTCTGACTGACCCTGACCGGCTAGCTAGTTTGACCTATGTACTTGATCTCACAATCATTACATGAAATTTGATAGACCAGATTATTTCGCTTAATTGGTTCCATCGGATCCTCAAAACGACAAAGCTTATCTCTGAGTGAGTTCGTAGGTTTAAATGCCATCCTAATTCCAGCTTTGTTGAGGACCCTACGTAAAGTTTCTGATGTACCTTCTTGATAGGATGACAAAGTGGAGACTGTGAAGTCCTTTCTACTTGTGTTGTCGTTATTATTAGTACTCGCGTTACTTTTATCTTCTTGTTTCTTATGTGTTCGTATGAATTTCTTAATAAACAGTCAATAATTTAAAGAATTTGACAGTTACATACTTTATCATCTTATGATTGACTTGTTTACCCGTACATATTCACATATAAGTGAAACTGGATAGGCAGTGTGACCCAAAGGTTTTGAGATGAATATTCGCTCGCACTTTAAGAGTATATCCTTTTCGTTAATTCAATAAACTGACCACCGGATAAAAATAGTGAAATTTTTTAAAAAGTGGTAAAAATTCTCATACCACCAAACCTTTCCGATGAAGTTCGAATCAGCCTTTTAAATACATCTGAGGATTTAAAGCAACTGGTCCCTTTGATAACTTTAAACCGCGTAATGAGAAGACGAAGATTATCTGAAACGTGTTATGTATTAGTGCTATACATTTCGAACAGTCTGATCACACATGGACTCGTCGAACATCTGGAGCTATAGGAATTCAAGTAAACAAACCAAGGCTGAGTATCGTCGCGTCTTTCTGCATATTCGTACTAACTTATTTAAAATCCATATTCCTTGTTGTCGACGTCCCATAAATTACCTTGATTGTTTGTTATTTTACAAACATGTTGAAAGTTATGCATCTTAGAGTGAAGTCTGAGGAGATCTTGTTGAAAACAATACTGTTAATTTAAATGTCTTTAAAAAGTGATCAATCATTTCTAGCAAATGGATATTTCATTCAACTTTCCTATTTTTCTCAAGCAGGTATTCATCATGAACTGACATCAGCCGGAGGAACATTGCAAACCCGGAAGCACTGGCGACGGAATCTGAAGGTCCCGGCTTCGATTCCTTACCCATGTTACTGATGCACAATGCTGAGGAGTCCCATACTAGGATGCAACAGCTGTCCAGTGCTCCCCAGTTTCCAATGTTCCTCCAACTGATATCAGTCCATGACGAAAACCAACTTGAAATCACTAAATCCCGCAAATCCCCAAAATGAATTTTCTATCTTCACTCAACAGTATACTTTGACAAGAAAGCTTACCCCGTGACTGTAATACAGGCGTATACATTATACATAGATAAGTAATCCCGATGCTCAGCAGAATCTTTCTATATTTTCATCAAGGTATGTTGGACTAGTTAGACAGTTATTTGCAATCATCTATTTGTGAATGATTGCAGAAATAATTTCCGAGTGACGTAATAGTTACTCATTGCTTGGTTTATCTGATAGAGCTTACTTGTGACAATAACTTACAGCTACAGTCAGTTATATAATCTGTAGATTAAGTCAAGAGATTAGTTACTATAGGATGAATTATGTGGGTGTACAGATCTACTCAGAACAGTTAAAGTACTCTTGATACGATGAATTCGTGTTGTCACAAATCATTTCAGCATTCATATGTTTAACTACTAGTGATCATCTTAAGCTTCATTGGTCCTAAGCAATAAAAACTAGACAGGTACATTGGTCTACCTTCAAAAATAGATAGCACACAGTCAAGATGCCAGGATCGGAGAACAGCAAGACAGGCGCTCATCAACCTGAAACCAGTGTGGAGATCTTCTGCACTGATGTGCACTCAGCACAAAGCGTGAACAACATCCTGATGTTCAACACCAACATCAAGTCAGTGCTTCTCTATGATGGTTGAGAGACCTGCCACGTCACGAAAAGCATTTCCAACAAACAACTGAAGACATCAATCAACAGCTGCCACCTACACTCACTCAATACTGACACTGAAGATCAGATGGATTGTCAGAATAATAAGAATGAGCAACAGGGAACTCTGGCTGGCTGGCTGGCTGACAACGAACAAGCCAACAACCGATCATCCAAAAAATATGCAGAAGAATGTAGAGATGGATTGGATAGGGCATACACTGAGAAGACCATTTGTGGACATCAGGCGCCAGTCCGGGTCCTCGAGTGGAATCCAAATGGGAAAAGACGAGTTAGGCGTCTGAGTGGAGAGTGACATGGAGGAGATCATATGAGGAGGAAATGAAAGTTTGCGGGTAGTGTTGGAGCTATGTTGAAAAGACTGCCGAGAAAAGAGTTGAATTGAGATGTGCTACTGAAGCCTTATGTTCCACTAGGAACCCAAGGGACAAATAATAAATAATAATAAGTCAAGATGCGTGAGGTTAATGAAACAGATGACTGGGAATTGTATATAAAGTGCCTTAGAAGCATTGAGGTCTTATCTTAGTCAGCATAGTAATATTATATATAGGTTCTTTATCTATTTCTGAACTTATCTTCTCCTCCCAGCTTTTGACTACTTCTCATTTAATTTTTCTCCACTGTTTATCTTACCTGTCCACTTTCAGACTGAAATGGCGCTTAAATGGTGTGGAAAGTTGGATGAATTTGCAGACAAGTTCGTTCTCATTTTTGACAGTAGAGGTCATATCTGGAAAATAGAACTGCATTATAAAAGCTTGTTGCCGTCTATCGAATGACAAGTCAACTTATTTAGAGCTAATAATCACGTTTTTCGTTTCGCAATAAAAAAAAAGATTATCTTGTTGTATTCACAGCGTGAATATTATATAATCATTAATTTGAACGTTTATTTACTTAGACAAAAGACTGCACTACACTAATATCGGGAGACAAATCAGTCAAAAAAGCTTTATAGCCTATCGATTTTACTCTTGATATCTACTGAAGCAAAATTCAGCTGTTTATATATAAACATATATATGAGGGGGAAGGCTTTCAAATCGATTTAACTGTTCTATCGGAAACAAAATATATTTCAAATATATTCACATCAGGTTCTTAAAGTAACTTCGATTGTAACTGAATTAATGCATTCCTTGTACCCTATGTTTATAGGCATAAAGGGTATGAATAACTTACTGATTTAAAGTAGTGGCTGAGAGAATTTAACAGAAACTGGTAGTGGTTATCATAAGGAGTAAAACTGTACTGAATCAAATGCAATTAAGTGCATATTCTTGCAGTAGACAATTAGTCACACCTAATGTTTTAGGGTTAATGAAACTAACTGTCCAGACCTCAGCAAATGGCTTGAATGTCGAACACATGACCCACCGATTGAAAGACAAGTGTTCAAACTAATGAAGTACAGCTCTTCTTACGAGCTTATTACTAAACTAGGAATGATTAATGCATTCATTATATCACTACAAAGAGCTAAGTTGGGAAATAATAATTTGCTCGCTTTGTAATAAATTACTCAGTTTACAGAGGATGCTGAGAGATGATTTCTTTTTATTCCACTTTATAAAGTCCTTCAACTTAGTTCACTTTTACTTCAGAGGAGTGTTTACACTTCCTTCGTCAAACGGAAATGTGCTAATAAACGAGTTACTGCAATAACTTTATTTATAGGTTGTGCTTAACCTCGCCTGGTTAACTAGTTCACTAGTTACTAGCCATTCCTAAGCCCGGGTAAAGAGGGAAGGTTGGGCATAGGGCCAGCAACCCTACCCCGTAAAACAAATCTAACCGCTAAAGAAACTTCAAAGCACAAACAAAATACAAAAAATGAAAACAAACTTATTCCCCGCTGGAATCGGAGAGGCGAAATGACGCCAGTTGGTGAAAGCCTTCGGGAAGCCAATTGGCCGATGTGTCTTCTCTCGATGAAAGCGAAAGTGAACGTGGGGACATGGAATGTCCGCACGATGTTCGAACCTAGTAAGGCAGCCCAGATTGCAAGGGAGATGAGAAGGTATCACATCGAAGTGCTTGGGATTTGCGAAAGCAGATGGAATGGGAGTGGACTCTCCAAACTGTCAACTGGAGAATCAATAATCTACTCCGGTCACCCAGACGACAACCACGAGCACACTGAGTTATGGAGTGGCTATCATGATGTCCTCAAGAGCATCGAAGGCTCTCATGCAGTGGGAACCAATCTCCTCCAGCATCAGGATCATGACAGCAAGATTCAACTCAAAAGGAAGAAAGGTCACAATCATACAATGTTATGCACCTACAAATAATGCAGAGCAAGAGAAAAAGGAGGATTTCTACAGACAACTTCAATCAACACTGGACAAGACGTCAGTTGGCGATATCAAAATTCTGATGGGCGACATGAATGCCAAACTGGGAGGGGACAACACGGGAAGAGAACTAACCATGGGTCGAGAGGCACTAGGTGAAATGAATGAGAATGGAGAATTGTTTGCAGAATTCTGCGCATTCAACGATTTGGTGATTGGAGGCAGTGTGTTCAGGCACAAGGATATCCACAAAGCGACATGGATTTCACCAGATGGACACACCAAAAATCAAATCGACTTTATCTCAATGTGAAGAAAGTGGAGACGCAGTCTACTTAACACAAGGTCAAGAAGAGGAGCAGATGTAGGTTCAGACCACTACCTAGTGCAAGGAACCTTCCAAATCAAGTTAAAAGCCTTCAAGGAAGCTGGTGATAGACCTCAACCCAAGTACAACACTCGGAAACTGAAGGATGAAACTACAAAGGAGGTCTTCAAGGCAGCCATCAAGACAAAATGGGATATATCGAGGAACATCCCTGAAGAAACCTGTGTGGAAGAACACTGGAAGTCTTTGAAAGCTATGTGGAAGGAAACCTGCACAACAGTATTAGGAAGGAAGAAGAAAGAAGACAAGGAATGGATCTCGATGGATACCTGGAAGCTGATAGAGGAGAGGAGGATGGTGAAGCAGAAGATAAACCAGTGCAAGGATGCACAACGAGAAGAGGAACTGAGCACAATGTATAAAACACTGGACAAAGAAGTGAAGAAGAGTGCACGCAAAGACAAAAGACACTCCTATGAAACACTGACAAGTGAAGCAGAACAGGCTGCAGGTAAGAGAGACATGACGACATTGTATCAAATAACCAGGTTGCTATCAGGGAATAGACCAACACAGATGAAACCAATAAAAGATGAAGAAGGAAATTAAATTACGAAGGAAGAGAAACAAAGGGAAAACAATTGGCCGACCACTTCAAGAAGCTCTTGAATCGACCACCACCTGCACTTCGTCCAGAAATACCACCTGCAGCCGCTGAACTACAAGTGAACATAAATCCTCCAACGGAAATGGAAGTCCTGAACGCCATAAAGCTACTGAAATGCGGGAAAGCAGCAGGACCAGATGGAATACCGCCAGAAGCACTGAGAACAGATGCAGAGACAACAGCAGACATGCTCACACCACACCACTATTGTAGAAGGTGTGGAAGAAAGAGAAGGTACCTGACGATTGGAAGAAGGGTTACCCTGTCAAACTGCCGAAGAAGGGAGACCTCATTGTTTGCAAGAACTGGCGCGGAATCACTCTCCTGTCCACCCAGTACAAGTAAAATATTAAGCCGCATTATCCTGGAGAGGCTTAAAGATGCACTGGATTCAAAACTGCGACCGGAACAGGCAGGCTGGATTCAGGAAGTACAAATCATGTGCCCACCAAATTGCAACGCTACACTACGCATCATCATAGAACAGAGCATAGAATAGCAATCAGCTCTCTACCTAAACTTCATCGACTTTGAGAAGGCCTTTGACAGCGTCAACCGAGAAGTAATTTAGAAACTGCTTCAATACTACGGAGTACCGCAAACCTTTATCAGCCTCATTCAACAACTATATGAAGATGCTACATGCCAAGTAATCCACAATGGGAAGCTCAGTGATGCTTTTGAAGCGAAAGTGAAGACAGGAGTGAAACAAGGTTGCCTACTATCCCCCATGATATTCCTGATTGTGGTCGACTGGACTGGATCATGCAGCAAACAGTGGGCAGCGAGAAGAGGGGGATACGCTGGACGACGGAAAAGAACCTAGAAGACTTGGATTTCGCCGATGACTTATGCCTAATGTCACATAAACTTGAAGATCTGCAGGCAAAAACTAACAAGTTGATAGAAGAGGCAGCGAAAACGGAACTTCAGGTGAATATAGAGAAGACAGAAGGGATGAAGATACCGCACCACCACCATCAACAACAACAACAAACTCCAATCACCGTCAACGGGAGAAACTTAGAGGAAGTAACCTCCTTCACCTATCTAGGAAGCACTGTTTCAACTACAGGCGGGACGGACGAGGACGTCAAAGTCAGAATCGGAAAAGCAAGACAGGCATTCATTAGCCTGAAACCAGTGTGGAGATCTGCACTCAGCATGCGGAACAAGATCCGGATTTTCAACACCAACGTCAAGTCAGTGCTCTTGTATGGCTCAGAGACTTGGCGTGTTACGAAAGGCATTTCCAATAAACTACAGACATTCATCAACAACTGCCCACAATGGCTCGCTACTGAAGATCAGATGGATTGCCAGAAAGAATAAGCAACAAGGAACTCTGGGAACGAACCAACCAAGAACCTGTCGCTCAACAAATATGCAGGAGGAAGTGGAGATGGATTGGCCATGCACTGAGAAGGCCGACTGAGGACATCACGCGTCAGGCCAGTTGCTCGAGTGGAATCCCCATGGGAAGCGACGAGTTGGGCGTTCCAGGTGAGGGTGACATGGAGGAGGTCGTGCGAGGAGGAAATGAGAGCTTCTGGGCTGTCGTGGGACCAGGTTCAAAAGATCTCAGAGAACAGAGGTCACTGGAGGCGTGCTACTGAAGCCCTATGCTCCACTAGGAACCCAAGGGACTAATAATAATAATAATAATAGGTTGTGCTTGCTCAGCATAAAGTGAATGAAGTCTTGTCTGATCACACCTAACAAGCATAATAGCAGAATCATATCTACGTATTATTCTCTTTGTGAAAGTTGGAAAACCATCCAGTAGCAGTTAAACGTAACTTATGTTGGACAGTAAACCAGTGTAACATGTTATGAAAACCACCATAATATCTCAAACTGATAAATTCATACTCTATTCTGTATTTATTTATGATATATTTCTTATCCGTTACAATCGCTTATTTAATCTTTTCAGTGCCAAGTACCAAAAAATCAAGCTTATGACTGAACGTCATAGTGAAAAGTGCTTTATTTACCCTCTTTTACACATGAACAAAAAATAGTGTCAAAGCTGAGAGCAGCACATCGTAAAATAAAAACTGGAATGGTAAATAACTGAAAACGTTTACAGATTCTATCCAAAATTTATAAAAGAATATTGAATAATGCGTATAATCATTAAGAGGCAGAGGAATGAAGCTTCGAAGGATAACTTCTGGCTGTAACTTCAACCCACTGAAACAACTTTGGTCTGGTGACAGATAGCAACGAATTCAATGATGACCATATAAAAATACCAAGCCGTAGCAACAACAAACATCCTAGTAGTTCACCTACATAGTGAACAACACTCTTACTTTCAAGTGACAAATCTTGAGTCTCAACTTTTGTGGATATACCATCAAATAGGTGCAAAATCGTTTGACTGAATGACCTTAAATGAAACAAACCGCAATTGAAGATTTTTCCTGCTAACCGCCGCCAAATAAGTAACACCAGAATAAAACTTGTGACACAACTGAACTACTAATAAACCCAGCCTTTGAGTCAAAATATATAACTGAAAAAGAGAAAACATGGTACTTTGATGTTTATTTCCTCCAACAGAATTTTTTCCTTTCTTCAAGTCCATTATCTGTAAAGTGAAAGGTGTGATCAAATAAAATGTGGGCTAAATAAAATGAATTACAAGTGGTCATTGTCATCATTTAGTGAACCAGCAGAATTTCTTGTCTTGAAAACATACTAAAAGTTGGATGCATTTAAATGACAAATAGTGGCTAGTAGTGAAGTAAATGACGCATGTTTCACCTTGTTTGAGACTCGTCAGCCGTATGTACCTCCATCCCAGTGACTGATGTTGTTTCTACAAAAACACGAACTCAAGAATAATAGCTTCAAATGCCAGAACATTATTCACTGCCTCATACAGTCACCGTAGTCACCCGTTGTACGATGAGTATAGTATAGTCTTTGATGCCAATCTCTGTCATTGACTGGATCGAAGTGTTCACCCACTGTCAGCACATGGAGTCCCAAGCAGATACCTCAATATCACTGCTGCTGACAAATTTGATATCAATGACGGGTAGTGGCTAGCTAGTGGGTGAATTTTCCTTGTGACTTTCGTAGGCTCCCTAGAGTATCTGGCTAGTGAACTGAATTTTTCACTTCTGAACGAACTAAATAAACCCAACTAGTCTGACTGAATTCATGAAATAGTCAAGATAAGTGTACTTAACGATAAGTCATATTGTAGATCTATAAATAAGATTTATGAAAGACAGTGGCTATAAGTGGAATACAGGATGCACGTTTCATCCTATTTGGGACTCTTCAGCCAGATGTTCCAGTCTTCCAGTAAATGCTGTTGTTCCCACTGGGCAGCAGGTACATCTAGCTGTCGAGTCCTAAATAGAACGAAGCGTGCGTCCTAGATTCCACTACTACCGACTACGCATCATAAATATATATAACTGAAACATAGGCAATATCGAGACATCGGTTCAGGAGCCCATATACTAATGGAGACCGATCAATTCGGTCCAATCAACAACGGGATATTACAAGCAATAACACTATAAATTAGATGTCTCAAAAGAATATAGGTACTTGAGGCTTGACAGTTTATTGACTAAACTACTGAAAGAATGTGATAATTCCTTTTTCATTCGCCAATAAAATATTTTATAAGAAGGGATAAGTTTCGAAATTTTTATCAGATTATTAAAAGAAATAGCTCAATTTTCTAATGCATAGGAGTGAAAATTATTTACACACATATATACTTATGTTTACTCAGCTATTCAAAAATATCTGGACTTTACACTAATCTTAACGTATACAAACAGATTATCGTAATCGCTTTCATTCTGTTAGATGAAATAAATAGGTGGGTTATAAATTCCTTCATTTTGTGACGTTATTGAACAAGCGGCTTGCTTGAACCTTATTATTATTATTATTATTATTAGTCCCTTGGGTTCCTAGTGGAGCATAGGGCTTCAGTAGCACGCCTCCAGTGACCTCTGTTCTCTGAGATCTTTTGAACCTGGTCCCACGACAGCCCAGAAGCTCTCATTTCCTCCTCGCACGACCTCCTCCATGTCACCCTCACCTGGAACGCCCAACTCGTCGCTTCCCATGGGGATTCCACTCGAGCAACTGGCCTGACGCGTGATGTCCTCAGTCGGCCTTCTCAGTGCATGGCCAATCCATCTCCACTTCCTCCTGCATACTTGTTGCGTGATAGGTTCTTGGTTGGTTCGTTCCCAGAGTTCCTTGTTGCTTATTCTTTCTGGCAATCCATCTGATCTTCAGTAGCGAGCCATTGTGGGCAGTTGTTGATGAATGTCTGTAGTTTATTGGAAATGCCTTTCGTAACACGCCAAGTCTCTGAGCCATACAAGAGCACTGACTTGACGTTGGTGTTGAAAATCCGGATCTTGTTCCGCATGCTGAGTGCAGATCTCCACACTGGTTTCAGGCTAATGAACGCCTGTCATGCTCTCTTTCCGATCCTGTCTACTTTGACATCCTCGTCTGTGCCTGTTTCGCCTGTAGTTGAAACAGTGCTTCCTAGATAGGTGAAGGAGGTTACTTCCTCTAAGTTTCTCCCGTTGACGGTGATTGGAGTTTGTTGTTGTTGTTGATGGTGGTGGTGCGGTATCTTCATCCCTTCTGTCTTCTCTATATTCACCTGAAGTTCCGTTTTCGCTGCCTCTTCTATCAACTTGTTAGTTTTTGCCTGCAGATCTTCAAGTTTATGTGACATCAGACACAAGTCATCGGTGGCGAAATCCAGATCTTCTAGGTTCTTTTCCGTCGTCCAGCGTATCCCCCTCTTCTCGCTGCCCACTGTTTGCTGCATGATCCAGTCCAGTCGACCACAATCAGGAATATCATGGGGGATAGTAGGCAACCTTGTTTCACTCCTGTCTTCACTTTCGCTTCAAAAGCATCACTGAGCTTCCCATTGTGGATTACTTGGCATGTAGCATCTTCATATAGTTGTTGAATGAGGCTGATAAAGGTTTGCGGTACTCCGTAGTATTGAAGCAGTTTCTAAATTACTTCTCGGTTGACGCTGTCAAAGGCCTTCTCAAAGTCGATGAAGTTTAGGTAGAGAGCTGATTGCTATTCTATGCTCTGTTCTATGATGATGCGTAGTGTAGCGTTGCAATTTGGTGGGCACATGATTTGTACTTCCTGAATCCAGCCTGCCTGTTCCGGTCGCAGTTTTGAATCCAGTGCATCTTTAAGCCTCTCCAGGATAATGCGGCTTAATATTTTACTTGTACTGGGTGGACAGGAGAGTGATTCCGCGCCAGTTCTTGCAAACAATGAGGTCTCCCTTCTTCGGCAGTTTGACAGGGTAACCCTTCTTCCAATCGTCAGGTACCTTCTCTTTCTTCCACACCTTCTACAATAGTGGTGTGGTGTGAGCATGTCTGCTGTTGTCTCTGCATCTGTTCTCAGTGCTTCTGGCGGTATTCCATCTGGTCCTGCTGCTTTCCCGCATTTCAGTAGCTTTATGGCGTTCAGGACTTCCATTTCCGTTGGAGGATTTATGTTCACTTGTAGTTCAGCGGCTGCAGGTGGTATTTCTGGACGAAGTGCAGGTGGTGGTCGATTCAAGAGCTTCTTGAAGTGGTCGGCCAATTGTTTTCCCTTTGTTTCTCTTCCTTCGTAATTTAATTTCCTTCTTCATCTTTTATTGGTTTCATCTGTGTTGGTCTATTCCCTGATAGCAACCTGGTTATTTGATACAATGTCGTCATGTCTCTCTTACCTGCAGCCTGTTCTGCTTCACTTGCCAGTGTTTCATAGGAGTGTCTTTTGTCTTTCCGTGCACTCTTCTTCACTTCTTTGTCCAGTGTTTTATACATTGTGCTCAGTTCCTCTTCTCGTTGTGCATCCTTGCACTGGTTTATCTTCTGCTTCACCATCCTCCTCTCCTCTATCAGCTTCCAGGTATCCATCGAGATCCATTCCTTGTCTTCTTTCTTCTTCCTTCCTAATACTGTTGTGCAGGTTTCCTTCCACATAGCTTTCAAAGACTTCCAGTGTTCTTCCACACAGGTTTCTTCAGGGATGTTCCTCGATATATCCCATTTTGTCTTGATGGCTGCCTTGAAGACCTCCTTTGTAGTTTCATCCTTCAGTTTCCGAGTGTTGTACTTGGGTTGAGGTCTATCACCAGCTTCCTTGAAGGCTTTTAACTTGATTTGGAAGGTTCCTTGCACTAGGTAGTGGTCTGAACCTACATCTGCTCCTCTTCTTGACCTTGTGTTAAGTAGACTGCGTCTCCACTTTCTTCACATTGAGATAAAGTCGATTTGATTTTTGGTGTGTCCATCTGGTGAAATCCATGTCGCTTTGTGGATATCCTTGTGCCTGAACACACTGCCTCCAATCACCAAATCGTTGAATGCGCAGAATTCTGCAAACAATTCTCCATTCTCATTCATTTCACCTAGTGCCTCTCGACCCATGGTTAGTTCTCTTCCCGTGTTGTCCCCTCCCAGTTTGGCATTCATGTCGCCCATCAGAATTTTGATATCGCCAACTGACGTCTTGTCCAGTGTTGATTGAAGTTGTCTGTAGAAATCCTCCTTTTTCTCTTGCTCTGCATTATTTGTAGGTGCATAACATTGTATGATTGTGACCTTTCTTCCTTTTGAGTTGAATCTTGCTGTCATGATCCTGATGCTGGAGGAGATTGGTTCCCACTGCATGAGAGCCTTCGATGCTCTTGAGGACATCATGATAGCCACTCCATAACTCAGTGTGCTCGTGGTTGTCGTCTGGGTGACCGGAGTAGATTATTGATTCTCCAGTTGACAGTTTGGAGAGTCCACTCCCATTCCATCTGCTTTCGCAAATCCCAAGCACTTCGATGTGATACCTTCTCATCTCCCTTGCAATCTGGGCTGCCTTACTAGGTTCGAACATCGTGCGGACATTCCATGTCCCCACGTTCACTTTCGCTTTCATCGAGAGAAGACACATTGACCATTTGGCTTCTCGAAGGCTTTCACCAACTGGCGTCATTTCGCCTCTCCGATTCCAGCGGGGAATAAGTTTGTTTTCATTTTTTGTATTTTGTTTGTGCTTTGAAGTTTCTTTAGCGGTTAGATTTGTTTTACGGGGTAGGGTTGCTGGCCCTATGCCCAACCTTCCCTCTTTACCCGGGCTTAGGAATGGCTAGTAACTAGTGAACTAGTTAACCAGGCGAGGTTGCTTGAACCTTGGGCTACTAAAATTTTCCACTGAACATGTATATCACATTTTTTGCTTTTAATTTGTTTTAATGGTTTAAATATATTCTCTGCTCGTATCATGAACTTCTGCACACTTTTAAATGTTTTCAACTAACCGTTTCTTAAGTTATCAATAAAACACAGGAAAATTGTCACCTTATATGGAAATGGACCTTTCAGTATACAAACGTACATCATTATATCTTTGCCTTGTATACTTAGTTTCAGTTACAGATTCTTGTACTAACTTGTACCGTCAATACCAAACTTGCGCTTGCGTTCCTGTTGGTTCTTTATTCTAGATCGGACGATAATCCAAAATCAGCTGGTTGTTTCATATTATTGCCTTAAATATTGTTCTTATTAGCATCATTCAAATACAATAACCATTTCGTCTGAAAATATTGTTCTTGGAGTAACTTTGTTGAAAAATTACATGCTGAGAGTTGCATACTGTATCATACATATTGTTTGGAATAAAGAGATCATTATTGTTATTATTAGATCGGTTTCAGTATCTATGTTTCTCTTAGACTTTATCCTAACCCTTCTAGATGAAATGTAATTGAGTAACTATTTAACTAATACTTGTAGGAAATCACTTTCTTAAGAATAAACTAGACCTCTTCACAGGCAATCGGAAATGACGAGTCGACTAGACTGAGTTCATTGATTACACTCTAAACCTATTCAAAGGTCTAACGCTATCCTTTGGTCCTCAGGTAAACCAAGCATATAAATAATCCTTCTGTTAGGGGAGTTGAGTAATATTTCCCATTTTTGACATGAACTATGCATTCGCATCATTTAAACTAAATGAAAATTCTAAATTTTTGCCCCAGTACTGATAGAAATAAATAATTCATTAGATTGACTAGATATATTCATTATTTTTTATAAACAGTATTGTGGAAGTTATACTGACTCACTTGAATTCTTTCCTTACTCCCCTATCTTTCTTTTTTGTTTACACTTACCACTTACTTCATTGTCATACGAATTCGGTTGATGTTTCTTCGATGGTAGTGCGAAATGTGACAGAGTCAAGTACTAAACTTTTATATGACATCCTACTTTCATTTATCCATCTGTATATAATAAAATTCCAGATAAAACTTTGATTCTCATCTTAAAACTTGTAGTTAGAGTATGTTCATCCATAATCGCTTTTTATGTCATGTTCTTACATCCTTCATTTATTGTGCAGAATTCACCTTTGTCGGAAGCTGAAATGGCTGCTAGCTTAAATCCCTCAATGACATGCAGACAATATTCACTTGTCTACAATTCCAACAGAACAACCGATATACATTCCATAGTCAACAAAAATGATTTTGAAATTATGCCAAGTATTAGTAGCTGAGGATGTGAATTTTCACAGTGAACTTTTCTCTAGGCTAAAGTTGTATCTGCCATTTTTGGTTTCTTCATTTCCGGATTATCACCTTGTTTACATTCCCTAAAGATCCAGATTGAATTCACTTTGTTCCCACTAAAGTCAACAACTCATTTCAACTAAAATACCCTGTTGACAAAAATCAAAACTTAGTCAATTCAGTAAATCATTTTGTTGAAAGAATAAAAGACCTCACGATACACAAAGATGAAAATATGCTGCCCTTTGATATAACTGCACTTTTCATGTTAATCACCTTGAAAAAGCAACAAGCATCGTTCTCAGCAATGACTAGAATCCATAAAAGAATAGGAAAATTACTGCTATAAATTTGGTATCACTGTGTTGACCAATCTAGGAGTGGAACAAGTCAAATAATTTATCAACATCATCTTGTAGTCAAACGATATGACGTAACTTGATGCTTGTCAATGCATGTAGATAAGAGAACCCGTAACTTTAATTAAAACAACGTGGAGATACTCCAACGAGTAAGCTCAAAAACTCTAGGAGAATTCTTGTAAGTCTGGTATTGGGATCAAATGGTAATCGACAGATATGTGAACAATGACTAAACATACGGGATGCCAAGAAGGAGTTAGTCAACTGGAAACTAATCTAAAAAGTCAATAATGAAGTATTCGTTCAACATCAATAATTAAAGACAATGTCCGATTAAAAAAAGATAGATCATGCCTACCAATAAGCCAGTAACGCTTGCGTTAGACAAATTCGCCTTTTAAGCATTCATTTAAGTTAAAATGGCTTCAACTTCATATGAATTGAGTGACGATAAAATCCTCTAGCTTGGTAATGAAACTTACAAAAGTGAACACTTATAATCCGTATCCTGATCTAGAAATCCTCTTACATATTTAGGTTCCCTATGTAGTAACTTGTTCATACTACCCCCTGAGGAGAATTCACTCTGATATATTCTTCACAGTTGATTAGAATTGTGGAATCCTATTTTTGTACAGCCCAACTTACCTAAGTTGAACAAGCTTCACTGATCTATTTGTTGATGTCACACACCAAAATTATATTGGTTTTCGCTTCATATGGCAACTAAATTGGATGATTAAAATGTAACTTTCCTTATCGAACTTGAATGCTAACTTGAAAGATTATTATCGGATTCACTCTTCAAAAGGATCTTTCTAGCAAGATAGAAACGCTGGAGAATAATACGAAACATCTGATGATTTTGTTGTTTGTCCTGATACTTTACGCTGGGTTACCCCTTATATTACGGTGTTTATACTTACATACCCTTCAAGTATAAGCGCTGATAATCGTTGGAAAGTGGCACACTGATTTTTTCGTAGGAATTCAGTTAACTCTATATAACTGCTAGTAAAGTGATCAATTTACTGTTTAATGAAATTCTTATATACACACTCAGTAGACTTATTACAGAAACAAAAATAGTTTATTCATACAGAACAGCATATATTACAGATCAGATCTCCATTCGCTACTTAAATATGTGTTGCATTGTGTAAGTTTTATTCTGTAACGAAGCGGCTTCAGTGAGATAGCGAAAAGTCGAGAATTCGTTTACCTCATAGGGATTTTACAAATATGTATCTGCTTTATAATCCATTTATCCACTCCTCAGTTTATTCAATACTCTCAGAATAAATTTGGACTCTGAAGTCTATAAAAACTGTAGATTATTGAAAACGGAGGTTGACTTAGACTACATCAGTCGTTTAACATGCAGACAGTTTAATGCAACACCGTCAGCATAAAAAAAATCAGTTCAAGTTTATACACTTCATAATAACACATGAAACGGAAGAGAATAAACAGGCATTTGTATTAAAATATGCGAAAGTGCGTAAACGAAGACAGAATGAGTAGCTGAGAGTTAGTAAAATACTTAAGGTTGTGAGAATATTTCAACCGGTTCGCATGCATATTACAAAGTAGGTGGACTAGAAGGACTGAAAGATATACTTCGGTTGGTTTTAATATTCGGAAACCAAGATCACAGGAGACAGGATGATGTCAACAGCTTAAGTGTAAGACGTTAGGTTAACATAGTTTAAAAAAAGTACATTATTGCCCCATTTCGAAAAATTAACTAGAAATCTTATGATAAATCCTTGAGGTTTGATAGACTAGGATGCTAAAGTGAAAACGTTTTATTTCAAAAGTGATGGCGGCCGGTAATCAACATTCTCAATCCCTTCACACTACTTATTTCATCATCGTAATTATGATAGGGTCTCAATGAATTCATCTTTAGTTTTGTTTCAGTTTCATCGACTAACAAGACCGTTCAATATTTAATGCTTATAAATTACTGTGACATTCATAAATCTGTACATCAAAATCGCTTCTTTTATATGTCTTCCGTATCGACGTACAACTTTTTATCAAGATATAATTTATAAATTTACTTTCGTAAAGACAGAGATATTGCTTCAACACACTTAAAGCATTTAGCCAAGCTGATCACAAAACAAATAAGTTTGAAAATTTTGTCACCATTCTCACTATCTATCTGACTTGAAAGAGATTTCGTTTTAAAAGGATTTATCATCGAACACCAATAACAATCTGTATAAATAATACACCCAAGAAAAATGAAAGGAAGGAGAACTGAGAATCCTTTTTGTAAACATACCTGAATCACCTCCAGGATGTGAAAATTTTGCTGAAGATAACTGATCTCCTCTATTCACACTGCGATCTATTAAAGTGGTTGATTGTTCTTGAAAATACTTATTGTGATCAGATATCTTTGATTGTAATAAACAGGATAATTTTGACTTGTATTATCAAAAAAGGATAATCGCATAGAACCTTTATCATATGAATGTGTTAATAGGTTGTCAAAAGTATTCATTTGTTGATTTTCATAATTTGTTAGTGACGTATTAACTAAGGATGGTGATAATGCCACTGAAATGTCTGCAGTCATTGTTGCTGATGATGTTGATATTGATGACATACAATTGTTTTGTCGATGTTCTTGCTGATGGTGATGTTGTCTTTGTGAGACAAAATCCAAGACAGGAAATGCTGAACTTAAATCTTCTGATATAATGCCTAATTTATGCGGAGGTAATGGTCTATACTGTGGAATATGCAAATTGGTTATAGTATCCAGAGGAAATAATGTCGGTGAATTTGCATAGATGTTTTTCTCAGTGAATAATAAATTTCGACTTGAAGACAAATCCTCTTTCAATTTAAATGGTGTTTCAATACTTTTTGAATTGTCACTAAAAATGAAAAAATAAAAATTTATAGTGAATTTATAATGGGAAAATATGAAAATAAAAGGGATGAAATAAAAATTTCTTTGACATCATTTAGATCATTTCCTGACTGACCACCCTAATTTCTTTCAAAATCAAATCCTACCAACCAAAAAAAATAGGTGCGTTTATGGTCACATTTTTTCTAGTACTGATTTCAACTCAATTTTCTTTACAGATATTTTTCTGTGAATAGATTCTATGCTTATAAACAGTTTTCACCGTCGACTTTTTAAGATATTTTTCCGATACAAAAAAAAACCAGCACTACTGAAAAAGCTGAATAATAAGTCTGCAAATATACGACATAATACTTTAGACATAGTAACAAGATAATCATAACGCTCATAAATTTCTGAGGAGTATGCTTTATCAGTGTAGTCTACATGTTTGGTACTGATCAACACAATTGTCCAGCTTATTATACCTGTAAGTCATGAGGATAATTGTAAACTGATAGTCAAAACGGTAAAAATTGGTTTCTATGCACACAAAAGCATCAGTTTAACTTTAAGAACCTCAATTATTCTTTGAATAATAAGTATCTCTCAGTAGACCTATGACTAATTCGTCTATGTAAGAGATTTTCAACGTTTTTATGGCAGATTTTAACTCCACTTCACCTACCGAAATAAAGGCAGCCAGGTCATGTCACTATCACTTATACAGTGGGTGTACATCATTGCCTGTAAGTCGTTACTGAGTTACAGTGACTGTATTGTAAACAGGAGATGATATTTTGAAAAGGTGAAAGCTAAAATATTAAATACGTGTCCCAAGTAATACAATAACGTCATAATCTATTTTTATTATAATTTGTTCCTTGGATTCCCAGTGGAACATAAGGCTTCAGTAACACATCTCAATTCAACTCATTTCTCAGCAGTCTTTTCAACATAGCTCCAACACTACCCACAAACTTTCATTTCTTCCTCATATGATCTCCTCCATGTCACTCTCCACTCAGACGCCCAACTCGTCGTTTCCCATCTGGATTCCACTCGAGGACCCGGACTGGCGCCTGATGTCCACAAATGGTCTTCTCAGTGTATGCCCTATCCAATCCATCTCTACATTCTTCTGCATATCCTTTGGGCGATGGTTTGTTGGCTTGTTTGTTGTCAGCCAGCCAGCCAGCCAGCCAGCCAGAGTTCCTTCTTTCTCATTCTTGTTATTCTGACAATCCATCTGATCTTCAGTGTCAGTATCGAGTGAGTGTAGGTGACAGTTGTTGATTGATGTCTTCAGTTGTTTGTTGGAAATGATTTTCATGACGTGGCAGGTCTCTCAACCATCACATGGAAGCACTGACTTGATGTTGGTGTTGAACATGCGGATGTTGTTCACGCTTTGTGCTGAGTGCACGTCAGTGCAGAAGATTTCCACACTGATTTCAGGTTGATGAACGCCTGTCTTGCTGTCTTTCCGATCCTGACTGCTTTGACATCGTCGTGTGTGCCATCTGTAGTTGAGACAGTGCTGCCTAGATAGGTGAAAGAGACTACTTCCTTTGGATTTCTCCGTCGATGATGACTGGTGGTTGTTGTTGATGCTACTGTTGGTTTGTTATCTTCATCACCACTGTCTTCTCTATGTTCACTTGAAGTCCCGTCTTTCTTAGCTCCCACTTCTGTCAACTTGTTGGAGTATACCTGTGAATCTTCGATTTTGTGCGACATTAAACATAAATCATCACCGACGAAATCCAAATGTTCTTCTGGGGTCTTTTCATCGGTACAGACAGCTTATGCCCATCTTCTCGCTCCTCATGGCTTTCTGCATGATCCAGACCACCAAAATCGGGAATATCATGGGTGATAGTCGACAGCCTTGTTTTACTCCTGTCTTCATTTCAAAAGAGTCACTGAGCTTCCCATTGTGAATTACGTGACATGTGGCCTCTTCATACAGTTGTTGAATGAGATTGATAAATGTTTGTGGTATTCCATAGTGTTGAAGCAGCTGGCTGGCAAATTACGTTTCCGTCGAGGCCGTCTCACGCCTTTTGAAAGTGGATGAAGTTGAGGTAGAGTTGAGTTGACTGCCATTCTATACTCTGTTCCATGATGATGCTTAGCGTAGCGTTGCAATTTGATCCGCACATGATTTGCTCTTCCTGAATCCATTCAGCAAGTGCTTTCCGGTGGCAATTTTGAATGCAGGGCATTTACTATTCCCTCCAGGATGATGTGGCATAATATTTTGCTTGGGGTGGACAGAAGCATGATTCCTCTTCACTTCTTGCAAGGTCTAAGATCTCCTTTCTTTGGAAGTTTGACAAGGTAACCCTTCTTCCAGTCAGTCTGCAGGTACCTTTCCTTCCTTGCAAACCTTCTGGCAGTAGTAGTGTGAACATGTCCGCTGTTTTTTCTGCGTCTGTTTTCAGTGTCTTTGGCGGGATTCCATCTGGTCCTTCTACTTTCCCGCATTTCAGTAGCTTTGTGGCTTTCAGGACTTCTGCTTCTTTAGGAGGGCTTATGTTCACTGATAGTCCTGTGGCTTGGCTGCTGGTGTTATTTCTGGACGAAGTGCGGGTGGTTGTCGGTTCAAGAGTTTTTCGAAGTGGTCACTCCATCGTTTCCCTTGTTTCTCTTCCTCGGTAATTAGATTTCCTTCACTGTCTTTCATTGGTTTCATCTGTGTTGATCTTTTCCAAGATAGTCACCTGGTTATTTGATAAAATGTTATCAGGTCTCTCCTACCTGCAGCCTGTTCTTCTTCACTTGCCAGTGTGTCATAGAAGTGTCTGTTTTCTTTGCACTCACTCTTCTTCACTTCTTTTTCCAGTGTGGTGTTTATACGTTGTACTCAGTTCTCCTTTAAGTTGTGCATCCTTGTACTGGTTCATCTTCTGCTCGACCATCCTCCTCTCCCCTCTCTATCAGCTTCCATGTGTCCGTCGAGATGCATTCCTTGTCTTTTCTTTGTCTTCTTCCTTCCTAATACGGTTATGCAGGTTTCTTTCCATATAGCTTTCAATGAGTTCCAGTGCTCAGCCACACAGGTTTCTTCAGGGATTTTGCTCGATATCTCCCATTCTGCCTTTATGGCTGCCGTGAAGATGTTGCTTGTAGTTTCGCCCTTCAGTTTCCGGGTGTTGAACTTGAACTGTGGTCTATCACCAACTCCCCTGAAGGCTTTCAACTTGATTTGGAAGGTTCTTTGCACTAGATAATGGGATGAGCCTACATCCTCTCCCCTTCTTCATCTTGTGTACACTGTCTTCAAACTAAGATTAAGTTAATCTGATTTCTAGTGTGTGCATCTCGTGAATTCAACTCCATGTCGCTTTGTCAATATCCTTGTGCTTGAGCACAGTGCCTCGTATCACCAAATCGTCGAATGCACAGAATTCTGCAAACAATTCTTCATTCTCGTTCATCACCTCACCGAGCGCTTCTCGACCCATGGTTAGTTCTCTTCCTATGTTGTCCCCTCCCAGTTTGGCATTCATGTCACCCATTAGAATGAATTTTGATGTCACCAAATAGAGTCTTGTCCAGAGTTGATTGCAGTTGTTTGTAGAATTCCTCCTTCTTCGCTTCTCTTCATCTGCATTATTTTAGGTGTGTAGCATAGCATTGTATGATTGTGAATTTCCTTCCTTTTGAGTTGAATCTTGCTGTTATGATTGTGGGGGAAGAGATTGGTTCCCACTGTATGAGAGCCTCCGATGCTGTTGGGGATTTCATGATAGCCACTGCACAACTCAGTGTGCCGTGTTCGTGGTTGTCGTGTGGGTGACAATATCGGAGTAGATTATTGACTCTCCAGTTGACAGTTTGGAGAGTTCACTTCCATTCCATCTGATTTCGCAGATTCCAAGCACTTCCATGCCATATCTCCTCATCCCTTTTGCAATCTGAGCAGCCTTGGTAGGTTCATACATGGTGAGGACATTCCATGTCCCCATGCTTACTTTCACTTTCATCGAGTGAAGAGAAGACATATCGACTGACTGGCTTCCTGAAGGCTTTCACCAACCGGCGTGATTTCGTCTCCCCGATTGCAGCGGGGAATAATTTTGATTTTATTTTTTGTATTTTGTCTGTGCTTCGAAGTTTCTTTAGTGGTTTGATTGGTTTTCTGGAGTAGGGTTGCTAGCCGTATCATCAACCTTCCGTCTTTGTCCGGGCTTAGGACTGTCTAGTAACTAGTGAGCTAGTTAACCAGGCGGGGTTGTCATAATCTATAAGATAGATAATCATCGAAATCCTTCAGTTATTCTGTTGAGAAGACAAGCACATCTCAACAGCTATTTATCATTCCCAAAAAAAAACAAATAAACGTTTTGCTTGATGCTTGTAATTTCCCGATGTTATGCAGGGTCGAAGTGCTCAACATCTGTTGGCAGATAGACTCATGTGTGGATACATCGATACTCTTGGATATCCATGGCGTTCCATTATTCTTTCTGGTTAGCAGTGGAATTTAGGACATGTGTTTTGTCCACTTTGCTACTCGACAGCTAGTGAGTGGGAACAACACTCAATAGGGTGCAGGCACATCCAGCTGATGAATCCCAAATAGGACGAAGTACACATCCTGGATTCGAATGCTAATCATCAAGATTGACAAAAAATAAACTTGTCCAACCTTAAAATTATAATTAGTTATCCTTTTTTTTCTGATATTTGGTTCAAGAGGTAAATTCAGTATAAATTATCATGTTTGTTAGTTGTATGCATTAAATAAGTCCTATCGAATCTTATGAATTTATCAGATTCTGCTTTTCTCAAGTTTAATAACTCTTCCTGAAGTATGCAAATCTTATCAATTGATAGTTTCGTTATAAGAACCCAAAAATGAATCAAAAACTCCCTGCTTACGTTCATTACACACACTATCTTAACTGAGAAAAACAACATCTGATCAACTTATTTGTTTACAAAAAAGGAAACAAATTGAAATGATTAGATACTTCTATAATATTTATGTACTATAGTTCCAATATAGCAATTATCTGAAATATATACCGTATTTACTCTTTATATTGCAAACAATCTGATAGCAAACATACTTGTCAAGTTAGTTTGTATAAAATGAAAAATGAGAAGTCAGAAAGATAAATATAGTAGTATTCATCATAGACTGACATTAGTGGAAGAAACAGTAAGAAACTGGAAGCACTCCACTGTTGTTTCATCTTAGTATGAAACTTCTCAGCAGTACGCACCTACAACCATACCAGGGAGTGAACTTAGGACCCTCAAGTTAACCATTCAGCCACTGAATTGGAGTTCATTTGTTCACAGTTTCTTTCTTTCCTCAATTTGTGATATAGCATAAACATTCGTGAAAATTCTCAGTTGGCGTCAGCTTCACTTTTGACTAGTTGGCCTGACAGGTCACGGCTTTTCATCTGAACTTTAGGATATTCATTTTTAAGAATATCACTAATGAGCACTATACTGTAATGTACTTTAAGGTTAGCGAGGAAGTGAGAGGGATACCAACTGATAATCTTGGTCGACAGTCGTGTTATACCTCAAACTGAAAGAGGTAGGAGACTGTGGGACACTGAACTTTAATCCAGTGGTTGAACTGTTAATGTCTTCACCATGAAACCTGACACTTTTGGGTTCGAGCCATAGTGAGGTTGTGGGTGCATCCCTTAGAGTATTCCATAGGAGGAAAAAAAGCATCTGTGGGATGCTCTCAGTTTTTAACTGGCTTTTCAATTAATTCCAGTCGTGATGAATACTATCTTAAAAGTAAAAATTCTGACGAATCCCAAAATCTGCAAATAAAATAGACAATATAGGATATAAGTTTAAAAATAAGAAAGAATAAATTGTCTTGTATCCAACCTTAATCATAGTAAAAAGTGAATTCTACCAAAGCAAGTTTAGCATAAGAATAGATCGTTTTCAAACACAAAAGGACTGCTTAAATTTCCTTATGGCTGGCAATTCAACTAATGCAAGTATTCACGCTTAACAGCTTCGACATCCAGTTAATCAACGACTTTGTCAATATTATTTATGAGAATGATGAAGATAATTGTCTGTCATAGGCACTTACCAATATTTGAAAAATGCAACCCTTATGATAGCAATTTAAATGGCTCCATCTTTATTATTATTATTATTATTTATTTGTCCCTTGGGTTCCCAGTGGAACATACAGCTTCAATAGCAACTTTCAGATGCTCTCTGTTCTCTGAAATCTTGTGAACCTGGCTCCACAAACTCTCATTTCCCCCTCACACGATCTCCTCCATGTCACCCTCACCTCGGATCCGCAACTCATCCTTCCCATCTGGGTTCCAACCAAGGGCTGGCCTGACACATGATGTCCCCAGTCAGCCTTCTCAATGTATCCCCAATCAATCTCCACCTCCTTCAAGTGCATATTTGTTGAGTGATAGGTTCTTGGTTGGTCCCTTGACAGACTTCCTTATTGCTCATTCTTATTGTTCTGACCATCTGAGATTCAGTACAGAATGAATATCTGCAGTTTGTTGGAAATCCCCTTCGTAACGTGCTAAGTCTCTCAACCATCAGATAGAAGCAATGACTTGATGATGGTATTGAAAATCCTGATCCTGTTCACGCTCTATGCTGAGTGCACGTCAGTGCAGAAGATCGCCACACTGGTTTCAGGTCGATGAACGCCTGTCTTGCTGTCTTTCCGATCCTGACTGCTTTGACATCCTCGTCTGTGCCGCCGCCGCCGCCGCCTGTAGTTGAAACGATGCTCCACTGCCTAGATAGGTGAAAGAGGCTACTTCCTTTAACTTTCTCCCATCCATGCTGATTGGTGTTTGCTGTTGTCTTTGTTGATGTTGATTGGGTATCTTCATCACCTGTGTCTTCTCTACGTTCACTTGAAGTCCCATCTTCGCTACCTCACCTCTTCTGTCAACTTGTTAGTTTTCTCCTGTAGATCTTCAGTTTTGTGTGATATTAGACACAAGTTGTCGGTGAAATCCAAATCTTCTAGGATCTTTTCCCCTGTCCAGTCAGCGTATCCTCATCTTCCCGCTCGTCATAATTGTCTGCTGCATGGTCCAGTCCACTACAAATTAGGAGGATCATGGTTGATGGTAGATAGCCTCGTTTTGTTCCTGTCTTCACTTTGAAAGCATCACTGAGCTTCCCATCGTGAATTACCTGGCATGTGGCTCTAACTTTAATGAAAATATAATTGATATTCAATCGTTTCTAGAACATTTGAGGTTCTGTTTTTTCTGGAAAGGATAATTTATGAAGAATAACCAACTATTTGTTGCTCAGTAAAACTGGATGACAACTTCATGGTACTTTCCATAATGAATTATCGAAGTATCATTAAAGACAGGGGGAGCAAAGAACAGCTATCTGGTCGTACTTTATTCTCTTTCTAAAGACTACAGCTTATTTTTCATTGAGATAGCTGATATCTAATAGACCACTATTTACATCTTCGCTACAGTACTGTTTATTTTTTGAAGGTGATCTAAATGAGGCAAATTCACGGTTTTGTTGTGTTCTCTGAGCTGTCACTCCATGTCACTTAATGTATCGTGAACGAAGTAACAAAACATCAGCCACTTCTCTGGCGGAAAAGGCAGTGTTTTTCTGAAAGGTAGCGTGAAGACACTGGTATGACTGAGCTTTTCAAGTCACTTCAGTCACATTATAAGTTCAGTTTGTGCTTCTCTATAAGAAATCATTTCCAATATTTACGTCACGCTAAAAAACTAACAACCTTTGAAATGAACACCATATAGATACACATATAGGTGGATTATTTTAGAAGGAATTATTACATAATAAGTTTAAAATGCATTACTTTTCCTCTCTCAGCTCTTGTAATTTTACTTTTGTGCTGACAAAGTATGTTTTTACGCATGTTGCGTTATGCTGATGGCATTAAACACAAAAGCAGTCTCAAGTTGTTATTCATCGTAGACTGACATCAGTTGGAGGAACAAAGGAAATCTGGGAGCACTGGACAGCTGTTTCGTCCTAGTGTGGGACTCCTCAGTAGTGCGCACCCACTACCCGCCCTCCCCGGATCGAACCCAAGACCTTCAGGTTCCGCGACCAGCACGTTACCATTGAGTCCCATACTAGGACGAAACAGTTGTCCAGTGCTCCCAGATTTCCTCTGTTCCTCCAACTGATGTCAGTCTACGATGAATAACAACTTGAAATATTTCCAAATCTCCACAACTCTCTCAAAATTCAATTGAACTGGTGCTCATTGGTGACTAGCTTCGAGAGGTATTTCAGAAGTTCCAATGAGAAGTCGTGACTGGTTGGGGCAAAGCCTGATGGTCGTGAGGACAGTTACTCAACGATGACATTTGGTGGTGGTGGTGGTGGCTTTCCGGTGCTCCCAGGTTTCCTTTGTTTCTCCAAAGGATGTCAGTCTACAATTAGCAACAACTTGAAATATTTCCAAATCCCTAGAACTCCCTCAAAATACAAAAGCAGTTTGCTTGAAGCAATTTATTACTGGAATATGTATTAATTACTCACCTTTAGAATTACTGTTGGGTTGATAAGATAAAGTATGTCATACGAATACAAGCCTAAACTAATGTTCGACACGTATACTAATAACATTCACCTGACTCTGGAGCCCTAACACTGTTATACATAAAGTCACTTCAAGTTGTTTATTGTTTGGATCAGATCTGTCCACTTCTCGAATTAATTCATACATGTAACACATCAATTTAGACTATTGCTCACAACGTACTTTGTTTTAAACCTTAAAATTTAGATTGTGTCATGTGTTTATGAATCTTAACAGTCATTGTAAGTTTAGACTGTTTGGAGTTAGATAAAAAGATTCAAATAAGATGTGAACATTTTATTATGTAAATCTTAGTATCTTTTCCATCTTCAAAATAATCAGGAGGACGAAAATGCATGAAGATATTGTATTCTAGAGAATTTGAAGAGAACAGTCATAAAAGCAGGGTACACACAATGATATAGGTTGCTCAATCCTGTGACAACCATTATTCCTAGTTCAATACTTTACTTAAAAGCTTTTCTTAGTAGTGGAAGGGTTCAATAGTTTTTTTACTCTTCAGAGTATTTCTCATCATGATTTTTCATCAAGTAGAAAACTACTGAAGATCAAGGTGAACTGGATAGTTGTTTTTTTTCTAGATCTGAATTTATCAGTAGCGTACCCATAAGGTTTAACACAGCATGCAGCTTATAACAGTCATATCTGTTGTCATATTACCATTGAATAACTTTACATGAATCTGAAGGTTGATATTTAACTTACGTCAATTCTTGACATACTGCAGCCTTCATCCAGCTTCATCATTTCGTATCCATCTTCACTTCCAGCTAATCTCAATTCATAAATTCTAGCTTTACACTAAAACTTTAACCAATCCCTTTTCTTAACCAGTTACTAATGAGTACTTAATTCATTTGAGCAGTTTCAGATAGGCTAGTGGATTTTAAGATGCCTTTCTTTTTAGGTTTTCATCAGCTAGAAAATCTAGCATTATTTATTGTTATTTATCAATCAAATTTCAAGACAATGGGACTCCAATAACTGATCTCAAGGTGGACAAACAGTTGTTTCGAATTTAATGGAAATGAGTAACTGTAATCACATTGCTATCAGTTAGTCATGAATTCTTTGAAATATTCTAATTATATGTTTTAAATTGATTTGGCCATTTAACTTCCGGTCATGAGATATTTGTACACAGTTCATATAGTAAGTAAAATACTTAAACTACCCTTAGTTTTACTCACTGATAAGATAGTTAAATCTCAGAAGTTATATTGTTCAGGTTAACACTTGGAACTGAAATCTTCTATGGATAAAAATGTAGGTTAGATTAAAGAAAAAACATATTTCTAAGATGATATTTATCATAGACTGACATCAACTGGAGAACAACTGGAAACTTGAGAGTACTACACTGTTTCGTCCAAGTATGAGACTTCACAACAATAATCACCTAACCTGACCCTATTACTGATAGAAATCAAGATATTCAGGTTTCAAGAGGCAAATCCATTAATCTTTCAGCCATTGGGTTAAAGTTCACTGGTTCACAGTTTCTAAATCCTGTCACTTCGCTACATACAGTGACTATCTATCGAAGTCTTTAGTTGGTATATGCTTAACTTGCAGCCCGTTGACCAGACAGGTCAGGTAATCTTATTCTATCTTCAAGATATCAATTTTGAGTACTATATATTGATGTATTCTCAGGTTTATGGGGATTTTATTTCTAAGGTAGCATTGATATACAGAACCCTAAGAATTGTGACTTTCATCATGTGCATGAAAATATCCACTTATACACCTCAGTATTTTTGGTAATTTTACTATATTATAATTTCATATTCTTACATATTTCTTAGAAATTTTTTCACTCGCTTTTCGTAGCATACACATTTGTCAACTGCACTGCTTTCTAAACAACTCATCAATAAAGAAAGATAACTTACTGGACTTGAAGATGAACTTCAATGTCTATTAGAGATTTTTAATACGTATTGCGTGCACTTTAGGAATGGGCTAACAAGAGCGGTGACAAACCAGTGTGAACATTCTTGGCTCTTTAGTTGATATTTAACATCAACCTTCACTATCACTGAATATTTAAAGGAATGTACACGTGTTCGAAGTGAATTCAATAGAATCCTCAGAAATCCCCATTAACTTCAAAATATAGATATCATAGAGTACTAATTAACTTTATATTTCTTTCACTTTTGGGGTGTAGCCACAGAAGTAGAAAATATGAACCATCAGATTCCGACCCAATGGCTCAACGGTAACGTACTGGTTGCCAAACCTCAAGGTCCTGGGTCTGATCCCTGGATGGTGGGGTCATGATGGCGTACTACTGAAGTCTCATACTAGGAAGAGACAGTTGTTCAGTGCTTCCAGGTTTCCAACATTACTCCAAATGATATAAACCCATGATGAATCATCATTACTATATTATTTGTCCCTTGGGTTCCTAGTGGAACATGCGGCTTCAATAGCACGTTTCCATTCCACTCTCTTCTATGCAAACTTTTGAACCTGGCTCTACGACAGCCCAAAAGCTCTCATTTCTTCCTCACACCATCTCCTCTATGTCATGCTCGAATGCACAACTCATAGTTTCCATCTGGGCTCCAATCGAGGGCTGGCCTGGCGCGGGACGCCCTCAGTCTGCCTTCTCAGTTTATGCCCAATCCAACCCATCTACACTTTCCTCTGCATATTTGTTGAGTGATAGGTTCTTGGTTGGTCCCTTGACAGACTTCCTTATTGCTCATTCTTATTGTTCTGACCATCTGAGATTCAGTACAGAATGAATATCTGCAGTTTGTTGGAAATCCCCTTCGTAACGTGCTAAGTCTCTCAACCATCAGATAGAAGCAATGACTTGATGATGGTATTGAAAATCCTGATCCTGTTCACGCTCTATGCTGAGTGCACGTCAGTGCAGAAGATCGCCACACTGGTTTCAGGTCGATGAACGCCTGTCTTGCTGTCTTTCCGATCCTGACTGCTTTGACATCCTCGTCTGTGCCGCCGCCGCCGCCGCCTGTAGTTGAAACGATGCTCCACTGCCTAGATAGGTGAAAGAGGCTACTTCCTTTAACTTTCTCCCATCCATGCTGATTGGTGTTTGCTGTTGTCTTTGTTGATGTTGATTGGGTATCTTCATCACCTGTGTCTTCTCTACGTTCACTTGAAGTCCCATCTTCGCTACCTCACCTCTTCTGTCAACTTGTTAGTTTTCTCCTGTAGATCTTCAGTTTTGTGTGATATTAGACACAAGTTGTCGGTGAAATCCAAATCTTCTAGGTTCTTTTCTGCGGTACAGTTAGCGTATTGCCCTCTTCTTGACCCTCACTGATTGCCATCATGAATATCAACATTATATTCCTTTGTAAACAGAGGATAGTATAAACTTTGTCGAGTATTTAAAGCGCACGTTGACTAGAGGTAAATAAAAACATACTCGCCACAGACTAAAAATATCAAATTCTGTGCAAAACCAATGAGTTGAAGTAATGAAAACTAGACATATTATGATACACTATTACTTGAATTCATTTTCTTAATTTGGCTTTTCCAAGTTCAAATCACTGAAATTATTTACAATAATTATTGTCCGGGATAAGTTAAGCTAAACATCATCATTGAACAGAGCATAGAATGACAGTCAACTCAACTCTACCTCAAATTCATCGACTTTCAAAAGGCCTTCCACAGCATCCACCGAAAAGTAATTTGCCAGCCAGCTGATTCAACACTAAGGTTTTAGCACCACAAATCTTTATCAACCTCATTCAACAGCTATGTGAAGACGCCACATGCCGAGGGATCCACAGTGGTAAGCTCAGTGACTCCTTTGAAGTGAAGACAGGAGTAAGGTAAGGCTGCTGCTGCGGCTACTAACACCCATGATCTTCCTGATTCTGGTCAACTGGACCGGATCATGCAGCAAACCGTGAGGACTGAGAAGATAAGCATACGCCGACTGTACCAATGAAAAGACCCCAGAAGAAGGTTTGGATTTCGTCGATGATGATTTATGTCTAATGTCGCACAAACTTAAAGATCTAAAGGCGAAAACTAACATGTTGACAGAATGGGTGAGGCAGCGAAAACATGAATTCAAGTGAATGTAGAGAAGACTGTGGTGATGAAGATACCCAAACAACACAACCAACAACGAGCTTCAATCACCACGAACGGGAGAAACTTTAGGGAAGTAGTCTCTTTCACCTATCTAGGCAGCACTATTTCAACCACAGATGGCACACACGACGATGTCAAAACCATGATTGGAAAAGGAAGACAGGCTTTCACTAGTCTGAATTCAGTGTGGAAATCATCTGCAGTGACGCGCACTCAGCACAAAGCATGAATAACATCCGGATGCTCAATACCAACATCAAGTCAGTGCTTCTCTATGATGGTTGAGAGACCTGCCACGTCACGAAAATCATTTCCAACAAACAACTGAAGACATTAATCAACAACTGTCACCTACACTCACTCCATACTGACACTGAAGATCAGATGGATTGCCAGAATAATAAGAATGAGAAAGAAGGAACTCTGGCTGGCTGGCTGGCTGGCTGGCTGGCTGGCTGGCTGGCTGGCTGGCTGGCTGGCTGGCTGGCTGGCTAGCTGGCTGGCTGGCTGACAACAAACAAGCCAACAAACCATCGCCCAAAGGATATGCAGAAGAATGTAGAGATGGATTGGATAGGGCATACACTGAGAAGACCATTTGTGGACATCAGGCGCCAGTCCGGGTCCTCGAGTGGAATCCAGATGGGAAACGACTAGTTAGGCGTCTGAGTGGAGAGTGACATAGAGGAGATCATATGAGGAAGAAACGAAAGGTTGTGGGTAGTGTTGGAGCTAGGTTGAAAAGTCTGCAGAGAAGAGAATGTAATGGAGGCGTGCTACTGAGGCCATATGTCTCACTTGGAAAGCTAGGGAAAAAATATTATGATAATAATAACTGAAATATACTGAAGAAAATTTTGGAATCACTCTCTTACTGTAATAATCTGAATCCAGATTGAGAAAGGTTTTCATTATAATTCAACTACGAAACTTGAAATTCTAAGTTTATTCAGGATTGGCAACTTAAAGTTGATTCCTTGAAATGCATAAAAGTGTATCTCTTGGAATCTATTCGTTCACAATGAAGATAAAATATTCGGATAACTAATATAAGCAACAACAATTAACAGTAACAACTTTAATCACAGACTCAAGTCATCTGGAGAACTGTTGAATGACAAGGAAGCTTCTTGAGATCTGTCTTATTCATGTGTGGGACTTTATGACAGATCGCAACAACAATTCTATGAACGATTAAGCTGTGAATAGTCAGATTTTGAAATAGGTGAGTAAGAATAGCATAATTCACGCCTTCCAACTTTGTGAGTATTTGTAGATACTCTTAGTTAGTAAAACTGAGGTGAAGCAGATTTTCGACGCTACCTATTAAAAATAAGCACTTCAATTTGATTTCCTTTGAGAAACATTGGAGTATGACATGTAATAATCGAAATGAAATGGAAGCTTGTAAGTGAATCTCAATTTGTATGATAAAATACAGTAAATTGTGAATGGTAGATGGGTAATAAGTAGTACGTATTGTTGTTTATTTAATAGGAAACAAATCATATCTTGTTTACAGTCTAAATGTCACTTATATAACTAGCTTCCATATCATAAGTCAAACCTCCAACTGTTTTCGATCAGAAGGAGTAGAGCAAGTCTAATTAATGAACTGTAACAAAAATGAAACCAGTGTCGATAAACGTTTGGATAATTCAACTTCCAACTTTTCACTGAGACAATACTAAATTGAAATGTAAGATTTTAATGATTATGTGTCCTCTGAGCTAAGTGGTCTAGTCGTGAAGTTTTCATTATCATTCTAGACAACATCTTCAACATAAGCTTCTTGAAGAAAACAGCTATTGGAATGACAATGAAAGCCTCACGAGTAAACAATCCAGCTAACATGAAACAAAAATATCAAAATCATTCACTTGAGCTACAAATATTCTCCACGTAAGATTCTTTGAGAATGAAACGTTTGTTACCAAAGCAAGCAAACAATTCAATAATAAACAAAAGGTCAACTTAACATAATTAAAAGACTGACATCAATTCACTGCACACAAAGGTAGCAATCCACATCACAATAATGTACTAACTATTACTGTTTACAAAGTATACTCATCATAATTAAAAACATTAATCTTGAAATCATATATAGTTAATAGCCGAGAATATTTGTAGCCCAGGTGGATGGTCTTCGTTGTATCGTGTTCTCTGAGATGAGTTGTTAGATCGTGAAGCTTTCATCGTCCTTCTACACAGTGACATCATCCACAGCACTAACTTCACTATGAAGTGAACTGTCAATATCTCTCCGTGAGTGATTGAATAGCTCACCTTGACGAAGCCGCCTATGATTGGTTGTTTCCTTCGATTGTTGTGTCATTGACAGACTGTGTAGATTTTCCTGTTGGCTGTCCCTCTCCTTGACCTCTGACCTTTCTGTCGTTTATCACCTTTCCTATTGGTTGATAGATTGGGTCTATGTCTATACATGTGTTGATTGCTGACTGACTGACTGACTGACTGACTGACTGACCTGAATGCCAAGCTTCGAGCAATTCTCCAACAGTCTTTGTGTTTCCTCTCTCCGTCCGAAATTCCTACATCGTCGAAATTGAATTCATGTCCATGCTTGTTATCCACGTGCATTGAAATGAGTGACGAAATGTCGTGGCATCTAATGGCCAATTGGTGCTGATGTAGACGAAGGCGAAGAGGGCGGCTACTTTGTCCAATGTAGTGTTGACTACAGTTATTGCAGTTGATATTGTAAGTGATATTTGGTTTGTCTTCTTTGGTTGTTGCATCCTTTGGTTTGCATAACAGTGTTTCCTATTTGACGTCACAACATTTCATCACTCATTTCAATGCACGTGGATAACAAGCATGGACATGAATTCAATTCAGTCAGTAATCAACACATGTATAGACATAGACCCAATCTATCAACCAATAGGAAAGGTGATAAACGACAGAAAGGTCAGAGGTCAAGGAGGGGGACAGCCAACAGGAAAATCTATACAGTCTGTCAATGACACAACAATCGAAGGAAACAACTCATCACAGGTGGCTTCATCAAGGCGAGCTATTCAATCACTCACGGAGAGATATTGACAGTTCACTTCATAGTGAAGTTAGTGCTGTGGATGATGTCACTGTGTAGAAGGACGATGAAAGCTTCACGATTCAACAACCCATCTCAGAGAACACAATACAATCAAGATATGAGGTTAATGTTTGTGACATTTGTATTACTTTTAATTGATACTGTGACCAGACATCATCATTACTGATTTCAGAGAAAATTTAATTTTTTTCCGAGAAGTTTTCGTAGTGACATTTTTTCAATGGGACTGTGGGATTTATTGTATCAGTAGTGTTTAAGAAAACAGTAGATACAGATTTGATCAACAGAAGGAAGAAAATCTCAACCAAAATTATTCAAAGAATTCATTGAATCCTGAAATTTATTTCAATCATGAATAAATTAGTAATACAGACTTCATGTCAAGATGATTAAGAGAAAAGGTAAAGATTTAAGTAAAATGCTGAAGGTAATACACGTCAAAATGAATGGGAAACTATTTAGTTAAAACAAAATAGTTGAACTGGAGGTTGCTTTTGTGAATAACGGTGTCAGATCACTTTTTTCATAAGTTTGCCTTAACCACATTGTGTGAAAAGATAATGTTCTTCAATATTTCAGCATACTTTTCATCAGTTCAGACTATATGTAACTTTCCCACACTTTAACATATCTTATTACCAGACAAAAAAATATTAAATGCTATACAAAACAAAGCAGTACTTTTTCTTATATTCTGCTAACTCTTATCTATGTGCTATGCAGTGGAAACTAATACCTAAGTGGACCCTAAAATACTTATTCTTGTTGTTTAAAGTGAATTTTTATTCATAATAAGTAAATCAAGCAAGATAACTTTGAAGGTTAAAATTATAGATCCTAGTTCCTTAGGCAATCCTCATTCTCTGTTGCTACAACTCTTTCAATGAGTTATACTGAACCATAATCTTAAAAATGTGAGACAGTGATGGTTCACAGTTTAGCGTGTTGCAAATGAAAGTAAAGTGGTCATCAGGAAGAGCAGTGAATCCATACCACAGGTTTAAGTCGGAAGTCGAAAAAGCATATATATATTTGACTACATATTTATACTCTCCCTACCTTCCAGTATTCTATGAAGTAAGAGACGTTAAACCGAAAGACCTCACTGAAGCAGTTGTCAATAGTTTACAATCCCTATACTGCATAACCTCATCTGGATCATCTGGTAAAATAGGCTTGCATGTTTAGAATAAAGCAGTATGTTTACAATGCACTGACCTATAGGAAGTGATAAAAACAACCTTACATTACGCTTTTGTTTTTATACATTATTCACTCTGTAATACTTCATTGCACTAGTTGTCTTGAAAATAAACCGAAAAGCAATAATTCTACTCACTTGAAATTAATCACTTTGAAATAATGACTAGTATTTTTCATTTCACTGAGGTAATCAGTCTTTCTGTTTTCACCTCTGTAAATTCATATTTGATGAGATGAAGTGTCTGTTTTAGTGACATTTCATACTTCGCTTCTACTACATCCTTCCTCATCTATGTGTTTAAAAACAAGAAAATTTACTATGGACAACATTTAATCATCATTTCACTAACTAATGAAATTCAGCTTAACTGTTCCTATAAATGACATTGTTGATTATAATTTTGAAACTGACTGATGTATACAAATAAATGTAGACTTCAGTTTTCAAATGATAAAAGGCAACAATCTGAACCAAACTTCATGTCGAACTTCAAGAACTCGTTGAGTATCTTCAATGCAATGGGGTGCTCAAGAGAATTATCAGATTTTAAACATTGCATTGAAGGTACTCAATGACTTCCTGAAGTTCAAGGTAAGGCTCAGTTCACAGTGCTGTTTTTATCAATATTATAGGAATTTTTACTTGTTCTAAATCTCACAAACCATAGTTTACTTTGCAAAGAATTACTCATGAAAATGAAGCTATTATACAACAGGCAATGACGTATAGATACAACAAGTATAGGAACAGGTTTCATTTTTCTTCACAAGATCTATGATGTCATCCTTTAATACTGAAATTCACCTGCATTTGATGTATATTTAGAGATGTTTGTCAACTCAATATGTACATTAATCACAAGAAGATAAGTCGATATGTAGGTCAATGCTTATTTAATACACAGGAAGTACAACAACAAATTTTTTTCAATCAACAAATAGGTTGATTGTACATTATTATGTATATCATACAGACAATTTGTAATCTGAATAGTTAAGTAAAGAATTGAGTCAAATGTATAACGTGAGTAAGAAAGTTATATCTATGTTACGAAAAACAAAAATTTCTTTTCTTCTGTTGCTTGCGGGAATATGCATTAGTACATGGTAAGGAAGAGAATAAAAGAAAGGAGAATTATTCGGGTGATAAGTCACGCTTATATATATATATATATATATATATATATATATATATATATATATATATATATATATATATATATATATAACCAATAAACGGAATGATGAAAATAGTGCTTTTTATAGGTTCGTGGCTTATCTGGTTTTATTTAAGCGTAGACTGTAACCACTATACACAGATACATTGGCATCAATGCTTGATGTACAAAGTATATTAGAACAAGACATATAAGCGAACAATATTTTTCTCATTTAAATCCATTTCAGGCTTTACTACAATATCAGTTAATAAGTATATATAAAAACTGAATCAGTCATGTAGATTTGTTAATAAATCAGCTATTAGGAGAACTCTCTACGCTGCAAAACTGTGTTTGTCATTTTCCAGCCGTCCAGCTGTTGTTCCCTAGACAAAAGATAAGTTATCTGCTTTTTGCGATTTTTGTGTGTATTTACAAGATAAGCTGCTCATGTAGAGAAAGCTACATAGGGGGGGGGGAATAGTAAATAACCTAACAAACTCTCTTCTGAGGATCTACGTTTAGTGATAGGGGAAAGAGATAGATAAAATCCATAAGAAGCTCTGTTTCATCCCAACTGGTTGTTAGTGGTCACTTGGTAGATAGGGACACTGCTTCCCGAATTATACATCGTATACAACTTCATCTTTTGAAAGGTATTAGAATTCGTCTTTTACAGAGAAAAAGCTGTGGAAATTAGAGTTGATAACCTAGAAGTCTTCTTAGCCAGAAGAAGTTAGTGCACAATTTATCTCTTACTTGGCCAGAAAATAATTGATGAACAACTTTACCATTGGAATTTTCCATTCTTTTCTTATTCGTTACCCCTTTCTTATACTTGCTATATTTTTAAGGTATTAGTCACCACGGACTGACATCAGCTGAAGAACTGTTGAGAATTTGAGAGTTCATCACAGTTGTTTCGTCCGGTTACAGTCCTCCTGAAAAGTACGCATCCAATCTGAGCCTACCTTAGATAGAAATTAGGAAATTCAGGTTTCATGGGGAAAGTTTTAACCCTTCAACCATAGGGTTGGAGTTCAATGGTTCACAGTTTCCAATTCGCTACACAGCGTGAATGTCTACCGAAATATTCAGTTGATAAACGCTTCATCACTATTATTACTGACCGACAAATCTACATGACTGGCTTAAGTTTTATATTTTCACATTTTTGAGCTAACCATGTATTATAAATATGCTTAGTTGCAAAATAAAGACCCTGTGAAATTGCATTTTTAGGTATATCATACAATCATTGGTCAATCACATTATGATACAAAATTAAAACAAGTGTTTTTCAACTTCATTATGAATCTGGATGTCAAAGAATAATATCTGGTCATCTAATCAACGTTTACTCTAAAAAAAATAAGCTGACGACAAATCAAAGCTATTTGAACCAATTACTAAACACTAAAGTTTTAATCTCAATAGAATAGATACGTTAATTTAAGCAGAAGTGCAACTTATCAATTCTAAACATTAAGCTTCAATCGGAAGAAATAATATTGTGTGCCTATGTGGTCATACATATCTTAGTTCTTATAAGAATACGTGCACATTATTTAACCAGTTGTCTGAATTCGCTATATGGACGACACTTTTGTCATCATTGAAAAGGATGATATAGAAAACATCCACAGTTTGATCAACAACGTTTTCAATGACATCAAATTCATAATGGAGAAAGAGTCAAACAACCAACTACCATTCCTAGATGTTTTAGTCAGTAGGATAAATTCCGGAAAGTTGGAAACCCAAGTGTACAGGAAGCCAACACACACTGACCAAATCCTCAACTACAATAGCAACAACCCAACAACATACAAAATCAGTTGCGTGCAGACTCTATCCAAAAGAGCGAGAACACACTGCAGCACAACAACTTCAAGGAGAAAGGAAGAAAATCACTTCATGTCCACCCTAAAGAAGAACGGCTACTCACGAAACTTTATCAGAAGACGCCTATGCCGTGCATCACCAACTACAAAGTTATCGACAGAAATCAACAAACGCATCGTCCTAACATACATAAGAATGTATGAGAAACCATGACAAGATTGCTGAGACCACTTGGAATTGGTATGGCTCATAAACCAACAAATTCCCTCCAAACACTATTATGCAGACCAAAGGATGCAACAACCAAAGAAGACAAACCAAATATCACTTACAATATCAACTGCAATAACTGTAGTCAACACTACATTGGACAAAGTAGCCGCCCTCTTCGCCTTCGTCTACATCAGCACCAATTGGCCATTAGATGCCACGACATTTCGTCACTCATTTCAATGCACGTGGATAACAAGCATGGACATGAATTCAATTTCGACGATGTAGGAATTCGGACGGAGAGAGGAAACACAAAGACTGTTGGAGAATTGCTCGAAGCTTGGCATTCAGGTCAGTCAGTCAGTCAGTCAGTCTGTCAGTCAGCAATCAACACATGTATAGACATAGACCCAATCTATCAACCAGTAGGAAAGGTGATAAACGACAGAAAGGTCAGAGGTCAAGGAGAGGGACAGCCAACAGGAAAATCTATACAGTCTGTCAATGACACAACAATCGAAGGAAACAACTAGTCATAGGCGGCTTCATCAATGCGAGCTATTCAATCACTCACGGAGAGATATTGACAGTTCACTTCATAGTGAAGTTAGTGCTGTGGATGATGTCACTGTGTAGAAGGACGATGAAAGCTTCACGATTCAACAACCCATCTCAGAGAACACGATACAACGAAGACCATCCACCTGAGCTACAAATATTCTCCATTATTTCATGATACATTTCTCCTTTATCAAATGAGTGGACAAAATGGATCAGCCTTTCTGGTATATTTCAGACAATCTTTGTATCTTGACATCTATTTCTATCTCCCTATAAACAAATAATACAAGAATGTAATGAATAAAAATATTGATGTACTCATAAAGAAGCCAACATGAAAGCATAGTTTAATCATATCAGTTCTGTAGTCTGAACAACAAGAAATCCTAACTTTTCGATAACAACTATTTACCATGCCATAAGGGGCAACCGCGTTAAAAATAACCGGCCTATAGAACACAATCGGGATTGTTGAGATTGAGCCTAAGTGGAAAAAGAAGCACAACTTAATGCAGGTTTACGCAATTTATGCAGCTCAAATGAAACATTTCAGTGTGATAAAAAAAAGTATCTAGCATGAAAAAACATTTTTTTTCAGCTCTGATGAACAAATTAACTATTCGGTTTAATTAAAGTGATTTGTAGAAATTGTATTGATTGGTACCTTGTTCACCTCAAAATCCAGGTATCAATTTCAGATATTCGTAATTGTAAATGAACTCTAGTTTTCGATACAAGAATAAAAGTTTTGTTCGATTTATCATTTAGGTGATCAGTTCTGTTATTCAAGTGAAAACGAAACCTACTTTTACTACTCATTAGTGAATAAGTAATACCTTGCAACTAGAAAATCAAGAGTTAAAGAGTATACGATGTTGATTCAAAAAATTTCATAAAGTTAATGGAATTATACACTAAAGTATATTATCATCAGTAATCAGATAATTCAGTTGATGTGACTTTAAACAATTCAGCGAATACAACACAAGAAGTGGTGTAGTGGATAACGCACTGGCGTTTGGAGCGATCGCTCCCGAGTCCGAAATCCCGGTGGGAACAACATCACTCACTGGGAAACAGGTACATCCAGCTGACGAGTCCTAAATAGGAGGAAATGAGCATCCTGGATTCTACTGTTGGCCAAGATCCATCATTAATGTAAAACACAAACAGTTTTACAGGCAACATAAGAAAGCAAAAACTGTTTCAAAGTATTCTTTCTTGTAAAATTAACTTAATTATTCAGTAGTAAAAATTATAACCAATATATAACTTTCTCAACAAACATTCTACGTAAATATCTATAATTCTTTCTTAAAAGGTCTAACTGAGCTCGATAGAAAGTTTCAAATAACATGTGATACTGTTGAACATATCTCTTAGCTTGATGTTCGATAGTCATTAAATGCACTAAGTTATCCATAGAAGTCCAGGACTTTTCACTAGTGTTTCTGCTAACTGTTTATAAATTGGTCATTAAAAAAGTTGAAAATTAATTACACCTTGAAAGTGTATAGAAATATACTCAGAAAGACCAACAAAATCAACGTAGAACCCCTTACAAAAGTGAATCAGTTCAATTTATCACAGAAGTATACAAAAAACAGGTGGATAGTAAAAAAAGTAATACCAAAGTAGACAAAGATGTGTTGAAAGGGAGGGAATTTAAAAATTAAGGTCAGTCAAAGTATCCAAGCTTTGGAAGACATCAAATAGTGAATACATCTGCGCCATGGGGATCGGTTTCCAGACATTTTACCATGAGTCTTCAACCGCTTGTCTATATCGTCTCATGGACTCTAACCAGGCAGTCTAGACTCATTCTCCCCCCCCCCAAATGCACGGCCTAAACAAACGGTCAAGGACTTCTTCGAATTGTGTCAGATCTCACTCTGGTGACCCTGAACCCTGTCAACCTAATCCAACTTCTTACAGCATCACACATCAAGACAGGTTATGACTAGGGATGCGCAGCACGTGTTCAAGCCACCTCAGTTGGTGAAAAGTGTACAACGCTTCATCCTTAAGTCTATTGAAAACCTAAGAATGCTTTAAAGTTAATTAAATGACTGGACTGTTTTACTCTTATGTAAGGATATATATATATATATATATATATATATATATATATATATATATATGACGCGAACAGTTAAGAGTTATTCCAGCCGTGTATGAATAATCTTCAAGGTAAGGAAACTAGTGGGCCACGAGTTGGAGCGCAGCTTCCCCTGTCGACCTTCAGGCAGCTAGTTAGTATCATCAACCCTCACATTGTTGGTTTGGCTCATTACCTACTGTAAGAATGTACGCCACGTTGTTGAGTGCGCGTTTTGTTGTTTGTGCTGCTTAGTCAGTTAACCTACAATCTACACTGGTTTTTTGCGTGAACTACTTTCAACTGTGCAAGGAAACACGTAAAGTAATGATCTTTCGAGACATGTGGAAATTATAGGATACCAGTGACTGGCTTCTATGCTTATTACCTCATGTCATCATCTTCCTCTTCATCTCCATCAAAACAATAAAGATAGTGAACAGAATCTGTCTATATAATAGTTGAATGTGTTGATGAAATGTCGTTTGCTTTTTTATTGATACTCGTAATCTCCTGCTGTTAAACTGGATGGAATTGATCCCACCTCTCTTGCTATATGGATGCGTCGATACTACTTTAGGATTCACTACCTCATAATGTTTATTCGGTGGTTAGCAGTGAAATCCAGGAGGTATCCGCACCCCAGTAGCCCAGTAGATAACACTTTAGTGTTTCAGGTGATGGCTACTGGGTTTCTAGTCTCAGCAGGAACACCGTCAATTACCGAGATGTAATAAATCTGGCTAATGACTTCGATATAGAACGAAGCACACATGTTAGATTCCATTTTATTTTGCTTACATTAAGCGTTATGCTTCTCTTCAATACTGGAAGCCGGTAGGTGTTCCGAAAATTTGCTCGAACCAAGACAACAACATCTCAGTACGACAGGCTAGTATACAGTCTTACAAAGTAGGTCTTGGACTTGAAAAAAGACAAGTTAAGCACTTTCTTTCAAGCCAGCAGATATATAATGGTGAAGTTCACTGACACTTTTTTTCATACCTTTTAAACATGACTGCATTTTTATCGGGACCCATTGTGACCGACTTTAATAATATAATGATATTCAGCATCATTTTATCTACTTCAATTCACTTTTTTTCTTTGGAGACACGCCTACTTGGTGAAGGATAGTAGCAGAGTCCAGGATGCAAGTTTCTTCCCACCCGGTACTCGTCAATTGGATATACCTGCACCGCAGTGAGCTACGGTGTTCCCTCTTCGACTAGAACCTCATTCCCGTAGGTTCAAATGCCAAAGACTTATCCACTAGGCCACCAAGGCATGAAAACTACCTGTTTTACAAAGGGCATAAGTTGTGATTATTATTTGCGTATGCTTGTAATTCCCTGAAAGGCAAGTACACCTAGCTGACGAACCCGGAATTGGACGAAACGCGCATCCTGGATTCCACTAGTAGCTACCGTCAGGTAAACTACAACACGGAACATTCAGGCAATACCTAGGCATTCATAAAGGAGCCAGTATACTATCAGAGATTGAACAATGTGATCCAGAATAACACCGGGAAATTTCAAGCATCAATAAGTAATAATTTGAAGACACTGTCCAGTATGGTTAATCAGATTTTCGATTTTTTGTAGTTCCCATAAACAGCTAAATTATAAATTAATTAGTTGTAAATTAGTTAGGACAAATTTCATATTCTCTGTTTTATTTCACAGTAATCTCAATTTCTGCATGCAGGTTAGTTTTGGCAGTGAAAATTAGAGTTGCGAAAGCATTTAACCTTAACAGTTTGGACGTAAGATGAAGAATGATTGGATGTCTCATAAATATGTGAATATGAATACGTGTGTGTTGAAGAAAGATGTAGTGAACAATTTCTTAGATCCTATGGTTATTTCTTGGTCAGTTAAAAAAGAGGACTGATTGAAAAACACGATAGCCCAGTGTTAAATTAACTGTTTAACAGAAAAATAAATAAATAAATAATTCTATTTTATGAAGATATGTCCTCAGGAAAATAAACATCGTGGAAATTTCTTACAGAAGTATGAGCGTCAAGTTTTCTACAAGTCTACACTAAGTAAACTTCAAGTGAAACGTTACTAATTTGACTACAATAAAATATTATCATCGACTTTAAGGCCCACTCAGTAACATTTTTCATGAGGAGAAACTGTTTTCACTTAGGGATACAAAATAAAAGCACATAAATTTTCATCTAATGCACCTCAAACTTTATCTACCAGTTTAAATATACTTACCGAAGTAGATACATTAGGAGAAACAAATGACGAATCGCCACTCATATAATGAACCACAGCTCAGGATGACCAAATATCTTCAACAGCTATATAAGTCATCGTTCTCTTGATACATTGACGACACTGAAAAAAAACAGCCCTTCTAAACAACCACTATAGACGATAACTTTTAATCTATATTTTTCAGAAACTATTTCATGAAGGAGGACAACGTCTAAGGTCTGTAATTAAAAAGACTGATTAGTTAGCCTACAGCTAGCTTACTAATGAACTGCTAATATTTTACCTTTCCCTGCCCCTTTTAGTTTTCTGTCCTAATAGTTATTGTTACATGTACACTTCAACTCATGTTCACATTATTACTGTAATACTGATTATCATCTTCTGTCTAACTCATGAGATTGAATTATCACAGTGACTTCCAGTATGACGCCTCTACTTTTAACCTTTTAATTCTAATTCTATGCTTAAAGCTGTTCTGTTACACTTGAAATGACTTCAATTCTAATGTATATAAATCTTAATGTTGCCCTTGTATTATTCCATAGTTGACTGGACCGAATTGACCGGTCTTTATTGGCATATGGACTCCTGTGCGGATGCCGCGATACTGCCTGTGTCTCAGTTATACAATAATGATGGATGGTGGCTAGCAGTGGGATCCAGCACGCATGTTTTTTTCCTATTTGGGACTCGTTATTAATATGTAGCTAAAACATAGGCAGTGTCGAGGCATCTGCGCTGGAGTCCATATGCCAATAGAAACCGATCGATTCGGTCCAATCAACGACGAGATAATACAAGTGACTACACTGAAATTAAACCCTCAGTACAAAAAGTGGCTGTCGTGACTCACTGGCCTAGTGGATAGCACTCTCGCGTTTGAAGCAATTGGTCCCGGGTTGCAGTCTCAGTGGAAACAACATCACTCACTGGGAGGCAGATATAACCAGCTGACTAGCCACAAATAGCACGGAACTTGCGTCCTGAAATCCGCTGCTAGTCACTGCGCATCAGTCATACGTCAGTCTTTGTTCGTTTTGATTATTTTCCTTAATTAGTCTGTACGTAGTTAATCCGGGATTCAGAATTACGGCTAGAACAGGCTGGTTAGCTGGCTTCAAGAAGAAAAATCGCGTACGGAGCAAATTGCAACGCTACGCAACATCAATGAACAGAGCATAGAATGACAGTCAACTCAACTCTACCTCAAATTCATCGACTTTCAAAAGGCCTTCCACAGCATCCACCGAAAAGTAATTTGCCAGCCAGCTGATTCAACACTAAGGTTTTAGCACCACAATCTTTATCAACCTCATTCAACAGCTATGTGAAGACGCCACATGCCGAGGGATCCACAGTGGTAAGCTCAGTGACTCCTTTGAAGTGAAGACAGGAGTAAGATAAGGCTGCTGCTGCGGCTACTAACACCCATGATCTTCCTGATTCTGGTCAACTGGACCGGATCATGCAGCAAACCGTGAGGACTGAGAAGATAAGCATACGCCGACTGTACCAATGAAAAGACCCCAGAAGAAGGTTTGGATTTCGTCGATGATGATTTATGTCTAATGTCGCACAAACTCAAAGATCTACAGCCGAAAACTAACATGTTGACAGAATGGGTGAGGCAGCGAAAACATGAATTCAAGTGAATGTAGAGAAGACTGTGGTGATGAAGATACCCAAACAACACAACCAACAACGAGCTTCAATCACCACGAACGGGAGAAACTTTAGGGAAGTAGTCTCTTTCACCTATCTAGGCAGCACTATTTCAACCACAGATGGCACACACGACGATGTCAAAACCATGATTGGAAAAGGAAGACAGGCTTTCACTAGTCTGAATTCAGTGTGGAAATCATCTGCAGTGACGCGCACTCAGCACAAAGCATGAATAACATCCGGATGCTCAATACCTACATCAAGTCAGTGCTTCTCTATGATGGTTGAGAGACCTGCCACGTCACGAAAATCATTTCCAACAAACAACTGAAGACATTAATCAACAACTGCCACCTACACTCACTCCATACTGACACTGAAGATCAGATGGATTGTCAGAATAACAAGAATGAGCAACAGGGAACTCTGGCTGGCTGGCTGGCTGGCTGGCTGGCTGGCTGGCTGGCTGGCTGGCTGGCTGGCTGGCTGGCTGGCTGGCTGGCTGGCTGGCTGGCTGGCTGGCTGGCTGGCTGGCTGGCTGGCTGGCTGGCTGGCTGGCTGACTGGCTGACAACAAACAAGCCAACAAACCATCGCCCAAAGGATATGCAGAAGAATGTAGAGATGGATTGGATAGGGCATACACTGAGAAGACCATTTGTGGACATCAGGCGCCAGTCCGGGTCCTCGAGTGGAATCCAGATGGGAAACGACTAGTTAGGCGTCTGAGTGGAGAGTGACATAGAGGAGATCATATGAGGAAGAAACGAAAGGTTGTGGGTAGTGTTGGAGCTAGGTTGAAAAGTCTGCAGAGAAGAGAGTGTAATGGAGGCGTGCTACTGAATCCCTTTGCTCCACTCGGAACGCAAGGGAAAAATAATATAATAATAGTTAGTTCGGATTTAAAACTACAATGTATCATAATAATTTTGTTTCTCTTGTCCTTTTCAAGTGCATCAGTCATGATCAACTGCTTACATGTTAAGAGGAGGATTACGTGTTCATTGACGAATGGAACAGTCAATGGCATATAAAAGCATAAGAACGCATTTTCTAATAATTGGTCAACTACTGTTAACGCCGACTAAAGGCAGCTGGTTTCCACCTCATATCTTTCTTAAACTTGTATCGAAAACTAACATAGAGACACAGAAGTACCTTATGAAGTCCTGTGAACGAATTCTATCTTGAGGATTTCGTTCTCAAACTATTCGGTCACAATTTTATATAACTTTTATTCATAAACACGTCCAATATCTCTGACCATGACATTAAATTCTGAAGCATAATCCGGTTATAATCGTTTAAGGAAGATGGAAATTGTTAAGACGAACCAAAAAATGTTTAAAGAAGTCTAAGCTTCGATAATTAGTTGCCCTAACATCGAAAAATAATTAAAGTTTTGAAGATTATCAAGAAGGGCACGAAAATATGGAGGACCAAACAAAACTTATGATCATGAAGGGAAAGTAGTTAAACAAGTTCATTCATTAACCGGCAACCCAGGTTTTCTGCCGGGTTAACTAGAACCTTAGCCATAAAAAAGAAGATAAATATGTAATGATCCATGGGAAGTCAAATGTAAGAGTGACAGTATGATATTTGTTCGGTATTCTCCCAGCTTGGAGGTTTCTTCTTAGACATTTTCCCAATATTTACTTCATATAGAAGAGTGACAGTATCACAACTGTCCACTTCACAGAAGTAACTAATATATCTGATCTGATTTTTGATCTGAACCCTTACTTTAACAAACTTAGAATAAAGATTAAGTTCATTTACTAAACACTACTGATTTATTTTCATTAACAATTATTTGAGGAAACCAATAGTTGTACAGTTGACAAAACAGTATTGGTTAGTTTTTTATCACTTGACAAGTAGCTTATTCATCCTATACAAGATAAGAAAAAGGAAGCAAAGCCATTGTCAAAAATAATTAACCTATAAATTTATTTATTTTAGCTAAATAATGATAAAGGTCTTTTTCAGATTTCTGTCGATACTCTCATTGTTATTCACCTTTCTAAATAATCTATAAAATATATTTGTCTATATTGACTTCCTGTAGATAAAAATTTAGCTATAATTTTTGTAGGAATAATTTAAAAACTGAATAAGTTAACAAAATTAACAAAGTAGATAAAATAACCTAGTGGATAACTGTTTGGCGTTTAAAGTAGTAGGTACTTGGTTCGAGTCTCAATGAGAACACTATAATATCGGTGCCAGCAAGTTTGGAAACCTGGCCTGAAACGGTTGGGCGAATTGTTTCATCACCGTCGTGACTGGGATCGAAGCTTGTAATTATTCCCTGTGAACAACAAATTTCTGGCAAGTATAAGTCATAAGCTTGTGCTGATTACATCTCTACCTTTTTTTACACACAGCCCATCACTACTACTGACTGAATGGTTTAATGAAGTTGTTGGGCTGGTGTCGTTAAAGTGACTTGCCACTCAACTGATACTGAGAAGATGCCTTAATCTGGCTATTTAGGGAAATTAAAAGTTGTTCCACAGGTGAACCTGCGGAAGGATCATTACCAGATATCCCTTTATACATAAAAACCAAGCCAAGATAGCCGGCTTGTTTACCTATGTGAAATGTGTGGGTTGCAGGTTCATTCTTATAACGATGGCATTTAAGTACGGTATACGGAAACACGCCGGTAAAATCCTTATATCAAAAAGGAAACCCAACGAAACACGCGTCTTGAATCCTACTTCTAGCCACCACCAAATAAACTATGACACTAAACTTCGCTTATAACTCTTGTATAAGTGTTAACCTAGGCATACTGATGTAATGGATAAAGCTGTGGGATCTAGTTAAAGTATGGTCCTACCGATATGATCAACACTCGACCATTTGAAAGAACCAAGAAGACTCTGCAATATCTTTCACTGTTTAGAATAAATTACACTTGCTTAACTTTACAGTATCTTGGCGACAGAATACGTAATGGGTCAAAAAAGTGAAAAAGTTTTATTAGTAGCAAAATAAAAACAGGGGGGGTAAAAACACTTTATAGCATTCAATATTAAGCCCATAATGATGGGTTTTGCAAAGTGTATTAAAGAATAAGAATATGATGAAGTCTGAACATATTTCAACAAGGACTGATACAATATTATGAACTGACTAATCTGAAATTTCTTACAGCTTAATTCTACAATAAGCCACACAATACACTGTAGTAGGCAGTGGTTCGGTATGTGAAGAATATTTCTTGTTGGAAACAGCAGTACATTTAGGTGTCATTGAATTACTTACAGCATAGTACTCACCGCCCTATGAAGAAATCCTGAGTAATTCAGAGCATGATTTAATAGTTATATAAGTTTGCTTAGAAAAACCAAGTATTTTAACTCAGATGGGAATCAACTTCTTCATTCACTTTGACTTTAAAAACTTTATTCGTACTCTGCATGAATCTGTTACAACATTAAAGAGTGGCAGTTTTCTAGAAAAGTATTAGTATACATATTTAGTCCCCTCCTATACCCTTTAAGTACATAGAATACCTAGTTGGTAACGAAATACTGCCAATATTTCAGAGTTCTAAAGCGCAGAAGGAGTGAATCATAACATCCATTAGTTAGCAACTAATTTACAAACAGGTTACGAATTAAAATACGGTTTTGTGGGTCTTTTGATTTCTGCGGCAGGGAATCAATTGATTGGAACATAGTTTCCAAAGTAGACTAATGCCATTTTGAGAATTAATGAAAACCAGAAAACACTGGACATCTACCCTTTTTTTCTAATCTAAAGTGAAGACTTCAACATTTAACCAACGGTTTACAGGCCACTGTTATTAGTAAGCGCTGATAAAAGAGTCCTATCAAGATCGTAGGATGATAGTCATGCTATGTAGGGAACAGGCTGAATTTCAATCCATTGACTCAACGACAAATAGTCAGCTGGAGAAGTGAAAGCCATGAAGTAGGTCATATACAGTATTGTATTCATGCACAGCTAAGAGATTATAATCTAAGTTGGAAGAGGTGTTTGACGCCTCCTAGTTTGCAACGATTCTCTTGGCATAATAAGTGTGAAGTGGAACATTTCTTCAAACAAATCAAGATATACTGTTGTCTTCAGTTTAAGAGTATGTAATCTCACTACTATTCAGTATACTAATAAAATCCTCTGTTATAGTGTATCGGCAAATGTCAATATACTTATCTAAGAATAACTGACTAATCGGTTACAATAACAGCCGACTTCAACATGGTAAGGTCAATAAAGACAAACTTTTCTGAAATCTCTTAGGATTTTGAAGATGAAACACATTTTCCTAAAGAATATTGAACTATGACCACATATTTTACTAGCCAATAATAAATACTGATAAAGGTATGGTTAAAATAAACGGCTGTTATTCCATGTTATTCTTCATCAAAACAACACTTACTTACTATTAGATCACTTTGTTCGTTCGGTTGGTTACCTCGATTAGGTCATTTAATCTATATCAACAGGTTTTGTTATACAGGTGAATATTCCAAACATTCATTTCATGTCACACGTCCCAAACATAAAATAGCCTTACAATGTGTCTCACTGGTATTAGTTATAAGATGAATTATTTGAGTAATCAGTTAAAACATCTCTTGACCCTTAATGAGCTAACATTACTGCTTTATAGGCTAAAAATAAGAAGTCCTTATCTGTTAACTTCTCTGTTAGTTTCCATTCAGGTGTCTTACATAGGCAATATATGTAATGGATTATTTTAAGTAGTAATCACAATTACCTTCATAGGGTTTTTTAGTGTTGCGATATACACATTGTGTAACTTGTATTTTTAGGGCTGGATGAGCCGAATAATGTTGTAACTACGACTGGACTAGGTTTTTGTCTTTAAAGCAATGTGTTATTCAGAACCACCGTAGTCAGAATGTATTTGAAAATCATATGACTTCTAAATAAATAAAGAATAATTAATAGAAGGCTAAATCTCAACTTAAGTCAAAGAGCGACCCAATCATTTCAGTTATCTAGCTGAATTGACTTGTTAGAACCCATGTATTGGTATAAGGTCTGGCTACGCAACTCAAATAACAAAGAAAGCTTGTTAACACAACGTAATTAGTTCATCTTAACTTTCTAGAGTAAAATAAGATTTAAGATTTCAAGCTTAAATGTTCCCAGCCAGTAGACAATGTCAACATAGAACCTAACACTTAAACGTATCAGTTTATGTTGCTGCCCTTTGCAAAAGACAAATATTTTGTGGTTGGAACTTTTAGTTCAGAATAATTACCAAATCTAACTGTTACAGTGTTCACTTTTTCGAAGTAAAAAAACACGCACTTTCACAATGATATGCGATGTAAACTTGTGTCACATAAAATGTTGAAAACATCATTTGGTGTAACTATGACTCTCTTCAGGTACCAAAATCCCTCGCCATAGTTACCTACCAGGGCATCAACGTTAAGAAGCTCTACACGGCACAGGTGTGTGGTTTGGTTTTTCGAGCTGTTGGTTCAGAAAGCTGGAGATGACATATCCACCAGTGAACATTGGTCGTACCTAGTTGCGCAACGACGGTGAGCTTCCTCGTAGCCCCTGTCAGATGCTGATTAGTACACCGTCATAGTTAGCCCTAACATTGGTCGACGAGATCAATGTATCCTGATCAGTGAGATGGATCACGGGAAGACCGACGGGTTGACTAGCCATCAGGATTCTCGCCAGTCAGCTAACAGCAGTATGCTGATAAAAGTTAAGGGAATCCAGCTTCCTAATTCTGGTAGTCAGTTATTGAAGCAGTCCTAAGACAAGTGTTGTAGTTAAAGTGTAAAGGTGGGGCGGTATTCGGTACTGAACGAGAAGTAGCTTTCTCCCTAGCCAAAGCCTATTTCTCAGGTAACCTGCAAGGAGCCTTTGTTTCTTCTGGAGAAGTGTGCTTCTACGCTTTCTGCAAGATAGTGGATAATCAGTAAGATGTATCACTTATATTAATGAGACGTATCACGGGTCTACCCACAGGGAGACGAATACGGGCAACAAGCCTATTATCAGACGAATGTGGATACGTTGAAGCGTGACAGTTCGGAGGGAGGGATTCACTGATCACTTCTGACAGAACGTTGAATGGTGCTCTGGAAGCAGTTTTCGTTTTCATGCAGTACTGTTGTTAAAAGGTGTTTCCGGCTCAGTGACTGGACCGATCCGCCGGTTAAGAGACCGTAACGTCCAAAAAGGAGGCGTCAGACCTGAAACTGGGAGTTGGGCCAAAAATTAGAGCAAAATTTGATCTTGAACTATGACATTTGCTGCTGGTTTCCGTTAGAAACTAAGATTTCGTACCTCATTAGTCCATTCAAAGGAGCTTTTTGCCACAAAGTTAATACTTACTGCATGCTTAAACTGCATCGGTGATTATCCTTAACTCAAGTATGGTATAATCGAAGAAGTTCTAGTTTCATCGTAAATTCAAATATGTTGCATGTATAAACAATGGGATGTTAGTTTTGAGATATCTTCTACTAAGACTAAAACGTGGCTTCAAAGTTTAGGCCTCCATAAACACAGTAATTAAGTTAGCATTAACTAAGTCAGCGTGCAAATAAATATATGGTAATCTACATTATTCATCAGTGACAGAATAGCACCTTTCGTATAGTGAACTGAATTTTTCCTATATTAAAGGACTACTAATGCTTTCTAGGAGTAATATCCACCAATAAGTATGGTAACTGTCCTCGAATTATCACTTTGACAACTGCTAAACACTTATTATGTTTCTTAAAAATACTACACAACAAGCTACGCTAGTTCTTTGAAGTCTGACAGTTTTATTTGTACGCCTTATCATTCGGTGTATTGCATTCACAAATTGGGTCGTTGCTTCATTATAACATTGTGATTATTTACTGAACTAAAACAAGAAAGATAGAAACGTGCGATCGATTCTTGAGTAACTAGATAGAATAGTCGGAGCAAGTAGCAACAACTTTGGTCAGTGTGTACATTGACTAGCCATATCTTTATACATAAGAACAAAACGCGCTGTTTAATATACCTAGATCATCACTCAAGAACTTGGCGGAGAAATATGTAAATTTTCAAAGATTCGCGTTTTTATTTGTTGCACTTACATAACACAAGGAGCTCTGCAGATCATAAATTCTTAGTTTATATCTACTTGGAGGGATAGATCAATTTCCGATAATTACGTTATTACCAGCTACAACACAGTCATGTATTATATCTCGGTGTCACTTAAATGAACTTCAGTAACCTTCAGAAGTTGCTTATCAATGTTTCCTCACGGGAAGTCGAATATTACTTTGAGTGCTGGAAAGCGCGGTGTTCATCAAGGTGCCTGGCATCTTTATCACTGCAACTGGTGAAGAGGCCCATGGTTTGCTGAAGACTCCTGCACCTCCTGAAAACCGCATCTTTTTGTCATATGAAAACTTTGAAATCTTCTAATGGGCCATATTTGAGACACCTGCTTTGAAACAGTCAAGAGAACTTAGATAAATAGGCTTGTCTGTGTTCTCACCCAATAGATTCAGGAATTTGTTCTTCACTTACTACCACAAGAGTCTAAGTGTAATTTTAGTGACCACTTACAGACTCAGCTACACGATCACCTAACAGCCCGTACTAATATTCCGAAGCCTGAGTCGGAGTTGATCCATATGCCTGTTTGCTTATTTTAAAATGCCAAAAGACTTATGCATCACCTACGAAGATGTCAGTAAGGATAATCCAACTCAATCCTTATCCTGGTCTGATGTAATGCTCTCCAGTGTTCGTAATACAGTTGCCAACCACAAAAAGCCAAAAAGTCATCCACATTCTACGGATTACATATAAAAGATAGCACACACACTTCGTCAACCACCCCAAGTAAAGATGGGATCAGATCATGTCATTCATGTGGAACACTTCACTTTTAAAATACTTGTCGCTTTTTTAATGCTAACTGACACAAATTGGACACATAAAAAACATTTTCAGATGTTTAAATACACAGAATACTCTGACTTTAATCCCTCTTCCGATACACCTACTCAAATGACATCACCATCTTCAAAAGTTCAGAAAAACCATTTGGATTTTGTGAATAGTTTCAATACTTGGTCCGGCAAGTTTCACTCACTTATTATCGACACTGGAAGTATAGAGTCTCATACGTCTAAGAAGGATTTTATGTTACTCTGTGATGATGCACAGTTGAAACCCACCACTAGTCTAGTCACAGGCATAACTGGCCAGAAGTTACCTATCGCTGATACAGTTGATGCTCATTTGAAGACATAATGATCGCTTTGTAAAGTTTTTTTTCCGTATTAGCAAATACAGTTCATCCATATTAAGACAGAAATCCCTTAGAATATTTGAGCTCCATATATCAATTTAAACTAACTGATTCCTTAGAGCCTTTCTGAAAGAACTAGTCATATGTTGTTCAAAGTCTGTATTTGGCAACAACATTCAGCCAGTACAACTTCAAATGAAGGGAAATCCTGTTTGGCTGAAGCGTTGACTGATTCCTTATGGCTTAAGACAAGCAGTTTAGAAGCGGTTTGATAGTTTGCTTAATACCAGTTGAGCCTTCGAAATGGGCTACTTCTATTGTGATACCACTAAAAGCGGATAGAAAGATACCAACAATCTGTCGTGATTATTGTCTAGCACTTGAAAACTGATTACTAGGCCATGGCTGCATTATAGAGGAAACCAAGGATATATTTTGCAAATTATGTGATTCGAAATACTCCAAAACTGATCTAAAGGATGTATGTTTCTAAACTCCTGTCGATCAAGGCTGTAGTGAACTAACCACCATTAGTACTACATTTTAGATGCTTAAGTATAAATTATTACCCTTTGAATCAACAGTGTCATTTGCAATATTTCAAAAGGCTCTAAATCAGATTATAGATGGGTTAGATAGTCGTGTATCATAACAAGATAGTTCATGGTACAAATACCGAACTGCTTAATGAGCGCATTTTGAAACTATCCATGTGTTTCTGTGATAAAAAAGAATACAGCCTATTGAAAATTTCTATCAAGATATTTCGGAAAATTGGCTGATTGAGAGAAGAAATATATTTCTTTTTAATTAGGTCTTTGTCCTAGGCTTTACACCAATATGTTGTCTTACGATTCATACCAAAATACCAGTCAAGTTGGAGGGGTAATTAATGGTGACTATAGGTAAATTCCAATCTAAAATAATTATAGATTTCAAACAAGCCATGAAGGTAATAAGTTTGAGAAACCAAAATGCAAATAATCAGCAGAGTAATTTTACGGAGTAAAAACGATATTAGTTATAATGATTTAGAGCCGATCATTCTTAGACAAAAGGCATGGCAACTGGCAAAGTAAAGAGAGTGTTATTTTCTGGAGTGGTTAGTTAGAAACAATTAACAACTAGTCAAGAAGTATAAAGCAAAAGAATACCGATAGAATAAGAGGAGAAAAGGGTAAAGAGTTAGACTATGTTTTGCTTCATGTTGATAGACACAGTTATGTAACTGGCTATGCAAAACTTTTTTGAATTCAAAGGTCAGGTCCATAAAGGTGGATTACACTGTGAAGTATACGAGTGTATAATCCATGTGGTTAACTTACTGTTAAAGGATAATTTATTTTAATATCTAGTGCCAACTAAGTGTGCAAGTATGGAGCTCTTTACTGTTTCAAAGATGCAGGCCCATTTGAAGAAATATATTGCTTTGCTAAGTGTTCCTTAAAAACTTAGTTTTTAACCAAACCAAACACCACTTTTATGTGGCATCTGTATTGCGCTTAGGATACATCGTAGACTCCACTGGTTATAATGTTGATATGTGTCATTTCACTCTACTGATTCAATCAAATTCAATGACAAGTATCCCATCTTTGATATCATAGGTTGGTACTTTGCAGTTTTACTCTAGATTCATTCCTAAGTGAAACTATTGTTGCTAACTTCAAAGTCGTTTTTATTCAGAAATTTGTCTGACAACAATACCATGGGAACATCTGACAAAATCCTTGAAGTTTCTGAATAGCCAAGCTTAAGATATACCTCATATGGAGTTTCTGTTGCTTTTAACAGTTCTTTCACCGATGTTGAGAGTTTATTAGTTTGTGCGTTATCTGTTGATAGGATATGGGATTTTCTGCATTAGAATATCCTCATTCTGAACACCTGGGAATTGAAAAAAATAAAATCACCGGCACACTGCATATATTGCTGGCCGGAAATTGATGTTAGTACTATGAAAAGGTCAAAGTGTTGTTGCATTTATCTACATGAAACGGTGTATAGAAAGTAATTATGGAATCCATAGCCTGCACCTTGTTCGGCATTGCAGCTCATTCATCCAGATCACTGTCGGCTCTTCTTAAGCTCACAAGTCCTTCAGTTATAACTAACTCTTATTTTAAATGGCCAGAAGTATTACTTACAGATATTTCTAAGGCAAAGTTCACATGCAGAAAGCTGAAGACGACTTTTTGTCATAGGAAAATGCCTTACGTCTTAGACATGAACAATCAAACTCATTTCACTGAGATGAACTTCAGTAATTGATTTAGTGGTATTGTTTATCTCCATTAGTATACGTCTCCCCGTCATGTTCAGTCAAATAGGTCGACAGAGAACCTTGAGTAAACACTGAAGGGTGCTAAAGCATCGGTAGACCCAAGCAATTTAGAAGAACTGAAAAGGTGTGCTGATAATTTTCTACTTCAGTGTCAGGATGTGAGACATACATCTTCTCACGAAAGTTCATTTAAACTCTTCAAATCTCTCATCTTTTGAACACTTTTGATGACCATGATTCGATAAGACTTAAACTACTTTCAAAAACTTGATAAACGGTCGTCAGCGAGAGTTAAACTATAGAAAAGGAGAAATCGGATGGTGATTTTCAACTTGGAAGATCATTTTGTTTACAACAGACACACAAATCAGATGGAAATCAACCAAGTGGGTCATTCGACTGATAACTCTAATGATCCCCTCACTGACCCCAATTTTGTAGACACTTTTGAGGTTCGACTGACACTGCTTGTTTACACAAATAATAGTACTTAAAATTGTTATGCTAATTTGTTGCAAAAAAATAAGACACTTGCAAATAAAACTTAAGCTCATTATGAATATGCAGGAAAAAATTAAACGTCTGGAGGAAATGGTGAATGACTATTTCAGTTATTGTGCGGTATATATTTTCATACACTCTTGATTCCACTTCTCGCATTTGCAACGTGGTTTGTTGTATACAAGGAGATTAACTGATCACAAATTCTTGGTTTCCATTTATTTGATGTGATAGTTCCATTTCTGATAATCCCATTACCCACTACGATATAACCATCTATCACAGTTTTAAACACAGTTGTTTCCTCAATGTCATTTCGAAATAATGACTATCTTCTAGGAATTCATCTACCTAAAAATCAAGGATAATTACTTGTTGGGGTTTCAGGGGAAGGATATATTTACTCAGTAATTGTTTTCCTTTTTCAAACAAATGTTATTGTTACACAAAATGATCGTTACATGGTGAGAATTTCAAACCTTTTTCACTACCATCCCTTAACCTCTTAGAAATCAATTACTGACTTCTTGAAACAGAGTACCAATTTATGCAAAATGAAATGCGATTGATCAAAACTTTATAAACTTCAGTAACTGTTGACAATCTCCATCATTAATGTAAGCGAGAGTATAATAAATAGTTTGAATGAATGATGTTAACTAGCAGCTAGAAATTTCAAATTTCATGTATGTTACATTTTGTTCAGGAACAAATCCTTTTATTTGACTTACCTGAGGTACATAGGGGTGAAATTTAATGGAATGGTATTATCCTCTTGAACGTGAGCATCATCTGAATTATTCGAAGAGCGGTTTTCTAAATCTGATACATGTGGACCAGCAGGTAACTGTATGTCATCAAGATTCTGAGAAGACTCTTTTCTGAGGACACAAATTTCTTTATTGTTTTGTATATTACTGTGCATATTTATTGGTGTGACCGTATTCACACTCCGTTGTTCATACAGATTAATTACTGAAGCAAAACTGTTATGATCAACAGATGATTCAGAGTCACTGTTTTCCATCATTCATCAAATAGCAGCGCGATAAAATATCTCAACATTCATAAATACCGCCAGGAAGGAAGTTTGTCAAGGTGATCTTCAAAATTCACATGATTTTCAAAGATTCTTGTCACAATAGAATAATCTTTCACTTAACTAGTTCCCGCACCTACAATCGGTGAGTTGTACGTTCGCATGTCGATTGGTAAGAAATCGCGTGCTATTTGAAAAAGGGAATGACTTTTAACGTTCAGCTAGATTCTTAGGATTTTTTGTGTTTACACATCAAAGGCTGTTGTATTTTTGCTCTTGTCAGAATATTATTCGATTAAAGCCAAACAGGAACACTTACTGGGTGGATTTCTGTAGTTTCTGCTACGTGGTGGGCCAAAAGTGTCGAGAAAATGCCTGTGGTAGGGCCGGGTGCCACTTCACAGTGGCCTCTGGTATGCAGTGTGTCGAGTGTAAGAGTTGGCTCTACGATGGCTGCACAAGCCTGACACCCTCAGCATATAAGAGGTATAGCAATGCAGGAAGTGTTTGGCTTCGTGCGTCGTGTTCCCTGGATATTCGCACCCTGGTAGAAGGAGCAAAAACGCTTCAAAGTGCGATAACTAAGAAACTGTAGTCAAAAGCCAAAGCCGATAACTGTGGCAGTGATAACGACACAGCATCTGCTGACACGGGGACTGTTGTGCAAAATCTTGGGAACGTCTCACGACAGGCTGTAAGTCGGGTGCGTAGACTACCTACTAGGTTTGCTGACAGCGACTTGTAACGAACTACACCAAGAGAATATCCTCTGGGTTTCGCATCCCCAGAGCTGGTAGGCCCAGTCTGAAAACTGGCTGACCGTAAGGCTAAGTCTATTTCAGATGAAAGGAACAGGAGCAGAGCGATCTCAGTGCCAACGATGGGGCCGCGCAGGCCACAGATCACACCCAGCCCGGCGGCCAAATGAAGGCCGAAATCTAAACGGGATGGGATAGGATGCAAGTCTGCTCTGAGGCTATCAGTGTCAAGGACAATGGACTAGGCTTCAGTGAGCTCTGCATGCCCAACTCAGAGAAACGGCCAGTAATCAGGTTCAAAGGGCATGCCAAGAAGCCGATAACGGTTATCGAACAATCATCAATCCACAGAGCAAACATAAAGTAGAGCACCTTGATAGTCTTGTAATCTTCCAGAGAGTGGGAGAAAGAAGAGACCCAAAGCCGCCTAAACGTTTCGAACATGACCTTGGCAAGGTACAAAGTTTGGTAAGCCAGCTTTCACCCGAAAATGTGCCCGGGGTCACCCTACTCAAGAAACGTAGAGCAGGCAAAAAGGAGACAGTCCCTTCTGAAAACAGATATCGACTACCTAAAGTCGTGCTCAGGTCAACAGATAAGACGGATCAGATTCTGAGGAACTCTCATAAACTCCAATGGTCTGGAGTGTTCGTGTATGAGGACTTGGCTCTAGCGGATCGAATCCAAAAACGAGAAGCGGAATTAAAATCCAGATTAGCAGCTGGAGAGCAAAATCTGAAAGTAGTGGGTCTTCGTGTGGCGAGGTTTCGGCAACAAATGATGCCGAAGCCTCTTTGGGCAGGGTAGAAACTCCTTTAAGCAGTTTCACTGTCTTGTACACAAATGCGCGTAGTCTTTTAAACAAGTGAACTGAGCCTAGCAATGTGATAGGCAACGAAAGTCCCTACATCATTGCTGTCTCAGAAACTTGGCTGTCTCTTGGGATCAGTGCCTGTGAAACACACTCACAAGGATTCGCCCCTCATAGAAGTGACAGGTTGGCACGCAAGGGTGGTGGCGTCATCCTTTACGTTAAGAATTCCTTAACTGTAAATCCATAGAAAAAGTTTCACATGAAAGCGGGACATGTGAAATGCTGCGCTGCCAGCTAAAATGCTAGGGGGGAAATATTGACGTAATCGTAATACGTCGAAGCCCTAAATGTGAGGTAGTAGACTTCTTTCTGAATAAACCGACCCTCTGGGCAGATAAATGCCAATGTCTAGTCGTAGGAGACTTCAGCGCACCATCAGTTTATTGAGATAGACCAGTAACAGAAGCATCAAGTAATTCGTTTGGCCACAGGTTAGTGTAAACATCAGCTATTTAACCCTCATACAGCATATTAGGACACCAACCAGATATGATCATCAGCACGCACCATCAGTTCTAGACCTAGTATTCTCACATAAGGATAATGTGTGCCTCATCCGGCGCCTATCACCCCTTGGTAAAAGTGGTCACGCTGTGATCATCATCAGGTTCACAGCAGATATCTTGCACCAGATCGATTCCCCAGCTAGACCTAACATATGGAGAGTGAACATGGAAGGTAATAACCCGACAGCCTCTTCGGAGGACTGGACAGTCACTCCAGAAGCCTCAGATGGAGGTGTGTAATGATCGTACCAACAGCTATACGCACGAGCGACCCAAACGCTCATCCCGTAAACTGTTCCTAGATGGCGGAAACGCTGTCCTCCATGGATAAACTACGGAAAAAGTGTTAGAGTCTTGCCACCCACCTTAGTACACCCGAAGTGGTGAAGTATTACGAACAAACCCGCAAAAAATGTATCGCTTCTATCCGCTGGTCTCCAATTTGCTTTGAAACACGTCTTGCCCAGGCCAAATTGCAGCATCCAACGGGGTCATTTTCTTATATGAACTATCGAAATAAGGCGTACTGGGGTATGCCCGCCCTAACAGATGATACAGAAAAATACTGTTTGACTGAGGGCAATACAGAAAAAGCTGAAGCCATGGCTAAATATTTCGCTGAAATCTTCTCATAGGAATCTTTTGTGGACACTTATTCAGCAGTGGAAGCGTTGACATCCAACAGAATAAGCTCTGTGGGTATCGGTCGTGGTGATGTATTTCGGATATTAAGTAATCTCGGCGTGGAAAAATCAGCGGGACCGAATGAGCCGCACCCAAGGCTGCTCAGAAAGCTTGCACTCTATGTAGCCGGCCCACTGACTATTATATTCAGACTGTCTCTCGGTGTAGGCACACTCCCCTATGACTGGTGGGACTGCATAGTTGCACCTATCCATAAGGCAGGTTCTGGGCAGCTCCCATCAAATTACAGACTGGTAAGTTTGACTAGTATTATGGTGAAAGTCCTAGTAGGAGCTATCAAGAAAGCCATCACAGCCCATTTAGACAGAAATACTCTATTATCTCCTTTGCAGCATGGCTTTTGTAGAAATTTCTCCTGCCTGACGAACCTCCCTACAGTTAGAAGAAGTCAGGTTAAGTTTAAAGATGGTAGAATACCTGTAGATGTCATTTTCATAGACTTCAGTGCGGCGTTCGGCAAGGTACTTCGTTCCAGGTTGCTCGGGAAACTGGAAAGTCCTGGAAGCATCGTCAGTCTACTTGCGTGGGTGGTAGGAGGCAAAGAGTAAGGATAAATTCGCACCTCTCAACTTGGAAACCGGCAGAGAGTGCGGTGCTGCAAGGCACAGTCCTGGATCCACTGCTGATACTCCCATACGTAAACCAGCCACTAAATATCACGAAATCTTCTACGGTTCTATACGCCGGTGATTTTAAAATCTAGCGCGAAATAGGGAACGATAAGGATATATGTGCGCTTCAGGCAGATCTGAACAGCTTGTTTGCCCGGTCAGGGAGGTGGCTGGGCCCTGTCACTGCAGGTGAATGTGTGAGAGTCCACTTATGGCACACACACGGCAGCACCTACGATACTGATGAGATTCCTCTACCGTCATTACGGACCCACAATGACCTAGGAGTCATAGTCAGTTATGACGCGGAAGCCATGGCACACTGCCGATTGATGGTAACTTGGAATCTTAGGACACTTTGGGCATTACGTAGGATGCAGAAAAATATGTGGTGACATGTTCACCACACCATTCACCCCCTTAGGTCTGAGTTAGAAGCCAGGCGGCAAATCCTCGTCTGAAAGGTGACGCAGACCTTCTAGAAGGCGCTCAGAGGGCAGCCATTTGTGGGATCACTGCGATGGCTGGCCTCCTTTTTGAATCTCTTGATCCTATCGTATAGCAGACAGAGGTTAGACCTATGCCCTGCGGGGATTCTGAGAAACGGCTTCGGATCTGATCTATCTTCTCTCTTCCTTCCCACTCAATTGGGACACCTCAGCGGACAAGGTAGGAGAATACAAAGCAACTAAGGAACACAGTCATTATAGAGTGCTGATTGTCGCACCGAGCAATCAACTCCTGAAATCGACCTCCAGAACATCATCATCATCATCAATTGGCTCGTTTAAGAGGGGCCTGGATGGGCACAGAAATCTGTTTGAAAGGGATTGATACAGGCCCTCAGCCTCATATCCTCCAACAACAATTCTGAATCTTGACTTGCTTTTTACAGCATTACTGTCAATACCACGGGATTGATGTGATTGAAGCAGCTCATACCAGCCTTCTCTACCCCTGAAACTAAAGATAATAGTCGAGTATTCATAGGGGTTTAGCCTCATACCATTCAAAAAAATCACTTGCCACTTTCAGACAAGAAACCAACTATGTCAGTGCTATCTAGGTTGCATAACGAGCATGGAAGCCAACAGAGCATCAGCATACCTATTAAAATCTGCCTCAGCAGAATGAGGTAAGTTATGAGAAAAACAAGACGGAAAGGCACTGCACTCCGAGGCACACCGGCTTTGACAAGCAAAGAAGTGGAGCTCTTTCCTTCATAAATGGTATGCCTCTTTCTCCCAGAGAACTAAATGTGCGGCCATTTTGTATCCAGTGCCTCAGTATGGGCGGTATTTGGCTTGTTTACTAAGGGTGGTCTTAGAGCAGAGTAAAAGGTGGATGTATAACTTAAGGAGACACAGTGAACATACTCGGCACCTCTGTCTAGACTGGAAAGCAGTGTATTTTCTGTGTCCGCAAGTAAGTTTTTTGAACATCAAAACGCCTTCAACGAAGATTTAAGCACAAGTAGAAGTAATTTCCCCAATGTCTTCATAAAAGGGGAAGTGACAGCTATGGTTCCGAACTAAACGCCGGATCCAGAAAATGATTCAGCCATAGGCGCAGCCTCAGCCTCCCTCCGAGAGGCGGGCATTGTATTTCCGGGAAATGATGCACTGAAGACATTTGTGTGAGGATGACCTAATGTGCATGAAAGTTTTCAAAATGTAACACTTGGAATACCATCAAAACCTAGGCCTTGATAGTGATTCCAGGATTTTGAACATTTAGAGACGCCACTTGTAATGAAACTAGGAAAGCGACTATTCAGTTGACCGCAGATACTGGAAAGGACAGAAATCAGCTTTCCAACAGGTAAATGACTGACCTACCGTAGGGCGCCTGAACAGGCTAGTTCTGTCAATGTTTCCTCCGGCGAACTCCTTAAATAATTTCCACACATTGAAAGAGTTCTTTCACTAAAGAAACCTTTTGGCTACATATCATAAACAGCCGTTGTATTTCAGACCCTTAGATACTTGTCTTATAACGCTGGGTTGATATCTCACCTCATACAGACTTCACTTTTCTCTCCGCAGCCTCTTAAGGCAAGGAGAGGAAAGCCTACCGAATATCATGAGGATTATTTTAACAGCGCAGCATATGTTGAGACGGAACCTGAAATATCTCACGATATTGGCAATACTACCATCTAGAACTTCACTGAGAAATACGTCCTAGTCCATTTCCTCCTACATGCCTCTCGAATGTTGTTGTCCTGAGAATAGGATCCGCGCTGAACTTTCGCACAAAGTCAGCCAAATACCTTCTTTTATTAGCTGCCATACACTTTTGGGAAAACACGTCCAATACAGTGGTCAGAATTCAGCAGTGGAGCTCGCCCATAAGCTTTATATATCCCACGGTCACTTAAAAACACTAAATCTGGTGTGTTATCGAGATGATTAGAAATGTTGGACAGATTCCGCCACCAGGGGACAACGGAAATCGCAGTCACATGAATTGAAATCCCCATAGACTGTCTATGTAGTCACCCAAAATCGGGGCAGAGAAACCAATGAATCAGAAGAACAGTAGCCAGGTGTGACATGTATGTTTGCTGTGTATATGTGATTTTATTTACTCAAATGGATGGAATGAAATTTTATGGAGGCGAAGTCAATTCAGTCGCTGAAAGAGCCAACGCATACACTGGTGGAGATGGACAAATTCGTATCAATGAATTTTGCCACAACCCCACCACATTTCTTCTTGGAAGTACATCGGCCCTATCAGAATAACTTGAGGCTGTTTAGACGTGCCAAATCATCATCATATATGTTATAGGGACATGTCCCTTACAGTGTTATTACGCCTGTATGACGGTGTTTATGGAGCAAAGTTATTGTCGGTAATCAAGTTTAAGCGAATGACTGTGGCTCCCGTGAGTTTATAAAAGACCCACCGCAGCATGATATCACCTGCTGATCCGCCAGCTGTGAAGAGCTGTTACCCTCAACACCGGAAATCATGACAGTTTGAAGGTGAGGTGGCATCACTCCCTGAAAACTGTAAGCATTAGTTCTTGCGGATTTTCCTGCAGTTGGCTTGGAAGTCCTGAGCAAATGTCATCGGGTTCTTGTGAATAAAGGTGATTGGTTGCCATTTGCAAGCGATGATCCTAGTCTAGTCTCTGAGGTCAAGTTCTCCACCTCATCTTTGGGCAGGGCGGCAGTTATGTTGAATATTCTGGGAAGTAGTTTCCTATCAGTGTAAACCAGGAACATAGCCACTTTGCCCAACTTGTTTCCGGTACATACAGTAGAAGCAGTAATCGCTACATCCTGCCAGCCTTAACTTTTCTTTTTTCTGTTTTAAAACCAAAGAGAGGTCACATTTACTGCACCCGTTTAAAGGGCGCATTTCGAAGCCAGGTTTCTGGGGAACAATGCATATTATTGATGCTTTGGGGTGAAGATATCTCCTTTGCGCTAGGGTCTCAAGTGCCTCATGCCACAAGGGTGATGGCTTGTAGGCTGTGCAGATACTTACCCATTCTAACCAGTCAGACTAGTCCCTGACATTCAATATGGTTACCCAGTTCTCATAAGAATGGGCGTTCACGCGAATAAATTTGAAACTCTTTACCTAGACTAACTGCTCAGACTATCTACAACAGAGCTCAGAGTTCTCGCACACTTTCAACATTAAACTGAAAAAACGTGACAACATAATGCCTGGTTGGTTTTACCTATCGCTGACAACGTTGCAGAACCGGTCTATGTGCTTGAATATCTTTCAGTTTAAGACCCCGGATTCGTTTACCTAATCTGATCTTAAAATATATAGTTGTGACAATTTGCGCAATAAAACAGTTCACTCGATGTATCATTGTTATTTTTATATTCTGTTTCTAGCGGAACGTAAGGCTTCGGTAGCACGCCTCCATTCCACTCTCTTCTCTGCAGTCTTTTCAACCTGGCCCCACCACTGCCTATACGTCTTCACCTCTTCCTCACATGATCTCCTCCATGTCGCCCTCGCCTCAGACGCCCAACTAGTCGTTTCTCATTTGGATTTCACTCGACGGCCCGGCCTGGCGCGTGGTTGAGTACCTTCATCCCCTCTACCTTCTGTACGTCCACTTGAAGCGGTGTCTTCTCTGCCTCTTCTGTCAGCTTGTCAATTTTTGCCTGTGGACCTCCGAGTTTGTGTCACAAGACATTGGACACAAATCATCATCGGCGAAATCCAGATCTTCTAGACGCTTTTCATCGGTCCAGTGTATGCCCCTCTTCTCGCTCCTCACGCTTTGCTGCTTGATCCAGTCGACCACAATCAGGAAGATCACAGGTGATAGTAGACAGCCCTGTCTTACTCCTGTCTCCACTTCAAAGGCGTCACTGTGTTTTCCATTTCGAATAGCTTGGCATGTAGCCCCGTCAGATGGCATATAGCTGTCGAATGGGTTTGTTTAAGGTTTATGGCGCCCAAACCGCAGCGTTGAAGCGGCTGACTGGCAAACCACTTCTCGGCCGACTCTATCGAAAGTCTTTTTAAAACCGATGAAGTTCAGGTAGAGATTCGGCCGTTATTTTATGCCCTGTTCTATGACGATGCGTAGCGTAGCAGTGCAATTTGATCCGCACGTGATATTTTCTTCCTGGAGCCAGCCAGCCTCTTCACATCATAGCGTCTTTCTTTCTCTCCAGGATGATGCGGTATAATATTTTGCTTGGGGAGGACAAGGACGGCAGCCTGATCCTACGCCAGTTCTTGCAAAGACTTAGACCTCCCTTCTTTGTACGTTTGACGGGGCAACCCTTCTTCCAATCTGCAGGTACCTTTCCTTCCTTCCTTGCAAACCCTCTGAAGTAGTGGTGTGAGCATGTCCTCTTTTGTCTCTGCGTCTGTCTTCAGCGCTTCTGGCGGACTTCTGTCTGCTGCTGCTTTCCCGGATTTCGGCAACTTTGTGGCATTCAGGACTACTTCTTTTGTCGGTGGGCTTGTGTCCACTGGTGATTCTGTGGTTAGGCTGCTGGTGGTATTTCTGGACGAGCTGCAGGTAGTGTTCGACTGAAGAGTTTTCTGAAGTGATCAGCCCATCGTTTCGTTTATTCCTCCTCTTTGGTAACTGGCTTTCCACCACTATCTTTCATTGGCTTAGTCTGCGTTGATCTCCTCCCAGATAGTAACCTGGTTATTTGATGTAGTGTTGTCAGGTCTCTGTCCCTTCCATCTGCTGCCTGTTCTGCTTCACCTCCCAATGTGTCGTGGAGGTGTGTTTTGTCTTTGCGCGAACTCTTCTTCACTTCTTTGTCCAGTGTTTTATACATTGTGCCCAGTTCTTTTTGTTGCGTATCCCTGCACTGGTTCATCTTCTGCCCCACCACCTTCCTCTCCCTGCCCTATTGGCCTCCATGTATCCGTGGAGATCCGTTCCTCGTCCTATTTCCTCTTCCTTCCTAATACGGTTACGCAGGTTTCTTTCCACATCCCTTTCAAAGAGTTCAGGTGTTCTCCCACGCCCGATCCTTCAGAAATGTTGCTCAATGTCCCGCATTTCGTCCTGATGACTGACTGACGAAAAGATATCCTTAGTATTTTCATCCTTCATTTTCTGTTCTGGGTGTTGAATTGAACTATAGTCTATCGCCAAGTTCTGTGGAGGCTTCCAACTTGGTTCGGAAGGTTCTTCGCACTAGGTAGTGGTCTGAACCTACATCTGCTCCTCTTCTTGATCTTGTGACGAGTAAGCTGCGTCTCCACTTTCTTCAAATTGGGATGAGGTCGATGTGATTTTTATTGTCTGTCTGGTGAAGCCCATGTCACCTTGTGAGTATCCTTGTGTTTGTACGCAGTGCCTCCAATCAGCAAATCGTAGACTTCAGCAAACTGTTCCCCGTCCTCATTCATTTCACCAAGTGGTTCTCTGCCCATGATGAGTTCTCTTCCTGTGTTGTCTGTTACGATTTTGGCATTCATGTCACCACATGCATTAGAATTTTGATGTCGCCAACTGGAGTCTTGTCTAGTACTGATTGCAGTTATCTGTAGAATTCCTCCTTCTTCTCTTCATCTGCATTATTTGTAGGTGCACATCGTAGCATTGCATAATTGTGGCTTTCATTCCTTATGAGTTGAACCTTGTTGTCATGATCCTAATCGTCGAGGAGATTGGTTCCCACCGTATGAGAGCCTTCGATGCAGTTGAGGACATCACGGTAGCCACTCCGAGACCCGGTATGCTGTGATCGTGGTTGTCATCTGTGTGACAATATCTGAGTAGATTACTGACTCTCTAATCGGCAGTCTGAAGAGTCCACTTACATTCCATCTCCCTTCGCAGATTCCTAGCCCAGCACGTCTGTGCTATACCCTAGCATCACTGTTGCAGTCTGGGAGGCCTTACCAGCAAGGTTCAAATAACTATGGAGATCCCATGTCCCGATTCTTACTTCGGCACTCATCGGGGGGGGAGAGAGAAGACACATCGACCAACTGGCTTCCCGAAGGCTTTCGCCAACTGGCGTCATCTCGCCTCTTCGATCCCAGCGAGAAATAAGTTTAATTTCATGTTTTATATTTTCTTTGCGCCTTGGAGTTTCTTCAGAGATTGGGTTGGTTTCAGGAAGTAGGGTTGCCAGCCGTATCGTCAACCTTCCCTCTTTATCTGGGCTTAGGATAGGCTGGCAACTGGTGAACCAGCCAACCAGGTAAGGTTCAGACTTGGGGGCAAATGAACAGCTCTTTTGTCAACGTATGGGACTCTTCAGCAATTCGCACCCTCAACATGGCTAGGGATCAAATTCAAGGGCCTCAGGTTTCACTGCAAACGCGTTAACCTTTCAGCTACTGTGGCAAAAAGGACCGGGCACCTGGGTTTTTTCCAGGTCTTTCGGCCCACAGTCGACAGCTCTGCCACTGAGCTGTATCTCCGTCAAACAATGTATTATGCGGTTTAATTTACCAGCGCACCCATTTGACGAAATGAAACTGGTCACCAGCTGAAATGGGATGGAAGTGTTAAGTCTAGTAAACCAGGAACAGGCCGACCAGCTTCATTGTTTTCTGAATAATAACTGTTTCATCCAAAGTAGCAGGGGGTTGAGAAAAGATATGCTTTATGGAGGCATTTTCATTCATATATGAGACGTGTTCTAACAAAATCTACTTTTTCTGGTTTATGGGTCTGTGACAGAAGCTCTAGAGTGACGGACGCTGTCGGTGGCTTTTTCGTTTGAAATCACGTTGCTTCTCCTTCCTACTTTGGCAGCAGTATTAGCTGCAAGGATGAAAATTCGAAGGATAGGACCTAACGAAATGCTTGCCTGCATACTCACAAGTGGGATCAGGTTCCGACTCCCCACTGACGTCGTCTAACTCGCCAGCTGACCATGGACGGTAAATAGGTGACTCATCCTGTCAGCCATTATCATCAGGTTACAAGTTTTCTGGCCTTTGATGATGCATCTTGAGGCATGAAGAGCATTCTGTAGGGGCCATTAAAAGAAATTTAATCGTTTAGACATCAGATTAACAGCTTTCGAATGAGACAAACCTATTCCAGCCGAAGTAAAAGCCGGAAATTTCCACTCTAAAATATTGAAATATCAGACCGCACACTGAACTTACCACGATCTCTGCAGATGAGTAGTTTTCTCACAATCTCGAAGAAAAGTAAGAGGAAATGAGTGATCCTGCTAGCAAATGTGATAGTAGGTAGCTTTCGAGTGTTTCAGGAAGCGACAAACAACATTGACTAGTGACCACGCCATCCAAAACCAAGATGATAAGAAACCACTGAAAGTGTCTGTCACTTTTAAGGAACCACTTTTGGAGCCGTTATTTATGTGGGGTTCTATTAATGGGATCACATAGGGCTTGGGCATAATTGCACGGAAGACTGTGGCCTGGAAAGACTTATTGATGATTAAGCAAGCCAGCCGGCGTATATAGCTGGTGATGCACTCTGAAAGGCTTTGCAACGCCTGAGGATTCACCAAAAGCCTGCATCTCTGGTAACAGCGTTGGCTATATAAAAGTGGTCAGGGAGTCTTCATGGATTTCTCCAAGAAAGCATTCGAAGAGCACGCCAAAGGTTATCACTGAAGTTACTAAGCGTATGAAACCTATCGGGAAGGTTGCAATGGCCGTCAACACACGACTCTGGAATTCCACTTCAAGGCCCTGTGTGATCCTCTGAAATGTTGGGGAGTCATCAGACAGAGATGCCCCAATAAGTCACGGCTATGACCTGAGGCTAGTCGAGTTGGCCATCAGACGTATTCTACGTGAAAAGTCTAAAGGGGTACACATCTTCAAAGTAGTTAGGCCAGGTAAGAACCTGATGAAAAGGGGATTTCAGAGGTTGTTTTAGGCGACAAGGATGAAGTGGATGCACTCTTGAGTATCGCATCCAAACTACGAAATTCAGACATCCGCATTCGACTTGACTGGCCCCACGAGAACCGTACAGAAAGAAGTTAAACAAACCATTGGGGAAAACGATCTTAAGATAGTGGGTTTACGGATTGTGAGGTCTAGTAAGCGAAGGTTTCCGAGACCTATATGGGCGGTCTGTGGAGCTCTTCCAACAAAGTGAAGGTAACCCACACCGGTGTCCACAGTGCTGGAAGCAAAATGACATACCTCAAGACTCTAATCTGTGAGCTAGGTCCTGATATAGTAGCCCTTACTAAAACCTGGCAAGTAAGGGATTCAGGTTTTGCTCCGCTCCCCACAGGGTATCACCGTAAGAGAACAGAAAGGGTTGTGGGTCTCAAAGGTGGTGGCATACTACTCTATGGCCAGGGTGACGTCCAGACGCAATTAGTTCCACCCGAAGCACATGAATGCGGGACCTATGAAGTGGCCAGTTTTGAGCTGAAGTCGAAGCAAAGTTTCTGTACTATCGCGGCCATTTACCATGGTCCATCCTGCCTTGCAAATGCCCTTGTGCCAAACCATGTACGTAACTAGAGTATAAGCAGTAGATGTCTAACAGTTGGGGGTCTGAATTCTCCGCACATAAACTGGACGGAGCTAACAATCTCAGAATCGGGCAGATGCTTCGAAAATGACTTGCTCTTGATGGTTTCAGAATCTGCTTCGGCTCAAAATGTAACGTGTAACGTTACAGTTTTGAACGCAAGCCATCGTTATTAGATTCAGTTCTAACCCATCAGTGTGGATATGCTTTGGATCCACGACACTTCCCTCCATTAGCTAACAGTGAGCATGTAGTGCCAACCTTTAGTTTTCGTACCAATGAGTTTGGTTGCGATACTGCTTCCCATAGACCTAATGTATGGCACACAAACATTTCAAGTTTGGGGGATCGCGCATTCAGTGGGGATTGAAAAATAATTCTTGATAGGCTACCCAAACATGCTGAATCGACTAATCTTTTGGCGCTGTAACAACACGGTTTTCGTACTGGACGCTCCTGTCTAACTAACCTCCTCATCGCAAAAGAGGAATGGGTTGCAGCCTGTGACTGCAGGTTGCCAATAAATGCCATTAGGGCACTCGGCGAAGTGTCGCATGCGAAATTACCAGGAAAGCTCTCCTCTTTAGGGTCCAGTGCTTCATTGGAAGCTTGGATTAGGGACTTTCTGTACTGTGGGGAGAAAAGAGTAAGGGTAAATGGGATACTATCCGGGTGGAAACCCGGAATTCCTCCGGGAACAATCCTAGGTCCATTGCTCTTCTTGTTGTACACCAACGAATTGCTAAAAGCGCTCAACTCTTCGATACCGGTCTTCACTGACGATGTGAAGACTTGGAGAGCCATACGCGGTGATGCAGATGGGTATTAACTTCAAGAGGATTTAGATAACCTAGTAGGTTGTTTCAAAAGCTGTTGTCTGGAAATCAACCCTAACAAAAGTCCAACTATGCACACTGGTCTTAGCAATTGTTTCCAGTATTCCGTCAATGGTACACCACTACTCCAAGTCTTTGGACTAAAAGACTTGGGTGTCGTCACTAATCATGATTTGAAAACCTCGGCCAACTGTAATGTAGCCGCAGCGAGGGGCTTCTACCTATCATGGTCCCTACACAGGATACTCTACTCCACTTACAGCAGGCCTCACTTGGAATACTGCATCCAGGCGATCAGCCCATGCCTAAAAAAGGATGCTGACGCACTCGAGAGTGTTCAAAGGGTAGGTACTAAGTTTGTGGCAGGCCTTTCGAATCTATCCTGTGAGGAACGACTAGATCAGCTAAACTTATTCCCACTGTCTTGCCGTACAGGATGCGATGATCTTATACTGGCATTTCGTATCCTTAGTAATGACTTCGGTACTGGCATGTCCTATCTCTTCTCCTTTCCTAGGACCGACTATCTCCGAGGACAATACAAGAAAATTCAAAAACCGCCATCGAATCAACTTAGCGTGAATGCGCTTTTCCCCAATCGTGTTGTCAACGCCTGGAACTTCTTACCTCACCAAGTAGTATGAGCACCTTCTGTCAACGCGTTCAAGGGGAGACTAGATCTTCACAGAGATATCTTCTGCAAGGATTAAGATAGGCCAACTGGCCTACTATCCCTATGACTGAGAACTGAAACTGAAAACTGATGGCTCATTTCTTCAGTTTCAGCAGATTTTCAATATTCAATAACCCACGGTAGCTTTTGTGTTAAACGTAGTGAAACTCAAGGATTTGTAAGGGTTCTCCATACACAATTAAAAATTGTGTACCATTAATGCGTTTAGTGATACCAGATGCATACCCTAATGTCTGTTCATTAACGCGCCAAACACATGTCATAATGAATTTGATACTTCTAAGAGTGTTTGGCTTTCTCATTTTCTGAGTCATCGTTAGGGTTTTTAGAATTATTATTTAAGAGTCTGGATAATATTAGTCTAGAACTTTGTCGCTTTCAAAACGAATGAGAACTCAATGCCTAAGTCTCTCAGAACATCTGTTTTCAAAGACCCTGAGCTGTCAAAGTATTTCAGTCATGATGATCCAACGACTGTATTTACCGACTTTCGGCAAATTGGTTGTGGGAGCTTCGGGGCTGTCTATTATGTAAGCCTACGCTTTGCTTTCTTTGATCCATACAGGCCCGAAATCGTACAACGGGTGAAGTCGTTGCCATCAAAGAACTAAAGGTTGATACTAAGCGTAAAAAGTCAGAGGAAGAGTGGAACGATATTGTCAGGGAAATAAAGTTTCTCTCACACCTTTCCCATAAGAACTGTGTCCTACCCAAAGGGTGCTACATGAAGGAGCAAACTCCATGGGTAAGTGTGTCATACACCGTAACACTTTCCTTTTAAATAGTTAGTCATGGAGTATTGTATTGGTTCTGTTGCGGACGTTCTAGAGGGTAAGTTATTATCTATATTTCGTGTTTAACTGTTCTATTAGTGCACAAAAAGCCACTTCGGGAAGATGAAATTGCCTGTATTGTTCAGGAAGTATTAACTGGTCTTGATTATCTTCACTCCGAAAAAAGGATTCATCGAGATATTAAGGCAGCCAACATCCTGCTTACTGATTCCGGTGGGGTTAAAATTGGTGACTTCGGGTCAGCCAGCTTCATAAGCCCAGCCAACAGCTTTGTAGGAACACCATTCTGGATTGCCCCAGAGGTCATTTTGGCAATGGAACAAGGCATATACGACGTAAGAGTAGATGTCTGGTCTCTTGGAATTACATGCATTGAAATGGGTGAGTATTTTTTTCTACTATCTAGACTTATAATTGTTAGTAAGTAACGTACTGGAACCTAAAAACATTTAATTTTATTAGTCTGTGTTGATCCTCCTAGTAGTAATCTCTATGAAGACCGACTTTTTTTAAGTCTGAAGGAGCTACTATCACTTGTTCCAGTGAGGAGTCCCCGTCGTCTAGTCTACGGGACAACCGCCACCCTACTCGAAGATGATTCAACCGCGGTATTTTGATCTTTTTGAGATGACTTCTAAGGTTAATAAACTTAGAAAGAGATTATGAAAACCATAACTCCATTCGAAAGGTCAGAATCAGACCACCTGTTTTCCTACCACAAGGAAGGCTTAAGGGTCTAGACTTCTCAGTCGCTCTTTGAGGGGAAGCTGCACAATGCTTGTCGATAAGTTAGCGGCTACTTTTCGGAGAAGGAGCCAAATTTATGTCTTGACACATTACTCTAAATAGGGAGTTGCTACTCACTGGTTTAGGAAGGTGACCGTTAACCAGAGGGTTGCAGTTTCGAGCATCACCCAACTCATCGAGGTTTGGGCAGCCAGATAGTGTCACCGGCAGTCACATTATAGATGTGGCTAATCGCCTACTCCACGAATGTGCACAAGGTTGCTGAATTTATTTCGATTCTATTTCGACTCTGAGGCTGTTATACGTGGGGCATAGGATGCTTAACACATTCATCCAGGCGTTTGAACGCTCTACGAGGCCGCCAAAGCATATGAAAAGCTTAAGCTGCAGAGGGATGACAATTTGCAATATTTTCCAAGTTTTTGCCTCCGATAACCTGTAAACTGTTCCTACTAAACTGAAAGTACTGGTAGTCCATTATTATCATAGTAGCCACCAGATTACTCACTCTCTATGTTCATTGACATGCTTTTAATGGAATCGATTCCAAGGCTCCATTATCTGGACTATCCAGTCGCCTTGTATTTGGTGGGATCACCGTGTGAGCAACATTGAGGTCAAGCGAACGGTACCATGCTAAATAGGCAAGTCAGTCGATATAGTTGTGAATCTTAGTCGACTAAGATAGACATGCCAAGCTACTGTCTACCTCGACTTGCTTGGCCTAAGTTGAAAGGGTTCAGGGTGGCCAGATGGTGTGACACCAGTTGAAGTTCCTGACTGTCGGTCTGAGTTGTGTTGGGAGATGTAGACTGCCTGGTTGGGGTCCTCAAGGTGAAAAGAATCAGTGGTTGAGGACTCAGTGACATGGCTGAAAACTGGTCACTATAGTACAAATATATTCACTCCTTGACATATAAAACTTGAATGTTTGCACTAACCGTTATCATCAACTTGTTTATTCTCTCACAAAACTTCGTATACTTTGATATCACTCTTTCTATCCACCTGTTCTTTGTGTACTACTGTGAAGTGTTGCAACTTGAGGTGATGCCCCTGTGTGTGAACTTCTACGTTGATTTTGTCAGTTAGTCATTCAGCTCATCATGTTCAGGTTGGAGTGCAGACTTGTTGTCATCATGAATGGCCATCCATATTTTGACACCAGCGAATAGCAACGATGATAACCCAAACATCTTTTATCTTTCACTAGCATAAAAAAATAGTACCGGCTCAGGGAAAATGTCCCAGGGAACACCACTGGTGACAGGATGCTACCCGGATAGTATTCTACTCACTTTCTGCATTCTCTCATGTAAATCTCCTCTAATCTATTCTTGAACCTGATTGTCAGTACCGGATTTGCAAAGCTCCTTTATCAACCCTGTGTGACGCTATCAAGAATTTTGCCGAAGACAACACATTCAGAAGGAGTTTATTGTCCCGTCTTAACCCGACCCTCCCTCACCAGAAGTAGGTTTGTCAAATAATAACGTTCAGCCCGGAATCCATTTTACTTCTGTCAGTAGGTTGTCTCTGAGTGCCTTAGTATCTTATCACATATCGTCTGCATCATCTTAGCCACGATACTAATAAGACTAACAGTTTTGGTAGCTGGTGGTTGGTTGTCTATTATTTCCTCTAAGCGTAGGACTAACTGTAGCATCCTTCAAATCAGTGTGCTGTACCTGAGATAATGTGTTGAATAACTGTTCAAGGTGTAGTCTGCCTGGCTCAGGTGGCTTCCCAGGCCTAAAGTTTCTGAGTAGTCGAAGGTCAGCCTTGCTGATTTGAATAGGTTCCATTGAAGGAGCACTAGTAACAGCGCCAGTATCCAGAGTCCCATCAGGAATTTTAAAAGAAAGTAGTAAAGTAAACTATCCGCCTTAGCAAGATCCAATATCACTCCATCTTTCGCGTTACCCTTGAGTAGTTAGAAAAGGATCTCTTCACTCCTTATGCAGTAATGCCTGATCCTACATTGATATTGATTGATTGACTGACTGGTCCTTTTCTTAACATGTAGGAACAGCGGTTTAGAACAGCTCAAGTAACCATCCAATGACGACATGTCGTATACTGTACGACGTACATTGATAGATTTACATTTATTCCAGCCCAAATATTTCACTGCTTTTCCTATGAATAAGTCCCATAGGCGTTTCCTCCATTTTAATACCCGTTGAGTATGCCTGTCAATGCCAGGGGGTCCATAAGGACTTTAAGAAGTAGACTAAAGAAAAAAACAGTGATGCCACAATATTTAATATATGCTTGAGTTTTTCTCAAGTTTTCTCTACTGAACATCAAGAGACTAGCCTACTGAAACTGCATGATCCCTAGTCGCCGATATTTACACGCCCCAAGCGACTGGGCAAGGAGGAACCAGGTCAAAAATCAAATCCTGGATCATAAACAACCTAGGGTCACATACACGATGTATGAAGGCTGAGTCCAAAACTGACGGTTCATTCGTTTATTCATAACATGGAAGATACTACAGTCTGAACGAGTGCGCACTCTAGAGCAGTCAGTGACGGATCGATGTATCTACCTACCTGACTTTATGATGGTGAGCTCTTATCAGTTAACATGGTACATATAGGTCCCGCACAACCAGACATCTGTTACTAATGCTGCACTTCCTAATATTGTTTGGTGCAAAGCCATTGGCAACATAATTCGAACTATGGGAATTACTATTGTCACAACTCTTTTTTTAGACCTAACTTCGTAACCAGGTCTCACATGCGCCACTAAAATACTCCTCAGAAGTGTTCGAGTGTGTCTGCAGTTTCTCGTGAATAAACAGGATTACACCATCACTCTTAAGATCCGCGACTTTGTCCATCTTAATACGTGCATGACCTGGGATGTGCGGATAGATATCCACATCTGCTATTAACGATCACTGTTACATCTGGTTTCAGGCATTTAGCTAAGTTACCCGGTTCGTATATTTATTCCTAAGACTACAGACATAAGTGCAGTAGACCACTTAGTTGTCTGCACAGACATCTGGTTTGTGAATACTGACCTCTATAACACCGGCTACTGAGACCTCACTACCCGGAAACCTAAATTTATTTAGGTTTCCCCCCTTACATTGCCGACTGACTGACAAAATCAACGTAGAAGTTCACACACAGGGGCATCACCTCAAGTTGCAACACTTCACAGTAGTACACAAAGAACAGGTGGATAGAAAGAGTGATATCAAAGTATACGAAGTTTTGTGAGAGAATAAACAAGTTGATGATAACGGTTAGTGCAAACATTCAAGTTTTATATGTCAAGGAGTGAATATATTTGTACTATAGTGACCAGTTTTCAGCCATGTCACTGAGTCCTCAACCACTGATTCTTTTCACCTTGAGGACCCCAACCAGGCAGTCTACATCTCCCAACACGAGCTTTCAGTCTAGCCATCACTTGCCATCTCTTTATCCTATCCTCAGACGACCTCTCAGGACATATTACGTTAGTTACTACTCTTAATCTTTCGTGGGTTACTGTGGACGAGCTCTTATTCATCACAGTTCTCTCACGCCACTTCTACCAGGCATGTGTGGACACTTTCATCCTCCCACTTAATTTTATGAGTGCACTGCCAGGGTGGATTCCTGAAGGTGTTGGAGTTCTGTTCCAGGCAGATGGTCATGAGCATACTTTTTAGAAGCCTTAATCTGTTGGGGTTTTCATGTTCTAAGAGATTGCATTCTGTTTAGAATTTCAGATACAGAGCTTTTATCCTTTGTTACGTTTTAACCTCCGCTCACATTTCTTACTTGGGATTCGTTGTTCGTTAGCTTCACACTCTCCTTACAGACTTTAGTCTGTTATGTCCGCGATGCTCTCGTGTCTTCAGAAACATCATTTAGGTCTAATTTGCATAGGCTGCATAGCCAGGGAGGGGCAGGTCCGCAGCATCGTTTTTATCCCACTATTAATCTGGTACATACCTGATGGAACCATTCACTACAAAACTTAAGGAACGCCATTCTTTTTTTTCGAAGCAGGCTCTGGAGTTAGTCATGTGGTATGCTAGTGTTTGTGCTTTGAAGTATTGTCATGATCTTGCTGGAGTCAATTATCTGTAACGACAGATTGTGTGATCAAGATTTTTGATGTGGTGAACTGATACGCCTTGGTAACTTGAAAAACTTTATCTGATTGTCTTCGGTTTCACTTTCTGCAGTGTATAAAGCTACGACTTTATAGGATACATAATTGGTTCACAGCCACTCATGGGCTCTGGATTTATTCGGTTCACTCCTCTTTTTATGGTCAGATATTATCATTGACCTTTAGTGAACATATTTCACGAACTAATATGAAAACCCTTACTTGGCGTTGTAGCTTCAGGGAAACAAGAAGCAAAAATTCTGATCGGATTGATGGAAATGTTGCTATGTATCAGTCATGCGTTTAATATGCGAAGAAAAGAGTTCAAAATACGTAGGCTTCCCAAATAAACAATTTTGTTGATTTCTAATCTATACCTTCCATATATCTACTAGACTCTCTTTTTATTCTAATACTTTCACTGGGTTGTCAAAGTATGACCGTCTAAATATTTCAGACTTCTCAATTTCTCTACCCTAACCATATCCTTTTTGAAACCATAAGCCTTTCATGAAGAATGTAGTACCTGACAGTTACGTAACGTAATTTAACCTCTTAAGTCAGTCGATATATCCATGATCCGACCTATCCTTATTACCTGATTCCATTACATCCAGGTGGTATCATAAAGTTGATAGTAGTTAACTATTTTGGAGTTCTTAAAAACAGTCGCCGCTGCGTACAAAAAGAAAGAAGAAAAGACAATCAACCTTATGCACACCCGTGCAGTAGGCAATGGGCCACATCTGTTGTGTAATGGCTAGTAATACTACCTGGGTACCCAAACCTAGGTAGATACAGAGGGGCTAAAACCCGTGGCCCAATGGTTGATGACCACCTCCCTAAATCACTGAGCCACAACCGTTGTCTATACTTGATTTGTGGTTCACCAAACTAAGACTGCGTTGTCTTTTTATGGAAATGTGAATGAATTGTAATCGAATCCAGGTTTGTATGCTAGACAGTGAACTACACCTATTGCTTGAGAATCGACTAAACTGAAAGGCTATTCAAATCTTGATAGGTGTGGGAGGGCTACGAACCTACTGAGTTGAAAGTCAACAATTCAAACCAATAAAAGACACTGGATAGGATAATTTACTATATCAACTGTTTCACCAAACATTCAGACATCGTAGCTGGTGATTTCAGTGCACGCACGAGTAGACTGAGCCAGACAGAAAGGCATTTATATGGAACCGTTGGAATCCCTGTCAAACGAATAGGTAACAGCAATTGCGTACTAAAATATTTTTGGCCGGCATAAGCAGATATAGAGACATTGTCTAACATAGTATCCACTAACTTCAACGTTGGATAAATAATAACCATACTCCCATCATTTGGAGAGGGTGTATAGAAGATTGCCGCTCAATTTAAAGCACATCTTTGATCAGTGAGCACACACATGCCTGCACCTTAATGGACTTAGAAAAAACTATAGAAACAAGATTATCGTGACTGCATATCGACAATGAAAATACTAAGGGTGTTTTCAGCAAGGTTCTGGCTAGACAGTCATCGGAACAGAACAACATCGTCCACCTAATGAAGCTTGCACCATCTCAAGTTTGTTGTAAAAACAGCCGAAGGTCATAACTACCTCTCAGAAAGTGACTAGAAAGGGCCAGTGAATCTCATCAATTCCTTCTGAACTAATAGGTGCACACGAACACATTACAGCTGGTTTCAAGCACAATGAGGAACAGAAGGAAGTGCGATGCAGATTGAAAAGAATTCCACGGAATGACTGTGAATAGTGATGGGTAGCGAAGACTGAAAGTGATGGGTAACAGTAGACAGTTATTTAGACTTATCAAGGAAACTTGGCTGAAAAGGTCAAGGACTAGTGAGAGCTTGAGAATATTAAACCTGAGGAAATCAGTTGGGCTTCATACCTGTCCGCGGGTGTGTAGACCAGATACTCATTCTCCACTGGGTCCTAGAACGCAGACACACCGACGCCCGACACTGGCGGTATTTCTCTACCTGAAGGCGACATTTGATTCTGTCGATCGAGGGGTCTTATGGCAGTCTAACTGAAAGGGGTACTAGGTAGGTGCACAACCCTGTACTCAAACGCCCGTGAGAGTGTTAGGGTTTATGTTATTTTCATGTGAGCTGTGTACATTGAGTGGTGTCTGTCAAGGATGCACTTTCCATTCTTATTCAACTTTGTCGTAGGCGTCCCTACGGAGGTCTCCCTTTCGTCATCTGCACAGGAATTGGTCTCATCACACAAGAATCCTCAGAAGGTCCGGAGTACGCAGATGACATAGTTCTCTTAGGTGAAAACGCTGAAAAAATCGAAAGTCTTCTAAACACCTTGAATGGCAGTTTGAGAATGGGATGTCCCACACCACCCGAATGCAAATTGTTGCTCCAGAACTGGTCTTCATTGGTACCCTATCTGCCAACAAGAGGTGAAATAGTTGAGTGGGTTGACCCCGTCACCTATTCGCGAAGTCGGGTCAGCCCTCGTGAGTAAGCGACCAACAAAATCTCTGCAAGGATACAGAAGGTTTGTTTGGCTTCCACTAGCTTCCACTCTTTACGATGCCGCCATAATATCAGGTTGCTTATTGAAGATCGAATGTACTACACTGCAGTTCGCTTTGTCCTACTATATAGCTTTAAAACATGGCCATTGAAGCTGGAGGACCTGAGGAGGCTTCAGATGTTCAAATACCGCCTCCTTCACAGCATAGACCATTTATCCTGGCGTTATCATGTAGAAGTCAGACGTAGAGTTATCGGAAGAAGACGACAATCAGTTGATTAGGTTGTAAATCTTCTTCGACTAAGGTGACCAGGATACTTGTTATACATGTATAGTCGCAATGTTAGTTGAAAGACGTTCTGTCTAGAATAAGGTTAGAGGTGGCCAAAATAATACATGCTATCAGTCCATAAAGATTTACTGTTGGTCGGAGATGCGTAAAGAAATGTTGACTTCCAGGTCGGAAATCAGTGATTTGAGACTAGGTGATTTGGCTCAGAATCGATGTCACTGATGCAGATATGTTCATACGTTATTTTCATCTTAATCGTCATACTGGATTTCTGTATTCACTCCTTCCTCCTTACTCTCTTTTGCTGACTTCCTACCACTTTTGACCGATTCTTCTTTATTTCTTTATCTTTCATCTTTGTGCATTCTCGTGTGATGTACTGATATTAAATGTGACAGCTTGAACCGTAGCGCAGTAATGCCAGGTCTTATGTGTAAAATGTCTTTCTCTCTGTCAGGTGTTTCGTGGCCTAGTCAACCAAACTCCACCTTTGATACAATCGTGAAGTGAATTGAGCACTTTGAAAATGTTTTACAGGTCTCAAACTCGTTCTGCTTTAAATTTGGGTAATCTAGTGATATCAGCACTCTCACGATAAGATCGTCACTAAGCCTGCTTCAAAAATCTGTATGTGGTTGCAATCACTGTTTTTAATGGTAATATGATCCATTATTGGCTTTGTATTTCGCTTTACAGGGACAAGTCCTCATCCACGGCCACCAATGGTTACTTGTTATTTGTGATATGTATTCGACTTGAACTCCCACTTATCACAGCGCCGCAAATTGCTTCTTTCTCCCTGGCATTATTCACTCCGGCTTTCAAATTGTTGTGCTTGATACTTCCAGGAAAAAATTGCTCATCGCTGCTTTCAAAGCCGGCCGTTGTGCTAGTACAGTTTTATTCATAGGACACTTCTCTTATCATTGAAGGCTAAGCAGAGTAAAAAAACAACCCATAAAGTATCTGTTCTTAAAAATCCCCTTTCAGCTTACGTATTTAGCCTTACTCACGACCTTTTATTTATTTGAATTGTGTCTCTAGGATTCACTTTGGAAACTCTGAAGTGTAACGACTGTTACTTTTCGTTCTTCACTTTAACCCCTCTCTTGTTCTATGACTTTCTATAACTTCTATTTTATTACTTCCATTTTGCTCTAGCTGTTGTTGCTTTTTTCTTTTATGCGATACTGTGAGGTGTGGCGACTTGGACGTTTACTCACTAATGTCAATTCCCACATTGATATGCCAGAGTGACCATGTGCTGAATTAATCTGCAAATACAGCAGAGTCTGTTGCCTAGCCACTCACATTACGGTGCGTCAACTATGAGTGGTGGTTGAATATCTAGTCCTCTACTTCATTACTCAATCGTTCTAAATTTAAACATTAAAGTTGTAAGCGTAGGTTAGTGTCCTTTTTTCTCCTTTTTAAAATGACTGGATTCTTGTTTCTAAGCTATTTAGTTTGAGTCAGCTTTGACATTTTCTAGGTTGCAGACTTAGAATAAACCGTTTACACATACTGTCTGGCTGATAAGTTCGTTGAAATACGAAGACACATAAAACATATGTAGAGGACGAAAATGCCCGTGTGATCCATATATTTTGTTCCCGTTTACACTAGGTCGTATTTATTCAGAACAAATGGAAGTGACGAAAATGTTCAGCTATATTCTTTCAAATCGAGATTGCATAGTGTTAATAGTTTCATTGCAGCGAAGTTCTTTAAAGCTCAATACCTCATTATTTTCCCATTTTAATTTCATAGCGGAGTTGGAACCCCCTTACTTCAGTGCTACTAATCCAATGGCTGCGCTCTATCAAATTGCTTCAAATGATGCCCCGAGACTAGTCGGAGGTAACTGGTCAGATGAGTTTCGAGATTTCGTGCGGTTCGTTCTTCAGAAAGATGTAAGCTCCCAAGTACCTTATTAATTGTAGTGTGTCGTTTTTGACTGCTTTCTGATGAATCCTAGTAACCAGAATTATACACATGTAGGATTAATTTCTTGGCGATACTGAAGACCAATAATTTGTTCTTGCGATGATATAGTGTTACTGTCGTTGTTATTGTCATTATTTTGTTGATACTATTTTTCACGAAGTATCCATTCATTTTTGGCGGATTACTATTTTTTATCCCATGTACCTTGAATACGAGTGTCACATTTCAAATTTTGATTTCATACTTGTTATTCAGCATTATATCTTGTCTTTTCGAGTTACCATGATTAGATTTTGATGACTTATAACTAAGCTGTAATCAACGTGATTTCTCAAATTGGTATTTCGAAGCTGGACGATTCATTTCTATAGATTTCATCACTAACTGAGACCAGTCTTGGAGCAACAGTTTGCATGTGGGTGGTGAGAAACGCATCCCAAAAATTTTCAGATTGCCACATAAGGTGCCTAGAAGACTAAGTGATTTGAAATTGTAGCTCATAGGCCCTAGGTATTTGTCTTCCAAACAGCGTCTTGAATTCTAAACCCCCTTCACGTACCGAGATTTCAGCAATCAAGTAGCATCAATAGCCCTAACACAATAGGCATACCCTATTGCCTACATCATAAACGTGCACAGGATTGCTGAGTGCATTTGGATTTCTGGGTAAACTAAGAAGTTCCCCGTGAATAGGTCAGTCCCTGTAAAGTCAAACGAGGAAAGTGAAACTTCCGTAAGTAGATCTGACAAAATTGAGTAAGAATAGAAAGAGCAAACATCATTGAAACGCACCACACGACGTACACAACTCATCTAATATCACACAGTGGAATCGAATATGCCTACGAATGCTCGAATATAGAGTCTTCAACAGGGCTATGTGCTTGTCTGGTACCTTAAATGACCCATGACCAGGTCCGAGACTTGCCTGGTTTTCTTAAGTTTGCTTTTTCCAAGCTTCATTTAGATGTCGAACGTAAGACTGTAGGCGCTATTTTCCCAGACTGATCCCCCTCCCCAATGATAATCAAAGGGAGATTTTTCCTCTTTCTTGGCCACTGTCCGTAAATACCCCGATAATAGCCCACCGGAGCTTAATCCTATACCTCGTTTCAGCCTTCACAACCTCTGCATAAGTTTGAGGGCTTACTTCTGTCCAATTCGGGATCCGACTGTATAACGAACAGCGGTATAGTAGCTGCAAGCCAGTTAAACTGTTCGCGTTTGGCGTTCCAGTCATCTGCCCGTTAGTGAATCTCAGTCCATCCTTCTCCGCTATAGTCTAACTCGACTTTTTTACGCAAGTTTCCTTGATAAGTCTAAATGACTGTCTACTGCTACCCATCACTTTCAGTCTTCGCTACCCATCACTATTCACAGTCATTCCGTGGAATTCTTTTCAATCTGCATCGCACTTCCTTCTGTTCCTCATTGTGCTTGAAACCAGCTGTAATGTGTTCGTGTGCACCTATTAGTTCAGAAGGAATTGATGAGATTCACTGGCCCTTTCTAGTCACTTTCTGAGAGGTAGTTATGACCTTCGGGCTGTTTTTACAACAAACTTGAGATGGTGCCAAGCTTCATTAGGTGGACGATGTTGTTCTGTTCCGATGACTGTCTAGCCAGAACCTTGCTGAAAACACCCTTAGTATCCTCATCATTAAGGTGTGGTTGGTATAGTCTCTCAGCTACTTTAAGGCATCAGTTTCTTATCAGAAAGTGAAACTTTCAACTATTGTCATACCAGAAGGTAACTGCAGTGCTTAAGTGAGACAGCTGGTCCAATTAGAAAAACAGTTCAGGGTGTTTGGGTAAGTGTTTATCGCCTACCAGCACTAACAGTTATGTGGTGGTTGCTGACATCAAACCAACGACAGAAAGACAAAATCAGTGTAGATAGTTTCACAGAAGTGCACTGATTCAAGTTATCAAGTTTCACAGTCGTATCCAAAGAACAATTGGATAGAAAAAGACTGATTTTAAAACAGACAAAAGTCTATAGGAGAACGAGATTTAAAATGAGGGTTAGTGAAAATGTTCAAACCTTAGAAAGCGTCAAAAAGTGAATGCATCTGTGCCATTGTGACTGATTTTCAGCCATATGACCAGGAGTCTCCAACCGCTGGTTCCTATGGTCTTAGTGACTCCACCCAGGTACTCTGTCCTTCCGTACACGGCTCAGGCGAACAGTTGGGAACTTCATGGACTGGTGCCGCGTCTTGATCTTGCCACTCTAAACCCTCTCTCAATTTAATCTAGCTTCCTGTAGCATGGTACGTCGAGTTAGGCGGTGACGGCATGCGCAACTCGTGTCCCAGCCACCTCATCAATCCACTTGTCTCTCTTGCCTAGTACCTTTCGTCTGACCTCAACATTGCTCATATGGTGATTCCACCTCACACGAGCAATGCTGCGAAGACACTTTATAACCGCCTTATTTCTCCTACTTTTAACGGCCATATCTCACAGCCATATAACATGACAATGAACTGCAGCGTAGTATACTTGTCCTTTGATAGATAGTCGGATATCTCACCTGTCGAGGCCACAGATGACTCAAGTTAGCAGATTTCAAACGGTCCTTCTGCATCCGAGCTGAAATGTCAAGCTGTTCTGTAGGTTGATGCAACTCGTTAAGTGAGTGTAGTGGTCGGCGCATCCCACCACTGCCTCTGTTCCTCAAACTGCGAGTGGTTGCAGACTAGTCCTGGTGCATCATCTTACATTTGAAAAGTGCAAAATGCAAGTCAAACACACTCAGATTGTTGATCAACGCGTTCACAAGACCCTGGATTTTGTCAGCGTCTTCACCTAGAAGCACAATGTCGTCTGCATACTCTAAGTCAACCAGGTAATCTGCAGTCCGTGTGAAGTCAGACGTACCTAACGTTATGTCCATTAGTACATCTGTGACGAAGTTAAATAGGAACGGTGATAGTGGGCATCCCTGGTGGACACCACTAGTTGTCGTCAATTCTCATGAAAAGTCTCTGTAAACCCTTAAACAACAATGTGAGTTCAAGCAGAGAGCTGTAGTTGGCCAACAGTATGACTTCGCTGCCTGACCCCACCGTAATGTAGCAATTTACACAAAGACGGTAACTGATTTTTTCTTACTTCTATCCAACCAACCGTCCTGAGCTCAAGGGAACGAGTGTCCCACCAGTATAGGTCGTCGGATCATTGTAATGTGTAACCTGGACCACGACCTCAAGGTAGCACCTATCAGTCGGTATGTATGTATCAAACTAATTACTAATACATGCCTACCATATTAGTCAGGGAGTGTGAAAGAGTGAAAATAGATGATTGCTTTTTTCTCAATGTACCTATGTGGGCTGTAGTAGTTATGTATCCATTTCGGCTTTTTTCTGTATCCGAATAAACGGAGGAAACTAGCCTCTTTAATTTTAGCGTGCTTGCTTTCAAGATGAGATCAAATGTTTATTTAAGAAGTCTTTCTGACCGATAGCTGCTCTGACCGATAGCTGCTACCTTGACGTGGTGGTCGGGCTTGCATATCACAATGACCCAACGAGCTATGCTGGTGGAACGCTTGTTCCCTCGAGGTCCTACCATACCAGAAAGGTCTGTTGGGTAGTGGTTAGACGAAAAGCAGTTACCGTCATAGTGTAAATTGCTATACTATGATGGGGGTCTGAGGGCGAAGTCGTACTGCTGCTAGCTGGATGGGGTGTGACAGCAGTAAGGTGTTTCCCTTGGATGACCAGCAGTGCCAAGCTGATGCTGCCTTCTCAGTGGAAGGGGGGGTTAGAAAAGGTCGGCCCCAAAAATAACACACTCCACCACGCCCCACGGTCTGCCGGGCCGGCGGTGTTGGTTCACTTGTCGTTTCCTTTCGCTCATCCGGCCCCAAAAATACAAAAATTCAAAATAATCATACTCAAAAGGCTGGGTGTGACAGGCCTCAAGCAGATGTCCGATGGGCTCTGCGGTCACACAAATCTCTTTCAGGTACCTTAAGAAGAAATAGCCTTCCACGGTGTGGGCAGCCGGGAAGTGTCAACCGCCCTCACAACTCTGTCAGCACCCAAGTTTCTTCTGACTGCTATCCTCCTCCTCCATCATTACCTTCTAATCTTCCTTCACGTCTCTTAATTAATGATGCTGCATCATCTTCAATTTCTCCTACCTCTGCAGCCTTCGACAACGATCTGAGTCCACAGAACAGTGTCCCTGGTCTCCTTAAACCACGCTCCAAATTACATATTGGAGCCTTCAATGTCCGCACCCTCCGTCAAATTGGCCAACAGGCTTCGTTGGCAAAGACTCTAGCAACTCGGGCATGGATGTGTGCTGTGTTTGTGAGACACGCATACAGGACCCAAGTGTGGTTATTCACCTGACCTCTCCTGACCAATCTGGTGAATCTGCAAAATTCACCCTTCGAGTTTCTGGAGATTCGATAGCTAGCTCTCGTGGTCTTGCAGGTGTAGGTATAGCATTAAGCACCAGGGCAGAAAACTCACTACTAGACTGGATCCCAGTTGATAGTCGCCTCTGCGCTATGAGGCTGAACGGCACAGTGAGAACTAAAAGGAATAGTGAGACTCGCCGTTGTCTCTTTGTAATCTCTGCTTACGCACCCACTGACTGTAGTTCGGATGAAGTGAAGGACGAGTTCTACCATAAACTGTCTAACCTCCTCTCGAAAGCCAAACGTTCGGACGTAGTGGTTGTTGCAGGTGACCTCAACGCACAGGTGGGTAGACTGAGTGAGGCAGAAAGGCACTTAGGTGGCACTTTCGGAATCCCAGCTGAACGTACAGATAACGGTGATCGCCTATTACAACTATGCTCAGATAACCGCCTATTTTTAGCCAGCACAAATTTCAGACATAAAGAAAGGCACTGTCTGACCTGGCGTCCACCGAGCTCGACTCAGCGATGGACACAGATAGACCACATTGCTATTAGTCATCGCTGGAGAGGATCGGTGGAAGACTGCCGCTCCTTCTGGAGTACGTGTTTGGACAGCGATCATGCGTTGGTCCGAGCACGTATATGCCTGCGTCTCAATGGACGTAGAAAAAATTTGGCAACAAAACCACTACGAGTTCTGCTGGACAACGAAAACACCAAAGCCGTGTTCAGTGAGAAGTTGGCTAGGCAGTTATCGGAACAAAAGACTGTCACTCATCCAGAAGAAGCTTGGTGCCATCTTCAGTCTACTGTAAAAGCAGCACTGGAGACTGTAGCCGACTCCAAGATAATGGCTAAAAAGAGCCAGTGGATATCAGCAGCTTCTTCCAAACTAATGGATGCACGTGAATGCATCCCTGCAGGCTCTGAGTACAATGAAGAGCGAGCGCAACTTAAAAATAAACTGACGAAAAGTCTGCGCAACGATCGTGAACAGTGGTGGGCAGCAAAGGCTAAAGAGATGGAAAAGGCAGCGGCGATCGGTAACAGTAGACAGTTATTTAGACTTATTAAGGAGACTGGGGGGAAATGGTCAACAACAGTTAGTGAGGTTATAGCGGAGAAGGACGGATCGGCGATTCACTCGCAGGGAAGGCGACTGGGACGATGGGCAGAACACTTTGAGGAACAGTTTAACTGGCCTCCAGCCACCATTGCGCTGCCCGCTATCCAGTCGGACCCTGAATGGGACATAGAGACAGGTCCCCCAACACTAGAAGAAGTTGAGAAAGCGGTAGGTAGCCTGAAACGGGGAAGGGCAGCAGGACCAGACGGACTACCTGCTGAGGTATACAAGAATGGTGGTAGAGTTCTCTTAGTCAGGCTAACGGAAGTGTTAGCCAGTATATGGGAATCAAATACGATCCCCTCCGACTGGTCTAAGTCACTGATCATCCCAGTCTTCAAGAAAGGCGAGAAGTCCTCTTGTGATAACCACAGAGGAATCAGCCTGACAAACATAGTGTCTAAGATCCTAAGTTCTATAATTCTCCGACGCCTGAGTGGAGCTCGGGAACAGCAAGCCCGAGAAAACCAGGCAGGCTTTAGACCTGGCCGTGGATGTATCGACCAAATATTCACACTGCGCCAGGTCCTGGAACATAGGCATGCTTACAGACGCCCGACAATAGCTGTATTTCTCGACCTGAAGGCGGCATTTGACTCCGTTGATCGAGAAGTCTTATGGCAGTGTCTGTCACTGAAAGGCGTGCCTAGTAAGTACATCACCTTATTGAAAGCTCTCTACTCGAACACTTGTGGGCATGTTAGAGCCTATGGTGAGTTGTCCAGGGAGCTATACTCATCAAGTGGTGTCCGTCAAGGATGCCCACTATCCCCATTCTTATTTAATTTTATCATAGATATTCTTATGGAGGTTTCCCTCTCGTCACCTAATTACAAAGACGTTGACCGGACCACAGGTGAATTTTCCTTAGATCTAGAATATGCAGATGACATAGTCCTGTTAGGTGAAGACGCTGACAAGATGCAGAGTCTTCTGAACACTTTGAGTGGGAATTTGAGAATGTTTGGGATGCGATTTTCACCACCCAAATGCAAATTTTTGCTCCAGGACTGGTCTTCAGCGGTACCGCGGTTAACAATAGAGAGTGAAGTGGTTGAGTGTGTTGACCACTTCACTTACCTGGGAAGTAGGATCAACTCCGGTGGGTTAGTTGCCGATGAGATTTCTGCACGGATACAAAAGGCTCGATTGGCTTTTGCCAATTTGCGCCACCTATGGCGCCGCCGTGATATTCGTTTGTCTATTAAGGGTCGCGTGTACTGCACAGCAGTCCGCTCTGTTCTACTGTATGGCTGTGAAACATGGCCATTGAAAGTGGAAGACATGAGAAGGTTACAGGTATTTGACCACCGTTGCCTTCGTAGTATAGGACGTATTCCGTGGTGTCACCATGTGAGTAATGCAGAAGTTAGGTGTAGAGTTTTAGGGAGAAGAGGTAAGTCAGTCGACGAGGTTGTGAACCTTCATCGACTGAGATGGTTGGGACACGTACTACGTATGCCTAGTCACCGATTGCCTCGTCACACAATGTTGGCTGAGGTGGGTTCAGGCTGGAAAAAGGCCCGAGGTGGCCAGACTAAAACATGGCACCAATGTATGAAGTCTCTGACTGTTGGTTTAAGCCATGTAGGACGATGCAGACTAGGTGGTTGGGGTCCACGGGACAAGAGGAACCAGTGGTTGGAGACCCTAGGTGATATGGCTCAGAACCGAAGTCAGTGGCGCAGATGTATACACACATTATCCTCATCTTAACAACGCTATACCGAATCTCACTATTTTGTCACTCCTCTTTCCTTTCTCTCATACTTTATATTTCTTTTGACTGCATTCACTTATCTTCATCCTTCACCTCACTACCTTTTTACTTGATGTGCTGATATGAGGTGTGGCAACTCGGACCGTTACGCAGTAATGCCTGGTCCTATGTTGATAATGATGATGATGATGATGATAAGAAGTCTTTGGAGATGTAATTATCCGAACATTGCAGCTCTTTTTTTCATACTGAAGTCATATCCAACCTATTGGAGTGGTATTGGTTAAAACATTCGTTAGTCTGCTGTCGAGCAGTAAAAGTGAATGCATCTTTTTTCTTGCCTCCGAATCAGTCTATACAAGAAGATGGATTCTGGTAGTCTGGGAACATGATAAGGAGCGAAAGAAACACTGAACATAAACTGAGTTAAGATTTTCTCAACAGCCATGAGTATTGGTAAAGGGCTGAAAAGTAGTGGTATCTGGGACGTTAGATAAATACTTCAAAATAGTTGAACTGATCTATACCTATGCTGGAGTTGTTAGCCGTCCAACTGCAATCCGACATCTACCGAAGTTCAGAAGACAGTCGCAAACCTGATACGAGACAAACAGTAGGTGCGGAGCTGACTGAAACTTTCTAGCTGCCTTCAGCGTGGATACTGGCTCATGTGGGTACCTGTAGACAGAAATCAATTAGTTTGGATAGTCTTACTAACCGCGGTATGTAACCTCAAATCTTAAGAGGCAGTTGTTTTAGGTCGAACGCACGGCGAATTAGCCATGTTAGCTAGAGTGACTAAACCAACATACAGTACTACTCTATGAAGTCGTCGACTGATGTTCTAAACCGTGTAGAGCAATACAGACTTCCAGTTTTGGGTCCCTGAGATAACGGCTTTATTGGAGACTAGTTGATATGACTCGGAACAGGTTTTAGGGATGCACTTGCATTCACATTCTTATTTCATCTTTTAACTCGATTATATTATTTCATTTTGCCTTCTCCGTTACCACGAGCTTTTATGTGTTGATGGGAGTAACCCCAGGTCACAGGTTGCTAATGAGAGCATATTGAAGATCGTGAACAGCTGGTTTAAAGTTTAAATATACTCCTTAATCTGAACATAATTTCTTATTTTACTTTGTAGATGAGTGAAAGACCTTTTTGTTCCCAAGCTATGGCACATCCCTTTTTGGCTAGTGTGTTTCGTTTCTCACACATTCTCCCTGAGTTAATTCAGCGCACCAAGGCTGCAGTAGCTGCCCAAGAAAATCAAATCAGTCAGAAGTGGAAAAAGATTCTTTATGAAAGTGATTTAAATCATTCTTCATCTTCAGTCGTAGTCAACAGCAGTGAGGAAAGCCCAACTTCTAGACAACCTTGCACAACTGGATTTGTGTACGAAGATTCCAATACTGAACTAGAGGTGGCCGCACGAAATTCATACGGATCGCGTCTTGCTTCTGGGCTACTAAGACAATCTTATGAAGGATCAAACATAGGTGAGCCAGAACGCAGCTTACAACGGCATGATTTAAGAAAGGGAACTCACCATACACAAAGACGTGATTCTAACAGATGTATTGATGAGGATGTCAGCCATGATAGTAGTTCTATAAATGATGATGTTGAATATCTTGTGGTAAGTCACTTATTTCCTAGCCCTGTGCTACTTGAAATATCCCTTTTTATCACGTCAATGTAACCTTCACATAGAACGCGAAAAGTAATTTATTTATTATCTTAAAACTGCGTGTTACATTATGACGCTGCAGGTTACTTTCAATTACTTTAAAAACCTGGGGTTTCAGAATAACTTTCAGCTAATTAATAGTTGAAGTGGATTTAAATACTATTTTGTTAAAATGATGTGATTGTCGCTTGCTCACTCCTTAAAAAGCAAACAAAAACTTTATCGATGTAAGTTTTGTGTGTCTTAAAATTGATAAAATATGGACTACATAGAAAGTAAGTAGCCTATGAGATAGATTTCTCTCACACATATGGGATACCATCATATATGTAATATAGTTTAGTGTCTGTACCCTTGATTTACGTACCTAATAAGTGCAGCTGACATTCTTTAGTTAATGAATTTGACCAGCTAGTTTCAAACATTGTTCGGACCTTCCATGTCCCCATTCTTACTTTCGCTTTCATCGAGAGAAGAGAAGACACATCGGCCAATCGGCTTTCTTAGGGCTTTCACCAACTGGTGTCATTTTGCCTCTCCGATCCCAGCGAGGAATAAGTTTAATTTTATGTTTTATATTTTCTTTATGCTTTAGCGATTGGATTGGTTTTCCGGGGTAGAGTTGCTAGCCGTATCCCCAACCTTCTCTCTTTATCAGGGCTTAGGACAGGCTAGTAACTAGTGAACTAGTTACCTAGGCGAGGTCATTTATATGTATATATATATATATATATATATATATATATATATATATATATATATATAATCTTTGGCCTGCAGCAATCGATCGCAGGTTCGACCTTCAACCTCAACAGGCATAAATCGACGCCTAGCTCACCTGCGTATAGTTACAGGTTTCGGTTATCCATCACAAAGAAGGATTTGTTACGGCTTGTGACTTCAGCTCCTAACCAACCAATTATGTTGTTGCTTGAGTAATCCCTGTGAAATGAATGATCATCTGTTTAAATGTAATTGGTTCCCACATTTACTGAAAGCAGAACTGTAGGTGATTTTTCAGCATAGATTTCAGATGCCGGTTCTATGCAATTTATAAATGCTGGCGAGTTAATCTTAACTGTTAGCACCGTTGCATAACCCTAAAATAACGTTGTTGCTACCTCTAATTATAGTCCTAAAAAATAAGTAACCCTATAAAAAAGAATTGTAATTTTTATCAGTTTGATGTTTGTGTCACAGCAGATTAGTTCACTTTCGTACCTGAGAAACTGATAATTATTTGATTCGTCAATGACATGAAGTGATGCAATCTTAGTTAATTCGTCTATAGAATAAAAGCACATAAGTCATGCGAACCAGTTTAGCAGCACATGAAATAAGGTTGCGGCAGACTTACAGTAAGCTGTCGTCCAGGATAACAGTCAAAAATTTGTTGGGGCTATCTTTCTCAATACTTTTCGAGATTAGTAGTACTGGTATTGGGTGCGGTTGCTTGAAAGTTTATGGATTGTTTCTCACCAGCTATTTTGAACGTGCTTCTTAGAAATTCGTCCAAAGTCAGTAAGGTTTAAAATGCTTTCATCTCAGCCACAAGTTTCAAGTTTCACTTTCATGCTTTCTCTATTGTATGCTTGATCATCCAATTTATTAGAGACTTTTAGTTACTATAAGAAGTTTGCTTCATAGTGAAACCTTTTCCCGTAACCTAATATACGATTGTGATGTTAGTTGCTTTTGCAGGATGTAAGTAAATTTTTTGAATATTTTCACCAACCTTTATTTAATCATTCTCCTCGTACAGGTTGTGTACTTTAATACCACTCTTTTATACTTGCTTTCTCTTTGTGTGCTGCTACATAGTGTGACAACTGAAACTGATGAACTGGTGCACACTTCTGTACGTTGATTTGTCTCAATAGATAGAAACATGAAGTATTTCAGTCCCATATAACTCAGTATATATTCGGCATTTTGTGATAAAACACAGTGCCAAATAAAAGTTACATCTAAATGTTATTGCTTTGCTCTGCTATATTATCTGGTTGACTCATTAGGTAAATAGTTCGGTTGCTAATCTGTGGACAGAGTTTGAATTGTAAGGATATATTTTGAACTAGTGAGAATTTTAAGCAGTATTGGTTTAGTATTCATTGATTCTCCCTTTCACATATCCTACGTATGTATATTTTCTTTGTGTTTAGGGTGATAGTTGTTCCAATAGCGTGGGAAGTGCAAGCAGTGATCTATCCGATAGCTGCAATAGTCCGGTCAAAGGCATGTGTACATACCTCCCAAGCATTCTGTATCTGGAATTTCAAATGATAACTCACCGGTATGTTTATTTTCTAATGATTTGAATATTTATATACTTCTTTGAGGTCTCAACTTTTAAATGTGGAAGTATGATGTATTATAGTGTGCACTTAATTTTCATAGGTAATTAATAAATTCATATATAAAAACCTAAGGTTGGAGTTGGTGTTATATAAATGAATATAAAGAATAAATAATTCGACTGTTGATGTGTGACCAAAACAGAATTAAAAGGGGAAATAGTTGTGTTATGGTTTCGAATTATGCAAGTTTAGTGTCATAAGTAAAACCCGAATATGAAGTTCAAGATAATCACACCACATTAGAGTTATTACAAGGCTAAAAAAAATAGCTAATGTTGGGAAAATCTTTTCCTGTTCCCATAACCCTGGTGTCATAATTGCAGTAGCAACTGCCGTGAATGTCTGATAAAGACACAAGAGTAACCCATTAGGTATTCAATTTGGGTTTTTGATGGAGAACTGATATCTTAAGGTGCACTGAGTGACTGGTTTCCATCAAGTAGGGCTGTATAAAACTCTTGATAATTTTAATTTTCTCTCTACTCAACCATGCTAACAAATATTTTTTTGCACACTCAGAAAGAGTTCTCCAAAGAGGTTAGCTAAATATGTGTATGCATATCGAGGGGAAAATCAGTTGATAAAGTCGTGAACCGTCATCGACTAATATGTCTGGGACATATGTTACTGTTACGTATGCCTGCCTTACCACCATCTGCCTCATCTCACAATGTTGATCGAAGTAGGTTCAGGCTGGAAAAAAGCTAGAGGCGGCCAGACTAAAACATGATATCAATCCATGCAGTCCTTGACTGTTCTTTTGAGCTGTGTAGGGCGTGCAGACTAGCCGGTTGGGGTCCACATGACAAAAGAAACCAGTGTTTGGAGACTCCAAGTGATATGGCTCAGAATCAATATCATTGGCGCAGATGTATACACACATTATCCTCATCTTAACCGCTGTACTTAAACACATCATTTTCTCATCCCTTCTTCCTCTCTTTCACTAGTTTTTCCTCATTTTGACTGATCTTTTTTTCTTTCTTCACCCTTCATCTTATTATCTTATCACTTGTCGTGCTAATATGAGGTGTGGGGACGTCGACCGTTGTGCAGTAATGTCTGGTCCTATGTTGACTGACATTGATTTAAACAAATAAAACATTTATCATTTTTCACTTCAAGTTAACGTGGTTCTAATTTTAAATACAATTTTTAAAGCATCAACAGGGAAGATATTCTTTAAGGCTTCTTCCTAGGCGATTTGTCAGCACTTCTGAAATTTTATCACCCTTTTACTACAAAGTCATAGATAGTGATTTTTTGAGCTATGTATGTACCTCCATTTTTGTGACTCTATCCATTGTGTCCATGTGAAAATTGTCCGAAAACTGTTCTATGCTTAAATACTTCAGAGCTTCTATATTTCATTATCTAGCATTTCACCTTAGTTTGTTTTCCAGTTATGAGATTGACTCTACTCAAATTTTAATGAAGTCGTTGTATACGTGCCTTTTTTGCAAAACTGTTGTTATGTACTGTCGCTAGTGAATTTATTAAATCGATTGGATAGAGCATATACCTTAGATTCTATTGCTAACTCCTATCTATTAATGCCAAAATGAAATTATCAACAATATTGGGAAATGCACACAAGAATTTTATATACAAATGGTGATTAATCAACTGCATCAAAAGGAAATCATTGACGAAAAATTCTCATACTACAACATCCTATAGCATCTTTATTCCAATCAGAAAAGGAATCTGTTCTTAACAGATTTTAGAATCATGTTACCCGGCACATAAAAACAGTAAGATTCATCGGTTATCCTTAGTTGCAAATGTTCTAGTAAGTTTTGCTTATGTAAGAATGAATGTGTAATAAAGTAACCGTGTTCAGCGATCAAGTCTCCAGAGAGTTAATCTTTGTGAAACAGACCAATACATAAAATACCAACGTCTAAAAATTCAACTGGAATGTAAACAGTAAAATGCAATCTCAATAAATGCATCATATGTGATATGGTTTAGACTCACAATTATCACGCCCAGTTACAGAAAGCTTATGATGCTGCATCCTTGTAATGCGTAACATGTACAAAAGAGCATAAAAATCTACATCCTGTATAATAAGTTACTTTTAACTGTCTTCAGAGAAAGCAAGCAAAGCTGTGATACTGAGACCTTGGTTCTTTTCGTTTGACAAATCATTGGAATGTGTTGTCAAAAAAACACACCTGTTTTGCATAGCAAACGGTGTTACGTGGCAAGAAGTGGTCTTATCTCTTCAATTATTCGCTTCCTTTATATTAGCGATTACCTAGACACGTATTATGATGTGTAAACTGCAGATTTCCGTTAATACAAGGATTGTGATTTGAAACAACAAAAAGTTTATTTCAAGCTCTCATATCTAACATCACCCCATAAGAAGAGTCTGACCATACGGTTAGGGATTAGTTATTTTTTCTACGTATCTGTACTAATAGTCGTTTTATGCTTTATGCAGATAATTCTAAGCCTTAGTTGGTAGTCTCTACCATCATCTGCGCTCAAAAACTTACTACTTAGTTAATTCCGGAGAAATAAAAGTGTAAAATGTTGTTAGAACACTGACACCATGACATATTAAGCATATCCTGCAGAAAAATGCTTACAGAACTTATTATACTTCTCAGGAAAATCGCACAATTTCTGTATAGCCTTTTATTTAGACCTATATTGTTGTTTGTCTCAACAGTCTCGCACATTTGATCCGGACAGTGGACATGGTGGTTCATTCGATTTTAACGGCACACAACCATCACCATTGTCTAATAGACCCACTTCACACAGACTAAGTACAGGAGATTCCAATGTAATGCAGCATCCTCAAACTTCTCGTCCAGTTCAAATAAATAGTCATTTGTACGCTAATATGGAATCGAATAATGACAATCATGTGTATCACTCTATCGTGGTGGACGCCAACAGTGACTTGGGACATCGTGGTGAGTTTATTATGATAGTTAGTTTTCAACATTATTGATTGAAAGATTAATTGTAATGATGCAGTAAACTATACATTGCAGTTTTGATCAGGAAATAGAGATTATGAAAATGTGTATTGTATGAGATTGGATCTAACTAAAAATTGAGTCTTGGTACAAAGCATTTCATAAATTTTGTAAGGTGGACTATTTAATTTAAATTTCCTTTATTACTTCATCTAGGAGTGTTAAAAAGTAAGAAATTTGATTCCTAAACATTCCATTCACTGCTGTTGATTTCAACTGACTGCTGATTTCAGCAAAAAAAATAATAAGACAGCATATATCGTTTCTCATTAGTTTCGATAGCTATTCTTACACAACGTTTGGAAAAATCATTCCCCGATACCGGTACAAAAGTAACTAGTTTACTGTATTGGATTATGTATCTTTCTTTCTGTCGTCTATCCTTTGGAAAGTCATCGCTATACGCATCGTAATCACATAATTATAGATTAGGAAACAGTAAAAGGAAAGAGAACCAAGTTTTACTTAATTTTGATGTACTCTAGTTTAAATAAAAATTTTTTTTCTTGTCCACTTTATAGGCTCTGTCCCTGAAACTAGAGGTTCCTCCATTACCCCAACAAAGACACATATCATTAAAGCAGGAAGTGAAAGCTTTAATCGATTTTCAATTAACTCTCGTAATGATTCAGGTATAGCTGGCGAAACATCACGTTTAGCTGCTGTTGGTATAAGCTCCTCACAAGACACTTCATCTTCTGTCGGTCATTTTGCAACACTTAAAACAACCCAGATGATGAGAGGTCAGTCTTTAGAACCAGATGCTTCTAATTCAGCTGCTGCTGTTGCCCTTGGTTTCACTCAGCAGGGTTATGGTAGAGGAATGGCCAACTGTCGTGATCAAATGAATGAACTTAAACGACTTCGAAACCAACATAATAAACACTTGAAACAAGTTGAAGATAAAAATAAGGTTTGTTTGTATTTTGTGAGATACACCTTGAAGTTTGCTTAGTCCATTTACTCACCTTTTGTGTTTATATTAAACATCCGTAATAATAGAAGCTTCACATGTACTTTTTACTGTTACACTGCTATAACCGTTTGTATGATCTAACACTGTACGTGCGATACGAGCCTAGCAGACTACGAACGACACGAACCTGACGTGCCAACGAATCAACTCTAACGCAAATCAGAAGGTCAACCACCATTATAACAATAACACTGACGCGCGAAGACAGGAAAAGATAGACCGTTGACAGAGCTTTTTACTGTCTCAACAACAGTCTACGCAGTTTGACTGTGATGCTGAGTATATACATTTCTAAATGACCTTGATGACACTAAATCGACATATAGTTAACAATCAATGAGAGTTCAGCCTTGAGAGCAGAGGGAAGAAAAGCTAGTAACGGTGTGAAAACAGCCATGCAGGTTATTTTAAGGGGTATAAGCAAAACAGTAGGCAACGGCTATACAAAATGAGGGGTATATAGCGTACACCCTACTAATGCATTCACCTTCTTAACCTCTTAAAGTACACGCCACTTGGACATTTATAGGTTGTGTTTCCTTTCATAATCACTCTTCGGTTGTTTGCTGTACAACTTACGACATATTTCCGAGTAGAATAGATAGTAAGACATTATCATCTTAAGTCCAAGTAAACAATAAAATGTGATGTGACGATTAACACCAAGATATAGTGTGAATGCATCTGCATCACTAAGAGAAATTCTAAATCATTTCAGATATTCTCTAACTAGCGGTTTTGGCTATCTCGTGAACTCGGACCTGAAAGTCAACATTTCCCTTTATGACTTAGACCTACATTCAGAAACTTCGTGTACTGGTACCATATCTTGATTTGATCGCTTTTTAACTGTTTCCAAACTATCATACAACGTTGACATTTGTAACGTATACTGTAGCCACCCCAGTCAATAAAATTTATAACCTCGTCAAATAATTTCTTTCTTTCAACCTAATGTTTAAATTTTTTACGTGATTGGTGTATATCATTGTATGCTGAGGTTTTCCCGAATCTGTGTGGCATCTAAAATTCGATTTCTGTTGGTTTTTTGATGATTCCACGAGTAAAGTGACATAACATGCATTTTCATAGTTTTTGCTATAACTTCTATTTTAGAAGTAGTATTCATCATGGACTGACATCAGTTGGGGAACCATTGAAAATCTGGGAGCACTAGACAGCTGTTTCGTCCTAGTATGGGACTTCAGCAGTACGCACCCACGACCCGGCTAGGGATCGAAGTCAGGACCTTCAGGTTTCACAGCGAACGCGTTAACCATTTAGCCACTGAGTCGGTTTCCAGTGGTTCACAATTTCCAACTTCTGTCAATTCACAACATAGCGTGACTGTCACCCAAGGTCTTCAGTTAGCATCCACTTCACTTCCGACTGGTTGACCCCACAGGTCACGGCTTCTGATTAGAGCTTCCTGATATCCATCTGGAAGCAAGTCACTAATGAGCAGCACTATAGAGTAATGTATTTTGTTTTTTCATTTCCTGCTTTCGATAGTAATAAACGTACATTACTTTTGTCAAGTTCGTTATGAAATTTCTTCATTCCAGTTGGCAAAGTGTTACATATTTCTAAAAATCCATTCAATCACCATATACTATACTATATTCAATTACTATATTTGTTAGGCTGAAGAAGAATCGTTAAAATCACGACTAAATCGAGACTATGAAGCGACGAAGTTAACAATGCGAAAAGAATTCATGCGGTTGGAAGAAATTCATGCTGCTGAGATTGAAAAAGAACGGAAACGGGCGATGTCTGTTGAATCAAAATTGGCACGTCAACTTGAAACTGAAACAAAAAGTGAATTGAAATCTGCTAAAAAGTCTGTCCTTGGTTCTATTAGTTCACATGATTCAGATTCCAGCGGACATTCCAATCCTTTAGAAGCTATTCGAAGACGACGTCAAGATGTGTCAGCACTGGAAACTCGTAAAACAAAGCGTCTTCTTCTAACTCAGTTACAGGATATTGAGGTAAGCAATGGTCGATATCATACTTCTTTCCTATTTGATGAACTTATTTGAGATGTTATCTAATGGAATAAATTCGACGGGTTTAAGGGTCTGTGTCGACTAGAGGAAATTTTCAGTTTGTTGACTTGAGCGCGCCTAGTTTCAAACCACTTTAATAGCCTTCTGCTCCACCCACTAACACTTGAGAAATCTGCCTGTTGACTTAGACTTGTGAACAAATTATTCATCAATCTTGTTATATTATACAGCTTTTAAATTATCTAGTTCAATCGGTTTTCCTTTAAAATATCTGATACACGCTGTTTATATTTATCATAGATGGAGCAGTTACGCCAGTATATACGTTTACAGCAGAAAGCAGCTGAAGAGATTACTTCACTCCTACTCAGGCAGCATACTGAACTTGAAAATTTGGAGATCAACCAGTTAAAAAGGATTCAGGACCTACGTATTAACCAGCTACAAATCAACATGAGGCCGAGATGGAAAATTTACATCAATATTTTAAACGTATTGAGGCAGGAATACAAAAAAGACACTGTGAAGAGACAAAAAATCTACCGAAGTATCTGAAGGTTGGTATTTGCGTATTGGATAGAACATTACATTGTCACAATTTCTCTTTATACCATTGTTTGTGAATACTTCCCCCTCTCAAAACCTTAGTCATGCTAGGGAGATCGTTTCTAACAACAAGTTGTGATATCACTGAGCATATCAAATCATTCGACTTTAATTATGATTGGCTAAAGTATGGGACGTAAACATCGACTATCTGCTTCGAAAGAATCACTTCCAACGTTGAATAACTTTCTACTCTGGTTTTGAAATACCCTCGTTACTAATTTAGTGCGTGAAGTTACTCTTTATTTTTCGTCTACTGTCATGGCAGCATGTTGAAACAGTATTTTGTGTGGCCTACGAGGATTTTTTCCTAAAAACGACAATATGTAGGATTTTAAATATTTAAAGATTCTCATAACATTAATTAAAAACAGTTTGAACAAAAAATATTCTTTCCAAAAAATTTTCATCAGGTTCAAATTTAAGGCCCGTTCTAAACTCTTTCCAATTCCATTTTATAAACTGCAAAACCTGGTGAGAATTATTTGAGAAGAATATTCTTCGTTCCGATTGCTTTCAGTGACAATGTCAATGAGTCTAGATATGCGTGATATAATAATAAATTTGTTTGTTAACATCTTCACCTAACGTTGACAAAATCAGTTGATAAGGTGACGAAGCGCTAAAGTGATGGGATCAAGTACCTTTTGTATTCATGATCCGAAGAGGGAATGGCTTGGCAAAACAAAAATAGGTTTTGTGTGTGTGTGTACAGCGTACTTTAAAAAAAGTTATTTACTCGCTATTAGACATACTGTTGCTGTGCTACATAAACAAGATAATTTAGTAAGTAGCGTGTTGTCTGTGAAGTGGATGAGCGTCTACTGTATATGCTTTGAATAGATGATAACATCAAATATTTTGGTGAGAATGTCTGGACTTTGAACAGCACTTCCAATAAACATAATGTAGAAATGAATTCAACTCAATAATCATATACTAGTTTACATACTATGTTGTTGACCACAACCGGTTTTTTATCACAAGTACCATTCATTTGTACAAAACGAGCTATTTTCATTGAACTATCTGGTGATCATTGAGTGACTGAACCATTGGTAAATGCTGTACACAAGCTTACTAACCTTATACTACATGTAACACGCTAGGAGTCATATTTAATGTGATTTATTGGTCAGGGGTTCGAATCCCCCTATACTTACCGACGTTTAAATAGCCAGGTAGTATCATTTACCCTCATACATTAAGTTTGGCTCATTGGTTACTTCATGAACGTGCATATACATGCTGAGTACATATTGACGCTGAATGTATGAAGGTCTATAATACCACTCACTGGTTATCGAACAGTGAGCAAACCGACGGAGAATGTGCAGACCAAGTAAAGGCGATTAGTGACACTCCTATGTTTAAAAAATATTGCGCTGCAACACAAAGTGTTATCTGTTTGTCTGTAGGTGTATTAGACATTAACCAAAGTGCCGTAAAGGTGATGCTTTATAGTAAATTTCACTATCCTATAAGATACGATTGTCAGTTTGCATAACAAGTGTTCTTTCATTTTGAAAATGAAACAACTTCGATGCGGAACTACTTATACTTAACTATATGAAGAAATAACTTGTTTGGATAGGCATATACCATAATTATCTCATCTTCCTATCCGAGTAAGTAAGCTGTTAAGATGGTGCTCCAGGACTAGTCTGCTAGAAGTACTCCCAGTTCCATAATATGGAATAAAGTAGTAGAATGTGTCGACCACTTCGCTTACTTGAGAAGTTGCATCAGCTCACCGAACGGGCTGGTTACTGACGAAATCTCAGCTCTGATACACAAGGCCCACTTGGAATTTGCCATCTTGCGTCACCTGTGACGCCGACTGGCGAGGTATCCGACTATCTATCAAAAGATGAGTTTACTACGCTGCGGTCCTTTCTGTCCTGTTGTACAGCTGTGGGATATGGCCCTTAAAAGTAGACGACATGGAGCGGTTTACAAGGTTTTGATCACATATGTCTTCGTAGCATTGCTCGCGTGAGGTGGAATCATCGTGTAAGGAATGTTGAGGTCAGGCGAAGGATATTAGACGAGATAGGTAGGTCGATTAATAAGATTGTGAACCTTAGTCGACTGAAATAGCTTAAATATGTATCGGGTATGCCAAGCCACCGCCTATCCCGATATGGCATGCTGTAGGAAGTTGGATCAGGTGGAAGGAGGGTTCAGGTTGGCCACATCAAGACCTGGTACCAGTGTATGAAGTCTTTTACTGTTGCCTTGAGCCGTGAGGTGGGGAGGTGTAAACTGCTTGTTTAGGGGTTCTATAGACGAAAGGAATCAGTAGTTGTGAACTCTTGGTGATGGCTGGAAATCTGTCGCAGTGGCATATATTCGCACTAACTGTTACATTCAGATTTTTCACATTACTTTGTGTATTTGATATCACTTTTCCTATCCACCCATTTTTTTTGTTCTACTGTGAAATGTGACAATTTGAGCTGGTGCACCTGAGGTTCTGCTTTGATTTTGTCAGTCAGTTAACGCATTTGTTAAGTTTATTGTTTGTCTTCAAGAGTTAGGTGATGGCCAAAGAAAATTTTCCATAAGGTGTATATAGGTGTACCTGATTACATTGGTACAGTAACTTTTTAACATGAAGCTGTGATGCAGTGTGTCTCTTTTTAACAGTATCAAACATCTGACTACTTCATATGAAATGGATCACTAATCAGTATTGTATTGTTAATGCTTGCATTTCAAGATTTCTAGTTAAACTCCGTTTCTTTCCCCACCGAAATTTATTAATAAGTCAATTTTTTCTGATTGGCAAGCTAATGAGAAGAAAAATATGCAAAAAATTGTGATCCATCATTACCGATCAAACTGACGTTTTCAGTATCATATAGCCATTACTTTGTATAGCATTTTTATGATCAGTGTTGTGCATTTTGTATCGGATGTCTATCTTTTATCTTTTTTTTTTAGCAAAAGGAATTGCAAATTCGTAAACAATTTCGTGATGCGGCTAGAATTCAGAAAAAACAATTCAAACTTTTACGTGAAGAACGCTTAAAAGCTGCACGTCGATCTTCAGAGTTAGGAACTTCCGAATCCTGTGTTTCCTCTGGATTCACTTCATCAAATGTTAGTAATCGTCCAGATTCAGTTGATATACAAGGTCAGTTAGTTATGCATCTACAAGATGAACGCCAGATTTTAGAAAATCTTAAATTAGAAGAAAAGCGTAAACAAGCCGATTTAGAAGCACAGTATAATAAAAGCATCAGTGAACTACATGAACGTCAAAACGTAAGTCAGTATTTTACTTTAAGTGCATTCAACTTCGCTTCTGTGACAGTGAGGTTATTCGAATTTTATTTGATGACAGTGGCCTTGAGAATCAGACTATTTTCTTTGTTTATCGGCAGATTTTAGTAATTGATTTTGAGAAGAATATGGCTACAAATTTATCCATAATTTTGTGAAGCTGTTCTGTTTTTCAACAAATTGTGTCGCAGGTACGAATCCCGTTTCATCTATTTCAGCTTGTGTCGATCATTGGCTTAGGCACCCGATCTTCAAACCTCGGGTCCTAGGTTCAAAATTTGCCCTGCTTACTTCGGTCTGAGTCCTGTTATAAGCTCTCATCAGTACATAGATGAGTACCAGGTCACGAAGTCGCATCATCACTTTTGAACCTCAATTTGTTCCCTAACTCCATTTTGTAGTTTCATTGTTTTTCGCTCGTAGATTTTGATGTTACTTTCAAGAAAAGTGAAACCTGATATAAGATACAAATATGTAAGGCATTTTGTGGGTACCTGATACTCTGAAAAGGTTTTCTTATTTCTAGCTTAGGTCTTTCTACGGGATGTAACGAATGTTGTTCAATGGTTTAATATTACAGTGTTTTTTCATCATTTTAAGTAAATGCATAGATTTGTTTAATGTGTTAACAATTAAATTTGTAGGATTTAAAGATTATAAGAGTCAGCGTGAAGACATTGTATCCTGTACCTCAGTTTATGAGAGATGGAGTACTTCCTGTTTTCTAGACATTTTCGGTTACTTGTAAGGACTAACCAGTGAAATATGCTGATTTATAAGGAAGGCCCAAATGTGTTTTGGACATTTTTGTCAATAAGCTGTATTCAAAAATATTTTTCATACTTGTAACGCTTATTTTATAGCTTAGTCGAAGGACCTATTTGTAAAAACTTTAAACTCTATATGCTTTAACAAATGAATTACGTTGCATGTGGCAACTTGAACCGGTGCATTTGTGTACGAGTTTTTATGTTGATTTTGTCTGTCTGCTACAAAGCAACAAGATTCTCCTTTTTACGTGTGAATGTCGAGTACACAGACATGGATATGATTAATGCGATTTGTAGACGTCAGGATGTAGAAAATAGCCTTGGTTAGATAAATGTTTCAGCATTTGTTTGCGTAGGCTGATTGTATCAGTAAGTGAGAACAAGAAAACGAAGGACACACCTTCATTTTTTGAAAGATATTGACGTAATTTACTTTATGATTGATCTAGTTCAGATTTTAATCAGTCGTCAGCAAACTTATTACAAAGATTACTTTCTTAACAATCCTTTATAGAACATCTCAACAGTGTGGTAAATGAACTTGATCCTGAAATATCTGATTAGCACACATATCAATCATGCGAAAGTGCACATTAGAAAGCATTCATCAGCCAAGTCTATTACGCCTAGGTTTAGGAAGTAGTCATCATTCTAAGCTAAATGCTTTTTTGCATATTGTCAAGCTACTCCCCCCCCGTTTAGAATATGAAGTAATGTGATCTCTTTTTAAAATTCCCCTGATGTGTTTTCATATCTTACAGGGTAAAGTTGAATCTTCACATGCTCGTGAAAATAAAGAATTCAAGGAAAATCGTTTAGAAGGAGTCAAAATTCTATCCACTTTTCAGGAAAAACAACGACGTGATATGCTTAAACAACATCAACGACAAAGAGAGGACTTAGAAAGTAGAATCCGTGCGCGAAAAGAGTCCCTCGAGGCTGCAGTATGTCATCTATGAAGTATTTTTTTTTAACTCATAGTCTTATCATTTGTTTATGTCCAACTGCATATACTACTGATGGTGGTCTTCGTGGTCATAGCATATTAGTATATGAATCGCTTTGCGTAGATAGGAACCTTTTTAGTTCTTATGAAATTTCTATAGTGACTGAAGCATTTCAGGTAGTTTCTTTGATGAGAAAGTTTTTTTCGGTATCTTCAAACACCATAGTTTTCGGGGAAATATTTAATGCGATCGATCAAACTACCCCGTATTTAAATCATTCGTAATCGTTATAAAAAAAAGTTATTAGTCAAGTGGAGATCGCAATTGTGATGAACCCGATGGATACAATGTTGTAAGCGTTACTTTAAGAACAATTTCATGAATCCTCAAAAAGAATTGGCTGTCCAATTTCATGTAATTTAAATGATGGACAGAAATATAGCGGATTAGAATGTGAAGGTTTTGTGTCAAGACTAATAGGTCGGTAACCGGTAAATTAGATTATTCTGGAAGCACTATAATCTGAGAGACCCTTATCTGCTCAAGTTCCCTCCTTCTTGAGGTAGGCGAAATGCAGACAGCAGCACTCAAAAACAGGTGGATAAAAAAGACGCACAGCAAAGTAGACAAAGGTGTATGGGAGAAGAAAAACTAAAAAATTAAGTTTAGTGAAAATATTCAAGCCTTAGAAAACGTCAAAGAGTTAATACATCTGTACTATTGTGACTGGTTCTTAGTCATATCACTAAGAGTCTCCAACCACTGGTGCGTATCGTTTCGGTGACCCCGACCAGATAGTCTACATCGCAACACATGAACAGTTAAAAACTTCATGGGATGACGCAGGGCCTTGGTCTGGCCGCCGTGAGCCTTGTTCCAACTCAATCAAACTTCCTCTATTATTGCGCGTCGAGGTAGGTAGTTGTCCTGCATATGCAACATGTATCCAAGCCTCATTGACCGACCGACTTGCCTATCTTGCTTAGTACCTTTCGCCTAACCAGAATACTTGCTCACACTGTAGTTCCACTGTACACGAGCGATGTTGGTAAGATACTCAACTTCCCAATACCATCTTCCAGGATCAAGTCTCAGCTGAATAACAAAAAAGAACGGACTGCAGCACAGTATATTCGTCTTATGATGTGCGTTTGTCTATCTTGCTGACGCCAGAGATGACGTAAATCTGCCATACGGGTGTGGTAAATCCAATGCGCACACCAATTTGCAAATGTTACTAATAAATTCACAGGATAAGAATATATTGTCTATGCATTTAATTAAGGGAATACTGCTCACATAATCGGAAAAGCACTCATTTATGGATTAAATTGAAAACTAAACGGCTTCACTGTTTGATTATTAAATTCCCACGAATTGGATTTACCGGAATTTTACATATAAACATGGTTAGATTTTTACTCTTTGAACTTAGTTGTGATGATTGCTGGTTTGCTCTTCATTTTAGATGAAAAAGAATGCCGAGTCAACCAAAGAAGAGTCTCGTAAAAAGACGAGACGGCTGATGGAACGCCATGCTGATGCTTTGCGTGCCTTCGACATCGAAACCGCTAATCTTGGTATCGACAATGCTGCTGTTGTTGGCTCATCTGGCAGGATCTCTGGGACATCAGGGATTGCAAGTGGATCGTCAGGAAGTAGTACTTCGTTCTCTAGCTCCAGTGGACAGCGTCCGTCAGACTGGCGACATAGCCGTGCAGAGTTCCTCCCATCGTAATATAAGGTTATCATGATCCTTAAGTAAGTTTCATTGTATTTCGAATATTTTGCTTAGACAAGAGATTAAATGTCTCTTAAGAATTTTAATTGTATCTACTAGGTTACAGCAGGATTGTCACCACTAAGCTGTGATGTCACTGTCGTGCAAAGTTATTTCCGAACAGAATTTTATCTTTCAAGCAAGTAAAATGTCTTAAACCATCTTATTAGAAGCATTCCGTTGAATTGTGAAGTTTGTTTCAAACGGATTACACCGTCAACTGATCGTAGTATCGATTTGTGGAACGCAGAGTTTAGTGTCATGTCATGTAGCAATATTCTTCATTTGAAGACTCAAAAAATACATCTGTAATAAATCCTAATAAAAAAATACCTGGGAAGCATCATTCTATGCAGCCACCTTACAATTTGACTTGTTATAAGCTGCTGCGTAACAAGGACCTTTTGATTATAGTCTTCGTTAATGTGATATGAATACTCCTTCAGTGACAGGCTGTGCCAGAAGAAGTCTTGATAAATGGATATCGCGGATGGCTCTGGGTAAAACGGTGGCTATAGTAAGAGGCTAGTAGTCATGCTTGTATTTCGAGAACCTGGTGCTAAGCGAGCATCTAGTTGATGTACTATATTTCAGATACATAATTACGTGCCATTGTGATTAATTTTGAACCATAACACCAAGTGTCCCAAATTAGATAACCTACAGTTCCCTACACGGATCATACTAACAGTTAACGAGTTCATGGATTAGTCTGCCGACTTTAGCCTTCAGCGAAACTAATCCTATTTCGACTAACATCGCGGCCTGCTTGAACTCTGGACTGCCGTTTTCTACAATCGAGTATATTGCATCAAATTTCTTATTTTTATATTGTTTTAATCGTTTAATTATGTCAACCAATCGTATTGTATATTCTCGCGCGTTTTTAAAATCATTACAACCTATCGCTTCGCAAGTTGATAGGAAATTTAAGAAGAAGCACCACGGTGGATGGCAACGAGCTCTGAAGCGTATGACCATAGATCAAATGACTATTCCGGAAATACTTAGCACAAACTGCAGGTCGTTGCCGAATAAAGTTGATTACCTTCAGTCACTCTTGTCCACAAATGTTTATCGAAACACGGGTGTAATAATGCTGCAGGAAACATGGCTTCATAATCTGTATGATGATGACTTAGTCTGCTTAGATGGTTTCAAATTATTTCGACAAGATCGAAGCTTTTCGAAGAAGAAATGTGGTGGTGGTGTAGCAACATTTATTAGTACTAACTGGTCGTCCTCCAACTATGTATGCTTCTGCTTCTCTAACGAAAAAATTGAGTGCATTACCATCAAATGTCGTCCCAAACATTTGAGCAAATACAAATACACATATATCACAAACATGTATGTCACACCTGACTGCAGTTTCTCAGATTTGTCAACTTTTGCTGATAAATTCACTGAATTTGCTGCTCCGGTTCTGGGAAACTCCTTGTCTATTGTCTGTGGTGATTTTAACTCATGTGACTACAGTTTTCTATTATCATTGGGTCATAAAAATATGGTTAACTTTTCCACTCGTCTTGACAACACCTTAGACTTTGCATTTACAAATGAACCTGGCATATATGAAGCCCGTAAACGGGCTCCACTGCTAAATTCCGACCACTGTATCGTTCGTGTTTTGCCTAAAGTGTACGGAAAATTATACAAGAAAGCTTTTGCATACCTTTCAAGGAAAGTTCAATACAGATGCTATTCACAAGAAAATATATTACGTTTGAGAAGCATGCTTATAGAAACGGACTGGGATATATTTGCTGATGAAGTTTTAGACAACACTATTACCAATATCACAAGCTATCTCAGATTCTGTCTCGATATCTGCTGCCCTACTGAAACAATTTACATGAGATTTGACAGACTTTCCTCTCCTCATCTCAAGAGGCTTCGGAGAGAAAAGGAAAGGTTGTATAAGGCGAGAGATCACCCTGGCGTTAAAAGGCTTAACTGCCTAATTAAGTCTGAAATACAACGTCTGAATACTATATACAACGAGAAGTTCTTATCGTGTAAGAACTCTTCCAATATATGGAAATTATTTAAAGAGCTTACTGGTAAAAAACAGATGACAACACAAACTCGTTCGGATGTCTGCGCGTTAAACAAGTCATTTATACGTCGGCAAGCTAATTTCACCCTTCCTAATGTGCAAAATCAAGTGGATAGCTGCTTTCCAGGTTTCAATACAAATGATGTATTTAAATGTCTAAAGTCTTTGAATCCCTCCCAAAGCTTAGGTCCTGATGGTGTTTCTAGTATCATATTTAGAAAATGTGCAGATATTTTGTGTCATCCACTTACAGATATCTTCAATGTATCGTTCTCTAAAAACATAATACCCACTGCTTGGAAGCAGATAAAAATTGTACCTGTGCCTAAGCCATCTTCTGGATCAGAAGTTACTTTTTGACTTTTTTTTTTTTTTTTTTTTTTTTTTTTTTAATGGAGAAATTACTTCTGCTTGTGATTGAGCCTTCATTGATGGCCTTCAGAGATCCAAAACAGTTTGCTTACAAACACCGGAGGAGTACTTTAGATGCAGCTACTGTCTTGCATCATAATATTGTTTCTAGTCTCGACAAAGGTGTTAAGTATGTCCGTTGTGCCTTTTTGGATTACTCATCAGCCTTTGACTCTGTTCCTAGACCACTTTTGTTAAATAAGCTTGCCATAGCTCACACTGATCCATGGGTTACAAAATGGCTGCATTCTTATTTTTCTGAAAGGAAACAGTACACTATTCATAAAGGGATGCGCTCGACTTCATTGCTTACTGAAGCTGGTGTGCCTCAAGGTGCTGTACTTTCTCCTTTTCTGTTTTCCTTTTTTTGCACGATTTGCCTTATTCTGTTGAAACTAATTTTATCAAGTATGCTGACGACCTGACGATTTCTATTCCAGTAAACTCTTCTTTGGATTGCTCGAAATTAAATGAATTCTTGTCTGAAGTTGGTAAATGGTCTCTCTCAAATGGTTTCAAACTAAACCCTTCTAAATGTCAGACGGTTAATTTTAGCCTCAGGAGTAAACAAGACTTATGTGAGTTGCTTAAATCTCATGACGCCTGCTGCATCAATGGTATTTCTGCAGAAAGTAAATCGTGTGTGAACTATCTTGGGTTGCGTTTTACTTGTTCCCCATTAATCTTTCCTGGTCTTCTTAAAAAGGACTATGTTATGTTGCATAGGGCTTTGAAGACTGTCAGCAGGGTGAGTGGTGTGTCTCTGGCTCAACTGATTAACAGTGTAGTTGTTCGACATATAAATTCCTGCAAGCTACTAGCTACAGAAATGTTAACTGACAGTGAGCATCCACTTCATTTACAGCTCTCTCCATGTATCTCCTCAGGGAGGACAAGGAGAAACTACATAAAACTGTATGCTCGTACAGCTAGGTATAAGAATTCGACTGTACCTTACCTTGCTCGTATATTTTGTGAGGAAAAAAGTGTTAGAACAGAAATCACACACCAACTTTGTGACAGTTAAAAATTCCATTTCAATAATTCAGCTAGCAATGCAAAAGTTTCTCGTTTTTAATCTTCATCACATAACTTAAATTTTTATAATAAAACAATTTGGAAGGCTGCAAAGTAGTATGTATATACAGATGTATTTTGTTGTTATTGCAATATACGTTAAGCTGAGAATTCCAAATTGTACCACAAATTGTTTGGAATAAAGTGAATTATTATTAAATATGTCGCGGTCGCAGAGACACATTCATGCTGTATCTTAACTTTCGAAAGCATGCCAGTTGAACTGTTCTGATTATTGCCACCGCCTGTTTTGGAGAGATTATCGGCGTCCCATCCTTTCCGGTGGTGGTCTCTAACTGTCATCTTGTCAGTATCTTTAATAGGCCGTAATAACTGTCAGGTATTACCTGGTGCTGATGTCATCTGTTTTGTTTTCGCCACAGCTGATGACCATTGTGAAAACTTAGTCAATTTACTTTTGAGCTTAACCCGTGTACATAAAATTTCTACCATTCTTTATTGTAAACAAAAAGTGTAGCGAGTGATAAGCTATGAACTATCGAGCTGCCGAAGCACTAGACAGCGTGACAATAAATCACCTGAAATCGTAGATGTCTACAGTTTCGTTCATTCTGAATAGTGTTTAGAGCACAGTATCATTTTAATGGATTTATTTTCATTGAAAAATCTTGTGATTCGATTTCAGTTCAAACTATGAATATTACTAGCAAATAGATATGTTTTGTTTCTTTTAGCATCTTGTGTACATTCACTTACAATGAAGCTTGTTCAATCGTTCAAAATTATGAAGCTGCCATATCCGTAAATGCATTTGACAGTTTCATCATTACGCCGTTCATCTCAGGCCTAATAATAATATCCCGCAAATCAGTTCACTCTGTGTATTTTTTATATACATACATACATATAGGTGTATAAAACGCAAGTACAATTGATTGAAAGAGAACAATGTTGAATACATCCATCTGTTGTATATGTTATATTATTAACAATCGTTAACCAACTACTCTAATTCTATACAAAACAATCACAATGCGTCTTTCCAATTGTCACAGTTCACTTTTTCAGTCTCTTCATACATATGATGCGTATGAAGTGTACAGCTCAGATGTAACTGAGAAATTATTGCCCGACGATAACAACAAAAACCACAACAAAACTAACAGTTTACAAAAACATGCGAAAAGTTATCTTTCTTAACTTTGGTTTTTAGTTTTGTACTATGCTATAAATAGACTATTTTAAAGTTGCATACACACACACACACACACTACACTCCTAGCAGATCGCAATAATAATAAAAAAAACCCTTCCCTCATTCCCCATCTTCAACAGTTACTGATATGTTCTATTCTTTTATACAATGCACATGAATTATCAACATAGATAAAACTATGATTTCTGTTCCCATTGTTTTTCAAGTCTCCTTTTCAGACAGTCAAGTAAAACAACTACAAATCTAACCATCCCTACTCTTAAAGTTCAATGGTAATCCGTCCTTATATTGTAAAATGTTTCATTGGCCTCAGTATATATAAATATATAATTTTGAAATCATAATGATAATGATATTACCAATAATATACTTATATTAATTATAATACATGGCAATAATTTGTTTTAATTGTTCATACATGAGATGGACAAAAAAATAAAGCTACATCAAAAGGCATGTTTCAGTAAGTGAATTGGTAGATTTCAGTGAACGTTATCAGAACTGTACAAGATGGGTTGAGATGAAAAGGTGACAAAGTTATGCAGTTAAAATAAGCATAGACTTTAAGGAAGTCTTTGGGTAAAGCATTAATAGGCAGACATTTTGAGATAATAAGAGTTAGGCAATCAATCTTCATTTATTGAAATCGATGGTAGTTGCAGAATTATAGATTTCATAAAGGAGGCTGCTGCAAGTGCAGCATATGGCTGCCACTGTGTCCCTTGTCTCCCTTCCACATAGTCAGCTATCCCACGAATGAGAATAAAAGAGTCAAGACCATTTCCCATTACAGACTCCAAAACCTGAAATACAAAAACGGAAAGTGATATTAGAAACTGTTCGACTGACTTTCAAAATTCTGAGTGTCGACTTAAAAAGTAACGTACTTGGTCATATTCAGCATCATAACACAGTAAGTGATGCTCTTTGGCAAAGTCATTCCTCAATGCGTCATTATCGGTAACCGGTCGACCGGACCCCATACAGCCAAGGCGAACAGCTGGTACGCCAGGTGGATAAAAGCGGGCCAATTCCTCAGGCACATCTGGATGTTTGATATCGAATGTAACGCCTTCATTGATCTAAGGAACGAAGTTGATAAAATATGAATAACAATAGACGTATGTAACCGTTATTATTGATTAGCCTTAGTTTAATATCTAACTAAACATAAACACAAGCATACCGTTTTGGTGCACTACACGCTGATCTTCATGTGACACTTTAAAAACAATAGTCCTGCCAAACTAAGTAGTAGCCTATGTACCATGCATAACGGCACGCAATCTCTTTAAAGACATAATCAATAAGAAAATCACATACAAAAATTCCAGTATGTGGTTGATCGATAACTGATGAGATCAAAAATTGATAATAACTTTAACTACTGTCATTAACAGGAATGTGGATGGAATGGTGTGAGTAATTGTTGTACTATATATCTAACAAAAAAAGTGTAACTTCAAAGTGCTTTTCCATCAAAGATTAACATTGACTGGAGAAGTTTTAATAAAAAGTCATGACCCATGTGGTTTAGCAAATCAGATGCAACGATGACTACTAGCGCAGCACATATCCAAGCCACCTCAGTCGGTCAACAACTGAAGCTGAGGCTCATCGGCTTATGCATTTGACTTTCAACCACTAGGTCTCATCTTTAAACCTCGCACCACTTTAAATCGACCTGGGTAACTGGGAAGTATCTACAAATCTTTACACTATGGCACAAACCTGCACCAGGTAGGTCAGTAAATAAAAGCTGATAAAAGTAATAATTCTGTCAAAAGAAACCTTCCTAGTCTTACGTATATTACCTAAGGAAGCCGCTGGTATTATCCTGCGAAGCAAATAAATCATGTGCTCAAAAGACCTGTTACGAGATGGAGGAAGCCAATATCCTGTGAGTTTTTCCTCTCACGTTAACTAACATAATAACAAGAATTTATGCAAATATTATTTCTCACTTAATGGGTGGCCAGAGCGACTATTCATCATTACTCACCTTTAATTTTAACTTATCAGTATCAGGCGCAGGTCGTGCGAAATCAATAGGATCATCTTCTCCACCTAATACATTTAGAGCAGACTTTAATATTTGAGCCCACTCACATTTTTCTGGGGCTGCTTCAAAGCGATCAAGGACTTTCTCCACACAGTTTACTAGTGTTGAGTCTCGAGCGGCGTATTTTTTCAACACGAATCTTGGTGTCTTAACATCAACAGCATCTTCTGGAGGTTCGATTAAACGATCACAGTAAATGTAAATAGCGTCTTCAACACCATTTGTCATCGAATGGTTGTTTGTGGCCAACGGGGAATGCAGTCCGGTTGGACGAGCCACAGCACTCACTACAATATCACCCAAACGCGAATGTTTGTCGAATTCATACACGTGAGGTACACTGCCACCAACACCCACTAGAAATACATGTTGTACAGCTTGAAATGCTCCTAAAAGGAGAAAAACATAACGGAAATAATATTTGGCGTTCAAATACATACATATATATATATATATATATATATATATATATATATATATATATAAACTTCATAAAAAAGTAAATGCTGATGAGATCTCCTAGCCTGATGATGAAATGTCCGGTAATAAAGCTCGGAAAAAGCATCTTTGTCCATAACGAAATAATGTTTTCTGCTTACTCCAAGTTTTATCACAAACTCCGAGAAGTAAATCAATCCATGGGGAATCAGAGGTAACTAAGGTTATGTCCATTAGAACATCTATAACGAAGTTAAACAGAATCGGTGAGAACAAGCATCCCTGACGGATGCTGCCAGTTATCGCCCATTCAAAGTGCATTCTTTATCAATCCTTAGACGGCCACGCGAGTTCGAGCAGAGAACTATAATTAGCGTTCCATACCTCCTCGATACTCTCCTCCCAGTCATACACTGTAACACCTCTTAGTCGCTAGAGTCAGATGCTGCTTTCAGGTCGAGAGAGATGGTAAATGTCGATACTTGCCAACTAGTATCACTGCTGACACTGGTGAGAAATCCAACTACATACATATCAAAAGACAAGTATCGCCACAGCAACTTAATCTGAGACGTGACTGTTGGAAGAAAACACGAGTAGACTACAGGCCTTTTCTTAGCGCTCCTTGTATGTAGCAGAACCATGGTGGGTGATGTCGAGAATGGCTGTCTGTACTAGATAAGGAAGGTTGTAAACCTTCACTGAGTGAAATGGCGTAGACATGTCCTAGCTACCGCAACATGCAAAGTTAGCCGATGTAAGATCAGGTTGGAAGGGAGCTGGTGGTGGTCGGAATAAAGAAGTGACACCAATCCCTGAAGTTCGTGAATGTTATTAGTCTGAACCGTCCACCTTGTCTGGTTCATGCACTCAAGATAACAGGGATTAATGATTGAAGATTGCTGATGATACGGTTCAGAAAGACTTACTTTTTCTCATCTTCTAAATTTCAAACGTTTTCTGTACACTTCATTTCTAATTTAATATTATTCACTTGGCATATATTTTTACTCCAAATGGTTCAATGAGGTCATGTGCATGTATGTCATGTTCTACGTTAATTTCTGTCTGTTTGTATCGTGCTATCTGAATCAGTATAAAAACCTTTATGGTCACGCCAAAGAAGTCCCTCTAATGATACTGCTATTAGAACCTCGAACGAGAAAACTGTCTGACATTATGGTCTCTCCAAATTTTTATCAACCTGTCGATGTGATTATGGAGGCTATATAGTTTTCTGACATCAAATAGATCGATATACTTTTAAAAGATTCCTTAACTGAACTGAAGCACCCTGATGGTGACGATGCTGATAGTATTTTAGGTTATCAATTTCTACTTTCTCGGATGCATTTATCATTATTTGTCCCTTCAGTTCCTTGTGGAACATAGAGCTTCAGTAGCACGTCTCCTCACTTCAAAAACATAAATGGTTGTTTCATGGGTAATTTTAGTCGAGGAGCCATAGTAAAGTATAGTTATCAAACATGATCACCGAAGGTAGAGAACATGGGAAGACTTCAGGCCTTAGAATACTGTTGCCTTCGTAGCACAGGCCATGTTTCATGACGCCATGTCAATAACGCAGAAGTCGAACGTAGAGTTACAGGCAAAAGAAAAAAGTTAGTCACTGAGGTTGTGAACCGTGTAGTAGTAGTAATATTAGCTTTATTCCAAACAATATGTTTGGTACAGTATGGATTTCTCAGCATGTTATATATTAACAAATTCCCTTCCAAACAATATTATTATTTCAAGTTGTCATTCATTGCAGACTAACACCAGTTGGAGGAAACCTAGGAGCACTGGATAGCTGTTTCGCCTTACTGTGGGGCTCCTCAGCAGTGCGCACCCACGACCCCACACTCTTCGGATCGAAGCCGTGGCCAGCACGTTACCATTGACCCACTGGGTCACAATCCAATCGTCCATATTTTCAACTTCTGTTAGCTCACGATATAGCGCAACCGCCACCCAGTGTCATCGTTGAGTAACTGTCCTCACGTCCATTAGGCTTTGACTCCACCGGTCACGACTTCTCATTGGAACTTCGGGAATACTTCTCGAAGCTATTCACCAATGAGCGCCAGTTCCAAATCTCCACAACCCCCTCAACATTATTATTGCCCTTTGATGATGTCTTTTTAATAACAGCTTCAAAGGGAATAATGTATAGCAGTCGGTTGGTGACGGATTAGCGTCCGATATTCAGTGGTGGTGGTTCATTCAGCTATTAGAAGAATTTCCTAGTCAAGACAGGTATCCGACGAACAGAAATATGATGTATTTTTACGTATTCAAAAGTCCATTTCTGTCTAACATAACATTTTTCATTCGTTTTGTTATTTATTCGAAAAACGGTTAGTTTGTAACATAAGAAAAATTCCCAAGAGTACATGGTGTGTTTATGGAACATATTTGAAAGAATTTGATGTGATATGTCTGGTGGAAAATTTTATTGGTAACCCAAAGTTCAAGCAGGCCACCAGTCTTCATCGGCACAAGTGATTGTGTTAGGCATGTCTCGAAATCGAAATGCACTCAACAACCTTTTGCACACTCATGCACTAGGCATTGGGCCACACCTATTATGTGAGGGCTACTGATACTACCCAAACCTCAGTGGGTGGGGCGGTGTTCGAACCCGTGTTCCACTGGTCGAAAGTGATTTCCTTAAACCAAAAAACCACAGCATCGCTTGCTCATGTCTAATCGTCGTCTGCCACGTCGAACAATGTTAGCTGAAATAGGTTTTGACTAGAATAAGGTTAGAGGTTTTAAGATTAAAATAAACTAATATATGGCATCATTTAGTGAGGACTGATTGTCGATCTGAGGAAATGTAGACTTTCAAGTTGGAGTTTTAATGTGACAACAGCAATCAGTGATTTGAAACTAGGTGATATGGCTTAGAATCGATCTCAGTGACGCAGATACATCCACACATTATCCTCATCTTAATCATCATACTGAGTTTCTATATTCTTTTATTCCATCATGCTCTCTCTATTCACGAGTTTTTACCACTTTTGGTTTTCTCAGCCAATTTCCGTCTGATGTGCTGACACGAGGTGCAGAATCTAGGAACGTTACACAATAATGCGAAGTTATATGTTGGTGTTACCTGTCTGTTTGCCAGTAGTGCTTAGAACTGGTTGCTGGTTATATGTCGCAGGCTGTGAAAAAGCGTGAAAGAAAATGATCTGCGAGGAGGAGACCAGGGTTCATTCAGTTCGTTGATGTGATGAGCATACGTTCACCCCCTGCTAGATGTTTGAGCATCGTTACATGTAATGGGGGTCAACGGTCGATGTATTTCTCGACATTACGGCTACGTTTCATACCTTGGGCAGGACCGCACTCCGGAATTGTCTGTTAGGAGTGTCTTTGGAAAGTTTGTTGATATCTTGAAAGCTATATGCTTCAACACCGCAGGTCAGACGAAGGCTTACAACTACTTCTTAATATTATTCTCAACCAACAGTGAAGTTAGGCACTGTTGCCTAATTTTATCATTCATGATATACGCGAGACAACTATGATGGAGGTGCACGGTGGTGGTACAGACCGGTTAGCAAATGAATGACTCTCCGACCTTCAGTATGCAGACAATATTTTCTTGCTATGCTACATCACATAGGCTACTGAAATCGAGCTCAACTAGTTAGCGATGATTATCCGTAAGTATGACGTGTGCTTCGCACCATCAAAGTGCTTTGATAAAATAAGCAGGAGTGTGTGTTTGAATTCACGCTTAGTGGTGAACCGTTGAAACTTGTCAAAATTTTGTGTACACGAGTAGTTATGTGAGTGCCGATGTGACTCATGAAAATTACAACCGAATATTGAAATCCCAGACGGAAATACACCAATGTTGATCATCTTTGGCGTGGTCATGAGATTGACATAGCTGTGATATACAAGGTGTATGTACGATCAGTTCTGTTCTACGACTGACAGACCTGGCCTATGTAAGCTGAGCTGGGGATATCAGACGAGTCTGAGTGCTTGATCATAATTGTCTCTACAGCATTTCTCCCATCCGGTGGAAACACTAAGTAAATTATTCTGTTTTGCTACTGCGTTGTATGAATATGATAGAGACCTGTATTCGTTGAGTCTGATAGCCTTAAAACACTGTCTTATGAATTTCATCTCAGCACCTTTCACATTGGTCACTGTCCGCTTGCCCTGAAACTGACGACGCACCATGGGATGAAGGACAGTCGTGTTCGGCTAGCATCTGTAGGTGTCTCAAAACTGTCGAGACGCATTATAAAAGTCAGTGCAACTCAGTAGTTTGAAAAGATAGCAGACATAGCTCAGAATTGAAATCAATGACGATCATGTTGCAGGTCTCTTGTTTATTCTGAAAATAAAATGAAAATAGTGAATGCTCTTTTGAGTGCATCATAAAGGTGGCTTCTTAAATAACTCATTTCTGTTGCCTCCTCCATTTTTTTAATGTTTTCTTTGCGTTGCTTTATTGCTTTGCATGGTACACTGCTTGCTACCATTGTTAAACTACTTTTTTGTTCTAAATGGAATCATATTAATTGTAAGGCGAATAATGGATGTTTTGATAAGCCCTCAGGCATTCGATCATAATGGAACCACCAAGTCAGCAGTATTAAGCAAGTAAGCCTAATCACTTCCTTTTTACCTCACTTCATTACATCCCATTTTGTTGGCATCAGTTTGATGATTTGATGCTTATCATAGCAAATTGAATTGATATACACTTCTTCTAAACCGCCTTTATTTGTATATCTGCTGTGTCATATAAATCGACCAGCAGTCAGAAAAACGCTATTAATTAAACACATGGCTACAGACGAAAACAATAATACTGATGAATACACTAACCAAGTAATCGTGTTGTAATACTTCCAGAGGAGATTTTCGCTTGAAGTTCACGTCCAACCATAGGTAATTTAGTAGAAATTACTTTATGCGGTCCTATACTTCCAATGGTATAAACATGCGATTCTCCTGAAAAAGAAAAAGTGGAAATCATGTATAGTGACTGCATAATCGTATTGCTGTTAAATTTTAGCCTAAACAAATCATAGAAGTAGTATTATTAAGTGAACTAGATACTCGACTGTTAAGAAATAGGAAAGAGGCCCAGATAGTATCCATTTAATAAGTGTGATTCATCATTTAGTGTAAAGAAATGTATACTAGTGCGACTATCTGAGGTAGGTAAGGTATGGCAAACTAGTATCCTTGATACACGATAATGATTGAAAGAGAAATGAAAACTTTGGTCACTGAAGGGACTCAAACTACGCAACTCTCAGGGTTACTGCCCCCGGCACGTCAAGTTGTACTCTTATTAGAAAAAAGACAAGGTAAAGGAAGAACTGTGTAGAAAAAAAAAAGTACCAATATGAATTACCTTCAGTTTTATAACGAACAAATGTTGTTTTCTGTTCCATCATCGCATCTACAGCTAACTTTTCACACAGTAAATTAGTGATAATTGCAATTGTCGGTTTTTCACTAGTAGATACTTGTTGCATATGATTTGCTCCTTTCATTTCTCTTACAACTGAAGAAGTGAAAAAAAAAATTGTATAAAATAATTGAATAGGCCTTTGATATCGTTTAAGGTATACACATTAAAGTTATCAATCTACAAATAAGGCTGACAATAACAATGATTTACACACATAGTACTGCACTCATTTTACTTGACAACAGTATTGAGAGAAAAAAAGATGGTGAATATGAATTAGTGAAATAAAGAGAAGGTGCATTGCTATAATGATCATAACGAAAAGTAAAAATTGATCTCAGCTCTTTTTAATGAAAAAAAGCAGTTTATCTATGTGGTACAATAGTTTGATAACATATAAGTTTAACATGGGCACTAGGGTAGAATGTGATTAAATTTTATTTCATTTTTTAGGTGTATCACACAGTAAATCATAATTTCATTATGCGATACATCCAATAAATCAAATGAAATGGAATATTTCCATAATCAATCAGTGGGTCAACTAGTCAATCACCACTTCAACTACTGAAGTTTTAGAAATGGAGTAGTATTATCATGCCTCTCACACAATAGGTGAAGTTTATTGCTCAGTGCATACACTTTCATAAGGCTGTCGCGTTACATTTTAAAAAAATTTATACAACTTTATCTAATCCCAAATTCCGCCTAGTCACAAAATGATTTTACATGATTATTTTATAGTTTCAACAAAACAACCGCATATACTTTCAACTATCAATACATATCCACTTACGATTTGAGTTGGCACTATGCAAAGCTTTATGCTGCAGTGTTGCTCCTGCTCTATCACCTACCAGTGAGACTGATACAGCTGTATCGAATAAAGAAATCAGCCCCTAGATATTTACTCACACTGTAGCGAACATCGCACCTACTACTACTAACCTATATTCTTAATCGTAAGCAGGAATGCGTATCACACTTTTTATAACGCCTACGTTCTCGAAAATTACAGAAGTTTCTTTATCAGTGCACCATCCTCCCGCAAAACAAGCATACATCTATCCTGTCAACTTAGGTGTGCATCCCTGTTATCTTCTGTTATAGTCGGCATTTTATCTGCTGAGTCACCAAACTCCGCAAACAGCCAAGCCTTTAGAATCTCCCGAACGTCAGTCTCCCTGATATACTTCACCTGACTATCTGCTGTCTCCTAGAGCGTCTTCACCCAGCCCAACAGAGGGGTCCCAAACACCACCAGCTTCTGCTCCAATTTCTAGACACTCAATAACTTCACAACGAGTTCCTTCAAGAACGTTCGCACACCTCGAAATTCGCAGGTGAAGATACCTTTAACTTGAAGTTGGGCAGTGACATCAGTGAACAGAAGTTTAATGAAGCCGCTGAGGTTTTTTTTATTATGAAAATACAACTGATAAAACAAAAACTAAACCATTCCAATATGGTATTCATTTGCAAACAATCTCTTGTTCTGTCGACTCTCATTCCGCACTATTTTCACTCTTTATATATCTATCCAATAACGTGTATTCTTCTTGACCGACTTCTCATCGGTTGATCTTTATCACTTTCGACGTGGCCATATATATATATATATTACTACTTATATGGATTATTATGCGTAGATCAGACTACATTAGTAATAAATCAACCTTGACACTAAAGCCATTTTCATAATCACACATGCATAGATGCACTACAATCGATCATAAAGTCTAACAGCAAATAAGCCATAAGGTGAACTCAATAATAACTGTATTGAATTTGTGTTTAATATTTATAATAACCAATAATTAGTGTTGCACGTAAACGCATGATATCTTGAAATTGTTGATCTTGAGGCAAGGCAATAAAAATAGATATCAATTGGCCTAATAGGTCACCAAAAAAAGGCATGATGAATGCATACTCTTTCATGCTAAAAATGTTAATTAACTTCACTAACATTTGAGGATATTTCAAAAGCAGCGCTTACTAGAACTCAGTGATAACGAGCATGGGAGTACAAAAGTAAGTAGAAGAAAATATACACTGAAAAATAGTACGTTATTTTGTAAAACGGACTTTTTTATAAGTAGACTAAGCTGAGGTTTCGTAATTGTCATTCACTGCATGGAATGTGGAATTTAGCTGAAAATACAATCAAATGGATGAATTTACTGAATTTTGAACAGTATAAACAATTATAGACAGCTAAAGTATTGACAAATTCATGATAGAAATACAATTGTGATGTGACAGAAGGATGCCCAACACAGTACGAACCATAGTTGACACTAAACATCGAAGGTTAATGCTGTATAAGCAGCTTCATCATGTTTTACTGTGTAACATAGAAAGAGTGTGCAGGTTCACGCATTGAACGATGTATCTCACCTAGTGTGTCACAGTTGATAGTATTACTTGAATGCTGAAAACCTCAGTAGGTGCAATGACGCTTGAATCTATGATGATCCACTAGTTGAGTGGAGAAGGAAATTGATAACCGAATCTTTGTTTATCGAATTAATAGTTAATATATGTAGTAAGAATAATTCAACACCTACTCCAGATGTACGGAAAATTCTACTACCCTTGTCACAAAGAAGGAGAGAGGATTAGAACTATATGAACTATGTGGCAAAGTTGTGGAGTTACCCTACATGATTATAGACAATAAATTATGTCCGAAACGTTATTCGGTTAATGATACTGTTTTGCTGTGTGACACCTCTAATAAACAGACTAAAATGGAGTTACAATCTACTACAGTCCTCAAGTTTTACTCCTATATTGATCGTCCACCAGGTTCAAAGTCGACTGTCTTGGTTAATACGCTGCTATCCCACTAGTATTGATGATGCTGTATCACTACTTTGGCGGACAGTTTTCTGCAAAAAATGTCTGATACAATTATATTTTCATCTAACAAATTCACTATTCATTATGCAACAATTATATTTTTGGTAGCATGCTGAAGTATATTTGTAGCTAAGAAGGATAATTTTGACGTTGGTGTCTTCTCTGAGCAGGATCATTATATTGTGGAGCTTTCTTTGTGATTCTAAACAATATCATCAGCACAGAATTCAGAAAGAAGTGAGCGACAAGGTTTCAGCCACAATTTATTTAGTGTCTCGTCCTGATAACCTTGTATGTGATTGGTTGTTTATGTCAAGGTCTTGTCATTGCCTCTGTGTTTGATTTCATTGGCTGACCTGAAATTCGACCTTCTTGTTATTTCTTATTGGTTGATAGATTGGGCCAATGTCAATATATCAGTTGATTGACCTGAATACCAAACTTTTAAAAATCCCCCGTATTCCCTCTACGCAAGATTTTCACATTCTCTCAGTCAAATTCATGTCCACAGTTGTCTGTGTGCATTGATATGAGCGAAGATATGTCATGATGCTTCACTGGTAGTTGATGTTCATATAGACGAATGTGAAGAGACCGACCACTCTTTTCGATACAGTGTTTTTCACAGTTTCTTATGTAGATGATGTTCGGTTTGTCTTCCATTGCTGTTGTATCTTGTGGTCTGCATAACAGAGACTGAAGAGATTTTGTGGGCTTGTGAGATAAAGCGATTCTGAAAGGCTTCAATAATTTAGTCGTGATGTAGGAGGCGTTCTTCAGCTAGGGTAGGAAAGTCTGTTTGTTGGTTTTCGACTTAGATTCGTTGGCTGACGACGAGTTTTGTAAATATCTTTTGATGTGATTGCATGGATGGTCATTTTTCTGGAAAGCAGTCATAATATCGTTTTTTTTCTCGTCACAGTGTTGATGTACTACAGTCTGTTTCCACGCTTTTGAACAATGCTCTTATACAACTGATTTTGTGTACTATTGAGTTGTTGCTATTGTAGCTGAGGATTTGATCCGTAAGAGTTAGTTTTCTGTATACTTCAGTTTCCAACTTCCCCGAATCTGTCTTAGTGATCAGAACTTCTAAAAATGCAAGTTCATTATTGGATTCTTCTTCAATTGTGAATTTGATGTCATTTAAAATGTTGATTCACTTGTAAGCGTTTTTCAATTCGTTTCATTTTATGATGAAAAACGTATCATTAACATAGCGGATCCAAAGTTTTGGATCCATCAAGATTGAACATTGTTGTTCCGATAGGTGTGTTCTATTGTTGGGGACAAGAGTTATTGTATCCATAGCCAGTTTTCGTTCACTTGAAGTGTATAGAGCTGTAATGTCAAAAGACACCAGTTCGTCGTTGTCAGTATGAATATGCATGATCTTTTCCGAAAATTGTGTCGAACAGTTGATAGAGTGGTTGCATGATCCTAACAGAATCATCCGTCGTCAACCAACGAATCTAAGTCGAAAACCAACAAACAGACTTTCCTACCCTAGCTGAAGAACGCCTCCTACATCACGACTAAATTATTGAAGCCTTTCAGAATCGCTTTATCTCACAAGCCCACAAAATCTCTTCAGTCTCTGTTATGCAGACCACAAGATACAACAGCAATGGAAGACAAACCGAACATCATCTACATAAGAAACTGTGAAAAACACTGTATCGAAAAGAGTGGTCGGTCTCTTCACATTCGTCTATATGAACATCAACTACCAGTGAAGCATCATGACATATCTTCACTCATATCAATGCACACAGACAACTGTGGACATGAATTTGAATAGAACACACCTATCGGAACAACAATGTTCAATCTTGATGGATCCAAAACTTTGGATCCGCTATGTTAATGATACGTTTTTCATCATAAAATGAAACGAATTGAAAAACGCTTACAAGTGAATCAACATTTTAAATGACATCAAATTCACAATTGAAGAAGAATCCAATAATGAACTTGCATTTTTAGAAGTTCTGATCACTAAGACAGATTCGGGAAGTTGGAAACTGAAGTATACAGAAAACTAACTCTTACGGATCAAATCCTCAGCTACAATAGCAACAACTCAATAGTACACAAAATCAGTTGTATAAGAGCATTGTTCAAAAGCGTGGAAACAGACTGTAGTACATCAACACTGTGACGAGAAAAAAAACGATATTATGACTGCTTTCCAGAAAAATGACCATCCATGCAATCACATCAAAAGATATTTACAAAACTCGTCGTCAGCCAACGAATCTAAGTCGAAAACCAACAAACAGACTTTCCTACCCTAGCTGAAGAACGCCTCCTACATCACGACTAAATTATTGAAGCCTTTCAGAATCGCTTTATCTCACAAGCCCACAAAATCTCTTCAGTCTCTGTTATGCAGACCACAAGATACAACAGCAATGGAAGACAAACCGAACATCATCTACATAAGAAACTGTGAAAACACTGTATCGAAAAGAGTGGTCGGTCTCTTCACATTCGTCTATATGAACATCAACTACCAGTGAAGCATCATGACATATCTTCACTCATATCAATGCACACAGACAACTGTGGACATGAATTTGAATAGAACACACCTATCGGAACAACAATGTTCAATCTTGATGGATCCAAAACTTTGGATCCGCTATGTTAATGATACGTTTTTCATCATAAAATGAAACGAATTGAAAAACGCTTACAAGTGAATCAACATTTTAAATGACATCAAATTCACAATTGAAGAAGAATCCAATAATGAACTTGCATTTTTAGAAGTTCTGATCACTAAGACAGATTCGGGGAAGTTGGAAACTGAAGTATACAGAAAACTAACTCTTACGGATCAAATCCTCAGCTACAATAGCAACAACTCAATAGTACACAAAATCAGTTGTATAAGAGCATTGTTCAAAAGCGTGGAAACAGACTGTAGTACATCAACACTGTGACGAGAAAAAAAACGATATTATGACTGCTTTCCAGAAAAATGACCATCCATGCAATCACATCAAAAGATATTTACAAAACTCGTCGTCAGCCAACGAATCTAAGTCGAAAACCAACAAACAGACTTTCCTACCCTAGCTGAAGAACGCCTCCTACATCACGACTAAATTATTGAAGCCTTTCAGAATCGCTTTATCTCACAAGCCCACAAAATCTCTTCAGTCTCTGTTATGCAGACCACAAGATACAACAGCAATGGAAGACAAACCGAACATCATCTACATAAGAAACTGTGAAAACACTGTATCGAAAAGAGTGGTCGGTCTCTTCACATTCGTCTATATGAACATCAACTACCAGTGAAGCATCATGACATATCTTCGCTCATATCAATGCACACAGACAACTGTGGACATGAATTTGACTGAGAGAATGTGAAAATCTTGCGTAGAGGGAATACGGGGGATTTTTAAAAGTTTGGTATTCAGGTCAATCAACTGATATATTGACACTGGCCCAATCTATCAACCAATAAGAAATAACAAGAAGGTCGAATTTCAGGTCAGCCAATCAACTCAAACACAGAGGCAATGACAAGACCTTGACATAAACAACCAATCACACACAAGATTACCAGGAAAAGCTACTGATTGTATTGAAGAAGGTTTGTCGCTGATGATGTTGTGCAGAATGATGACGGAAGCTTTACGATTAAACAATCCTGCTCAGAGAACACAGCCTAATCAAAACGAACTAGTGTATTTCTGAGCTACATTATATATGGATCTATGTCTGTGTAACATAATGTTAACTTATGAAGTATAAACACTAACTGCAGGATCTCTATTAAAATTATAATTGTTGTTAAAAGGAATCAACTCAAAAATGGAACTATGATTCATCGATTTACGAAGTTGACTGTAAACTAAAAGTTCATGAGTTCAAACTCCGATTCACCTACCAAGATTGGACACGCAAATGGTATTGTTACTAAATGCACTCAACAACACTGAGTACATTCGTCCAATAGGAAATGAGCTACAGCTACTGTATGATGGCTAATTATACCAGCTGGTTGTTCAAGCATAGGTAGGTGGGGCAAGGTTCAAACGTGTTACCCTGTAATTAATTACCTAGACCAATAGGCTACAGCTCTATCATCGTCGGTCCTAAAACAAAGCATATAGTTGAATAATTCATGCATCATAATGCACGTGATGTCTGAGAGAATTCAGTTTCAAATTAACACATCTGATGATTCCGAATGATCTTAAGTAATGCACAAATGAAGAATGTATACAATTCATAAACTCTGTGTCAATCAGCTAATCAACATGAACATGAAAGTTATCATTCGTGCGCAATGGTCCAGGATGCCACACTACAGCAGGATAATAAAGGCAAAAAAAGCAGAAATGAAGATAAATAATAAAAATAATGCAAACAGTAGGTGTAGAAAGAAAAGAGGTTAAAGTAAGTGTTGAAACATGGCATAACGCGGTTCAGGTGAAGATGAATAGTCAATGGCATCCACTAGTAGAAGTAACTGTTTTACGTCGCTTTTTCATTTCTGCTCCACTCGAAATAACTTGCTTCACTTTCCGAGAATTTGTAGTGATTAAGCGAATGCAGAGAAATAAAAGCATTCTTAGCCACCTTCCTACTGTGAATATATTCTTACCAACAAGAACTTTTTCATTTTTTTATTTTACTATTACTACAAACCTTTTGAAAGAATAACCAGCATTAAAAGTGTAACATTTCTCATATCTGCTCAAGATTCGTGTCACGTGTGTTTACCTGAACCATTGTACGGTTGAATTAGCAATTAAAAATGCAAAAAAAAGTTAACAGTATGGAATATACTATATACTGAAGGTCAGTATGCACTAAATAAAATATCGGACACTGTTCGGCGTACAGGCTTTTCTCTTATCACCACTGACCTATAGAAAACGAAAAGAGTAACATTGTCTTTGAATAAATAAATTTTTCGAAAAAAAATAATAATAACAGCAATCTGAATGGATGAATTTACCATGATTCTGTAAGTGAATTTTTCTTCGATAACCAAACTGACCAGCATGTTGACCTTCCAATCGAATTGGTTGTATCAAATCACGACTGGCTAACTCATCCAACTGGGCTTGGAGTACAGCAACATTGTCATATTCTAAAATGCTAAAGATTGAAGGAAAAAAACAACAGAAAGGAGAAAAAAAGATGAGAATAAATGTTTATTAAACAAGCGACACAATGTTGTGCATCTCAATCGTTTCAGATGTTTAAACAAAAACTGTATCGTAAACATTAGAAAAAATATATTTTAGAGAAGGAATAAAGAAAAGAATGATGAACGATAGGAGATAAGAAAAAAAAATGAGGCAATTACCTCTTGTCTTTGGCTAATTTTTGCCTATCCGTCCACCCACCTCCATATGAAAATCGAACTCTCTATATAACCAATAAGTATCTCTATTTTCAGTGATGACGCCAAAAAAAGTTACAATTCAATTTATACAATAAATGAAGTTGCCATTAGCTGTATGTATCAGGAAGAAAGAGAAAAAAAATCCCTTAATTCAAAAATGCTTGCGAAATATACTACTATTAAACGACTTGAGTAGTTGGACACAATTCAGGCTGATCTGTAGATTTCAACAGACAGTCAGATGAGAGTGATTTAAACACCAGACGGCCGTTTCACTTGTTTACACCTGAGCTCATCAGCAGTGTACCCGGAAAAATTCAGCTAATAGACCAGTGTTAGTTCAGACCAACTGAATTTGGTTAGGTGACTCTCATGAGCAACACAGATGAGCAGTTGGAAAAAAAATTGAAAATCATTTACAAACTGATACAGACATGATAAGATTTAACCGTGAAAAATAAAAGTAACAACAAGTGTTACGTTTAATTTCTCATCTTCTCAGTGACTGAATCTTGATGTTCGGTACTGTACAGCCTAACATTCACTAATATATCCTGTATCTCAAACCAAGAGAAAACACAACAATGTAACGAGTTTAACAGGTAAGTATATAGCTGATAATGTCTACAAAAAGATAAGAGACGTGAAGACAGTTTGCATCACAAACACCTGACATTCCTATTAATCTCGACTGCGACTGATATTCCACAAACTTGATATAGTGTACAAGTTGAAAATATGTGCTGCTGAGATATTCTACATCAAGACAAGAAAACGTTACGGTTTTCTGATGTCCAGTGGCTCTCCAAGTGATATCAGATCACAACTATACTTGAATAAACCATCCATCATTCGCTCAATTGAACACTAAATGACAGTTTCCCAGCATTTCCAATCAATGTACATTACGCTAACAGTCATTAGACCTAAAGAAAGAAAGAATATTCTTCCTAAAAACTTTCCCACGTCCTATAACTCCATTGCTGAAGAACGAGTGTTGACAACAATGACATTTTATATGACAATCAATCTTTAGCAACAGGTAGTCCAAGGATTCCCTTCAGGAAAGAATTATGAAAAATCCAATAAAACAATCCATAATTAATAATGATAATAATAATGTACCTCAATATGCCATGGGTTTGTGTAGTAGGTTATAAGCCACACTAGTTGTGTTATGGGTTAGGATACTATTCAGTCATCCCATCCGAAGTAGGTGGAGAGAAGTGTGAATTAGAAACCCACTGCTTGAAACTCGATTGCTTAACCCTAATGAGTCACGTCGCCAAATATTACAGGTATTCAGTTCAAAATAACCAATTATGCAAGTTAAGTTGATAATCAATATGAAGCTTCCCCTCTTTAATTCATCTCGATTCTGATTGGGATGAGAAGTCCTGGTTGGGTAGCCACCGTGTATACACTGAACGATTAATTATGCCTCACAAATTCACATAGGAGGCAAACATCCTAGGTGACAGAAGTGAAACCATCATCTGATCAGCAACTCGGTCTCGTAGCTCAGTTAGTTGAGCACCGGACCAGTAATTCGGCAGTTGGTTCGAGTCCTACACTGATCCAAATTTTCATTTCACCTTCAATTATCACCCACTACTAAGTATGTTAGTGATTATACATCTTGTATGATACAAGATAGTCAAAATCAAGCGTCTTTGAAATCAAAGTTGATCAAAGTAAATGATTATGAAACACAGTGAATTTTATAATGTTGATCATCAATTGTGATAAAAGGTTAGCAGTAATTCTATTCACCTCACTGATGAAATTTATACAATTAAAATCTACCATAAATGGAGAAGAAATAAAATGTAGCGAAGTGTGAATGCAGAATAGGATAAACAACGACAGTGTAATAAATATAAACCATAGGTCAAGTGGTACAAAAATGGAAGAATTTGATAGACCGAAGATTACAATACAGAAAAGGGTTAAGGGACATGTGTATTCATTTTTGTGCTTAGGAAAGTAGGATTTAATAAACACAGATAGGTAAGCGCATATTAGTATAGGCAATTTTTTCTTCATAGTAGGGTTTATTAAACGGCGACTGTCATTCGTTATTTCAAGGTTTGCTGCACGAAACAGCCTACGATTCAATGTTTATGGATATTTTTCCAGGATATCGTCAGCAATATCTCCTGTAAATACTAAATTCAAGAACAATGCCCTCTTCGAAATAGTGCTGATGATTTTAAGGTTTTCTTATGTTTCATATTTTCCTGAGTGAAATGTAATGGTGGAGTTCAAGAAACTTATTTTTTAATCGACACAATCTACAGAACCAATTCTATGGTATTCTGAAAACAGGAAGCGAATGAGATTACGCCCTCTGGTTGATAGAAATCAACTATAAAAGTTCGTCTAGGCCTATCCTTGGCTGTATTCAGGAACGTCTCCCACTATGGATGAATTAAGGCCAGAGAAGATCAATCAACCCACCTATTTCGCAACATATAGTCGATATGGGACATTCCTTTTTTTCTTAATATGAGCAGGTCACATCTTAGCTTTGGTTATTGTAATTATGTGACTTTATGAATAGCTAATTTTTCCACATAGGAACTGATGTTTATGCATAAAGCAGATATCAACGATTAACCTGATGATTTCAAAAGTTGTTTTGATCAGATTTTGTCTCATTGGCTTCTTTCTAGATTATCTGAGTAAATTTCCCTCAGGAGACGCATCACTACTACTGATAGCATTTATCACAGAATAACTTTGCTGCATCATGATAATGACCTCCTGAGATTCATGCACGCTATTGAACTTTGGCAACTAGTGCTTGGATAAGAAAATATATAAAATTAAATTAACAGCGAATTTATTTATTTGTGTCCACATAACTAGCTTCCAACCATGTATCATAATCACCCTATATATCCTGCTTATGAATAACTAAACAGAGCATGTTGCCTATAAGTGGAAGTTTCAGAACATCTTAACTAATTGCTTTAATCTACGTCCAGTTAGGGCTTTCTATCAATTAACTCCTGACAGCTCGAACGAGAACATAATGCACCACTTCAGTGTCCTGTCAACAACCCTAGTGGTGACACTACAAACTTGATCGATAGACTTCGACAAGCACTAGGTACCTGAAATCTGCACTGCCATCTCATGACAAGTGTTTATAGCATTCTAGCGTATTCCGTCTACCTACACACCAAAATTAAAAAAGAGTTTGTAAAAACATTGTTGACTTTCTAATATAACTAATAAATATAGCGTGAAGAAGAAAGCGAATGGCTGATTCCGTGTTAGAAAATATGTCTGATCAATTAAGTCACTAATAGGTCTACTAAGTGAGAGAAAATAAAGAACTTAATGGCATCAAAATTAAAACACGTTAGAGATTCGGTTTCAAAAACAGCACAGATAAAACAAATGATTAATTCTGTTTGTTAAGTAGTGTGAAACCGAACTCCTTTTGTACGGATAGAATACGGACTTGGAAATTGGGAGTCGCACCTGCTATTTTAAAATCTGGTATTACTGCTCAACTGTGAGTAAGCTTTTAAAATGTGTTATATTAGATGCTGTGTGTTTGAGATTCTAGGGTGCCAGAAAAACAGGAGGAAAAACTAAAAGAAATTGGCATAAAATATCGTATGTCAATACATACTACTTGTAAGTAGTTAAAGTCCTAGAGAATAAAAACTCGACGCTAACTAATGCAAATGAATTGCTGCCCAACTGTGGTTGTCTCAGCAAACTGAGTTCTACAGGACATACAGTAAGGCTTCATCGACATTATTGTCAACATTGCAACTCAGGTTGCAAGTGCCTTGACAATTTAAACATTTCAGAGCTGGGAAAACACCAAAAGTTGGAAAATCGTTAACATATCAGCTGTAATTCTCTAAAATTAGCAGTGAGATGGCTTGTCTCTCAACTGAATAGGTACTGTTAATTCATTGATAAGCATGATCCCATTCCCGTCTATATTTTTTAAGTACATACTACTAGCTGACATCAACTCAAAGGTTGGCACCATCCATTTCATACATGAATGACGAAGGAGAACCTGGCTACGTTGGTCTGGAAAATCAAAAAGGCAAGGCTTAAAGACTAGTGTCCACAAAACGCTTTCCCACTCTACGAGGAACTTAGAGTAAGGTCAGGATTGGTTAAGTACCTGAGTAACAGGGTGCGGAGATTGACTAGTAAGGTAAAAAGTAAGTCAAGAAATAAAACATATAGAAGATGTATTATTAATCAGCAATTACTCCTCCCTTGCCTTACGTCAGTTCATCCGGAACATATAAGGAGTAGTACGAAAAATATTACGAACAATGTAACTGCAGACATAAACAGTATTAACAATGGACCCTCATAGAAGGATTATAAGATCTTAATACTTTTCCATATGAAGAAATGACATGAGAAGCGCTACTTAGGATTCTTCATATGGCCATGATTAGATTGGTATTTAAAACTATAAACTCACTTCAAAACAAACTTCTCAGCTAACGAGTCCTACTGAACATACTTAGCAAAACAATTTAGTCTACCAAACTTCATCTAATCACTATGAGCTCAAATATACAGGTCAAACTAGTCGACCAGGGTCAATTAGGTTAGCAGAACATAGAAACCTGGCTGAATATAATATAGTACATTCTAACAAGATAAAAGAGCTCAGGCATAATCATGCATGCTGTCATACACAATACGATAGAATGAAAGGACAGTTTAAGGAAAAAAACTTGGGCAAGTGAAAGCAGTGGTTGATAACTGAAGCTTTGTTTATCCAATCAATAACTTGAATATGTAATATAAGCATGATGCAACGCCTAATTTCTAGATATTCAGAGAATTTTATTACTAACCGAATAAATAAAGGGAACCAAATATTACACATGATTTCAGAAATTTCCAGGATGTACACAAAAGCTAGCCAGATACAAACACTAGAAAAACACATTAATAAGCACTGCATTTCAGCAGAACAAGGAATCAGATATCTGATCGTCCTGTGAATTATGTTCATCAATAATACATTTTCATGCTTATTACCAAGTCTTTGGCACATTATAACCTTAAGCTACTGCAATAACGTATTAATAACAAGCAAAAGAGGGAGGGAGACAAGAGGAAAGTTTTTTTTTCAGATGTTATCTATAGTGACTCTATCATACGGTTCCTCAATGGGACAAATATACCAACATACATTTATCATCTTAAACTGACAAGCTAGACGAGGAAGGATTATTAATATCAACAAATAAACTAGCAATACTGCTGAAGAATGTGTAGCAAAACGTTTTGATTTTCTAAATATGCGGAGGTTTTCATTGAAACTGTGTTAAAACAATACTATCGTTTACAATACACTCGAAAATTGATGTCGTACAATTAAATAAGTTGAACTCTAGTAATAATAATAACAATAATATGATTAATAAAATGTTTCTATAAAATTGGAACGAGAGGTAGAAGAGCAAATTCCTCATGTTATATGGACTTGTGTAACTAATTTTTTTGAGAATAATCCATGGACAAACTATCAAAAAATTAATTTAAATACCATCATACTGTTCAGACAAGCATACAAAACAAAATGGGAGAAACTGGGATGATTTTAAAGGCCACGGTGCAACTGTTGAGATAAGCAACCAGTTGTTTTACTTCATGACAAACTGCTCTCCAAGCCAAAATACTGGAACCTGATTAGGTAATTCAATTGTTTGGGTAACCTTAAAGTCACTTGTAGAGTGTTATGCATATCAACTTTTAATCACAAATAGATGCAAGTATCAGTGTGTGAGAAAAGGTGTAAACAATAAGGCCACCCTGACAACTGTTGTATTAACCAATCAGGCTTTGGTATTCATAAAATATGGAAGCTTAATTGGTTATCTCAGTAGTTGCTAGGGTGAACATTAAAGTCGATTGAGACAGGCAACGTGAATGTGAAAACCAAGTGATTTTAAAGGCAACCGTAGCAACTGATGAGATAGCCAATTAAATTCCTTCCTATTGGCGATGTGCATTTTTAAGTAGCTCAGATCATCGTATTTTTGAGTGACTTTAAACGCCACCCTAGCAGCAACAGAAATAACCAATTAGGTCACTCTATTCTACCTGAAAAGTCAAATTTTTGTAAAATAGACAAGTTTAATTGGTTATTATGGCTGTTCCTAGGGTAGCCTTTAAAGTCACACACACGTGTTTCTTCGTTGTTGAAAAAAATTCCCCTAAAGTTATATGACTGAGTTCTTTGTCAACTTTTGCAACTCAAACTGGTACACGCTTCATCCACCAGGCTGTGAGACATGTGTGGCTTCATGATACTATCCAATTACCCGATCCGAAGCAGATGACTGGGTTCGAACCAGGGAATCACTGCTTGAGTCAATAAAACCCATCGTTCGACTAACAACTATTTAGTCGTTGCATACCTCTGACTAGTAAGTTCTCGGACTGTAAAGGATTTTACGAAGAGCGCTTTCACCATCCCGCCTACTTTTTAGCCTGACGACATTTAATCCTGTTATGTTTTGTATCTTCAAAGGACATCCTAGTAACACCAAAATGAACCAATCAAATTTCAGAAATTCGACCAGGAAGGCTGGTTTTCCATAGAAGGCAGGGAAGTAATTGATTATCTCAGCAGTTGCTAGGGTGACCTATCAAGTCAGTCTTTAAAAGTGCTTTTGAAATTGAAATTATACCAAAACATTTTTTTCATATAGAAATCTGTTTTTCTTCCATTACGATAGGGAAGAGTAAGACGAATAAACGAAACAACATAAGTTTTAATAGACACAAAGCTCCAATAACCTTTTTATTCATAAGTAGAAAGGATGAAAGTACTAAAAGAAACAGTGGTATGGAAAAGGACTGACTATACCATTTGAGTTGTACCATTTTAATTATATATAATGTGAGGTGCATGAATTCATCTTCACAAAGCATGATGATCGAAGTTAAAGACTGGGTCGCGGCAGGACTCCTGACCAGACCTTAATTTCACTGCAATCATTAAGTGTATTTGCCTGCTATGTGAATTCGTGATGGTTTATCCATTCGTTCATCTTCTTAGCAGCTACATCTCATAGCTCAGTTGGTAGAGTACTCGACTGAAAACCCAGAGGTCGTCAGTTTTTGAATCCTGTCACGGTACAGATTTTCATTTGAAATTCAATCATAACCCAGTGCTATTCATGTTGGAATTTATCCGTTTACAAGAGATATCGTGATACCTAAGATAGGTTTCAAGGATAACCAAGAATACTGCAGCTATTGGCTTTAGGCTGTTTTACTCTGTGACTAAGAGATTCGATGACCAATTTTCGATAAAATCTCGTATATACCAGAAATGTTGAAGGAGACATATGGGACTATACATTTATTCTAATGAATATATATATGCTTTGAAGTTAATGGGGATTTATTTTTAGGGTAGCCTTCAGCATGAACTGACACCAGTTGGAGAACCACTAAAGACTTGGGAGTACTGGAAAGTTGTTCCGTTCTAGTATGGAACTCCTCAGCAGTAAGCACCTATGACCCGGCTAGGGATCGAACTCAGGACCTTCGGTTTTCATGGTGAACGCATTTATCATTCAGCCACTAGGTAGGAGATCTATGGCTCACAGTTTCCAACTTCTGTTGGTTCGCGATACAGTGCGATTTCCTTTACGACTGGTTGACCCCACAGGTCACGGTTTCTCATTGGAACTTCGTGATATCCAACTGGAAGCATATCACTAATAAGCACTATGCAGTAATATATTTCGAGGTTATTAAGGATTTTAATTTTGAGGTAGTACGCATCACGGACTGACACCAGTTGGAGAACTATTGAAAACCTGGGAGCACTACACGGCTGTTTTGTCCTAGTATGGGAATGATGTAGTTAAACAGTTTGCCGGTCGAAGTAGTATGTAGTTCAGTTACTGATGGAACAATAGCTTCCAGCAACGACATAATTACTTCTCTAGTAAGCATAGACATGTGCGACCCCATTGATGCTTTCCTTATCTTGTTTCCATACGTTGCCGTTGACTGTAAAATACGATGCAAAGTATGAATTCCATCGAAATTAGACGAAAAGGGATGGACTATTTTTTTCTGTTAAAACAGCTCCGTTACCAACTTTACCGAATCACTCTATACTTGATCTTGTTTGACATTTGCTGTAGTTTGATTACAAACGTCGTAGTAATCAGAGCATTGAATTTTCAAAATCTACAAGTACAGTTTCATATATTCCGATGTAGATCTGCTTATTGCTGAAAAAACGCAGATGTAACAGTCCTCAACTTGAGAAATCGTTATATCTCCGTCTTCATTTAGTGTATTGTGCGTCAGCATTCACATGCGTATGATCTTATATTATCCCTATTATTATCATTATTTATCCCTTGGGTTCCTAGTGGAACATATAGGGGGCTTCAGTAGCACGTCTGCATTTCAATCTCTTCTCTGCAGTCTTTCCAACCTAGCTCCACGTCTCCCCAAAAGCTTTCATTTCTTCCTAACACCATATCCTCCATGTCACCCTCGACTAGGACGCCCAACTCGCCGTTTCCCATCTGGGTTCCACTCAAGTGCCTGGCCTGTTGCGTGATGTCCCCGAATGGTCTTCTCAGTGCATGCCCAATCCATCTCCACTTCCTTCTGCATATTTGTTGGACGATAGGTCCTTGGTTGGTTCTTTGCCATCCAGAGTGAGTCCCTTGTTGCTTGTTCTTATTATTCTGGCCATCTGATCGCAATCTTCAGTATCGAGTGGGCGTAAGCAACTGTTGATGAATGTCTGTAGTTTGTTGGAAATGCTGTTCGTGACGTGTCACCAAGTCTCTCAACCATCACACAGAAGCAATGACTTGACTGAATTAGTGTTGAAAATTCGGATCTTGTTCACGCTTTATGCTAAGTGCAGTAGATCTTCACACTGGTTTCAGATTAACGAAGGAAGGCTTGTCTTGCTGTATTTCCGATCCTCTATGCTTTGACATTCTCATATGTGCCACGTGTGGTTGAAACGACGCTGCCTAGGTAGGTGAGAGAGGCTACTTCCTTTAGGTTTCTCCCGTTGATGGTGATTGATGCTTGTTATTGTTGGTTGGGTATCTTCATCACTTCTATCTTCTCTATGTTCAATTGAAGTCCCGTCTTCGCGTATGATCTTACTTCACTTAATTGCTTAAGTCACAACCGCATATCTAACGCTCTCTATTCGGTCTCATCTCTTAGTTTCGATGGCTTGACTGATAACCTAGGGAATAATTTACATTCTGTTTCACATGTATTGTAGTTCAGAATTTTCACAAACAATCAATTACTATAGCTCATCCTTGGGAATGTGGATCATTGACTTAAACGCTTGATTGTCAAGCGATACATCCCAAGCTCGAATCCCACTACGCTTGATTTAGCCTGGATCTCGTATGTGTGCTTGTATCTGACTGAGTTACATTATTTTTTTCACTCTTCATGATGATGATGATGATAACATTATTCTGTAAAACAAAGGTCTATATTACGTAATACCAATGTAGATATCGTAAATCCTCATTACTGGAAACCTTAAATTGAACAAAAAAGCTTTGTGTTGTTCAACCTTTCGAATATAATCGCAAGGAGACATTTAATCAATACACAATCTATTATCCTACAAGACGAACTATAAGGAAAAAGCAATTACAAATAAGGGATGAATACACTTCGATGGAAATGTATGTACAAGTGTATATATATATATATATATATATATATATATATATATATATATATATATACTACAAAAAGAGTGGACGCAACGGCCACAAGACCTACATCATCAGACATACAAAACAAGTGTTACAGTCAACTATTATAAACAGATTCAAGTTCACTACAGGCACACAATGATAAACTACGTTGTAGGGCTATGACATAAAGATTGTTATCTGAATGCCTATGGCAATACTAAACATGATAGGTATATAATTAGTAATATTTTTAAGTATTTCATATTTCTATCTGCCTATTAAAAACAAATAAGAAAATTAAAATCACAACAAATTGCATATAGAAACAGTATGTCTTATTGATAGATATACTCAAGACATAAATGAAGTATTTGTTTAACAAACATGAACTATTAACAAGAAAGTTACGTCCAATATACTCGAAATGAAATCCACTCAACAAACATGTGCACATTTGTACAGTAAGGCAATGAACACTACACCTATTGTTTGAGGGTTAATCTCGTTACTTGGAGTAGGGTTCGAACCCTTAGCCTACAGGTTGAAAGTCAATTGTCTAGATCAAATAACCAAAGCAACGTTCAATATAGACTAGGAAATCATTATAAAATGTATCTACAGGAAATATATCCTGTGACTAGTGATTAGTCAATAATAAATAGAATATTTTGTCATAGAGAAGAGATAATTCAGTGAAGAAAATTTTCTTTTTCGACGATATCATTTTCTAAAGCTGTACAATCGTATTTATATATATCATAGCAGAATACGGAGAGAGTACTTACAGTTCCTAAGAAGACCTTGTTTATGAACGTTGGTTTCAAAGGCGATACGGCAACAAAGATCCTGAAAAATCGGCTGTCCACATCACTGAAGAAGACATTCTTCTCTGTGAAGCTGCAGATTAGCTTCTCTAGTCAGCAACTCATTCCGGAGTGTGTTAAGGGCAAGTTGCCGCTTTGAGCCACCTCAATGTGTGTCTATAAATTTACTTGCTCCTGTGTATCTAGTTGTTTAGGCCGCACAAAGCGCACACTTTCCAAACGTGTCTCTCAGCATTATCCTGCGTGGTTGTCAAGGGGTGAATGTAAATCAATTAACAGTTCAATTATTGAACATTTGGTCAACTCTGGATATAAAGCTCAACCAAAATCCTCCTTCAGTGTCATTTATCGATTGAAATGGAGAAATTCGAAAGGAATACACCTTCGACAGTTGTGCACAGCGGAGGCAGTGGCAATTCATCAATTCAAACCTGATCTTACCATGGTCTTTGCACTTTCACATTTTTCGATTTCATCATAATTGGTTAGTTTATTATTATCACCTTCATTATGACCCTTGTCTCATTCTTCACCTTCTTTACATCTATCTCTCAAGTAGACACTCAATATTCGCAACAATTTTCACCTCGTCAAACTCCTTGCCTTCCTCGTTATTTCTACTGTCCTAGATTATTACTCAACTACTTTGCATCCTTGATTCCGGTTTTTTTAGCACTAGGTTAATGATGTAGCCTATTATACCCTATTGTTTTATAATAGACTGTTATATGTTCATGATACATACATGAATACGATTGTACAGTTTTAGAAAATGATATTGTCGAAGAAAGAAAATTTTTTTCACTGAATTATCTCTTCTTTATGACTCAATGGGCATGTTTCGTAGATTATTTTGTAACGAACCAACGAATAGTGACTTTGATATTTGTATACTGAGTACAGTTTAGCTAATCATTGTAAATACTTTGAAAAATATTCACTCAAAAATCATAGTTTTTACCGTATCTTATTTTGTAACTATTTTCACAAACTTTATTCCAACTCAATGATTATTTTTTTTCATGCCATTTCAACTGAAACGTAAAAAGTCTGTTTAACTATAAACTTTGTCAGTCAATCTAAAGTCTTAACTGCTTTCTGGTTATATTTCTAACTTATTTCGCATTGACGATATGTTATTCAGTTGCATAAAAAGGTTGAAAATATCGCATCTTGTGTTCAGTCATACCAGTGACGTATAGGCAAACGCTGCTATATTCAGCAACTGAAGATAATCGAAAGTTCCAATCACGTATCGATTAATATTATTATTATTTGTCCCTTGGGTTCCTAATGGAATATAGGGATTCAGTAGCACGTCTTCAGTGAACTCTGTTCTCTGAAATTTTTTTAACCTGGCTCCACGACAGCCCACAACCTCTCATTTCCTCCTCGCACAATCTCCTCCATGTCACCCTCACCTCGGACGCCTAACTCGTCACTTCCTATCGGGGTTCCACTCGACACCCTGGTCTGATGCGTGATGTCGCCAGTCGGTCTTCTCAGTGTATGCCCAATCCACTTCCTTCCAGTGCATATTTGTTGGGTGATAGGTTCTTGGTTGGTTCGTTCCCAGAGCTCCTTGTTGCTTATTTTCACCATTCTGGCCATCTGATCTTCAGTAGCGAGCCAGCGTAAGCAGTTGTTGATGAATGTCTGTAGTTTATTGGAAATCCCTCTTGTAACGCTCCAAGTCTCTGAACCATACAGAAGCACTGACTTGACTGAGTTGGAGTTGAAAATCCGGATCTTGTTCCACACGCTGAGTGCAGAAGATCTCCACACTGGTTTCAGGTTAATGAACGCCTAACTTGCTTTTCCGATTCTGAATTTGACATCCTCGTCTGTGCTGCCACTGACTGTAGTTGAAACAGTGCTTCCTAGATAGGTGAAGAAAGCTACTTCCCTTAAGTTTTTCCCGTTGATGGTGATTGGAGCTTGTTGGTGGTGGTGGTGGTGGCGTTGGTTGAGTATCTTCATCACCTCTGTGTTCTCTATATTCACCTGAAGTCCCGTCTTCGCTACCTCTTCTGACAACTTGTTAGTTTTTGCGTATCGATGCTATGGTTATATATCTGGCAGTTATCCATTCAACCACATGAAACAAGTCTATCAGGTTATTGCAGTTATCGTACATCAATGTATGTGTCAAACAGCCCATTTTCGTATTTAAGGTTATCTTTAATGTTACAACACAACGATGCATTTTCGACTTTCCAAAAGTATCAATCTCTGCCAGCTTTTAAGGGAATACTAAACCTATTCGAAGAGACTCTTGTTGTTCAACTTAAAAAGCCAAACACTTAGGCTAGGACGCTAGTGTCTAGAAGTACAAAACATAAGTCAAAAAAGCAGACAGTTAAATGATTGCATATGCAGAAGCTAGTTTCAACAGTTATATCAACAAAACCAGAGTATCCTAAAAAGAAACAAGAACAAATTTTAGGAACATCAAGATAACAGTAGGTAGAGTGAATTGAAAATCGTATCAGACACTTTTTTTCCCCTATTACAACAGATGTGAGTAACACAAGTTATGGAGTTTAAAACGATGAAGCATAAATAGATTATTATTATTATCATTATTATTATTAGTCCCTTGGGTTCCTAGTGGAACATAGGGCTTCAGTAGCACGTCTCCAGTGAACTCTGTACTCTGAGATCTTTTGAACCTGGTTCCACGACAGCCCAGAAGCTCGCATTTCCTCCTCGCACGACCTCCTCCATGTCACCCTCGGACGTCCAACTCGTCGCTTCCCATGAGGATTCCACTCGAGGGCCTGAAGCGTGATGTCCCCAGTCGGCCTTCTCAGTGCATGCCCAATCCATCCTCCATAGCAAAGATAATTTATCAGCGATTTTTTAAATCTAATCCATATCTATGAAATAATATCACTCAGTTATACATCACCGGCTTTGGAGTTTGAGTATCGATCAGTGAGTTTAAGAGTTAAAAATCTTTAAAGATTGAAGTATCCAAGTAGCACAATAAGCTAACATAACTATATGTAGCTTCTTACTGTTAAGTTTACTCGATCAAATCGAAATGGTTTCAGTTATAATTCCCTACAGTTTATGATCAATTATGATACAAGTAGTAGTAATCAATTTGTGTTAACCTTAACCTGGATTCACAATTAAATCAATTAAATCTATTTACACAAACGTATGATCAAAAACAATATTTTCAAGGTGTAAATATGCATAACAAGAAAGCAATAAATTTCATTATAGGCTGTTTATAACACTACAAATAAGAACAGTTTAGTGGTAGATATTTGCAGCTCGAGTTGTTGGTTACCATCATGGACTGAATTCAAAGTTGTACTGATGATGATGAAGTTTAAACTGATGTCAAAAATCTGACTGTTAAGAATTAAACCCGTTGAACAGTCAAACAAATAGTATAATGTGAAAAGTAGAAGAAACCTAATAAATCTGCCTTAGGACAATTTAAAGAGATGTGGTTGATTTGCCTGAATAAAAATCAACCATAGAATATAATAATAATTCAGAACAGAAATAACTTGAGTGAATAATTGTTTTCAATAACTCCCTCTTCTTCTTCAGCTTTTAAAGTTATAAATCCATAAGAATAAGTGGAATACAATAGTTAAAATAAGGCATGATGTAGTGGAGAATATTTGTAGCTCAGGTGGATGGTCTTGGTTGTATTGTGTTCTCTGAGTTGGGTTGTTTAATCGTGAAGCTTTCATCGTCTTTCTAGACAGCGACATCATCCACAGCACTAACTTCAGTATGAAGTGACCTGTCAATATCTCTCCGTGAATGATTTAGTAGCTTGCCTTGCCTCAACAATGTAGAAATTTTGGACAGAGGAAATAAAAAGAATATTAGAGAATTCCAAGAAGCTCGGCATTCAGGTCAGTCAGTCAGCAATCAACACATGTATAGACATAGACTCAATCTATCAACCAATAAGAAAGATGATAAACGACAGAAAGGTCAAAGGTCAAGGAGAGGGACAGCCAACAGGAAAATCTATACAGTCTGTCAATGACAAAACAATCGAAGGAAACAATCAATCATAGACCGCTTCGTCAAGGCAAGCTGCTAAATCACTCACGGAGAGGATATTGACACCTCACCTCACACTGAAGTTAGTGCTGATGATGTCACTGTCTAGAAGGACGATGAAAGCTTCACGATTAAACAACCCAGCTCAGAGAACACAATACAACTAAGGCATGATGTAGAAGTATTACTATATTGAAACAGTCAGTGTTATGATGGGTGAATGAAGATCAAATCAAATGAAATGGTGAAATGGTAATCAGTCTAGTGTGTTAGTTGTGTAATCAAATCACTATTGACAGAACAATTACGAAATGAGGAGATGAACTCTACAGATAATGATTCATTTATATAAATTTACTGGGGTGTACACATGTGCGTGTTTGTTTACTAAGTGTCAAATAGTAATTATCTAATGATGATATATTCAATTGGGGCTGAATTATAGAATAAAAAAACATATGTTCCGATGACTGTATTGAAGAAGAAATGAATAAGCTGAAGATGTCATTGCAGCAGAATGGCATACCCTAAACTTCATAAATAAACACAGGTTCAAAACTAGAGAGAAGATAAAGATAATGTTGCTAAGACGTCTATGTATCTTAGACTAAGTTTCGTAGGTGATATTGCCTCTGATATATTAACACATCGATTAAATGGATCAATCCAAAAAAACATTCACTGCAATGAAACTTTCTGTCAGCTTTTCAACCAAACCATTACTGACACAGTAAACTAAAGATAAGTTATCAATGACGGTCACTTCAATGTGTATTTATGAGTTCAACTGATCATGTGGAGCTAGTTACATATTCAAAGGGCTCTGTATCCACGTGCGCTCGTGAACATGTACCAGCTTGGTTAGAGAAAGGAATGAGAAAGAGCATCAACAGTGCAATCCTCTCACATTTAGTAAATACCGGAGATCAGATTATGGTAGATCACACCTTTCCTGTGATATACCGTGTCTCTTGTAATCTCCCTAAAGATGCACGACTAGGCATCTTATCAACAGACGAAGCTATAGGTATCAGTGCAAAAAAACCGGACCTATTGGTTCAGAAGAAGTATGTACATCCACCTTAGCCAACCATAGGGTTGATAGGTTCCTTATGAACTTTCCTACCACAAACCGAACATTTTAACCTACCACCCCTTTCTTACATTTTGTCATTACATTGATAAACATTCATTTTCTTATGTTACTAGTTTTATGCCCTTCTTTATCCATAACAATACCGGTAGTCATTTTCAACTGTGACGTAACACATCACATTTGTTATTCTTTATTTCGCTATAGTATTCACATGATTTTCACCTCACTTGAAGATTATGAGTCATTACTATAATTATTATTTGACCCTTAGAAAACAAACACACGCACATGTGAATGCCCCAGTAAAGGTAAATAAAGGCATCATTATCTGTAGATGTTAGTTGGTTGGAGGCAATCGGCAGGACGCCCTGCTTGACCTAGGTTTCGGGCTTTTTGGCACTCGTCAGTAAGGCGCATCTGCAACCTCGACGGAACCGATATCCCGCCTGAGATTCAAGCCCGCGTCACCCAGTTTTGTAGTCAGCGACTTTATCACTGAGCTATTCGGGCCGCGACTGACCTCCTGTAGGACTGGCTTACATGTATTGATTGGTCACGGGTGTGCAGCCAATTTCATGTTGTCTAGTCCTGAGTGCAGACCGAATTCTATCGATCATATTTGCAAAGTGGCAACCATGCTATGAAGCTCAGCATCACGGTGCACATTAGTAGATGTCAGTTGGTTGGATATCACTTCCGTCGAGGTTGCAGATACGCCTTGCTGACGAGTGCCAAAAAGCGCGAAATCTAGGTCCAGGGCTTCTTGCCAATTGCCTCCAACCAACTAACATCTACTAATGTGTACTGCGATGCTCAGCTTCCTAGCTTGGTTGCCACATTGCAAATACGATCGATAGAATTCGGTCTGCACTCAGGACTAGACAACATGAAATTGGTTGCACTCCCGCGACCACTCAATACATCATTAACTGTAGATTATGTCTACGCAGTGATGATTTCATTGCACAACTAACATACTAGACTGATTACCATTTCACCATTTCATTTGATTTGATCTCCATTCACCCATCATAACACTGACTGTTTTAATATAGTAACACTTCTACATCATGCCTTATTTTGACTATTGTATTCCACTTATTCTCATGCATTTATAACTGTAGAACCTGAAGAGGAAGAAGTTACAACTGTTCGCTTACATTATTTTTGTTCTGAATAATCATATATGGGGATCTTTAAATATGATAATTGTCTTATTTCATTTCACATCGTAATAAAAAGGGGGCAGTTTATCTGAAAAATATTATGCATTCTTGCTACTAATTTCACAAAATCTGATCATAAGTTTACGTATTCAAGCATTTTATACGAAAAACGAGTACCTACAAGAAGCAAACATATAGAATGAGCGCAGAACCTCACAGACAAGTGCATCAATTCAAGTTGTCACACTTCAAAGCAGCATAGAGAAAAATAGGATAGAAAAAGACTAACAGTCAAAGTAGACATAGGTATATGAAAAGAAAAAAAACTTGAGAAATCAAAGTTAGTGAAAATGTTCAAGCTGTAGAATACGTCAAAGAGTGAAACTGATCTACACCGTTGTGATTGATTTTCAACAATGTTACCAAAAGTTTGCACCATTGGTTACTGCAATCTGTGAGCATAGACAGTTAGTCTATGACTCCCCACGCAGCTCAGAACAACTGCTAGAAACCCATCGACTGGTCCCCCGTCTTGGTTTGGTCACCTTGAGCCCTCCTCCAAACTAATCTAACACCCCTCAGCATTGCACTTCGAAGAAGGCGGCAACTCGACACGCACAACACATATCCAAGCCATCTCAGTCGATGAACGTTCATAAGATTATCGACTGGATTTCCTTCCTTGCCTAGTAAGTTTCGCCTAACCTTAACATTGCTCACACGGTAATCCCACCAAACGCCACCAATGCTACAAAGACACTAAGGGTCAGAATCTTGTAACCACTTCATATCTTCTAGTTTTAACGGCCGTGTCTGACAGCCACATAACAGGACAGAACGAACCAGAGCACAATATAGTTGTCCTTTAATTTGTAGTCGGATATCTCTCCAGTCGGCGCTACAGATGATCCAAGTTGGCAAATGCTAAACCAGGCTAAAATAGCAGATGGATTCAAATACACCGAAAAGTGTGGGTGGCAGACCTCCATCACCACCACAGCATTATTGATAAAAGTCACACGATTAATATTCAAAAAGCCTTTACAATTTTGGATAGAAAAAGTTAGAGGTGTATATTTAGGCTTGCTAGAGCCAGGCCTGTGTGTTCAGAAACGGTTTACCCTCACACCTAACCTGGTAATATTTATCTCATTATATTACCATGGTTGGTTCCAAAAATTATTTTTCTTCCATCATTGACCTTCTTATTATTATATTTCTTATCATTATATCTTCTACTTCCAACACTTCAGGTGTGTGTGCCTTGACAAATAAAGGTGTGATCGTGGCTACAGAGTGATGATCAGAGTTGAAATAAAGACGTATGTTTTACCGGCATCTTAATCAGTCAGATTTCAGTCAATTAACAGCCAATTTGCCAAACGAGTTAAGTATAGTAAGTCTTCGTTGTACCTTCAATTATCATCCTAACATATAAACACTGGTGTTATTGTTTGTATTACACCATCGTTGATTGGACCGAATTTATCAGTCTCCGTTGGCATATGGGCTCCTTTAAGGTAGCCTCGATATTGCCTGTGCTCTTAACAATACAGCATTGGTGGATAGTGGTTAGCAGTGGAATCCAGGATGAGCATTTCGTCCTATTTGGGACTCGTCAGTTGTATGTACCTGCCTCCCAGTGAGTGATGTTGTTCCCATCGGGATTCGGACTCGAGAGCGATCGCTTCAAACATCCCAAATAGGACGAAATGCGCATCCTGGATTCCACTGCTAGCCACTATCCATCAACACTATATAAAGACTAGTTGGCTAAATTAGATTCATTTGAGACGGTCTAATCAACAGTCTGTATTCTCTTATTCTTACAACCATGTTTGATTACAACTACCAAACTACCAAAGTTATAGCGATGGGTCGAAAAGTAACATCTGATCCAGAAGATGACTTAGTTAGGCACAGGTACAATTTTTATCTGCTTCCAAGCAGTGGGTATTATGTTTTTAGACAACGATACATTGAAGATATCTGTAAGTGGATGACACAAAATATCTGCACATTTTCTAAATATGATACTAGAAACACTATCAGGACCTAAGCTTTGGGAGGGATTCAAAGACTTTAGACATTTAAATACATCATTTGTATTGAAACCTGGAAAGCAGCTATCCACTTGATTTTGGACATTAGGAAGGCTGAAATTAGCTTGCCGACGTATAAATCACTTGTTTAGCGCGCAGACATCCGAACGAGTTTGTGTAGTCATCTGTTTTTTACCAGTAAGCTCTTTAAATAATTTCCATATATTGGAAGAGTTCTTACACGATAAGAACTTCTCGTTGTATATAGTATTCAGACGTTGTATTTCAGACCTAATTAGGCAGTTAAGCCTTTTAACGCCAGGGTGAAGAAGAAACACTGTTCAGTACAAAGAAAAATTATTACGTACGAAAGGCAAAGTAACAGAAACACCTTGAAGTAGAATGCTTTAGTTCTAGTTGTTACACTTTAAGTATAACAGTATACAATGAGAAAGTGGACAATGTATAGAACCAAACAAATAAGAATATGAGAAGGGAGAGAATGAATAAACTTGACATTATAAAATCTTTACTTTATCCAAGCTGATAAGAAACTGAATACATCGGAGCCATTATGATCTTGCATGAACCATATCATCGAAGGTTTTTCAGAATTACTGATTTACAAAATTATTGAGCCTATTTGGTTACGATAGTTGACTTCCAACCGATGGATAACAGTTTCTAACCTGTCTTCGTATCTTCAGAGGTTTAAGCAGCCTGTTAGTATGATTAGCCCTGACAAAATAGGTTCGGGGGTATTTGTCTAGTGCATGAATGTGCACACAGTTGCTGAGGGTAAATGGCTCCGTAACATAGTCGACATGTTCATAAAAGACTATAGACCAACCTGATCTGACAACCCTTTAGCTTTCTATTAAAAAAAAGTTAGTTCTATTCCGGTTGAATATAAACAAGGAATAAATGATTTAATGCATCTGATTATATTTGTCCCCCCCCCCTCTTCCCCCCAAAAAATAATAAGGATACACAAAAAGCAGAATAATCACTCTGTTTAAAGCATCAACCACAACAACCATATGAACATTTCAAGAAACTACCTACATGGTGTTTTTTAAAGGAAAATATTTTGTTTCCATTACTGTCTGCATCAAAAAGTTTAACTTACAAAATAAACAAAAATAAGTTGTATGGAGATTGCGTTAACGATTGGATACGAAGCAGCTTGAAGCGTGGTTCTGGGTTGACTAAATTACTTTTTCACTTCAGTTAAATCACCAAGAGTTTCACTCGACTGTCATATGAATTCATGATGTGTTATTATCGCTTGATTGTACTCAGACTAGCTGTCCAATCAGGAGTCCTCATATCCAAATCCGAATCTACTTGAATTACACAGAGGCGGAGCATTATTTATTGATTATCAGTTCGACTATTTGAGATAGCCGTGGTTTGACAGACTGATTGATTGAAGGTGAAATGAAAATAAAGTCAGCAGTCGACTCTCGTAGCTTAGTTGGTACAAATCTGAGCTGGAAACCTAGTAGTCGCTGGTTTGAATCCTGCCGCTGACGACAATTTTCATTTCACTGTTAATCATCATCCAGTAGTAATACAAGTCTGCCAAACCACGGCTACCTCAGACAGTCAAACTGATAACTTATTTTAGTGAAAATGTCTTCGATAACTAGTGAATAGGATTGATCACAGGTTTGCATCACCACTATTAGAAAATGATGGTGGGTTACTTTGAAACTGCGTGCACAATTACTCCATATATCTACATGAAACAAAATGAGACAATGAACACACCTGGGTTTGTATTCATTTGGTGAAAATTTCATTCTTTGAATTAAAAACACTGTAACCCTTATAACCCAAGAGGTCTGGTGTAGAAAGATCATTCCTCTCAAGTATACAGGATGTATGAATGAGTCAGCCTAACTTTACCTACCTGAAAACTAACTTGCATCATATGTGGCACCAACCGGCGAGATATCCAACTACAAATCAAAGGACAAGTATACTACACTGCGGTTCATTCTGTTCTGTTATACGACTGTTAGACACGGTCGTCAAAAGTAAAAGATATGAGGTAATTACAAGTCATTGATGATAAATGCCGTCGTAGCATAGCCCGAATTTAGTGGAATCACTGTATGAGCAATCTTCAGGTGAGGTGAAGGGTACTAGGCAAGACAGGCAAGTTAGTTGATGGAACTGAGAAACTTAGTTGACTAAGATGACTTGAAAATGCGCTGAGTATCCCAGGCAACCACCTAACTCGATGCATAGTGCAAGGGGAAGTTGGATTAGGTTGAAGTGTTCAGCGTGGCCAGGCCTAGATATGATGCCAATCGATGAAGTCCCCAACTGTTGGTTTGAGTTGTGTGGGATAATGTAAACTCCTTGGTTAAGGTTCCTGAGACGATACGAATCAGTGGTTCAGGACTCTTGGTGACATGGATGAAAATCGACCACAAAGGTGCACGTGTATTCACTCTTCAATGTCTTCTAAAGTTTGAACATTTGCATTAACCTTTATCTTCAGATTGTTTATTCTCTTACACAACTTTTTCTACTATAATATCACTCTGTTCTTTGTGTTCTAATGTGAAGTGTGACAACTTGATCCGATCCAGTTGTCTACAAAGTTATAGAGGAAGAAATAACTAGTCAGTGTTTCATCATTAATGCTATGTACTGGGGATCATTCAGAGCTGTGAACCTAGTTTTCCTGTTCGAACTCATCATCATGGCATATTTGTAACCTTCAAAAAACGTGTGTTCACTCGGCGATTAAAAACAATCCATACACGCATAACAGATTCATCGGTTACCATTCGATATATGCAGATTTCAATATTATTTACATAACAAAGAAGAAATGTAGCAAAGACCTTGGAAAGAGACATAAACGCACAAATTTTGAAGTCAATTATAACTGAGTAAAACAAAATCATGAACGTGCAACCATATAAACATAACTCATGGTAATTGCTTTATGCTGAGACATAAACCCGCCATATAAACAACACTCCATCTCAACCATAATCTCTAAGCACCATGTATCATATTTCACTTGGCAATAATTTTGTTTGTTTTTCTTCATTCTTTCATACTATAAAGCGCATAAAAGTTGAAATTAACAGTAAAGCTGTATACATGAATTTGAGAATCAATTTCAATGTAGACGCTGAATGAAATGTAACATCATCAAACTAGCGTGTTTATAGAAATCAGTGTGATTTATTTAGTGACATAGAAGACAGTGCCAACAGTCTTGTGTTTATTGACAAGAATTTACTGGCTTCTTGCTGATGCTCATCGATTATCCTTGACTACGTTAGTTGTGCACCAATACGATTAGAACTTTCATCGGTTAACAGGCATTTAGTTGAAATTCGGTGATAGTGATTGTTTCACTATAATGAGTCAAAAAAAATCAGGTAGTGAATTGAACATTCAGTCCAGCAACAGACTTTAATGAATGTATGAACAGACCGTATTTTCGCCCATAGTGAAATTATGATTGCAACACAATTCGTTGTGAGCAGTAACATAAACAGACGTAGAACCTCGGATAGAAGTGCAAAATCTTTACAGCCCATCTAGAATAAGTTAGTGATTCGCAGTTAAAAAGATACACTTGAATTTTCTCACAATATAGATAACGTCCATGTTTCAGACAAGTTGATGGTGTCATACGATGTGACTTTCTTATTTACAACTATACCAGTAAGTGAAATGATTCGTATAATCTGTCAACAAACTGATCTGCTGCAATTACCGAAAATCGAGATAAAACAGCTTCTACACCTTCGCACAATTTAATGACCAGCTTTATGAACAGATTGCTGTAGTGGTCATGGATTTACATCTAGGACCTGTCCTAGCAGATATCTTCATGGATTATCTCGAACAGATGCGTCTACGTTCAGTCATTAGACGAAAAATCTATTACCGTAGGTACTGTGACGACATTATTTGTTTGTAATCATATGAAACACTCAAGTGAGTTGTTTGACAAGCTCAACGAGGCTCATCCTAGTATTAAATTTACGATAGTATATGAACATGAAAACCAGTTCAGTTTTTTGGACCTCAATGTGAGAACTGATGGTAAGATTGGAAAGATCATCCATAGAAAGGACATATGGACTGGAAAATACCTTAACTATGACGGTCCTATTCATGCTAGCTATAAGCAAAGGTTATTCAAAATACTACAACTTGTTCTGCGAACAAGTTAGGAGAGGAACTAAATTTTATAGAGAAGTGTCTCCGAGAGAATGGATATCCTAAGAGATTTATTATAAATAGAAGAACAGACTGATAGGAATAGACACCCAACTGTGAAACGGAAGGCTTTTATACACCTTACATTCAACGGAGATCCAATATCCAGGAGAATGGAGGCAAGATTCAAAGGTGCACTGAGAAAGAGATTTCCTGCAGCTAAATTTGTATCAGCATACAATATCGCATGTTGGATGAACCATCTAAATTGGATAATTACTTTGCCAATGTCACCTCAAACTGCTTTTATAAATTTACATGTAATTAAGGTAGTAAGTACATTAGAAAGACTACGAGGACGCACCTATTCAGTTCATTGAGCAAATCCGACGAACCTATGCTTGAAACGAAGTTAGATTCTAAGCAGTGAAGTTGCCAGACACCTCCTAGACACAAGACATCAAGGTTGAAACCTCAAGTTCTTTTAAAAAGATAATAAACGCAAAGAAAATGTTTGGATTACTGCACTTTACGGAAGTGATTGCTATGAAACGCTTTCAACCTGACCTTGGTGTATAAGAGGAGAGTGTCGTTAATCTCTCACTCCATGAATAGCTTATGGTTTGATCCTGTTTCATTTCAATAACACAAGTCTTTATTGATTCATTCGTTCATTACTGTTTCTTCCATTTCTTGCCTTTGTACAATTAATTCTCTTATATGTTAAATGGATTATTAATAATTTCGCTATATAGATTAAGATTGCTGATTTCTCAATTTCTAAGCATCTTCTAATAACCATTGTACTTTTAGATTGTATGCAGTTGAAGAGTATTCGTGGAATAGAAAAGATATCACTTTATTCTTCAAATCTCATCCTTTTTGCTTAAGAATTCAACAAGCCACTTCAATTTTCCATGATATTGTCTCCTGCCTTTCAACTGTATGTAAATACTACTACATAAATGGCAGTGTCAAAAGGAGATTCTATTGTTACCAACTCGAAAAATCCATAACGATCATATAATCACACATTATTCAGTGGAATCTATTCAAAACATACTTCTTATTATTATGTCCTATGACACTGATGATAGGTTGCAGCATGCTGTCTTTTCATTGTCAAGGCTGAAGATTCCGAGACTCAACCTTTTGCAATGTTTAGAGATTCTAAACTACAGCAAAGTAACTGTCCAATTGGATGGGTTTTTTAACAGACATGATTCATTTGATGAAAACTATTATAACGGCTTTTTGTTAAGTGACTAAATTTCTTAGTATGCTGAATTTTACTTAAAGTGGGGTTAAATCATTCAAATGGTCATCTCTTTATCCTTTTTTCTTCCACATAGGTAACGCTTCTTATAACCCACTAATATTCTGACTATTTCTTGTTACTTTAAAAGTATTAATTCTTCTTAGTTCATCAAGATCATAGAGATTCCTGACATAAACCTACAGTGACCTTTTACAAATATACGTCTTCAATTCGAGATAATAAAAATTGTATTGAACTACATTCTACTAAGGTCATTCAGAAAATAACTAGAGTTAGGTTGCTTCATTTCTCAGAGTATCAACCCTGAGACATTGAATGATTACGATTAGTTTCATTCATTTATGCAATACCGCTTCCATAAGAACCTCAAAGAAAAGATGATATGAAACTCAGATGAATATATATTTTGTTTTACTGATAGATTTCACTAAAAAAAAAACTTCACTCAGAAGTTATTTCCGAGTATTCTTATGTAATTCAGTTATAAGACCTAGTTCTCATCCCTGGTATATACTACCGTCTAGGAATAAAACAAGCAATTTTGTTTTCTGGTAGTAAAACAAGTTAATGTCAGTTGCCAGCTACCACTTAACACATATACACTATTCATATATCAGAGATTGTCAATCATCGTAAGAATAGTCAGTACCAGTCTTGTCTTTTGTTGATAAAGGGGTGAAAGGTGAAACTGGTGACTAATCAGTCTAGTGATGAATTTTACGATAAGAGGGAATTTGTATTATTTACAAAAAAAACTAAACAATCAAATAATAGACGGATTAAATTTATGTGATCTCAAACCATAACCAAAACAACCACTACCAAACCTACAAAACATTATTATACCAAAAATTATGTTTTGACTCAAATGTAAATGAATAAAGATAGTTGATTACATGATAATAAATTAATATTTTACTCAGAAAAATTACAAAATCTTTCTCTTCAGTACAGGTTAATCAATAACACAGTTTTCACCGACCATGTGATGTGATATAACCGGATAACGGATTAATACCGCATCAAGACAACAAGCAGGAAAACAAAAGACAACAGAAGTGAAATAGTATAACCAAACTCAGCAGGAAGCCATGAGAACGAAAGAAGAGGAGATAAAGCAGATAACGAAATTCGAGATGATGGTGAAAATGAAGATTATGTACGAATAATATTTGTACTAATGAGATCCATTCTGAGTCATACCACCTGGAATCCTCTAAAATCGTTTTCAGCTATCTCACAGACTACATATAACCTCGAAGACTACACCTTCTTATATGACTCAGACCAGAACAGAAACTTTATGAATTCGAAGTCCAGCTACCTCTTGTTTTTGTTTTTTTTTAACCTACTTCAGTCAACATTGACAGTCAAGGTACACGATTAGGCATGCATAACACATCGCAGTCACTTTAGTCAACAAAGGTTTGTGAATCCTTCAACTAAATACCCTATACCTAACCTCTATGTTGCTTTCTTAGTCGTTCCATGCCACACAGTCAATGCTTTTGAGACAATCAAACACCATGAGTCTTTTCATATTCCCTACTTGAACAAGAGTAGTTTATAGACATTGAGTGGAACAAAGAAAATTGCTGTGTTATCCCCTCAACTTTCAGTACACGGTTGGACATCACATTAACCACAGAAAAAATAGAGGTTTCATCACAGACACCATCTTAGAACCCTACATAAAACACCTAAGACCAGGAATCAGAAACTCGATTACTCAATACATGTTCATAATTATACAATTTGATTAATAAGAACGTTAAAAGAAAGCCTATAAACTCGAATGAAAATAAGTAATTCGAAAAATTGGGAAGACTAGTCATCCTTTAATTCATGACAGTTCCATCGTCGAATTTCTGAGCACCACCTATCATGGTTGAACAAGGGACAAATTAGAGCTATAAAGAGCTCTATACTTGCACACTTAGTTGATACACGACATCAAGTGGTTACTGGAAAAGCCTTCAAAATCATCCATCAGATTCCAATTAATTTACCTCATGGATTACGCACTCGCGTTTACTTCATATAGCAGAGGCGATTGTAATCCACCTTTACAAACCTAACCTGTGTATCCAAAAGAAGTTTGTTCGACCACTTTCATTACCGTGGCTGTCAACATGATGTAACTTCTAGGTTTACTTTGTACACCTCTTCCCCTTCACCTTCCCCTTGTTTCTATCAATATTCATATTTCCTATTTTAGTAACTCTATTGATTATTTACATCATTATTTCCGAAACACCACCATATGATTGGTAATTTGACTACATTGTAAACCCACATATATTAGTGTAGAGCCCAAGATGAAGACCTTATTGAAAAGGAATATATTTCTTCACTCAATCAGTCTTTTTCAAAAACTGATTATATATCTTGAACTAATCACTGATAACTACTGTGTGTATCTCTCACGCGACTTCATCATGCACTGGACAAAAAATCTGAGTCATATATAGTTTGTATTACATGACAATTTTTTTCATTCAGTTAAATTATCAATCATATATGACGAAGCTCCTATAAATTCTCGATCGAAAATATATTAGGAAAGAAAAGCACCAAGACGATTCAAAACAAAGTAAAGCAAATTGAAATAAAACGTGTTGATTCCTTTTGCTATGTATATGCAAGTTTGTACAAAGAATAATGAAATTGTACAACACATTTTTGCACTTCAAGTGTTAGTAAATAAACAAAAAACGCACTGATTAGATCTATCGGCATACAAGAAACGATAACAACTTGTTTTAACTTTCCTTCATGGGATTCGAAAAAGATTTGTTGTACTCAACCCACTTTTTACTTGAACGTTGAGTGCCTAAGCCAATGACTAACAGCTATTAAGTAGAAGTAAGCATCGAACATTCTGGTAGAGGAAAGCTTTACATTAGATGAGTTTATTTGAGACAGTTTCACCTACTGCGTTACGATTCCAGTAAAAAATTCATTGACGATAATTATGTCACATGTCATCCAGGAAAGATTAAGGTATAACTGCATGATATGATCTGATACTAAAAGAACTCAGTAAATTGGTATAACAAAGCGTGACACTAACTGACACAATCAACGTAGAGAACAAACAATTTGAAGATAAAGGTTAGTGCAAATATTCAAACTTTAGAAGATATTGAAGAGTGAATACATCTGTACCATTGTGGTCGATTTTCATCCATGTCACCAAGAGTCCTGAACCCCTGATTTGTATCGTCTTGGGGACCCCAGTTAGGCAGTCTACATCTCCTCATACAACTCAGACCAACAGTAAGAGACTTCATGGACTGATGCCACGTTTTGGTCTGGCCACTTTGAGCCGTATTCCAACCTAATCCAACTTCTACCACCAGCATGGCATTTCGGGATAGGTGGTGGCTCGACTTGCGCAGCGCATTTTCAAGTTATCTTGGTCGACTAAGGTTCACAGTCTCATAAATAGACTTACCTGTCTTGTCTAGTACTCCCAAAGTATGGCAAACCAACATTGATTAAATTGGAAGCAGCTGAAAGCAGAGAGTCGGCTTCGAGATAAATCTTTCAAAGTTGAAATAAGAAACCATGATATATGCGAACAGCCAAGTCGAGTGTGAGATCAAGTTACTCATTAATCACATTAGATAATGGTCACAGTAAGTCACGAATTCGCAAAGTAGGAAAATGTGAGCCACCAAATTTCAACTCGTTAGTCAAGCACCAATATGCACGCCATGACACTTGACTTCACTAGGTATGATACCTCATGAATTCATAGGTGAGCACTGCTGAAGAATCTTGAGGTAAGACGAAACAGCTGTTAATTGCTCTAACGCTTTTCGTGGTTCTATGACTAAAACTATTTTGAGGAAATATTTTTGGATAAGTATAGACAATTAGAAAAAAACGGAGTGCGAATGCACCTGGCCCATGTCACCTACACTTTCCAACCACTGGTTTCTGTTGTTATATGGATCGCAAACAAGAAATCTATGTTCCCTTATATGACTCAAACTAACTGCCAAAGATTTCATGCAGTGATGTCATGTTTTAGTCTTGCTACCTCTAACCATTTTTTTGAATGTGAACCGACTTCAGCTAAAATTGTGTGACGAGAGAAACGATGATCACACATGCGTAACACATGTCCCAACTACCTGAGTCGATGAAGATTCATAACCTCAGTAACTGACTATCCTAAAACTCAGCCCCTGACTTCCACGTTACTGATTTGGTGACATAGTCTATACTACGAAAGCAACGGTCGCCAAATATCTGGTTCCTTTTAATGTCTTCTCCCTGCAATGGCCGTGTTTCACAGATACATGGTACAAGAAAGTAGCTTGCTGTGCAAGTTGACATCTATCAATAAGCATGCCAAAAAATCTTCTATCTATTGACTGGTTCAACTCAGATATTTGTACAGTTTTAATAGATAAAGTTATGAGCTACAATTACTATGAGACCTTAAGGTACTACTCTGTGGAACAGCCGGAAATAGGCGAAAAAAGATAGTAACCTGGCAATATTTACTCTAAGGTCAAATTTCAAAGCTAGCATATTACACCGGTTGAGTCTGAGCATTCAGTACCTTATACATCATTGTCAGATAGCTTTTCAAATCACGTGTTGATTAGTGTATTGCTCTATGTGCCACATTGCTTGAATCCTAATGACAGAAATCATCAGAATAAACACATGTTTGAACAAGTGACCCAATGACTTAGCACGAACGAACAGCACAAGTAGATGTAACTCACTGGCTAGTGACGCCAACTTTGATACCTTGAAAATACCCTTATCTTTCAAGGTAATAAAAGGTAGTACTACTGGCCAGTTGAGATTCAACGGATTGCATCAAAATGTCGTCGCAACTTCACAATATCGTATATCCACATCATCGAATAGCATAGCGAGAACATTTATAGCAAGAGGGAAAAGAAACTTACCGAACAAGATCTTCCATACACAAGACATTAGGATAAGCTTCTTCTAATCTCATTTGTAAAGATTCACGTATAACTTGCTCAGTTGGTCTATTATCTCGTTCTGAAATAAGAAATAACAATAAAATTGAAAAGATTAAAACAAAAATCACATAAAAGTAAATTATATTCTCTCAATATACAATATACAATTCTCAATATACAAAATCATATGTGAAACATGCAAATACACATTCAGAAACAGTGAATTTCGCCTACACCATATCAAGATGAAAACTGAAGAATAAAAAGTAGTTTAAAATTTTTATAGGGAAAGTGAAAAATGTGTGTCCGTGATTACAAAAGACTTAAATCTGATCATAACACTACAGATTTATGGTTAATACATTTAGTAGTAAAGAGCATTCCATGAAACTGATTTTTCACCACCAAAGATAAAGGATTACAGATACTTTGTAGACTTGCAGCAGAAGATGTTTAAGTTGTAGATATGACTCTTTGAAAACATGAATGCCAAAAGATATTAACTGCAAGTGCTGTGGTCCAACAGTGTAGGTTATTGACTTCTAACCAATGGGTAACGGGTTCAAAATCCGCTTCACCAACAGAGGTCTGAACAGTCAAGCAGTAGTATCATAGATGTGGCTGACTGCCTACTGCATGAATGTACTAACGGCTGGTCAGTGCATTTCGATAATAACTGTAAATATTCCCTAAAGCACAATACAAGAAAACTGTCCAACCCAACGCACATCACCTCCACCACCACTACAGTATCATTTACTGGACCACTAAGTTACGATAGACACGTGTTATTTTTCAAGAGTATTTTGGTGTTACAGCTTGGTGATATCTCATTGTTGACTGATCCAAACCGAGTCTATCGGCTAGTGTTGGATATATGGTCAACTTTGTGGAAGCTTCGATATTACCAGTAACTCCAGTTTTGATATTTATGCCGACAGGTGCATCCAGCTGACAAGTTCCTATTAAAAATTCATATGTCCATATGCTAACAGTCGTCGAACACCTTGGTCGAGACAAACAATAAAGGGAAACTAAGATCTATAGCATCTGTTACTATATTTACTTTTTAAGATAATCTACTCAGAAGTCATTTAACATTTTTTTGTAACCATTCTTACAAGGTTTATTCCGACGTCTCAATTGTCGTTTCACGGTTCATTGTTAAACGATAGTCATTATTTAAACATAAACTATATCCTTAATTTCGTAAATTAAAAGGGAATTTTATCTGTTAGTAATTTACTGTGTGTAGTGGGGGCATGCGATTCAGTCGTATAAACGCATTGGTAACAAACCTAAATAAGTAAATGCTAACCAAAGGTTTGTTAATCCTTTATCTTGTACTCCGTATATTTTGGTGACTTATAGGCATGAGAGTGATTTTAAAAGCCGCCTCAACAACTATTGAAGTAACCAATCAGAGCTCTGTGTTTAATGAAGAAAATTATCTTTCAAGTCGAGATGAAGAAACGTAGTTGTCAGGATCACCTTTTAAGTCACCTCATTCGCAGATATCAGGAATAACTTTAAAGGCGAACCAATTTATGAAAAGCCGCCCTCCCAGACAAAACAGAGGAACCGTAGTGACTTTAAAGGCCACCCTAGCAATTGTTGAGATAACCAGTTACATTTCTTTATTTTATGATAAACTACTCTGCCAACCAAAACATCGAAGCCTAATTGGTTATTTCAACAGTTGCTAGCGTGGTGACGTTGAATGAAAAGGAGATAACAAGTACATTTATTTACAAACTCAATGGCATAAAACTACTATAGTTAAGAAACTTAATCCGAACTATAAACTGCCAAGAGTAAGAGCAATTCAAGTGCGGAGATGTTTCAAGGACGATAAAGATCGTGCAGTTCTATCACAATTATAGCACATATATGAATAGATCATTACTCTAAAATATCAAGCAATGGATGATATTCAATGGGAAAAATAAAGCTGAAAACAATATCACTGTATAGCATAAAAAATCATATTGGGATTGATAAAACAAATCTCAGGCATCAATAAGACAAAAAAACATTTTCCACGTATTGCCAATAAATGCCAATAGATATGTTAAACCATCAAATATAATAATTTATTCTCTCAAAGATGCTAAGATACGACTTTCAAACTGCCAAATATACCAGACTAAGACTTTTCCCCACCCAAATAATAAGAGATAAAACAAGGGTATAATGATTCACATTTACGACAGCTATAAACTGTGTTTATGGCTATTATTATTATTATTATTATTATTATTATTATTATTACTCGAAAGAGAACCAAAACGAGATAATAAACAGTTGTTTACATGTTTATGCCTTTATCTGGTTAGATGAAGAATGAATTTGTCGACTGTATAGCAAAGGAACAATAAAAAAAGTTAATTCATGGAAATAAGAACAGCTGCCACTGAGGGGGGGGGGACATATACGAATATACTACAGACAGACTATAGAAACTATAGCAAGTCTGATGTAAGGAGAGAAAGACAAACGTACATTTCAACGTCATCATAAAAAACACTGCACTCAGCATGTGGAACAAGATGCGAATTTTCAACACCAACGTCAAGTCAATGCTTCTGTATGGTTCAGAGACTTGGCGCATCACGAAAAGCATTTCCAACAAACTACAGACATTCATCAACAACTGCCTACGCTAGCTCGTTACTGAAGACCAAATGACCAGAAAGAATCAGCGACAAGAAACTCAATGTGGCTGGCAAGGAAGCAACCAAGAACCCATCGCTCAACAAATATGCAGAAGGAAATGGATATGGGCATACACTGAGGAGGCCGACTAGGGACATCACGCGTCAGGCCAAGCCGTCGAGTGGAACCCAGATAGGAAGCGACTAGTTGGGTGTCTGAGGGTGACACGGAGGAGATCGTGTGAGGAAGAAATGAGAGCTACTGGGCTGTCGTGGAGCCAGGTTCAAAAAATTTCAGAGAACAGAGTTCACTGGAGACGTGCTACTGAAGCCCTATGTTCCATTAGGAACCCAAGGGACAAATAATAATAAAATATAAAACATAATTATGGATGAAATTAGTACATCATAATGAATAATTTCACAGTCTTAGACTACAAAAACGATAATACCAAGTGTATGTATTTAGTGCAAAATAGAGTTTACTATTTTACATGACATCCAGAGCATCTAGATTTGTGAGTGTACCATCAATTCGAAAAAGTAAGTGCATATCAACAACATTTTTTCATTCCAACATGCAATAAAAATCCTCTATAATCAAGCATCATGAAAAAAACCTAATAAAGCAACATGTTATACAATCCTAAGTGTTACACAATTATTCTTCAATATGATTAACAAGGTAAGAAACTCATCGTTAAGGTATACTTTCATTAATATCAGGCGGCTGAAGATATTACGCAGGGAGTCTTGATACTCGTCACCTCGGTTTATCTGAAATAGTCTTATGTAGTACTTTAGTAAGAGATTATTATCAACATACTTAGAAATTAAAAAAAAAGTGAAACTGACTACTTTAAAGTGACCAATTAGTGTATACCATTTACTCCAACAAAAGGTCAGTCGCGATCCAACAGCTCATTTGTAATGTCACTAACTCCAGCAGCTATGGGTTAAGTGAGTTGGCATCTTAGACGGAAAATTAGTATTCTCGAAGATCCACATACACCTTTCTGACTATCAACAATAAATAAAACTCTCTCAGTAATTATGTGCATACCAATCCAGTAGGCAATGTAAGACACTAGTGTGCGCAGGTTGGTAATACCATCTGGTAACCAGCACCTCAGTGGATAGAGGCTCGAACTCACGATGCACTGGTGGGAATTCTGATGCCTAGATCCACAAGCCCTACTGAATATTGTCAACAGGCATGAAGAAAAAGTTGAATAGGATTTCCTGACTTTACAACGACTGATCTTGTCACAAGATAATCCTAAACAGATATACAGTACGCAGCTGACACATTCATGTAAGGTGAAGACACTAAAAGGATGCAAAGTCTTCTGGATACCATTAGTGGCAATTTGAGAATCTATGGGATTGGTTTTCCATCGCGCAGGAGCAATCTGTTTCTCAAGGGCTGGTCTTCCCTCAATGCCTTCTTTAACGATAAGGAGCGAAGCGACTGAATGCTTTGATTGCTTCACTTACCTGAAGAGTCAAATCAGCCTTAGTGGGCTAGTGACCAACGAAATACCTGCATGGATACAAAAGACTCGCTTGACTTGCTCCGACCTACGCCATTTATTGCACCACCCGAACATCCAACCGCCCATTAAGAAACAAGTGTACTGCACTGCAGCTCACTCTGTTCTTCTACATGACTTTAGAACATGACCATTGAACACAAAGGACATAAGAAGAACCCAGGTGTTTGATGACTGTTGCCCTCGTAGTATAGGGTGTGTCACTACATCAGTAACTTGGAAGTCAGGTGCAGATTTTTAGGCAGAAAAAGTAGATCAGTCGGTAGGATTGTGAACCTTAATCAACTCAGGTGACTGGGACTTGTGTTACGCAAACCTCGTCACCGTCTACCCCATCGCACAATGTTAGTTGGTTAAGGCTGGAAGAGGGTTACACACGCCCAGACTAAAACATGATATCAGTCTATGAAGACTTCCCGATTAGAGTTCACGTAATAACAGAAAACGATGAACAGGGATCAGAATCGATTCCAGTGGCGTAGATATATCCATATGTTATCTTCACCTTGATCGTCATGATGAACTTAAGTATCGTATTATTCCTCTTTGCTTTCTTTTGAAGACCCCCAACCACTTTGTTTATATCTTTATCCCTCATCTTGATGTATCTCCAAACTTGTCCTGAGGACATGAAGTGTGGCAACTTGGACCGTCTATCCTACCGAACTTCCCTAGACATCCAACAATGAGAAAAACAAATATGCTTATTAAAGAATTATAATATACAAAAGGATAATTCTATGTAAAACACTACAGCATCTATGAACAGGCAAAGAAAAGAGAAAATAGAGATTACCATGGAATTTGAGTAGTAATGAACTGACTATGTGAAGGTGAGTTAAAGATACGAAGTAAACATATATTAATTAAGTGAAACACTTCAATCGAGACTGCTTATAATGAAGGATGTGACTTATGGCTTCAATCGTCTAGCTTTTAAGTAACACATCTTGAGTTCAAGCTCCATTCGATTAATTTCGGTTAAGGAAATCAGGTAGTATCATAAGATCTCACGCAATAAGCCTAGTATAGCCTATTTATAAACCGTTACCACGTTGAGTCGCACTACACTTACATTTGATATGAACAACTGCTCTCAAGTTGCTATGACTCAGAGTGAATTTAAAAGCCATCTTAGCAAGTGCTGAAACAATCTATCGGGTGTCTTCACATCACGAAAAGATTATCCTACCAGTTAATAGTTGCTACAGAGACCTTTAAAATCACTCAAAGCAAACTGTAACATATCATTACTTAAAGAACTCATCCAAGTGGAATATGTAAAAATGGTTATCAATTAGTTAGTTGAAGAATTCGATCATGAGATGGTTGCGTTCAATTTTTTTTTCAGATGTAATGACTATAACGGTTACTAGTTACTTCACTATTAATGGCTTTTTCTCAGTCTTCGATTATTGATGTTCAGGTTTTTCGAATACAAATTCAATTCACCGCTTAAGTAAAAGTGGTGATTTGTCTGATCCAACATCAAATGATAAACAATGTATTGATGTTTTTTCTACATGCACTCCAGGTAGTGTTGAATTCGTCTGAAAACTCATTTTCACAGTGAACTTTATTCTCATCTACAATTAAGTCACTAGGAAAGTACTTTGGTAGTTTTCAGTAAAAAGAAGAGTGAAATTGAGCAATGTTGATCAGTAAACTTTTGAAATGCTAGTCACGAAGGCCAAAGTGTAAAAAACAAAATAATGACTCAGAAAGCAACTTATGGTTAATGTATTAGGCTATTAAGAGCATCGATTATATGAAGAATGTATCAATCCTTGACTGTCTACACCAATAAGTTACGCAACTTGAAAACTTAGCCTGGCAACTAATGAAATGTCAAATTGGGTTTTTGCAATTATTATTCAAAGTATTATCTTTTTGAAAAACAAAGAAACCTAACTGGTGATTTTGTTGGCTGCTATAATGGCTTTGAATGTCACCACTACATCGTTTAACTTAAACCACCCTGTTTTCATATCCTAATAAACAATTTGGTTGTTGCTCAGTAACCTCGTGAATAATGCTCTGGGATTGGAGCTATGGGGATTGAGTTCTAGTGATAACGACACTCTTGTGAAGTGCTTATTAGAGCGAGACAAGTGTCCTAGATTCTGTTGCCAACTCCTACCGAACATTGTCAGCCAATATTTAATTTAACTCAGAAAAGATGGGCATCTTGTTAGCCACGTTTAAGTCATATAGTGTCTAGGTTGTGGAACTCAAGGGAATTATGTCAGGGATGAACATAATTTCAGATAGCCTACACCTTATTTAAGGTATACCAGTCCACGCAAATCAGCTAACCAGATTAGTCTTTGTGACCTGAATTTGTCCAGGTACCAACACTGATGAACTCAACCGCAAGTGACTAAAATGGTTATCGAATATTTATATCACTCTGATCTGGCTAGAGAAATCTACAGATCTGCCTAAATGGTTTCTGGCTACTCGCAAGCTGTTCAGTAGTATACTTCTTTAACGAGGTGAAGTAGTGTAGGAAACTAAGAACTGATCTGGTTAGCCGTATCACATCGAAGTGTTGCAAACTAACTTCCAAATACTATCAAATGACGGTATTTAACCGTTATTCTAAGCATAGCTGATATATATATATATATATATATATATATATATATATATATATATATATATATATATATAATAAACATTAGACAACCATTTCGCTCAAAATAAACATACATTAGTGAAACAAACACCACACATCATAGAATTAAACAAAGTTCAATTGAATCCTTGAACCCATTCATACATAAACATTTACAAGAATACAGTGTAAACAATAAACTCATCAATGAATTAGCTGAAAACACTCAATAAACGAAAGGTATGAATAATTTCAGAAAAAAACAAATAAAATAACACAATATCATTGAAATATAGTTGCAGTTCTAATTGAAACAACACCCACCCAACGACCGAAAAAAACACAGTATTACAACTTAGTAACTTGGTAGTAGGCTTTGGCGGCTTATGACAATATGGCCCCATAGACCAACCAGAAGTTAACGGAGCAAGAAATGAACCAGGGATGCAATGCTCAAAAATCGAATGGAATATATACTGATTTACGAATGAACTATAACTCTGCAACAATGTGCACATTTATTCACTGGGTAATCAGCCAAATCAATTGTTTGCGAAAGCTGACGATGCTATCTGACTTCTCGAACTTCAATAAGTGAGTTGGGATTCGAACCTGTGACCTACTGATTGAAAGTTAAATTCCTATACCGGTGAGTCATAGTTAATGGATGAGACTACTGTTCACAGTATTGAAATGAATTAAACTCGTCATGCCTAAAACAATAAATTGCATAAGCAAACTACTGTAGCAAAAAAATGCAGGTTAGTTACCATACCATAGCTTTATGTAGTTAGTTTTGTGTAATGCCCAAGCAGAATAAAGGCGACAGCTATGATGTAATACACAGAAATAAACTAGTTATTTGGCCCAGTCACAACCACATGTAGGTAGAGAATGTGAGCATGAAATTAAAATTTATTTTTCTGCAGTCATTTCAGATTGTGTTTTGTGGTTTTTATTGCCAATGATCGATAAGTCCCCCTTATGCATGTTTAACCACACGTAAATTTAGACTGTTAAGTACACTGGGATATGACTTTATCACTCGAAGTATCCAAACCTTAGCTGAATAATATAGTTCACTGATGGCATCGATGCCGACCCACCCACGTATTTTTTTGAGTTCAGACTTAGTTACACAGAGAAGTGTTAACTAGTTTATGGTCATCCTTCAAAATACTTCAACCAAGTCACCATCTCAACGACACACATACACAAGGCTGTAACAAAGATTATTCGAAAAATTAGCTAAAAGGAATATGAGTCAGTCTGAAGAAAATCTCCAAGAAAATCTCTCCTTTAATGCGAGTATTCTCATATGATGAAATTCTGTTTGCGCATATGACAAAGTTCGATGACTCACACTTGTTCTCTTATTAAACCCCACCAAATCAATGATGGAAGTCATTTTTACAATGGATAAGCAAAAAAGCAAGGCAATCTGATATTTAAACACAGCATAAAATATGAAAATGTAATAATGATTTTATTTATTTTTACTGGGTAGAATACAATACTAACCTCGCCTGGTTAACTAGTACACTAGTTACTAGAAGGTCCTAAGCCCGGGTAAAGAGGGAAGGTTGGGCATACGCCTACCTACCCTACCCAGGAAAACAAATCCAACCGCTAAAGAAACTTCAAAGCACAAACAAAATTATTCCTCGCTGGAATCAGTGAGGCGAAATGACGCCAGTTGGTGAAAGCCTTCGGGAAGCCAATTGACCGATGTGTCTTCTCACTCTCAATGAAAGCGAAAGTGAACGTGGGGACATGGAATGTCCGCACCACGTTTGAACCTAGCAAGACAGCCCAGACTGCAAACGAGATGAGCAGGTACCATATCGAAGTACTTGGAATTTACGAAAGCAGATGGAATGGGAGTGGACTCTCCAAACTGCCAAACCGGTCACCCAGACAACAACCACGAGCACACTGAGAGAGTGGCTATCATGATGTCCACAACAGCATCGAAGGCTCTCATACAGTGGCAACCGATCTCCTCAACGATCACGATAATGACCCCAAGGTTCAACTCAAAAGGAAGGAAAGTCACAATCCTACAATGCTACTCTATGCACCTACAAACAATGCAGAGCAAAAGAAAAAGGAGGAATTCTACTGACAACTGCAATCAGCACTGGACAAGATCCCACTCCAGTTGGCGACATCAAAATTCTAATGGGTGAGGTGACATGAATGCCAAACTGGGAGTGGACAACATAGGAAGAGAACTAACCATAGGTCGAGAAGCACTCGATGATGTGATGAACGAGAATGGAGAATTGTTTGCAGAATCCTGTGCATTCAACGCCATTTGTTGATTGGAGTCAGGCACTGTGTTCAAGCACAAAGACATCCACAAAGTGACATGGATTTCACCAGACACCATGACACACTACACTGAAAATCAGATCAACTTTATCTCAATCTCAAGAAAGTGGAGATGCAGCCTACTTGACACAAGATGAGATGAAGAAGGGGAGCAGATGTAGGTTCAGACCACTATCTAGTGCAAGGAACCTTCAAAATCAACTTAAAAGCCTTCAAGGAAGCTAGTGATAGACCACAGTTCAAGTACAACACTCGGAAACCGAAGGACGAAACTACAAGGGATATCACGTCAGCTATCAAGACAAAATGGGAGATATCGCGGAATATTTCTGAAGAAACCTGTGTGGAAGAACACTGGAAGTCTTTGAAAGAGGAGGAGGTCGTGCAAGGAGGAAATGAGAGCTTGTGGGCTGTCGTGGAGCCAGGTTCAAAAGATTTCAGAGAACAGAATATACTACTGTTTCAAAAGATGTTCATTGAGTTCTTCAAAAACTCTACTATGAACTTATCGCAGTCTTGTTGTACTGCTTGACAGAAAACTGGCTTTCAGTAATGATGTCAGTCTAAGTAATTAAAATTGTATGCATAAAACTTTTGTATGACCAGACGGTTCAAGACACCTACTCATTTCTTCCTTGTAAAATCCAGTCATATTCCCATAGAATAGGGTAAATGAGGAAGCTAAGACCATACAAAGAACAGTTATCCGATTACTAATTAAATAGTCTATAATAAGGCTTGGTAATTAAATTATCCTTGTCCTTCTTTATAAAGACAGATTAATTCACGCCTAAACCAATCAGTCAGTGTCTACGAGTTAACGAAAAAGGTTAGTATTCTGAAAAAATCAGTAGCTATGAGATAGTGGATTCCGAATGTTCATATCTGACTGTGATACACTTTGCAATCTACTTTCAGTGAACTCTTGTCACTGTTTAAGATAACGTCGTGCATTTTGTGCATTCATAGAAAAGGCAGTGAGTTATAAACGGTGTTATCAAAGAACAGAAGACAACTCGACGAGAGAATGTTTATTACGAACAACTGGAATGGTAGTGGTTACATATGGTACTCCTTGCACTCACGCGGCCATTTTCAAATATCTTCGTTTCCTCCCCGTTCCTGTCTTGATTTGCTCTTGACCGACTCTTCTTACACTCTTATCAGCAGCATCCCCTGTAATACGCCTGTGTTGTCCCCTGCGTTGCTCTTGGCAGAAACCTTACCCATTGCCGGTATATCCCTATGATTCCTGCCACCCTCTCGATATATACTACTTATATCCGTTGTTATCAGCAACGCCTACTACATTGTCATTCCAAAAAAGGATTACTTTTAAAGCCTTGAATAAATATATAAACTAATCCAGAAACAAGCAATCTTTTGAAGTAAACGAAGTTGACAAAAACTTATTTCTGCATGAAATAAATTTATTGATCTTTGGAAGTAAAAAGCGATCCTCATGGTTAGCAGTAGAAAATTGAAACCAACACTGATGAGATCGGCATCTATGCGAAAAGTGGTTCTAAAAGTGTAACGTACAATATTAAGCCAAGTAAGGCATTCTGAGGTAAATATACAATGAGTATCTGAAGTTCATTAAAAAACCTGAGTCCTAATAAGGTTCAGACTAATTATATTTCATCATCATCATTAATATCAACATAGGACCAGGCATTACTGTGTAACACTCCGAGTTGCCATAGCTCAGTACAGCACATCCAGTAGAAAGGTAGTGAGGTGAAGGATGAAGATAAGAGAATGCAGTCAAAAGAAATATAAAGTATGAGAAGAAAGAAAGGAAGAATGACAAAATGGTGAGATCCGATATAGTGTCGTTAAGATGAAGATAAAGTGTGTATACATCTGCCCCACTGACATCGCTTCTCAGCCATATCACCTAGAGTCTCCAACCACTCACTCGTTCCTCTTGTCCCATGAACCCCAACCACCTAGTCTGCATCGCCCTACATGGCTCAAACCAACAGTCAGTCATGTTTTAGTCCGGCAACCTCGGGCCTTTTTCCAGCCTGGGCCTACTTCAACCAACATTGTGTGACGAGGCAATCGGTAACTAGGCGTACGTAGTACGTGTCCCAACCATCTCAACCGATGAAGGTTCATAACCTCGTCAACTGACTCACCTCTACTCCCTAAAACTCTATACCTGACTTCTGCATTACTCACGTGGTGACACCACGGAATACGGCCTATACTACGAAGGCCTAGTTTTGCTCTGACCAGTTGAGTTGCAAGACATGAATATTAGTTATTCGATGTTGGTAATTCTACCTAACTTCTGCATTTATACTAATCAGGCAGTTTTCGTTCTGATATAAGGTGACTACTTCTAAATGGAAAATTGCAAAGCGATTACTATATCTTCCATAATAAGATACTTCTCGAAGTCAAAGCATCATTGTTTGTCATACATGCACAGATAACCACCCCCACAGTCTTAGAAGGTATATTATTGCAAATCAGGTGAGTTGGGATGTCGAGGGGTGTCCGGTTAAGGATTTAGACTGGCTTCATCCTTATTTAATTTTGTCTTGAACGTACCTATGAAGACGTTCCTCGCCTGGTCACAGGAGATTCATTAGTACTTCTAGAGAGTGTAGATAGTCCAGTTAAATCAAGACGCTGACAACATGGAGTCGTCTTCTGGACACCTTGAGTAGCATTTTAATAGTGTTTGGAATACACGTCCCATCACATAAAAGTAAACTGTTGTTCCAGGACTGGTGTGCATTGGCATCCCCTTTAAGAATGGGGAGGTAAGTAGTTGAGCGTCCTGACTACTTGACTTACCTAAGAAAGAGGAGTAGCCATGGTGGCCACGCGACCGACGAAATCTCGGCATGGATACATAAGGCTTACTAGACTTTCCCTAATTTACACCATTTACGGTGCTGCCATAATGTCTGATTGCTTATTAAGAGTCATGTGCATTGTGCTGTATTTCTCTCTGTTCTGCCATATAGGTATGAAATATGATCACTGAAGGTAGACAGCATGGAAAAGGCTTCAGGCGCCTGACCTCCGTTGCCATCGTAACATAGGTCATGTGTCGTGGTTCCACTTTATCAGTAATGTAGAAGTCGGGTGTAAAGTTTTAGGCAGAAGAGAAAAGTAAGTCAGTGAAATTGTGAACCTTCATCAACTCAGATGGCTAGGATATGTGTAGCACATGTCTTGTCACTGTCTACCCCGACTGAATTACATGGAGTGGGAATCAGACTTAGATCGAAAGTTGAAAGTTTACGCTAGGGAGTTCTAACTCATATATATATATATATATATATATATATATATATATATATATATATATATATAAGGCAAGCAACCAAAGAAAACTAAATGAGAAATCCCACCTTCGTTTTCTAGGGAAACTTACAACTCTGACCTGTGTCAATGATAAGGTGAAAATGAAAATAACATTACACAGCACATCCATAACTGATCGGCGTGTATAGTTGATGACCGTTGGCGACAATCAGCAGTACTGACTAACCGGAGTGAGGTGATATAAATAATAAATGATTGTCTTTTCCTATTTAAAGGTGAACTTATCAGAGGTGTATCAGATGTGTATGTATATATCACGAACATCAAGAATCAGGATTAGTCAAATAGCTTATGAAAACTGAACTTCATGAGACGATTAACTTCAAGTACTTCAATAATCTTCAAAAATTACGCAGTTAGGATGAAATGATATGCTGTATTCTGATAGTTCTACTGATTTCTCTATTCCTGAGGTAAGACATTTCTTCATGATGACAAATATTACATTGATTCACTGTCAAGTTTCAAGTCTACTGCCAAATGTTTCATCATTTTCACTTAGCGACAACTCTAACCCGAAGGTAATTTGATCTCGTCAAAACCAAACAAACCATATATGTTAATACTTCCAGACAGAGAAAATGGAAACACACACACATACACATAATTGTGCAAACACACATCCACATGCACACAAAGTTGAATGAAGTATTCGTGGTGAAAGTGAAAGTGAAGTTTCTTAAACGCATGCATAGCAATGAAACAAGATGACAAAAATGATAATGTGAAGAACAAAATGACGACTATGCTGTTTACATGTTTGTTTTATCGTTGAAAATAAACATACAACCTTGATTATGAAATAAAAATTACTCAATTATAATTAATGAGTAATTACGTGATTGTTGCCAAAATTGGCAGTTGGTTAGTTGAATTATATTCTTAAAAATCATTACTTCTTGCTAAAATCTGACAGTAAGTGTAGATCTAGACTGACGTATCATTTTTTTTGCTGTCATAGCTAGCCGTGAAACTTCCGGTTTCGTTAAAGTTTGCTTCATCTTTTTCTTCATTTTGGGGGTTTGTAGGAATTTATTGCTTTCAAGTTGGTATTTATCATAGACTGATATCAGGTGGAAAACTGGGAGCACTGGACAGCTGTTTCATTCTAGTATCGGACTCCGTAGCTGTGAGTACCCTTGACCCCATACCCCAGGGATCGAATGTAGGACCTTCAGGTTCCGTGGTCAGCACGTTACCATTGAGTCATTGGGTTGGAATCTAATGGTCGATATTTTCAACTTCTGTCACTTCAAGACACAGTGCGACCATCACCTAATGTCATCATTGAGTATTTGTCTCCACGTCCACTAGCTTGGCCCTACAGGTCACCTTTTTCTGTACAATGTACACTAGAGCACTAAAACAGCAGAAGACGGTGAAGCACGATCGAATAAAACCTGAAGTAATAACTCTGAAGAATTTAAAAAGTGACAACAGCATAATAATTACCAAAGTTGATAAGAGAAATTCAACAGTGGTGATGAACAAGTCGGATTACTTCATAAAAAACTGTAGACATTGTTATGAATAAGATTTAGAGGTCTTCAGTTGATGTAGTACACCGAATGAAGCCGTCTTTAAGTGGGTTGAAATGGTTTACTTTAATGCCTGGAAATAATCAGCCTAATAGAATGTATAGTACTACGAAACTTCATAAACCGTTAGTTGACTTTAGCAACACCCAAACATATGGATTAACTAAACATGTAGCATAGATGGAAACCATCTAAAAACTCTAACCTACGAAATAAAGCAAAGGTTAGATAACATTCAGATAAGAGATGATGAAAAAGTGATTAGTTTTGATGTGACAAGCTTATATACCAATCAATATATCTTTAACTGTCAGAAATGAACTACAAAATAATCCTGAGCATGATCAAGAAATAGAATACCGAATGAACATATCTTAGGAGTTCAGTTATGTTTCACTCCTACAGTTTTCAAATTTCATGATAAAATAGATAAACAAACGGGAGCAGCCGTAGGATTACGAACATCCCCATTCGTAGGAGATATTTTTATGAACAGATAAACAAAAAGAATTATGTTAGGTTTTAAAATAAAACTAATAAAAAACGGTGGTTTAGAAGTAAGTGTCTGCAGAAAACAATCATGTTTCCTAGATCAGTAAAGATAGATAAAATCAAATGTTTCAGTAATCGAGCTAGGAGTGTCTGCAGTAGATCTAAAAAGGAAGAGGCATGAAAAACCCTACGTCAGATTCTTGATAAGGCTGGGGACTACGGTAGCACTAAAACCTACAAACTCACTCAAAGATAAACTTAGTCGACTTACGTATTATACTGACCTAACCAGACAGAACAGTTTAATTAACTAAATACCTTGCAATGACTGTAAGGTTGACTACATAAGTCAAACTAACGGGATTGAGTCACTCAGGTTAGTGGAACATAGGAACTTGGCTACGTCTAAATTGGAAGGCGTAACTGTGATAAGTAGGGAAGCATTCAGCCACACGTATGCATGCGATAGCACGACGACACAATAGGGTGGGACAAAGTAACAATTCTAAAGATTAATGTACTTATGTGGAGAGAGAGGTTGATCACTGAATCTCTGTTCATCGATTCCATGTCTAACATCTTTAATAGAAATGATTCAACACTGATTCCAAACACATGGGAAATCGCTCATTTAGGGAGGTCAATTTCAACCAGTGGGTTGCGGGTTCAAGCACCGTTCCACTTATCAAGGTTTGAGAAGGAAAGTAGTATCATTAGGTCTCACACAATAAGTGTGCACAAAGTTGCTGAGCGGACTGAAGTAGACCACCATATTGCCTGAATAACTTGGTATACTACTACTTATGAGTAGTAAATTCTGTTCGAAACATCATCTCGTAAATCATCTAAAATCACTGTGCGCTACACTAAGTAGACTAAGTTAATTTGGAGTTAAACTTTACCATAGCGCTCAAATTCTATACTGATACTGATAATCAGGCCTCACTGTACAGAAATTATATGCAACTGTGAACGTATCAGTTCAGTTTAGAAAATCGACAACTGGCTGAGAAGAACTCTAATATAAAGTTACATATATTTACATATTTTCCACCATCTGTATCTCATGTCTATTAATTGGTTTAATTTGGAGCTTTGTGAGGACATAGTGATTTCAAGTTGGTACTCATCATGAACTGACATCAGTTGGAGGAACATTGGAAACCTGGGAACACTGAGTTTTATTTTTTAATTAGAATGTTATACTGACCGGCATGAATTCGCTGTAACACAATAATAAATGCAATAAAGGATTAGTGATATAATTCATAAGAAGAAACAACGCAATACGATTCGACAAAGGACACATGGAAACTGATTTAAAGCATATAAATAAGTTGATAGCCTTCTCAACCCAACAACTGATGAGGAGGAGCGAAAAAAAAGTATAAAGAAATTGACCAGATTACAGAATCATGACATACACGGAGAAAATTCGCAAGTATGTATATAGGTTGTGGTGAGGTGAACATATAACTTCGTTATTCACGGGATTAGTTCAAAGTATCAGAAATCAACAGAACCAGTGTGAAACTAGATGCAAAGTACACTTCCAGTATACATTGACAATATTGATAGCGGTACATTTCCATAAAAATGATCTCCAAAGGACAGTTATAAGTTGATCAGGCAAGAATAAAATTGAACAATACTAAGCAATACTAACAAGTCGAAAGAAAACAAATAAATCTCGATGATTTGTTAAAACTTAGGCTGTAGTGAATTCGTGAAATAAGCCTGTATGCTTATAATGGTACAAACTGTATGTATTGAGATGGGCATAAATGTACAGTGTAAGACAAACGTTACAACACAATCACTTGCGTAAAGTCAACACTGTACAGCAGCATTACAGCGAAAACATTCACAACTCCACATATGTGTGTATCCTTTGCCGTAATAAAAATTACAACAACAAGCCATACACACTTCCTAAATGATGACCGAACGATAAACAAGTTGACATTACGCCACATACATACACACACACACACTTGGATGTGAAAGGCAAAATAAAGTTAGCAGTTTAGATCACTGGATCGATCAAACACCCATACACACTAAATAGATGACATTCCGAGAGAAAGAAACAATTTTAAACCCTACAAACGGGTTGAAAACTGGATGAAAGCTAAGTTACACATAAGTTTTGTATCCTTAATTCCCAACACCTCGAGAACTCCCAATCAGACAGTATGAGATTCCCTACACAGTTAGAAGTGTTATAAATTGATGACAAATCGTATTTTCAAACAGAACGAAACGCATGTCATGGATTCCACTACTAGCCAATATCCATCATTACTATAAAATTGAAACGATAGGCAATGTTGAGGCATCCGCGCAGGAGCCCATATGCCAACACAGATCGATCAGTTCGGTTCAATCAACGACGGGATAATACACGTGACAACAGAAAAGCTATAATGGCAGCACAAGGAGTGGCTATCGTGACTCGGTGGCTTAATGGATAATGCTCTAACATTTGAACCCCGACCGTTCCCGGGCTCGAGTCTTAGTGGGAACAACACCGCTCACTGGTAGCCAAGTACATCCAGTTGACGAATCCCGAATAGAACTAAATGCGTGTCCTGGATTCCACTGTTAGCCAGTATCCATCACTATATACTGTTCTCGTCACTCTGCTTTCAACTTACTCTTCATCCCATCAAAATAGATTATCAATGAAGGTTTACAACCTCACCAACTGACCTACCCTTGTCTAGTACACTCTATGTCTAAACTTAACACAGTTCATTCAAAAGTTCAAACACACAAGCAAACAATAGTTCAAATGAGGTAAAGCGTAATTACCAATAAACTTATCAGGTCGTCTGCCTTCGACGACCAAGTGTCGCAGACATACAATACAACACAGAATTTAACTGTGAGGTTTACTTGCTCTTTCATAGGCAATAGGAAATCTTACCAGTACCAAAGATAGCGTAGATTGTCGAGTACCACTGGGTCATGAATCTTTAATCAAATCAAAACATCCGCCTGTATAAGTGGATGGGATATATTTCAGTCGAAAAATCTGACTAGCAATCCAGTATTCTAACAATATTGAAAACAATAAATAAAATGAAATTCAATCAGCTTAACTCAATCACTTCTTTCCGACATAAGCTAAATAACCACTCAAAAGTTATACTGAACACTTGAAAAGCTACTGGTATATTTTGAAGGGTTATTAAGTGAACAAGAGTTTAACAATACTCTAGAATCAACACGAATCACTTACTATTTCATCCAAATATTAAGATTGTAAGTGTCACTTATGATATGAAAATTGATCATACAACTTGAATGAACCCGTACAGATATTTATGCGCATAAGGTGAACTTACTATTGGACATTTTTATATATGAGTCAACGATCGACCAAATAATCTCAACATGGATACAAGAGGTGGCAATTGGCTGTCGTCAACTTACGCCACTTACTACACCACCACGATATCCAACTGCCTATTATGGTCTAATTGCGTACTACGCCGTAGTTCACTCTGTTCTACTGTAGTAGACGCTGGTGATAAGAATGGATATAAGTAGTATATGTTGACAGGTGGGCAGAAATCATAAGGAATTACCAGCAATGGGTAAAGATTCTGCCCAGAGAAACGCAAATGATAATATGGGCGTGTTAAGAGCAAATCAAGATAGAAGCAGAGAAGGAAATGAAGCACATTGTGTAAATGACTTTCTCAGTGGAAAGTGTATAATATTTGATGACCTCTGTATAAGATGTCAATAATAAACATTACTTCCTTCGTCTCTGTCTTGTCGTTTCCTACACTACTATATGCCTGTGAAAAATGACCACTGAGCGTATACGATATAAGAAGGTGCTAGTAGTTTGACTCCAGGTGCTTTCGCACCATAGGCTGTATGATCCAGTGTCACGACATCAGCAACTTGGAAGTCAGGTGCAGATTTTAAGGCAGAAAAAGTACGTCAGTCGATGTAACTGTGATCCTTCATCAACTTAGGTATCTGGGACTTGTGTTATGCAAACCTCGTCACCGTTTGCCTCATAGCACAATATTAGTAGGAGTAGGTTAAGGCTGGAAGAGCAGCTAGACCAAAACATGGCATCCGTGAAAACCTTCAGGTTAAAGTTCACTTAATAACAGAAACCGATGAATATGCATCGGAGCCGATCTCAAAGGCGTAAATATATCCAAGCATTATCTTCACCTTGATTGTCATGCTGAATTTCAGTATCTTATCATTCCTTTTTGCTTTCTCCTGACGACCTCCTACTACTTTTGGTTGCATTCTTCCTTATATCTTTATGTTTCATCTTGAAGAATCGCCAAACTTGATGTGCTGATGATATGAGGTGTGGCAGCTTGGACCGTTATGCACCAATGCCAGGTCAGCTCCCATGATGACATAATATGTCTATCCAGCAAAACTTATTACTAAGTGTTGACAGAGATACACTTTCCAGGGAAACAGAACCACATCAATGGCTGACATCATTTGGAGAACTATATCCAAGACCTTGGAGCACTAGACAGCTGTTTCCTCCCAGTGTGGGACTCCACAGCAGTAAGCACCCACGGCCCCACCAGGGACAGAAGTCATGACCTTCCGGTTCCGTGGAGAACGCGTTAACCGTTCGGTCACTGGGTTAGAGTTCAATGGTCCTCAGTTCCCTATATATATATATATATATATATATATATATATATATATATATATATATATATATATATATATATATATATATATATATATATATATATATATATATATATATATATATATTAGTAAGCACAATGGGACGTGACATAATCATTCATGCAGTGCTTAAGTTTGTGGTGAAGCAGGCGTTTTGTTTTTTCCACAATGATAAGATTATTATAATTATTTTTATAATTATTATCATTATTATTTGTCCCTTGGGTTCCTAACAGAACATAGGGGGCTTCAGTAGCACGTCTCCAGTGAACTCTGTTCCCGGCAATCTTTTGAACTTGGCTCCACGACAGCCCGCATGCCCTCATTTCTTTCTCACACCACCTCCTCCATGTCACCCTAGGACGCTCAACTAGTCGTTTCCCATCTAAGTTCCACTCGACACCCTGGGCTGGTGCGTGATGTCCCCGAATGGTCTTCTCAGTGTATGCCCAATCCATCTCTACTTCCTTCCACTGCATATTTGTTGAGCGACAGGTTCTTGGTTGATTCGTCACCAGCCAACCAGAGTTCCTTGTTGCTTACTCTTATTATTCTCGCCATCTGAGCTTCAGTAACGAGCCAGAGTAGGCAGTTGTTGATGAATGTCTGTAGTCTGTTGGAAATGCCTTTCGTGATGCGCCAAGTCTCTCAACCATATAGAAGCACTGACTTGACATTGGTGTTGAAAATCCGGATCTTGTTCTCGCTTTATGCTGAGTGCAGAAGATCTCCACACTGGTTTCAGGTTAATGAAGGCCAGTCTTGCTGTCTTCTCGACCCTGGCTTTGACGTCGTCGTCTGTGCCGCCGCCTGTAGTTGAAACGGTGCTGCCTAGATAGGTGAAAGAGACTACTCCAGTTGACGGTGATTGGAGCTTGTTGTTGTTCGTGGCGTTACTTGGGTATCAACATCACCTCTGTCGTCTCTATGTTCACTTTCTTTTGAAGGTTCCTTGCGCTAGATAGTGGTCTGAACCTACATCTGCTCCCCTTCTTCTTCTCATCTTGTGTCAAGTAGGCTGCATCTCCACTTTCTTGAGATTGAGATAAAGTTGATCTGATTTGTAGTGTAGTGTGTCATGATGTCTGGTGAAATCCATGTTGCTCGCTTTGTGGATATCCTTGTGCTTGAACACAGTGCCTGACTCCAATCAACAAATCGTTGAATGCACAGGATTCTGCAAACAATTCTCTATTCTCCTTCATCACCTCACCCAGCACTTCTCGACCCATGGTTAGTTCTCTTCCTATGTTGTCCACTCCCAGTTTGGCATTCATGTCACCTCACCCATTAGAATTTTGATGTCGCCAACTGGAGTGGGATCTTGTCCAGTGCTGATTGCAGTTGTCAGTAGAATTCCTCCTTTTTCTCTAGTGCTGCATTATTTGTAGGTGCACATCGTAGCATTGTATGATTGTGACTTTCCTTCCTTTTGAGTTGAACCTTGGGGTCATTATCGTGATCGTTGAGGAGATTGGTTTCCACTGTATAACAGCCTTCGATGCCGTTGGGGACATCATGATAGGCACTCCGCAATGAGAAGATTAGCTGCGTTATATGTTTTCTTAATGGCTGATGTTAGCCTACGTCTCAAAATGATACTGTTCAAATCCTCTCTGTATGGTAGAGTGATATGGACACGTTTCCTAGGAACCGTGTATGGAGTTGCATTCAGTGCTACCTGACCTCTTAAACGGTTTATAAACTTCAAAGGATATCCGTTATCCGTTAGTGTTTTGGTCAGTAATTCGATATCTTCATCAATCATACCTGATGTACTGGCATTTTTACTAGACCTCATTTGGATTGAATTAGACAAAAACTGTGAAAATTCAGTCCATGTAGGCTTTCTGTAAACTGACTTTAGCAATGAGATTACCAGCTACATTTTGATATATGACATATATATATCAGCTGGTAGCGTTTATAAGGGACTATCTATAGCTACACCACCAACTTGTCAAAATCGTTCACCTTTAAATGTGAAGAAGACTTTGTCAGTATACAGCAATAACAGTACCTTTAGAGAAGTTGGAGTAATAGGAAACGGGAGGTTTCTAGAAGATATGCAGTCATAGAGAATGTTAATAGTCTTAGACAACGGGACGTTAGTAAATAAAGAATTTATATCGAAAGAGTACATAATCTTGTCTTTAACATTCATGTTACTAAGACAGTAAACCAGCTTAAAAGCAACTTCCAATGAAAACTTACAGAATTCGTTTCAAACTGGATTTAACATTTTCACCAACCATTTCGCCAGTTTATGTGTGAGGGAGCGACACATAGACAATATAAAGGGTGTAAAGGATTATTCGCCTTATGAATCTTAGGTAATCCATATAAATTTAGAAATTCAGATCCCATAGGTTTCAATGAATTAAATTCCTCTCTGCTAATGGTATTCATATTCAAAAGTTTTACTAAATAAGCGGTTACTTTTGCTTCCAATTTTCTAATATCTCCTAATAGGATATCGGCTATGAATTTGCTTTCATCACTGAGGGTGAATAACATTTCATTTTTATAATCAAAGTTATTCATCACAACAATGCCTGGTCCCTTATCAGGTTTGAGGATGATTATGCCTGATCTGTCCCATAATTCTTTCAAAGATTTGAAGTGCTGTGAATTGAAAAAGCTTCTTGTCTTGTACAACAAAGGATAAATTAATTTGATTGGTTGTTACTAGCAGGAGAATCCAGGATGCGCGACTCGTCCTATTTGGGACTTGTCAGCTAAATGTACCTACATCCCAGTGAGTGATGTTGCTCCCACTGAGACTCGAACCTCATATTCATCACTTCAAACCCCAAGGCATTTTATCCACTATGCCACAGGGGTACGATTGCCACTTCTTGTAAAACGGGCATTAGTTGTCACTATTGATTGATAAGCTTGTAATTCTCCCTTGTTATATTGGATCGAATTGTCTCGGTGGGAACAACACTTACTGGGGTGCAAGTATATCCAGCTGACGAGTCCTGAATGGGACGAAACGCGCGTCCTGGATTCCGCTGCTAGCCACAACCAGTATCGAAGCATCTGCATAAGAGCCAGTTTACCAACAGAGGTGGAACAATTCAATTCAATAAAAGGAGAAATTAGTCACATATTTATCTGGCACTCATGGAAATGAATTTTATGAATGTCATTAGAATGGGGGTCTAAACAACAATGTTTGTCTTCATCTATCCTTTATTTTCCTGATAACACAGCCATAAAAATTGATGACTTTAATGTGGAAAATAAGAGGAATGTTCGAGAACATACATGAACTATGAGTATGTGGAATTTCATAAACCTAACAAGGTTTATAAGGTTGGGTTACAATTTAAACGATTGTCTGGGGGGAAAAATGCAATCAGAAATGCACGATTTATAAAATTCCAATTTCACTTTTTTCAGATATGATTTTACACTTTAGGTTAAAGAGTGTTTATTTAACCGTTTAACAGAGCATAGAGAGAATTTTCTCTTCAAAAATTTGAAATAATTAGTCACCTTTATGAATTTTGATAGTGTAATTAAAAGATGAAGTTTATATCTGATTAGTAAATATGTTATCAGATTGTTTAAAATGTCTATAGTGTAAATACATTAAACATTGTTCAGATAAACTTCGTCTTCTAATTAATTAATCTATAGAAATTTATTATAAAAGGGATTAATTGTTTCAAAGAATTAAATTCGTCTAATCCAGTGTTACTCTTTACCAACAAAATAATGGAAAGGGAAGAAACTAACCAATATAAATACGGTATGTTTCTCACTTGAAGAAAGAGACTAAAAACAATAATTCATTTGGATAAATAAAAAAAATAAGAGAAGAATTTTACTACACTTTCCTTTTGCTATATTTAGCGAAAAAAAAGTGATATCTCTTTTCATCAAAGAGGTAAAAATCGATCGATAAGTCAAGTATATATATAAATAGCCTATCCATATAAATATTGATTAAGGAATTGATTGAGCAAATTTGAATATGTACTCCATTGAAATTCTATATATTATCATTATTACTATTACTGGAAAAGCAAGACAGGCGTTCATTAGCCTGAAACCAGTGTGGAGATCTTCTGCACTCAGTATAAAGCGAGAACAAGATCCGGATTTTCAACACCAACGCCAGTCAAGTCAGTGCTTCTGTGTGATGGTTCAGAGACTTGGCGCGTCATGAAAGGGAGTTCCAATAAATTACAGACATTCATCAACAACTACCTACGCTGGCTCGCTACTGAAGATCAGATGGATTGCCAGAAATAATAAGCAACAAGGAACTCTGGTAACGAACCAACCAAGAACCTATCGCTCAACAAATATGTAGAAGGAAGTGAAGATGGATTGGGCATACACTGAGAAAGCCGACTGGGGACATCACGCGTCAGGCCAAGCCGTCGAGTGGAACCCAGATAGGAAACGACGAGTTGGACGCTCGAGGGTGACATGGAGGAGATCGTGTGAGGAGGAAATGAGAGGTTGTGGGCTGTCGTGGAGCCAGGTTCAAAAGATTGCAGGGAACAGAGTTCACTGGAGACGTGCTACTGAAGCCCTATGTTCCATTAGGAACCCAAGGGACTAATAATAATAATAAATTATTATTATTATATGAATTAAACGATATTTCTCTTCAGGTATACATTAATCACACACTCAAAATAAAAAGGAAGAGTTACATCTCTCCCAATACAATCCGCATCCCCACCAACATCATTGAATGTAAAACTTCCCAACTAATCAATAGATTACTACCCACAAAAATTCCAAAGAGCCTAATGTTTAGTCAAATAGCTTGGTAAAGTAAGTCATGTAGTCATTCTAAAATTTACTAGGAAAAGAAAACACAAGATAATTAATTTCTTCTTCACGTTAAAAATTTTTTCTTTCGTTAGTGATCTATGCAAAGGGCATATCGTTTTTTGTTTTAATCAGCTGGTATACTGAGTGAATCAAATAAATTTCACTAATCAACTACCATACAAAAAAACTGAGATGAACTCAGCAACTACATGCACGTTCATGAAGTAGATAATGAGTCATATGTATTGTGTAAGGATCAAAGAAACTTTTTGGTTGCTTAGACTTCGGTAGGTGGAGTGAGGTTTGAACCAGTAACTCATCCATTTAAATCGAAGAAATTCACTTCATAATGAACCATACCTACTGCTTGAGAGTTAATGATACTATCTGGCTGCCTAAACCTTGACAGATGGATCAGGGTTTGAAGCCGTGACGCATTGGCTGGAAATCAACTCCCCACACTAATGAACCATAGCTCCATGTTCATGTTATTCGCTGGCACATGCATACAAACGTATCTATATAAATAGATCTACTCAGTTAGTTTACCTATACAATGGTCTACATACTCGATTTTCAACCAATGGATAGCGGCTTTGAATCTACGGAGATTTTGCAATTCAGATATTATCACTAGGGTGCACACAGTAGGTGTGACTCTTTGCCTACAGTACAAACGTCTATATGATCACTGAGTGAATTTGGACTTGTTTTTTTTTCGACACAATAATCAGTAAGAAGTTAGTGCTGATGATGTTGTCCAGAAAGACAACTAAAGCTTCATGATTAAACCACTCAGTTCAGAGAAGGCAACATAACTTATGTGGTAAACAACAACCTACTATGATTTTTGGTAGAGAAGAACAAAGATTATCGACCAGTTCATGGAATATTATGTTCAAAAAACTTAGTATGCTTCTTGTGAACAAATCTTATAGATTACAAGGAAACACTGGTATTTTCGATAAATGTCATGAAAAAAAATAATCAATAACTGGAATATTTTGATAACGAATTTATGCAACCTAATAACCAAAAACTTTCGTCAATCCCAAGGAACAGAGAACCAATTCATGGAAGGAGAGCAGGTAGCACAGAATCAGTAACGTATGAAGTACACCACACACATTATGCATACACACGGATTCAATTCAACTGCTTAACAGGATGACAATATTTCAGCGAAATAGGTTGTGTCTGGTAAATAGACATAAACAACTAGTCAGTTTATTTTAAATAGATTTGGAAGACTTGGTGGTGGCTAACAGCGAAATCCAAGACGCACGTTTCGTTCTATTTGGGACTATTCAATTGGACATACCAATAGCGTAGGGAGTGATGGTGTTCCCATTGAGACTCCAACCCCATGCCGATCGCTTCAAAGACCAAAGTATCACCCATCGAGTCAGTGTAAACACCATCACTCATTAGGGCGTAAGTGAACCTAGCTGACAAGTCCAAAGTAGGATGAAACGCAGTCTCCTGGATTTTTCCACTAGCCACCAACAAGCAAATAACAACATAACGATTATTCAGGGAACATCGAGGGATTTGTATACGAGCCTAAATTCCAACAAAGTTCGATTAATTCGATACAATATAACTACAGGAAATTACGAGCACCAATAAATAAAAATATTGAAGGAGATTGAAGATTTTGTACAGAATTAAAAGCGTATATCCATAGAATAAGCATTAAGAAAAAATTAAATTATAACGACAGTGTAACTAATCTACGCAGTACGCGTCCGTGTACTAGACTATTAGCGACAATTACCAGGCGAAGGTTGATGAACCTATATAGATTGCTCAGACCTAACAGGATTCGAACCTAGGATCCATTGCTTAAAAATCAAGTGCTTAAGTGAATGAACCTAAGCTACATATGAAGCCGGTAAGTAGCTAGAAGACGTAATGTAAGATTTTACTTTATAATATGATATATTCTGACAATAAATTTACCTTATACCCCTCCTTTCATCGATTTACTAACTTTAATAGGCTAAAAAGACCAACTGAAGTTAAATACGATCAATTTCTTCATTGATGTGAAAGATTCTCTCAAAGTATATACAGTTTAAAATATACACCCATTATCATCAAGTTAACAAGGAAGTAGTAATTGATACAAAAGAGATAGCATAGATGTGATGATAAACAGAACCAACGGTAGTAGATGACGACAGTCTATAAGGTTAACTATTTATGCATAATGAATGAGAAGAGAATAGAAACCAAAAGGAGGGTGGGAACAGTAACGTTTCAAAACCAGAAAAGATAACGAAATGGGTGGCATAATTAATCAAGGTAACTTTAATTTTTATGATTTGCCTTTAAGTTTTTGTTACTTATTGTGAACAGCTAGTGTGTTGTAATGTGTGTTTTTGTGATTTTCGCTTACGATTTACCTATTTCAAAATCTCTGTACATTTTCATTCATAAACCGATTTATAGACAGAAATCTGTTGACGCTTCCTATCATGTTCACAAAATCTCACCACCATTTTAGTCACGTTCCTCGCCTCCAAAGTATCCATTTAATAGTAGCCAACCTTAGTAACTTTATTCACTCCTAATAGTTCTGATTTTCTTACACTGCTGTTATTTTTCATCAACAACAATACTGTCCTGGTAACCTAAAGGAAGTGAGTATGTATGTTTGGTTGTATACATTATACATGTTTAGGTTGTGTTATTATTAGCTGAATGTCATCTTCGAAGTAAACGAAATACTTCCATTATAAGGAGTTAAGAATCGAAACAGGACAGACAGACAGAACAATGTAAAATCTCACACAGAAGTGCATTGTTTCAGTTCAAGCTATCACACTTCACAATAGCATGCAAGGAACAAGTGGATAGAACCCAAGAACCTTATAGTGAACGGAAGATACACCTTAACACATCAACAAGAAATTCATAGTTGACTGATGGCCTCCAGAGTTAATAGATAGTTTATCTAAGATAACAAGATTTACCACAAGGCCTGATACGTGTACTGGTTGCACACCACTGAGCAGGTGAATCAATAAAACAAAAAATAGTAATTTCTTATTAAGGTTATTTTCTCTCTCTTTTTCCAGATATTTTCTTATTTACTTCAACAGTATTTTATTTTTGAGCTGTTGTAAAGTTTATCAACTTAAACTGATCCATTTTTATATTTTTGTCTGTTATAAACTTGTAATACTTACCAAAAAATTGTGTTACAAGACTAGAACATTCAAAATTGGCTATAAGTGTATACTTTTCAGAATATATATATATATATATATATATATATATATATATATATATATATATATATATATATATATATCTGAGCTAATTTAAATCCAATAAATAATAAAGTGAGGAGTGACTCTGAAGACTACACTAGGAAATGTAATTAGGTTCACCCAGTTATGAAAAAAACTTTCTAATCAAAATACATAAACTTAGTTGATTATTTCAGCAGTTACTAGAGAGTGGCCTTTAGAGTCAACTTCAAATGAGTCGAAAATGTCAAAGATTAGAAGTTCACCTATTTTTCCTTCTTCTCGTTCTCTCAACTCGTTTTAACACTTGTTGGTTAACAACAACATACATAGACTTTCAGTTTACTGACCAGAATAATACAATTTATTTATCTACTCAACAACCTTGAACATCATAATACAGTAGGCAATGAGCCACACTTACTATGTGTGGGGGTTAATGATACTACCTGGCTACCAAAACCTTAGCATATAGAGTGATCTTTAAATCTGTAATCCGTTGATTGGAAATCAACCACCTAAACAAATGGAGCCACAGCTCGACATTTACTGATTCATTTGTTCCACTACACAGTATAGTTCACTTTGCCGTGCTGCTGAGGAGTGCCATTCAAGGAGGAAACAGATATCCAGTGCTCCCAGGTTTTCAATGGTTCTCCAATTGATGTCAGTCCGTGATGAATACTACTTCACTTTAGTTCGTTAATTACCTTCAGTAAATAAAATAAGCGATAGTCAACCATCAGGTCGAAAAAATACCGTGAATACAGAGACAGGAGGAAACAGCAGTTACCTGATGCGACACACTCATTCTCCGGAGACTGACTTATTTCCACCTATGTGCATAAGCTAATCTAAATTTATTTTGGTATGATTACATAAAATGTTTATACTTGTACAAAGTACATGATTAAATTTTTGTCAAATATGACATAGTTTGAATATTCGGACTGGTTTTCCGGACACAATAAAAATATATATGAATTGTGCAAACAGTTTTCCCAGGATACAGTTCAATTTGATCGATGGGCTTAAAAGGTCACTATGGCTACTATCAGTTACAAAGGTCACCATAAGATAATCGAGGGGTGTATGTAACCGAATTACATACAACTGATTAGTGCTAACCTAAAATAGCTTTGTCACAGTATTCCACTGTAACATTGAATGGTGATGGCTTGAGTTTCTGAGAGATAGAAAAAGTTCCCCAAAGGTTGCAGACCATCTTTAAGTGGTGAGTACCTGAGGTGCTAAACAAAAGTTCACAACTTTCTGATAAAAAGCTACCAGTGTATGCCGAGAAAATATATTGTAGTTTTGTCATGATTTTAGAGACAATCGCAGAGGAAAAGGAAGAAAGAATGAATGAATGAACACGATGCAATAAAATACATAGGAATAATTTGTTACAATCATCACCACTGTTGTTATAATTAGTAGTGTGATTTAATACAAGTCAGTGAGTACACCAAGCAATAAAATTAGTGAAGATGCAGGCAAAATAAACAACTCACCTTGACAATTCATGTCTACATCAGAGATATAGCAACAAATCAAATACAAGTTTATCGCACCAACTAAAATAAATCTATGAGCATACTACTACACATTATGCTGTGAACAGAAAAGCGCCAAACATCATCTGGCACAAAAATATATGAAGAATCGAAGGGATGAGTACTTCATTTTGCACTGTACTAAACCTTACAGACTGATAGATAAACCTAATACTTATCAAGCGAATAAGGTTGCACTTACTGGCAATAACCAGAACATCCATATAGTTGCGGTGTCTGTTAAGCCATGTAAAATATTGTAGCAGTTTAAGGGAACTTTAACAGTGTATATACAATAACAAAACAGAATATTACTTATTTAATTAAACCCAGTTGGTGGGCAAAGGTAATAACATCCAAGATAATCAAAAGACAATCAATGAACATTAACGGCATATATCGTAAAAAACAGTTGAAGATAAAGAAGTGTTCTTGCCTTTGCCTAAAACACTCCAATTGTATATCTGTATTACGAAGAATTTCACATGATCAAGGGTGAAAAACTGTATCAAGTTAATAATTTGATTTTATGTCAACGGTAAAGTGATAGTCAAATGAAAATTGTACCTTATGTTAAAGATGAATAAAGAATATGTACATCCTTATGTTCACTTTCAGAAACATTGAGTATAACGCATAGCAGCAGTTCATCTACTTGAGTAAGATCACCTTCACATACTACATCGACAGATACTTGACAAAAAGGATAAAGACGTTAAAGGTAAAAAGATATAGAAAAAAAGACTAAGAAACGTGACTGATCTGTTATCCGGTTGCAGACTCACAGTGCTTTATGAAACTGAAGAAAATACCCGTGTAACTACTGTTTTTATCATTATCAGAGTATCAGTTAACAAGCTTGATCTATCTTCCCTCTCAGCATCTTGCTCTCAATTTAGTGTATTACTGATGAAATAGTGCATATTCAGATTGTATTATACCATCATGCAGACGATTTTACTAGCCCAGTGTTTAATACAGCCGGCATGCTACATCGATGTAGGGCAGCAGTAAGGCAAATTTCATTTCGTACAAGTCCGCAATATCACATGTTCCACGCACCTTACAATAATGACAATGTCAGTGATTACAATTCATACTCCTATGCTACACGTTAAGGCCTGATGACAATAACCGACTGTTGAGCACAGTTTGAACACAAGAGGTATTAACAAATCAACTAAATCAAATGACAGTCATAGTTATCTAAACAGAAATTTTGATTCCACGCCAAACAATCCTGATTCATTTCAGGTTGATGTTCACTAATGACCGACATCAGCTGGAGATATTGGAAATCTGGGGGCACTGGACATCCTATAATGAAACTCATCAGCAGTGCGCACCTATAACCCCGCCAAGGATCGAACCCAGCACATTACCATTGAGTCATTGGGTCGGAATTTTATTATATTATTAGTCCCTTGGGTTCCTAGTGGAACATAGGGCTTCAGCAGCACGCCTCCAGTGACCTCTGTTCTCTGAGATCTTTTGAACCTGGTCCCACGACAGCCCAGAAGCTCTCATTTCCTCCTCGCATGACCTCCTCCATGTCACCCTCGGACGTCCAACTCGTCGCTTCCCATGGGGATTCCACTCGAGGGCCTGACGCGTGATGTCCTCAGTCGGCCTTCTCAGTGCATGGCCAATCCATCTCCACTTCTTCCTGCATATTTGTTGCGTGATAGGTTCTTGGTTGGTTCGTTCCCAGAGTTCCTTGTTGCTTATTTTTTCTGGCCATCTGATCTTCAGCAGCGAGCGTAAGCAGTTGTTGATGAATGTCTGTAGTTTATTGGAAATGCCTTTCGTGACGCGCCAAGTCTCTGAGCCATACAAGAGCACTGACTTGACGTTGGTGTTGAAAATCCGTATCTTGTTCCGCATGCTGAGTGCAGAAGATCTCCACACTGGTTTCAGGCTAATGAACGCCTGTCTTGCTTTTCCGATTCTGACTTTGACGTCCTCGTCCGTCCCGCCTGTAGTTGAAACAGTGCTTCCTAGATAAGTGAAGGAGGTTACTTCCTTCAAGTTTCTCCCGTTGACGGTGATTGGAGTTTGTTGTTGTTGTTGATGGTGGTGGTGCGGTATCTTCATCACTTCTGTCTTCTCTATATTCACCTGAAGTCCCGTCTTCGCTGCCTCTTCTGTCAACTTGTTAGTTTTTGCCTGCAGATCTTCAAGTTTATGTGACATTAGGCATAAGTCATCGGCGAAATCCAAGTCTTCTAGGTTCTTTTCCGTCGTCCAGTGTATCCCCCTCTTCTCGCTGCCTACTGTTTGCTGCATGATCCAGTCCACCACAATAAGGAATATCATGGGGGATAGTAGGCAACCTTGTTTCACTCCTGTCTTCACTTCAAAGGCATCACTGAGCTTCCCATTGTGGATTACTTGGCATGTGGCATCTTCATATAGTTGTTGAATGAGGCGGATAAAGGTTTGCGGTACTCCGTAGTATTGAAGCAGTTTCCAAATTACTTCTCGGTCGACGCTGTCAAAGGCCTTCTCAAAGTCGATGAAGTTGAGGTAGAGAGCTGATTGCCATTCTACGCTCTGTTCTATGATGATACGAAGCGTTGCAATTTGGTCTGCACATGATTTGTACTTCCTGAAGCCTGCCTGTTCCGGTCGCAGTTTTGAATCCAGTGCGTCTTTAAGCCTCTCCAGGATGATGCGGCTTAATATTTTACTTGGGGTGGACAGGAGAGTGATTCCGCGCCAGTTCTTGCAAGCACTGAGGTCTCCCTTCTTCGGCAGTTTGACAAGGTAACCCTTCTTCCAATCGTCAGGTACCTTCTCTTCCCTCCACACCTTCTGCAATAGTGGTGTGAGCATGTCCGCTGTTGTCTCTGCATCTGTTCTCAGTGCTTCTGGCGGTATTCCATCTGGTCCTGCTGCTTTCCCGCATTTCAGTAGCTTTATGGCGTTCAGGACTTCCATTTTCGTTGGGGGATTTATGTTCACTTGTAATTCAGCGGCTGCAGGTGGTATTTCTGGACGAAGTGCAGGTGGTGGTCGATTCAAGAGCTTCTTGAAGTGGTCGGCCCATCGTTTCCTCTGTTTCTCTTCTTTTGTAATTAAATTTCCTTCTTCATCTTTTATTGGTTTCATCTGTGTTGGTCTCTTCCCTGATAGCAACCTGGTTATTTGATACAATGTCGTCAGGTCTCTCTTACCTGCAGCCTGTTCTGCTTCACTTGCCAGTGTGTCGTAGAAGTGTCTTTTGTCTTTGCGTGCACTCTTCTTCACTTCTTTATCCAGTGTTTTATACATTGTGCTCAGTTCCTCTTGTCGTTGAGCATCCTTGCACTGGTTTATCTTCTGCTTCACCATCCTCCTCTCCTCTATCAGCTTCCAGGTATCCGTCGAGATCCATTCCTTGTCTTCCTTCTTCCTTCCTAATACTGTTGTGCAGGTTTCTTTCCACATAGCTTTCAAAGACTTCCAGTGTTCTTCCACACAGGTTTCTTCAGGGATGTCCCTCGATGTCTCCCATTTTGTCTTGATGGCTGCCTTGAAGATCTCCTTTGTAGTTTCATCCTTCAGTTTCCGAGTGTTGTACTTGAATTGAGGTCTATCACCAGCTTCCTTGAAGGCTTTTAACTTGATTTGGAAGGTTCCTTGCACTAGATAGTGGTCTGAACCTACATCTGCTCCTCTTCTTGACCTTGTGTTAAGTAGACTGCGTCTCCATTTTCTTGAGATTGAGATAAAGTCGATTTGATTTTTAGTGTGTCCATCTGGTGAAATCCATGTCGCTTTGTGGATATCCTTGTGCCTGAACACACTGCCTCCAATCACCAAATCGTTGAATGCACAGAATTCTGCAAACAATTCTCCATTCTCATTCATTTCACCTAGCGCCTCTCGACCCATGGTTAGTTCTCTTCCCGTGTTGTCCCCTCCCAGTTTGGCATTCATGTCGCCCATTAGAATTTTGATATCGCCAACTGACGTCTTGTCCAGTGTTGATTGAAGTTGTCTGTAGAAATCCTCCTTTTTCTCTTGCTCTGCATTATTTGTAGGTGCATAACATTGTATGATTGTGACCTTTCTTCCTTTTGAGTTGAATCTTGCTGTCATGATCCTGGAGGAGATTGGTTCCCACTGCATGAGAGCCTTCGATGCTCTTGAGGACATCATGATAGCCACTCCCTCAGTGTGCTCGTGGTTGGCGTCTGGGTGACCGGAGTAGATTATTGATTCTCCAGTTGACAGTTTGGAGAGTCCACTCCCATTCCATCTGCTTTCGCAAATCCCAAGCACTTCGATGTTATACCTTCTCATCTCCTTTGCAATCTGGGCTGCCTTACTGGGTTCAAACATCGTGCGGACATTCCATGTCCCCACGTTTACTTTCGCTTTCATCGAGAGAAGACACATCGGCCAATTGGCTTCCCGAAGGCTTTCACCAACTGGCGTCATTTCGCCTCTCCGATTCCAGCGGGGAATAAGTTTGTTTTCATTTTTTATATTTTGTTTGTGCTTTGAAGTTTCTTTAGCGGTTAGATTTGTTTTACGGGGTAGGGTTGCTAGCCCTATGCCCAACCTTCCCTCTTTACCCGGGCTTAGGACCGGCTAGTAACTAGTAAACTAGTTAACCAGGCGAGGTTGGGTCGGAATTTAGTGGTCCATATTTTCAACTTCTGTCAGTTCATGACATAATGCAACCTTTATCTAATTCCATTGCTGAGTATCTGTTCTCATATCCGACTTGGTTGGCCCCACGACTTCGTATTAGAATTTCGGGAACCACCTCTTGTAGCAAGTCACCACTAGAACTATTCAACTTGGAGGTGATTTGTGCCGGCTTCGGTTCCTTGTGAAGTTGTAGTTGCGTACTGCTAAGGAGTCCCATACTACGAAGAAACAGCTATCCAATGTTCCCACGTTTCAAATGTTTCTCAAACTTATGTCAGTCCATGGTGAATACCAACTTGAACTGAATAAACAAATCCCTACAAACCACTAAATTCAATAGTCCTTATTCAGTTGTTATACTTCAGGCTGCTAATGAATGTCATTCGATGAAAGAGTTAAATAGCTGAAATATTAAACAGACTGATGAAAAGCAATAATGAGAAGCCAACAAAAGTCCAATTCTTGAACAAGAGTATTTTGAAGTATGGTTGGTATTCGATTCCAAACAGTGGATCACGAGTTCGAATCTCAAGCCATCTATCAAGGTTTGAGCAACCAGATAATGCAGCTAAGTGTGGCTTATTCCCTACTACATGAACGCGTGCATGGTTGCTGAATTATAGTTTCAATTTATGCGCTAGAAACTAACCAAGAATATGTAGCTTCTTCAAAGTAAAAATTTGTATTGAACGTATACAAAAAGGCGCTAAAGGAAAGGAGCTTTTGGACGACATTTATTGACTAAGGTACATATTGCCTTCACTATTTGCATCATCGGGTAAGTTAGTGTCTTGACAAGTAACAGTAAAATATGACGTATAGAGCTTTTATCGGCTACAAGGAAGTATCATTTCTATCCTTTTTTTATAGACAGAAATTTTCGAGTTCTGTAACTATTTTCAATATATATAGTAATGATGGATAGTGGCTAGCAGTGGAATCCAGGATGAGCATTTCGTCCTTTTTGGGACTTATCAGCTGGATGTACCTGCCTCCCAGTGATGTTGTTTTCACCGCGATTCGAACCCGGGACGGACTGGTCCAACCAACGAAAGCATAATACAAGTAATAACATTATTTTCAATATAACGGAAAAAGAAGGAAAAAACAAAATGATATGGACACAATTTTATGCTAATCAATTAACTGTTTCCGTAATTAATGCGTTAACTGATAAATTATGCTATTCATTCAGGTTGTGTAGTACATATTCTGTTTGAAGGTTAATGATACTGAACAGACTTTCTAGGGGATAGCAAACTCATGTATTACTTGTGTTACTTGAGAACGCAGATTACTACATTAGACACCAACAAATTAACATATTAAAAAAAAATGACTAAATTTACCTTGGATTTCATTAAAGGATAGTAGGATTTAAAAGGACCGCGAAATATTATGAAGTACCATTAAAAGTATTACGCCTTATTTTGAATGTTTTCACAGTACAAGCTGATGATCCGTAACACTTTCGCTCACAAACTATTGCTCATAATATCAATGAACAATATATTTAATGTCAGTTAAAATTGTGATGTACAAGTATATATAGTGTCATAGGTTGTGTCAATTAATAGTCATACATTTCATATTGACTGTTCACAAACTAAATATACACTTTTCTCTTTGTTATTCACATTCGGAAAATTTGAAACAAACCAGTAGTACTATATTTGCAACTATGATTCAGTTAATCTACGCTTAACTTTCTACGATTCGATAATGAGATAGAATCCTGTTCCACCTAGTTCGACTTCCATATACGAATACAATCATTCATCTACGCCTAACAGGTTAGGCGTTCGGGACTGGTCAACACAAAAAATATACTTTCAACTAATCAGCTATAGTAGTATTTAAGCTACAATGAGGTTTTACTCAACAGGTAATGTGAGTAGAAAAAGCATACAGATTTGTATATACCCAGATATATACTTTTTTATACTGTTCGCAATATAAATGTAGAAAAAGGTGCATATTACCAGGAAAAAAAAGACAAGTATACATGCAAAACATGATCATATTAAAGTGACCTTGTGTAAACTAACTTTGAAAAATATTGCGAAAGTAAGCTAAACAGAAAGTTTATCATATTGGTGGCTAAAAATTTATTTATTTGTTTGTTTGTTTGTTATCAACACAATAGTTAAATCGATAACAATGAAAACTTCGTATTTAAGGATAGAGCACATTTTAAATGTTTGCCAAGTGATAATTAGATAGATATAATTAGTGCTGGTGATTCATTGTATGCGCTAATAGCTCATAGGCTGAATAAGCACAATTAAATAATGTGTTTACACATAAGTGAGCAAATAGCACATGTACAAGATGTCTCATTAATGCTTCATTGTAAATAATGAACAGATTGTTTTATGTAGGCTTAAATAGGTCACTTGGTTGGTAATAGTCTAGTCTGACTAGACAATGATTGTTTATATATTTTAATTGGAAATTTTTTTCCTGTTAACAGTATATGCATTAGCAATCAATTGAAACTTTTGAAACACCTACACTTAAGGTGAACACTTAAAAGAATGCGTTACTCACTGGATTCAACGATAAACGTTGCTTAACATTCACCCATATATAAGCGTTACATATTCACACAAGCAATGATGTGTACGCGAACAATGTGACAGTAGGTTTACTGCTGCGCATAGATGCATGTTATTAATCTTTGAACTATATCTTACAAACAATGATGGTGTCTACAGTTGTAGTTGAAAAGAAAGTTATGCTACACATGAATAAGCGTACTATTTTACTACACTGTATGCATATAACAATCCCCTATTATGAAACGTTAAACTGTCTTGATTCTACATACAACTTCAGTATCGTTTAAAATTACTCATCAATAGGTTGAATGATCACATTAACCTTTTTGTATTTGAAGTATTCAGAAAAATTATTTAAAGAAATCATTTCTCTGATGTGTAGCCAATAGACGTTCAATTTTACATTATCATATATCAATTATGCCAACGGTGAACTCTATCAACTTCGCCTTGACTGTATGAAATAGTACATCTTCAGAGAATAAATTTTATATTCATTTCTAATAAATAACTTAAATATACTAGTAGTGTGTTCTACTTATATATCAGCTGTAGAAAAGTAAAATATTTTGTGAAATATCTCCTGAATACAAATTTTAAAACATATATATTCATACAAATCAATACTAAATGGTGTAGTGGATAACGCGCTAGCGTTTGAAGCGATCGCTCCCGAGTCCGAGTCCCGGTGGGAACAACATCACTCATTGGGAAGCAGGTACATCCAACTGATGAGTCCCAAATAGGACGAAATGCGCATCCTGGATTCCACTGCCAGCCACCGCCTATCATTACCAAACATAGTTAAAAGACAGGCCATATCGAGGCATCTGCATAGGAGCCCATATGCCAACAGAGGCTGATCAATTCGGTCTTATCAACGACGGTGTAATACAAGCAATAATACTAAAATGAACAAATTGATTGAGGTTAATATTTTTCTTATCATTTAGTTGACCTATTATTTATTAATTACATGTAGTTATAAATCTGATTCATTTGAACAACTATATGATATATAAAGGTGTTTGTTTTCTCAAATCTGCTAAATAAAATCATTATTTTCACTATCAAAATAAATGAATGTGTAAAGTGTATGTGTAAATCATCACTTTTAAACACTACACAGATATGTAAGCGATGAATTTCAGCTATTAGAATTTTAGTCTAATGACATTTGTGAAAATATTATCACTATAATTGGCTATAAAAGAGAACTACATACATTTACAAAAAGTTAAGCTTTAAAACATTCTTGGTATTAATTGTTACGACACTATTGAAAGAATTTTGAGGGAGTTGTAGGGATTTGGAAATATTTCAAGTTATCATTCATTGTTGACTGACATCAGTTGAAGGAACAAAGGAAACCTGGGAGCACTGGACAGCTGTTTCGTCCTAGTATGGGACTCCTCAGTAGTGCGCACCCACTACCCACCCTCCCCGGATCGAATCCACGACCCTCAGGTTCCGCAGCCAGCACGTTACCATTGAGTCCCATACTAGGACGAAACAGCTATCCAGTGCTCCCAGATTTCCTTTGTTCCTCCAACTGATGTCAGTCTACGATGAATAACAACTTGAAATATTTCCAAATCCCCACAACTCTCTCAAAATTCAATTGAACTGGTGCTCATTGGTGACTAGCTTCGAGAGGTATTCCCGAAGTTCCAGTCGTGACCGATTGGGGCAAAGCCTGATGGTCGTGAGGACAGTTACTCAACGATGACATTGGGTGGCGGTTTGCGCTATATCGTGAGCTAACAGAAGTTGGAAATATGGAGCATTGGATTCTGACCCAGTGGCTCAATGGTAACGCGCTGGCCGCGGAACCTGAAGGTCGCGGGTTCGATCCCTGCTGGTGGGATCGTGGGTGCGCACTACTGAGGAGTCCCATACTAGGACGAAACAGCTGTTCAGTACTCCCAGGTTTCCTTTGTTCCTCCAACTAATGTCAGTCCACAATGAATAACAACCTGAAATATTGAAAGAATTCCCAACTTGTCTTTCTGTATGTTAATAAAGAGAACAGATAATGACTTACCAGGGACCAATGATTCCTGTTCCAGTTTATCCAAAGGAATTATATCTAGATCTACACGACGAAGACTTAGATAACGAGTTCCATGCATCTGCTTCAATAACTTTTTAAGGAAACCGACATAATCTGAAGAAAAATTATATAATGTAAACAACATGCATATAAACATATCTTCTGAAATTCCATAACACATATGCAAACAGTAAAATAGATAAGTTATTATGCAATAAATCAGCTTACTATCACCAGTCTTAAAACCTCACGTTATAGAATTACTGAAAGATACTACTGAGAAAACATCTTTTTAAAATATTCGCATACATTATTGCTGTTGATAAGATTTATTGTGAGTACAATATGACTTGAAAAATGACCGACAGGATAACGTGCAAGAATGTTAAGCACACTCGAAAGATAATATCATAGAAATTCACAATTTCCAGCATTTCCAAGACCCTTGTTACAAGTAATGGGTAGGTAATGGCTCAACGGTTTCATAGAGGATTCTTGTTAATGTCAGTCGGTGATGAAGACTACCTTGAAAACAAACAAATAAGAAATATAATACAACTCTGTAACCCGGTTATGGGCTGTGAAAACCACATTCAACGTTCAGTCGTTTATTATCAACTATCCCAGGAATAAGTGGTTACAAGATGGGTTGGACCTAGACCCCACTTCTTGAATATAAAAATACTTCTTTAGATATCATAGCTAGCAATTTTCCGTCATTGATAATATCTAAACTACACACTATACCTGTCGCACAAGGAGTGTCTTTCGTGACCTTATGGGTAATGCTCCGGCTTTCAAGGCGATCGGTCCTGGCCTCGAGTCTTAGTGGGAACACCATCGCTCCCTAGGAGGCATATACAACAAGCCGATGAATCCCAAAAAGGATGAAAAGAGCATTCTGGTTTCCACTCCTAGTCAATATTCAACATCAATATAAAAATAAAAATAGGTATACTTCTGATACGCCATTTTATTCCAAAATATCGTTTATGTTTGTTAACCAGTTTATATGTAGGACAGCAGATATATGCTGGATATAAGTGATGAAGGCATATCGCCTCACGCCGAACGGGAAATTATTAAAACTAATATTTTTAAAAGTTCTGAAATAATTCCCTTATTGATGCAGTTTCACAAAAACATTAAATTTAGCTGGAAACATACTCATCCAACTCCATTATACATGAGATACATACATATACATGATATAGCAGACATCATTTCAACATTTACTGAGTGATCAATATCCGTCCCTATATTATACAGTAGTCCCCTAAGATGATCTCGTCATTGAAGAGCAGTCAAAGTGCAGGATGCATTCACACACCTTGATAACATTTACGTCGAGGTCTGTGGTGTGACTCGGAGATATGAGTCTAAACAGGAAACTGCACAGTATCTTAAAAATGATTTAGAAGCAATGCCATTTCTTACTGTAAATTTTAGACTTAGAATACCTCTATGAATATGACCAACAATGTGAGTATTTTATTATTATACCCCAAGCCTGATGTTTCCCATTTGAAGTGATAATTATATCACATATGGTTATTATACATAATAGTTGCTCAGATAACTAAGACCTGAAAATATCTAACAGGTAAACACATAAAAATTAGTGCCTGACATAAACTGCTTATCAGATTAAAATTGCCATATTTCATGATTGCACAAATTAACCTTAGTAGGGTAAATGCAAGTGGATTGTGGACAACAAGCCGACTTGTGAATCGCTTGAAGAGTTCTCACAAAATATTAAAAAAGACTATCATACAAGGCAGGACATAATTATAAGCATAACTTTGCATGCCATCATCCTCTCAACTACGAAACCCAGTATGAATGCCTAACAAACAACTAATAGACGAGGAGCAAAGTCAAGTTAAATTAGTGATCTTTAGATCTTCCGAAAAATTGCACTTTTGAATAAGCAACAGAAATTATTTTAACTCACCCCTCGGAAATGAACTGGGATCAATGAGTTCCTGGAAAAAGTCATATGACTCATCCAAACGATCAAATTGTTGAGCACCTTTACTGAACCAAAACTTTAGACGACGATTTTCCTGAAAATATACAGGTATTGAAGTTAGCAAAAGGGGGGAAAGCTTATTCACAACATGCTAAAAGCCTTACACATAATAAAGACTAAAATAGAAGTGGAATACATAGCTGATAACTGGGTTGCTACAAACTATTTATAAATTAAGGAAATAATAAGTCAATATAATGAACGGATGCAAGCAAGCTCAACATCACTTAATGATGGTGCATAACTCATAACTCTAAGACTTTTCGTCAATAAGAATTTCATGCTGAGGAATACATTTTCAAAGCAGAGTCAATATATTTGAACTATAAACATTTGTCTACAAGTTTGACAGCGACTAAATCCTAAAATAATAGTTAATTCTGTGTGAAAAAAGTGTTCATCAGATCCCTCCTGAAATTCTCTCACTTTGAGACACACGAATTCGGCTATATCACAAATTCAACGTTCACCACAAGTAGTACCAAATGATGGATATTGGCTGGTAGTAGAACTTAGAGCACGCATTTTCTCCTGTTCCGAACTCTTCAGCTGGATGTATGCGCCTCCCGGTGAGTGATGTTGGTCCTACCGGGACTCGAGCCAGAGTTACAACAGCAACTCCCTGAGCGATAGGTATGGTTTAATGTTATAGCTTGACGAAATGTGTGTCCTCAATTCCACTGCTAGCCATGATTCGTTATTAGTTTCAAACTTAAATTATCGGCAATATCGAGGCATTTGCAGAGTAACCCATATCCTACATTGGCCGACCAATTTGTTCCAATCAATAACAGCAAGCCACATTCTATAACAATAGCCAACACCTATTCATCATACACTCCAATGAAGGTGCACTTAGTGCATGAGAAGCCAACTGATTCATGACATTTTATGTCAGTGAAGTTTAGTGTTATCAACATGAATACAATAATACCACCAATAATAATAACAATGTTCAGGTCATAAGGCTTCATATGCGTATTTCTTTCAGTGGCGTATTCAAGACAGTTTCATCAAAAATAAGGCAACTCTCTCTTGTTGACATCATTACTACCTGTTAATGTAATGATACTGTCAGGAGATAATGGGAAAATCACGTGAAAGGTGTGTGGTGATTTTCTCGACAAACAACAAAGCAAGTTTAGTCCCATAAGGACAAAATACGATTTTGACTTTGCTTTATCGGAAAACTCAAGGAATAATATGTATGCTTCAATAACAGCTATAGTGTTACACACTTGGTAGGAATATATGCTGAATACACATATAACGAAGAAATATGACCACAACAATAAGTCGGAATACTTGCAATGCCCAATACACTTGTTATCAAGATCGAAATGCCCTGATCTGATCAATGTGACGACAGTCTCCTCGTAAGGTCATACTTTACATAGCTTATATTAAGGATGTTCATCGTCTTTATATGGTGAATATCTTTAACACCGGTAACTAGATAAGCCTGGTTGACGAAAAATGATTTACTTTCAGAATTCAGAAACCTTATTTTCAAAGTAATAATGCATATACGCTTTAGAATTATAGATGAACTAATGTTCGAGATTGTATTTGGTACTAAATACAGAGGGAATACAATCCCTGACTTTGTCTTATTGTGATAAAAAAATTGGATTTTAAGTTCAATGTGTATAAGTGTGATTTGAGTAAGTGAAGACTGATATAGGTTGACACTAGACAGATTAACCGACATTTTTCCTTTTCAGATGAACACAATAGTTTTTCGGTTGGTCAATGTCATAGGGAAAGCTGAAAATAATTCCTTTCGGTGTACAATTTTCCCAGCTGAAGTTTATCCTGATCACCTAAGGAAATTTAAAGTATCCGTTAGCAACCAGCAGAAATTCTTTTTAGCACTACATGGTTTGATTAGATAATGAAATTATGTGCTATTGGCAATTGAAATTTTTTGTAGAGATATGACGTTAATGTGATAAACGAAAAGTAGAATTCTTCGGTGACAACTGACTACATATTGTTGTGTATTTACTGTTGATCTAATGTTCTAGATAATCGATCGGATGGTATGATATTCCAAGTTGTAGAAGTAGGTAATCCCATATAAAAGTACGAAGTAATAGACAAAATAACATCTTCGGAAACCCACTGACACTGTTACTGAGATATTACCCGCAAGTGATAGCAGTAATAAAGACTAAAGCGTTAAGGGATTCTTTGTTTCAAATAGATAAATACTGGGGTCAATAGAAGTACTAGTCTTGATGCTTTTTAAAGGGGAATGAAGTGGTTAGCAGTTACAGATAGGTTTAGAACTAGCTAACGTGATCTTCCTGATGTGGCCAGTATTATTGCATTTGTGTAACATGGACAATTGTGAGTCAAATCCCAACCGTCCAATAGCCCTCTAAATATTTCGTATACATAAGAATTAATAATAATAAATACAGTAACTATGAACCTCTGAGATTCGTCCCTGTTCGGCTAGTTTTTCAATGGAGTTTTTTTTCAATGACAACATGAGTCTCGCACTTTAGTGTGAGAGAGAGTTCGTATTTCGTATGCCTTAACACCGAACTTGAACTCAGTACGAGTTGCGTAAACTGCTAAGCAAAACATCTCCATAAACAGATTTTCGTCACTAGCATTAACAACAGAAACTGATTGTTTACTTATTTTAACTGAAAAGGTGCTCTTACAATGCTTTCATACCATTTTATATCTTGACACTAGATATAGTTTGTATTTGTGTAAGTCAATCTTCTATTCAGCGCCTAATATTTGCCACATTATTCAGTCAAATCTTGAGCATAGTTCATATAAATTACATTTTATATCTTCTCTAAAATTTTAACAGCCAATTACATCAATAACTCACAAGGGACTTTTCACTGGATATCTGACTACTTTGAAAACAGGATGGACAGAAACTTTTTCAGTTTTCAGAACCTTTTTCTACCCCATTAACTAATCAATCGGTTAGTCAGCTTAATGATTGGCCTTGTTTGTGAGTTTATAGTAATTAGGGGAGACTTGGATGCTGATCGACGTATGAGGGTTGTTGAAAGTTAAGTTATTCCTGCAGTAGAAGTTTACCTATACTTGAGGCACTTGAAAGAGAAAGAGGGATGGTTTTATTAAACACAATCTTAGGAATACCTGCTCAAGCGTTTTAAAGGCCTTTGATCAACATTGAATTGAGTTGCATCTGTGCTTGAAGGAATACCTCAACCATAAGTACCCGGAGTTCATGGGATAAAGAGTAGGTCACTTTTAAGCACAACCTCACTCCTCCCTCAGATAAAGGGAAGACAGTATCACCTTGAAATGCTGATCATTCTCAAGAAACAACCTACTACTGTCATACCCCGTGCAGAAAGAAAAACGACTCCTCCCTGGAAAAACCATCACGTAGAAATTTATTATTTTTAGCTTTACCGTTACCCGATATACCTTTTTAGCAAGATATGACCTCAACGAACAATGACCAAAGCCAAGATAGCCCATTTTTCAACCGATAGCTGCTACCTTTACGCTGTGGTTGCGTTTCCATACTAAAATGAGCCAAAATCTATGCTAGTGGAACAGCTGTTCTCTTGAGGTCCTACTACACTAACAAGGTCTTTTGGATAGGAACAACAGAAATGGTTACAGTTACAGTGCAAATAGTTACGTCATGATGGAAGTCCAAAGCTGAAGTCACACTGTTGGCTGAATCTGATGTGATAGCAGTAAGTCAATCCCCGCGTATGACTAGTAGTACTATGCTGGCCCCGAAATAGCACTTTCTCCTCTACCATGTAGTATTTTAAAGCCAGACATACAGGTTTTCCAGCTGAATCCAAATCAATCAAAACTAGATCCCGAATTTCTCAGTCATCAAGACTCACGCAGATGTCCCACGAGATCTGTGGTCTAGCATCCCTTACTAATCCAATTTTTCAAATACTTTTAGAAAAATTAGTTTTCCACGATGTAGACAGTCACGAAATATCAACCGTCATCACAAATTTATCATTTCTCAAGTTTTCCCAGAGTGAATAACTGAATGTCCCTTTTCCGTCACTGTAATACCCGTGCCAGACCGCTCCGTTACGATAGCAGCTTTCTATGGGGTTGTTGTGGGCTACGTGTGTGCATAAGTTATTGATACCATGACTAATTATAACCAAAGGGCTGTGTGTGACAGGTCTCAAGCAGATGTCCGATGGGCTCTGTGGTCACACAAATCTCTTTCAGGTACTTTAAGAAGAAATAGCTTTCCACCGTGTGGGCAGCCGGGAAGTGTCAACCGCCCTCACAACTCTGTCAGCACCCACGTTTCCTCAACTGCTATCAACCTTCCCCATCATTACCTTCTAATCTTCCTTCACGTCTCTCAACTAACGATACTACATCATCTTCAATTTCTCCTAGCTCTATATCCTTCGACAACGATCTGAGTCCACAAAACAGCATCACTGGTCTCCTTAAACCACGCTCCAAATTACATATTGGAGCCTTCAATGTCTGCACCCTCCGTCAAATTGGTCAACAGGCTTCGTTGGCAAAGACTCTAGCAACTCGGGGCATGCATGTGTGCTGTGTTTGTGAGACACGCATACAGGACTTAAGTGCGGTTATTCACCTGACCTCTCCCGACCAATCTGGTGAATCCACAAAATTCACCCTTCGGGTTTCTGGAGATTCGATAGCTAGCTCTCGTGGTCTTGCAGGTGTAGGTATAGCATTAAGCACTGGGGCAGAAAACTCACTACTAGACTGGATCCCAGTTGATAGTCGCCTCTGCGCTATGAGGCTGAACGGCACAGTGAGAATTAAAAGGAATAGTGAGACTCACTGTTGTCTCTTTGTAATCTCTGCTTACGCACCCACTGACTGTAGTTCGAATGAAGTGAAGGACTAGTTCTACCGTAAACTGCCTAGCCTCCTCTCGAAAGCCAAACGTCTGGACGTAGTGGTTGTTGCAAGTGACTTCAATGCATAGGTAGGTAGACTGAGTGAGGCAGAAAGACACTTAGGTGGCACTTTCGAAGTCTTGGCTGAACGCACAGGCAACGGTGGTCGCCTACTACAACTGTGCTCAGATAACCGCCCATTTTTAGCCTATAAATTTAAGGGCATAAAGAAAGACACTGTCTGATGTGGCGTCCACCGAGTTCAACTCAGCGATGAGCACAGATAGATCACATTGCTATTAGTCATCGCTGGAGAGGATCGGTGGAAGACTGTCGCTCCTTCTGGAGTACGTATTTGGACAGCGATCATGTGTTGGTCCGAGCACGTATATGTCTGTGTCTCAATGGACGTAAGAAAAATTTGGCAACAAAACCACTACGAGAGCTGGTGGACAACGAAAACACCAAAGCCGTGTTCAGTGAGAAGTTGGCTAGGCAGTTATCGGAACAAAAGACTGTCACTCATCCAGAAGAAGCTTGGTGCCATCTTCAGTCTGCTGTAAAAGCAGCGTTGAAGACTGTAGGCGACTCCAAATAATGGCTAAAAAGAGCCATTGGATATCGGCAGCTTCTTCCGAACTAATAGATGCACGTGAACGCATCCCTGCAGGCTCTGATTACAATGAAGAGCGAGCGCAACTTAAAAGTAGACTGATGAAAGGTCTAGGCAACGATCGCGAACAGTGGTGGGCAGCGAAGGCTAAAGAGATGGAAAAGGCGGCGGCGATTGGTAACAGTAGACAGTTATTTAGACTTATTAAGGAGACTGAGGGGAAAACGTCAACTGCGGTTAGTGAGACCATAGCGAAGAAGGACGGATCTGCTATTCACTCACAGGGGAGACGACTGGGACGATAGGCAGAACACTTCAAGGAGCAGTTTAACTGGCCTCTAGCCACCACCGCGTTGCCCGCTATCCAGCCGGATCCTCAATGGGACATAGAGATAGGTCCCCCAACACTAGCAGAAGTCGAAAAAGCGGTAGGTAACCTGAAACGAGGAAGGGCGGCAGGACCAGATGGACTACTTGCTGAGGTGTACAAGAATGGTGGTGGAGTGCTCTTAGTCAGGTTAACGGAAGTGTTAGCTAGTATATGGGAATCAAATACGATCCCCTCTGACTGGTCTAAGTCACTCATTATCCCAGTCTTCAAGAAAGGCGAGAAGTCCTCTTGTGATAACCACAGAGGAATCAGCCTGACGAACATAGTGTCCAAGATCCTAGGTTCTACAATTCTTCGACGTCTCAGTGGAGCTCGGGAACATCAAGCCCGAGAAAACCAGGCAGGTTTCAGAACTGGCCACGGGTGTATCGACCAAGTATTCACGCTACTCCAGGTTCTGGAACACAGACACGCCTAACGACGCCCAACACTAGCTGTGGTGGCAATCGACTCCGATCGAGAAGTCTTATGGCAATGTCTCTCACTGAAATGCGTGCCGAGTAAGTACATCACCTTATTGAAAGCTCTCTACTCGAACACTTGTGGGTATGTTAGAGCGTATGGTGAGTTGTCCAGGGAGCTATACTCATCGAGTAGTGTCCGTCAAGGATGCCCACTATCTCTATTCTTATTCAATTTTATCATGGATATTCTTATGGAGGTCTCCCTCTCATCACCTGACTACACAGACATTGACGTAATCGGTGGAGAATTTCCGTCGGACCTAGAATATGAAGATGACATAGTCCTGTTAAGTGAAGACGCTGACAAGATGCAGAGTCTTCTGAACACTTTCAATGGGAATTTGAGAATGTTTGGGATGAGTTTCTCACCACCCAAATACAAATTGTTGCTCCACGATTGGTCTTCAACAGTGCCCCACCGACGCTAACAATACAGAGTGAAGTGACTGAGTGTGTTGACCACTTCACTTACCTGGGAAGTAGGATCAACCCCAACCTGGTGGCTCAGTGGCCGATGAAATCTCTGCACGGATACACAAGGGTCGGCTGGCTTTTGCCAATTTATGCCACCTATGGCGCCGCCGTGATATCCGATTGTCTATTAAGGGTGGTGTGTACTGCATAGCAGTTAGGTCTGTTCTACTGTATAGCTGTGAAACATGGCCACTGAAGGTGGAAGATATAAGAAGGCTTCAAGTGTTTGACCAACGTTGCCTTCGTAGTATAGGACGTATTCCGTGGTGTCACCATGTGAGTAACGCAGAAGTCAGGTATAGAGTTTTAGGGAGTAGACGTAAATCAGTTGACGAAGTTATGAACCTTCATCGACTGAAATGGTTGGGACACGTGTTACGTATGCCTAGCCACCGATTGCCTCGTCACACAATGTTGGCTGAAGTAGGCCCAGGCTGCAAAAAGGCCCGAAGTGGACAGACTAAAAATGGCACCAATGTATGAAGTCTCTGACTGTTGGTTTGAGCCATGTAGGGCGATGCAGACTAGGTGGTTGGGGTCGGCGGGACAAGAGGAACCAGTGATTGGAGACTAGGTGATAGGGCTCAGAACCGATGTCAGTGACGCAATGTATACAGACATTATCCTCATTTTAACGACGCTATACCCAGTCTCACCATTTTGTCATTCTTCCTTTCTTTCTTCTCATACTTTATATTTCTTTTGACTGCATTCTCTTATCTTCATCCTTCACCTCACTACCTTTCTACTTGATGTGCTGTACTGAGCTGTGGCAACTCGGAGTGTTACGCTGTAATGCCTGGTCCTATGTTGATATTGATGATGATGATACCATGACTTTACATGCACCTTAGCACGTAAAAAAGAGTTCATACCACAATGAAAATGACCAACAGTACTTACAGCATGAGTCTCTGATGTTCTGTTATTGAACATAACGCAAGTAAACTGCAGTTGCATCTCTGGTATATCCATAGGTTCCTTTTTCAATTTGCACTCTTTGTTTACTATAATACCAGAATGTTGTCCACCAGCAATATGATGGACCAAACTTTCATCCAGATTTTTGGTGCGTTCAAAACGTATAATTTTCATGTTATCCAAAGAAAACGGCGTCATCACAACATATGAGTGTGCCATGCTCCTACAAATTTCTCTTGATTTACTTGTAGGAATGCAAAAGGTTGCAACTGTCGACAAAAAACCAGAAGCAATGATATAAAGTAGAATGCTAAGATTAGATAACAAACTAAGGAGTAAAGACAAAAGAATAATCGCAACTTAGTGGTAATATACAGTCTTGAATTACATGAGAAACACTTGATACCTGATTGCTAACACCACTTTTTAACAGTTAAAATCACAAAAGGTAAAATCCGATACGAGCACTATCTAGTGGTTAAGTATAGTAAAATAAACAATAAAATAATATGAAGCAAACAAAATCAGACTACCCGGCTATCATGTATAGGAACAATACAACTAATTCGAAACTAACATTATTCTGATAACCATATCCATGAAAAAATTTGTGCATTGTGGAGAGGACCAATTTATTGCAAATATACTTGTAATGAATCTATTTTGATAAGTTCGAACGTGACATGAGCACCACGGGATGCATCAAATATGAAAGAAACCAGTCATGAACAACAGCTGTAAGACATTCAACGGGTGAAAAAACACAATTGGTGTTTAGACATGCGTGTTGAAAACACTAAAGGCGGCTGATAAAACCTATAGGCCAGCAGTATAAAACGAAAATCAGTGGATAAGCCCAGCTAGTAAAAATTGTACACTTTACATCGTATGCAGTCTCGGAAGCCATTTTTCGCCAAAGATGAAACTAACAGACAGAGAAAAGGACAAAATCAAAACAAGATCTTGCATTAAAGTCCATCAGTACAACTTGCTGGACACCACAGTAGCATGCAAAAACCAAACGGACAGGAAAGACATATCAAAGTAGTAAAGGAGTATGGGAGAAGAAACACTGAAGATAAAGGTCAGTGAAAATATTCAAGCTATAGAAGACGTCAAGGGTGGTAAAACAGTTGCCAAAAATGGTAGTTTACAAAGTCATGTTAGAGATAAAAACGGAAACCCTCAGATACGAATAAGGAGCAGTCGACAAAGAAAAATATTTGAGCACAACAGTGATAAGCGTAGGACGTCGATAAAAAAAAACTCCCAAAAATGGTAAAAACAAGAACGTTAGCCGAATGACCTGAACTTAAGGTTATCATAGGGCTTTTGATGTGACTTAAACAGTATACATCAAATTTACCTAGAGCATTGGGAAAATGACTCCTTTTCCCGGTAACATTGACTACATCTAGTCACCCAAATAAATTTGAATTAGACACATCTGAGCCACATCAGTCGTTGAAGGTTCACAACCTCAACAAGTGACTTGCCTTTCTTGCCTGTTATCCTTCGCTTAACCTCTACGCTGTTTACACGACGCCCTAACGGTATAAGTAATGCTACGAAAACACACAGGAACCTGAAATCTCTTGATACCTGCTTTTAACAACTATGTCTTCAGCTCCACATCCTGATATGGTGATGGGGCTTGCGCATCACAATGATCCAACGAGCAACACTTACTGGAACGCTTGTTTGTTCGAGGTCATACCATACCAGAAAGGTTCGTTGGATAGTGGTAAGACAAAAAGCGGTTATCGTCATAGTGTAAACTGCCACGGGGTTCAAGAGAAAGGCTGTAATATTGAGTGAGCAAGGCGTGATGGTGATAAAGTGTCACTGAAATCCCCAGCAGTACCATCCGTATGCTGTATTCCCTACGTGAAGAAAGGGGCTAAAAAAGGTTGGCTTCCAGAAAACCACAATCTCCTCTGTCCTGTGATATTTTGGCTCTAACGATGTAGGCTTTTTGGACCTGGCATTATCATAACCAAACCTTATCCAAACACCCGAAAAATCCGTGTGACCGGTCTCAAGCAGATGTCCCACGGACTCTGAGGTCATGCAAATCTGCTTTTCAGATACCTTGCAGAAACAACTTCAACGGCGTGGGTAGCCGGTACGTACGGACCACCTGTAAGCTTCCAACACTACATACCCAACTAACCACAGCTAACCTTACTTTTTTTTGTCTCCGTCCTGGAACCAGCAATACGCCACTTACGACTTCCGCGGACTTTCACTCTGTAACCATCGCTAACGATCCAAACCGTAAGAACACTTTTAACAGTTTCATAAAACTGCACTTTTGACTTCTAATCGGAGCTTTCAACATCTGAACCCTATACCACATTGGATAACAGATGTTGTGCCAAAACTCTGAGAATTCGAGTCATGGACACATACTATTTTTAAAAGACATATACAAGGCTCATGAGTGACCATTCACCCGGCCTAAACTGGCTAGTGCGGTGAATCTGTTGCTTACTCTGGATTATTCATGAGATTCTTAGCACGTGTATTAACGCTAAATTATCCAAGTATAGAGACGCTGAGACTCTTCCCCTAAAGTAATATCGACAGATTGATTGCCAAAGAACTCCACGAAGAAACTAGGCACTAACATATGGAAACAGCGGCATCTATAGCATGCATACTACGCAAATACATCCCCTCACAAGCTATCCCCGAATTTCAACAATGACTACCAATCACTAGTCCACATGCTTCCGGGATTTATGACGAAACGTTACATAAACATCGTGTCAACAACTTAATTGCAGTTAAAAAGATATAAAACTCACAGAAAAGCGGTTCGCTAGACCTGAGTGACAAGTTTACTTGCATTTAAATACCACAGGAGACTTAAGTTAGTATTTCAGCACGAGGATTTAAAACAGTACTTAGAGCTTCTGTACACATTCACATGAATGGAGACTGAAATATATAACCTCATTTTTTTACAGAGTACCAGTCGTTTCATACGGCTGTTTTTACTTATACGATCTTTCTTAACTGAATATAAGAAAAGTAAGGTTAGGATTCTGATGTAACACTCACACCAGAATGTTTCGACGAAGCATGCTTTTGCTATGTTTTACATGACGGTCAAATACATAAAATCTTTTTACCACAAACCCCGACCAGACTCACCAAACCACGAGTTTGTGCCAAAATTTTAAAATTCTTCCTGACCTTGACGTAGCACAGCTAAAGAGGCAAAACATTCAAACGCCTCCAAATTGTTTGTAACGGAACCAAAGAAATCATCATTTAACCAGCTTCAATGTATAACACATGGAATCATAATTTTTTAACTTCATTAGTTTGTATGCCAATCAAAAGAAAATACGGTAGTAAAAATAGAGAGAGCAAGTTAGATGTGATTCAACTGACGCCATCATACTTATATATATATATATATATATATATATATATTATTAGTCCCTTGGGTTCCTAGTGGAACATAGGGCTTCAGCAGCACGCCTCCAGTGACCTCTGTTCTCTGAGATCTTTTGAACCTGGTCACATGACAGCCCAGAAGCTCTCATTTCCTGCTAGCACGACCTCCTCCATGTCACCCTCGGACGTCCAACTCGTCGCTTCCCATGGGGATTCCACTCGAAGGCCTGACGCGTGATGTCCTCCGTCGGCCTTCTCAGTGCATGGCCAATCCATCTCCACTTCTTCCTGCATATTTGTTGCGTGATAGGTTCTTGGTTGGTTCGTTCCCAGAGTTCCTTGTTGCTTATTCTTTCTGGCAATCCATCTGATCTTCAGTAGCGAGCGTAATCAGTTATTGATGAATGTCTGTAGTTTGTTGGAAATGCCTTTCGTGACGCGCCAAGTCTCTGAGCCATACAAGAGCACTGACTTGACGTTGGTATTGAAAATCCGTATCTTGTTCCGCATGCTGAGTGCAGAAGATCTCCACACTGGTTTCAGGCTAATGAACACCTGTCTTGCTTTTCTGATTCTGACTTTGACATCCTCGTCTGTCCCGCCTGTAGTTGAAACAGTGCTTCCTAGATAAGTGAAGGAGGTTACTTCCTTTAAGTTTCTCCCGTTGACGGTGATTGGAGTTTGTTGTTGTTGTTGTTGATGGTGGTGGTGGTGCGGTATCTTCATCACTTCTGTCTTCTCTATATTCACCTGAAGTCCCGTCCTCGCTGCCTCTTCTATCAACTTGTTAGTTTTTGCCTGCAGATCTTCAAGTTTATGTGACATTAGGCATAAGTCATCGGCGAAATCCAAGTCTTCTAGGTTCTTTTCCGTCGTTCAGTGTATCCCCCTCTTCTCGCTGCCTACTGTTTGCTGCATGATCCAGTCCACCACAATCAAGAATATCATGGGGGATAGTAGGCAACCTTGTTTCACTCCTGTCTTCACTTCAAAGGCATCACTGAGCTTCCCATTGTGGATTACTTGGCATGTAGCATCTTCATATAGTTGTTGAATGAGGCGGATAAAGGTTTGCGGTACTCCGTAGTATTGAAGCAGTTTCCAAATTACTTCTCGGTCGACGCTGTCAAAGGCCTTCTCAAAGTCGATGAAGTTGAGGTGGAGAGGTGATTGCCATTCTATGCTCTGATCTATGATGATACGAAGCGTTGCAATTTGGTCTGCACATGATTTGTACTTCCTGAAGCCTGCCTGTTCCGGTCGCAGTTTTGAATCCAGTGCATCCCTTAGCCTCTCCAGGATGATGCGGCTTAATATTTTACTTGGGGTGGACAGTAGAGTGATTCCGCGCCAGTTCTTGCAAGCACTGAGGTCTCCCTTCTTCGGGAGTTTGACAAGGTAACCCTTCTTCCAATCGTCAGGTACCTTCTCTTCCTTCCACACCTTCTGCAATAGTGGTGTGAGCATGGAAGCTGTTGTCTCTGCATCTGTTTTCAGTGCTTCTGGCGGTATTCCATCTGGTCCTGCTGCTTTCCCGCATTTCAGTAGCTTTATGGCGTTCAGGACTTCCATTTTCGTTGGGGGATTTATGTTCACTTGTAGTTCAGCGGCTGCAGGTGGTATTTCTGGACGAAGTGCAGGTGGTGGTCGATTCAAGAGCTTCTTGAAGTGGTCGGCCCATCGTTTCCTCTGTTTCTCTTCTTTCGTAATTAAATTTCCTTCTTCATCTTTTATTGGTTTCATCTGTGTTGGTCTCTTCCCTGATAGCAACCTGGTTATTTGATACAATGTCGTCAGGTCTCTGTCTCTCCTACCTGCAGCCTGTTCTGCTTCACTTGCCAGTGTTTCGTAGAAGTGTCTTTTGTCTTTCCGTGCACTCTTCTTCACTTCTTTGTCCAGTGTTTTATACATTGTGCTCAGTTCCTCTTGTCGTTGAGCATCCTTGCACTGGTTTATCTTCTGCTTCACCATCCTCCTCTCCTCTATCAGCTTCCAGGTATCCGTCGAGATCCATTCCTTGTATTCCACCTTCTTCCTTCCTAATACTGTTGTGCAGGTTTCTTTCCACATAGCTTTCAAAGACTTCCAGTGTTCTTCCACACAGGTTTCTTCAGGGATGTTGCTCGATGTCTCCCATTTTGTCTTGATGGCTGCCTTGAAGATCTCCTTTGTAGTTTCATCCTTCAGTTTCCGAGTGTTGTACTTGAATTGAGGTCTATCACCAGCTTCCTTGAAGGCTCTTAACTTGATTTGGAAGATTCCTTGCACTAGATAGTGGTCTGAACCTACATCTGCTCCTCTTCTTGACCTTGTGTTAAGTAGACTGCGTCTCCATTTTCTTGAGATTGAGATAAAGTCGATTTGATTTTTAGTGTGTCCATCTGGTGAAGTCCATGTCGCTTTGTGGATATCCTTGTGCCTGAACACACTGCCTCCAATCACCAAATCGTTGAATGCGCAGAATTCTGCAAACAATTCTCCATTCTCATTCATTTCACCTAGTGCCTCTCGACCCATGGTTAGTTCTCTTCCCGTGTTGTCCCCTCCCAGTTTGGCATTCATGTCGCCCATCAGAATTTTGATATCGCCAACTGACGTCTTGTCCAGTGTTGATTGAAGTTGTCTGTAGAAATCCTCCTTTTTCTCTTGCTCTGCATTATTTGTAGGTGCATAACATTGTATGATTGTGACCTTTCTTCCTTTTGAGTTGAATCTTGCTGTCATGATCCTGGAGGAGATTGGTTCCCACTGCATGAGAGCCTTCGATGCTCTTGAGGACATCATGATAGCCACTCCCTCAGTGTGCTCGTGGTTGGCGTCTGGGTGACCGGAGTAGATTATTGATTCTCCAGTTGACAGTTTGGAGAGTCCACTCCCATTCCATCTGCTTTCGCAAATCCCAAGCACTTCGATGTTATACCTTCTCATCTCTTTTGCAATCTGGGCTGCCTTACTGGGTTCAAACATCGTGCGGACATTCCATGTCCCCATCCTTACTTTCGCTTTCATCGAGAGAAGACACATCGGCCAATTGGCTTCCCGAAGGCTTTCACCAACTGGCGTCATTTCGCCTCTCCGATTCCAGCGGGGAATAAGTTTGTTTTCATTTTTTTTATATTTTGTTTGTGCTTTGAAGTTTCTTTAGCGGTTAGATTTGTTTTACGGGGTAGGGTTGCTAGCCCTATGCCCAACCTTCCCTCTTTACCCGGGCTTAGGACCGGCTAGTAACTAGTAAACTAGTTAACCAGGCGAGGTTACCATCATACTTAGGATGGACCTAATTAAGTGTCTAAGTAATTCGGACGAAGGAGACTGGATCGTTTCTGTAAAAAGAGAATTTCAATCAGTGACAACTCTTGGCGAGCAGCAGTTACACCGGCTATCCCACCTGAGAATTTCTATGCTTAAATCCTCTATGTCCTCGATGGTCGAAGTTGCCACTAGGGTTGAATTGATAAAAAAGTGGAAGTCTGACGCGTGATGTCCTCCGTCGGCCTTCTCAGTGCATGGCCAATCCATCTCCACTTCTTCCTGCATATTTGTTGCGTGATAGGTTCTTGGTTGGTTCGTTCCCAGAGTTCCTTGTTGCTTATTCTTTCTGGCAATCCATCTGATCTTCAGTAGCGAGCGTAATCAGTTATTGATGAATGTCTGTAGTTTGTTGGAAATGCCTTTCGTGACGCGCCAAGTCTCTGAGCCATACAAGAGCACTGACTTGACGTTGGTATTGAAAATCCGTATCTTGTTCCGCATGCTGAGTGCAGAAGATCTCCACACTGGTTTCAGGCTAATGAACACCTGTCTTGCTTTTCTGATTCTGACTTTGACATCCTCGTCTGTCCCGCCTGTAGTTGAAACAGTGCTTCCTAGATAAGTGAAGGAGGTTACTTCCTTTAAGTTTCTCCCGTTGACGGTGATTGGAGTTTGTTGTTGTTGTTGTTGATGGTGGTGGTGGTGCGGTATCTTCATCACTTCTGTCTTCTCTATATTCACCTGAAGTCCCGTCCTCGCTGCCTCTTCTATCAACTTGTTAGTTTTTGCCTGCAGATCTTCAAGTTTATGTGACATTAGGCATAAGTCATCGGCGAAATCCAAGTCTTCTAGGTTCTTTTCCGTCGTCCAGTGTATCCCCCTCTTCTCGCTGCCTACTGTTTGCTGCATGATCCAGTCCACCACAATCAAGAATATCATGGGGGATAGTAGGCAACCTTGTTTCACTCCTGTCTTCACTTCAAAGGCATCACTGAGCTTCCCATTGTGGATTACTTGGCATGTAGCATCTTCATATAGTTGTTGAATGAGGCGGATAAAGGTTTGCGGTACTCCGTAGTATTGAAGCAGTTTCCAAATTACTTCTCGGTCGACGCTGTCAAAGGCCTTCTCAAAGTCGATGAAGTTGAGGTGGAGAGGTGATTGCCATTCTATGCTCTGATCTATGATGATACGAAGCGTTGCAATTTGGTCTGCACATGATTTGTACTTCCTGAAGCCTGCCTGTTCCGGTCGCAGTTTTGAATCCAGTGCATCCCTTAGCCTCTCCAGGATGATGCGGCTTAATATTTTACTTGGGGTGGACAGTAGAGTGATTCCGCGCCAGTTCTTGCAAGCACTGAGGTCTCCCTTCTTCGGGAGTTTGACAAGGTAACCCTTCTTCCAATCGTCAGGTACCTTCTCTTCCTTCCACACCTTCTGCAATAGTGGTGTGAGCATGGAAGCTGTTGTCTCTGCATCTGTTTTCAGTGCTTCTGGCGGTATTCCATCTGGTCCTGCTGCTTTCCCGCATTTCAGTAGCTTTATGGCGTTCAGGACTTCCATTTTCGTTGGGGGATTTATGTTCACTTGTAGTTCAGCGGCTGCAGGTGGTATTTCTGGACGAAGTGCAGGTGGTGGTCGATTCAAGAGCTTCTTGAAGTGGTCGGCCCATCGTTTCCTCTGTTTCTCTTCTTTCGTAATTAAATTTCCTTCTTCATCTTTTATTGGTTTCATCTGTGTTGGTCTCTTCCCTGATAGCAACCTGGTTATTTGATACAATGTCGTCAGGTCTCTGTCTCTCCTACCTGCAGCCTGTTCTGCTTCACTTGCCAGTGTTTCGTAGAAGTGTCTTTTGTCTTTCCGTGCACTCTTCTTCACTTCTTTGTCCAGTGTTTTATACATTGTGCTCAGTTCCTCTTGTCGTTGAGCATCCTTGCACTGGTTTATCTTCTGCTTCACCATCCTCCTCTCCTCTATCAGCTTCCAGGTATCCGTCGAGATCCATTCCTTGTATTCCACCTTCTTCCTTCCTAATACTGTTGTGCAGGTTTCTTTCCACATAGCTTTCAAAGACTTCCAGTGTTCTTCCACACAGGTTTCTTCAGGGATGTTGCTCGATGTCTCCCATTTTGTCTTGATGGCTGCCTTGAAGATCTCCTTTGTAGTTTCATCCTTCAGTTTCCGAGTGTTGTACTTGAATTGAGGTCTATCACCAGCTTCCTTGAAGGCTTTTAACTTGATTTGGAAGATTCCTTGCACTAGATAGTGGTCTGAACCTACATCTGCTCCTCTTCTTGACCTTGTGTTAAGTAGACTGCGTCTCCATTTTCTTGAGATTGAGATAAAGTCGATTTGATTTTTAGTGTGTCCATCTGGTGAAGTCCATGTCGCTTTGTGGATATCCTTGTGCCTGAACACACTGCCTCCAATCACCAAATCGTTGAATGCGCAGAATTCTGCAAACAATTCTCCATTCTCATTCATTTCACCTAGTGCCTCTCGACCCATGGTTAGTTCTCTTCCCGTGTTGTCCCCTCCCAGTTTGGCATTCATGTCGCCCATCAGAATTTTGATATCGCCAACTGACGTCTTGTCCAGTGTTGATTGAAGTTGTCTGTAGAAATCCTCCTTTTTCTCTTGCTCTGCATTATTTGTAGGTGCATAACATTGTATGATTGTGACCTTTCTTCCTTTTGAGTTGAATCTTGCTGTCATGATCCTGGAGGAGATTGGTTCCCACTGCATGAGAGCCTTCGATGCTCTTGAGGACATCATGATAGCCACTCCCTCAGTGTGCTCGTGGTTGGCGTCTGGGTGACCGGAGTAGATTATTGATTCTCCAGTTGACAGTTTGGAGAGTCCACTCCCATTCCATCTGCTTTCGCAAATCCCAAGCACTTCGATGTTATACCTTCTCATCTCTTTTGCAATCTGGGCTGCCTTACTGGGTTCAAACATCGTGCGGACATTCCATGTCCCCATCCTTACTTTCGCTTTCATCGAGAGAAGACACATCGGCCAATTGGCTTCCCGAAGGCTTTCACCAACTGGCGTCATTTCGCCTCTCCGATTCCAGCGGGGAATAAGTTTGTTTTCATTTTTTTTATATTTTGTTTGTGCTTTGAAGTTTCTTTAGCGGTTAGATTTGTTTTACGGGGTAGGGTTGCTAGCCCTATGCCCAACCTTCCCTCTTTACCCGGGCTTAGGACCGGCTAGTAACTAGTAAACTAGTTAACCAGGCGAGGTTACCATCATACTTAGGATGGACCTAATTAAGTGTCTAAGTAATTCGGACGAAGGAGACTGGATCGTTTCTGTAAAAAGAGAATTTCAATCAGTGACAACTCTTGGCGAGCAGCAGTTACACCGGCTATCCCACCTGAGAATTTCTATGCTTAAATCCTCTATGTCCTCGATGGTCGAAGTTGCCACTAGGGTTGAATTGATAAAAAAGTGGAAGTCTGACGCGTGATGTCCTCCGTCGGCCTTCTCAGTGCATGGCCAATCCATCTCCACTTCTTCCTGCATATTTGTTGCGTGATAGGTTCTTGGTTGGTTCGTTCCCAGAGTTCCTTGTTGCTTATTCTTTCTGGCAATCCATCTGATCTTCAGTAGCGAGCGTAATCAGTTATTGATGAATGTCTGTAGTTTGTTGGAAATGCCTTTCGTGACGCGCCAAGTCTCTGAGCCATACAAGAGCACTGACTTGACGTTGGTATTGAAAATCCGTATCTTGTTCCGCATGCTGAGTGCAGAAGATCTCCACACTGGTTTCAGGCTAATGAACACCTGTCTTGCTTTTCTGATTCTGACTTTGACATCCTCGTCTGTCCCGCCTGTAGTTGAAACAGTGCTTCCTAGATAAGTGAAGGAGGTTACTTCCTTTAAGTTTCTCCCGTTGACGGTGATTGGAGTTTGTTGTTGTTGTTGTTGATGGTGGTGGTGGTGCGGTATCTTCATCACTTCTGTCTTCTCTATATTCACCTGAAGTCCCGTCCTCGCTGCCTCTTCTATCAACTTGTTAGTTTTTGCCTGCAGATCTTCAAGTTTATGTGACATTAGGCATAAGTCATCGGCGAAATCCAAGTCTTCTAGGTTCTTTTCCGTCGTCCAGTGTATCCCCCTCTTCTCGCTGCCTACTGTTTGCTGCATGATCCAGTCCACCACAATCAAGAATATCATGGGGGATAGTAGGCAACCTTGTTTCACTCCTGTCTTCACTTCAAAGGCATCACTGAGCTTCCCATTGTGGATTACTTGGCATGTAGCATCTTCATATAGTTGTTGAATGAGGCGGATAAAGGTTTGCGGTACTCCGTAGTATTGAAGCAGTTTCCAAATTACTTCTCGGTCGACGCTGTCAAAGGCCTTCTCAAAGTCGATGAAGTTGAGGTGGAGAGGTGATTGCCATTCTATGCTCTGATCTATGATGATACGAAGCGTTGCAATTTGGTCTGCACATGATTTGTACTTCCTGAAGCCTGCCTGTTCCGGTCGCAGTTTTGAATCCAGTGCATCCCTTAGCCTCTCCAGGATGATGCGGCTTAATATTTTACTTGGGGTGGACAGTAGAGTGATTCCGCGCCAGTTCTTGCAAGCACTGAGGTCTCCCTTCTTCGGGAGTTTGACAAGGTAACCCTTCTTCCAATCGTCAGGTACCTTCTCTTCCTTCCACACCTTCTGCAATAGTGGTGTGAGCATGGAAGCTGTTGTCTCTGCATCTGTTTTCAGTGCTTCTGGCGGTATTCCATCTGGTCCTGCTGCTTTCCCGCATTTCAGTAGCTTTATGGCGTTCAGGACTTCCATTTTCGTTGGGGGATTTATGTTCACTTGTAGTTCAGCGGCTGCAGGTGGTATTTCTGGACGAAGTGCAGGTGGTGGTCGATTCAAGAGCTTCTTGAAGTGGTCGGCCCATCGTTTCCTCTGTTTCTCTTCTTTCGTAATTAAATTTCCTTCTTCATCTTTTATTGGTTTCATCTGTGTTGGTCTCTTCCCTGATAGCAACCTGGTTATTTGATACAATGTCGTCAGGTCTCTGTCTCTCTACCTGCAGCCTGTTCTGCTTCACTTGCCAGTGTTTCGTAGAAGTGTCTTTTGTCTTTCCGTGCACTCTTCTTCACTTCTTTGTCCAGTGTTTTATACATTGTGCTCAGTTCCTCTTGTCGTTGAGCATCCTTGCACTGGTTTATCTTCTGCTTCACCATCCTCCTCTCCTCTATCAGCTTCCAGGTATCCGTCGAGATCCATTCCTTGTATTCCACCTTCTTCCTTCCTAATACTGTTGTGCAGGTTTCTTTCCACATAGCTTTCAAAGACTTCCAGTGTTCTTCCACACAGGTTTCTTCAGGGATGTTGCTCGATGTCTCCCATTTTGTCTTGATGGCTGCCTTGAAGATCTCCTTTGTAGTTTCATCCTTCAGTTTCCGAGTGTTGTACTTGAATTGAGGTCTATCACCAGCTTCCTTGAAGGCTTTTAACTTGATTTGGAAGGTTCCTTGCACTAGATAGTGGTCTGAACCTACATCTGCTCCTCTTCTTGACCTTGTGTTAAGTAGACTGCGTCTCCATTTTCTTGAGATTGAGATAAAGTCGATTTGATTTTTAGTGTGTCCATCTGGTGAAGTCCATGTCGCTTTGTGGATATCCTTGTGCCTGAACACACTGCCTCCAATCACCAAATCGTTGAATGCGCAGAATTCTGCAAACAATTCTCCATTCTCATTCATTTCACCTAGTGCCTCTCGACCCATGGTTAGTTCTCTTCCCGTGTTGTCCCCTCCCAGTTTGGCATTCATGTCGCCCATCAGAATTTTGATATCGCCAACTGACGTCTTGTCCAGTGTTGATTGAAGTTGTCTGTAGAAATCCTCCTTTTTCTCTTGCTCTGCATTATTTGTAGGTGCATAACATTGTATGATTGTGACCTTTCTTCCTTTTGAGTTGAATCTTGCTGTCATGATCCTGGAGGAGATTGGTTCCCACTGCATGAGAGCCTTCGATGCTCTTGAGGACATCATGATAGCCACTCCCTCAGTGTGCTCGTGGTTGGCGTCTGGGTGACCGGAGTAGATTATTGATTCTCCAGTTGACAGTTTGGAGAGTCCACTCCCATTCCATCTGCTTTCGCAAATCCCAAGCACTTCGATGTTATACCTTCTCATCTCTTTTGCAATCTGGGCTGCCTTACTGGGTTCAAACATCGTGCGGACATTCCATGTCCCCATCCTTACTTTCGCTTTCATCGAGAGAAGACACATCGGCCAATTGGCTTCCCGAAGGCTTTCACCAACTGGCGTCATTTCGCCTCTCCGATTCCAGCGGGGAATAAGTTTGTTTTCATTTTTTTTATATTTTGTTTGTGCTTTGAAGTTTCTTTAGCGGTTAGATTTGTTTTACGGGGTAGGGTTGCTAGCCCTATGCCCAACCTTCCCTCTTTACCCGGGCTTAGGACCGGCTAGTAACTAGTAAACTAGTTAACCAGGCGAGGTTACCATCATACTTAGGATGGACCTAATTAAGTGTCTAAGTAATTCGGACGAAGGAGACTGGATCGTTTCTGTAAAAAGAGAATTTCAATCAGTGACAACTCTTGGCGAGCAGCAGTTACACCGGCTATCCCACCTGAGAATTTCTATGCTTAAATCCTCTATGTCCTCGATGGTCGAAGTTGCCACTAGGGTTGAATTGATAAAAAAGTGGAAGTCTGTTATTATCTACGATGCTAGCTGTTATTATTAATCTTACCCTAGTTTTCTATATTCCATAGGATGTAGATGGAATTCAAATGATCATTTATTACAAGTTCTGAGGCCTAGGCCCCAAACACAATTGGTCGACCTCCCTGACTGCGTTTGGAACTCGAGTTACAGAAAGGAGAGCGGAAGGTTGTAGTCCAGGACTTTGTTCAAGGCTGTCAGGCTGTCGAAATCCTGCTGGAAACTTCCACAATGGAACTGTCGGAAGATTCGTATAAGACCTATTAGCGTCAGGTTTCTCCGAAATGCGTTACTGCCTTAGCCAAGATAGGATTTTAAGTCTTGAGGAACCGTAACACCCGAATCCTTAACTGCTGGCTAACTTTCTGAGTTTTGTGTCACTGGGACTATATGAGTGACAGGCATGGAGTGGCGAATTCAACACCCTGCATTTTTCAAGTTTAGTTCCAAGTCCATAGCAGTTTGCTGGATATTCAAGCCGGGTTAATTCTTCCAGCAGACAGACACTGTTTTTCCACCTCTGGTCTTTCTACACGGAATCGAGTAGTCGGTCAAATGAAGGATGCAGTGGAAACCTGCTAAGGCAAGGCTTCATGCTTATTAGAAAAATAAGAAGCCCTGGTACTGAACCATAAAATGTTCGGGTGAACATTTGTGTTGTCAGACATGGAAAACTTTATCGAAGTGGAAAAACCGCCCAAGAAAATGCTATAGCAAGTAGCAGATGAGCGTTGAGCTGACCCCAACAACTCCCAGTTTGCCAGCCAGGCAATCGTAGTGGCTGCGATCGAACATATTAGAGAAGTTTGGGTAAATAATATTGAAGCGACAAATAATTCCTCAATTCAGTAGCCTAAGGTCAGATAGGATTCATAATGGCTATTGACTAGCATATGATTGCCGGGCTGCTTAAGCTAAAGGCAGGGGCAAGCATCCAGACCATCTGCACACCCCAGTGTACAGGTGCACTGGCCACAAGCGATGCTGCAGCAGTTCAGTCAGAGCGTCTTTCGATACTAAATGGTTTATTATACACAGTATTCCAACCCGGCTTCGCTATTGAGTTCTTTCTCGGTCCGTCACTCGTGAGTATTCCAAAATAAAGAATAATTAGTGGTTGACCTCGGCTTCTGTCATGCTTGTGTTGAGATAATTAGACTTCACCTAGACGCCCAACAATTCAAGCCTGTTCTACTGCTCCGGTTTGCAATGTTTAACTTTTTTCAAAACCGTGCTGTTTTAGTGAAACTGTGTTAGTGGTCATTAGGTGATGACTTCATCTGTCGCACGTCACCGATCACACCGCTTCGAAAATCGCGATTTCGAAGATAACGGTCCTTAGTTCTTTAGGTTCTTCCGTTGAACTCTTCTTATGTTTGGCGTTAAGTGGCCCTACTTCCAAGTGTTTGACACCTCTCCCTGGTCGAGAGGACCTTTAAATAGTTCCCCTGATATTTAGGCAAAGATCAGTGCCTCCTTCTCGCAGAACCACCGTTGGGTTCCTTATGGTGACCGAGAACCATCGTTCACGACGGATGACCACTTGTCCTGCGATGACTTCACAGCTAAATTATCGACCAAGTCTCACCTGATATTCGTGTACTCCTCAGTTAGCTGTAGATGGTCAAAGGATTTATAAATTCTAACCAGCCAACGTTCTTCCAGCACCACTGCCGCTGCCAGTTGGCACTCTAAGATCCCCTCGTCGAAGGGATCCTTTTTGACCTGTCGAAAGGATGCACTAATGTGGATGCTTAATTTTGTATTGATGCTTTCGTGTCCCTTATTCTTCTCCGATAGAATCATTTGCACACGTGTCCATCATCATTCCCTCTTTCCTCGGCCCTGTAACATTTTTTTAACTTCAGAAAGACCCAGGTAACGTTTCGTGTGATCCTGGCTGCTTTCGGGCGATTGCAGATCCAGAGTGGAACAGACTGCATGAAGGATGGTTCGCAGGTGTGATTTATTTTTACCAGTGATTTTGGTCTGGTTTGGAAGGTATGACTGTTGTTCGAATACGTCCAACGAAGCAGCTCATACCACCTGCTCGGGCAAGTGATTCCGACTGCTTATCATTCTGTGATAAGCGCAGAAATGCGCTCGGCTGATTTGGCCATGCTTCTGAGTTGCTCTGTAGTGGTTTCAAATACAGCCGATTTCCGGTAAGGAGAAGAAATGGAACATAACAACCCTATGGTCGCTGTTAGAGGCACGGAATACTGACATTAGGTCATCCTTATCCTACGATCCGGCAACAGGAACCAATACAGTTGATCTAAACCTTCCTTATGAAATCAGTTGGCAGAAGCAACCACCATGTTGTACTGTCTATTTGCTGCGGTGCACCGTGATACGGTACCATTTTCTGGCTTTCCTGACTTTTTCAGGAAAATCAAAACAAGAACAGTTTGATCACAGAAGTGGAGGTTGAAGGCCAAATGAGTACTTGGAGTAATAAATTCCGGTCAAGATGCCATCCAGTTGGCGACGCTTTACCACTGCGTGCTATGTTAAGTGAACATTCTCGCTTGGGGGCATTCTCTGTCACAGTGCCTAAGTTCTATATATTCACTGAGCCAAACACCAACTTGATATTAAGTCCTAGAACGCGCCCACGTTTCTCAGAATCTTTTTACCACTTGAATGCAATATATGAGGTGAAGCTTCACAAGCATGGGACGTATTCCTGACAAATTTCCCCATTGAAAAGTTAGAAGGTTCTGAGTAGGCAGCAAAGTATTTGGAACCGTTTTGCTGTGGTTTCCGTGCAGTGTTCATGTATATTTAAGTTACAGATGAGTGTTACTACCAATATTTTATTTCTTGGAGTTCAGTCACCGTTGTCCCATCTATTACACACCGATGACAAGTGCTGTGGCCAGTATGCAAAACCCACATTTTTTGAAACTAATCAGCAACGCCTGAATTACCCCACTAGCTAGTTTCAATTCTCACCTGGTAAGAATCTAACTCGCTAACGACAGCCTTCCATGTTTACTCATCATTTTAAGTAACAACACCCGGCACTTTGTCACATCTGGTAGTTCGCTGACATAAGGTAAGAAAACAAGCGACCGAGGTCGTTTCTTGCGAAAACATGCTCCTCAAATACGGACACTTAGATGGTGTCTATTAACTCCCGCTCTGCCCTTTATGACACTAAAATCTTTAACGCAAGCTTGTATCATGTTGCGATGCCTGAAATGTGACGGCTCCCTCAACAATCTGACAGGTCAAGCATCGATGAAAGCCTAAACGTAAGACACCTAGGATCAGCTTGTTGTCCTCTGCCGCTAACTACTCCTCTCCTGTCATGATGAGTTTAGTTTAGCAGGAGCAATCGATGCGAAAGCCGCGTCTAAGCTGATGGAACCAGCGGAAAACAGTTGCCACCAAGCAGGTATTAATGTTCCAGCATCTGAACACCGTTGACAGAAACATTCGTTTCCCAGACAGCATTATTGAAGGAGCTAGGAATCTAATATTCTCTTCTTCTTTTCGTACCCCGGCATTTAGTTTTATGAGAGCCGTTAGCCTCGTCATCCCGTCCGTAAGAGGATAGTCCAGAATAATAATAATGATAATAGTAATATTAATTCCCGAATATACAGGCACACACCATTTGTACAGGTATGAATAAGTTTAAATACAAATTACATTCATCTTCATGGAAGGTAATCTGAATCCCTACCCGTTGTCACTATAAGATATAAGTGCTACATGTTCATACAATGGAACATCCCAACAAAATAAGTGTACAAAAAATTTACGTGTTGGACAAGTGGAAGTATTGTCTTAGCATTAAAAAAACAGGTTTTTATCTAAACACTACAGGTATTACCTGGAGAAAATAAAGCTTGAAGCTAATACTTCCAGTGTAACAGTTTGTACCCATTACCGTGTACCTCTGACATTCCGATCAACTGCAGGCGTTTTTGCGGTGGTTCACTTTAACCAAGACTAACGTAGATGGTCAGCAAAATGGTAGTTTACAAAGTCATGTTAGAGATAAAAACGGAAACCCTCAGATACGAATAAGGAGCAGTCGACAAAGAAAAATATTTGAGCACAACAGTGATAAGCGTAGGACGTCGATAAAAAAAAACTCCCAAAAATGGTAAAAACAAGAACGTTAGCCGAATGACCTGAACTTAAGGTTATCATAGAGCTTTTGATGTGACTTAAACAGTATACATTAAGTTTACCCGGACTCCCTTTCCCGGTAACACTGAATGCATTTGGTCTTAAAATAAGTTGGAATGAATGTAGTTTGGTTGCGAGAAGTTGTACCACATGTTTTTTCCATGCGGAAGGGTTTTTCGTTCCAGCACCTTAATCCTAATGCTTGGCCCGTCCCTGTAATAAGAATGGCCTAGGTGATGTTTGCGTCGATGAAATTAGTGCAACTATCTATACCTATCCGATGAGAAATCCTTAGGTCCCGACGGTAACCGAAGGCCTTTATCTGCAGCCTCCTGATAAACCCTGAACTGCAGAGGCATACGCAACCGTATCGGTCAGGAAGTGAGAGGACTACTCATCTGGTATAACCTGCAGTCAATCACTTGCTTCGGCTTGTTGGCGAAGGCAGAGCAAACCCATGTAAGGTGCACAGAACATGGGGAAGGTGAAAAAACCAATGGGAACAAGAAGGCAGTGACTGGGCACGGTGGTATAGGAATTATTACCATTCCAGTGCACGGTACGCATAAACCGAACTATTACGTGACAATAATAGGTGGTTCCAAGGTGCGTCTGTTTAAATCACATGTAGCGAATTCCAAGTGTTCAAGTTTTGTCTTCAACATACTACGGTTAGCTACAATTTTGTAGCATTCGGTTAAAAATCCACCAGTCATATAAGTGTGTAATCAGATGTTTTCTCAAGAGTCAAGCCAGAGGTACACAGCGTAAAATATTGCAACTTCCCTGTTTTTATTCTAAATCTTACAGGAATCCCATAAATGCTGGCCAGAGAACTTGAGAAAAAAGAACGAAACTCAGCATCTTCGGCAAGTAGGCTGCGTCAGGCCTTTTCGTTATGTTTGACAGCGGTATAGAAGATGTGGCACAAAAGTATAGGGGACATGTGGCTGTCATGATCGACAATGCAGACCCGGCAGTGGCCAAGAGCCTTCCACCTTGGATTGTCGCACGCCCTTTCGTGTGAGTGATACTGCAGAACACTGGGCCACTTCACATACACCGTCTGGAAATCATTGGCTATTCCGTGACCTTACTCCATATGGATAGTGAACTGTACAGTTTTAGTGGTTTGACTTCATGTTACTTTGAATTTTGTAAAAATCACGCAATCAACAGCTTTATCTGCACAGATGATGCAGTATCGCACGAGACAATAATGGTCGTGAGTATACATTCACATATATGATGTTTCTTCATTTGATTGGTTGTTACTGAGCTTTTGGGATGATGATAGGTGCAGCGCAGCTAGCGAACAAGTTATTTCGGTATCCTGAACTCTAATCACTCGTTCACCCAGCGTTTCATGGCGAGTAAATTCGCCCTCCCAGCCAACTATGATTCCGTAGTCACCACGCACATTCAAGTGACAACCCTTTTATACCACCTGAGTCACCACTAACCAACGTCCATCCGAGATTCCCTGAGAGGCGCAGTGTTGCTGACTGCTTCGTGTCCCAAAACTCTTTAGGTATTCGCGCTTAGGGTTGGTCCGCCCCCAGGGTAGAAACAAGTGGTAGTCGTCTGGACATATAGAGAAGGGCGATGTACCAAAGCCATGAACCATGGACCAACATTCTTGAATTATGAAGACAGCATAGATTGCTGAAGATGACTCACTTCGTGCTTATTCTGTTCGAGAATTCAGTCCCGACTGTCTCAGCATGACATTTCAGGTGACCGTGCCTTTGAGGGGGGGGGCTCATTCTCCCTGCTTAGCAGGAAAGATAATTTTGAATTAGGTCGCTTGGTTTCCTCAAGACATCTAGCAAATATATTCACGTCCTACCTCATTATAAACTTTAACCAGTGGAGATACACCGAAGTTAGTCCATTTGGTTTTGTTGATTGCCTCGATAACCTGTTCCTGACCGCTGAGTTCGCTCTTCCTCCCCTGCAGGGTTTCGGATGCTTGACAGTATTCACCAAAGCCTCATTTCTAGCCCACTGGCGTTTGCATCATTAGGACACAACCAAAATCCTGAATTAGATGAGTGAAAACCAGCACTTGTTCAGCTCAGTGAAGCTTAGGATAATGATGGTACACGGGTTAGCGCTTAGTGCAATGGGTATACCTAGTTTCCACATTGAGAGGATTTCAGAGTCACTCTTATTGACACACATGGAGTTTCTGCTGCTCTAAGCTCTGATTGGACTAGGCACGTAAAGTCTTGGGGTTGCTTCTGCCATTTTCAGTGATAAACTTCGGGCTTGGGAAGACCTTAAAGGCCATCCTAGCAGCCAATAGAGTGGGTAGTCAGGTTCAGATATTTCAGTTTAGAGAGGTTTTTTTCGCAAAACAGCGATAAATAACTGGCTGTCGCGGCGGTTGTTGGAGCGACGCTGAAGTCGCTCTTGAGATGGTCCCAACACTCCATTTAATCGGTGACCCTTCACATCTAAAGAAAACTTTGTTGATAGTATCGCTTAGTCCGGAGTAGGACAATGGTCCCCTGTAACGCACTCGAAGAAGAGCTGCAGATACAATCGTCCAAACACGGCATGCATCTTACATGGACTGATTACGGACTGTAAAGCTGCAACTCAAACAGTGCATACAGAGCAGAAGTGCTGTGGTTGCGCACAATCACTCCACCCAAAACCGTCACCTGTGATTTCATTTTCATGAGGAGAGCATGCGATGGCAAAAACGCAGATCACCACCTACCCGTCAGTGACCACGATCTTCGAGCTCTGATGTTCTAGCGCTTAGAAGGCTTTGCAGTCTGCTGACCTATTGTCTTCAAAAAAGGGTAGGATGACTGTCTTATATGATTTCGTGCGGAAGAGATATACTTTGAACTCATCACCACCGGTGGTGGACCAGATATAATGAGTGCATAGCTCAAGCTTCTCGTACTCGTGAAGACCATAACTGACAACAGCATCAATACTCTTGGTACCGGCATGAGAACCCTGACCGTTATGAACAAAGGTTTTCCACCGATGTGGAAGAAGAACCCGGGAAAAAGCAGTCTGGCAGTTCTGCGACGGCAGCTTAAAGATTTTCAGGAAGATACCTGGTTTCATTGGTACGAGAATAAAACGTGCACTGCGGAAGAATTTCATTCTGTGATAAGTGTGGTCATGAGGAGAGGGGTGCACTTGAATGATAGTTGTGCGAGTAATTTTGTCCAATTTTACTCCACGTAAAAGAAGATAAATTGATAAGTAGAATTTTCCGTTTAAAAACACATTGATTGGGCATGGGAGACCCCCAGCTTCATGCTGTCTAGCCCTGGGGGCAGACCGAGTTCTGTTGGCCATATTTACAGTGTGGCCACCGGGCTAGGTGAGAAATCAGTTCTGTCGGGGTTGCGGGCACTCCCTGTCGGTGAGTGCCAACAAGTCCAAAACCCAGGTCCAGGGCTTCCTGCCAGCTGCCTCGATCAACTACATTCGTTGTTTGGGTATAGGAGGCTGGGGGCCATATTAATCCTTTTCCAGTAGATTTCTGTGCCTGTCCAATCCCCTTCTGAACCTGTCAATTGATGATGCGGACACCACTTCTTCTGGAAATCGGTTCTAGGCGTTGATTTCTAGAAGCGAGAACCGGTACTCTGCGGAGACTACCTTCGTTATTGGATTTTGTAGTCTCCTACTATGCCCTCAGAGGTGTTCCGACCTGGTGGGAAGGAAAAGAGAAGATGGATCAGGTCCGGGTCATTTCTCAGAATCCTGTATAGCATGATTAGGTCTCCCCTCTGTCTGAGACAAGGTAAAGAGAAGAAGTTCAGCCCCTTAAGTCGGTCATCATAGGTGAGGCCAGCCATTGCGGGGATCATGCGAGTGGCTGCCCACCGAGCGCCTTCTAGAAGGTCTGGGTCACCCTTCAGACAAGAATTAGCCGTTTGTGTGCAGCTTTTCAAGTTTGACCCGAATAAGGATGTGTACAAGATGGTGAACATGTCACCACTTAGTTTCGTAAAAGTTCTACGTAACGCCCAGAAAGTCCTAAAACTCCAAGCTGCTACCAATCGGCGACGCACCTCGATTTTCAAGTCATAACCCACTGTGACTCCCTGGCTATTGTGGGTCAGCGCTGACGGTAGGAGAGCCCCACCAATATCGTAGGCATTGCCGTATGTGCGTGTGCCACAAGTACATGCTCACACATCTACCTTCATTGATAGTGACCAGCCACTTCTCTGACCAGGTAAACAAGTTGTTCAGGTCTGCTTCAAGCGCACGTATATCCTCATCGTTTCTTACTTCCCGCTAGATTTTTACATCATCAGCGCAGAGAACCATGGAGGATTTCTTGGTATTTGGCAGCTCATTTACGTATAGGGGAGACCACAGAGGGCCTAGGACTGTGCCTTGCAGCATTCCACTCTCTACCGACTTCTAAGTGGAAAGTTGAGAATCGATCCTGTCTGTTTCTTACCAACAAGAAAGTCTCTTATCCATGCGAGCAGACTGCCAGCGATTCCAAAACTTCCCAGATTCCCGTGCAAATTGGAATGAGGTACTTTGTCGAACGCCTTGCTGAAGTCTCTGAAAATGACACTTACAGATATCCTATCATCTTTCAAAAGCGTTGGATATTAGAAAGTATTGAACCAGATTTAAAAGGTAACACCCCGGACGGGATCATAGGGTATTGTGCTCACCGATGAAATTGAAAAGTATAATTTACTTAGTATACGGGGCACCAGCAGCTAAAAGATTCTCCTTACCAACTGTAAGTTAGCAAAATTACTGGCTCAAAAATTCCAAAACAACTTCTGTTGATCGGGAGGGACAACTGCACAACTGTTGCACACCCTCATTACAGAAGGGTTGAGTTATATACAGTTTGAACGCCCTGATGAAACCTCAAAAAACTTGAATCAGGCAAGTCTTCATGAGTACATGGCATTCGCCCAAGAGTACTAGTAGAGAATTCCGGCTTTCCGTGTGCGCCGCTATCAAACCTCATCAAGCATCCGTTTCTAACAGGTAGGTTACCCTCAGACCGCGGACGGCTGGCCTACGCCCCGGTACACAAAGGTAAAAATAAGCCAGTTGCTTCCAAATATGAAACAATCCCCCCGATCGACTCAACCGCAAAGGTTATGGAAAGAGTGATAGATGACTCACTTCTTCGTTATTCAACAAGGAATTCAGTCTTGAATAAACGTCAGTTTAAGCTTTTACTCGGAAGTTCCCGTGACCTCAAACCGCTGATAGCCTGGAATGGCCGGACACTCTGAGTTGAGAAGAAAACACAATTCATACTGGTTGATGAGATATTTCTTCAGCCTCTGACAGATTAAGTCAAGGTTTAAGTTCATGCTCGTGCACAAAATGTGGCTTCGTTGGCTTACTGCATTATGATTATTATTTGTCCCTTGGGTTCCTAATGGAACATACGGCTTCAGTAGAACGTCTCCAGTGCAATCTCTTCTCTGAAATCTTTTGAACCTAGATCCACGACTTCCAACAAGCTTTCATTTATTCCTCACACGATCTCCTCCATATCACCCTCAGCTGCGACGCTCAACTCGTCGTTTCCCATCTGGGTTCCACTCGAGGGGCTTCTCAGGGTATGCCCAATCCAACTCCACTTCCTTCCGCATATCTGTTGAGCGATAGCTTCTTGGTTGGTTCGTTGCTAGAGTTCCTTGTTGCTTATTCTCACCATTCTGGCCATCTGATCTTCAGTAACGAGCCAGAGTAGGCAGTTGTTGATGAATATCTGTAGTCTGCTAGAAATCCCTTTCGTAACGCGCCAAGTCTCTGAACTATACAGGAGCACTGACTTGACTGAGTTGGTGTTGAAAATCCGGATCTTGTTCTACATGCTGATTTCAGATCTCCACACTCGTTTCAGGTTAATGAACGCCTGTCCTGCTTTTCCGATCCTGGCCGCTTTGACGTCCTCATCTGTGCTGCCTGTAGTTGAAACAGTGCTGCCTAAATAGGTGAAAGAGACTACTTCCTTCAAGTCTCCCCCGGTTATAGTAATTGGAGCTGGTTGTTGTTGGTAGTGGTGGCGTTGGTTGGGTATCAACATCACTTCTGTCTACTCTACGTTCACTTGAAGTTCCGTCTTAGCTGTCTCGCCTCTTCTGTCAACTTGTCAGTTTTTGTCTGTAGATCTTTGAGTTTGTGTGACAAGATATCAGACACAAGTCATCGGCGAAATCCAAATATCCTAGGTTCTTTTCATCGGTCCTGCTAGCGTATCCCCCCCTTCTCACAGCTCCTTACTGTTTGTTGCATGATCCAGTCTAGTCCACTACAATCACGAAGATCATCGGTGATAGTAGACAGACTTGTTTCACTCATGTCTTCACTTCAAAAGCATCACTGAGCTTCCCATTGTCAATTACTTCGCTGGCATATGGCGACTTCATATAGTTGTTGAATGAGGTTGATAAAAGTTTGTGGTATTCCACAGTGTTGAAGCAACTGCCTGTCAAATTACTTCTCGGTCCACGCTATCGAAGGCCTTTTCAAAGTCGATGAAGTTGAGGTAGAGAGTTGACTGTCATTCTATACTCCGTTCTATGATGATGCGGAGCGTAGCGTTGCAATTTGGTCCACCCATGATTTGTACTCCCTGAATCCAGCGCATCCTCTAGTCTCTCCAGGATGATGCGGCTTAATATATTGCTTGCGTTGGGTGGACAGAAGGATGACTCCTCGCCAGTTCTTGCAGTGACTTAGGTAGCCCTTCTTCCAGTCGCCAGAAATCTTTCCTTCCTTCCAGGCCTTCTGCAATAGTGGTGTGGTGTGAGCATGTCCGCTGTTGTCCCTGCGTCTGCTCTCAGTGCTTTTGGCGGGATTCCATCTGGTCCTGCTGCTTTCCCGCATTCCACTAGCTTTATGGACATCAGGACTTCGAATTTAGTCGGAGGGGTTGTGTTCACTGGTAGTTCTGTGGCGGGGCTGCAGCTGGTATTTCTGGACGAGTTGCGGGTAGTGGTAGATTCAGGAGTTTTTCGAAGTGGTCGGCCCATTGTTTTCTTTGTTTCTCTCACTTGGTAACTAAGTTTCCTTCACTATCTTTCATCGGTTTCATCTGCGTTGATCTCTTCTCTTCCAGACAGTAACCTGGTTATTTGATACAATGTTGTCAGGTCTCTCCTACTAGCAGCCTATTCCGCTTCACTTGCCAGTGTCGTAGAAGTGTCTTTTGTCTTTGCGCGCACTCTTCTTCACTTCCTTGTCCAGCGTAGTGTTTTATACGTTGCACTCAGATCCTCTTCTCGTTGTTCATCCTTGCACTGGTTTATCTTCTACTTCACCATCCTCCTCTCCCTCCTCTGTCAGCTTCCATGTGCCCGTCGAGATGCATTCCTTGTCTTCTTTCTTCTTACTTCCTAATACGGCTATGCAGATTTCTTTGCATATAGCTTTCAAAGAGTTCCAGTGCTCATCCACACAGGTTTCTTCAAGGATGTTCCTCGATATCTCCCATTTTGTCTTGATGGCTGATGTGAAGATTTCTTTTGTAATTTCATCCTTCAGTTTCCGAGTGTTGAACTTGAACTGTGGACGTCTGTCACCAACTTACTTGAAGGCTTTCAACTTGATTTGGAAGGCAGGTTCATTGCACTTTGCACTAGGTAGTGGTCTGAGCCTACATCTGCTCCCCTTCTTCATCTCATCTTGTGTCAAGTAGGCTGCATCTCCACCTTTTCGAAATTGAGATGAAGTCGAACTGATTTTTAGCGTGTCCATCTGGTGAAATTCATATCGCTTTGTGGATATCCATGTGCTTGAACGCAGTGTCTCGAATCACCAAATAGTTGAATGCGCAGAATTCTGTGAACAATTCTCCATTCTCGTTCATCACCTCACCGAGCGCTTCTCGACCCATGGTTAGTTCTCCTCCTGTGTTGTCCGCTCCCAGTTTGGCATCCATGTCACCTCATCCATTAGAATTTTGATGTCGCCAACTGGAGTGGGACCTTGTCCAGTGCAAAATTGCAGTTGTCTGTACAATTCCTCCCTCCTCTCTTGATCTGCATTATTTGTAGGTGCGTAGCATTGTACGATTGTGACTTTCCTTCCTTTTGAGATGAACCTTGCTGTCATTATCGTGATCGTTGAAGAGATTGGTTGCCACTGCATGAGAGCCTTCGACGCTGTTGGAGACATCATGATAGCCACTCACTCCGTGTGCTCGTGGTTGTCCCCTGGGTGACCGGAGTAGATTATTGATTCTCCAGTTGATAGTTTGGAGAGTCCACTTCCATTCCATCTGCTTTTGCAGGTTCCTAGAACTTCAATGCGATACCTCCTCATCTCCCTTGCAATCTGGGCTGCCTCGCTAGGTTCAAACATGGTGCGGACATTCCATGTCCCCACGTTCACTTTCGCTTTCATCGAGAGAAGACACATCGGTCAATCGGCTTCCCGAAGGCTTTCACCAACTGGCGTCATTTCGCCTCTCCGATTCCAGTGAGGAATAATGTTGTTTTTATTTTTTATTTGTGCTTTGAAGTTTCTTTAGCGGTTGGATTTGTTTTCCCGGGGTAGGGTTGCTAGCCCTATGCCCAACCTTCCCTCTTTACCCGGGCTTAGAACTGGCTAGTAACTAGTGAACCGGTTATCCAGGTGAAATTGGCCTGGAGATTATATTTACGCTAGATAGCAGTCGGTTAGAATTGGCTGCTCTGTGCGTCACTGTTCCTCTACCTTCACTGGTTTATGTCAGGGTTCTACTCTATCCACTGCCGCTTCTCTTTTTTGTCAATGACCTACTGGTATCCCCTCAATATTATACGCGTGTGACCTAAGAACTTCAAGGGAAATACAGGAGACAACCAAAAGTTTTATCACTCAGGGGGACGTTTCCAAGATTTTAAGGTTGGCCACTGAAAACTTGCTCCCTCTTAACGCGAAGTGCAGACAGTACTTGCTAAAAATATAGAAGTGGCTCCAGTTCTTAGTTGCCGGGTGAAATAAACATCTGTCACTCAAAAATTAAGGGAGGTCCAAGAGTTACCATACGTAACGCGCTTAAAGCTGCCTCCCATTTTCACTTTGCTGCCAACAAGGTCTATGTAGTCCCGGAAATTTTTTCGCCAACTTTAGGGAGTCCAATGCCGGTTGTTTTCATCACGCTGTGTGTGCTTTATACTCATCCTCATTATGAAAAGAGATCGTTCGTGGTGTTGCCATACTTTAGGAAAGGTTTTGAAATCTTATAAAGGTGTAAGGGAAGAGTTACGAAGAAGTGGTCGGGTTAGGATATAAATCTTACCTGGATCGCTTAGTTCCTCCTAAGCTGCAGCCGATGCGATGCTAGGGGGTTAGGCTGGATATGACTACTATGTGTCGTACGGTTTCATGACAACCTTAGTCCTAACACATTTATTTTGAGCTTTAATCAAAAGCGCCACCTTAGAGACCACCCATTGAGGGTGGAGCATGGGGGAGCAAGTTCAAAGGCCTGTGCTTACCCTATAGCAGTCAGAGTATGTAGACTACGAAACTGTCTTCCTGCAGAAGTTGACGCAGCCCCCTCCTCTGATACTTTCAAAAATGGGTTAGAGGCCCATTTGGAGTCTTGTGGTGCGGTGGACTTTTCTCAAGTAGTTTTCCATCATCTCTAGATTAGGGGGAGAAACACCACCTACAGGAGGCAGGTTAATTGGTAGCCTACTATCTCTGTCTCTTGAAGTGCCCCTATGCAAGGAAAATAACTGCGACCACTTCGAACCAAGAAAGTTTTCCGACATGGCAGGCATAGAATTGTAGGAATTGTCGGTCTTTAATTCTACAACACGGAGTTTAAGAGTGACTTTTAAGGTCACCCTAGCAATAACTGAGATAGACAAATAAACCTCACTGTCTTAAGAAAATCTGCCTTAAGAAATGTAACTGGTTACCTCCACCGCCGGACGGGTAACCTTTAAAGTCCTCAAGTTTGTGGAAGGGTCTAAAGGCCGCCCTAACAACAACTACAAAAATAAACAATCGGACTCCCTTATTTCATAAAAGACCACCCACTTGGTCGAAATAGAGAAATCTCACTGGCTATTTCAGCCTCTTAAGTTCTTGAAATTACCTCAAAAACCACGAAAGTTACAACTGAAAAAGCCAATCAGGCTTCTTTATTCCCTCTGGAATAGCGGAACTTCGCAAAATAACGAAGGCCAATTGGCTTTTTCATTTGGTTTTGGGGCGGCCTATAAAGTCGCTCGAGCTTGAAGCCTATAAAACACGAAAAACCCGCCCCAGGTGTAACTGAAGGTAGCCTGGGAGAAAAGTAAGCAACGTTCGTTTGGCTGTGGGCGGCCCGTAGGCCGCAGATGATTTTCCGATCAGCTGATGTCTTAAAAGTTAGAATAGGTTAAAAACCGGTCGAAACGAATGGTTTTCAATGTCTCCGTTAAACTTAACCTGTTTTCTTTGATGGATATGCCTTGCTGTGGTGAAACAGTGGCTCAAACTGCTTGTAATCCGGATGTAAGTTTTTGTTTTACTTGAACATTATGTATTTAGGCAGGAAATTTCGGATGTGTTTGATAAGACGGGTATTTAGTTTAGGTAACAATATCTTTCCAATATTTGATTTCTAATAAGCACTGGAAATTCATCTTTCAAAGCATTTAACTTTGCCATTTTTTTCCTTTTTGACTCGCCGGTGTCTTCTGTTCCAGCAGTAATATGGATATTGATTTTGACCTATTTTGTGTTATTCTTCTTGAGCTAAATGCGTTGACGTGTTAGAGGTTTTTGCTGACCTCAACATTTGAAGGCAGGTGAAATTGCGCTATGATGCTGATAGTTTTCTGAGGAACTGTCAGTGGTTGTAAGTGTAACTTAACAGAATGATTGTCAATAATTCTTGAGAACTAGTAAATAGACAGCTGCCTAATCTAGTAATAATAACCCATTTCTAAGCTTGCGGGTGAGTATCATTTTTACAGACAAGGTCATGACATTTAATGGTGAAAAATATTTGAGAATGTTTCTGACTATCTACTTTTCATCCCAGGTAGAGGAAGTTGCTGGCCTGTGAGAAACAAGGTTCGAGGTCACAAACAAATAGTGCACTTTAAATCAAACGTTGAACTTTAGTTATGTTTTTAGGCTATCCGAAGGAAGTGAAAGTCATGTTTGGTGAATGTTTAACAGCATCATTCAAGTAATAGACCGTTCAGGAATTGCCATGGAGCAAACTTGACGGACGCAAAGGCCAATCACTAATTATTCGAACTTGTTATATACCCACGAATACAAGACCAAGAAAGAACACAATAGTGCAGTCGGATGGAGTAGCATGTGCCGATGCGCTTCAACTAACTGGCTAGAGAGTTGACTACGAGTAGTGCAACGTAACACGACAGCGTGCCAAATGTCGAGGATGCTTGACTGGGTGCCTTCGGCTTAGCGAGTCCAGTTGAACTATCAAGGTCAGCATCAATGCTGAATGTAGCCGAGTCCTAGACTACTGATTTTGGGGAAGTGTGTGACGCCACAAATTACTCCCTTTCTAGTGGGTTCTTGAATACTCTATGACGATACCAGCCAGACGTAAAAATCTAGTGGTTTCTCCACTGGTAAAACTCTCCCGATGGGCTCACTGCGAGAAGTGGCCCCTGGTTGTCTGAACTTATTCTGGGTTGTCGTGGCAAATGGAAAGTGAAATTCGATAAATTGGGTTGTGCGTCGATCGCAGCCCTCAGTTTCTTTTGACGTTTCGTTCAGTGTTAGTTACACCTGGAATACAAGCAAAAGTCTTTAATACCGCGAAAACGTTTCGTAAAAATGGGGATTACCCATACATAGATGCGTCGGAAATCAAGTTTACACTTATGTCCACTTTTTTGAAGGGGTTCCATTAAGTGGCAGTAAAAAATTGATATGAAGAGGCAAAATGCAGGTGGATTTTTGCATTGCCGGTACACAATAAAAATGGTGCCCCGAAATAAATTTTTAATTAAAAAAATGGTTGGCACATTTTATTTTACACTGCTAAGTTGAATACGACTTGAAATACTTCAGGGACCTGACGGTTCGACCTGATCATGGTTTTTGTCGCGCCGGTGGTTGTTGTATCTGTGCATTGCCAGGCATATCGTCAAGAATTTCGATATTTGGGCTATTTGTCGGTCGGCTGCAGCCAGCGGAAGGGCCACTAGTGAAGGGGTTGCCTTCAAAATAAGCTGGTTTCAAACGATCGGTACCAACAGTATCTTCACATCCGTTTTGCTCGATTATATAGAATTTCTCACTCTGAATGGCCCATCGTAAGTTGGTTCAAGGGGTCGACGAACGGCATCGTGGCGGATGAACACATGTGGTGTCTTTTGTAAACTGGGGCGAACGAAGGCATCAGTCGTTGGAGGTCTAACCGGAGAAAGCCAAACTGAACACACTGTGTTTGCAAGCCTAGTCACGTAAGATGCCCTGTCGGAAACATGTTTGAAAAATGAAGGGGAAACAGATTCACCTGGTTAGCGAAGAGTGGTCTCATAGACGAGTTGTGCGGGAGTATATCCAGCATCAACTTTCAAGGCGCTACGAATACCTAGTAGGACTGGAGGCAGAGCCTCGGTCCACTGAGGTATGTTTGCAGCCGAAAAGGAAGCTTTCAGCTGTCGGTGGAAACCTTCTACCATGCCATTTACTTGTGGATGATGGACTGTCTTTCGGAACCGAGTGTAACCCAAAAGTGCAGTCAGAGCGTGAAATAATCGACACTCGAATTGGCGCCCACGGCGAGTTGTTATGTAAGATAGACATCCAAAGTTAGCGACCCATCTTTCCACGAAAACACGGGCTACTGTTTCAGTAGTAATATCCTCAATAGGTACTGCTTCTTGCCATCGCGCAAGACCATCCACTCCAGTGAGAAGGTAAGCACACATTGGATTCTGGCAGAGGTCCTACAATGTCTGTATGGACTTGGTCGAAATGCATGTTTGGGTCTAGAAAAGAACCTAAAGGGTTTTTCGTGTGCCACGTGACTTTGCGCTTCTGTCAAGCTAAGTACGACTGGGCCCACTCCTTAACGTCCTCGTTCATTCCTGGCTAGCAGAAACATTGTGCAACAAGCCTGATGATGACTCGTACACCTGGATGGGACGGTTTGTGCAAAGTATTGAGGAAATTGCATAGACATTTCTTTGGAACTATTGGGCGTGGTTGAGTGGCAGAGACATCGCACAAAATTGCATCCTTGTCTGATCCTACTGGACACAGTTGTAGCTTGAGAGTTGTGGACGACAACTCATGATACAGCTCAAGGTCTTCTTTTTAACATCGAACTAGTTCAGCGAGATCAACGCTCTCTATATGGTTTATCGAAGCTATTCGATATAGTGTGTCGTCTATGGAATTATCTGCTCCCGAAATGTGGGAGATACCAGACGTGAACTGGGAAATGTAATCCAGTTGTCGTGACTCACGAGGGGAATATTTGTCAGACACCGAGCTAAGAGAAAAGGTTAACAGTTCACGGTCTGTGAAAATAATGAAATCAGACACCCTACTGAATGTCGAAAATGGCGTACAGAACAGTATAGACCTAGGAGTGCCCTACCAAATGTACTGTATCCTGTTTCCGCGTCTTGCAGCCGCCTCGAGAAAAAGGCCAATGGTTGCCACTGGTTGTAAGTCAACTGTTGCAAAACTGCTCCAACTGCTGAGTCAGATGCATTAATAGCAATACTCAAAGGAACATTGGGGTCGTGATGCATGAGCATAGTTGCGTTTGGAATGGCTTCCCTGACTTTAGTGAAAGCAAGTCTAGCCACGTTGTCCAAAGTCAAGCACTTCACAGTCTCTCGAAGTAGATCTGCGAGTGTTCTCATGACAGGGGCACAGTTGGGAATAAGGCTTCGGCAATAGCTTACCAGTCCACTGAAAGTGCGGAGCTGCTTCACAGTGGTCAGCTCCGGATAGTTTGTGATAGCCGCCACTTCATCTCTCAATGGGGGTATACCTTTGTTGTCATTGGTGTGCCCAATGGAAGCCGAGTGATTAAACTCCTACCTCACATTTCTGCAGTTTGAGTGTGATTCCAAGTTGTTTAGTCTTTTGAACACCAGGTCCAAATGTTTAAGGTGAGTTTCCTTATCTGGACTCGCAATTAGACAGTCATCGATGCGGACGTGGACAAAATTTAAACAACGGAAGACGTTATCCATAAAGCGTTGGAATGTCTGTGCTGCATTCCGAAAACCAAATGGCATGCTCAGGAATTCAAACTAACCAAAAAGAGTAATAATGGCTGTTTTCGCGATAACTTCTGCTGCCATAGTTATCTGATTGTACCCTCTGACGAAATCTATTTTGGTGAAAATGTCCATTCCGCATAACGTCGCAGTCAAGTCGTAAACGTGAGGTATCGGGTAGCAGTCCGGTGTCGTTTTGGTGCTAAGCCGTTGGTAATCACTGCTATCCTTCTAGGGAACCATGTGCAGTGGTGATGTTTAGGGACTGTTTGGCGGTTCGTCAATGCCCAGTTCGAGCATCCCGTCGGATTCACTTTTCGCCGCTTTGAGCCTATCAGGGGCAAGATGGCGTGCTTTGGATACCGGAAGTGGACCCGGGGTTGTCACGTGGTGCATGACATTGCTGGTTATGCACGGAAGAGTACGCTTCGGCTGTTGTAACTCTTTGTATTTCCCCGACACTGTCTGGTAGGACGCGTCGCCTGATTGTTTGGTTCCAACGAGGGCTAGGTTTACTTAAACCTAAGTTGAGGAAGACATACCGTCTCCTAAACGTCGTGATCGCCTCGCCACTAGCTGCTTGGAGGTTGAAGGATGGGTCATGATGACGTTGTTTGTCGGTTCGGGAAGAACGCTAACTTCTGCGCCGGTGTCGACGAGGTTGCGAACTTTCGTTTTTATATCCGTGACGTATAGCAAACGGCTGTTTCCGCCTACTACCGTCGCAGTGAACACATGCCGGCATGACGGTTTCCCCAGTTTATGTCCCTGTTAAAACTGCATGGTTTCCGATATTTTCTGGCTTCATCTCCGTAATTATTATTAAACCAGCACCATTTCGGGTTTTCCACCCAGTCAGGCTTAGTTTTTGGACAACCACACGAGTTGCTGCGATGCGCTAAGATGCCCTTCTGTGAAGTGCTACGTAACCTGGGGCTTCGAGCCCTTGGCAACTGCTTAACAGAGTTGCACAGCTAGGTCACCTCTGAATCCCGGTCGTCAGGTTTATCGCGGACGGAATATACGTTGGAGACGGGTCTGCTAGAGATCTCCAGTTCTTTATCGACTGAGGCTGCCAGGTCATCCAGTGGGATTGACTGGAGTGTCACCAACACGGTTTGCACCGGTTGTGGTAGTTTCAAGAGAAACAGTTCTCGGAAAAGACCATTACTGAACGTTCGTGTCCCCATAACCTCCCACATGCATTCGAGGACTTCAGTGGCTGAGTGGCTGCCTAGCTCGGTGTCACGAAGCAACTCATCCAGGCGCTGGTGATGTGCGAGATCTTTCTTCTTCAGTAGTGCAGCTTTGAGAAGTGCATAAGGATCACTCACTTCGTGAATAAACATATGTGCTGTAACGTGCCTGTCAAATTCTCGCAGTAGTGAACGTATGACAACAAGAAATCCAGAATGAGGACCTGTGATTCCCCGTTCTCGAAAATCTTCCCCGGGATACAGAAACCATGTTTCGGCATTGTCTGGCCAGTGTGGCATGAGCTGGATAGTGTTTGTCGTCGGTTTAATACCGATGAGCTTAGGAGTGTGGTCGGATATCAGAAAGAGTTGTACTTGGATATCTAAAGGTTATCGAAATGAGAACAATATACGAGTATAAAATGGAACAGCCTCAGCAATCCAAGATCTGTTATTGGTCCGGATTTGCTGTCACATCATGCTCACCAACTTAGGAGTTACCCTTGAGCGAACCTGACAGGCGTAAAGGCCAATCACTAATTATTCGAACTTGTTATATACCCACGAATACAAGACCAAGAAAGAACACAATAGTGCAGTCGGATGGAGTAGCATGTGCCGATGCGCTTCAACTAACTGGCTAGAGAGTTGACTACGAGTAGTGCAACGTAACACGACAGCGTGCCAAATGTCGAGGATGCTTGACTGGGTGCCTTCGGCTTAGCGAGTCCAGTTGAACTATCAAGGTCAGCATCAATGCTGAATGTAGCCGAGTCCTAGACTACTGATTTTGGGGAAGTGTGTGACGCCACAAAAACAATTACACGAGTTTATTCTGAAGGAAATGTAATGCTGACCGAACCACTCAAGTGTTTTCATCTGAAATATCTTGCACATAGAAGGAAGTACCACAGCCTACTCTAGTGGACTGTATACGATGTGATGATTTATTTTAAGATTTTGTCACTGGAAACGGTAACATTCAGATATCGCCTATCAAAATGGCATGTTTTCGCACAACTCTTGATTTGAAATAAACTAATACCACCTTTATAAGTTCTTTTTTATTGATGATTGAATAGGTAGTCGTGGGTTTTGATACAACGCAAGTATGTAAAGCCTGTTTTCGAGGATTAGTATGCATAGAAATGGACGTTTGCTCCAAACTTTAGCCCTATGTTTATTCATATTTGTATATACACATATTTCCCCTCTCATGCATTCCTAAAGTATGCTGCTTCTATGAAAATAAATTCCTGGACTTGCTAGTGCTTCTTTAATTGTTATCAGGCTGCATAGTTGAACTACGGCTAGCGTAAATGGTAGGCGATCGACCCTCTGCATATCTTCATGATTTCGAAGTGGTGCGACAGTTGTTTACTCGAGAATAGAGTAGACTTAGAGGAAAATGCTATGGTGCGTAAGGATATATGCCACACAAGTGAAGCAAACGCTGTTTTCCGTGTGGTAGATAGTTTTCATGAGTTGATGACCTCTGAAGTGAAGTAGTTACTTAGTTAAGAAACCTCACCTATGTGATGGTCGGCTATACTACTTGACTGATTAGACTTCCGTTGACGTGCCTGGAAAGTATAACACACTGGTTGTCAGTTGAATGCCTATACCTGTTGGTCATAATACAGTGACACAAATCCTCCCATTTCAAACCGCATCAATATAACCCATTCTATTTTCCGCTTCAATAAACAACAAAGAAGGAATAAGTGGAAAGTTTATTTAAGGGGTGGAACAATATATACACAAGTAGTCGGTAGATATTCAGAAGTCTGCGAGGTTACCGAAGATCGATCCTGTTGGTGGCGCTCCTCATGAGCTCTGGTGTACGTATCTAGCGATAGTCTGCGTGCCGTTTCCGGGATTGACTGGGGCAGTTACTGCATTTCGTACATCATTGCATCGAGTACCAGCGATTCTCAAATGTCCACAGTGACCTGGTTACGTTCAATATGTATGTGGTTATAGCTTCATAACCATCTTGTAGAGTGGCGAAATACATCTGCAAAGAAGTTGGTTAACGTCTCAGAAAACTTACCGAAATCACGAAACAGATGTCTGTACATGTGAATTAAATGACGACAGGACACAAGCATCACAGTGCTGGTGTAGCAGGAGCATTCGCAGTCATATTTGTAACCAAGCAGCACTTCTACCCTTCTTGAAAGACTACGTATGCCTCTGTAGATCCAGCCACTTTCATATCTCTATGTGCCATAATATACTGCGTAGTTCGTCACAGAACGCAGCATATCAGTGGTCATGTAGTCCGTCTGTAATTACACAGAACAAAGGACTTGCATCAAAATGCATGCAGTAGTGCAAACTTATATTTCCCTCAATGGCCTTCCTGCGGTATGTTTCCATGGAAGATTTCTGACAACTCCTTGCATTTTGTAATCATTCCTTGAGTTACAAAACTAAACATCTTGACTCTCCGATCTCTGTCTAGTAGGTACCACACCAACCCTGTCTTTCGGATTTCTGAAATCAGTGAATCTGTCACGAATCCCGAAACACATGAAATAAACATAGTACATTACTGGGGTGCACCAGTTCCCGGAAATTCATATGGTCATCCAACGTCCTCAGCTTATCAGACTCTAAGTCAACCGTATCAATAATTTGACTTGGTGGTGCATTACGTTCGGTAAGCGGTAGAACCCTAATTTGCTCGTCACCACTAAGTCTTCGAACACGTGGTTACACAGAAATCAGCAGCTCTGACGACAAGTGGTGGTTGTGTAGTGTTAACAGGTTCTACAACTTCATAACGCCCAAAATTCAGTTTAAGTCGGAAGGTGGATAGGCAACCCAAGAACTTAGATCTGTAGTGCATATTTTATAGCCTCTGTCACAGCACTTTCTGTGATCTTAACTGCCTTATGGCTTTCTCCACAGCCTAACATGGCAACGAAAAACAGCATGCCGACACTTATATGCCGGGTCTACATTACTGTTCTTGTCCCTATTTAGGCGACAATCACGAATCCTACACAGACTGTTAGTTTCCTTTAGCATTTAACGATGACTCCATGAATTAAACAACTTAAATTTTCGAATAGTTTAATGCACGCTTCACATTCTGGCCATGTTTGTAAGCTTTTGTTCATCACAAGTTGTATGAATTCAGCTACCAAATTTACTGTTCCAACATTCGATCTGAAGGAAATTTTAATGTTGCTTTACAAATGCTGATTGTTAAAAAACGCTTCTATTCAGCGCAAGAAAGATGCCTCTTCGTTTCCAAAATTAGAAAATACCGCTTATTCTTTTATAAAGACTATATCTAACTGACCAATCAGAAAACGACAATTGCCGCTTCACCTCACTCGCGCGAAATTGGAAATTGCATTTTGGAGGTTACAATCACGTCCGGCGACTGGCACTTCATACGTTTAGCCTCCATTTTCTGAGGAGCGTTCAGAGATGCTAGGCAGCAAAAAGGAGAAGTTTGCTTCAATTTTCACTAGGTTAGAATAAACAACTTAGCTCTCAAGTGTTTTTTTTCAGAGTTAAGGCAATGATAGAGAAAGGAGCGTTAGCTTACGAAGACCGTCCTCTGTGGTATGATGTATATGAAGCATTCCCTCCACGTGTTGATCCCACATATGGTCGACCCTGCCCTACAAATACTGTTCAAAATATTCTATATCCCGAAGATTGTGAGAGAGCGTAATTACAGTAGTTATAATGTTAAATAGAAATTTGCTAGAGCTTTTAGCAGGAGTTCATACAAGATGGAACTTTTGAATATGTTCAAAATGACGGATAATCGATCGACGTTGTATAAGTATCTGAAGTTGACATATCATATTACTTAGGCTTTTGAGCAAGTGCAATGACTTGAGAGAACTCTACCCAGACGTGTCTGCAGAGGAACTTCTGTCTTTAGCTAAAGACGAGTTACAAAAGGAGGGAGTTGTGGCTAAACACAAACCTGAAAACAAAATAAATACTTAGTGAAGTTGTTGATATCAGCTGTACACTATCATGTCCAATAAATTTTGTCTGACTGTTGCATTCTATTATCTCAGCCCCATTGTACCATAACATTCCATATTCTTGTTAGCACAGACATAGAGAGCGTAAAGAAGTTGGTGCAAAATACCCGTCACTAATAGAACTTTCATGAATCATTCACGTTACCCTTATCGCAGTCTGCAAATGTAGATTCATTAAATTGTACAGATAAAATAGTAAAGAATACAGTTTGTATTTATCTGACGGGGTGCAAACATCACAAGCGAAACTGTTGGAAATTCTCTAAGCAGATTCTGGTACGTTATGTGCTTAGTCGCCGAAAGCACCTCATTTGGTCCATTGAAACACTCAGATCAACTTTAGTTGCTGTTTCTTCAAAAGTGTTGACGTATTCTGTTTTCTTGGCTTTGTCACCTCCATTATTGTCTACTAACAGTCTTAGCGTCGTTTACTATGTGAATATTTTTAAACAGTAGTATGAGATTTCATATTTCCAAGTTTTCCAGGAACTGACATAAAATTCCGTTCATACCAATCAGTTCATTCCTCTTTTTTTAATTCTGTACTTGGAGAATAGAAAGTATCGTCTTTTGTATATTCTGTGGTGTTTGTAGTGTGGTTTTCACGGAATTGCTAACAAGTAAGATAATATTGGACGCTTTATTATCTCTTCATTGGCTTTTTCGTCCTCACCATTGGTTCACATCATCCCTCAAAGCCTCTTAAATAAAAACGAACTCTCCAGTGATACATACTAAGGACGAATACAACCATGCCACTACATATTTCTTACAATTACCATAAACGCCTTTTAAAAATCCGTTTTGAGTAGCTTGTTGTTTTTGAGACTGTGTCTTCAGCTATTGCCTAAAAACATTCTACCTGAAGTCAATTTTTCTGAAGAATTTAAGTAGCTATTGAACCACGAATTACATGAGCATTGATGATATTATCTTTCTACCCTCACCTCGAAAGATGAAGTGTAGATTGAACTCATTATTTACTGGTCGGAATTCGAGCGCAAACACCAGTCACCTACCGCTAGAACAGTTGTAGTACACAGTCGTAACGAAGGGCTTGTCTGAATTGGTAGTTACGCTTACCACTATCATTGAGTGGTTTGTTATCCCAGAAGATACTAACAATGTCATGTAGTTAGTGGGGCTCAAATAATAGTAATAAAAGCAGTTTTCCCGAAATAGTTGTCATTGTGACTTTCAAACTCAAGTCTTTAAGGTGAAGACGTTGCATATGTGAAGTGGTTGATTAGCTTCAGCACTCGGCTTACGCGGAGTGATTCCCAGGTTCATATCCTGCTCGGTGCACATCAGCCTTGGTATCTTTGAAATATCGTGACCTCTCACTTATCACGTTTGACTCGAATTCTAGTACGTAAAGATGTAGTAATAATAATAATACATCTAAGAGGCGGATATAAACTTGGAGTAGTGAGTTATTTAGGAACACTAATTACTCTTTTTTGCTCAACGCTTTTATCATGCAGTGGTTTAGATATCTCCGATAGTTTCCAATCACTGAAGGTTAACGTAGAACCTAACAGAATATATATCACTTCATGACAAAATCTGAAGAAGATGGAAAAAAATGATTACAAAGTAGACAAAATGTATGAGAACGGGTAATAAATTAGTGAAGGTTGGGTAAAATGCTAGAAATTCCTAAGAGGGTGGGATTCACATATCTGCACCTTTGTGACCAATTTTCACCTTATCAACAACAATTTCCAACCACTGGTTTTCGCCATCTCAGAATTGCATCAGGCAACTCCTGTCAATAAACGACTCACTAACTATCGATATGTTCGCCTCGTAATATGTAGTTGGGCACATCACCGGCGTCAGTTGGCATATACTCTTTGTAATCGAGCTCAGAATTTGCCAGCAGCCGCCCATTAAGGTGAATGCAACTTATCAAGTAAGTGAAGTGATAAACATATTACAGCACTTTCTTTGAGCTAGGTGTCAGTGAAGATCAATCTGGAAGCACCATCTTGGATTCGCTGGTGAAAAATGCATGCTAAGCATACTAAAGTCTTCTCAAGCAGGGAATCACGGGTTCAGACAATTTTCTAACTTTGGTTTGGGGTAGGGACTGAACAATGAATCAAAAAGTTATTTATTGACAAGAAACCCCCTGAGAAAGACTTAGTTTCATACGCACTCGCTCAATCTTCCAGGAGCAAATTATTAGTACATAATGATAAATGATGTGGGACAGAACATGAAAGCTTGACCTTTTGTTAAGTTGGATAATAATTGTATTCCTTATACTGGTTTAGAGTGTGCTTTTAAGATACCTAAAGTTGTAACCTTTTGTGATCAAGTCACTGTCCTCAGTTTAAGAGATGAAGTTTGAAGGCAAAAGAAACAATATATGAAAATGTAAGTATAGATAGGTTAAGAAGATTGGATCACATTATTTTAGTCTTATTGTAACAGACTTCTTTTGCTAAAAACGTGGGAGCCATGTTTACAGATTATATCAGTGAGAATCATAGATAGCATAAAACTACCTGCTTTTAATGTCTACATTGTTCGATGTGCCACCACTTTTAAGAGCAATCAGCAATTGGTTTGATCACGAGGTATGAAAAAGGGGTTAAGATGACTTGTATTACTGGTTTGACATTATGGGTATAGTTTGTTATACGATTTTAACCATAATTCAAATCTACCCTATAGATTGCGATGGGGCTCACAGAAGCAAGGTATTTTGTTTATTTCAGTTGACCGTTTCCAACCCCTTTATCAAAAGGGGACAGGAAGTACTTTTGGGAAATAATTACTATGATACCACCAAAATAGTCAGGCTTCGCACTGCGACAATATCTGCATCTGATTTCACAACTTGACAACTGATATTTTCCCCAGTTCGTCTTCAAACATTATATTTTTCTGTAAGTCCCATATGCAGGCGTGACTACAGCCAAGATGATAGGTGAAATTTAGAAAGTATTCTCACTGACAACCCACGAACTCGCAAACTTTCTGTCAAGAAGTTTTAAAATGCTGATTATTGGACGATCGATACCGTCATGCAAAACTTTACACAGTTAAACCTAGCCGTCTCTGATGCTGAATTCATTTTTTCAATTACTGATCATAAAATAGAGTTGTCGCTGAATGTGTCAGTCCACTTATGTACGCCCGCATACTATATTTGTGACTGATAAGTATTCATTTAAGATAGTTTACTTGGGTGCGATAGCTTGTAGATATTTTATAACAAGATGTAGTTCATCGACTAACACAACAGGGTTTCAAGCGGTGGGTGTGAGGATAAAGACCTGATCCACATACGTCCAGCTGTAGAGCTGTGCCTTACTGGTTTGAGGAGTTCGCTTTCAACCAATGAGTCACGGATCCCAACTACTCTCTACCTATCGGGGTATGGCTATAGTGCCATTAGGCTTTACGTAATAGGCGAGGGTCATTGCCTACGGCTCGGGGTTTCTATGTACATTTTGATTGCAAAACTAAATGTTTTGTGTAAAATGGTTTAAATGAATGGTGATGTATTCATTTTGAATTATGCTAACTTTGTCGCTACACAGTTGGAGAAACTTCTGTTTCGCTTTATATTTAATTACGTACGACCCCACTTCCCATCTAAAGACTGTACACCCATTGATTTTCTGTCGCGCTGGTTGATCAAAAACAAAAATTGACAAAAGGATGGATTGTTGGTATTTCTCAGCATTTGGTTGTGTACATACATGTTGTTTTCTGCATTTCTCATGAGTATTTTTGTCGGTAGTTCTACATATATTCCTAAAAAATGTCAGCAGTGTTTTGTTAGAAATACGCAATCCCTTGTAGCTATGAAGAGTTTTGTCTGCAGCTGAGAATGTCATGAATTTATGTTGTGTTAAAATTTTAGGAGTTGGTTTTCTTGGGTACCGCATCTGGGTATCCGTCTCCTCATCGAGGAGCTTCCGGAGTAGTATTGCGTGACTTGTGTTTTGGTTCACAATGGCTATTTGATTGTGGTGAAGGTGTGCAAATACAGGCACAAAAGTCATCTTTCGTTCATTTGGGAAAAATAAAATCCATTTTCATTTCACATCTCCATGGAGATCATATGTTTGGTCTTCCAGGACTTTTATGTACAATTGATCAAAGAGGAAAAGCTGGTGATATTATTGTAGAAGATGGAAATGCACAAACTTTTGATGCATCCCTCAATATATATGGACCAAAAGGGCTTCGAAGGTTTATTCGACTGGCGCTTGCACTATCAAGGTGAGTTGTTAGTATGGTTGTTTTTATTCCAACTAAACAGTCGGGTCTATTGTCCAGGCATTCGATCATCAACCGTTGGGTTGTAGGCTTGGAAGCCACTCCATTTTAACTAGTTAAGAAGCTACTACATAAGACAAAAAGGGCCTCAATGAGGGTTTTTCCTAACAAATTGTGTTTTCTTACAACTGTCTTATTAACCACGATGGAATTTCTTATTAATTCGTCATGGTATTCATTAGTTGTCGCACTCACTGAATCTTAGGCAGTTACGGATATCAAATTATGTTTAAATAGTTATTTTCCATTTATTAGAAAAGTTCTTGTCGTCACGAGAAACCATGATTTTCAGAAAGTAATCCTTTACCCTTGCCTAAAATGACAAATGACAAAATCTGTGCATGGTGTAATTTATATAATTGAGAGTGTAGATTGTATTAGAGCAATACATGTAAGCGAACAATATTGCTTTCATTTCTATCTTTTCAGGCTTTACTCTAATATACATAATTATTTCTTATAAAACAAGCGGTTCACTGTAATTTCTTTAGATTATGGTAACAAGATAGTGGAACATGCAAATGGTAACTATCCGGATAATAATAACTTCTATTTTTATCCTCATGATGATAAAAATAATGAGAGCAGCATGGCACTGCAGGTATCTAGACATTCATTATAGGTCAAAACCTAGGAAACAAAAGTTACGTAGTGCTAAGTAATGAGGCATGTAGATAATCTCTTTTAAATAAATAATCGTTTAACTAAGGTTTCAAAATAACTACCGAGCACTGACATACAGCATTTTGAAACTTCATCTTTTACCTGTGCATGTCCAACCAAAGCTGAAACATGGGCTCCTGATAAGTGGTTCATAAGTCAGTTTTCTGTAAATTTTTCTGGTTCTTAGCAGTCACTGTTTAATATTTATAAATAGGTAATCAAACAATAATACTAGGTTTCAATATATGAAAACTGTGTACAAATAATGACTGCTCCTAACATTAGAGAAAAAGGTGGCTAAGTGCGTTGAACACTTCACTTACTTAGGAGGTCGGATCAGCCCCAGTAGGTGATTGACCGACAAAACCTCTGCATAGATACAAAAGGTTTGACTGGTTTTCATCAACTCACCCGGTCTGTGATGCCACCACGATATCCGACTGTCTATTAAGAGCCGATTGTACTGTGTTACAGTTTTGCTGTATTCTCTCATGTTGCTGTGAAACATGGCCATTGAAGGTAGAGAAAATGGGAAGGCTTCAGATGTTTGGCCACCGTTGCCTTCGTAGCATGGACCGTGTGTCGTGGTCTCACCATGTGGTTAGTATGGAGGTGAAGTGTAGAGTCTTAGGGACGAGAGGTAACTTCGTTTATGCGGTTGTGAAACTTCATCGACTCAGGTGGCTGGGACATGCGTTGCGCATGTATAGTCACCATCTGCCTCGTCACTCACTGTTGGCTAAAGTAGGTTGAGGCTGGATAGAGGCTTGGGGTGGTCAGATTAAAACATGGCATCAGTGCCTGAAGACGTTGACTGTTGGTCTGGGCCATGTACGGAAACGCAGACTAGCCAGTTGGGGTCCATGTAACAGTAGAAACCAGTGGTTGGAAACCTTAGGTGACATGGCTCAGAATCGATGTCAGTGGCACAAATGTACCCACATCATCTTAATCGCTACGTCAAACCCAGCATTTTCTATTTCTTCCTTCTTTTTTATTGCTTTCTACTACTTTTGACTGATTCTTCTTTGTTTCTTCATCTTGCATCTTATTGTCTTGTTACTTGTTGGGCTGATATAAGGTGTGGCAACTTGGCGCGTTTCGCAGTAATGCCTGATCCTATGTAATATTGATGATGATGCTCCTCCTAGTTTCTTATACTTCACTGAACAGCAAAATATCGGAAAATGAAAGCTGGCTTTCGATAGCGAAGATGATCTTTATAAGGTGAAAGTATCATATATATATATACATACATATATATATATATATATATATATATATATATATATATATATATATATATATATAACCTCACCTGGTTAACGAGTTCACTAGTTACTAGCCGGTCCTAAGCCCGGGTAAAGAGGGAAGGTTGGGCATAGGGCTAGCAACCCTACCCCGGGAAAACAAATCCAACCGCTAAAGAAACTTCAAAGCACAAATAAAAAATAAAAACAACATTATTCCTCACTGGAATCGGAGAGGCGAAATGACGCCAGTTGGTGAAAGCCTTCGGGAAGCCGATTGACCGATGTGTCTTCTCTCGATGAAAGCGAAAGTGAACGTGGGGACATGGAATGTCCGCACCATGTTTGAACCTAGCGAGGCAGCCCAGATTGCAAGGGAGATGAGGAGGTATCGCATTGAAGTTCTAGGAACCTGCAAAAGCAGATGGAATGGAAGTGGACTCTCCAAACTATCAACTGGAGAATCAATAATCTACTCCGGTCACCCAGGGGACAACCACGAGCACACGGAGTGAGTGGCTATCATGATGTCTCCAACAGCGTCGAAGGCTCTCATGCAGTGGCAACCAATCTCTTCAACGATCACGATAATGACAGCAAGGTTCATCTCAAAAGGAAGGAAAGTCACAATCGTACAATGCTACGCACCTACAAATAATGCAGATCAAGAGAGGAGGGAGGAATTGTACAGACAACTGCAATTTTGCACTGGACAAGGTCCCACTCCAGTTGGCGACATCAAAATTCTAATGGATGAGGTGACATGGATGCCAAACTGGGAGCGGACAACACAGGAGGAGAACTAACCATGGGTCGAGAAGCGCTCGGTGAGGTGATGAACGAGAATGGAGAATTGTTCACAGAATTCTGCGCATTCAACTATTTGGTGATTCGAGACACTGCGTTCAAGCACATGGATATCCACAAAGCGATATGAATTTCACCAGATGGACACGCTAAAAATCAGTTCGACTTCATCTCAATTTCGAAAAGGTGGAGATGCAGCCTACTTGACACAAGATGAGATGAAGAAGGGGAGCAGATGTAGGCTCAGACCACTACCTAGTGCAAAGTGCAATGAACCTGCCTTCCAAATCAAGTTGAAAGCCTTCAAGTAAGTTGGTGATAGACGTCCACAGTTCAAGTTCAACACTCGGAAACTGAAGGATGAAATTACAAAAGAAATCTTCACATCAGCCATCAAGACAAAATGGGAGATATCGAGGAACATCCTTGAAGAAACCTGTGTGGATGAGCACTGGAACTCTTTGAAAGCTATGTGCAAAGAAATCTGCATAGCCGTATTAGGAAGTAAGAAGAAAGAAGACAAGGAATGCATCTCGACGGGCACATGGAAGCTGACAGAGGAGGGAGAGGAGGATGGTGAAGTAGAAGATAAACCAGTGCAAGGATGAACAACGAGAAGAGGATCTGAGTGCAACGTATAAAACACTACGCTGGACAAGGAAGTGAAGAAGAGTGCGCGCAAAGACAAAAGACACTTCTACGACACTGGCAAGTGAAGCGGAATAGGCTGCTAGTAGGAGAGACCTGACAACATTGTATCAAATAACCAGGTTACTGTCTGGAAGAGAAGAGATCAACGCAGATGAAACCGATGAAAGATAGTGAAGGAAACTTAGTTACCAAGTGAGAGAAACAAAGAAAACAATGGGCCGACCACTTCGAAAAACTCCTGAATCTACCACTACCCGCAACTCGTCCAGAAATACCAGCTGCAGCCCCGCCACAGAACTACCAGTGAACACAACCCCTCCGACTAAATTCGAAGTCCTGATGTCCATAAAGCTAGTGGAATGCGGGAAAGCAGCAGGACCAGATGGAATCCCGCCAAAAGCACTGAGAGCAGATGCAGGGACAACAGCGGACATGCTGACACCACACCACTATTGCAGAAGGCCTGGAAGGAAGGAAAGATTTCTGGCGACTGGAAGAAGGGCTACCTAAGTCACTGCAAGAACTGGCGAGGAGTCATCCTTCTGTCCACCCATTGCAAGCAATGTATTAAGCCGCATCATCCTGGAGAGACTAGAGGATGCGCTGGATTCAGGGAGTACAAACCATGTGCGGACCAAATTGCAACGCTACGCTCCGCATCATCATAGAACGGAGTATAGAATGACAGTCAACTCTCTACCTCAACTTCATCGACTTTGAAAAGGCCTTCGATAGCGTCGACCGAGAAGTAATTTGACAGGCAGTTGCTTCAACACTGTGGAATACCACAAACTTTTATCAACCTCATTCAACAACTATATGAAGTCGCCATATGCCAGCGAAGTAATTGACAATGGGAAGCTCAGTGATGCTTTTGAAGTGAAGACATGAGTGAAACAAGTCTGTCTACTATCACCGATGATCTTCGTGATTGTAGTGGACTAGACTGGATCATGCAACAAACAGTAAGGAGCTGTGAGAAGGGGGGGATACGCTAGCAGGACCGATGAAAAGAACCTAGGATATTTGGATTTCGCCGATGACTTGTGTCTGATATCTTGTCACACAAACTCAAAGATCTACAGACAAAAACTGACAAGTTGACAGAAGAGGCGAGACAGCTAAGACGGAACTTCAAGTGAACGTAGAGTAGACAGAAGTGATGTTGATACCCAACCAACGCCACCACTACCAACAACAACCAGCTCCAATTACTATAACCGGGGGAGACTTGAAGGAAGTAGTCTCTTTCACCTATTTAGGCAGCACTGTTTCAACTACAGGCAGCACAGATGAGGACGTCAAAGCGGCCAGGATCGGAAAAGCAGGACAGGCGTTCATTAACCTGAAACGAGTGTGATCTGAAATCAGCATGTAGAACAAGATCCGGATTTTCAACACCAACTCAGTCAAGTCAGTGCTCCTGTATAGTTCAGAGACTTGGCGCGTTACGAAAGGGATTTCCAGCAGACTACAGATATTCATCAACAACTGCCTACTCTGGCTCGTTACTGAAGATCAGATGGCCAGAATGGTGAGAATAAGCAACAAGGAACTCTAGCAACGAACCAACCAAGAAGCTATCGCTCAACAGATATGCGGAAGGAAGTGGAGTTGGATTGGGCATACCCTGAGAAGCCCCTCGAGTGGAACCCAGATGGGAAACGACGAGTTGAGCGTCGCAGCTGAGGGTGATATGGAGGAGATCGTGTGAGGAATAAATGAAAGCTTGTTGGAAGTCGTGGATCTAGGTTCAAAAGATTTCAGAGAAGAGATTGCACTGGAGACGTTCTACTGAAGCCGTATGTTCCATTAGGAACCCAAGGGACAAATCATAATCTATATATATATATATATATATATATATATATATATATATATATATATATATATATATATGCATATATATGTATATATATATATATATATATATATATTCGACGGAAAACTTGATTCTTTGTTCTCAGTGATCCACGAGAAACCAGCGAACTCACTTAGTTCATCGTGACCACGCAATTGCATAGAGCAAAATTGAAGCCGAGGAACTTCTACCTTGGTACCTTAAAAGTTAAAATGTTGATTTTTGTGTCCAGTCATTTTCTGTCCAATTATTAAGACCGCGAAATGCTGCTTATACATCTTGCCATTACTTTTAGTGCATACCGTCTTAAAACGTCAAATTCGAAGCTTATACAACTCGCCACTAATCTACAGAAATGTAGTGATACACCTTTCTTCATCGTTAATTTCGGTGGTCATGTGAAGTAATGATGAATTATACAATTCCATGTTTGTAAAGTTGTCTTTTCGAAAGTGGAGCTGTGGCTTATTGGTTTAGACTTTGGTTTATACACCACTCCATTTACCTAGGTTTGGGGAGCCAGGTAGCATCATTAGACCTCACACAACAGGTATCGCTCATTGCTCACTGAGCGAATGTGTACAAGGTTGCTAAGAGGATTTCAATTTCAATTCCTTTTAAAAGTACAATGTAACATCAATATTGTTTTGCCAAAATTCTATTCTGTGTTGCTCAATATTCCATGGATTTATACTAAAAATTGTAAACTTAGATATTTTACTTGTTTTTTGTTCTTTAGAGCGAATTTGAGTTATACATACGCTGTTCATGAATTGATTTTTGAAGAAAAACATTGTCCCTCAAATTGGCATGAGTGGGCTTGTCTAGAAGCCGATGTAACTCGAGATCCACCTTTAAGCTGTGAACGTCCTGGTCGAGATATCTGCGTGAATGATGATGGTAATATTTTACTGTCAATAAATTTCACATTATCCTATATATATATATATATATATATATATATATATATATATATATATATATATATATATATATATATATATATATAACACATTCCTATATAAAGTGAAGTGAAATGTGTCTACCACTTCACTTACTTAGGAAGTTGCATCAGCCGGTACGGGTTGGTTGCTGACGAAATCTCAGCTGGGATACAGAAGACTAGTTTGGCCTCTTCCAGCTTGCGTCACCTGTAGCGCCGGGGAGATATCTGATCATCTATCAAAGGACAAGTATACTGCGCTGCAGTTTGTTCTGTTCTTTTGTACAGATGTGAGACAGGCCTTAAAGGTATAAGACATGAAGCAGTTACAGATGTTTGATCATAGGTGTCTTCGCAGCATCGCTCGCACTTAGTGGAATTACCGTGTGAACAGTGTTGAAATCAGGCGAAGGTTACTAGGTCAGACAAACAAGTCGATTGATAAGGTTGTGAGCCTTAGTCGACTGAGGTAGCTTAAACATGTAATGGACATGCTGAGCCACTGGCTACGTCAACGTGCCATGCTGTGCGAAGTTGGGTTAGGTTGGAAGATGATCCAGCGTGGCCAGACCAAGTCCTGGCACCTGTCAATGAAGTCTCACTGTTAGTCTGAGTTATGTGGGGAGATTTAGACTGCCTTATTGGGGTCCCCGAGATTAAATAAATCAATAGTTAAGGACTGACTTTTGATGACATGGTTGAAAATCGGTCATGATGGTGCACATATATTCACTCCTTGACATCTTCGAAAGCTTGAGTATTCTCACTAACCTTTATCTTCAGATTGTTTATTCTCTCATACTGCCTAATCTTCTTTGATATCACTCCTTTTCTCTCCACCTGTTCTTTGTGTACTACTGTAAAGCGTGGCAACTTTAGGAGAGGCACTCTTCTGCGTACAATGTTCTACATTGATTTTGTCAGTCAGTCAGTTAAATTGCTTCTGTTGCTAAGCCTAGTTTGTCCTCACAAACTTGCGTTTGCTTATCAGTTTGTAATTAGTTTTGCAAGGTTTTAATAGCGCACTAGAAACACTTGATTTACAAGTACTAAATCTCAATTATAAGTCCATTCTGTATTAGAAGTGGATAGTTTCCTTGGTTTGAACATAATAGACGTAATTCGCAACATGCTACATGAACCCACTCTTGGTTGCAACAGAAGTCACACTTATTCTACGCTAGATGATGATACTAATCAGTTATTTAGCCTTCAGTAGTGAGAATAGGATTAAGTCACTAAGTGTTTGAAATTCACTTCAACCAGTACGTGAAATGTAATATGGCACCATTGAAACAACTTCTAAAGGGAGTGGTCTTCCTTTTCCACTCGAGCATAGAGTTGTTTTCCTACATATACGTATAAAGTTTTATAAGATTGAATTTGCGATGTATATTAATGCGAATGGTTGTGTTCTTCATCTGTAAGCTAAGGATTTTCAGCAACTTCCTATGTTCATCTCTGTTTCCGTCGAGTTGTTCACACTCAGTTGCAACCATTACTAAGGTCTGATCGAGTTCCTTGGTACAAGTTGCAGAATGCCATTATTGATGTGAAGTATTCTCCAAATCTTAGTACTTCATCTTGATATAACCTACGTCTGTTAGTTGGTTTGAAGTAATGGGCAGAAAGCCCGGCTTGATCCAGGTTTCGTGCCTGTTAGCACTCGTCAGCAAGGCATGCCTGCAACTTCGAAGGTGCCCGTATCCCCTTTGAGATTCGAACCTGCGTCACCCAATGTTATAACCAGCGAAGTTACTAGTAAGCTGTTCGGACGGCTATTCCCCTTCTGTAAGACTGGGTTAGATGGAGTGATTAATTACCTGAATGCTAACGGCATTCTGGAATTTACGTCTACAACTCTACTATTTTTTTCTCATGGCTAAATATCCTCTAACTAGGGGATAGTTATCATTATTTTATTCAGGTATACGCGTCTGTATTCCATCATAATTAGAGGTTTATCCTGGCCTCTTTTAATATTGGCACAATTGCCTGCTCAGTGGTTGCTAGTGCAAATTATAAGCACACACCTGACGCAACATGACGTGCACCTCATCAACTGAAAAGTAAGCGATTCATGTTGGCTGAGTGTTCACTGGGTTTATGGACCAATAAAATGAGGTCAAAATGTCATGGTAACTTGCGTCTTTAGTGTCCATTACTATTTGGTAGCATAGTTACGTAACTGTATCCTGATTGTCTCGATGGGTGGCCAGTTTCTCACATGGAGCCTTGGAAACGAAATCTATTTATTTGCTTTAGACCGAACTCTGTTGATATATTTTGACTCTTCGGGCGAGGTTGTAGACCGAGTTACGGTTGTATCTTGTCGGCTGTACATTGTAAAAAGGTTGTCACGTACACATTAAGTACTATATATATATATATATATATATATATATATATATATATATATATATATATATATATATATATATATATATATGGTTGAATCTATTTTAATCTACATTATTTTGTGACAGCTTGTCTCCCAGTCTTATTCTGTATCGCTTATTACTTCCTCATGTGATTTCTCTGTAGGATTTTGGTATAATATTATGGATGGTGAAGAGAATAAAGGGGTGCTTGTCCATGCAATGTCTATAAAGCATACAATTCCTTCACTGGGGTGGCTAATCATAAAACCATCTCAATTGCCCTCATTATGTGCTGATACAGCTATGAAGTTGGGTGTTCCTAAAGGAAGATTAATGGGTGAATTAAAACGAGTAATTTACATTTTTTAAAAATCAATTTAGTGTTATGAAATGTTATATGTTTAGTAAATTAATTAGTTTGAGATTGTACACTTCTCTCCTGGATTCGTCAATACTTTAATTTATCCGAATCATTTTAAAAAACGCAGAAAAATTTAATCTCACCTTTTCTAAACATCTATTCTCATTAGCAATTCGCTTCTTTCGGTACCGGTGTGATATTTATTTAATATTGTTTATATTACTACTCATAAGTAATTTGTGTTTAATACATCAACCCTATTTTCTTCTGGCTATGTTGTTTTGCGATGTTTACCGTTGTCTGGTTGGTCAGCGTAATAAGTTTATCACCATCCATGTTGATCTTGTCATTTAATTTGTTATGTGTTTGCTATTAAGAAACCTGGGATGTGAGTTTATCATTTACATTATTTATGCGTAAATATATAATCATCTTCTGACTTGAAGCGACGCTCGGGTGCATGTATATCCACATGAAACTAACGATATAAAGTTTTATGAAAACCAATGTATTCCTAGGTTGAGACACCGCTAACTTCACTCTGTGTTGTCTGTTGGTGAGTCAGTTGTAAACTAGTAATTCAGGTATCATATCGATGTTATCAAAAATCAAACGCCAAGTTACTGTGTTTTCAGTGTTCTAAAGGTATCCATCAGGACAAGAAAGAAGAAAAAGTATTTCAGTGGAGAGTCCCTTTTCGCCAATTTCATTCTCAACGCTGTACAATCGCAAATTTACACATTTATTCTATCTATAGGTTTGGTAGTTGAAAGGGGTTTGTCAAACATGGCAATAAAAATAGTTGGACCTCGTAGCTCATTTGGTAGAGCATCGGATCGGAAACCCGGTGGTCGCTGGTTCGAATCCAGCCGCGGTCCAAGTTTTCATTTCACCTATAATCATCATCCAGCATAAATATATAAGTCAACATTAAAAGCGCAAATCGGTATAAAAAGAAATATTTGTTGAATTTTGAGATGAATGGGGATTTTTAATTTCAAGGTAGTATTCATCATGAACTGATGCCAGTCCATGATGAATATTATCTCTAAATTAAAATCCCTGCTCATCTCAAAATACATTACTGTATAGTGCTCGTTGGTGACCTGTTTCCAAATGGATATCACGAAGCTGTAATGAGAAGCCGTGACCTATGGGATCAACCAGTCGGAAGTGAAGCGGATGCCAACTGAAGACTTTGGGTGATGGTAGCGCTCTATCGTGAATTGATAGGAGTTGGAAGTTGTGAACCACTGAACTCCGACCCAGTGTCTGAATGGTTAACGCGTTCGACGTGAAACCTGAAGGTCGTGAGTTCGACCCCCACCCGGGTCGTGGGTACGTACTACCAAGGAGTTCCATACTAGGACGAAACATCTATCCAGTGCTCCCAGATCTTCAATGCTTCCCCAACTGATGTCAGTCTATAATGAATACTACCTTTAAATCAGGAATATTTATTCTCTGCTGCATATCTTGTTCTTCTTATTCATGAACAGATGGATATATTTCGTCTGTGAAACGATTGGAGTTATCCAGTGATAGTGAAGGGACTGAGTATATTTCCTCGTTATTTTGTCAAGCTAGCCCAACCGAGTGCTAGAACCGGTATACTTAATATTTTTCTCGATAAGGCTTGGTGGGAATCCATTTTCAATCAGAATATTGCTTAGAAGAGAAATTACCTCTTCCAATACGTGGGGACTGCAGATTCGTCTGATGTGACGGACAGGAGATAGGATTAAGTTTCGTTTGCCACTCATAGAAAATCAGGCTTAAAAGTTTTTCAACTAAACATACTATATTGATATTCTGTAAGTTGACCCTAACGTTCCACCAGCTATTCTTGTCAGCTCTACATCAAGAAAGTGAATCTTCGATCTATTTTCAAGCCCAAGAGTGAACCCGATTCCTGATTGGTGGCTACTGAATACTTGTAGAATGTGACGCATATCAGAGTGATTATGAGAGATAATAAAAGTAACGTTCTCGTACCTTTTATAAAGTAGGAAACCTTCGGGCATTAATTTCAAAACTCCGTTCTCCAAACTGTTCATAAAACAGTCTGTTAGTATTGAACCCCAGTGCGGATCCTATGCCTATTCAGTCTTTCTGTCTATAAATCAAGTTAAGTTTGAATTAAATGTGAATCTAATTAATAATTTCCTAAATTACAAGGGGCAGGGTGAGTATTCCAACAGTCAAGTTATCTTCTTTGTATCTGCATCAAAAAGAGACAATTTCAGTAGGCAGAACATTGGTGTAAAGCGGGTCGATACCAAGTGATATCATACATTTATATCTCTTATACAGTTGGCAGATTCAAAGGCATCACATCCATATCTGAAGGTGGTTCGTCTTCTTACAGGCTCTAGGATCTCGGCGAACCATTTTGCGACTGAATAATGAGGAAATCTAGATATATCTAGGGCCAGTTTGTGGATTTCGGGCACCTTATGCTCTGAAACATATCCAAAACTAATAATGTTTATGCAATTTCAGTCATATTTCGATTAATCTTCACCATTAATCCCAACTTCTGCCTTTAATGAAAACTCATATATTGACATTATTTCTATTACCATGTTTCATAAATCCCTCTCAACTACCAACCTGTAGATAAAATAAATGTATAAATTTGTGACTGTACAGCATTGAAAATGAAATCGGCGAAAAGGGACTCTCCACTGAAATACTGATTCTTTTCTTACTATGTTCTTTGTCAGTCTCACGGTGAAGTTTCGCAGTAGTAGTATTCGCGTTCAAATCGTCTAACACATTATTACAATGTTAAATAATCTGATAATCTGAGTAATAAATGTGTATTTTAACTCATTTGACAAGAATGAGATCAACAAATTGAACAGAATAGCATACACCTATATTTTAAACATGTTCATTGTCTACTGCAATTTGATTCTGAAATATGATTGGTTGTAGGCAACTGATAAGTACCCGATGAAGTAGAATGTGATAATGCATTAGACGATCATTGGAGAGTAGTCTATTTTGTGTTATCTATTCCGAAGTTGTGACCGATTTCTGTCGACCACTGATGATGTTATTTCGTTCAGTCTGTTTTATCCTACCTTCCTCATAAAAGGTGATATGTAAATGAAACTACTCAACTCGGCCTGATTGTCTTCTCAAATTCATGCGTTAGGAGTCTGGAGTTGCGGAAGGTATGCGAGAGGTATGTAATATATCTAGTAGTATTCATCATGAATATCACATAGGCTGGCGAATCATTGAAAACCATGGAAGCACTGAATAGCTGTTTATTCCTAGTGTGAGACTTCTCGGTAGTATGCACTCACAACCCTGTAAGTGATTGAACTTAGGATCCTAGGTCCCGTGGCAAACGTGCCAAATGTTCAACTACTGTGTCGGAGTTCAATGATTTGCAGTTCCCTATACCTGTCAATTCGCGATGAAGTGTGACTATTCACTCAGGTCTCCAGTTGACATCCACTTCACTTATTCTTGGTTGAATCCACATACTAGGACGATACACTTACCATATTTCCAATGGTTCTTCAATTGATTTCAGTTTGTGGTGACCACCATCGGGAAACAAAATCACCATTACTAACCTGAAAACAAGTTATTATCACTGTTATTATGCAAGTAGTTGCACAACATTATTACTAGTTTCTTATTTTATGCTAAAGTTTCTTTAGAAAAAGTATTGCAAAATTTCAACTTCTATCACCATTGGTAAGCAGCTGATGTTACTGTGCATTTCCTTGAACATTTTTTCCTTTTTAGGGTAAAACAGTCGTTGTGGATGGTAAAACAATTCATCCTGATGAGGTGTTGAAATCTCCACTACGGGGTCATCGTGTCGCCATTATGGGTGACACTTACGACTCTTCTGAACTGTTACGTCTTATGCAGGTTTTACAGGCTAAAAATCAAATCGCCTCCATAATTCTTGATACTCTTGTGCATGAAGCTACTCTTGACGATAACCTGTATGATGATGCCATAAGTAAAGGTCACTCTGTTCCAGGTGTTGTGGCGAAGTTGGCTAGTCAACTCAATGTTCGCCAATTAGTTCTCACACATTTCAGTCACAGATATGATCGAATTGATGTGTTGAATGAAAATATTGTGCAAGGTGAGTATTCCTTGTTAATGGTTGTAATCATTATGGAAACTTTATTGATATTGGAGATATTTATTCCATGTAGACTTGTATAATTATGTTACCAATCGTCAGTTGTACTGCTTAGTAACTGATATTGAGATTGACTGAGGAAATCAATGTGGAGAGTGGGACACAGGTGCATCGGTTCGAGTTGTCACAACTCACAGTAGTACCCAAGGAACGGGTGTATGTGAAAGGATTGATATCAAAGAAGATAAAGTAGTGTGAGATAATAAACAGTCTGAAGATCAAGGTAAGTGCGACAATTCAATCTTTTGAAGGTGTTGAGGAGTGAACATGAGTGCACTTTTTGTGATTGATTTTCCCCCTTTTTGTATCAAGAATCAGTCCTCAACCACTGATTGGTGTCATCTCGGTGACCTTAACCGGGCAGTCCATGTCTCCTAAAACGACTCAAACCTAACAGCAAGAGACTTCATTGACGGGTGCCAGGACTTGATCTGGCCACGCTGGATCATCTTCCAACCTAACCCAACTTCCCTCAGTATTGCACGTTGACGTAAGCAGTGGCTCAGCATGTGCAGTACGTGTCTAAGCTATCTCAGTCGACTAAGGTTCACAACTTCATGAATCGACTTGCATGTCTTGCCTAGTACCCTTCTGATTTCGACTTTGCTCTTACGAGGATGCCATCAAACGCGACCTCATGTCATCTACTCTTAACAGCCGTACAAAGCGACCGACTGAACTGCAGCTCAGTAGACTCCTCCTTTGATAGATAGTTGGGTATCTTGTCAGTCGGCGTTACACATGATGCAGGTTTTCAAGTACCAAGCTGTTCTTCTCTCTCTGAGATGAGATTTCGTCAGCAATCAGCTCGTTCGAGTTGCTGCTTCTCCCCACGTATGTGAAATGGTGGACAAATTCCACCTTTTCACTCCAAATCATTAAACTGGGAGTACTTGGAGCAGACCAGTCTTGGAGCATCATCTTACACTTGACAGATGTGAAACGCATGCCAAATATACTCCGATTTCTGCTCAACGCGTTCACAAGATTCTGCAATTTTTCAGGGTCTTCACCTGGCAGTATGAGATTGTCTGCATACTATACGTCAACCAGAAGACCTCCAGGAAGTAGATCAATCCGTGTAAAGTCAGACTTGCATAGGGTTGTGTTCATTAGCATGTCTATGACGAAGTTAAATAGAAACGGTTACAGTGTACATCCCTGGTAGACACCACTAGTTATCGTCAGTTCACAAATCTCCATAAACCTTGACACGGCTGCGTGAGTTCGAGTAAAGAAATTTGATTAGCTTTATACACTTGATCGGTACTTCCTTCATAGGCATACACTGCCACAACACTTCATGGATAAAACTGTTGCAAATATTGACCACGGGAAGTATGTCTGTGTTCTGGAACCTGTTGAAGGGTGAAAATATGGTCAATGCACCCTCGTCCAGGTCTGAAACCTGCCTGGATAACTGTGGACACGATATTAGTCAAACTAACTCCTGTATACTTGTCACATGACGACTTCTCTCCCCTCTTATAGACTGCGATGATCAGAGAAGTAGACCAGTGTGATGCACTGCTTCTGGTTTCCATGCATTACGTTGTACCTCCATCACTGTAACTAGCGATTTCCTATATCCATCCTTGAAAACTTCAGGTGGCAAACTGTCATTTGCCGCCACTGTATACCGTTTCGGGTTCGTTACTGCTTTCTCAACTTCAAGGAGAGTTGGAGGACCGACATCCACGTTTTCTTCAGATTTAGGCTAGATGCTGGGCAACTGAAGCGTTTCTGTCGGTCAGTTGAACTGTGCTTCGATGTGTTACTGCCCAACGTTCTAGCCACCTGTCCTGAAAGATTATCAGCGTCCCATCGTTTCCGGTGATCGTGTCACTAACCATCGTTTACTTGCCGGTATCCTTAATAAGCCTAAGTAGTTGGCGAGTGTTATCCAACCGTTATGCCCTCTCCATCTTTCTCGCTTTCTCCACTCACCGCTGCTAGCGGTTGATGCGAAGACCGTTGGTCAGCTTACTTTTGGGTTGCGTTCGCTCTTCGTTGTGGTCAGAGCCAGCTGGAATCAGTCTTCTCTCATCAGTCAGTTCGGATGACGTCGTGGAAATCCAATGACAACTGCTAACAACTGTCTTTACCACTGTTTCTACAGCAGACTTAGTATAACTTCAAGTTTCCTCAGGATGAACATTGGTGTCATGTCCAGATAAACGCTTTGTGCTTGGTGTCGTCATCTACCAATCAAGCACACATGACCCTCTGCCTCCTGTTTCCTGCGACCAGCAAGATGCAGACATACGAGGCCGTACCAGCGCGTGGTCGAAGTTGAAACTGGTACTCCAGAAAGAGCGGCGATCCTCTCCAACTATGGCTTATGCCAATCTGATCTGTGTCCATCGTTGGTTTAATGTTGGTGGACACCATATGAGACAGTATCTTTTTCTCCTATGTGCTGCTCAGAAACAAGTGATTGTCGGAACAGAATTGCAACAGGCGATACCTTTCAGATGCCTTTCTGATTGCTTCAGCTTCCCTACTTGACCATTAGGACACTTGCAATTATGAATACATCTGAATGTTTTGCTTCTCTTAGCAAAGTTGAAAGCTTCTCGTGGAATTCATCCTTTGCACCATCCAAACTGCAGTCTGTGGTGCGTCGGCGGAAACTACATATGGGCTTCCGGTCTATCTCATAATCTTTCCTAGTTCTTACAGATCCATTCAGTCGACTTGCACATAGACGACTGTTTACTGGTTGAGAAGCGCGCTTTCGGCTCTGTAACTTAACGCTATGCCTACACCAGCAAGTCTATGAGAGCTAGCCATTGGGTGTTTGGATACTCTTAAGGTGAATTTTATAGATTTGCTACTATGGTTAGGTCGGACCAAGTGAATAATCACACTCGGTTCCTGTATACGTGTCTCTGAGACACAACATACATCCATGTACCACTAGAAGCGTGCAGGCAGTTGACACTTCCCGTCTGCTCGCACTATGGAAGGCTAGCTTTTCTTGAGGTACGTGAAAAAGAAAACATCATGTGTGACCGCAGGGTCCATGGGACATCTGCTTGAGACCGGTCACATTCGGCCTTTTGGCAATTTTGAGATTTTAGTCTTCTGCTTTTGAATCCCTGTTGCAAGCATCGGTATGCCGCGAGTGGTTATTATTATCATTATTATTTGTCCCTTGGGTTCTTTTCTAGTGGAACATAGGGCTTCAGTAGCACATCTCCAATGAGCTCTGTTCTCTGCAAACTTTTGAACCTGGCTCCACGACAGCCCACAAGCTCTCATTTCCTCTTCGCACGATCGCCTCCATGTCACCCTCACCTCGGACGCCCAACTCGTCGCTTCCCATCTGGGTTCCACTCGACGGCCTGGCATGGCGCGTGATGTCCCCAGTCGGTCTTCTCAGTGTGTACAAATCCCATCCATCTCCACTTCCTTCCACTGCATATTTGTCGTGTGATAGCTTCTTGGTTGGTTCGTTGCTAGAGTTCCTTGTTGCTTATTCTTATTATTCTGACCATCTGATCTTCAGTAACGAGCCAGAGTAGGCAGCTGTTGATGAATATCTGTAATTTGTTGGAAATCCCTTTCGTAACGCGCCAAGTCTCTGAACTATACAGGAGCACTGACTTGACTGAGTTGGTGTCGAAAATCCGGCTTTTGTTCACGCTTTATGCTGAGTGCAGTGCAGAAGATCTCCACACTGGTTTCAGGTTAATGAACGCCTATCTTGCCTTTCCGATCCTGACTTTGACGTCCTCGACTGTGCCGCGAGTGGTTGGGAATGTGTTATTTTTAGTACCGACATTTACTAACTCCCCTTCCCGTTGAGAAGGTAGGATCTGCGTGGCACTGCTTGTCATTCGAGGGGAATACCTGTCTGCTGTCACGTCCTATGCAGCTAGCAGCAAAACGGCTTCATCCTCAGATCCCCATCTAATATAGTAGTTAACACTACAACGGTAACTACTTTTCATCTAACCACTATGCAACAGACCTTTCTGACGTAGCAGGACCTCGAGGAAATGAGCGTTCCATCAGAATAGCTCTTTGGGTCGTTATTTGCAAACCCGACCACCACGTCAAGGTAGCAGCTATCGGTTGGGTTGTTCAGGAGATTGACTGTCCACAGAATCTCATATTGAACGATTGACTAACCAGAACAAGTTAATGTGAGAGTAGAATTTTAGCAGTGTAGTAGAGTCAGTCCAATAAAATTGTTTACTCTGGGAAAAAAGTTAGTCTGCCATTGGGTAAGCGAATCTATAATTTTATAAGAAATGCATCGTATGAGTTCGATAAGTTTTGTTTTATTTCATCGTATTCTGCCGATTACCTTGATAGGGTCAGATATTACTTTCTGATTGGTCGACCAAATGATTAGTGACTCTATAACAACTGTGGTTGTAATAATTAATGTATTATGGAGTCAGTTGAATATGTGAACTTTGAACCTTTTTGTGCTTTACCAACTACCGATTTTCACATTCGTATATATATATATATATATATATATATATATATATATATTCAACGCATTGATTTGGAATAATTTGACCGCTTATCATATTCAATAAATTTGATCAGTAAATGGTAACCAGCCCACTTCTTCAGTCTAAGTACATAAGTTATACTGTGGCACGTAAGAGTGCGATGATGATGACTGATACTTTTAAAATATTTAAGCCTTACATTTAACATAGTCCATACAAACAGCATTTTGCATTCTAAGGGAATATTTCTTCAGGTTTCGTTGCTTCTTCTCTTACCTTCTGCATTTCTTTCTAATATTTCTCGTCTCTTCTTCCAGGATCTTTATCAACTGAATATCAACTCTAATTGCCTTCATCAGCGATCTTACACTGTACGCTCCTTATATATGTCATTATAAGTGGTATACATCACAACACTTAGGTTTCACCGGATTCATACCCTTTAGTTGTGTTATTTTCTTGCGACTTTAGCATTTTTGAGTGTAACTTGAACAGTTACGCAATAATTCCATGTACTACAATCCTCTCTGTTTTACTGTATGGCTGTGAAACTTAGGCATTAAAGGTAGAAGACGTGAGAAGGCTTCAGGTATTTGACCACTATTGCCTATGTAGCATAGGGCGTTTCGTGGTGTCACCACGTGAGTAATGCAGAAGTCAGGCGTATAGATGTAGGTAGGAGAGGTAAGACAGTTGATATGGTCATGAACCTTCACTGACCCAGTTGGCTGGGACATGTGTTACATATGCTTAACTACCGTCTGCCCTATCGCACAATGTTGGCCAAAGTAGATTCAGGCTGGAAAAAGGCTTGGCACGGCGAGACTAAAACATAGCATCAATGCATAAAGTCTCTCACTGTTGGTTTGAGCCATTTGGGGGTGTAGACTTGCTCGTTGGGGTCGGCAGGATAAGCTAAACTTGTATTTCGAGACTCTAGTTGATATGGCTCAGAATCGACGTCAATGGTGCAGATGCATACACACATTATCTTCATATTAATCGGCATACTTAGTCTCATCATCTCATTCTTCCTTCCTCTCCTTTACTTCTTTATACTTCTACTTCCTTTGATCGATTTTTCTTTCTTTCTTCATTTTCCACTTTGTTGCTTTGTTACTTGATGTACCGATATGAAGTGTGGCAACTTGAACTGTTGTTCAGTAGTTCCTGGTCCTATGCTGATTTTCATGATGAATTGCACGTCCTGTTTTGATAATCATGGTCCGTATTGTGAGTTGATATATGTTCCCTCATAAGTACATTACTTCCACTATAATCTGTAAATATTACTGTTTCATCATGAGATTTTGACAACTTACCTAAAATTTCTGTTGGATAGCCTGTCTGTATTTTAAGAAAAAGTATTGTTCGCGTGTAGCTGTAAACGGAACGATTCTTACTGGTTAGGTTTAGTTGTTTCATGACTACTATATATAGATTATTACTACAATATAATCGTGTTTTAAATCATTTAAGATAGTGTTATCGTGCAGTAACTCGTCGATATGTTCAGCCCCGTGTAATGTAACGAGTATTCATAGTTATTCACTGAATTTATGCACTAAATTGTATTCTTGAAGGATTTGCGTTCTTCACCTCAGCATAATATTTAGACTAACATTACCTGCAAGCTAATCGATAAGTGTCTTTCGAAATACTTGCTATAAAAAGAGCAAAATAAATGAATCTTAACTTTTACATCCATACTTTGAAAATAGCTATCTCTGTATGAAAAAGTCAAAGTGCTTGACTTTCAAGCAATAGGACCTTGGTTCAGACCTAGATCCAACTACTTAGATCTAGACAGTTGGATAGCGTCATCATTACTTTCACATGAAATGTTCCTTATGACGTACTACATGACCCTGCATTGGGTAATTGGATTGCGATTATTGTCGTCATCCAGAGAACAAAAAAATTAGTTATTAAGATCTATTCTCTTCTATTACTGATGATATTCGGAGTGTAGAAGATGATTGGAAATTTCTTGAGGTACAGTCTTTGTGTACCGTTGAATCTTTGGTAGACACTCAATCTCATTTTGAAAGCAGCAATCGAAGGAGGCGATTGCTACTTCCCCAAGAAGCCGATCTTACAACTAACAGATCGTGATGATGGAGTTAGTAATCATGTCTATATTATGTAATTTTGGGCTCAAGCAAATCTAGTCGAATCGGATAAGTTTTGTACCTTAGTCCAGTTACTTTTTTATTGATTTTTTACGATTCCTGTTCTACGAGGAAATTTCTTCCGTGTAAAAAGATGCAATGATTGAACTTTTCGCAGAATACAGTCATGTTGAAAGAAACCTATTCATGGACTAGTTGAATACACTTTTCTCCTTCATTATACAATTCTATAAAGATCACACTTGCTAATGTACTTCTGGTGGATTTTATTCCTTTTTTTTGTAAATGTTCTTAGACAATGAGAGACTATTTTTAACCTTAACGATTGCAATGCATTCAAAAACAAAGGTTTCAACTATAGGGCTATAAGTTATGCAAAGTAGGCGGTTACAATGAAAATAATCACTTTCTTGATCAACCGCTACATTTGTAAATGTATAAAAAAAAAATTTCAATAGATTTCTGATTAAGTGTTGGAGTCCATCAGATAAGATATGACAAATTTTTATTTAAGGCGAAGAATAGAGTCTAGAAATATCAGAAATTCGATGAATAAACATATGAAACAATAGAAAAAAAACTACCTAATGTAAAATAAATAAAAAACGATACAATCAATAATAGAGAAAACAAGAAGACATCTTTTTAAGTGATTTCATTGTCAATAGCTGTGCAATCGTAATTTATACATTTTTGTTTAACTGTATTAAATAGTAGTTACAACAAAGATCAAGTTGAATGATTAAAAATTAATCATTAAAAGAGCCAAAAAAAACCCAATATAATTAACCGGATAGATTATGAAGTCAAAAACAAGATATTCAACGAAGAGGACTCTTTTCAAGGAATTTATTCTCAAGCTGTACATTCCTATATATATATATATATATATATATATATATATATATATATATATATATATATATATATATGATATTTAAAGACTGTAATCCGTGAGGAAGATCTAACTGAAATAATGGGGGTTGAAATAATAATAATGATGGTGGTGATACTTATAATGTTGATAGTTGATGACATAAAGGTCGAATGGTAACAAAAAAGAGTTACATAAGACATTCAAATCGTTTATAAAGTGCATATAAATTAAAAAAGGGTGAGAACGCCGATAAATAATCAAAGGATTAGCAATATAAGTAAGACAAGTTAGTTGAAAATGTTTTGATTTGACTGTCTAAGATAGCCGCAGTTTGGCAGACTAGTATTTGTACTAGGTGATGACTGAAGGTGAGATGAAAACCTGGACCACCGCCGGATTCGAACCAGTGACCACCGGGTTACCGGCCCGGTGCTCTGTAAGGAATGAAAGTGCAAATAAATAAAGTTGAAGGGACGACTTCGAAAAACCTCAAGTCAAAAATTTGATGCACTGGCAGATAGTTAAGCTTCAGTGTAAGTTAGTAACTATATTGATTTGCAGGTTGATATAAGAATTTAGTGAAACTAATTTAACCAATATACCCAAGTGTCTTGAAATGAAAAAAATTTAGAAGTTTGAACTTTATTAGACAACTAATTGACGAAACCTATGAAGTTCTTCCAGACTTTGAAGGTCAACCTTATGATTTATATTTACCTACAGCACTCGGTATCATAAATGAATGAATGTAGACACAGATCTTGGCCTTTTGCCTACTCTTCTGTAGGAGGCAATATGAGTTATAAGTATTATTACAATTGATTAAATTGGATCTTCGTTATTCCCATTGTGACATCAAAAATAAGATATTCAACGAAGAGGACTCTTTTCAAGGAATTTATTCTCAAGCTGTACATTCCTATATATATATATATATATATATATATATATATATATATATATATATATATATATATATATATATATATATATATATATATATATATATGATATTTAAAGACTGTAATCCGTGAGGAAGATCTAACTGAAATAATGGGGGTTGAAATAATAATAATAATGGTGGTGATACTTATAATGTTGATAGTTGATGACATAAAGGTCGAATGGTAACAAAAAGGGGTTACGTAAGATTTTAAATTATTTATAAGGTGCATATACATTAAAAAGGGGTGAGAATGAAATAACACCCCAAAAAACTAATAGATACAAAAAACAGAGTGATAATGACGATATAAGAGTACAAAGAGAAAAGGGGTGAAAAACGAAAAAAGAGGATGAAGTGCACCAAAACTGAAATAAATTAAGGCCAGGGTAGAGACAAAGACTGTACATACTTTTTTTGCACATAAAGGTCACGCTTCAGTTCATGGATAGCCAGCGCCTCTACCGTTTTTAGAAGCTGAACACAGAGGAAACGTTAGGTGTTTGGGCGAATTCGATAGACAACCCTTGAAATCCTTGTTTGGGTCTGCTGAATGGTTGGAATCGATTTAATGCTTAAGGATAGAACTTCTGATGCATTTCTTTTGACCCTTATAATAAAAGCAGGCCGAAATATATTCTCGTATACGTGTTGACCTTCACCTATCTAGGAAGCACTGTTTCAAATACAGGCAGCACAGACGAGGATGTCAAAGTCAGAATCGGAAAAGCAAGACAGGCGTTCATTAACCTGAAACCAGTGTGAAGATCTTCTGCACTGCACTCAGCATGCGAAACAATATCCGGATTTTCAACACCAACGCCAGTCAAGTCAGTGCTTCTGTATAGTTCAGAGACTTGGAGCGTTACAAGAGGGATTTCCAACAGACTGCAGATATTCATCAACAACTGTTTACGCTCGCTACTGAAGATCAGATGGCCAGAATGGTGAGAATAAGCAACAAGGAGCTCTGGGAACGAACCAACCAAGAAGCTATCGCTCAACAAATATGCAGAAGGAAGTGGAGATGGATTGGGCATACACTGAGAAGGCCGACTGGGGACACCACGCGTCAGGCCAAGCCGTCGAATGGGATCCCCATGGGAAGCGACGAGTTGGGCGTCCGAGGTGAGAGTGACATGGAGGAGATCGTGCGAAGAGGAAATGAGAGCTTGTGGGCTGTCGTGGAGCCAGGTTCAAAAGATTTCAGAGAACAGAGTTCACTGGAGACGTGCTACTGAAGCCCTATGTTCCATTCGGAACCCAAGGGACTAATCATAATAATAAATACGTGTTGATAGCAGCCTGTGACTACGGCCGATGTACCGTGCTCCACAGTAGCAAGTGAACTGGTAGGTACACATAGATGTGACTTATCGAGAGATATTGTCTTTTACACAAATGGAGAACAATTTACGACTAGCTGAATATCTTGTTTTTGATATCACAATGGAAATTACGGACGTATCAAGTCATGAGTCATACGGTATCATTACAAGTGATTAGTTTGCACTTCATCGAACATCATTTGTGATATCCTAATTGCAAAAACATGTCAATTATCATGTCGCGAGGGCCACATAGATGTGACTTGTCGAGGGATATTGTCCTTTATACGAATGCAGAACAATTAACGACTGGTAAAGATCAAGTGAAGTTTTGCTGAGAAAAATGTCCTACTAATTGATTGTGGAGTCGCATAATATGTAAAAAAAAAATAACTTTTAAGATAAATCATAATCAAGGGTAGAATGGAAACAAAATGAAGATGATATTGAATGATTCAATTGCATCATAAAATATAACAAAATTGTGAATAGTAAGAGAGAAATGTGTTTTTCTTTAGTAGTTTATCAAGTCCAAGGTAGCAACAAAGGTTGAACAAGTTTTTTTTTGTGAGCATAGTTTCACTTACTCCATGCATATGACAAGAGGTTTTACACTTCAGAGAAGATAGAAACGCTCCATTTTTGGTAAGTCTCTTTTCACCCTGTAGATGACAATAAACACTGAATTAATTGTGATACTGTGACCAGTAGTAACAATGTGTTCAGTTTATTGCACCTTGGGGCCACTTGGAGCTCTTTTGCAACCAGAAATGGTAATTTTTTCTAACCCGTTTGAAAAGTATGTGCGTCAATCGAGCTACATACCTGGTTTCACACCAACCAGTGAATAGGTAGACTCATGAAAGTAGTCAGATGGGGAAGTGTATCTTTCAATAAGTACACATAAGATGTTTTACATTTGTAAGATCATGACATAGAAATGAACTGTACATATTTCTTTTGAACACTGACAGTCTATAAGTTCAAGTATATGTTACCCAACTGACTTCAACAAAATTTTTATTCATTTCTAAGGGTTATAAACAGCACTATTTCTGTTTTATTAGTGGAATAATCTACACTTTCTTTCTATCACATTACTATTCTTCAAGCAGTCAAATACTTTGTCAAAACTGTTGTATCTTATTACCATTTTGTTTCCTGTATTGTTTAATAGATGGTCACAGCGAGCATATCAGTTGTACAAAGAAGGCAAAGAATGATAAGAAAAGTAAACCAAGTCTACAGATCATTTTGGATCAAGCTAAATCAACTGGTTTCAATGGAGATATTATTTTGGCTGATGACCAGATGTTAGTCAAAATTCCTCAAATTTCTTACCATGACAATATTAGTATGTAACCTCCTTCTCACACTGTCTTTTGTTCTTTATCAAGTTGAAAATCCAATATTGTATTATAAAATAAAGTGGTTGTACAATGCATACTGAGAAGTGTTTTAACAAGCTAATTAACCGATTTGGTTCAATGTCCAAGAGTGGTGCAAATTCAAACTATTAGTCTACCTACCTAATTGGTCGTCATAATAAATAAGAACTCAACAATTATTTTCGACAATCAACCAAATAGGGTTGGGATTTATGTTTAGTCTGCTGTATTGCTAATTTTTTCCAGTCTATTTGATGGTAATCAGTATTGTTGAGTATATCTAAGGCTTAATCCCAACATTATTTGGACAATGTGCTTGCAGTACTTATTAGTAGTTTAAATTTATTGTACAATATTTCAAAGAATCTATTACAGCTCAAATAAGACGACGTTCTCGACACGCAGTTTGACTGCGCTGGTTAATGAATAACAACATCTACTGAAGAAACGATATCACATAAAGTGAAGGGATTTACTTCAGTCGAGGAATATCAATTTTCGTGCAACTCAATCGACTATGTACAATTGGATAGTAGCTAGCAGTGAAATCCATGGTGGACGTTTCGTCCTATTTGGAACTCGTCAGTTGGCTATCCATGCTTCCCAGTGAGCGATGTTGTCCCAACTCGAACCCGGGACCGATCGCTTCAAATGCCAGAGCGTTATCTACCAGATCACCGACTCACGATAGTCACTTCTTATGTAACTGGTTTGGTTTTAATGTTGTTCGTATTATCTCCTCGTTGATTAGACCTAAGTGAACGATCCCTATTGGCATATGAGTTCCTGCACGGACACCTCGATATTGTCTGTATTTCAGTTATCTATTAACAATAGACACAATGACGATAATGCGTTTTAGGAAGAATAACTGAACAGCAGTAGCCGCGTAAATCAGAAGTACATAGGAAATAATAAAATTCAAATTCTCTTAAGTTAGTGCATTAAACTTTCTAAATCAAATGATGGAAGGTTCCTCATGAAGCCGGTCAACCTTTTTAACGTTTTGATTTGAGGATGTGATTCGATACAAAAACACTGTCAAGCATATCATTACTTTCCGAAGAGTAGAGTGTTAAATTTCATTTATAAAAATGATATGTTGGATGAATAGTAGTTATTTATAGACTATTGACACTAATGGGATTTTAAAATTCTGCAGTCAGCAGCATACTGTGAGACAAAATATTAGGCTTTTACTCCCTAGACACTGATCCAGATCGATAGTTGCAACACTTATTTGATAATCAGGGTTGCGTATCACGATTACCCGACGAATTATGCTGATGAAACGCTTGTTCTCTTGAGTTCCTACCATATCAAAAGGTCTGCTGGATAGTAGCAAGACAAAAAGCATTTGCCATTATAGTATACATTACTACGCTATGATGCAGGTCTAAGAACAAAGTCGTGCTGTTAGCAATAAGGTTTTTCCCGCGGATGATTAGTAGTACCATGCTAATACTGCTTTCCCTACTAGAAGTGGGAGTTAGGATAAGTTAACCTTAAGAACAGCACACTTGTCTCGGCTCTGCAGTCTTCCGGTGCGAGCGGTATGGGTTTATAGTCGGACAAACTAGCACATCTGAAGCCTCCAAAAAGACTATTTGACCGGCCTAAAACAGGCTTCCTACAAGCCGTGTTACTGATCCAATTTTGTCTTTAAACACCTCATGGATGATATGGGCAGCCGGGTTGTGTCAACCGCCCTCACAACTCTCTCTAGCGTCTCGGGCCATGGATGTTTGCTGTTTTCGGGACAGGTGTACAAGGCTCATGTGTGGTTACTCGTCCAACCTCATTCGACCAATATGGTGAATTCATAAAATTTACCTTTCAAGTTTCTGAAGATTTGGTGGATGGTTCTCGTGGTCTGGCAATTATGGGTAGGTAGGTAGTCGAGCACTTCACTCCCTATCTGAGAGTGGTTGCAGACTAGTCCTGAAGCAAGATCTTGCATCTGACAGATGTAAAACGCATGCTAAACGTACAAAGATTTCTGTTCAAGGCGTTCAGCATCTTCCCTTACCACTACAAACGTCGTCTGTGTAGTTCAACTCAGCCAAATGCCCTCCAGAGATTAGATTAATCCATGTAAAGTTAGAGATACCTTAGTTAATGTTCGTTAATACATCTGTAACGAAATTAAACAGGAACAGTGATGTCCGGCATCCTGACAGACGCTACAAGTTGTCGTCAGTTCAGATGAGGACTGTCCATAAGTCCTTACATGGCCGCGCGATTTTGAGTAGAGAGCTTTGATTAGCGTTGCACACTTGCTCAGTACTGCTTTTACAACTAGACACTACCATAACACTTCATGGCTGACAGTGTTAAATGCCGCCTTCAGATCAAGAAATATGGTGAGTGTCTCCCATTGGCCGATAAGTATACCTGTATTCTATAGCGTATCGAATGGTGAAAATCTGATCACTGCATCTTAGTTCAAGTCTGAAACCCGTCTAGTTTTCTCAATTTAGTTGCTGCTAAGCTCCAGTTAATCATCATGTAACTTTGGGCCTTAGGTTCTTCAGCACTATTTTAAGCAAACTGATTCCTCTACGGTTCTCATGAGAAGACTTCTTTCATATAGACTGGGATGGTCAGTGAAGTAGACCAGTGTGATGGGACAACTTCTAGTTTCCAAACACTACCTAATGCTTGCGTTAAATGTCCAGAAATTCTTCACCTCCATCCTTAAAAACGTAGTGGAGCGAATCTTAGGTCCTGTTATTTCTCATCATTTCAGGTTAGAAACAGCTTTTTCAACAATCCATCTTGGCAAAGCTTTAGCTAAGCGTCATCATTTTGGCAGAGTCCTTAATAAACCAAAGTAATTGCAGGGCATTTCCTAATGCTGTTGGAAGATGGCTCAGAGTGACAAGACAAAGACATGCCACGTGTCCATGAAGACTCTTAATGTTGATCATATGAGAAGTAGACTGCCTGGTTAGAGTCAGCGAGATGACACCAATCAGTGGTTGAGGACTGATTCTTGATACAAAAAGGGGGAAAATCAATCACAAAAAGTGCACTCATGTTCACTCCTCAACACCTTCAAAAGATTGAATTGTCGCACTTACCTTGATCTTCAGACTGTTTATTATCTCACACTACTTTATCTTCTTTGATATCAATCCTTTCACATACACCCGTTCCTTGGGTACTACTGTGAGTTGTGACAACTTGAACCGATGCACCTGTGTCCCACTCTCCACATTGATTTCCTCAGTCAATCTCAATATCAGTTACTAAGCAGTACAACTGACGATTGGTAACATAATTATACAAGTCTACATAGAATAAATATCTCCAATATCAATAAAGTTTCCATAATGATTACAACCATTAACAAGGAATACTCACCTTGCACAATATTTCCTTTCAATACATCAATTCGATCATATCTGTGACTGAAATGTGTGAGAACTAATTAGCGAACATTGAATTTCGTATGCTATGGCTCATGTTTTAATTCTTCTATTATTTTTAAAGTTGTTCCATGATTAGTTAACGTTACTTTTAAATTTTGTTCTCTTCTGTTTACACGGTCAAAATCAATTCATACATAGTTAAGTAATGAAAATTACACCAATATTTATCAGAAAAGGAAAAGATCTAGTTCAATAGTGTACTTTTACTCCTTTTGAGTTCATCAGTGTATTGCAGTTATTTATGAATCAGATCCATATCACCCTAGTACTAGTGGATTGATTCGAAATGCTATCAGTGTTGAATTATAATTACTGTGATAGTGTTCAAGTGAACTTCCTACCCATAAATCACTTTCTTACATGTTTCGCTAATTTCGTCTCATGATTCGACTAGATAAATAATATTACTAGTCACACTCACATACAAACATATGTATATATATATATATATATATATATATATATATATATATATATATATATATATATATATATATACATATATATACATTGGTTCATAGTTTAAATCCAAGATGAGCACCACATAGGCACGGTTGAGAATATATAGAAATGTGATCAATACTCCTGTTATCCTATAAGTTCACATATAATAGCTAATTTTCTTGGAATAATTTCGAAAACAGTAATCCTGAATAACCTAAAAGTCTAGTAACTTAGGGGAGAAAGATTAACCAGGAAATGAGAGATTAAATGAAAGCCGAAGTATATGATAAGCATGGTTTAGTGTAAATACGGTGGCGTACATTACTCATAAAACTACCATTTATATGAGGTAAAATGTTAAGAGCTCTCAGCTGTGTCTATTTATTTTATAACAAGTCCCTTGGGTTCCTAATGGAACATACGGCTTCAGTAGCACATCTCCAATGAGCTCTGTTCTCTGCAAACTTTTGAACCGGGCTCCACGACAGCCCACAAGCTCTCATTTCCCCTTCGCACGATCTCCTCCATGTCACCCTCACCTCGGACGCCCAACTCGTCGCTTCCCATCTGGGTTCCACTCGATGACCTGGCATGGCATGGCGCGTGATGTCCCCAGTTGGCCTTCTCAGTGTATGCCCAATCCATCTCTACTTTCTTCTGCATATTTGTTGAGTGATAGGTTCTTGGTTGGTTCTTTGACAGCCAGCCAGAGTTCCTTGTTGCTTATTTTTATTAATCTGGCCATCTGAAGTTCAGTAACGAGTGTAGGCAGTTATTGATGAATATCTGTAGTTTGTTGGAAATTCCTTTCGTAACACGCCAAGTCTCTGAACCATACAGAGGCACTGACTTGACTGGCGTTGGTGTTGAAAATCCGGATCTTGTTCCACATGCTGAGTGCAGATCTCCACACTCGTTTCAGGTTAATGAACGCCTGTCTTGCTGTATTGCCGATCCTGGCTTTGACGTCCTCGTCTGTGCTGCCTGTAGTTGAAATGATTCTGCCTAGGTAGGTGGAAGAGACTACTTCCTTCAAGTTTCTCCCGTTAATGGTGATGCTGTCGTTGGTTGGGTATCTTCATCACCTCCGTCTTCTCTACATCCACTTGAAGTCCCGTTTAGCTGTCTCGCCTCTTCTGTCAACTTGTCAGTTTTTGTCTGTAGATCTTTGAGTTTGTGTGACAAGATATCAGACACAAGTCATCGGCGAAATCCAAATATCCTAGGTTCTTTTCATCGGTCCTGCTAGCGTATCCCCCCCTTCTCACAGCTCCTCACTGTTTGTTGCATGATCCAGTCTAGTCCACTACAATCACGAAGATCATCGGTGATAGTAGACAGACTTGTTTCACTCATGTCTTCACTTCAAAAGCATCACTGAGCTTCCCATTGTCAATTACTTCGCTGGCATATGGCGACTTCATGTAGTTGTTGAATGAGGTTGATAAAAGTTTGTGGTATTCCACAGTGTTGAAGCAACTGCCTGTCAAATTACTTCTCGGTCCACGCTATCGAAGGCCTCTTCAAAGTCGATGAAGTTGAGGTAGAGAGTTGACTGTCATTCTATACTCCGTCCTATGATGATGCGAAGCGTAGCGTTGCAATTTGGTCCACCCATGATTTGTACTCCCTGAATCCAGCGCATCCTCTAGTCTCTCCAGGATGATGCGGCTTAATATATTGCTTGCGTTGGGTGGACAGAAGGATGACTCCTCGCCAGTTCTTGCAATGACTTAGGTAGCCCTTCTTCCAGTCGCCAGAAGTCTTTCCTTCCTTCCAGGCCTTCTGCAATAGTGGTGTGGTGTGAGCATGTCCGCTGTTGTCCCTGCGTCTGCTCTCAGTGCTTTTGGCGGGATTCCATCTGGTCCTGTTGCTTTCCCGCATTTCACTAGCTTTATGGACATCAGGACTTCGAATTTAGTCGGAGGGGTTGTGTTCACTGGTAGTTCTGTGGCGGGGCTGCAGCTGGTATTTCTGGACGAGTTGCGGGTAGTGGTAGATTCAGGAGTTTTTTGAAGTGATCGGCCCATTGTTTCCTTTGTTTCTTTCATCTGGTAACTAAGTTTCCACTTTGTCTTGATGGCTGACGTGAAGATGTCCGTGATAGTTTCGTGCTTCAGTTCAGTTTCCGTTCTGGGTGTTGAACTTGAACTGTGGTTTATCACCAGTTTCCTTGAAGGCTTTCAACTTGATTTGGAAGGCAGGTTCATTGCACTTTGCACTAGGTAGTGGTTTGAGCCTACATCTGCTCCCCTTCTTCATCTCATCTTGTGTCAAGTAGGTTGCATCTCCACCATTTCGAAATTGAGATGAAGTCGAACTGATTTTTAGCGTGTCCATCTGGTGAAATTCATATCGCTTTGTGGATATCCATGTGCTTGAACACAGTGCCTCTATCACCAAATCGTTGAATGCGCAGAATTCTGCGAACAATTCTCCATTCTCGTTCATCACCTCACCGAGTGCTTCTTGACCCATGGTTAGTTCTCCTCCTGTGTTGTCCACTCCCAGTTTGGCATTCATGTCACCTCACCCATTAGAATGGATTTTGATGACGCTAACTGGTGTATTGTCCAGTGCTGATTGCAGTTGTCTGTAAATTGCCTCCTTCTTCTCTTCATCTGCATTATTTGTAGGTGCGTAGCATTGTACGATTGTGACTTTCCTTTCTTTTGAGTTGAACCTTGCTGTTATGATCCTGGAGGAGACTGGTTTCCACTGTATGACAGCCTTCGATGCTCTTGGGGACATCATGGTGTTTCTTGAAATTAATTATTGCACATAATCTAAACTTTTAAATGTGAAATCTATCCTTTGATTCATTGTAATAAATTATTGTGCAGTTGTACAAATGAATAACTCATTGGAATCAATACAGGGAATGTAGACTTTAATTTTTTTCTCTATTGTAAAGTTGTTTAGCGATAACAGTTGCAAATAACTCGTTTTGAGTTCAAATCATGACTCAGGTATGGATATAGGTTACATAGGTGCAGAGCATCCCATCCGAACCCCTGTTCACTAATCAGATTCATATATATATATATATATATATATATATATATATATATATATATATATATATATATATATATATATATATATATATATATATATATATATATATGAAACTATACACAAAAAACCGAAGTTGTGTATATTAACTAACTTTTATCCACTGATAGTTAGTTGTTTCTGAAGTTTAAATCACACAGTCATATCAATGAGGTGTCGAAGAGAAGCTAATGAAGTGAGCTATAAAGTAAAACAAACTCTTGAGTTAAAAATTGTTTTTGAATAAATAAAATAATCTGAGTAATTATACTTATTTAAGTTTCACACATTTTTTTCTCATGATGGTAGAGACAAATTCTTTTTGAACTCATGGATTAATGCATTATCAACTTGTATGAGAAGGACAGCCTCCTGGATACATACTAATTTTTAACCTCTAATCAATAAAAATACAACCAAAAGCTGTGAATTGGAAGTGTTCACGTTTCTGATGAAAACATTATCCAAATTTTGTAGTCCATCAGAAGTAAACCAAATTTATTACTAAAAATAAACAGGTAGATACCACTTTCTTTATCAAGATGAGTGGTAGGCAATGGCTAATTCCAGTTTACTGGTTTATGTACCTGATATTCAACCAATTTGTAACATTCCACCAACCTACTTTGGGGGAATAATAGATACTCAAACTTCATAGATTATATATGGCTTTTATCCTAGCACATGTCATTGCAGAGATGCATTTCCCATCGTATTTTTAATTGAGTACACGAGTACATATTCAAGTGTTAAAGCGATCGAGAGTACTAAAACGCAAACAGTGATACAGAGCACACTGAAGAGACTGCGAATAAAAACTGTCCCCTGATGACCTTCGGTTTTACTGAACTGTGGGAATATTAGAAGACAATACCTAACTTATATCATCGAAAATCCTTGTACCAGCCGTAAAGAGCTCAGTATGTAGATACTAATAAAACACACTAAAAAAGCGGTTCACTAATTTCTGATTGCATTAACAAATAACTGGATAATCAAATTTGATTACTTTGATCCTGCAGTAGAGTAGGTTAATTTTTGAAGCACGAAACGTCAAGCTAACTATTGAGCAATGAGCTAAGATTTTTTTTATTTCCGTTCTAGAGGATTTCTGTCGCAATGAAAGCCTGAAGCCTCTCCCAACTTTATTCAACTTCCTCCAACATGACATCGACGGTGGCTTAGCATGCGCAGTGCATGTCCAAGTCATCTCACTCGACTAAGGTTCACATTATCAGTCAACTTGCTTATGTTCGATTGACTTCAACGTTTCTCACACGATGATTCCACCAAAAGAGAGCAATGCTACGAGGACACCTATGATTGCAACTTTGTAACCACTTCATATCGCCTACAGGACAGAAAGAATCATTGAGTAGCATACTCGTAGCATACTCGACACTACAGGTGACGGAAGTTGGTAAATGCCAAACGGACCTTTTGTACCCGAGCTAAGAGTTTGTCAGTGACCACTCCGTTTCGTAAGCTGATGCAGCTCTCCACCACTTTACTCCTTGCCATTGAACTGAGAGAGGTTACAGACCGGTCTTGGAGCATCATCTTACAGATACTGCCTTAAGTTTGAATATGATTTAATTTGCTTAATCGTGACTGACTGTGAAGTTCAGCAAGCGCATTGCATCATACTTAGGATTTATCAGCTGGATAAACCTGCATCTCAGTTGGTGATAGTGTCCATCCTGAGACTGTAAGCCATCCCCCTAGTTATTATTAAATTAAACTGGTGTTAAATTGAAACTCAACAAACAGGATATACCTGATACTAGCAAAATTATTATTATCATTTATTCAAATTAATCGTGTACATATATGAACAGAAAAAAAGGATCAAAACTATACAAGCAGGTAAAAGAAATTTCCAACTTGTTCTATGTACACCTACATACAAAGCATTGATGAATAAGTTAACCAGTCTTCTTTTTCTGTTTGGATACACCTGGCCTTGAAAAGATTTGTTTGAAACCCCCACCATAGGTTGACTGAAATTTCATATTCTGTGGATTAGTTGTTGACCAAGGGGAATCGAATACAGTTGTATCTTGATCTACCAAATGTGTATACTTAGTTCGACCAGCACGTCCAAAGTTTTTAACCTAAAAATTGGTTAATATTCAATTTTAAAAAAGGCGAATTTTAAATTATCAAAACAGTCCCATTAGATACTGAAAAATGAATAAAGGACGCTTAAGCGCAAAAAAATCTCTGTTCGACCAATTATTTTCAAAGTAGTACGATCGTAATCATACTTACAACAAAATATATATGTTCATAAATGGCTACTGGGTCAGTACAAAGTCAAAAAAAGGTCGAGGTCACCAAAAATTGCCTATAGGATTATACTAAAGAAAAAAGAAATGAATAAACTGTCTTGGGGAGATTACGACCTAGGCATACCTGGAGATTGAATGTATCTCTTTTAAAAACAAAGATCAGGCTTGTATCACTGGATTGCCGAAGCCTCTGCTGTGCTGAGCCGGCGAATACGCGCTCGCTTCGAAATATCTGCTTTCACTCTATAAATGACCTTGAAAAAAGACTTGCTGAGAACAGTGAGCTGCGTGAACCAAATGCGCAAGAATCGAGCTGTTGATGGCTTTAAACTCCTATTTAGACAGCCATGAAGGATAGTGCTTGGGGATGCTTTTGAACAGAATACGCTTTGTGCGGTCTATTTAACCAGCTCTACAAGAGCAGGTGCATTGGTAAACACATATGGAAGTGGTCCAAAGTTGTGTTGGACCAAGCATATCATTGTGATCACATGTTACATGCAGCTAGATCATCCTTGCTTTTATACTATTCGATTTCAATCCATTTTATTTTATCACATACCATTTTTATCTCTCTTGATCCCTATCGTATCACATTTTGTCTCACTGATATTCACATAATCTTCACTCAACTATTTCCCAATGAAATCACACCATATCTATTATAGTTTACTCGGTGGGTAGCGGGAAAATCAAGAACGCACGTTTCGTCCTACTTGGGACTCGTCGGCTGGATGTGCCTGCACCCCCAGTGAGTGATGATATCCCCACCGAGTCTCGAACCCAGTACCCAACGCATCAAACGCCAAAAGAGTTATTCACTAGGCCAATGAGGGTCACCTCTTGTACGACGGGTATCACTTATTATTGACTGATATCCGTAATTTTCTGTTGGCGTTTGAAGTGACGAGCACTAGATTCGGGTCTCAGCGGAAACAGCATCACTCACTGGGGCGCAGGTATATACCGCTGACGAGTTCTAAATAGGATGGAACGTGCGTCATGGATTTCACAACAGCCCGTCAAGTAAAAAGAAGGCATAGCGAATACCTAAGGGGTGTTGAGACATCCGCACAAAAGCACGTCTGCTAACAGAAGTCGAGCAATTCGATTCAATATAACAATGGGAAATTACAGGTATCAATAAATCATACTATATCTATTCACTCATTCGCCTCCTACTTCAGGTCTTTGACCTTTAGTCCCCTATATTTTCCAGTTGATTTGATGATTCACGAAATACCCTTACTCATAATAATGCGCTTCACAATTCCACTTACTGTAAAAGTGGAAAAAAATACAAACAACTTCATTAATATAAGTGTAAAACTTGGGCACTGTGGTAGAATGTAATTCCATATTAGATTTGTTTATTTGATATATAGAGCACAGTGATACAGTATTACTGAATAATTATAATACTGTAGTATCACTGTGCGCTACATATCAAATAAACAAATCTAATATGGAATCACAAACAACTTAGTTGTTGTCTACCTCAACTTACAGACTGTACGACTTACGACTGTACAGCCTTTGGAAGTGAAATACTCACAAAAAGAAATTTTTTTCGTTGAGATCATTGTGTTATACCTATTTGGACACTATGAATATCAAAATTCGTTCGTCTGAACAGTCCCGACCGACAGCTGCTACCTTGACGTGGTGGTCGGGCTGGTATATCACGATGACCCAACGAGCTATGCTGGCGGAACGCTTGTTCCCTTGAGGTCCTACCATATCAGAAAGGTCTGCTGGATAGTGGTTAGACAAAAAGCAGCTACTCCTAACATGTTCTTAAGCAATGAGATTATGCATTATGGTGGCTTAGATCAGTCATCAGTGGTTAGTGGTGATTCAAAACCACAGGATATATGTCTCACTACATCTCCCATACTGCAGGACAGTTTGTCGTGGGATCAAAAAAACCGTACATGATCAGCCTCAAGTAGATGTCCCATGGGCTCTGAGGTCACACAAATTTCTTTCTCTTCCAGGTACTTTAAGAAGCACTAGCCTTCCGCGGGAAGTGTTAATCGCCCGCACGTTTCTAGTCAGTCAGTCATTTGAACAGTTAAAAGGCCGATCCCGAAAACTGATTCAATGACTTTATTTCAATACATTACTGCCAAGCTACTTGTATTGACAATATTTTACAAACTAATTACTGAATTCTTTAAACTTGTCTAGATCACTAGCAAGATTAGCCAATCGGTGTTGCCGATAACCGACTTTTGTAATCTTTCTACATGATATTACTCATCAGTGATATAACTTCGGGGATTCTCAGTCAACAACTGTTTACAAAACTCAATTAGCGAAGACCGCTAGGATACAATAACTTCTTAGATGATCCACAGTTTCCACTGCTGTTAGAAAACAGTCTGAAAAGGGATCTCGCCATCCACTAACACAATGAACACTGATTTCTGACCTCTATTGGTTTTATAGTTGAAGTTCGAAACATGATACAAAGAAATTCTCAGCAAATATATCAGAGACATCAACACTGTTGATGTCAACAACAGATTACATAACCAACCGTAAAATATGTAGATATTTATTACAAAATGACTGAAATTAAGTCAGAAAATAACCAGCCAACGATAAAAAAAACAGAATAAAAGAACTATTTAGAAAAAATTACCAATTCGAAATATAAGACAATACTGACCTGCATAACAGTTGGCAGTTTGGTTTTGTCGAAATGATCCTCCAAAGTAGGCTGTGTAAAGTCTTGTTGGAACACTTTATCCTCCGTTGCAGTAACAAAGAAGGCACCCCGATGAAAGTATTTTTGTAAAAATTTATATTTGCCTTTAACTGACTTGTTGGTAACCAGTTTAGGATTTCTGATGAATTCTTCACGACGTTGTTCATCGGTCATATTACGTATTCTTTCAATCTACATCAATAGAGGATACAGAATTAAGTTCATAGAGATAGAATTATCTTATAAAAGGCGTTGTATATACGATGAATAAAAATCAGACTTTGTAATGAACATCAATCCTCTATATTTATACCCTAAAGTTTAAGAAGACACTTAAGCGACCAATTTGGTAAGTGGAAGACATACAACAACTACTCAACACACTTGTAAGTTGTTATAATAAGTGTAGCCGACAAAATAGACCATATTTATAGATGTAAAACTTGGGTGCTGTGGTTAAATGTAATCCCATATGAGATCTGTTTATCTGATATGCAGCAGACAGTGATGAAGCATTATTTACTGCATGACGTTTTGAGCATAAATTATTTCTCATAATCCCTTTCCAATGATATGAATATACATAATTTATGAAAAAGTATCTGACTAACATCGGCAAAATCAATGTAGAACCTCACACAAAAGTGAATCGGTCCAAGTTGCCACAATTCACAGTACACACAGAACAGGTGGATACAAAAACAGTGATATCAAAGAAGATGAAGTAGAGAGAGAGAGAGAGAGAGAGAGAGAGAGAGAGAGTAAATAATCGGAAGATAAAGGTTAGTATGATTATTCAAGCTTCAGAGGGTATCAGGGAGTAAATAAATCTGCGTCATTGTGGCCAATTTTCAGCCATGTCACCAAGAATCCCCAACTACTGATTCCTTTCGTCTCTGGGACCCCAGCCAGGTAGTGTACATCTCTTCACATGACTCAGGCTAACAGTAAGAGACTTCATAGACATATATCATGTTTTGGTCTGGCCACCCTGAACTCTTTTTCATCCTAATCCAACTCCGCCTAACATGGCAAGTAGACAGAGGCGGTGGCCCATCATGCGCAGTGCATGTTTAAGCCACCTCAGTCGATGAATATTCGCAAGCTCATCGACTGAATTTCCTTCCTTGCCTAGTACCCTTCGCCTGACCTCAACACTGCTTACACAGTGATTCCATCAAACGTGAGCAACGCTATGAAGATATCTGTGATCAAAACCCTATAATGGTTTCATATCTTCTACTCTGTGACCATTTCTCACAACCGTATCTCCATCAATTTCAACCACTCACTAGCCTTAAGTTATTCTTAAAAAGTCATTCTTATTTCAACTAATCCTAAAATTGAGTAATAACAAGAAAATCTGAAAAGCCGAAACCCCATTCATCATATAGTGAAACAATTTTACACTACTAACGAGCTATTGAAGACACATTCGAAAAAAACCTAAAATAAGTGTTACATGTGCCTGACAGGGTCGTTACCAGACATTTACTGTTTGTATGGTCGTTTCCTATGCCTAACACACTATAATAAATGCTATAAAATAACTAATCACAAATAAAAACTTTGATTAGTTCTGTTTGTGAGTGGATTGGTAACTAGCTGGTAATGAAAAACAGAAGTTTAGTTGTCTTTTATCAATAATAATCAAAGTCCATTGACTAATTGATGACAAAAGTATTAAGTTCAGAGTGATGCAGAACTGTATGAAATTAATCGACATTAAGCACAGAACTTGAATTTCATACATTCTGGTAATCACCAGTAAACAGTATCTCTGATTCCATGACAGCAATGAGAGAAAAAGGTTCGAATTTCAAAGGAAAATAAGATTATCCAAGAGTGTAGATATAATCAGCTAATACATGTCAATAAATAAGAAACCTCGGTTAGGAATTTCCTGTCGACTGATATAAATCATTCAATTATTTCTACATTTAGGATAGTGCTGAATATAAAATAATCACTACAACCTAATACACCTTACATAAATCAAGAAAATAGGCTTGAAACTAAAAAGTTTCTATATGAAAAATACTTACGACTAAAGATCATACCAAAGATGATAAAAAAAATCCAAGTAGATGATTGCTGTAGTCATAGGCAATTCTTCACTCTCACAGAAAAAGGTATTTTATAAACCCAGCTGAATATACTAAATTATTATTTATAAGCAAGGCGAAAACAATCTACTTTCACCTTACATAGTTATTTATTATGACGAAAAAAAATTCTCTTCTAAGCAATTTGGTATGTGGTAGTATTCGGAAAAGAAAAAAAAACTCATTACAACGTTGTGTAACTCAATAACTAAGTTACAATAAAACTATCTAGTTATCTAAGACTTTAGTCGGTAGATAGGGGCTCATATCCATGAACAACTTGCCCAAAAAGTAAGAGCCAAGAATAATCCAATTATGGTATTCACTAGAAGAAAAAAAACTTCACACATACGACGATTTAAACAAAAGCTGAATTCAGAGATAAAAACTAAATGGATTGAATAACCAACAAAAGGATATGTTATCCAAGGGAACAGAAATATTTTTGCAAAAACATTTATAATAGAAATCCTTTCCTCATTATGCCATTCTGAATTTTCTTTTTTAGAGGGATCTATACTACTAACAATTATGCATAAACACTGGGAAAAAACTGAGAAAGATTAACAATTCATAAACCCAAATCATTCATAAGACATATTGGCATACCAACAATACATACACTGAGAGGTAGGTGGATGCCATAGCAGTCGAAAAGTAATTTTTTTATTATTTATTATTAGTCCCTTGGGTTCCTAGTGGAACATAGGGTTTCAGTAGCACGTCCCTAGTGGACTCTGTTCTCTGAGATCTTTTGAACCTGGTTCCACGACAGCCCACAAGCTCTCATTTCCTCCTCGCACGATCTCCTCCATGTCACTCTCACCTCGGACGCCCAACTCGTCGCTTCCCATGGGGATTCCACTCGACGGCTTGGCCTGACGCGTGGTGTCCCCAGTCGGCCTTCTCAGTGCATGCCCAATCCATCTCCACTTCCTTCTGCATATTTGTTGAGCGATAGGTTCTTGGTTGGTTCTTTCTCAGAGCTCCTTGTTGCTTATTTTCACCATTCTGGCCATCTGATCTTCAGTAGCGAGCGTAAACAGTTGTTGATGAATGTCTGTAGTTTATTGGAAATTTCTTTCGTAACGCGCCAAGTCTCTGAACTATACAGAAGCACTGACTTGACTGAGTTGGTGTTGAAAATCCGGACCTTGTTCCACATGCTGAGTGCAGAAGATCTCTCTCGAAAAGTAATGCATACGTTTAAAACTTACAATAAAAAGTGGCTTTGAGTATAAATGACAATCATATAGAAATAATAAAGTGTATCAGTTAGGACTTTTTAAAAATTTGTTTAATGTAGTCTAACCTCTGCTTTTTCTTGGACAACTGCTTCTCGAATCTCACGATCTCGTCGAATACGTTTTAACTCTCTAACCTTCCATTTCTCATATTCTTCTTGTTCTGCTTGAGGATTACCTTGACCTTCATCGGAATCCAATGCATCAAGAGCATCTTCTATTGCATGAGCCTCGTCAGCTTCACGACGTAGTTCAATTTCCAGCATCTAAATAGATCATGATTAGTTATAATAGGCGTATAATGGTCCCAGTGATTATTTGAGTAGACAAACTTAAAGAACTTATTGAAGTGGAATTTTTTGGTAGTGGTTAACACTGGAATCTGAGGTGGGGATTACATTCTGCTTAAAATATTTCCGAAGAAAACCTGCCAAAAGATGAGCATACTACAAACCATTCACCACCATCTCTATGTAAGTTTCCAGCTCAACTATTAATTTTTCCATTCCTTAACAAGCGCTTACTGAAGTTAATGTATATTCTTCATAGCTTGACTCAGATACATTTTTCAAGTTGGTATTCATCATGGACTGTCATTACCTGGAGGAACGTTGGAAACTTGATAGTACTGGACAACTGTTTCGTCGTAGCACGGGACTCTTCAGTAGTGCGCACGTATGATCTCGCCAAAGGCTGACCCCAGGACCTTCTGGTCTCGTGATCAGCGGCGTCACCGTTGCGTCACTGAGTCGGTATCCAATGGTCCATATTTCCAACTTCTGTCAGTTCACAACATAGAGTGAATATTTGTCCTCAAGTCCAACGGGTTCGCACTACCGGTCACAAGTTCGCATTGGAACTTCAAGGACCACCTTTTGAAGCTGGTCACCAGTGATCCCTGGCGGGGTCATGGGTGAGCACTCCTGAGGAGTCCCATACTAGGATGAAACAGTTGTCCAGTGCTCTCAGGTTTCCAATTTTCCTCAAACCGATGTCAGTCTATGATGAATACCAACTTGAAAAACCACTAAATCTTCACAAACCTCCGAATTCAATAGATACATTTTGTCATAGGTTTTTATTCTCACTACCGTTTTCCTAGCTGCAGTCCTTTAAGAGTTATAATTTCCAAGTCACGTTGACTTTTCTTTCTACTAAATGTAGACAACAGTTGTAGTTAAATATGATTGTGTAACTTTTGACAATGATTCTAACAAAAACAAACTTGTTCGCTGAGTGTAAATAAGACAACTGTGAGAACAGTATAGAATTTTTTTCAATTTTGTAAGAAGTTTATAACGACTTTCATACTTTATGCCTAATGAGATTGTACATCTATTCATGGTCTCTATAAATAATATTCCATCTATAAACAGAAAACATTACCTAAAATAAATTTGATAACGAAAGAACTCTGCAGGCAAGTAATTCAAATGCAATGGCTAAACGCTACGTTTCATATGAAAGTAGGCTGAAAAGATTTTTTAATTCAATGGTGTTGTTTTCATACTATTAATTTCTATTCCGACTAGTACTACCTGTGATGTGTGTGTGTGACAGTGTGCGCACGTGAGACTGCACTGTTCTTGGTAGGTAAAAACATAAATTTCACTATTGTTTGTGACATAAATCATATTGAATAAATGTAGCCTGGATGAATAATATTTATGGCACAAAGTACTACTACAACTATTGTCATATAACATAGAGAAGTATAGAAGATAAAAAACGGTTTGCCACACAGGAGTATTCCCTAATCAACACAACCAGGTACAAAGAAGTGTCAACACGCAGAATTCATATGAGATCAACATAACATTTGAAGTAGACTAAATTAAACATCTTGAAAAACCTTATTAGTACACTTGGGAGAAATCAATGAATTAATAAATAACCTTCAGTGTTGTTTTACGACGTTCCTCCGCCAACCGCTTTACTTCAGCTTCAGTCTCTTGAGCGAGTTGATCTGCTTTGTGTTTCGCTTGCAAAGTAATTCGATCACGTGCACGTACAAATACTGGTTTCAATTTGGGTGCAACTTCATCATCTGAGCTTGTGTATTCTTCTTCTGAATAACCAAGTTCATCTTCAGCTTCTGCATCATCATAACCTGTATCATTCTTTGCATCTCTATCATACTTTTCTGCCTCAGCGTTTATCTGTGCAGCCAGAGCCTTTTTACGTATGAGCTGTAATAAAAGTAGACAATTAAGGGGAAAGAAAGGATTTTAGGTCATTGAGACTAATTAAATCTTTGCAGTATATCATCTGTAGAACCCCTTTGGACAGAACCTGTGTTAGATAACTCAAAAATATAACACCCGAATACAAACTGCTTATTTGATGGAATTACTATTGGTATGCACCCTTAACGTATAGTTCCCTTTCAAAGACTCAATCTACAGATAGAAAGGAATGCCATGGGATCTTCCTCTGGTTCATTAATGGCAGATTATTTTATGACCAGTTTGGAAAATGGTCTATCGAAATCGATCAACAATCCAGCAACACCGACATATGCATCGAGTGCCTCAAGGTCAGCTAACACAACCCCACCTAGCAAATCGAAGGCCCAGAAACAACCCTAAGTACTGAAGCTCCATAAGGCGCCCAGCCCAAGTAACTTACCTCCGGCTCTTTTTAAGGATGGATGTAAGACTTTAGTCAGTTACCTGGGTTACCTGGGCTGAGCGCCTTATGGAGCTTTAGCATTTAGGGTTGTTTCTGGGCCTTCGATTTGCTAGGTGGGGTTGTGTTAACTAACCTCGAGGCAGTAGACGCATAGGTCGGTGTTGCTGGAGTAGTAGATCAGCTGAACTGCTGCTTGAAGTGCTCTGGCCAGAATCACAGGTATCTAACAAGATTGTAGATCGGAGTATCATCTACTTCACAGACCCTCAGTGATTCCAGGCTTCTTGCTGTAGGTGGCTCATATGAGATGGGACAACTTCTGACTGCTGAACCGTAGCCCGTATCTGGTTCACATGATCTTGCTTGTAACTCGGCTATTCTCATCAATAATTCTCGACCATCATCCTCAGAAACTTCTCGGAGGAAGGGGACCATCAGTTTCTTTCGGTCTGCTTTGTCTTAAGATTAAGACAGCTTTCCCAACTTCGGTGAGTTGAGGGACTAACATCTTAATCATTAGTATAACTGTGACTATAGGCAGGTTTTTACGCTTGGCGGTGCATCACACCTGTTTTGTGACGGTGACGGTTAACTGTACTAGCCGGTTGCCCAGTCATCTGTAGGTGGAGTGAAGTTTTAAGGCCATAACAAACTTCTTTCACAATCAGTGGCCTGAAAAAGAGAGTCCTATTCATGCTGGGGTGGGATGTTGAAATGAAGTGGCTGTAGGACAGCTGAAATGTTCTTACTGGTATTCCACTTAACATTCTAGCCACTCATTCTGAAAGGCCATCAAAACATTTCGGATATTATTCAGATGCCTACAATAAAAAAAGTGTGGGGAGTAAAATTTCTGAGTATCTTATGATCCAAGAAAGATACAAGTGGTTTTTCGGAAGCATCAACGACTATCAGTTTTACTTGATTCTCTATTATGCGTAGAAATTCCTCTTTACTATTCCATATCCTCTTCTGGAATGCCAGATGTAGACCATATTTCATACATTTCTCCATTTTGGCCATTGGCGTTTCCGATTTATCTGAGGTGATTATGTAGCCTATGTAAATGCGTATTTTACGTAGCTTTAAGAAATGCGTAAGACCTCAGGTATTTTCGAAAGGATTTCTACTGATCACAGCTAAATGAAGAATGCACAAACGTAACAACGATTGACAGTAACAGTAGAAAACATACGATCGTGAAATACTTGGTAAATTAGACAGCACGCAAAATACAAAATGGGTAGAGCTCCTGTTTACCGCACATTCCATTTCAAATAGGCAGGTCAGTGAGAGCAAAAAACATCAAAATATGCAACTAATGCGTAAAAACAACCTACCTCACGCCTTCTCATTAATTCAGCCTCGTCCACATCTTCTTCATCAGCGTCCTCAGCGTCGGAATTTTGAGGACTTTCTTCGCTATAGTGACCTGATTTGCGATATTTTTTGTGACGAGTAACTCTATCAGCTTCTTCTTCATCTTCACTACTTTGACTAAGCTGATCCTTTAAACAGTTAAAGAAGGATTTTTAAGGTGAATATTATAAAGATACAGTAACTTCAAAATTTAATCTAAGTATATCGAAAAAAGCTTTTTCAACACTTTATTTCCCTACAAATCAGTTATACTCAGAAGTGGTATCATTCAATCAACGTCATATTCATTAAGTACAACAAGTTCCAATATTAAGTTTTAGTGCTCCGACCTCTTTTGTCTTACCTGGTGTATATCCTATTAGTATGCAGAAGTGTTTCAACCTAAACTGCTACATAACCGTGTCACATCCTAACATTTTCTGCTCGTCTATTTGACCAACAACACAAACGGAAAATACTCAATACTTCTGCCTCTGATCACGGCGCATTCTCGCTATTATGAAGTGTTCACTTCAACCGTTACGCACTAGTTCCAGGTCTCATATTGATATTGACTGACTGAATGATTCTAGGCAGTGAACGGAACACCATCTGTTATTTAGTTTGTAGGGGATTCTTGATGCGAAAGTCCTCATAATGGATTCACATCAGCCGGGGAACCACAAAAAGCGTGAGAGCACTCGCCGTGACATGATGGCCTTAGACGCGATCCTTACCCGGGGTCGGGGTTGCGCGATGCTAGGAAGTCCCAAACTAGAATGAAATAGCTGTCCAGCGCCTCCAAATTCTTGATTCTTCGAGCAATGTCAATCGATTATCAAAGCTACTTTCAAGACAGCAACTTAATAAGACAAAACCACTTTATGTAGCGATGAAACGAGTCAGAAAGAAAGCTACGAGGGATTGTTTTTGTGGACCATAAATATTTAATATATGCTGAAAAGATCCGAATATATCATTTGGAATGATGAAAAAGTCTTAATATCATGTAATGTTCAACAATATCTGTTGTGAGTCAATATATTTTGCTAGACACTTTAGTTATAGTTGTACAGTTAGGAGTGGAAATTAACTGTGACTTACAAAATCCTAATTGATGGCCAAAAACCCACATTATGATATATAAATACCAACCGCTTTAAAAACAATGTAACTATTCGTGTTTTTTGATTACATACAAACTCATTACGCTCTACTAGATAAGGAATCTAAAATGCGATTCCTGACGTTTTTAGAAAATAGTTAGTCACGGTCTATCCAGTTTATTTTATTGATACCTATCATACCGAGCTTTTATTTTGATTGATATTCTAAATGACTACTATCGATTGACTTTACCTTTAAACATGATCTCACATAGTATATGATTGAAATTGGGAGTTTCAATGCCCATCTGTTCCTAAATTCGTTCTGAATACCAAACAAAACTCTTAGTTTCCTTTTTGACCCACCACATAGTGTAGCATTTACCAAGCACGTTAGAACTGATACTTTCTGCATAAGGACAACCTGTTTCTTGATTATTATTATTATTAAGAGCCCAAGTTGAATTTGCTCTGATAGTGTCTTGAGTGGCATAAGCATTGATTCTAGTTACGGATTTTCTTTGGTACATTTTGTGTCGACAAATGAGGTGCATGACATATACAGCCTAAATGTTTTTTCTTCGGTAGCGAACAGTTACTACACACCGCCACTAGTTTAGATTAGAGTCTGTGATATGGTCTACTACCCTTTCCAACATCGAATGTCTGGCGGCCGAATAAAACAGATGTAAGAGAGCATACTTTATAGATTAGCTGATGTGCTGGTGTGACCATTTTTGACAATGCATGGTGTCGATTTGGGACAGTTACATACCCTTACTTCGGCTATTCCCACGTAGACCTACTAACTATCCAGCATAGATAACTAGACGAACCAACAAAGAACTCCGTCGGAAGAGAAGGTTGTGGAACATCCTTACGATCAACTTACACTAGAGTATTATTAAGTTATAAATTCTTTTAAAAGCCTGATCAGAATATCTAATTTGATATATGAGGAGCTCTCTACAATTTTTAATGCCATTCAAAGACGTTAGACCTAAATTAAAAGAAAAACTAAAAGGAACGGAAGTATTCCAGCCCTGATGACGCATAAAGATTCGATGCGAACAGCTGATGATGATAATAATAATAAAACCAAGGTTGAGGCTTCATTACAGCACTTCAGCGAAGTATTCCCTGAGGGCTGGATGTGATCCTAGGAAACTGTTTTTATTGACAAGCCACGAATCGAGTCAACGCTCAGTGAAGACTCCTTGAGACTACTCCAGAATCTCAACCTAGACAGGCTGTGGTTCAAATACGCTACATCGTGGCATATCAACACTAAAGGATTTCCTTGCTGTTTAATATATCACTGAATCCATCGAGGTCGCTCAATATGGAAAAATGATATCATCAACCCGATCAAAACAACCAACCATACACGTCTAATAACTAGATGTGTTCCGATTAATCTAATTAGCTGAGTAGTTAGACTTTTAGAAAAGACCACAGGTAATGCCACCCTATTGCATCTTGACGGGAACAAGCTTTTAGGTATGAAATATACGTCTATGGCTGACCACTAATGTCTAAAAAGTTTTATCAGTACGAGAGACGATTAAGCTTCCATCAGCAACATAAATGTTCCAAATGATGCAATATTCGTTGACAAAGTCTCTCCCCTAGGCCTGAAGAAGCTATAAGGGTTTGTAATCCATGACGTAGTTCAGAACGAGATCAAAGACTTTTTACGATAGAAAACAGTGAAGGTAAATGGAGCTTAGTCTCCAAGGCGGTAGGTTATGAGTGGAGTGCCCTAAAGTATTACCCTGGGTCCATTTTTCTTAACCTACATGGATGACCCGCCCATCATCATCATCACCATCATCAATATAAACATAGGACCAGACATTACTGCGTAACACTCCGAGTTGCCACACCTCATATCATCACTTCAAGTAAAAAGGTAGTGAAGTGCAGGATGAAGATTCGAAACTCCAGTCAAAAGAAATATAAAGTATGAGAAGAGAGGAAGGAAGAATGAAAAAATGGTGAGACTGGGTATAGCGTCGTTAAGATGAGGATAATATCTGTATACATCTGCGCCACTGACATCCGTTCTGAGCCATATCACCTAAAGTCAGTCTCAAGGCACTGTTTTCTCCTGTTCCACGGACCCCAACCGGCTTGTCTACACTGCCCCACGCAGCTCAAACCAACAGTCAGAGACTTCATACATTGATGCCATGTTTTAGTCTGGCAACCTCGAGCCTTTCTCCAGCCTAAACCTACTTCAGCCAACATTGTGTGACAAGGAAATTGGTGACTAGGCATATGTAGTAGGTGTCACAACCATCTCAGTCAATGAAGGTTCATAACCTCGTCAACTGACTCACCTCTTCTCCCTAAAACTCTATACCTGACTTCTGCATTACTCACATGGTGACACCACGGAATATGGCTTATACTACGAGGACAACGGTGGTCAAACACTTGAAGCCTTCTCATATCTTCTACCTTCAATGGCCATGTTTCACAGTCATACAATAGAACAGAGCGGACTGCTGTGCAGTACACATCACCCTTAATAGACAATCGGATATCACGGCGGCGCCATAGGTGGCGTAAGTTGGCGAAAGCCAACCGAGCCTTATGCGTCCGTGCAGAGATTTCATCGGCCACTGAGCCACCAGGTTGGGGTTGATCCTACTTCCCAGGTAAGTGAAGTGGTCAACACACTGAGTCACTTCACTCTGTATTGTTAGCGTCGGTGGGGCACTGTTGAATACCAATTGTGGAGCAACAATTTGCATTTGGGTGGTGAGAAACGCATCCCGAAGATTCTCAAATTCCCACTGAAAGTGTTCAGAAGACTCTGTGTCTTGTCAGCGTCCTCACTTAACAGGACAATGTCATTTGTATATTTTACGTCTAACGAAAATTCTCCACCGATTAGGTCAAACTCTGTGTAGTCAGGTGATGAGAGGGAGACCTTCATAAGAATATCTATGATAAAATTGAATAAGAATGGAGACAGTGGACATCCTTGACGGACACTACTCGATGAGTATAGCTCCCTGGAAATCTCACCATAGGCTCAAAGACGCCCACAAGTCCTCGAGTAGAGCCTTCAATAAAGTGATGTACTTACTCGGCACGCCTTTCATTGAGAGACATTGCCATAAGACTTCTCGATCAACCGAGTCGAATGCCACCTTCAGGTTGATAAATACAGCCAGTGTTGGGCGTCGTTAGGCGTGTCTGTGTTCCAGGACCTGGGTAGCCTGAATACTTGGTCGATACACCCGTGGCCAGTTCTGAAACCTGCCTGGTTTTCTCAGTCTTGATGTTGCCGAGCTCCACTGAGACGTCGAAGAATTGTTGAACCTGGGATCTTGGACACTATGTTCGTCAGGCTGATTCCTCTGTGGTTATCACAAGAGGACTTCTCGCCTTTCTTGAAGACTGGGATAATGAGTGACTTAGACCAGTCAGATGGGATCGTATTTGATTCCCATATACTAGCTAACACTTCCGTTAGTCTGACTAAGAGCACTCCACCACCATTCTTGTACACCTCAGCAAGTAGTCCATCTGGTCCTGCCGCCCTTCCTCGTTTCAGGTTACCTACCGCTTTTTCGACTTCTGCTAGTGTTGGGGGACCTATCTCTATGTCCCATTGAGGATCCGGCTGGATAGCGGGCAACGCGGTGGTGGCTAGAGGCCAGTTAAACTGCTCCTTGAAGTGTTCTGCCTATCGTCTCAGTCGTCTCCCCTGTGAGTGAATAGCAGATCCGTCCTTCTTCACTATGGTCTCACTAACCGCAGTTGACGTTTTCCCCTCAGTCTCCTTAATAAGTCTAAATAACTGTCTACTGTTACCAATCGCCGCCTCCTTTTCCATCTCTTTAGCCTTCGCTGCCCACCACTGTTCGCGATCGTTGCCTAGACTTTTCATCAGTCTACTTTTAAGTTGCGCTCGCTCTTCATTGTAATCAGAGCCTGCAGGGATGCGTTCACGTGCATCTATTAGTTCGGAAGAAGCTGCCGATACCCAATGGCTCTTTTTAGCCACTAGTTTGGAGTCGCCTACAGTCTTCAACGCTGCTTTTACAGCAGACTGAAGATGGCACCAAGCTTCTTCTGGATGAGTGACAGTCTTTTGTTCCGATAACTGCCTAGCCAACTTCTCACTGAACACGGCTTTGGTGTTTTCGTTGTCCACCAGCTCTCGTAGTGGTTTTGTTGCCAAATTTTCCTTACGTCCATTGAGACACAGACATATACGTGCTCAGACCAACACATGATCGCTGTCCAAATACGTACTCAGAAGGAGCGACAGTCTTCCACCGATCCTCTCCAGCGATGACTAATAGCAATGTGATCTATCTGTGCTCATCGCTGAGTTGAACTCGGTGGACGCCACATCAGACAGTGTCTTTCTTTATGCCCTTAAGTTTATAAGCTAAAAATGGGCGGTTATCTGAGCACAGTTGTAGTAGGCGACCACCGTTGCCTGTGCGTTCAGCCAAGACTCCGAAAGTGCCACCTAAGTGTCTTTCTGCCTCACTCAGTCTACCTACCTATGCATTGAAGTCACTTGCAACAACCACCACGTCCAGACATTTGGCTTTCAAGAGGAGGCTAGGCAGTTTACGGTAGAACTAGTCCTTCACTTCATCCGAACTACAGTCAGTGGGTGCGTAAGCAGAGACTACAAAGAGACAACGATGAGTCTCACTATTCCTTTTAATTCTCACTGTGCCGTTTAGTCGCATAGCGCAGCGGTGACTATCAACTGGGATCCAGTCTAATAGTGAGTATTCTGCCCCAGTGCTTCATGCTATACCTACACCTGCAAGACCACGAGAGCTAGCCATCGAATCTCCAGAAACCCGAAGGGTGAATTTCGCGGATTCACCAGATTGGCCGGGAGAGGTCAGGTGAATAACTGCACTTAAGTCCTGTATGCGTGTCTCACAAACACAGCACACATGCATGCCCCGAGTTGCTAGGGTCTTTGCCAACGAAGCCTGTTAACCAATTTGACGGAGGGTGCAGACATTGAAGGCTCTAATATGTAATTTGGAGCCTAGTTTAAGGAGACCAGTGATGCTGTTTTGTGGACTCAGATCGCTGTCGAAGGATACAGAGCTAGGAGAAATTGATGATGTAGTATCGTTAGTTGAGAGACGTGAAGGAAGATTAGAAAGTAATGATGGGGAAGGTTGATAGCAGTCTGAGGAAACGTGGGTGCTGACAGAGTTGTGAGGGCGGTTGACACTTCCCTGCTGCCCACACCGTGGAAAGCTATTTCTTCTTAAAGTACCTGAAAGAGATTTGTGTGACCACAGAGCCCATCGGACATCTGCTTGAGGCCTGTCAGACGATGTCAAGCCTCGAATACCAAGTTAGTGATGACGACAGGCTGCTACCATAGGATGACTTGAGTATCCTAGTATACTGGTCTATGAGATGGTGCGTGAAAAGGTATGCCACCGAAAGCAAAGTTGTGTGAATAGGCCACGAAGATTCACATAGTTGCTTGGTTAGTATGCTGCTGTCTTAAGTAACCAAATGCAAGGAATGAAGTCCCGTGATTAGTCATGACGTCAGAAAATTAGCTAACTTTAAAGTGGTAGATGTTGAAGACTTTTAAATCCTCTGGTCATCCCAAAAAGCCTTTCCGAGTTTCTTTCGAGAACATGTTTCGGACCGTATATTCAACATATGTACTACTTTATTTCTCTTATATGAAGGTAGTTTATGAGAGTGGATCTAAAGGAAAAGGAACAAGCTCACCAAAGGGACCTCCAACCTCTTTTACAAAAAAGGATGGATTAGTCTTTTCCCATTTCGTTACTGTAAGATGAGGGATTATTCACCCGAACGTACCATATCTCCATTAATGATTAACAACCTAACCTATGTTACTTATGCCTTCGCTCTTTAACTGTTCATTTTAGTAGGCATCATCGGAAAGTTCACGGAGCATAATCGAGTCGTCTATATCTAGAAATACGTTCCGCACAGTTACGAACCACCGGAACTTTGCTGTACCACAGCACCTAGACCTTTTGCTGACACATACAAAGAGAAATTGGATTTCTTAAGTATTACTATTAGTAAGGGTTACTAGAGCTGATTAGTTTAATGTCCTCTGTCTTGGAGACTAGGTTCAGCAAACAATTAGTGTCTAGAACTTTTTCTTACTATCCACATCTTATCTGTATCAACGACGAGACAACCGAACAGTAATGCACTTAACATTAGGGAAAATAATGAATCTCACCTTTGCTCTCATTAGTCTTCTAAATCTGGGATCAGCTAATTCTTCAGCAGTTGGCTGCTCACCACCATCCACTGTGGATTTTGCATGCTCCTGTCCTCTCAAACGATCCCTTAGTAAACCAGGTCGTGATGTGAATGCCTTAATCTCTTCAGTGTCATTCACCGTCTGTTCCTCGTCTGAACCAGAACTTGAGCTCGAGGCAAAGTCCGGCTTTTTCCCAGCAACATAACGCTGTACTTTCACCTTAACCATATAAAATTGGCCTACACACAATTAATTAACCATTATCGAACCTTTTTCATTTTTAACAGGTACCGCGCCCGCAGTCGAGTGAATCTGTGATGTGTTTTGTAAACTCTGCATTTTGGTTTGCAGACAAAATTCCCGCACGACCTTGACAGAAGACCCGCTAACGTGTAAGCTTTAAACTTCGTGTTGTAGACATAAGAAATATTTGTTCCTTGGGTTTTTCGTCTTTTCGATTAGAATATTTTCACTAACGAGGAGTATTCAGTTGGTTTCTTGTTTCGGAGAAGTTTATGGGGCATAGATAATTAATTCAATAGGCAGATCACAGGTGACTTAGATAAAGAAATGTTGACGAGAATGAATGCGTGACCGGTTCTTTAAGCAGGGCGACCCATAATAATTTTCCAGGATGCAGTCAAGTGAGGACGCCTCACTGACACAACCACAGGGAGTCCGTTGACACATGTTCACTGAAGCAGTTTTCCAACGCCGGTTAGGGAAAGTTCCTTGCAGGAGCACACGGACTAGTAGTGGTGAATAACTAAGATATCTTAGGGTTACCTGTAATCAAGGGCCAAGGAGGTTTCAGGTTGAAAGGCCCTTTTCATGTATCGTGTTCAGGTTAGACGTCGCGCTGACTCCGGGAGGGTAATTTGAAACTCCGACAAAACGGTAAGCCGAAGTGTATCCGGAGAACCAGTCATTGAGAAGGAAATCCCACTAGTGTTCGACGAGGGACAGGTACGTAGAGTGACGCCTTGTCCTGATTTTTCCCATTTGTCCCGTCGAGTAAAGTTGAGTTCATTAAGAATTTTGTTATGTGCTACGACGGTCATCCTCAATCAATGGCCCTGTCTAAGGTATCTTGGAGATCCAAACACGCAAATTGCCGTAGATAAAGCTAGTCAGAATAAGAAGGCCTGGAGTTCCAGTAGTGGGTCTAGCTCATAAAGCACTGGCTTTGTCGAGGTTTGTTACCGATGAGGATAGAAAAATAGCATTATCCAAGTCCTTGGTCCTACTAGTCTGGCAACTAGCACAGGAGTTTTGTAACTAGGATTCAGCAGAGAAAAACCCCCGTTCATCTCCTGGCCGCTCAGTCGTTAGACATGTGTTTGCCGGAGTCAAGTGCACCAACCTTCTCTCCGTTTGCCTCCACCCTCTCAGTTTACGCTTCCCGATCCTGATATCCTTGGAGGAAGCGTCCAACTCAGAAACTGTCATAACCATGCTCAGAAAGTCAAGGATTACTTGAAGGAACCTAGGTAAATCCGCTGTGGATTAGGGTGGATATTTTCCGCTCTCACATCAACGACTTGAAGTTCGTCCACTGAATGCCTCTGCCAGTTTACGCCATATTCATATCCAGTAGTCCTGTAGGAGATTACTGAACAGAGTACTTTTATGGAGTGGATTTTCCTACTTTTGAGGAGCGGTTTTCTCACTGATCAGGGTCAAACATGTCTGACCCCAGTATCTGAATGTCTGAGGTATACTGATTGATAGCTTATCAATTGGATGCGTTCAGAATGACGATTGTTGTTCAAACAGACCCTGAAAGGTCTCGGGGAGTCTTTGAGGGGGTACCTGCCTGGAGCGGGATGTTTCTTAGTTGGACTGAAGGGAAAGATTCCTAAAGGCCCGCATACATCTTTCGACTGGACGGGATAGTATTCTTCACAATCGGCCGACAGAGAAGGGTCTGTTCCCCTAATGTCAAAGGGGATGAGCTGTAATCCATTCTTTGGATGCTATCCTCCCTGTGAGTGCAAACTGCTTTCTCCGTTTAGCTATTAGGGGCTCATTCACACGGCCCAGTTTGCCAATTCCGCTAGTCACTGTTTGGATTAATCGGGCTGGCAATGAACTCTATGTGAATGCTTGACCAAGTTTCTGAGATACTGAGGTCCAGATCCTCACGACTCAAGTCCCTTTCCCATTGATCAGTGACCAAACCGGCCATTCTAGGGGCTGGTTTCGTACTGGCTTTAGAAGAGGGTGGGCCTCAATGCAAAAGTTGCCTTCATTTTGTGTAGAACCGCCATTTATTCTTCCAGTCAGGTCACATTCCTTATTATCATTCCTCTTAGAACAATAATGAATGAATAATAAATAAATATCTTTACTCTCAAGTTATGAAGTTAACACGAGAGAAGCCACTTTACAGGCCTCATCAAATCGATAATTGCAGAGAAACATAAAAGGTTCTAGCAGTATTGAATGACACAGAGGGAGGAAATTAGACTCTATCATGATACCAAGCGTCTGTTATGAAAGTAGCGGGAAAATATCACTTTACAGTACATACACATCGTTCTGAGTTTAAGTCATCTCTGCTTACAATTCTTTCTTCACATCAAACTGCGCAATATTTGGTGTTTGAGTTGTGAGTATTCGACATGATTGACCCATCTACCAGACCAAGTGTTTCGTCAGGTAAACGCCTATTTTAACAGCAATTCCCATGTTCGTAGATTTATTGACCAACAATAACTTACTTCAATGATTTCAGGAATAAGTAAGCATCCATACAATCATTTAATTCAGGTGAATGTCTAAGTGCGGGCGTTTCTCGCTCTTCAAGTGCTACCTTTTCCAGCAATTCAGATTGGTAGTACTGGAAATATTTGTTGTGGTGTAAGTAACTAAGGACTGGAAGCATCGTCGTTCAACAGTGGTGAATATCACACATATGTAAAACTTCATAGACTTCACATTAAAGTATGCAACATTGTCAGGGAGATACATTTGCTGCTGATTGCCTTCTATTAGGTGGATTGATACAAGACAAATAACTAGAGAAATCCGTCGCGTAGCATTATTATGGATGTGTTGCCGTTAGGTAAAGTGGTCTCTCGGGTTGGATTGTTTATCCAGATATCCTCTGCAGTTTTAGCAGACCAGAAATCTGAGACTTAGTGCTTCAGACTTAGCGAGTCTTGTTCCTTATGGTTCTAAATTTACACTGCTCGATAATTACAATAAAAACAGGTTTTCCGAGCCCTCGAGCCAAGTTCTCGTAACTAGGTTCTTGTTTTCCGTTCCGGACGATTGACGACAGAATAGATTGGGCATCCATTTTGGGAGGCTCCGTGATCAGAGGCAGTGGGACCATTGGCTCATCTGACTGTTAACTGATGTACGAAGCAAATAAACAGTTACATATTGCGGTTAAATGGGTAAAGTAAGGAGTGGTAACTGTTGCTATCATTACCCCCATTCGACCAACTCCCACATCGTAAGCATTTAACGAACCCTGAAAAAATTCAAACCACTTCAGCAAAAGAAGCACTCAAAGACCTAACCAAGCTGCGTCTGAAGCATGACCTGCTACGTTCTGAGCTTGGCTCTGTGTGTCTTCTCTGTGACGCGTTCTGAAAAATATTGGGTCAGGGAAGTGGGTGTCCACCGGTGTTTCGGATACTACCTATCATTATCGAAAGGCCCACTTGGTTTTCTCTACACCAGAGGATGTTATGAATCCTTTCTCGCATGTCCCGAGTTTAATTGCTTCAGGAGATTTGGATGAACACTGTATGCCTCCCAGAATTACTTCATTTTTCAACATCAAAAAAGACAAGAAAACCATATATATACATGCATCCGTTATCGATCAATGAATTTGAGTGCCTGACAAATGGGTTTGGTGCACCGGGGAAACAGTTACCCGCGATCCGGAATTCTGTTTTCTCAGTAACCATGCAGGGCCTCAAACACGTATACTGACAGTCGCTGTGTATTTATCAAGCAGCATTTTATTTATGCACGGCTACGTTTTCCTAAAGGAGTGTTTTTGCTGGTGTTTTCAACCAGGAGATTGTCATTCACACAGACGCTTACTAGCTAGGAGCCACTGTGTCTAATCTTCACCACGTGTAAGCCCTCAATTTTATCCATTAGTCATTCCGCTGGAAAATTATGTCAAATCCCCGATGAAAATTTTCGTGAGTGCGTTACTCATCTACACCAGGTTGAGAACTGTTATGTTGCAATCACTGTTCATTTAAGCAAGAGGAATCTGGATATAAAAGCGCATGGCGCAACATGAAGTGACTCGAATTTAACCCGTAGAAACTGTGGTTAGTTATGCATAGGCGACCGTGTTCTTAAATTAAACTTTACGATAACCGGGTATTTACCTTCACAGCTGAAATCTGCACCAGACCTTAAGGTGCAACATTCCTACAATCCAGCCTTCCCTAAGCGCATATCCACAGAAGGGCTTAAATGAGGCAAAATGGATGGTTTCTTGCAATGAAACCTCTACAGTGACGAACCCAGAGCCATCCTGGATAAAGCACATGCCAGACAGTGTTCAAGTATCGTCCGTTTATCGTTGACAGAATACAGGTTGCGGATTGGCTGAAAGTCAGCAGGCTATGGAGGAATTCTACAATAGGGACACTCAGAACCAATGACGACTTAAGACATACTAAGTGATGCAGAATTTTAGGACTTCATCCACTGTAGAAACGAAGTCTTGGGTTTAACTGGAAACTGCCCTATCGGCCTCTTAACAGACCGAGGAACTGTTTATGCATCGGCATAAAGTTCATAAATAAAACTGCTTAAGAGTAAAGAGGCGCAGTTGCAACAGGAGAAAGTGAGTATTTTGAAATAGTTACCAGGTCGAACTTCTTCCTTACCAAATATACCCAGATCCGGAACAGTTCACTCACAAGACGATGTGAATTAAACGCGTTGGCTAGGTTTGAAAAAAAGCTCAACCCTACATTACTCTACTGTGCCATGAAAGGTGCTACCGATATTTCCCCTAAAAATACGGAAATGATGCGGCCTTTCAATCCGTAGACAGTTTCCAATCAGAAAGGCCCGAAAGCTATATCGATCATTTTCCTACCGAACATTCAGACGTCTGCGATAAAGTGTTGGTGGTTTATGAATAAAATGGACTGCGATGAACATCTACCCAGTTATTTGGAAGTACGAACATTGAAAGAACAAAGAATTTAATTATTAACCTCAAAAACCTATGGGATCAACAAGACTTTCATTGACTTCGGTGAGGCTTAACTGGGGAAAATAAGCTGTCATGTACAACAGGCCAGTGTTTCTGTGGATAATGATGCTACGTCGTTGTGACGTTTACTACCTTACTTGCAGGAATTATTGGTTCCATTCATTTACTTGGCTCTGTCACCATATGAACATCCAGCCTCAAATTATTCAGTGGCGTCATAAGTGGTTAGTAAAGATATACGCAAGATGTGTAATTAAACAATGAAATTTACAGATTGAAAAAGTGGAGGTTTTGTCTTAGCACTAACAAAAAATCCAGGTTTCTACCTTGATACTACATGCATTTCCTGGTAGCAGATAAAGCTTGAAGCCAACACTTCCATTGTAACAGCTTGTACTCTGTGCTTGGGGTAATGATGGAAAGTCTGTGAGGGAATAGATGCACAAGTTGTTTATTTATTGTACTTCGTTGATGGTTTCAGAACTGTGTAACTCGTGTATGTTAATACCATTTCACATCAGAGGTTCATAATCTTGATAAATATTCCGAGAGCCTAATATCTTCATATTTCTAACTCCAGCATCCACTTCATATAGTTCCAGCGGGAGAACCACGCAGTTTAAATAGTCGGGAAAACAAGAACTTGGTATCTTTTTCGTCTGCATTAGACTAATGGTGTATACATGTAAGTTCTGACTGGACTGATTCTGGAGAATGTGCCATTTTGCACAAAATCGCATGCCTTCACATAATTCATCATTCGAGCCATATTATTATTATTAGTTGTGAGGTGTCGAGCAGAGGTCTGGTATTGTTTTGGCCTTAAGCCTTTCGGTAATCAAGAGTCAGATGCCAGGCACTGCCATCCTTTTTGGGAACCATATGCAATGGTGATACCCAAGGACTGTTCGAAGGTTTGATCATGTATGTGATCGAATTCTCTCTTCGCCGTTCTGAGCTCACAGGGACTAGACAGCGTGGCATGAATGCCTGAGGTAGAACCGTGGTTATGACATGATGCACTACATAGCTGGTCACACACGACATAGTATGTGTCTGTTGCTGTAACTCTGGATATTTTTCTGAAGCTGTCTGAAGGGACACATTGACTGGGTGTTTAGTTTTGCCTATGGCTAAACTTGAACCTACGTAGTTTACGGCGCCAATAGATAACCTTGTGTTACTGTTTATCAGTCGTTGTCGACAAGCATCTAGGAGTAGATCATAATGGTTCTGCAAGTCTATACCAATGACGGGCGTGGAAACATCAGCTAGGAGGAAAATTCGGTGAGCGGATTTGCACAAACTTACGTTGAGGTGGGAATACATTCCCCCAGATCTTGCCATCCCTTAATCACTAGCTGTTTGTAGGCTGGAGGGTGGGTCGTGACGACGTCGCTTCGTCGCTGTGGGAAGAACGTTTACGTCTGCATCAGTGTCAATAAGGTACGAAATTTTTGTCTTTACGCCAGTGGCGTACAACAAGCGCCTTCTCTTGCCGGCCACGGTTGACACCAACGCACGCCAACATGGCAGATTCTCGAGCTCGTATATTCGGTGAAATTGAATGGTTTTGGGCAATTTGTGGCATCATCGCCACGGGTGTTATGAATGGAGCGCCATTTAAGGTTTTCCACCCCGTCGGGTCCAGTTTATGGATAACCACGTGAGTTGCTGTGACGGGCTGAACACATTTCTGCATGGTACCACGTGACCTAGGGTTCTGGGTCTGTAAAGGCTGTTTGGCGAAGCTGCACAATTCTGTCGCTTCTGACTCCTCGCTCTTAGGTTCTTCGTGTACCGAATATACGTTAGAAACCTGCCTGTTAAAGATTTCCAAAGTTTTATCTTGTGAGGCTGCAAAGTCATAGACTGAAACTGACCGAAGTGTCACCAACACGGTTTGCACCGAGTTTGTCGGTTTTGAGAGACAGTTCTCAGAGAAGACCGTAACCGAACGTCATTCGGCCCATAAAATCTCGCATGCGTGCAAGCACATCAGTAGCTGAGTTGTTCCCTGGCTCGATGTTGCTGAGCAGTCCACCCGTGTGATGATCTGCAGGACCGATTTTCTTCGGATGTGCTGCTTTCAGCAGTGCATGGGGATCACTCACTTCGAGGCTAAACGCATGAGCTGCAACGTAACTATTTAATTCTATCTCGTCTGACCAGTGCGTCACAAGGTGGATCATGTTCGCCGTCGGTTTAATGAGGATAACGTTTGGAGTGCGGTTGCGCATGGAATGGAGTTTAATATGGATATATAAAGGTCATAAACATAAGGGCGAACATGTACAAGTATGAAAGGGAATGGGCTCACCAGTCTTGAAATTCCCCCACGCCAACTGGACAGATGCAGGGACCGATTTCCAATTATTCGTACTTGTGATATACCCACAAATAAGAGACTAAGGAAGGACACATCAGAGCAGCCAGGTAGGTACAGTATACTTGAGAGGCCACACCAGAGTATCGATGCACTCCTGCCAGCTGGTTGCAGGGCTGATTACGGACAGTGCAGCGTGGATAGGTGACCGTATGCCTTCACCTAATTGAGTCCCATAAAACTATGGAGGTCGGCATGAGTGCCCAATCTCATAGAACCCCAGGCTGTTGATTTTGGTGGATTATTCGCTGCTACACCACCAACGGAGATTATGTAAGTAATTCCTCTGTGTTATGGGAAATACACCTCTGGTTCCCGATATCGGTGACCAAAAGCTCATAGTTTGTGGATCTACGCGGTAAATTGGGCATCGCATGTAGCACAGCTGTTATGGTGTGAAAGTGAAGGGGGCACGGTATTTCAGAGTGGTCTGTGAAAGCCTTCCTCATCCTTTCTATGATCTCTAACATGTCTCGCTCAAATATTCATATTTCTAAAACGGTTGTTTGTTCCTTCTCGTGTTCGAAGACTCACAATTCAACTGTATTTTTCAGTCTAACCGAATTTCACCACAGTGATTTCATTCCACCTTACTTGCATGGCTCAAAAGAGTCTCTCTAACGCTTTTTCTGGTCCGCCGACCCACGAAAAATCGCTCTTCGTTCCATATCACCCAACTGGGTGGTCGTCAAGGTTGCCTTCAATACCAAAACTTGAATATTAGCCTGAAAACTTGATGTCCGATCCATACTCTTGAAAATAATCTCCTTGGCAAGATTGAAACGTTGGGGGAATGGTACAGAATGTTTGTCTGTTTTGTTATTTGTCCCAATATACTACTCCAGAATTACACAAATAAAAATACCCATCATGCGACGTATCACGCTAACCCAGTGCCCAATTTTTCCCAAGCCATCCAATCCATTGTTGGTCGGGACGCGTTCAAGCTCAACTTTTGCCTGCCCAACTTATTCAGATACTAGAAGCACAGCAGACAGTGCGCCTCTTTCGATGGCGGGGTTGTTGGACCCGAGGGTTATGGCTGAAAATCAGAACGATTTGAAGTGGGTAGTTGCCAGTTACTTAACAAGAAAGCAGTGGATGTAGCAAGACGCGTTTATTACATGCGCCTAGGTGAGCAAGCAAAGCAGACTGGCCTAAACAACCATATTAAAAGTTAGTTATAGGTTAGTTACATACGACAATTTCAAGATTTACTTGTGTAATACAAGCTTTTAAAATTGCAAATTATTCTGCTAGCATTCACAAACTGGGTTTGTTGGTTATTCATTTTTTGTACAACGTCAGTTTTGGTAGAGTGGTTTGTCTTTGTCGACTGTTCCATCGATCTACTGAACCACACTTCCATTGAGCCCATAAAATACGTATAAGGGTGAAGCTTTCTAAATTTCATATAATTCGGACGTAGATTAAAATCATCCGCTACTAACTCGGCCCATATAGTGGCCTTGTAGCATCGCCCACTTCCCCTGGGGTGGACGAGATTCAAAATTGATGCTGACCTTGATGGCTTAACTGAACTAGCTAAGCTGAAGGCACCCGATCAAGCATCCTTGCCATTTGACAGGCTGTCGTGTTACGTTGTACTGCTCGTAATCGACCCTCCAGCCAATTAGTTGAAACGCATCCGTATCTTGCCCTGACCTCGCAAATTTACTGTCCCATCCGACTACACTGTCGTGTTCTTTCTTGGTCTCGTATTAGTGGGTATATGACGAGTCCGAATAATTAGTGATTGGCCTTTGCGTTTGTCAAGTTCCCGCCGGGACAATTCCTAAAGCCTCTTTTTCAGATCGTACTCTTTTACCAAACAATTTGAATTGACCTCTAATATTTGCCATAGACCCCAATCGCATCACTGCCTTGGACGTTGGTAACAGCGGGGGGACGCTAGACAATAACTGATGTGGTTCGAATATTGCTATAGCTGCTGCGAAGGTCTACAACAAATCAGATTCCCTACCGGCACCACATAGAAAACCGCAGTGAAAAGCAAGTAGCGAAACCGACTGCCTTTAGGTAGTGGATGCTAGGTATGACCACCATATGTGACCGCCTGCCAGATTTACAGAAGTATTAGTGTAGAGGAACGCAAACAATAAAAATGTTTGAACGCGTTGCCACAGCTCATAGTAAGCCCAATAATAATCCTTGCCACGTAGGTTTATTAACGAATAAAAGACGGAAAGAACACAATTATACATAATGCAGCCGGCATCGGCTATTTTGGCACTTTCAGGATCACACTTCTGAATGCACATGGGGATATCCAGCTGCAACCATTTAAGGGGTTAGCCTGAGAATAATTCCTCCTCGAGAACATGCTCTACAGCGAAAAGGAACACGTTACATGACAAGAACACATGACAGCAGGTTAAAACTGGCTCTTGGCACGATGCCCTTCAGATGCTGCAGAGCAGCTTGAGTAAGATGCATTTGAAACCATACTGACGGATGGCAGCCATACCTCCAACTTAAGGTTCCTCGAAATGTTCCCTCGCTTCAGGAGCACCCAAATGGGTGGCCACGCTCCAACATTTCTTGCGCCTTGAAATGCTCAGGACTTCATTGTCCATCCATGGAGGGTAATGTTTCCTTTTCATGACAGTCTGTAACAGAGAAAATTATCTGAAAATCCCTCCTGATCACCCTCTTTGACAACACTGACATTTATTCGAATATTTTTAACCCGCCCAGGATATTGTACCTTTGACCCTGGCCGATTTAATGTTATTTGGTTGTTTGACTGTCTACTTTGGCCTAGCACCCATTATCCATCTTTTTTTATTGACATCCATCATGAGTGCTTCACCTTCCTATTATATGAAGCCAGACCATTGGCAACGTGACGTTGTTTCACTGGGCCCGATATTTTGTTCCGTTTCAACTTACGGTTGTGCTGCTATTTGGCTGCTTATCTTTTGACTGTCTAATGGAAACGTTTATTTGGTAATATGGTTCTGGTAGAGAGTTTTTATCCCTTTCGTCCGGAGTATTTTTATTGGCTGTCAGGTACTTAACAATTGTATTTGTTAAACCAGTTTTTACTGCATATTCATTACTTGTGCCCGAGAACGTTTGGAGTCCATAGTTACCCCACGGCACTGTTAAGGTATTTTTGCAATTTTGAAATGATTTGGTGTTACTTTGATCGTACCACAGACTTTGTTACGAATCTTCCACTGATTTATTACAAGCCACGTTTTGATATTTTGACCAAAGTTTTGACAGTGCATCACTCGCGGAGGTTCGGAAGCTACACAGTAGAACGCAGGAAGTAGTCGGATTCGCCTTATTTTGCACCGCCTAGTTGTTTCCTGCGTCCAGGCCAGGATTATTGGATTTTATCTGCTACAGTACTGGTGAAATATTGCAATGCCAATCTTATTGTAGGTTTCCAGGATTCTGTTTACAATAAAAATAGAGAAAACATAAAGCTGGGTGCCAAGGCAAAGGAAGTTAATCATGTGTAAATCTTAACTGATGTACATGATGTCATGCCTACCATAGATGCATAGTCCTAGGTTTCATGTCTGTATTCTTATTAAGAATATGCTATTTATCACGTTTTGGAAATACCAGTTTGAGGGGCTACATCTGAAGACGTCTCCATCGGTGATGGCATTAAGTGGGAGGCATAGACGGCCAACTTAATTAACGAAGTGGTCCTAATTATTCTAAACCATCCCCTGGGATGTAATGGAAGGAGTGTGGATTTACCGATCGCGGTATGCCACCTCGTAAAGTTTACAGCTTTCACGAGGTTGTGACTAACAATAACCCATAATTCTTCCTGGTCTAAAACTAAAAGTACTAACGGATTATACATAGAGTGGCCCACAGAGTGATGGTGCCCAGTTTTCAGTTCCGTGCTTTTAGCGTAGTTGAATTTAGGGTTTCATCATACAGACCATTATGTTAGATCATTTTTATCGTTCATGAACGACCTCTTCCTTAAAATCTCGCGGCTTATCTTTCTACTTGCAGCCGGCGCGAAGGTAAGGAGGACAGTGGAGACGAGGATCCTAGGCTACTGCAAGAAGTATCACCATACTCTCAGTCCTGTAACACTGAAAATGGTTTCAACTCCCACCTGGAGAAGTGCAAGGCGATGCGCATTCTAACGCCAGAAACGATGAAAAGTGGTTGCTTCCCTCAGGAACCCTGCAACCGTCAAGGTGTTTGTGAAAAGACTTCAATCTAAAGTTCTTTGCCATACCTCAGAAAGGTGCTTACTATAAGAGATAGGCAAGGGAAGTGAACGTGGTCATACGTTTTCCGAAAAGGCATCTCGGAGGCCTCACCTCCACATTATTCCTTATTGCCTTTGAAACGTACATAGTACCAAACCTCGGTGTTTTACATCACAGCCTTCGCTCTACTGGATACAGGCACTTTCTCAGGAAACCGTAAGAAGAGGTGACAAAGTCAGTTTTGAACTAGCAGGCAGAACATGTGCACAACGCATCAGAAAACGTGTGAACTGAGGACTGTGGCAGGAAAAGAAGTGATGGGCGGTTGCCGAACCCTCGTGATCGGTAAAAACTGTTGAGTGACAGTGATTGAACGAAGGCTGAAAGGTAACCTATTTCAAACAGTGTGTATCAAAGCTCTCGCTGGCAAGCAAATGTAAAACAAAGTCACCATCTTTAAGTATTTCTAATACAGCCTAAACTAGGATACAAGAAGCGTACTACATAAAACTTCAAAGGTACTGTACAAGTGGAAAATAGAACTGTATAGCCCCTTACTCCTCGTGCCCTCTTCAGATACTCTAGTCTTCAGTGTTGCTCCCCGAAATCCTAAGACAGCTAGCCTCACTTCTCATGGCTCTATGCTTCTCTCTATCACCCTACATGCAGATTGTGATGGCGGATCATACCAACACCCTGATCACCAAGATACACATCTATTCAACACGTGAGAACTATCATCTTTTGCTACCTGCAGGTACAAAATCACCAGGAGCCAGACTATTCATCCCAGACTACAACCTCTCCTTAACACGCGGCTCCAGCCGGGAGAGCAACCAGAAGTGTTGGTGTTAAATGCCGTTTGCACCCGAACATGCAAGTTCTCTCAGTCCTGACAACCACTCACCTGGAAATGAAACTAGCCCAGGTTGATCTCATGTGACGCGCCGCCCTAGAAGTCTTTTCAAATGATTTGATGGTTGAAACCTCTTAAATTCTCCACAATAGTGCGATAAAAGCGACTCGATAGAATTGCATCCCTGGCTTTAATTATTCAAACGAATGCAGTTACAGCAGCATGGAACGAAACAAATACTACACTCTGCATGACGCCATACCATACCAGACCCAAAGTTGCGTCCGCCGACCATCCGGTTTCACCTGCCATCTGTAGACAGTGCGAACTTACTGAATACGGACATATCTTTGGATTCATTTGTTCTCAACATTCGATATGCAATACATTCTTATAGGTTTCATGGCTCATTATTGCCAGGACGCTTTTGATACTAAGGGATTATTCCCTCATTAATTTTCGCCACTACTGTATAACGATATCGCTTCTGTCGAATATTTGTGACCGGAAGTATCTGAACAACTGTTTACTCCAGATAACTGTACGGCAAGATGATTTGTTCCTTTCTAAACTTTTACGGCTTCAGTGGGGAAATAACATTTAGATATTGCCTGCAAAAATGGCATGCGTTTGTATGGTTCGCTATTCGAAACACATTTTTATCATTATTATTACTATTGTTATTGTAGTGCAGTATATATCACATGTGCCAATTGCTTAACTGCAGTCACCCAACTGTTGGCCACATTACTATCGGAAGGTGAGAGACGAGTCGGGGAAAATATCCTCAGTAGAAGATGTACCATCACTTCAGGAAATTACACCAAACGCCTGGGAGGACATGGCATACTTGTGGACTAAGGAGACGACTAAATGTTCTGTACAAAAACGCGTCTCTTATTTTGAATACGTTATAATTAAGCCATTGTTCTGTCTAACTGTACCGAACGTGTCGGCGGAATCAGAACTAAGAAGATAGAGGCAAAGATGACACCTCTTTTGCCGGAAATGGCACAAAGACAACTTCCCTCGAATATCGACATCAATTAGCCTGAAACCGTAGGGAACTGGGTGCGAAAACGAGGGAGGGGCAGGGAACGCTATACTGGTAGGCCTCATTTAGGCAAGTTTCCAGTCATCACGCCCGGGGATTCATCCTGCCGGTCGGACAGTTGATAGGGCACAGGAAGTGCTCTCACGGCGGAAGGCGAAAAATGCGTGCATGAATAAACTCGGGCTACAACCACTAAGTAAGGAAATTTGTGTTCATCTGCTTGATGTTACCGAGACACGAGTTTCTCTCGACACATCAGGTCGGGATTTGGCGGTTACATACACTACAACGTCTTGTTGCGACGGGAAGGCTACTAAGCAGGGTGAGGCATCCCTCTGTTTCAGCCCTTCACTTGCATCTCAACAAATCTACATCAAGAATTAGAATGGCCAGAGGAGTCCCGCTGGTGCTCCGTAAAGCTGCCGAAGACTGCAGGGTGCTTAGTGGGGGTCATTTACTTGAGAACATCCCCTGGCGTAAAGTATGACGATCAAATGCGAGAGGTGGTTAGTTGCCTTCTTAAACTGAGGCACACACGCATACTAATTCTAGGGGACTTTTACCTACAGAAGGTAAACTTAGCAGGAGCCAGAATTCCATTGCGGCCTGGTCCTTCAACCCAATGATCAGCAACGCGATGGAGGGAAACTCAAACCCTATTCCTCTCAGACTAACTCTTCACAAATGAGAAGTTCGTGACTATTAACCTAGCAATCTCTCCACCTTCTGGCAGGACCGACTACGCTTTTATCGGCTTCCAGCAGGTCTAGAAGCCGAGTTCACCAGACCATTTGACGGGCCTCGTTGGGACTTTAGATGGCTGAGAACTTGGCTCCTTGGATGGCGGTGTAACAGACGGATTAGGATGATAACTGCGTATAGCTGGATGTGAATACTCACTGGAGATTCATAATTGATAATGATCATGGCTACGGTCGGTTTCACTTTCAACCCTGATGGGCTGCAAGTCACCTAAGGTAATGAGTAACTCCACTCGCAAGCCACTTAAGCTAAAGAGAAACCTCTAGGCCGAACACAAAGGCGATGTTACAAAACACATACAGACAATTCAGGCAGACCAGAAACACGTGCACAAAGGCACTGGCAGACAGTCGAAAAAAGCATCAAGTTTGGCTCATAAAACTGTTAATTTCCAGCCGGAGGGGTCTGTACCGCAACGCTGCACCGTCAAACGGGTGAAACTGAGGGTATCTCGTCTACTACGGCCCAACAGAATGACTAATGGCGACAGTGAAACAGCGGAGCTTTTGCCCGGTCAGTAGTCGGAAATCTTTTCTTCTTCAACCACCTACTTGGAGTTTACCAATGTCCCAAAAACGGAGTAGGACTCGGTCGTTGGCCTGGGCATTCAGCCAGTGCAGCGCAGACTCTTTTCGCTCACATAAATTCCCTTCTATAGCCGGATAAAGTCCATGCATAGGTACTGCTGAAATGGGCATCAACCTTGGCTGAACTTCTAAGAAAGTTGCCTAAGGATTCCTTAAGTCCCGGGAAGGTACCTGATCCTTGAAAGTTGGTCCGGATAACGCCAGTCTCCGAAGAAAGTCAACGAAGCAACCCGAAGATATGCAGATAAGTGGCGCTCTTATCCACATCTTCCAAAGTAATGGAATCGTTATTCTATGATGGACTGAAGGGTCACTCTATGACGATCGGCTTCTTTACGCCCCGACAACATGAACTTAGAAAAGAGTACTGCTGCGTCATTCATCTGCTAGCCGCGGTGGACAGATATGTCGGTATTGTCCAGATCGAACGGATGCTGTTAATCCAGATGTTGCTAGGGCACTTGATCGTGTTCATCACAACCGCTCCAATGATGGGTCATAAGTGGTCCGGGTGAGACCACCGCCCACTGGTTGCCAACATAAATGCGAGGTTGTCTGTTAAGAGGCTGAGTGAATTTCTCTATGTCCGAAGAAACAGAATGTTTCAGTGGTACTCTCCAAGAATCAGTGTCAGAACCTCTTCTTTTTCAGAAATACATAGACGACTTTTCTCGACAGGTGTTTTCTAAAATCCATTTATTTGTCAGTGATTTGAAGCGATGAAGAGAGATCAGATGTCAGCAAGACAGTATATAATAAATAAATATATAAATCTATATATTCACCCGCTGGTGACTTAACATGAGAGAAATCAGATTACGAGCATCATCACGTCGACATACACCGAAAAACATACAAGATAATGTGAGTCCTGAACGCCACAGAGGGTAGGCATTTATATTGCATAAAAAATCAGATAATTTTGGTTGTGGAACGAGCAAGAAAACTTTGCATTTCAGGGCTGGAAACCATACATCGGAAAACCAATCCAACCGCTAAAGAAACTTCAAAGCACAAAGAATATTTAGAAAATAAAGACAAGCTTATTCCTCCCTGGAATCGGAGAGACGAAATGACGCCGTTTAGCGGAAGCCTTCGGGAAGCCAGTTGGCCAATGTATCTTCTCTACTCTCGATGAAAGCGAAAGTAAGGATAGGGATATGGGATCTCCGCACCATGTATGAACCCAGCAAGGCTGCCCAGATGGTCAGAGGTGAGAAGATATGGCGTAGGAGTGCCGAGCTAGCAATCTGCGAAAGCAAATGGAATGCAAGTGGACTTTCCAAACTGTCAACTGGATAGGGGTCAATAATCTACTCCGATATTGTCACACAGACGACATGACAACCATGAGCACACTGAGTTTCCGAGTGGCTATCATGACGTCCCTAACTGCATCGAAGACGGTTTCTCATGCAGCGAGAACCAATCTCCTCCTCAAGGATCCTGACAACAAGACTCAACTCAAAAGGAACAAAAGTCACAATCATTCAATGCTACAATGTGCACCTGCAAATAATGCAGATGAAGAGAAGAAGGAGGAATTCTATAGACAACTGCAATTAATACTAGAAAAGACTCCAGTTGGCGACATCATGTGGTGACATCAGTGCAAAACTCGGAGCGGACAACACAGGAAGAACAGAGAACCACTCGGTGAAATGAATGCGATCGGAAAACTGTTTGCAGATATCTGTGCATTCAACGATTTAGTGATCGGAGGCAGTGTGTACAAACGCAAGGATATTCACAAAGTAACATAGACTTCACCAGATGGACACAATAAAAATCACACCGACTTTATCTCAATGTGAAGAGAGTGGAGACGCAGCCTACTTGACACAAGATGAGATCAAGAAGGGGAGCAGATGTAGGTTTACACTACTCACCGCCTAGTGCAAGGAACCCACCTTTTAAATCAAGTTGGAAGCTTTCAAAGAAGTTAATGATAGACCGCAGTTCAAGTTCAACACCCAGAAACTGAAGGGCGAAACTACAAAGGAAATCTTCACGTCAGCCATCAGAACAAAATGGGAGATATCGAGCAACATCCTTGAAGAAACCTGTATGGATAAACACTGGAACTCTTTGAAAGCTGTGTGGAAAGAAACCTGCACAACTGTATTGGGAAAGAAGAGGAAACAAGACAAGGAATGCATCTTGACGGACACATGGAAGCTGATAGAGGAGAGGAGGATGGTGAAGCAGAAGATGAACCAGTACAAGGATGCACAACGAGAAGAAGAACTGAGTGCAACGCATAAAACACTACACTGGACAAAAAAGTGAAGAAGAGTGCTCAGAAAGACAAAAGACACTTCTACGACACACTTGCAAGTGAAGCGGAACAGGCTGCTGGTAGAAGAGACCTGACAACACTTTATCAGATAACCAAGCTACTATCTGGGAGATCAACGCAGATGAGACCAATGAAAGGTACAGAAGGGAACCTAGTTCCCAAAAGAGAAGAGACAAAGGAAACGATGGGCTGACCACTTCAAAAGGCTCTTGAATTGACCAACACCTGCACTCCGTGCAGAAATACCACCTTCAGCCCAGCCACAGAAATACCAGTGAACACAAATCCTCCGACAAAAGTCCTGAGAGCCATAAAGCTATTGAAGTGCGGGAAAGCAGTAGGACCAGATGGAATCCCACCAGAAGCACTGAGAGCAGACACAGGGACAACAGCGGACATGCTCACACCACTACTGCAGAAGTTTTGGAAGAAAGGAAAGAAAGGTACCTGGCGATCGGAAGAAGGGCTACCTTATCAAACTCCCAAAGAAGGGAGACCTAAGTCGTTGCAAGAACTGGCGCAGAATCATGCTGCTGGCCCTGTCCACCCCAAGCAAAACATTAGGCCGCATCATCCTGGAGAGACTGAAAGATGCTCTGCATTCAAAATTACCACCGGAACAGACTGGCTAGCTTCAGGAAGAACAAATCGTTTGCGGATCAAATTGCAGTGATACGCTACGCATCATCGTAGAACAGAGTAGAGAATGGCAGTGGACTCTACCTCAACTTCATCGACTTTGAAAAGGTCTTTGATAGCATCGCCCGAGAGGTAATTTGGTGGTTTCTTCAACACTACGGTTTTGTTGCCACAAACCTTTATCAATCTCATTCAGCAACTATATGAAAACGCTACATGCCAACTAATTCACAATGTAAAGCTCAGTAACGCCTTTGAATTGAAGACAGGAGTAAAACAAGGCTGCCACCTATCACCGATGATTTTCCTGATTGAGGACGGACCGCGGAAAGGAGCCTAGAAGATTTACATTTCGCCGATGACTTGTGTCTAATGTCACACAAACTTGGAGATCTACGGGCGAAAACTAACAAACAGTGACGAGCGAGAAGATGGGCGTATGCTGACTAGACCGATGAAAAGGGCCTAGAAGATTTGGATTTCACCACCGACGATGATTTATGCCTAATGTCGCACAAACCTGAAGATCCACAGGCAAAAACTAACAAGTTGAATGAGGAGGCGAGGCGGCGAAGGAAGACGAGACTTCAAATGAATGTAGAGAAGACGGAGGTGATGAAGATCCCCAACCAACAGCAGCAACAAGCTCCAGTCACCAGCAATGGGAGAAACTAAGGAAAGTAGCCTCTTTCACCTAACTAGGCAGCAATGTTTCAGCTACAGGCAGCATAGACGAGGACTTCGAAGTGGCCAGGATCGGAAAAGCAAGACAGGCGTTCATTAACCTGAAACCAGCTCGGAGATCTGCATTCAGCACGAAGCACAAGATGTGGATTCTCAACACCAACGTCAAGTCGGTGCTCTTGTATGGCTCGGAGACTTGGTGCATTACGAAAGGGATTTCCAACAAACTACAGACATTTATCAACAACTCCCTACGCTCGTCACTAAAGATCAGATGGCCAGAATGGCGAGAATAAGAAGCAAGGAACTCTGGCTGGCTGGCAACGAATCAACTAAGAACCTATCGCTCAACAAATATGCAGTGGAGAGAAGTGGAGATGGATCGGGCATACACTGAGAAGACCGACTGGGGACACCACGCACCGTGCCAGTTCATCGAGCGGAACACCGATGGGAGGCGACGAGTTGGGCGTATGAGGCGGGGGTGGTGTGGAGATCGTGCAAGGAGGAAATGAAAGCCTCTGGGCTGTCGTGGAGCCAGGTTCAAAAGTTTTCAGAGAGCACAGAGCACTGGGGACGTGCTACTGGAGCCCTATGTTCCATTAGGAACCCAAGATAGAAATAAATAATAAAGTAATATTCCTCATATGATGGATATAACATGAGATACGGTTTACAGATATCGTCAAATCTATAATTCTTGAAAGTTTACAAAATAGTATTTGGCAAAAAATACACCACTTTTCAAGTCGCTGACGTGCATGATCTTACCAAAACTCGCTGCAATTCACGAGATGGTAGTGGATTTTCTTCCGTCTGAGATTTGGGTGGGATCTGCTCAGAACTAACCGAACTTGCAAATTTTGACCACCACCTTTTACTCCCTCTTCATTTGTACATAGATTAACCACCACAGGAATTATTCATCGACGGATTTTAGACGCGAAAGCGATTTCGGCGGAAGCGCTATCAGTTCCGTCAATGACCATTTGAAACCATTTGAAACATATCGGAAAGTTTCTATTCATCCACTCAGCATACCACACTGTATAGCCCACGAGGTTATGCACCGAGCGAACCATCCTAACAGGAAATTTTCACTCCAGAGTTGATGGTCCGTGAATAGTCCAAACAGTGTGCATCACCGGATTACAAAAACGATAACTGGGTCTAATTCCTTTCACGGCGTGTGCCCATTGGAACGCTGTGTTGAAACAGTTAATCACAATCCCACCCATTTGACTCTTTCAAGCTAATGCTAATGAATAAATTGGCACATACTGCGCACCAGCAGTATAAGCCAGGAGCAAATGAATGTACGGTAGTCTGCCATTGTGCCGCCCACTGTGACATATGCACTTTGGACCATACCTGTTTTATATTTTTACCAGCAGCTGCTGCCCTGCATCAATGCTGTTCACATTTCCCATTTCCTCTGCCCACGCAATTTTCCACATTAACTGTAGAGTGGCGTCTGAAACCTGCCGGAGGCACCTATAAAGGAGATTATTGCAAAACGTTCGTTGATAGTATCACCAACCTTGTTGCTCGCCGAAACAAACTGACACGTACTCTGAAAAGGAACACCAGATAGGCAATCAGTGCTTCTAAGGCTATTAGCAGGTGATCTGAAAGACTTCTGGAACAAAAGAAGAAGTGTAACTGAATAAAAAGGAGGTTGTGTCTGGATAATAAGTTTCCTCAGCTTGCGCTTTTGGTATCCGATACTTCATGTAAGCCTTGTCTAAGCCAATGACCAGCAATCCAACCCCGACAAGACCCTCGAAAATGAGTCCGATTTGAAGCTCAACTTCTTCGACACGTTGAACACAAGATGCAACTACAAAGTCGCGGCGACCAGAAACAGCACCACTTTGCAGTTTCGGCGTAGTTATTTCGGTGCCCCACCCTTGAATTTTTTCTCACAGTTTACAACTCACACCCACATCGACAGCTAGGGGACTTCAGGGTGGCGGAACCCTGAACACTCAAGGGATGCTCTAGTCTCCTTGAAAAAATATGAGGATCCGAGACAAAATCACTTGTGGGGCTAAAGCAGAAGGCATACGCTGGCAGACGTAAGCACCTAAACCTATTCCCCTGGGCTATCGCAGGAAGAGGGATGACCTAGTTTTGGCCTACAAGATCATCCATCGGGCAAACCACGCAACAAAATTAGCCTTGCTTACAACACAGCGGTCATCACGAGGAAACCCCATTAGGATAGAGCATCAGAGAGCTAACATCGTGCTCAGGCCCAACTTTTTCTTACTGAGGGTACGTGCTTTATGGAGTGCCCCAGAGTGGGATGTAGTCATAGCCCCCTTGGTAGGCCCATCCAAAAGATGGTCATGCAGCCATATCATTTTGGATGGTTTACCACGGCAGTATTCAAAGAGTAAGTTACCTCACTAACTCACCATCACTTCCTTTCTAACTGCCACTCACTACGTCTCTTCTTAATACACCTAAATTGTCTACTAACTTTTCTATAGCAAACAGACCCATGCTATCTTTTTTACCTTTTGGGTAATCCCCACATGCTTCTCACTGTCTTGCTATTCCCACTCAAGCACCTACAGAGACAGGAGTTACGATAGACCCCTAACCTTTCCAGAACCCCGCAGCTCCCTAATCACTCTACAGGCTGCAGTTTGCAAATCCACAAAATATCCACCTCACCAACGTCAAAAGAATGAAAGCAGAACAGATATATTTATTTACAGCAGGAACAAAGCGAACAACTTGTACCAAAAAATATCAGTTTCCTGTGCTCATATTTTCAATGTCAACTGTTCTTGGATATGGCTAAGATGATTTCAATACATAATACTATAAACGACTAATCTGTATTTCAGATCCACGAAGATTGGAGAATGATCGACAAGCGCGCTATATACTGTAGACGTTACTAAAATAGTTTTGGTTTGATGAACAATTTCGTTAGTCTGGTGATTGCTCATCATTTGATGGTCATATTCATCTTCACCCAATAAAGCTTCGGATAACGTCTTCCATCTTATGAAGATTTGTTTATGACAATGTTAACGGTCCTACAAAAGTCTATAAACCCAGTCAAACAGGAATGCTAAAATAATGCATGCGAATGCGGAAATAATGCAGGTGAATGCATTGATTAGGAATGCTGAAGCAATGCTAAAACGAGACACTTAGACGGAGTTTTACGGACTACCCGCATTATCTACACACTTTCAGAATAATTTAAGCGTGCATGCGTAAACGCAGCTTTATTTACTCGCAATTCCCACCTTATTTAAGCGGTTTAGGGAAATTTTTAGGCAAAATTTCTATGACTTACTTCTTGCTCGCAATATTAACACCATTTACCCCATTATTTACTCATTCGCCCGCATCATTTCCTCAATATGGTTTGACTGGAAACGTATATAGTTAGCATGGATCCATCAACAAGTCGACTTGTGGTGCATGCGTTACTTTGAATTAATTCTGTTCTTTAAACATGACCTGACACTGGTAGTCGCTAAGCAGTTTCTGTCATGCTCTAAGCAGTCCCGGAGATTTTCGAAGAACTTTCAACATTGCTCACTGTTTCCATATGGAAATCTCAAATGTTTCAGTCCCGTTTTAAGCCCGAAAATCCCAAAGCACACCCAAAGTGTTTCTCAGCTGGGATATATATATATATATAATGCATTGGATTGCTGAAATTATTGTGATTGTTTTTTCATCCGAAGTGTTTGTGGTGTGTGTTGAAGCTAGCAAAATATTAATTATGTTACACCTTCTTGGTTGGTTGATGGCTTCTTAATCGTTTTGGTCAAAGTATTCATTATAATGCATTGCCTCATTTTTTCTTCCTTCATCCCTTTTCCTTCATTTTTGTTAGTTTAGTGCTGTAAGTTGTTTCGAATTGTTTTGTATACTTCTACGTCTCAGAAAACTTTGGCTGACTAGGTGCTTGGCCGGATGAGTCTAGCGCTCATTTAAATGGGACTGAGTTTTTTTTAACTTTAAGGCCATTCTAAATTCGGTGCATATGCCTTAGGGATTGATGCCGAATAGATGAATTTCCTTGGGATATGGATGAAATATTACGGAAAATGACACAAGTATTTGCATGGAATGAAATCATACATTTATTATTACTATTATTATTATTATTATTATTATTATTATTATTATTATTATTATTATTATTATTATGTTTACAGCCATCGCTCTCAACAAAATAGTCCAGTTTTGTACATACTACTCATTTCTACATTTTACGTCTACTGTTTGATCAGTTTCACAAAATTGGACATCCAGTTCTACTATTTGTAACGTAGTTTGTCTGTAGCTTTTTGTGCTCATGTATGTGGAAGTTATAAAAGCCGGACACTCTTATTTGTTCTCAAAGTTCTTTTTCTTCTCTGAAAATGGTTTAGAATATCTTGAGACCGGATTTGATGGCGTTGATACACCACTTCTGTCATCGGAAGACTTTTTTACCTCAATCGTTTTCATTGCCTTGCTAAATGAACGCATTACCTTTATTAAAATCGTAGTAACTTTTCACAATTAACTGAAAATGTACATAGTTGATACCCTTTTTCATGAGTTTCAACCCACATTATGAGAGTTACGTATCCTCGATTGGATACTGTGTAAAATATGTTTCTAGCTAGTTTTGGAATTGATTTCAAACTTCTGCTGACCCTTATCGACCATCTTTTGAGCAGTAGACATGCCAGGTATCCTAGTTCATCATGCATTTAGATTCCTCGATGAATTTGGGCGAAGCAAAAAAACTACATTTGACGAATAAAATGATGTGGTTTTATTTCATGTATACTCAAAATACCATAGTAATTAGCACATAAGATTATGTAAAATTGGAAGATCGAGTCTAAAGTTATACAGTAAAATCATTGACAACCTATCTACTATGTAAAAGAATTGTACAGAGAAGTGAAAATGTAGGAAAGGAAAATAGGGCTTCAGTAGTACACCTCCATTGCACTCTGTTCCCTGTAGTCTTTTGAACCTGGCTCCACGACTGCCCACAGGCTTTCATTTCTTCCTCACATGATCTCCTCCATGTCACCCTCGCCTCGGAGGCCCAACTCGTCTGTCCCCCTTTGGATTCCACTCGAGGGCCTGGTGCGTGATGTCTCCGGATAGTTTTCTCGGTGTATACCCAATCCAGTCCATCTCATATTTGTTGGGTGATAGGTTCTTGGTTGGTTCGTTGCCAGAGTGCCTTGTTGCTTATTCTGGCCAGCTGATGTTCAATATCGAGTGAGCGGAGACGGCAGTTGTTGATGAATGTCTATAGTTTGTTGGAAGTGCTTTTCGTGATGCGCCAAGTTTCTGAACCATATAGAAGCACTGACTTGACTAAATTAGTGTTGAAAATCCGGATCTTGTACTTTGTGCTGAGTGCAGTAAATTGCCACACTGATTTCAGATTAATGACAGCCTGTATTGCTCTTTCGATCCTGCTTTTGACATCCTCATCTGTGCTGCCTGTAGTTGAAGTGATTCTGCATAGGTAGGTGTAGGTGAAAGAGGCTACTTCCTTTAGGTTTCTCCCGTTGATGGTGGTTGGTGCTTGTTGTTGATGCTGTTGTTGCTTGGGTATCTTCATCACCTCCGTCTTCTCTACATTCATTTGAAGTCTCGTCTTCCTTCGCCGCCTCGCCTCCTCATTCAACTTGTTAGTTTTTGCCTGTGGATCTTCAGGTTTGTGCGACATTAGGCATAAATCATCGTCGGTGGTGAAATCCAAATCTTCTAGGCCCTTTTCATCGGTCTAGTCAGCATACGCCCATCTTCTCGCTCGTCACTGTTTGTTGTATGATCCAGTATACCACAATCAGGAAAATCATCGGTGATAGGTGGCAGCCTTGTTTTACTCCTGTCTTCAATTCAAAGGCGTTACTGAGCTTTACATTGTGAATTAGTTGGCATGTAGCGTTTTCATATAGTTGCTGAATGAGATTGATAAAGGTTTGTGGCAACAAAACCGTAGTGTTGAAGAAACCACCAAATTACCTCTCGGGCGATGCTATCAAAGACCTTTTCAAAGTCGATGAAGTTGAGGTAGAGTCCACTGCCATTCTCTACTCTGTTCTACGATGATGCGTAGCGTATCACTGCAATTTGATCCGCAAACGATTTGTTCTTCCTGAAGCTAGCCAGTCTGTTCCGGTGGTAATTTTGAATGCAGAGCATCTTTCAGTCTCTCCAGGATGATGCGGCCTAATGTTTTGCTTGGGGTGGACAGGGCCAGCAGCATGATTCTGCGCCAGTTCTTGCAACGACTTAGGTCTCCCTTCTTTGGGAGTTTGATAAGGTAGCCCTTCTTCCGATCGCCAGGTACCTTTCTTTCCTTTCTTCCAAAACTTCTGCAGTAGTGGTGTGAGCATGTCCGCTGTTGTCCCTGTGTCTGCTCTCAGTGCTTCTGGTGGGATTCCATCTGGTCCTACTGCTTTCCCGCACTTCAATAGCTTTATGGCTCTCAGGACTTTTGTCGGAGGATTTGTGTTCACTGGTATTTCTGTGGCTGGGCTGAAGGTGGTATTTCTGCACGGAGTGCAGGTGTTGGTCAATTCAAGAGCCTTTTGAAGTGGTCAGCCCATCGTTTCCTTTGTCTCTTCTCTTTTGGGAACTAGGTTCCCTTCTGTACCTTTCATTGGTCTCATCTGCGTTGATCTCCCAGATAGTAGCTTGGTTATCTGATAAAGTGTTGTCAGGTCTCTTCTACCAGCAGCCTGTTCCGCTTCACTTGCAAGTGTGTCGTAGAAGTGTCTTTTGTCTTTCTGAGCACTCTTCTTCACTTTTTTGTCCAGTGTAGTGTTTTATGCGTTGCACTCAGTTCTTCTTCTCGTTGTGCATCCTTGTACTGGTTCATCTTCTGCTTCACCATCCTCCTCTCCTCTATCAGCTTCCATGTGTCCGTCAAGATGCATTCCTTGTCTTGTTTCCTCTTCTTTCCCAATACAGTTGTGCAGGTTTCTTTCCACACAGCTTTCAAAGAGTTCCAGTGTTTATCCATACAGGTTTCTTCAAGGATGTTGCTCGATATCTCCCATTTTGTTCTGATGGCTGACGTGAAGATTTCCTTTGTAGTTTCGCCCTTCAGTTTCTGGGTGTTGAACTTGAACTGCGGTCTATCATTAACTTCTTTGAAAGCTTCCAACTTGATTTAAAAGGTGGGTTCCTTGCACTAGGCGGTGAGTAGTGTAAACCTACATCTGCTCCCCTTCTTGATCTCATCTTGTGTCAAGTAGGCTGCGTCTCCACTCTCTTCACATTGAGATAAAGTCGGTGTGATTTTTATTGTGTCCATCTGGTGAAGTCTATGTTACTTTGTGAATATCCTTGCGTTTGTACACACTGCCTCCGATCACTAAATCGTTGAATGCACAGATATCTGCAAACAGTTTTCCGATCGCATTCATTTCACCGAGTGGTTCTCTGTTCTTCCTGTGTTGTCCGCTCCGAGTTTGGCATTCATGTCACCACATGCATTGGAATTTTGATGTCGCCAACTGAAGTCTTGTGTAGTACTGGTTGAAGTGATGATTTGATGTGTGGCAGCTCGGAATGTTACGCAGTAATGCCTTGTCCTATGTTGATATTGATTGATTGCTAAATCGAAAGAAGGGATTTTAAACATCTTCTTTAAGCATCGATGAATTCAATATGTGTAAAACAGAAAACCCTCTAAAGACTTTATTTTGGTTATATCTTTGGGCATAGCATCTTTTATTGTAAATGCCAGGCATCGAGCTGGTCGCGATCTTCTGAACCTTTTTTAAGGCTTCCAGAGTTTACAGGATGTTTTAAGATCGGTTAATTACCTGTGGTTTCCCAAACTTAAGCGTGTATTATGCTCTCGTTTCTAGTACATTCTATGTACTGATGGCGAAAGTCATGTATTTCTATGTATAGACGTTTACTACGTGGCACTTCGTTTTCATTGTTAAATAACAGCAGTATTTCACACAAAAGCCATCATCACCTATCAACATAGGACCAGGCATAACTGCGTAACATTTCGAGTTGCCGCAGCTCATATCATCACTTCAAGTAAGAAGGCAGTAAAGTGGAAGATGAAGATGAGAAAATTCAGTTAAAAGAAACATAAAGTACGAAAAGAGAGAAGAGAAGGATGAGAAAATGGTGAGATTTTGTATAGCATCGTTAAGATGAGGATAATGTGTGAATACATCTGCGCCACTGATATCGATTCTGAGCCATATCACCCGACCGATAGCTGCTACCGTGACGTGGTGGTCGGGCTTGCAAACCGCAATGACTCAAGGAGCTATGCTAGTGGAACACTCGTTCCCTCGAGGTCCTACTATGCCAGAAATGTCTGTTGGATAGTGATTAGACGAAAGGCAGTTACCATTGTGATGTAAATTACTACACTATGATGGGTTCTGAGGGCAAAATCATACTACTGTAAGCTGGATAAGTTGTGACATCAGTTAGGTGTTTACCTTGTATAACCAGCCGTGCCATGTTGATGCTGCCTTCTCAGTGGAAGGAGAAAGCCAGAAAAGGTCGGCCCCAAAAATAAAACACCACCATACCCACGGCTTACCGGGCTGGCGGTGTTGGTTCATTTGTCGTTTCTTTTCGACCATCCGGCCCCAAAAATACTAAAGTTCGAAATAATCATGCACAAAAGGCTGCGTGTGACAGGCCTCAAGCAGATGTCCGATGGGCTCTATGGTCATACAAATCTCTTTCAGATACCTTAAGAAGAAATAGCTTTCCACGGTATGGGCAGCAGGGAAGTGTCAACCGCCCTCACAACTCTGTCAACACCCAAGTTTCTTCTGACTGCTATCCACCTTCCCCATCATTACCTTCTAATCTTCCTTCACGTCTCTCAACTAACGATACTACATCATCTTCAATTTCTCCTAGCTCTGTATCCTTCGACAACGATCTGAGTCATACAGTAGAACAGACCGAACTGCTGTGCAGTACACACCACCCTTAATAGACAATCGGATATCACGGCGGCGCCATAGGTGGCGTAAGTTGGCGAAAGCCAACCGAGCCTTATGCGTCCGTGCAGAGATTTCATCGGCCACTGAGCCACCAGGTTGGGGTTGATCCTACTTCCCAGGTAAGTGAAGTGGTCAACACACTGAGTCACTTCACTCTGTATTGTTAGCGTCGGTGGGGCACTGTTGAATACCAATTGTGGAGCAACAATTTGCATTTGGGTGGTGAGAAACGCATCCCGAAGATTCTCAAATTCCCACTGAAAGTGTTCAGAAGACTCTGCATCTTGTGAGCGTCTTCACCTAACAGGACTATGTCATTTGTATATTTTACGTCTAACGAAAATTCTCCACCGATTAGGTCAAACTCTGTGTAGTCAGGTGATGAGAGGGAGACCTCCATAAGAATATCTATGATAAAATTGAATAAGAATGGAGACAGTGGGCATCCTTGACGAACACTACTCGATGAGTATAGCTCCCTGGAAATCTCACTATAGGCTCTAAGACGCCCACAGGTGTGCGAGTGGAGAGCCTACACAAAAGACAAGGACTATTTCATTACTTGGTAATGCCTGGCTTGTGTTAATAAAGAAGAGCCCAATGGAGCAGGAGAGATTTTTTATTAGAAAAATACAATCTGTAGTAATAAAAGTATCAAGCATTTTAAGTGTCACATTTGCAAACATCCTCATTTTTGTCGTCCCACTGTTTGGTATTCTTACCATTCACATTTTTACTCGATATTGCGTCTTTTTCCCCGAAGCTCCACCATTCGATTGCTACCAATCGCTGTGTTTTACAGTGTTGCGCTATTTGTTGTTGATAAGCATTCTTATTAGCGACGTTCATTTCATTAGTATATATTCATCTGGAAATTTGCATTCTAGTGTATTCTACTTCGTTACACCTGTTGTAGTTTTATTTTCCCATTGAATGATTTTACTGCTAACTTATACAGTGAATTATTGTGAGAACTCATGAAAGTGTTTGCACAATATTGGGTGCAATCTTACTCTCAGACGTAAAAGGCAAGCTGTTTTGTGAAGTTTTGAAGGTTCTTTTTGGGTGTATTTGGTCATTAAATTTTGATTTGTTTCGTCTTTTATTAATGGGGTTTAATTTTTGGGAGGTTACTATCATCTAGGCAAACTTTGACATGGTTTCTAATGACATGTTTGTTTTAGCACATAGTTTAACTTGAGAATGGCTATCGAAGTGAAACGCTTAGTATTTTTCACATCAACCGCTCCTTCTGTTTCCTGTCAATTTGATGCTAATGTAAAAGTCTTGCCAAAAAGCAGACTACCACTTATTGTCATTTATCCTAAGCCTGCTTTTCAAAGAATAAAAGTTAGTTAATTTTTTCTAGCCAAAAGTTGAAGCCATTTCTCTCAAAGTTTTTCTGACTGTTACAGAATCAATTATATATATATGTATATATATATACATATATATCCACTTATTTTACCCCTTGTTTCTATTTTAGATACCAAGTGGAACATATAAATGCCAAATACAGCAAATACAGAGAATGTACTACGTATACTTGTATCCACTGATAATCATGTGGGATATGCGGAAAAAGACGGTTTAAGAGGTCAAGACTCTTTCCGAACTTTTGAAGAGATACTCAGCCTTGCTGTCTTGCACAATGTAGACTTGATCTTATTTGGTGGAGATATATTTCATGAAAGTCGACCTTCTATGCGATCTTTGCATGAAGTTATGCGTCTTCTTCGCCTTTATTGTTTGGGTGACAAACCCGTTGAGTTTGAATTACTTAGTGAAGGCAAAACAGTATTCGCTAATACAGCATTCCAAAATGCAAACTATTTAGATAGTAATTTCAATGTTGGAATTCCTGTGTTCACCATCCATGGAAACCATGATGATCCTTCAGGTCCTGGTGGTTTATGTGCTGCTGACTTACTACATACTGCTGGTTTAATAAATCTTTTCGGAAAGTTTGCATCTGTGGAAAGAATTGATTTGACTCCTATTTTATTGCGTAAGGGTAAAACACGTGTAGCTTTATATGGTCTTGGCTCTGTTCGAGAAGAGAGACTTCATCGATTGTTTCTAAATAATGGTGTAACTTTCTATCGTCCTACTGAATCTGTAGATGACTGGTTCTCAGTCTGTACTGTTCATCAAAATCGTGTTCAACATGGGCCTACAAATTATTTACCTGAACATTTCCTACCGGATTTTTTAGACCTTGTTATTTGGGGACATGAACATGAATGCCGTGTTGAACCTGAATGGAACTCCTCAAAAAACTTTTATGTTGTTCAACCTGGTAGTTCTGTAGCCACCGCTCTCTCTGACGGTGAAGCTCAAGATAAAGCCGTTGCACTACTGGAAGTGAGAGAAAAAGAGTTTAAGGTTAGTTGTAGTTCTTGAGTCAAACACTAGTACTTCATTTATAGTATTTAAATATTACTGATTGTATACTGTATGTTAGTTCAACTAAAGTGATGTATGTTGAATAAAGTGGATGATATGTTCTAGCTCTGATTTTATAAATCTCATCATAACCACGTTAATAATTGAATCTTCTATGTGGCTTTCTATTTATTTAAACTTACTGTTTTGGAAGCACTCTGCCCTGACTAACTTTATGTAGTACTTTAAAAGCTGTTTTCATGCATACTGTGTAGTTAGTTTCTAGTGTATGTTTAGCAATAGATGAAGATGAACGTTTGTCACCTGCACATAAGAGTGGTCTGGACCGAGTGTCTTGGAGGCGTTTGAAATAATTTGAAAATGATCGAGCATGGAGTTTAGGTTCTCTTATTTGTTTAACATATAGAAAGTACTAAGATTTTCCTAAAATGTTGATTATTTACTTAGCGCCTATTATTATATTACCATTGGAATGTAGTTTTGCCAGTGTTTCTCAAGGAAAGCCACAGCATGTGTAAAGACCATGTGATTTGTATTAGAGCAATAGTGTGGAATGGGATGATTAAGCGATGGTGGTCGATCGAAGGAAATTATATAGAGTGACACGGCTGACCGATTAACACTCACAAAAAAAATCGACCTAGGACTATCACCAAAACCCGAAATAATTGATTATTATGAAGGTCAACAAATTGATTGTAACTCTTATCGTATCATGAACCTAATCATTTGATCAAATATAAATTCTTGCCTAAATATTATGGATGGAAATGAAAATAATATGGATCACAGTCACTCAACTGAAAATATGCAATTGATTAGAAGTAAGAGAAATGGTTACAATATAACCAGTTAATTTAAACCAATGTATGGAAGACTACCTTATCGTGTACTTTATCCAATCGCATATCAACTGAAGTTGCATATACATGTGCTACACGTGACTAGCTCTTGCTTACCTTGGGACACCTGAAGGTAGATTAGATTGAAGGAAATTAAAAATGGTTGAATCACGACACGGTGCCATAAATGGCGCAAGTTGGTAAAAGCCAATCGAGCATTTTGTACCCATGCAGAGATTACTTCAGTCACTTAACCACCAGGTTGATCCGACATCCCAGGTAAGTGAATGGGTCAACATGCTCAGCCATCTCATTCCCTGTTTTTAAACGAAGCACCATTTAAGACCAGTCCTGGAGTAACAATTTGGATTTGGGTTGTGAGAAATGCATCACAAACGTTCTCAAGTTGCCACCCAAGGTGTCTAGAAGACTCTTCATCTTATCAGCATCTTTATCTAATAGGACTATTTTATCGGTGTACTCTAGATCTACCAAGAATTCTCTGATGATAACATCAATCCCTGTAAACTCATGATGAGAGAGACTTCCATACAGACGTCTGTGATGAAACTGAATAAGAATGGAGGAAGTCGTGGTCTTTAAGGGGCGCCGCTCAACGTACGCAACTCACTATGGACTCTAACACACCCATGGGTGTAAAGAGCTTTCAGTAGAGTAATGAATCTACTCTTTTCCTCCTTTCTTTGAGAGACTGCTATAAGAACTGTGTATTGACGGAGTCGAATGTCACATTCAGATCGCGAAACAGCTGGTGTTGGACGTCGGTAAGCACCTATGTCCCAGAACCTTATGGGGAATGAACACCTAGTTGATGCATCCATGGCCAGCTCTGAAACTCAACAGGTTACTTCGGGTTTACTCCAGTTAGAAATGTTATGCTTATGATAATGATTATCATAAGATCTAAGCTGGTTCCCATGTGGTTATCATAAGAATGTTTCTCTCCTTTCTTGAAGACGAAAAATCAATGGTTGCCATACGTTAGCTAACACTACAGTTAACCTGATTAACAGTGGTTGCCAACCGCTCATAAATGTCTCTTGTACTATCTTATCTAGTTCTGCTTGCCTTCTTGGCTTTAAGCTTTTGAAAGCGTTCTCGACTTCTGCAAAGCTGGAGCGCCTAACTCAGAGTTTCATTCGGGATCCCACTGGATAGCGGGCAACGGAATAGCAGCTGGAGGCCAGTTGTTCTGTCCCTCGAAGTGTCCTACCCATCGATTACCGCGAGTAAATCGCAGATCTATCCTTTTTCATTATAGTCTTGCCAAGAGTTGGCATTTTTGCTCCAGTTCCCTTGAAAATTCTGAATGCCTGTCTACTGTTAACTATCACCGGTGTCTTTTCTACCTCTTGAGCCTTCGCTTCCCATCACTTTTCGCTGCCATTGCGTAGAATTTTCGTTAGTCTATAGTCTAGTTGCTTCCGCTTCTCATTGTGCTCGGAGTTTGCATAAATGTGTTCACATACATCCGTTAGTACAGAAGAAGCTTCTGAGATCTACCGAACCTTCGTAACCACTTTCGAAAAGTTAGTTATGGTCTTTGGTGTTGTTTTTACATCAGACTTGAAATGGGGCCAAACTTCTGGGTGAGTGATATTGTTACGTTAAAATACCTGTCGAGCCAGTTTCTCATTGAAAGCAACCTTTGTTCTCTCATTGTCAAACTGCAATCGCAGTGATCTTGTTGCTACAGTTTTATTAAATCCATTGAGAAGCGAACATACACATGCTCGAAACGACGCATGATCAGTGTCCAAACACGCACTTCGGTGTTGACTGCATGTCTCACACTTATGGTCTGAGATGCCATAGTTTTGGGTAGCGAAACGTTTTGGTCGATTTAATGGATGGTGTGGGTATTGAAAGCTTCAACGTGCAGTTTAGAGAGCGGTTGCAAGAAAATACCGGTTCTGTATTATGAACGTGAATCTTTGTCGAGAGCTATGGAACTGAAGAAAATCAACAGTAACATAGGATTATTGGCCGAAAGACATAAAGAGGAGTTAGAAGACAAGGTTGTTGAAGGTTGATTGTGGGGTGAAGTAAGTTCATGGCTGACAGACTTACGGGGGTGATTGACACTTCCTGGTTACCCACACCATAGGAGATTTTTTCTTCTTCAGGTATTTGAGAAAGAAATTGGGTTAGCAATAGTAGTGCATGACCACAGAGCCCACGAGAAATATGCTTGAGGCCAGTCACACACGTCGTTTTTGTGTTTGTGGTTTAGCGTTGACTTATTTGCGTCCAGCTGAAACGCATATATCGCAGGAGCCAGGATACTGGGGAGCGGAGAGGAGTATGTCCTTTTTGGGGTCCACCTTTTTTAACCCTGCTTTGGGAAGGCCGCATCGGCATGGTAATTCTGGTCATTCGCCATAAGTACCTTATTGCCATCATAACCAGTCCGGCTAGCAGTACGATGTCGACTTCGGACCCCTATCTTAACATAGAAATCTAAGCTGTGATAGTAACTGCTCTTTGTTTCACCATTATCCTCTTAACCTTTCTGGTGTGGTAGAACCTCGAGGGAACTAGCGTCCCACCAGCATAGCTCTTGGGGTCATTGTAATATGCAAGCCCAACCACCACGTCTGAGTAGTAGTTGTCAGTTGGATAACAGCACAAACATAGCTAAAGATCAAGTCAATGATATGTTAAAATGTTCAAAGGACTTGTCGTTCTCACCTTTTGATTCTCTTGGTCCCACCATTTTTTCTCGATACCTTGTTGTATTTCTTAGTGTGTGCACCAGGAGTATGCAATAAGAATATGATACTTCAACCTTTAAAAGACCTATGAGTACTTTCAAAATACTGCTTCATCAGCTATTTCTTGCTGCCTAGGAATACTAGAAAATTAAGTTTAAACATATACTTTTATCGAAATTATTGACACTTTACTGCGTTTCTGGAGTTTACAGATTTATCCTCTATGTCATGACGTTTCACACTCTTCCGGATTAGGACTACATATTATTTCAAAATGCTTCTGCTCATTCAGGTTGTTTTTACATTAACTGTGTGGAATTCAACCATAGCTTGATCAGTGAAACACAGTTTTCATAGTAATTCGCATAATAGTGACTAAACTAATTTTCAAAATGGTATTCATCATGAACTGACATCAGCTGGAAAAACATTGGAAATCTGGGAGTACTGGTAGCTGTCTCATCCTACTGTGGGACTCCTCAGCATTGGGGACCTAGGATCCCACAAAGGATCAAACCCTGGACCTTCGGGTTCCACAGCCATCACGCTACCACCGAGCCACTAGATCGGAATCCAATGGTCCATATTTCCAACTTCGAAAGGTGATTCTTGAATTTCCAATGAGAAGTCGTAACTAATGGGACAAACCTGGTGAACATGAAGACAAATACTCAAAGATGACATTGGGTGATGATCTCTCTATGTCATGAAGTGACAGAAGTTAAAAATATAGGCCACTGGATTCCGACCCAGTGGGTCAATGGTAGCGTGCTGATCACAGAACTCGAAGGTCTTGGGTTCGACCCCTGGTGGGTTCATGGGTGTGCACTACTGAGTAGTCTCATACTAGGACGAAACAGCTGTGGAGTGCTCCCAGGTTTTCAGTGCTCCTCCAAGTGATGTTAGTCTATGATGAATACCTACTCGAAATCAATAAATCCCCACAAACCTCCAAATTCGTTTAGCTTGGTTTTGTTTGGTAATGACATTGTTCTTCAGATTACTCAAACAGTAAATGTATTGAAACGATAATTCAAAGTTATTTGATAAATAGTACTTTATGTGTGTTGTCCAACTGTTATGAAGCAGATAAAATATTTCAGTACTGTTCTCTTGAAGGAGTACAAAAGCACTCACTTGTAGTAAAGGTGATGCAATAAAACTAGTTCAAACGATAACTGTAGACTATAATCAGAAATAATTTTGTCCTAGTGAAGGTAAGTGATCGCATTAGGAAGTAATTAATTTATCCATCATGAGTCTTACTTCAATGAGTAAAGTTGAATAGTACATGGAATGGTTGAGTCAGTTCGATCCACTTGTATCAATTTAACACTGTTACGTGATACGTATTTCTGTCACGTGCTGTTTAAGTCGAAAGGTTCAGGTATACTTATAAATCTTTTTGAGTCATTGAATTACAATAAACCTGGTGTTAACGAAGTTGATTTTCAAGTAAATGACACACAAAACAGCATAAGATCGTGGTTTTATGACTTGACGACTTGTCGATTTGTTCATAGAGATACAACGCATATAGTCGCTACATGGTTTCTTACTGGGCTATGCACCACACTTATCATATGAGAGCTTAAAATACTACTAGTTCGCTCATACCAAAGTAAGCAAAGCGGGATCGGAAATCATGATTCATAGTTTGAAAGTCAATGAATCAAAGCTTCAATAGAAGTCTGAATTCGCGCTTTGTGTAGATGACTTGAAATAACTCACTTTCTTTATCCGTACGGAATGATGAATGATACTGTAGCTGTCTTGCATAGTTTGGCATTAAAGTCAATCATAGCTTGATAGACTGCAACGAAACAACGCCAAAAGTTTCTTAAAGGTATTCTTGTATGGATACGATCTATTCACAGACTTTTAACTCGAGATAAGTTACGACTCACTGACCATATACAAATAAATACGTCTTTATGAATGTGTATCTTTCTTTCAGATCACACGTTTACCTTTGCTCACTGTCAGACCATTTCTATTCCAAGATCTAGTGTTGCAAGATCATGTACCGAAATTGGATCCTAATGCATTTGATATAATGAAACAGGTCGAAAGTGTGTGTGATAAACTTATTGAATCAGAGATAAGTAAGGCTGTAGCTTTTTCAGCTAAAGCTTTGGCAAGCGAATTGAAATCGAACTCTGATAATTCAGTTGATACTAATGAGTGCGAATCGAATGAAAAGGTCAAAATATTATCAACTCAGAGATTACTTCCTCCAGCGGAGCCTCTTATACGACTTCGTGTCGACTTGAGTGGTGGATTTGAATCGTTTAGCACATTAAGATTTGGTCAGAAGTTTGTTGGTCGTGTTGCTAACCCTAAAGTGAGATATTATTTGGTATTTTATCATTTATTTTGCAGTTTGTTCATTTATTTATAAAGTGACACCGATCTAACAGTTGTAGGAAGGTAAGATCAATCTGGAAATCAGTTTTGAAGAAAAATTCAAGACAAAGACAACTGAAGGATATCTCAAATCGTTATTCATCGTAGACTGACATCATTTGGAGGAACGAAGGAAACCTGGGAGCACTGGACAGCTGTTTCGTCCTAGTATGGGACTCCTCAGCAGTGCGCATCCACGACCCCACCCTCCCCGTATCGAACCCGCGACCTTCAGGTCCCGCGGCCAACGCGTTACCATTGAGCCACTGGGTCTGAATTCAATACTTTATATTTCCAACTTCTGTTGGAGGATTTTCAGTAGGGCAAAATATCAAAGCTAATTAGGAATACACAAAAGTAATGCAGCAGTCTGTAATTATGAGTAACTAATTGTTTTATTAATACAGGGTGAAATGAAGATCTGGGCCGCAGCGGGTTTCGAATCGGCAACCACTGAGTTTCCAACCCATCGCTATACTAATTAAACTATGAGACCTGCCTAGTGATCAGATTTTTATTTTACTTCAATCACCAAGAGTTTTGCACGACTACCATGGGAATTCGTGATGTGTTAGCATTGCTTGATTACACTTACACTGACTGCCCAGTCAGGAATTCTCATCCCAATCTAAATCTAACTGAAAGAAACGAAAGTGCTGAAAATAGTATAATAAACGTTAGTACAATGTAACGTTCGTATTCTTGTCCATAAACTGGTATTTGTGTATTTAGTTCCAATTTCATTCTTTTGAAACTTTAATCTGTTCATGAGATTTCTTACTGCGATGTTTTTTCTGATGTTTAAGTGTATGAAGTTTCTCTTCTGAACAAAATCATAGCCTGTCAAGGAATGAACTCCCCACTTCAAGTTAAATTTACGCTTACCGTCTTCTCCTTTAAGACAGTTTTAGATATTTGAACACTTTCAAAAGCAGTAAGAAGACCATTTGAATAAAGTTTTTATTATATTACTGAAAAATATCATCTGCTTACGTTCCTTGGTCTCTGATTTCTGCCAAATTCTTTCTTGACAAAGCAGCAAAATGGTGCTAGAAGTGGAACCATAGGGTCTCCACTATCCCTATATGTACAGACGTTCATCATAGACTCCAACACTGAGAAGGCATATTACGTACCCTGTAAATAGGAAGTCTTTTAGTCTATGTGGTGTGATGAAATTCGATACAAGAACAACTTAACATTCTCAAACTCTATTGATTTAATAAATCCCTGGCGGTGTAAAAAGCCTAGTATCGCACGAGATACTGCGCATTCTGCAGTTATGGGAGATAATCGCTGTAGGGGGATTGACATAAAGGATTAATAAATATTCCATTCTGGTCACCGTTACAGAAGTGATCGTAGTTGGCCGGAGCACCGATCAAGTTAGTCAGAAAGCTAAGTTAGTTGATAGTGTTGAGAACCTGCACTGACTATGAGGACTGTGGAGTGTGTGATACAGATGGCAAACTGATCTCTACCCATAGCATATAGTGTTAGATGAAGTGGAATTAGGTCGTCGTCATCATCGTTATCAACATCTGAGTTGCCACACCTCATATCAGCACATCTAAGGTTAAATGGAAGCTAGGGGTCAGACAGACACACTGGCTGACACTGACTGACACAAACAGACCGATAGACAAAATCAGCGTGGAACCTCGCATAAAAGTTGCATCTGTCCAAGTTGCCACAGTTGACAGAACCATACAAAGAACAAGTGTATAAGACTTGAGTCTTGGAACAACCTCTTCAAAACCAAAGTGTTATTCACTACGCCAGTAAGTCATAAAGCCACATATAGTAAAAATGAAAATAATGCCACCTGCAGTTAATATGAACAACATCAGCTCATCTGACTCACTAACTGTTAAGAATAAACTATTTGATGCTGTAATTATTACGGATAAGAAATCAGCTGAAATAGCGCTTTTGCATGCATAAACATGCTGTTTCCTTTCAATTATTTGCTTACTTCTTACTCCTGATCTACCTGCTTACTTTATTGACCACCACATGACCCTACTAAGGGTCACGTGCACTCCACGACAGTCCGCTATGTTCTACTGTATGGCTGTGAAACATGGCCATTTAAAGTGGAAGATATGAGAAGGCTTCAAGTGTTTGACCACCGTTGCCTTCGTAGTGTTGAGCCGTATTCCGTGGTGTCACCATGTGAGTAATGCAGAAGTTAGGTGTAGAGTTTTAGGGAGAAGAGATAAATCAGTTGACGAGGTTATGAACCTTCATTGACTGAAATGGTTGTGACACGTGTTACTTATGTCTAGCCGCCGATTGCCTCGTCACACAATGTTGGCCGAAGTAGGTGCAGCCTGGAAAAAGGCCCGAGGTGGCCAGACTAAATCATGGCACCAATGTATGAAGTCTCTGACTATTGGTTTAAGCCATGTAGGGCGATGCAGACTAGGTGGTTGGTGTTCGCGGGACAAGAGGAATCAGTGGTTGGAGACTCTAGGGGATATGGCTGAGAAGCGATGTCAGTGGCGCAGATGTATACAGATATTATCCTCATCTTAACGACGCTATATTGAATCTCACCATTTTGTCATTCTTCCTTTAGAAACGTGAACTGCTATACTGTTTTACTTTGCTAAGTATATTTTTCTGTCCTTAAAAAATAAGTTAGAAAACTGGATTGATTATAAGTCAAGCTAAAACGTGCTCCATTTAGAGTAAAAAACTTTCAACAGACGATTATTCGTTAAACTTATGCTTGAAATATATCATAAAAGGAAATATTTACATTTTCAATTAGATTCATCTAGAAGTGAAATTGTATATCCAATTACTACAACACAATACAGATTTCAGCTATAAATAAGAAAATTTTTGCTGATTACATTTTGATGACAGTTTCTTTATACTGGTTGCAATGTAGTTGATTTGTAATGAGAACACAGTTTTAACTAGTATCTGGGTGTAAATTTTCATGTAAAAAAAATTTGTTAGTAGGATAATTTTCTCAGTCTATGCATTCTGCTTTTATGAATTTCTATACATTCTTATAGATGCTGAGGATATATACTGGTTTTTAATTAAGGGATGTCGTTATTAGTATCGGAAAAACACTGATGTATACCTGCGCCTAGCTTGTTAGTATTGAACTTGGCATTACTGCCTAACAGTTCACACGGCTACACGTCATATCAGCATGTTAAGCAAGTAAGCACCTAAGATTAAAGGCAGAGAAATAAGATAGAAAATAGTTAAAAGTGGTAGCAAATCATGTAGCGATAACGAGAAAAAATGAAGCAATACAGAAGTTCAGTATGATGGTCAAGATAAAAATAAGGGGTGCGTCTGTGACATTGGGGTCGATTGTGAGGCATATCACCTAAAGTCTACAACCACCTATTTTGATTGTCACAAGGGCCCCTACTCATTCGAAAGTATCTACATTCTCCTACAAGACTCATACTGCCAATTAGAATAATACCCAATTACTGAGGTGGAAGTAGATAGAGTGAAAGGCAGTAAACCTAATATTTGGGCACTGTGATGGACTTCGATTCTAGAAGGTAATTCCACATTAGACTAGTCTATTTGACATCGTATACAGTGATACAGTATTATTTTTAGATTAATTCGATATCACTGTGTGCTACATCAAGTAGACCAATCTAATATGGAATTATACACTACCACGTTGTCAAAATTTTGTACTAACATTAACTTAGAAAGTGTAGTTATGTAGTCAGTAGGTAGGTAGGTATTCGTCATTTTATGGAGCGATATACTTTCATAATTTAGTTCTAGTTGTAATATTGATCTTGGTGACAAGAAGAGGAATCCAGGACTCCCCTTTCGTCCTATTTAGGACTCGTCAGCTGGATATACTTGCACCGAAGTGAGTGATGGCATTCCTATTGAGACTCTAACTGAGTACCCATCGCCTCAAATGCTAGTGTTATCCTCTGAGTCACTGAGGCACAATATCCACCTATTGTGCCATCGGCTATGAATTGTTGTTGTGATACTTGTAATTTCCCGTTCTAGCTGTATCGATTGATTCTCTATCAAGTGTAAGTTTACTGTCTCTCCTCAACGTAAAAAACTTTTGGTGCTGTGAATATCTTGTTATATTGCGGGGTAGAATTGTGCAATATGCAAACACCAACCAAATCAAGCGATTTTCCTGAAAGTGATATAAGTGAAAAGTAGAAACATCTTTAGCGTAAATTCTTTCAAAGTATATGATCTCTGTTCTATTGTTTGGCTGTGAAATATTGCCATTAAAAGTAGGGGACATGAGAAGGCTCCTATTGTTTGACCACTGTTGCCTTCGCAGTATAAGCTATGTTTCGTGGTGTCACCACATCGGGAATCTAGAAATCAAATGTAGAGTTCTAAGAAGGAGAGGAAAGTCAATTGGTAAAGTAAGTTATGAACTTTCATCGACTAAGACGGCTGGGATATGTGTTATGCATATTTACTCACTGTCTGCCTCTTTGCAAAATGTTAGCTGAAGTATAGTCAGGTTAAAAAAAGGCTTGGGAGTGGCAAGACTAAAACGTGGTATGTGTGTATGAATTTCTTGACTGTTGATATGATCCATGTAGGGAGATGCAGACTAGCCGGTTGGGGGTGCATGAGTCAACATAAAAACCAGCGGTTGGAGATTCTAGGTGATATGGCTCAGAATCGGTGTCGGTGGCGCAGATGCATCCATACTTTATCTTCATCTTAAACGCTACACTGAATTCAGCATTTTCTCATTCTTCCTTCCTTTCTTTTATTACTTTTGACCGGTTTTTCTTTCTTCATCTTCCATTTTATTATCTTGCTACTTGATATGCTGATATGAACCGTTGTACAGTAATGTTAATATTGATTAGTTGATAAGTTCATGAGTCTACTTTTCTTCATTTTTAAATATACAAAAGGATTTAATCGTTTTTAATCGTAATCGTGAAAAATTGGCTGCTGCACAAGCGAATCGCGCTTTAAAATCTGGTTTACATAATAGTACTGTCTGTGATGATACAAATGAAATGGAAATTGACAATAAAAAAGTTGGATTAGACTCTGCTGAAGTTGAAGAGCTTGTACGTCATTACTTGATACAAATGGTTCAGTCTAAAGGACAAGCATTATCAGAAGAATTAACTTGTGGACTAAGCTTATTTACTACACATGAACTTGAACGTGGACTCCGACAATATGTAGACCATGGTATTTCTGATGCTATCAATCATACTTCTTTGTCTATCCTTAACAAAACACTTCGTCATCTCAGAATGCGTAAAGCTCCAGAAGAACGTATTATCGCCGACATTGTATCTTTTTGTTGTGCTAGAAGTGCTAAATTAGCAAAGAATCAAGACAGTGACAATGAAGAAAATGAAGGTTAGTATATTTTATGCTCATTGAAAAATTGAACAACTTTTGATGTATGTTTAATCATTTTTGCAATAGAATTTCATTCCTTATGATTGAAATGATTTCATCTTATCTTCAAATGGTCAACTGTCTAGTTGAACTTTCGGTGAGTTAGTGACTCAAGTGTTTGGATAGAGTTGGGGGGTCAGAACAACTTCAGCTGTTATTACTTGCTTTACATAGAACTGTTAGATATGAAAATCGAACGAATATACCTTGAGGAACAACAATGTGGCGTTTTTATAGAGTTCTTTTTCATTCATTTTGAATATATATTTTGAGGACTCTTCGTATTGTTGGTTAGGAATAACTTCTGTTTATTCAGTTTCTTGTCCTCTGTTGGCAGATGTGTATTCGTATGCGGACGCCTCGATACTACCTGAATAATGTTGTGGTTCTACTTGGCGATTAGCAGTGGAATCCAGGACGCGCGTTTCGTCCTACTCGGGACCTGTCAACTAAATATGCTTGCAGCCCAGTGAGTGATGGTGTTCCCGATAACATTTGAAACCGGTACCCGTCGCTTCAAATAACAGTGTTATTTAATGTGCCACTAGCCCATCTGCGAACAGACGTTGAGGAGTTCAGTCCGGTTTAGCGACGGGAAATTACAAGTATCAGTGGATAATAACTGACACCCGCTTCACAAGGGGTAGCTCTCTTGTCTCGATGGTCTAGTGGGTAAAAATTTGGCGTTTGAAGCGATGGATACTGGATTTGAGTCCCAATGGGGACACTATTACTCTACTTGGGTGCAGGTATGTCCAGGACGAAACGCGCTTCGCGGATTCCACTGTTAGTAAAGCTACAATCTAATGAGTAGTCAAAAAGTACTTAAAATAATGCATAGGGGACACCATTTGCACATTTAAAGGTTTGAATTATTATCGGTCCATCAGTGGAATGATAGTTTCTAATTACTTGGAGATTGATCTAAATTGATATTACACTGTCTCTGTTCTCGTGCAGTATTCAAATTTGTCAAACTATTGAGGGTCGATGAATATTTGGTATGTCTATTCAGATTATCATATCGAGTTCTCAAAGTCTTCATAACCAAAGCTAATCAATAAGCACAGTAGATGAGTGGCTTGTCCAAGTCTTACCAGTAATTTTGAGGAAGGCATAGACTCTCTATTACTCGAGATAATTTACAGGTTCACCTCTAGGTAGGTTTCTTGAGGTTCTAGTAGGAAGCCATGGCCTGTAGAGTTAATGACGTCTTGTGTAATGACATGGATTTGATGATCGTTGCAATACGTCATAAGTTGACAGAAGTAGAAAAGTGTAAACTGTCGAATCTGAACCCAGTCATGGGCTGGATTCCTCTTGAGGTTGTGTTACGCACTACTGATCAGTCTCACACTAAGATGAAACACCTGTACTTCCCTGCTTTCAATGTCATTGCATGGGGTAAATCACTTGAATAATCACGTACAAGTTTGTGTATAACGTACTGTATGAAGGTGAATTTCATCATATGTCAATATATCTTGAGTACGATGTCCAACCTCTAAATCAAATGAGAAAAAATCGAGCATTTCACCCTCTAGCGCTAACTTATCGGTCTATGCGAACCAGCTATGTAGCAACAATGAACAGATTTAGGAATTTCAACTTGTGTGCAGGGTATCATCACGCTGTCATTCGAGTGGTCCTGTTGGACTTTTATTGAGACGGCCTTACTCTGGTAATTCCTTCTCATGTGATTGTTAAGTGAGTTTCAGCAAAACCTCACATTTTAGCTGTACTCACCAATGCTATGATGGGATTTGGCGTATTTTACTCCTTCATCATAGAATTCACATAACACATGTAAACGCATTGTTACTCTCTGAATTCCCAAGTCAATAAACTTGTCACCTTAATGTAAGTGCCGATTCACACTCTACGTTTTGATGTTAGGTGATGATTGAAGATGAAATAAAAATTTAGACCACGGTCGGATTCGAACCAGCGATTACTGAGTTTCCAGCCCATTGCTGTACTAAGCTGTAAGACACTGCTGATGACCAGATTTTTATTTCACTTCAATCACCAAGAGTTTTGCGCGACTACCATAAGAATTTGTGACGCGTTACTATCGCTTGATCATGCTCACACTGACTGCCCAGTTATGACCCGGTGGTCACTGGTTCGAATCCTACTGTACCCCAGATTTTCATCTCACCTTCAATCATAACCTAGTATCAATATAGCAAGTCTACCAAACCACGACTATCTCATTCTGATAGTTAAAATGATTTTGCTCATTCAGTTTTTTTCTCTCCAAGAGTAACTTCTAATAAATATAATTATTCTACGTGCTAATCTGACAAAGCCTTTACGCCTAAAGCATACATTCAGTCAACGTATCACTTCTGAAGTGGGTAAGGTTAAAATCATGCTTTCTACTAGAGTAACCAATCAGACAAACTCTATGCCCCATAGTGTTCCGAGTTCGAGCCCCAGTAGGATCAACATTCATTTGGAGACAGGTACATCCAGCTGACGAGTTCCAAACAGGACAAAACGTGCGTACTGGATTTCACTGTTACCCGTTATCTACCATTAATCTACGTCCTATACTTTCACCTTTAGATCTAAACGTTGGCCTTCTTAATGTGTGACACTCGTATTTGAAGAATAGTAATCACTAGTCTATTTCAGTAACTAACTGCGCAAATGCATTCCAATCGTAAGTCATACCTATTACCTAAATCACTGCCTATCGATTATAGTTCTAGCCGTTGACTCAATGGTTGAAAGTTGAGTGCTAACACCAGTAAGTCGCAGCTTCACGTCTTCTGAGAGGTCACTACAGTAAGGTTCCCATTGTTACTTGTCATTTTTATCATTTCTCGAGTCCTCATCAACTGCTTGTTAGTTTTGTATGTGTGTGTGTGTGTGTGCGATTTTTAGATATTGTTTTGCAAAATATATTTCAGATAGTCCCACTAAACAATCTACTAATCCAAAGAGTCAACCCAAAACAAACCCTAAGTCAGTTGAGCGTCAGGCATTGGAATGGAGTCTTGAGGAGGATGAAGATGAACAAGTTAGTGATTCACTTCATATCGCCTTTGGATTCTTTTTACAAACATTTTTTTTTAAATGATGACTTTTAGAATTAAACAACCCTGAATATAGTTGTTCTAGCGTATCGGAATACATTAGTGTAGTAATAATGTCGAGTGGTCAGAGGTTTTATCTAAACCTGAACAGTATTCCTCATCGTGTTCACTAAGGATTATACACAACCGCACCATTAACTGTTTATCAGGTGGTGCTCTAACTTCAATCACTTACTGAAGTCCTTTAACCGTGGATCGTCAAATTACAGCATGTTTCTGTATACTATATTTATGACTAAAGCTTTAGATGTTCAAACAGGGCCGGAAGCATAATATCTGCCAGTTAGGTTCAAGGCGTGCCCATACAGTCACTAAACGGTTAATCAGATTGAACTCAGACAAAGTAGCATGTTATAAATATCCACAAATAGTCAGTTTACTCGACTTTCTTATCAAGTTCTGATGACGTTGTCTAGTATGACAATAAAACCTGTACCAACCAAAACTCCAGTTCACAAAACAACTGTATTTAGTAATAAACATCTGTAGAAGATTTTCTCTTCGATGAACAATGGCCAGTATAAACCTGCAGGCCAACAGATGGTTTTACCATTTAGTATCGTCTATCTAAAGTTTCGCGTTTACTGTTGAAGTTCATGTATTAAAAAGAAACTTTAGATGAATTCTTAGTGTATACTATTTACTATGAGTTTAACTTACGGTTCACATTGCTACAGAAGAGAGTTCATTCTAACTAAATTTGCCATCGTAGTATTCGGTCTATTGTAAAAAGCCTAATTTTTTTCGTCGCTAAATGACTTTTTAATGTGTTATTTTATAACGCGTAATTATACTTCAGTTGAACTATATTCGCAAGTTATTGCTTTCTGTATCATCAAACAGACAGATGGACAAAGTCAACATAAAACCTTGCACACGAATGCATCGGTTACCATACTTCACACAAATACACAAAGAACTGGTGTATAGTAAAAAAGTGATATCGAAATAGGAAAAGTTGTCTGAAAGAATCAACAATTTCAAGACAAAGGTTATTGTCAATATTCAAGCCTTAGAAGACGTCAAAGAGTGAATACATCCGCCTACTGTGACTGATTTTCAGGCATGTTATCAAGAATTCTCAACCACTGACTCGTATGGTGTTGGGTACCGCAACCAGGCATTCTACATCTCCCCTCATGGGTTAGGTTAACAGTGGTGTCATGTCTTGGCCTGGGCACCCTGAACTCCCTTCCAATATCTTCTAGCTTGGCACATCGAGCAAGCTATCTCAGTTAATGAAGGTTCACAACCTCGTCAATCGACATGGCTAGCTTGCTTAATACTCTTCGCCTGACTTCAACATTGCACACACGGTGATTCTACCAAATGTGAGCAATGCTACAGTGATCAAAACTTGTAACCACTTCATATCTTCTTTTAATGGCCATATCTTATAACCTTATACGAGGAGAGGACGAACTACAGCATAGTATGCTCGTCATTTGATAGATATTCATCATCAGTCTGAAACTTCACTTACTATCAATGAGTCACAGGGGGAGGATTGTAGAATATTCTTTATAGTTCAGTTTACTTGTCTTATCTATGTTCTAAAATGAGATAATAAAGTAAATTTATAATTCAGGAATGTGTATGACAACGGTTTTAAAATATCAGGAGTAAAATAATTTATCCAATTTGAAAAGAACATGTATAGCAACGAAAACAGATTCGATACAATTGGTTTACTTCAAGAATTTGATAGAGCAGGAGCAGGTGAACATATGAATGATAAGAAGCCTGGCGTAATTGTTTATCACTCATAGTTATCATCGCTCATATCACTATTATTGTGGGAAATTCAACAAAGGAGGACAAAGGTGTATAAAAGTAATTCTGTTAGAATTTGTAGTGACTCGTAGGAAAAAAAAAGGCGTAATTGGCATAGATGATTACGATAAAGTTTCTGAGATTTCGATGGATACATTTATTTTATTGGAATTTATTGTAAACTATATCTCTCAGGCACATAACATTGATTTTGATCTTTTGGAACCTGTCACTTCTCATTGGAACTTCCGGGAATCCCTCTCAAAGCATGTCCTTAGTTGTCACTAGATAGTGATTCAGTTTTAAATAGAATAAAATCAAAATCAAATAAGAAGGAGCTAGTCATATGACATATGTAGCCAAAATGATCAGTATTAAGCGACAACCAAGGTGGTTAAAAAGATCGTACAAACTGTTTCTACACATACAGTTCCGGTTTCAATACTATTTATCTCCAAGGCTTCTGCAATTCAACATAGGCGTGTAAATACACTGATCTTGTAAACAGTTTCAAATAATGATTCTGAGGTTTCATAATTGTATTCAACTACATGTTAGAGGTTGTAATGATTCCCGTTGCACAAGAGGTGGCTATCGTGCTCCAGTGGTTTAGTGGATAACGCTCTGGCGTTTGAAGCGAGGGGTACTGAGTTCGTGCCTCAGTGACGTCCAGGTACATCCTAATAACGAGTCCCAAATAAGACGAAGCGCATGTCCTGGACTCCTCTTCTAGTCACCAAGATCAATGTAACTACATGTTGAAAGATTGGTGAATTTATGATTTCTACGCTCCCCTTTGTTCAGCGATGCCATTTCTGACTTCTTCGTCAGCCTACGAGTGAGTTAAGTAGTGTTACCGATCGGTACATTACAAACTGATTTTCCTATCGAGTTCTTAAAAGTTTCTGTTGTATCCCTTACTTCTCAGTATCAATTCTTCACATTCTCCTAGCCAAATTTATATCCATCCGTGTTTTGATTTGTCGTAGCATGTTCCCCACCGTTTAATGTTTCCTAAGTTGCTACTCTCAGATGACAGTTCTCATAGTTTAAGTCTTTTCAAGGTTAATCCGCTTCTATGTTTCACATGACAATAAACAGCGAACTAGTTGGTTGCGTTAGCCACTTCACTTATCCAGAGGGGGGGGTTCACATCAGCCTTGATGGGTTGGTCGGTTGCTAACGAAATCTCAACAAGGATACGTAGGTTATATGTTCCGAATGGTCATACACATTCGATCACTACTCCTTGTTTAGCAAATCTAGTGCATGATGGGATTACTCTATATCAGAAATATTGATGTAAGATGTTAATCCACGTTTAGGATCACTGGCAGCAACAGAAACTCCTTTTTAATTACTCAGTTGATTAGATGTAGGATAAATTGTTTACCTGAATGTTGTCAATACCAACTATACTATTTCTGTACAATGTACGAATCCTCTATCAAAGATATGTATTGGAGTGATTGCTTTACTATGGCTCTATAGACTGTTATTGAATGATGTTCAAGGTTAATTAGATTTTTTAGGGAACAGAAAACTTACAAGATAATTATCGGTTGTATTAGGTGTTGCCTCTGTACACAGGTTTAAATATGCTGAATCCTTGGTGGGTCTTGTAGCTCAGTTGGTAGAGGACAGGACCAGTGATCTGGAGGTCATTGGTTTTAACCCTACTGTGACTCTACTTTCAATCTTCGCCCAGTATTAAGTACACGTTGTCGCTGTAAGAATTCTCTCCACATTTGCATTTGTGCTTTTATTTATTTAACAGTTTTAATGTATCTTGCTTATTAACTTGTAAATTTCAGCAACATATACAAGATAATTTGACAGCAGAAGTAGTTCAAGTGAACAAAACCCGTGGTAAAGTCACTTCACAGAAAAGACAACCAACTAATACTAAGAAGCCTGTACACAAAAGTCAAGTTCTACTTGATTCAGAAAATGATTTCAGCGTAGATTCAGACAATGATGAAGCTACAACACTAGCAGATATGGTGGAAGATGTATCATCAGATGTTGAAATAAATTCTTCTCCAGTCAATCCCCCAAAAATTGATATCATACAGAAAACAACTAGTCGACGCGGACGTGGGCAAGGTGAAAGTGGTGGTATTAATCGTGCTTCAACTGTTGGCGGTTCAACTAGAGGCAGAGGAAATAATCGCAAAGTTGGTACAAAGTCAGCAGGATCAGCTGACGGTGACAAAAATGATCATCTTGATTTTGATTTTCGTCGAAAACGTAAGAAAGTTGAGTGAAACTTTGTCTTTTTCTACTTACTTTAGAGTTTATTAATAGTCATTTTGTCTGATTTCTTTCTATCTAATGAGATTTATGTACTTTTTTCGCTGTAAAGATTATATGTACAGACCATGTGTAGATAAAGCAAAGAGATTTTCTATCGACCTTTTTTTTCTTTCTATGAACACAGTCTACTTAAAGAAAAGAGATAACCTAGCGGAGAAAATTTTTTGTTTGCGATGATATTATTTCCTAAGGCTGTAAAACCGTATTCATACATATCGCAAACATATAACAGCCTATTGCTAAACAATAGGGTAGAGATGCATCACCGAACTAGTGCTAAAAACTGAAATCAAGAATGGAGAGGAGTTGCATAATAATCCCCTGAACAAAGAAAATAATAGGAAAGACAAGGTGAAAGTTGTTGGTAGATGTCAAATACGAAGATGGAGTGTCCACTTGATAGATATAATGAAGGTGAAGATAGGAACAGGAGTTATAGTGTATGTGATTATAGTAAACTAAGTAATTATGGGTGTGCACCGCTGAAAAGTTCCATACTAGGACGAAACAGCTGTTCAGTGCTCCCAGGTTTCAAATGTCCCTGCAACTAATGTCAGTTCACAACGAATTTCAATCTGGAATCAATTAATAGATCTCCACAAACCTCCAGATTGAATTATAATGAAATCGAACAAATGTGAAAGCTCTAAGACTATGGTAAGATAAGCGATTGAACATCCTTCTGCACGCAGAGATCGGGTTTCAATTGGTGAATTGCTAATCCTTCTACTGTGTACAACTGTCGAAAGTGTACTCCTTTTGACTGTAAATGATACTGAAGGTGGACTCTGGTGAACTGTTAATTAATTTACATTTCCCCTCAACAAACATGTAGGATAGTGCTCAGAGATACGTTTGGAAGTACGAGGTTTGTATAACTAGTCCCGCAGGAGGAAATAAATTTGTACACAGACACTGAGGTGGCTCAAAGCAGCAATTCGTCCTAAACACACCCCGAAACCAATTACTGACTAGAGAAGCCGATCTTTAGCTTTGCAAAGAATGTTTTCGTTATATTTTCGAACGCCAAAAGTTATATATTCCGAACGAATATAATACGCACGCTTAGCTGACAGCTAACTTAGTACGCAAAGGCCACTGACTGCAACCCCAGGGATGAATAGACAGAAGACCGAAGCTGGCAGATGGGAGAATTTATTACTCCGAGAATATAATATATTGATCAATCCGAAAACACATGAATAGGTACACACGTGAAAAATGACTTTGTCCTCAATTTGAGACATTCACATGGTAAGGGTAAAGAATAACCAATCAGTGGTTTACGTTACAATGGGGGCAGAAAACAGACTACTAGTCATATCGTAAAAATGGTCTGGAAATGACATGCTAAAATGTTCAGATCAATAACAATGTTTTGTACAAAACTGAGGTCTCACAACAGTTTTCTTCAGCAATTTCGACAGCCGATATGTCATGATTTCTGCTGCGGTATCACCTATGAGACCAACAAAGCTTTCGTTAGAGCTATGAGTACCTGCTCCATGACGTGTCAGTATTCAGTGCAGCACTACCCTACGTCCTGCTTTAAAGCTGTAAGACGTAGATCCTGAGAATAGGCGACAAATAAAAGGGCTACATTTATTTGTTTCATAGATGCTATTGAAGCGTTACCAATGTGTAGAACGGGACCAAGAAACGAAGTGTACGTGTGGAGTCCCACCTAAGATGGGATTCATCAAAGTTACGCTCACCATCAGTTATTTACTAATCCAATGTGCAGTCAGGGTTAGCAGGACAGAAGGAAGATGAGAGTGGAAGCAGTACTGAAGTTTTTAAGTGGGGGAATGGCGTCAAAATAAGCAATCATTTTCTGCCGGTCTTGTGATGAACTCTACTTATGAGAATGTATATCGGTAGTACATGGTGCACCGTCGGGAAACAAGAAGAGATAGCAACCAAGGCAAGAAAATACCTAGTAGGACACACTGGGGTACCGAAGTGAATGTTTTCGAATTTATTGGGAGGTCTCATATTTTTACCACTACCTATTGCTATTTACCAGTAAACAGTCTCTATGGTTCTATCAGCCTTCTCTTCAGTATGACCTGTATCTGGGCTCTGTAGAAGCCCAAGTTATTGTGCTTTTGTGTATGTTTCTGTAGATGTATGTATGAGGAACAGTAGGATTTACGAATGGTACACCAGGCTAACAAATCTTTACTTGGAAGTCTCTTACGACATTCATTAAGACCGAAAAAATGGTAGGATGATATGCTCATTATTACATCTTAAGCTTCCATGCTGATATTGTGATCCGAGTTGGTTTTCATATTCCTCTTTTTGCTAACTGCTTTTTCTGCGTTCGGATGTGTGGCGAGTAGACCTTATTGAACATTTTTTATGATTCCACTATAAGATTAGTTTTCCTGCCTTCACTCATATTCTTTAAGGTACTGTAAATGTCATCTTTCAGAAGAAGGCTATCCACTTCTAATATACTCAACACACATCTACAGCTTTGTATTTTAAGCATTCAACTTCTATGAAACTCATTACTTCACAAGATGAGGATTCTGGATGTTATTCTACTTGAAATCTCACAGTAGACACAGCTAACGTACGATGAAGCAGAGCTGAGGCACATTGTCACTCATCATATTTTGACGTAGAGGCCCTCATCATCTACAAAGCCTCATTTAATAGACACTGCAAAACCACAAACAGCTGAGGGAGAGCTGGACACAACGTTTAGACTTGGAAAAATTGGCCTATCTAGTAGTCCGTAGTTATTACCACTTCACATGGAATCGAAGGAGATGAGACCATGCAGAAACTATAGTTTTGAAAAGTCAAGTATGCGGTGCCTTATACCATGATTTAAAGTATAACAATAGGGGCAATAATAACAAAGTTTCGGGAATCGTAGTCTATTTGTCAGGTAGCAGTGGGAGCCAGCTGGTAGAATAGAGGCATCCGCAAAGAAGCCCAACTGGCAGCAGAGGTTTAGCACATCGAATCACTGCAGCAACGGGATATTACAAGTGTCAGTATCTCAAGGAGTTTATATGTTGTCAGCGAAAGATTTGTGTATGTGGGGATGGAGGGTAATAATATTATGGTCGCATAGGAATTAGATAAGATGTTAAAATTCTTAATCAATTACGAAACTAAGAGTAAAATATTAAATCGAAATTAGGACATGGTAAGGATAATGATAAAAGTAGTGGATAACGCGCTGGCGTTTGAGGCGATCGCTCCCGAGTTCGAATCCCGGTGGGAACAACACTCACTGGGAAGCAGTTACATCCAGCTGACGAGTCCCAAATAGGACGAAATGCGCATCCTGGATTCCGCTGCTAGCCACGACCCATCATTAACAAAAGTACGAACAGATGATATTTTCATTCATCCAGATAACCGGGGAAGAAATTGTAATTATGTGTTGAGGTCGAAGGCAATGGGAAGGAAAGGTACTAAACAAACATATTTTGAATACTTATGTTGGGTTCGAAAATTTTGATTGTTATGACTTCTGCTGTGCTTATCAATCGGAGTTGCACTTTGTATAAAATGGTAAACACTGACGTTTTGTCAATCCTATACTCAGTATCTACCAGATGGGTGAGTATTGAACTTTTGGCTGATTTTACATTTTTGCCTAACAATGCTAGATAGTCTTCATTGAAGGGATGATAGATTTGCCAGGTTTTTCCACCCATTTAAATATTTCAGCAGGAGCAGTTAAGTTTATGGATACACATGGATGTTGAAAAACTCGATAGCCTATCCCTCAATTACATTGGTATAATACAGTTAGTAGCAATATTCAACTACGGTCTTGAGACAAAGAAAGTTCTCGCCACTTGATTTCTGAGTCTCAGTGTAAGTGTTTCTGCAACTGCATCTCCCTTGAACCCTTAAGATAGATATGATCGTTTCATAGGTACCAACTGAAGACACTTTTCTCCAGCTGTTTTCATTGTCACAGTCCTTACGAACTTCTCAGTACAGCCATTCTCCTATAAGGAGTTCCCTATTATTTTTATTACATCGTTTAGTGTCAGCCGTGACAATCCTACTGGCTCGAAATATCACTATACGGATTAAATATTTTTTCTACGTTAAAAGGGACATATAATCGGAAACGCGTATACTAACTGGCTCATGATTTCTTACGAAATACACTGTTTATGATACTGCTATTTGTTTGTCTTGATAACAAAGCTTCCGTAAATGACAGGCAGTTTTTCTGTTTCACAGGTAACCTCAATTTCTGGATGAGTATTGTGGAACTTATCGAGAAGGATGTCCGGATTGGCATAATTTTTTATATAGAATGAAGGTGTCATTCATGTATCTGCAATCGAAAGACAGTTTACCCATCACGCTAAACAGTGGTCCACTTTTCAATTTCGCCATAAACATATCCGCTAGAACGTGATGTAATGGTGAACCCATTGCCACACCTTCACTCAGACGGTAAACTTTCTTTTTGAAATGAAATTATACATTTAAGCCAAACACGGTGGATTCCTTGATCTGTAGTAACAAGGACATGAAGCATGCTAATAGTAAATGTCTAGATAATAAAAATATCAATAAGGAAGCAACATCTACAGGAATCATCGTTTTGTTACTGATGTTCTTGTCTTCGACCCTTGAAATTAATTCAAAAGAGTCCTTTAGGGTATATTTAGCCACATTAAGTTGTAACGGTTTCAGTATATCTGCTAATCCTCTTGCTATTTGATGATATAGCGAAATGAACATGTCTAAGAGTGCATTATCTCGTCTGGTTAACTAGTTCACTAGTTACTAGCCGGTCCTAAACCCAGATAAACAGGGAAGTTTGAGAATACGGATAGCAACCTTACCTCGCAGAACCAATCCGACCGCTAAAGAAACTTTAAAGCACAAAGAAATCATAAAAAATAAAAACAAACTTATTCCTCGCTGGAACCGGAGAGATGAAATGACGCCGGTTAGTGAAAGCCTTCGGGAAGCCAGTCAGCCGATGTGTCTTCTCTTCACTCGATGAAAGCGAAAGTAAGGATAGGGATATGGGATCTCCGCACCATGTATGAACCCAGCAAGGCTGCCCAGATGGTCAGAGGTGAGAAGATATGGCGTAGGAGTGCCGAGCTAGCAATCTGCGAAAGCAAATGGAATGCAAGTGGACTTTCCAAACTGTCAACTGGATAGGAGTCAATAATCTACTCCGATATTGTCACCCAGACGACACGACAACCATGAGCACACTGAGTTTCCGAGTGGCTATCATGACGTCCCTAACTGCATCGAAGACGGTCTCTCATGCAGTGAGAACCAATCTCCTCCTCAAGGATCCTGACAACAAGACTCAACTCAAAAGGAACAAAAGTCACAATCATTCAATGCTACGATGTGCACCTGCAAATAATGCAGATGAAGAGAAGAAGGAGGAATTCTATAGACAACTGCAATTAATACTAGACAAGACTCCAGTTGGCAACATCAAAATTCTAATACATGTGGTGACATGAATGCCAAACTCGGAGCGGACAACACAGGAAGAACAGAGAACCACTCGGTGAAATGAATGAGAACGGAGAACTGTTTGCAGATATCTGCGCATTCAACGATTTGGTGATTGGAGGTAGTGTGTACAAACGCAAGGATATTCACAAAGTAACATAGACTTCACCAGATGGACACAATAAAAATCACATCGACTTCATCTCAATGTGAAGAGAGTGGAGACGCAGCCTACTTGACACAAGATGAGATCAAGAAGGAGAGCAAGTGTAGGTTTACACCACTCACCGCCTAGTGCAAGGAACCCACCTTCCAAATCCAGTTGTAGCCTTCAAAGAAGTTAATGATAGACCGCAGTTCACGTTCAACATCCAGAAACTGAAGGGCGAAATTACAAAGGAAATCTTCACGTCAGTCATCAGAACAAAATGGAAGACATTGAGCAACATCCCTGAAGGATCGGGCGTGGAAGAACTCTTCAAAAGGGATGCGGAAAGAAACCTGCATAACTGTTTTAGGGAGGAAGAAGACAAAGACAAGATAAGGAATGGATCTCGCTGGACACATAGAAGCTGGTAGAGGAGAGGAAGATGGTGAAGCAGAAGATGAACCAGTGCAAGGATGCACAACGAAAAGATGAACGCCACATGCCAAGTGATCCACAATGGAAAGCTCAGTAACGCCTTTGAATTGAAGACAGGAGTAAGACAAGGCTGCCACCTACTATCACCGATGATATTTCTGATTGTGGTAGACTGGATCATGCAGCAAATCGTGAGGAGCGAGAAGATGAGCATACGGTGACTGAACAGATGAGAAAACCGTAGAAGATTTGGATTTCGCCGATGATAATTTATGTCGGATGTCTTGTGGCACAAACTCGAAGATTCACGGGGGAAAACTAACAAGTTGACAGAAGAGGCGAGGCAGAGAAAACGGGATTTCAAGCGGATGTACGGAAGACAGAGGTGATGAAGATACCCAAGCAACAACAGCATCAACAACAAGCACCAACCACCATCAACAGGAGAAACCTAAAGGAAGTAGCCTCTTTCACCTACACCTTCCTAGGCAGAATCACTTCAACTACAGGCAGCACAGATGAGGATGTCAAAAGCAGGATCGAAAGAGCAATACAGGCTTTCATTAATCTGAAATCAGTGTGGCAATCTACTGCACTCAGCACAAAGTACAAGATCCGGATTCTCAACACCAATTCAGTCAAGTCAGTGCTTCTATATGGTTCAGAGACTTGGCGCGTCACGAAGAGCATTTCCAACAAACTACAGATATTCATCAACATCTGCCTACTCTGGCTCCTTACTGAAGCTCAGATTGATTGCCAGAAAAAACAAGCAACAAGGAACTCTGGCTGGCTGGCGACGAATCAACCAAGAACCTATCGCTCAACAAATATGCAGAAGAAAGTGGTGATGGTTTGGGCATACACTGGGAAGGCCGATTGGGGACATCACGCGCCAGGTCGTGCTCTCGAGTGGAATTCGAAGGTGGAATGACGAATTGGGCGTCCCGACTGAGGGTGACATGGAGGAGATCGTGTGAGGAAGAAATGAAAGCTTGTGGGCAGTCGTTGAGCCAGGTTGAAGAGACTGCAAAGAAGAGCGTGAAATGGAGGCGTGCTACTGAAGCCTTATGTTCCACTAGGAACCCAAGGGAAGAATAATGTAATAAATAATAAGAGTACGAAACATGCCCATTGAGTCATAGAGAAGAGATAATTCAGCGAAGGAAATTTTCGTTTTCGACGATATCCTTCTTCTAAAGTTGTACAATCGTATTCATGTATATTTCATAACATATAACAGTCTATTATAATAGCTACATCATTAACCTAGTGCTAAAAAAACCGTAATCAAGAATGCAAAGTAGTTGCGTAATAAACTAATACAGTAGAAATAACGAGGAAGGCAAGGAGTTTGACAAGGTGAAAATTATTGGTAGATAAGAAACGCAAATATTGAGTAAGAGTTCATTGGTACTTTAAATTTATGGGTTTTGGTATAATATTCATGACTATTTTTGTAAATCTGCAGGGTATATATTTTCATAAACAAGCCTGATATACACTCATATTCCAGAGGAGCTAAATAACGTTCCAGAAACAGTAGTCAGCACCTATTACTATAAGTTTGAGCTCTTAAACCTACCATTTAGCTTGACAAACACTATCCGAACGTTTTAAAGTCTTATCGACTAGACCATATACGGTCTATGGTTTACTGACTGACATATAATACGATCACACAGTTCAAAGTACACTAAACACATAGACATCAAAAGTGTTGACTTGTCGATAAAAAACTAGGAAGACTATGATGTAAATCAGTCAAGTTTGTTTTTATTCGATAGTGTCTTAAAGAAATTACAAAAGTATCCCAGTACTTATATGCAATGAAGTAGAAATTCACAAAACAGAAAGGAAAGAAAAAGAAGAATGTATCCTTAAAATATCACCACTGATAGTGAAAGCAACAGTTACACGTGTGACTTCTAACATATCACAATTAACAAAACAATAATGCGCATACAACCTCAAGATTCTTTTAGAACACACAACACTTCCAATCTTAAATGCACATATTATGCGAATAAATTTTCAGAGATCAACTCAATGAAACTGTACAGAGTAGAACCACAGATGGGAAAAATTGTTTCCTTGTTGATATAAAACCTGTGAAGAAACAAGATGAATAGAAACACAGAGATAAACTTTTAACAATTTACTTTTCATCAATTGTAGAGACCTTCAGGTTCCGCGGCCAGCGCGTTATCATTGAGCCACTGGGTCAGAATCCGATGCTCCATATTTCCAACTTCTGTTAGCTCACGATATAGCGCTATATCGTGAGCTAACAGAAGTTGGAAATATGGAGCATCGGATTCTGACCCAGTGGCTCAATGATAACGCGCTGGCCACGGGACCTGAAGGTCACGGGTTCGATCCCTGCTGGTGTGGGGTCGTGGGTGCGCACTGCTCAGGAGTCCCATACTAGGATGGAATGGCAGCTGTACAGTGCTCCCAGGTTTCCTTTGTTCCTCCAACTGATGTCAGTCTACGATGAATAACAACTTGAAATAATTTAACTAATTGGTTATAAGACAATAATGTTTTAATTAAAACAGGGAACGAATATGTGGAAAGCAGGATTTAAGAAATTCAGAATATCAACCCTATAAAGTCGCTAATAGTATGTTAAAACTTTTGTTGCTGCGCTTCAAAATTTCTTTGATCTCGATTCTACACTTGTACCCTTTTATGCATAAAGCTTTGTGCTACTTACTAGTAATGAGTAGTGTGAGTCATATTGTCCGTTCACAGTTTCACCGTATATGCGGAATGGTAATTTGCGGTTGATTTCGTTTACAATCACATTTTGTTCATCATTTAGGATAACATTATCTTTTACAACTAATGACTGTGTTGTGCTCCTCTCAGTTATTCTAATGGTGCTGTACCTTCCTTTCGACATTTGTTTATGTCACGCCTTTCATCTAACCCAGTAGGCTCTGAGCGTTTCTCATATTTTCTTCTGATTTGCTTCAGAACAGCATTTATGCTGTTCACACACCTTTTGTAAGGTGCTTAGACGGCAATAAACCCATACATACCTCACGATTCGACGTTTGCAATTTGTTAGTCTTTTTTTTCTCTTAATATAGCACTATACGTCAGACAGATTTTACACGTAACTTGGGTGTTAGTGTATTCCTTGTTGGTATTCATCACAGACTGATATCAATTGGAGAAATATTGGAAACCTGGTAGGACTGGACACCTGCTTCGTCCTAGTATGGGAATACACAGCAGTGCATATCCATGATCTTACCAGGGACCGGACCCAGGACCTTCACGTTCCACGGCCTGCAAGCTACCATCGGTTTCATTGTTGAAGAGTCGCTTAGTTTCGAACCTCTTGAAGGGAAATTCACAGATAGTAATTAGCGAACAACAGGATTAAGAGGTGGTTGCAATCATAGAAGTCTGTGCAATTCAGGTTCACAAACGAACTTTATTTATGTGAAGAAAGAAATGATGATTACTTTGAAATTGCCCTTTGTAACATTTTACCATTTTGTGTCGAATATCATAATTGCTAATTAATTATTTTTTTCTGTTCCTTTAACATCCCTTACAACTTTTTCATACATTTACTGAACAGTATTCTGTATTGGTCATTCCAGTAGTCGAATAGCCTAAATAATTTTTGAGCATCACGACTTCCAGTCAAATGATATGCTATATCTCATCACTGATGTCGACGTATGTGGATGAGCACAACCTCAACTTCGATTAGAACAGCGTGCAAATAAAACAGCAAGCAAGCTAAAGAACTGAAAGAGAATTACTTGAAGCTTTGTACTCCAATCAAATGAGAATTAATAGACACATGCACATCGACCCAATGTATAGACTACCAAGAAATGATCAGTTAACTGGGAATCAATAGTCAGACATGAGATTAACAGTATAGAACAAATGATATGAAAAAGTTATAAGGGAAAGATTAATCCTACCCACAAGTCAATAGCACTCAATGTTGGCAAGTATCCTTGAAGTGAATGCTGATAAAGTCTGCTAGCCTGACGATGAAACGACCATGAATATAACTCAAATAGCGCAGAACAAACAATTATCATTCTCATTTTGAGCTACAAATCTTTCCTGCCATATTTTTCTAAACTTATATTGCTATAGCGCCTTAATCGTAAATCTAGTTTTACATGGATATATGCATCTTGCTCTCACTACATCTACTATATCACGATATACACTGTGGTATAGTACACGTAGTGAGAGAGAGATCCATGTATATATAATCAAGTATATAGAGTATTCTGCTCAGGAGTTCTATTCAAACTCATTAAATTCAGCTTTCCATACTTTTGTTACTTGTTTAAAGTAAGTATCAGGAGAGGGGATTTGTTTTCAACTGTTTTAATTTAGCTTAAATTTTAAAATCTTTGAGATATACGTGTCCTCGTACGTCTATGATTAGAGAGTGAAATATACACTTTAATGCATGATTAACCAAATGACGACGACGATTACAACATTAACAGCTGTTGTTGGTTGATACTTGTAACCTCCTGTTGCCATACTACGGAAAATTGCTCGACCTTCATTGGAAGGTCAGCTCCTATGAAGATGTTTCAGTACTGCCCATCATCATCATCATCATTATCAACATAGGACCAGGCATTACTGAGTAACGGTCCGAGTTGCCACACCTCATATGCCCACGAATTCCTTATGTTGTGGATGACAACAGAATCCAGGAAATGCGTTCCGTCCTACTTAGGACTTGTCACCTAGATGTGCCTTCACTTTAGTATTTTTATTCTAGTGATATTATCCCCCAGGAGCTCGGACCCAGTGCCCACCATTTCAAGCGCCAAGGTGGTATCCACTAGGTCACTGGGGCACGACAGCCACCATTTGTGCAGCAGGCACCAGTTGCTGTCCACTGATACTTCGAATTTGAAGTTGCTATACTGTTGGCAGATGGGCTCCTATGAGGGTGCCTCGATACTGCCCAAATATTCATATTGTAGTCTCAGTGGGAGCACGATTCACTGGGGTGAAGGGGGAGGTAAATGCAGACGATGACTCGCAAATCGGATAAAACGTGCATCCTGGATTCCACTGCTAGTTACCAAGTAGACTCCTATAACAACAGCTAATGTTGTATCAATTTCGCTTGGATATCTTCGAGTTTTCAGTAATAAATCATGAAATTCAAACACTCATTTTATGCTGACTACAGACAACTGTTTGGTCATATTAACTCAACGAAATTTTTCACCATGTAATTTATGACAAGTGGAATGTAAACTACAGTAGGATTGTTAGACTTCTATCCATGACTGCATTACAGCTCTGAAACACGACAAAGGACTAAGTGTTTGATAGGTAGAAAGCAAACATATGTTTTACATATCTCTACATTCAAATTTCCAGTAAGATTAATCTAATTAAAGTGAGGAAATTGCTATCAACCTTCAAGAAGCAAGTCAATAGTGTGAGGATCTTTCCTAGTTGGCTAAGTTTCAATTTTCTGAAGGTCCTACAAACGTGCACTGATGTCATGTGTGTGAAATGAATAGTCAGTCGATAGAAACAACTCCTAAAGGTATGTCAAGTTAGATTCTGATAAAACTGTAGAATGCTGTCATCCTTGAGCGACTACCGAAGGACTTTGAATTGACTAATCAAGTTCATAGATGACTTGACAGTCGTTCTGGGATGCTTTGAATTACTTAGAGGGTTTCGCTGATTATACATAGGTTTATGCACAATTTTGATGACGATAACTGCGATTGAACCGAAGAGAATTATTCCTCATATTATTACCTCCCGGTATTCTCAAATTCTGAGGGATTTTTTATGTGGGTGCATTTCATATAAACAATAAAATTATAGACAGGAAGCTCCCAAATAGAGTAAGCCCTAGCACTAGGTAGCTCACCCTTAAAACCTAGTTATAAACTTTATTGCAACTCTGTAAACTGTATCATTTAACTCCAAATAACTAAACAGTGCGCATTACGTTATCTAGTCAAAATGCCGGAACTTGATTGGTTATTTTAATTGTTGTTAGGGTGACCTTGAAAGGCTGTTCGAACTACTACTGCAATGACCAATTATATTTCTTTGATTGTACAGGCATTTTCGCGTAAAATAACGAAAAACAATTGGTTAGAATGCCTTAAAAAATAATACCGATACACAATTCTCAGGGTTCCTCAGGATGTGCGTGAAGAGATGTCCAGTGACCAGCTGAATTACTTGTTCATTGAGAAAATACAACTGATAAAAGTAAAATTACTATACCTAGCAATAATCTGCCTCTTTACAAATTATCCTTTGTCATTGCACCTATTTCTTGCGTTTTTTTTACTCCCATCCAGTTTTGTATGTCCTTTTTGTTTGATTTCTCAACAATCCATGGCTATCACTTTCGCCATTTCTACATATACTACTTATAAGCTTCGCGAGTAACCGTGGTAATTATATGCATTCAATTTGCCAAACATGAAGTCGTTGAAATTTCAACTGCAGACTCTATCCCAAGATCAAGAATTTTGTAATAAATCCTCATGCACTAGGAAGGTTCATTGTCAAGTACAGTTCGAAAGTTTCATGAATCAAACTTATGGTTTAGTACCAGGATCCAAAGATTAGGTGAGACAGTTCAATCTAGTAGTCTTCAATAGCTGTCAAAATTCTTTGTCCCGACTAAGAAACACTACAAAGGATTCAGGTGTTGCATCGATTACATCAATAAGATGTTCACTATCCTATCTAAAATGAAAAACTTCACGTGGCTGATCGACAATAATAATAATAATAATAGTAATAATAATAATAGAACAAGTTGAACAAAGATCAATAAACACTGTTCGAAAATTGAAAACAGATTCCTTTGCTGATTCCAAATTATCTGAAACCCTGAGTCCTACTGGGTGAAATATTTAGACTAAAGAAAGTGTAAAATGAGGGTGAATCCAATCATTGGGATGTCCCCTTACTATCATATTGCCCAATGGTTATTTGAAGTTTGGGAGCTAATCGGAAGGTATATGTCTTCTCATTCACCTTGTGATTTCTTTGATTTCGTCAGTGGAAATGATGATGTTGATCGCTCCGATGGAATCTAGTTCTCCCTAGATGTAGTTTCGATATCTACGGATATTCTATTGACTAAGATAATATGTTACACGAAGATCAGCTGGATTGCCAGAAAGAATAAGCAAAAAGGAACTCATTCTGGCAACCAACTAACCAAGAACCTATCACCCAACAAATATGCAGAAGAAAGTGAAGATAGATTGGACATACGTATGGGGATATCACGCACCAAGCCAGGCCCTCAAGGAGAACCCTGAGAGGAAACAACAAGTTGGGCGTCCCAGGTGAGAATGACATAGAGGAGATCGTGTGAGGCAGGAATGAAGGTTTCCGGGCAGTCGTGGAGTCAGTTTAAAAAGACTGCAGAGAATAGAGCGAAATGGCAACGTGCTGCTGAAGTCCTAAGTTCCACCAGAAACCCAATGGACAAACAAAAATAATCATATGTTACATATGTGTATATATTGATTACAATGGATTACCTTATAATTCATATAATGGACATCACAGATATCCAGTCGGATCCTGAATGCGAACATTGAGATAGGCCACCCAATACTAGAAGTTGAAAAAGCGGTAGGTAACCTGAAACGAGGAAGGGCAGCATGACCAGACGGACTAGCTCCAGAGGTATACAAGAATGGTGGTAGAGTGCTCTTAGTCAGACTAACGGAAGTGTTAGCCAGTATATAGGAATCAAATACGATCCCCTCCCACTGGTCTAAGTCACTCATTATCCCAGTCATCAGGAAAGGCGAGAAGTCCTCTTGTGATAACCACAGAGGAATCAGCCTGACGAACATAGTATCCAAAATCCTAGGTCCTATAATTCTCCGACGTCTCAGTGGAGCTCGGCAACATCAAGCCCGATAAAACTAGGCAGGTCTCAGAACTGGCCACGGGTGTGTCGACCAAATATTCAAACTGACCCAGGTCCTAGAACACACAAACGCCTAACGACGCCCAACACTAGCTGTATTTATCAACCTGAAGGCGGCATTCAACTCCGTTGATCCAGAAGTCTTATGGCAATGTCTCTCAATGAAAGGCGTGCCGAGTAAGTACATCACTTTATTGAAGGCTCTACTCGAACACTTGTGGGCGTCTTAGAGCCTATAGTGAGATTTCCAGGGAGCTATACTCATCGAGTAGTGTTCGTCAAGGATGCCCACTGTCTCCATTCTTATTCAATTTTATCATAGATATTCTTATGGAGGTCTCCCTCTCATCACCTGACTACACAGAGGTTGACCTAATCGGTGGAGAATTTTCGTTAGACGTAAAATATACAAATGACATAGTCCTGTTGGGTGAAGACGCTCACAAGACACAGAGTCTTCTGAACACTTTCAGTGGGAATTTGAGAATGTTTGCGATGCGTTTCTCACCACCCAAATGCAAATTGTTGCTCCACAATTGGTATTCAACAGTGCCCCACCGACGCTAACAATACAGAGTGAAGTGACTCAGTGTGTTGACCACTTCACTTACCTGGGAAGTAGGATCAACCCCAACCTGGTGGCTCAGTGGCCGATGAAATCTCTGCACGGACACATAAGGCTCCGCTGGCTTTCGCCAACTTACGCCACCTATGGTGCCCCCGTGTTATCCGATTGTCTATTAAGGGTGGTGTGTACTGCACAGCAGTCCGCTCTGTTCTATTGTATGACTGTGAAACATGGCCATTGAAGGTAGAAGATATGAGAAGGCTTCAAGTGTTTGACCAACGTTGCCTTCGTAGTGTTGAGCCGTATTCCGTGGTGTCACCATGTGAGTAATGCAGAAGTCAGGTATAGACTTTTAGGGAGAAGAGGTGAGTGAGTTGACGAGCTTGTGAACCTTCATTGACTGAGATGGTTGTGACGCCTACTACATATGCCTAGTCACCAATTGCCTCGTCACACAATGTTGGCTGAGTTGGGTCCAGGCTGGAAAAAGGCTCGAGGTTGCCAGACTAAAACATGGCATCAATGTATGAAGTCTCTGACTGTTGGTTTTAGCCATGTGGGGCAATGTGGACAAGCCGGTTGGGGTCCATGGAAGAGGAGAAAACAGTGCCTGGAGACTGACTTTAGGTGATATGTCTCAGAACCGATGCCAGTGGCGCAGATGTATCATCATCATCATCATTATCAACATAGGACCAGGCATTACTGCGTAACGGTCCGAGTTGCCACACCTCATATCAGCACATCAAGTAAAAAGGTAGTGAGGTGAAGGATGAAGATAAGTGAATGCAGTCAAAAGAAATATAAAGTATGAGAAGAAAGGAAAGAGGAGTGACAAAATAGTGAGATTCGGTATAGCGTTGTTAAGATGAGGATAATGTGTGTATACATCTGCGCCACTGACTTCGGTTCTGAGCCATATCACCTAGGGTCTCCAACCACTGGTTCCTCTTGTCCCGTGGACCCCAACCACCTAGTCTGCATCGTCCTACATGGCTTAAACCAACAGTCAGAGACTTCATACATTGGTGCCATGTTTTAGTCTGGCCACCTCGGGCCTTTTTCCAGCCTGAACCCACCTCAGCCAACATTGTGTGACGAGGCAATCGGTGACTAGGCATACGTAGTACGTGTCCCAACCATCTCAGTCGATGAAGGTTCACAACCTCGTCGACTGACTTACCTCTTCTCCCTAAAACTCTACACCTAACTTCTGCATTACTCACATGGTGACACCACGGAATACGTCCTATACTACGAAGGCAACGGTGGTCAAATACCTGTAACCTTCTCATGTCTTCCACTTTCAATGGCCATGTTTCACAGCCATACAGTAGAACAGAGCGGACTGCTGTGCAGTACACGCGACCCTTAATAGACAAACGAATATCACGGCGGCGCCATAGGTGGCGCAAATTGGCAAAAGCCAATCGAGCCTTTTGTATCCGTGCAGAAATCTCATCGGCAACTAACCCACCGGAGTTGATCCTACTTCCCAGGTAAGTGAAGTGGTCAACACACTCAACCACTTCACTCTCTATTGTTAACCGCGGTACCGCTGAAGACCAGTCCTGGAGCAAAAATTTGCATTTGGGTGGTGAAAATCGCATCCCAAACATTCTCAAATTCCCACTCAAAGTGTTCAGAAGACTCTGCATCTTGTCAGCGTCTTCACCTAACAGGACTATGTCATCTGCATATTCTAGATCTAAGGAAAATTCACCTGTGATCCGGTCAACGTCTTTGTAATTAGGTGACGAGAGGGAAACCTCCATAAGAATATCTATGATAAAATTAAATAAGAATGGGGATAGTGGGCATCCTTGACGGACACCACTTGATGAGTATAGCTCCCTGGACAACTCACCATAGGCTCTAACATGCCCACAAGTGTTCGAGTAGAGAGCTTTCAATAAGGTGATGTACTTACTAGGCACGCCTTTCAGTGACAGACACTGCCATAAGACTTCTCGATCAACGGAGTCAAATGCCGCCTTCAGGTCGAGAAATACAGCTATTGTCGGGCGTCTGTAAGCATGCCTATGTTCCAGGACCTGGCGCAGTGTGAATATTTGGTCGATACATCCACGGCCAGGTCTAAAGCCTGCCTGGTTTTCTCGGGCTTGCTGTTCCCGAGCTCCACTCAGGCGTCGGAGAATTATAGAACTTAGGATCTTAGACACTATGTTTGTCAGGCTGATTCCTCTGTGGTTATCACAAGAGGACTTCTCGCCTTTCTTGAAGACTGGGATGATCAGTGACTTAGACCAGTCGGAGGGGATCGTATTTGATTCCCATATACTGGCTAACACTTCCGTTAGCCTGACTAAGAGAACTCTACCACCATTCTTGTATACCTCAGCAGGTAGTCCGTCTGGTCCTGCTGCCCTTCCCGTTTCAGGCTACCTACCGCTTTCTCAACTTCTTCTAGTGTTGGGGGACCTGTCTCTATGTCCCATTCAGGGTCCGACTGGATAGCGGGCAGCGCAATGGTGGCTGGAGGCCAGTTAAACTGTTCCTCAAAGTGTTCTGCCCATCGTCCCAGTCGCCTTCCCTGCGAGTGAATCGCCGATCCGTCCTTCTCCGCTATAACCTCACTAACTGTTGTTGACCATTTCCCCCCAGTCTCCTTAATAAGTCTAAATAACTGTCTACTGTTACCGATCGCCGCTGCCTTTTCCATCTCTTTAGCCTTTGCTGCCCACCACTGTTCACGATCGTTGCGCAGACTTTTCGTCAGTTTATTTTTAAGTTGCGCTCGCTCTTCATTGTACTCAGAGCCTGCAGGGATGCATTCACGTGCATCCATTAGTTTGGAAGAAGCTGCTGATATCCACTGGCTCTTTTTAGCCATTATCTTGGAGTCGGCTACAGTCTCCAGTGCTGCTTTTACAGTAGACTGAAGATGGCACCAAGCTTCTTCTGGATGAGTGACAGTCTTTTGTTCCGATAACTGCCTAGCCAACTTCTCACTGAACACGGCTTTGGTGTTTTCGTTGTCCAGCAGAACTCGTAGTGGTTTTGTTGCCAAATTTTTTCTACGTCCATTGAGACGCAGGCATATACGTGCTCGGACCAACGCATGATCGCTGTCCAAACACGTACTCCAGAAGGAGCGGCAGTCTTCCACCGATCCTCTCCAGCGATGACTAATAGCAATGTGGTCTATCTGTGTCCATCGCTGAGTCGAGCTCGGTGGACGCCAGGTCAGACAGTGCCTTTCTTTATGTCTGAAATTTGTGCTGGCTAAAAATAGGCGGTTATCTGAGCATAGTTGTAATAGGCGATCACCGTTATCTGTACGTTCAGCTGGGATTCCGAAAGTGCCACCTAAGTGCCTTTCTGCCTCACTCAGTCTACCCACCTGTGCGTTGAGGTCACCTGCAACAACCACTACGTCCGAACGTTTGGCTTTCGAGAGGAGGTTAGACAGTTTATGGTAGAACTCGTCCTTCACTTCATCCGAACTACAGTCAGTGGGTGCGTAAGCAGAGATTACAAAGAGACAACGGCGAGTCTCACTATTCCTTTTAGTTCTCACTGTGCCGTTCAGCCTCATAGCGCAGAGGCGACTATCAACTGGGATCCAGTCTAGTAGTGAGTTTTCTGCCCTGGTGCTTAATGCTATACCTACACCTGCAAGACCACGAGAGCTAGCTATCGAATCTCCAGAAACTCGAAGGGTGAATTTTGCAGATTCACCAGATTGGTCAGGAGAGGTCAGGTGAATAACCACACTTGGGTCCTGTATGCGTGTCTCACAAACACAGCACACATCCATGCCTCGAGTTGCTAGAGTCTTTGCCAACGAAGCCTGTTGGCCAATTTGACGGAGGGTGCGGACATTGAAGGCTCCAATATGTAATTTGGAGCGTGGTTTAAGGAGACCAGGGACACTGTTCTGTGGACTCAGATCGTTGTCGAAGGCTGCAGAGGTAGGAGAAATTGAAGATGATGCAGCATCATTAATTAAGAGACGTGAAGGAAGATTAGAAGGTAATGATGGAGGAGGAGGATAGCAGTCAGAAGAAACTTGGGTGCTGACAGAGTTGTGAGGGCGGTTGACACTTCCCGGCTGCCCACACCGTGGAAGGCTATTTCTTCTTAAGGTACCTGAAAGAGATTTGTGTGACCGCAGAGCCCATCGGACATCTGCTTGAGGCCTGTCACACCCAGCCTTTTGAGTATGATTATTTTGAATTTTTGTATTTTTGGGGCCGGATGAGCGAAAGGAAACGACAAGTGAACCAACACCGCCGGCCCGGCAGACCGTGGGGCGTGGTGGAGTGTGTTATTTTTGGGGCCGACCTTTTCTAACCCCCCCTTCCACTGAGAAGGCAGCATCAGCTTGGCACTGCTGGTCATCCAAGGGAAACACCTTACTGCTGTCACACCCCATCCAGCTAGCAGCAGTACGACTTCGCCCTCAGACCCCCATCATAGTATAGCAATTTACACTATGACGGTAACTGCTTTTCGTCTAACCACTACCCAACAGACCTTTCTGGTATGGTAGGACCTCGAGGGAACAAGCGTTCCACCAGCATAGCTCGTTGGGTCATTGTGATATGCAAGCCCGACCACCACGTCAAGGTAGCAGCTATCGGTCGGGCAGATGTATACAGATATTATCCTCATCTTAACGACGCTATACAAAATCTCACCATTTTCTCATGCCTCTTTTCCTTCTCGTACTTTATATTTCTTTTGACTGAGTTTTCTTATCTTCATCTTGCACTTCACTACCTTTCTACGTGATGAACTGACTTGAGGTGTGGCAACTCAGAGTGTTACGCAGTAATGCCTGGTCCTATGTTGATATTGATGATGAATGGATTACATACTGCTGTATCAACTCAGTATCTAAAGGAGATATATCTTCAAGGTTCAATTCTTCTTTAATAACGAAATATATAAAAAAAGGACGGTATTAGCTATAGGCCCACCACTAGACTACTACATATCGAAAATTTAAAACATCCTTGAACAAAATAATCAACCATTTTGAGTTTTACAAAAGGTATGTAGATGATATCTTGACCACATCTAGTTATACAGGTAATTTCGAAAATATTTTACGTTTCTTTCAACAACTGTCATCCAGTAATCCAGTTCGAATTAAAAAAGGTATCAAAATTTGAAAATAACCTTTTTAGATGAGTAACTGACAAAACATAGAGATGAGAAACTGAAAAGGTCCACTCACAAAGCAGACAGATCATTAACTTCTACAGTTGACTTTTTCTAAACATAAAACGAAATTTTGATTTGTTTCTTGTGTCATAAAGACGGTAATATCTACATTTCTGACGCCAGCAACGAAAAGCTAAATACTCTTATAAATGCTCTGATTAATACCAACTACCTTAACATTTTGTTAAGAAAAACATGAATCAAAGACCAGCCAAGGAATTCTTCTTGAATACCCGGCTCAATTGGAAGTTATCGGCGGGAACACCTACTTTGCAGTTAAACTCCAATTCAATCATTCCACGTAATCAATGATTCAATTATGCGTAGGGGATAAGCTACCGCTGTTAGCCTTCTCAAGGTTTATCTATCAATTCAGCTGCTCCTGTGGAACCCGTTATGTCGGCTGCCTTCTAAACGTATTGTTGAACACATATAATCTTGGTTTTATAAAGGAGAAAGGAGATCCGTATGCAGTTCAACTTAAAAACATTTGATCGATTCTGGACACTAAATGGACCTACAATCTAACTTCCGTATCATCTACAGAGTATACGGGAATCTCGTGAGAGCTGTGCGAATGAAATTTCTTCAAACTGCGAATACCATGAGGATTCGTATTTTAAAGTCCGAGCTCTGCATACAAAAGAATTTTTTTATCATTTGGCTTACAATGGACTCAGCATGTGTAAGAATTTTACCTTCAGAAAGTGTTTTCTTTCATGCATTTACTACCTTATTACGTCTTCTTTCCTTATAACACGTTCTTTTACACTGAAAATCTAAATTTCCATTACTGCGCTGCATTCACTTCTCCTAATTGTATTAAGTCATGCAACCTAGGGTATACAAATTGATAGGAGTAATACCTCTAACTAGGGATCTACCAAAGAGGAGCTTATCACATATGCAGTGAAATACGTTGATTCAATCTCTGAAAGCGTTAGAAGTTTGAAAAGTAAAACGTACAAATGGTTCATTTGTAGTTGATCTTGAGATGTTTTATCAAATTTGTGTCAGGTTAAGGTGAAAATCAATTTTTCACACAAAGCAGTAACGTAATGAAACCAACAACTGGAATACCGTTTACAAATTGGGACTATTCGGCGGATGGTACCGGTGTAATTCAGAGTTAGAACATGAATTCAGTCACAATTCAGTGGACTGAATTTCACTTATTTGAAAAAAGCAGTTTAACTCTTAACTAGCTCAAAATCTAATGATGGATGGTAGCTAACAGTGGAGTCCAGGAAACGCGTTTCTTCCTATTAAGGACTCGTCAGCTGGATGTATCTGCTTCTCAGTGAGCGATGTTGTTCCCACCAGGACATGAACTCTGGACCGACCGACAGAAACTTCTTGTACAACAGGTTTGGTTTTAATCTTGTTGCTTGTATTATCCCGTCGTCGAGTGGACCAAATTGATCGATCTCTGTTAGCATATGAGCTACTGGGCGAATATCTTGATATTGCCTGTGTTTGAATTATATATTAATGATAGATTTCACTGCTAGCCACTATCCAGCATTATTATAATTAGAACGCAGGTAATATCGAGGCATCCGCCCAGGAGCTCATATGCCAATAGAGAATGATCAATTCGATCCAATCAACGACGGGATAATACAAGCAACATTAGCCCAAAATGGAAATGAAAAAACTATCAATACTAATAAATTAGTCATCAGTGTCACTTACTCGAAGTATGCAAAGCGCATTCACATAAGTGTATCAACATTTATCACTGTATAATACATATATTGAAGATGATGATTAAGTAGTATCTGACTTTAAACCAGTTGACAGTTTACCAGCAAATTTTCGCCTTTCTTTCATCTCCTGGTCAACACGTTTCATTTCTAGCATCTTTAATTCATTATTCACTGTATTTGACATATCTGGATGACAACTGGCCAGTTTACGTAGGTCAGCAGCAGCTAAATCTAAGTCCCATGTCTCTGTATACGCTTTGAAACGACGGTAAAGTGCCTTCATATTTGTAGGATCTCGAGATAAGGCTTCACTGGTATTACGAATAGTAGCATAATAATCCTGGAATATCGAACATGAAAAAAAACACAAAGGTGGCTGAATTTTTAGGCTTTCAATAAGAGGAACATTGATGAAGTAGAAAAAAACCCACTAAATTTCAAGTAATTAATTTAAATAAGATATTTAGTCAGAAGAATGAGCAATTCACGCGAAAATTTCCAAGGGATTAATGGTGAAGAATAAATGAAAACAAATATCTGTTAATTCAGAACAATGAAACATTGAACAGTTAGATATAACTACAACAAAGACAATAGGAATGTGAAAATAAATGATAATACAAAAAACAGACAAATGGATAGAGAGGCATGTAGATCAACACAGAAACTGATAGAGAAAATGCATCACTTTCGGTTGACATACTTCTTAGTAGCATAAAAAGATATAGTGAATAGAAAACGATTGGCATTAAAGTAGGCAGAGTAAACGAGAGGAGGGAAATTAAATAGACGAAGGTATATACACTGTGTCACTGGGATTGATTTCGAACTACATCATAGAGTCTTTAACCATGAATTTTTAACATTTCAAGGAACCCAACACAGAGAGTTTACACCTCCCTACACGATTCAAAGTATCAGTTAATGACTTCATGGACTGCTATTACAACCAGAACTCATACATTTCGATAGATAAACAAATTACAGATGAAACTGGGGGAAAGATCAACAACAGTTAGTGAGGCCATAGCGGAGAAGGATGGATCTGCTATTCACTCGCAGGGAAGACGACTGGAACGATGAGCAGAACACTTCGAGAAACAGTTTAACTGGCCTCCAGCCACCACCGCGTTGCCCGCTTTCCAGTCGGATCCTGAATGGGACATAGAGATAGGTCCCCCAACACTAGAAGAAGTTGAGAAAGCGGTAGGTAACCTGAAACGAGGAAGGGCAGCATGACCAGACGGACTAGCTCCAGAGGTATACAAGAATGGTGGTAGAGTGCTCTTAGTCAGACTAACGGAAGTGTTAGCCAGTATATGGGAATCAAATACGATCCCCTCCCACTAGTCTAAGTCACTCATTATCCCAGTCATCAGGAAAGGTGAGAAGTCCTCTTGTGATAACCACAGAGGAATCAGCCTGACGAACATAGTATCCAAGATCCTAGGTCCTATAATTCTCCGACGTCTCAGTGGAGCTCGGCAACATCAAGCCCGATAAAACTAGGCAGGTCTCAGAACTGGCCACGGGTGTGTCGACCAAATATTCAAACTGACCCAGGTCCTGGAACACACACACACTTACTGACGCCCAACGCTGGCTGTATTTATCAACCTGAAGGCGGCATTCAACTCCGTTGATCCAGAAGTCTTATGGCAATGTCTCTCAATGAAAGGCGTGCCGAGTAAGTACATCACTTTATTGAAGGCTCTACTCGAACACTTGTGGGCGTCTTAGAGCCTATAGTGAGATTTCCAGGGAGCTATACTCATCGAGTAGTGTTCGTCAAGGATGCCCACTGTCTCCATTCTTATTCAATTTTATCATAGATATTCTTATGGAGGTCTCCCTCTCATCACCTGACTACACAGAGGTTGACCTAATCGGTGGAGAATTTTCGTTAGACGTAAAATATACAAATGACATAGTCCTGTTGGGTGAAGACGCTCACAAGACACAGAGTCTTCTGAACACTTTCAGTGGGAATTTGAGAATGTTTGCGATGCGTTTCTCACCACCCAAATGCAAATTGTTGCTCCACAATTGGTATTCAACAGTGCCCCACCGACGCTAACGCCCAACGCTGGTTGTATTTATCAACCTGAAGGCGGCATTCAACTCCGTAGATCCAGAAGTCTTATGGCAATGTCTCTCAATGAAAGGCGTGCCGAGTAAGTACATCACTTTATTGAAGGCTCTACTCGAACACTTGTGGGCGTCTTAGAGCCTATAGTGAGATTTCCAGGGAGCTATACTCATCGAGTAGTGTTCGTCAAGGATGCCCACTGTCTCCATTCTTATTCAATTTTATCATAGATATTCTTATGGAGGTCTCCCTCTCATCACCTGACTACACAGAGGTTGACCTAATCGGTGGAGAATTTTCGTTAGACGTAAAATATACAAATGACATAGTCCTGTTGGGTGAAGACGCTCACAAGACACAGAGTCTTCTGAACACTTTCAGTGGGAATTTGAGAATGTTTGCGATGCGTTTCTCACCACCCAAATGCAAATTGTTGCTCCACAATTGGTATTCAACAGTGCCCCACCGACGCTAACAATACAGAGTGAAGTGACTCAGTGTGTTGACCACTTCACTTACCTGGGAAGTAGGATCAACCCCAACCTGGTGGCTCAGTGGCCGATGAAATCTCTGCACGGACACATAAGGCTCCGCTGGCTTTCGCCAACTTACGCCACCTATGGTGCCCCCGTGTTATCCGATTGTCTATTAAGGGTGGTGTGTACTGCACAGCAGTCCGCTCTGTTCTATTGTATGACTGTGAAACATGGCCATTGAAGGTAGAAGATATGAGAAGGCTTCAAGTGTTTGACCAACGTTGCCTTCGTAGTGTTGAGCCGTATTCCGTGGTGTCACCATGTGAGTAATGCAGAAGTCAGGTATAGACTTTTAGGGAGAAGAGGTGAGTGAGTTGACGAGCTTGTGAACCTTCATTGACTGAGATGGTTGTGACGCCTACTACATATGCCTAGTCACCAATTGCCTCGTCACACAATGTTGGCTGAGTTGGGTCCAGGCTGGAAAAAGGCTCGAGGTGGCCAGACTAAAACATGGCATCAATGTATGAAGTCTCTGACTGTTGGTTTGAGCTACGTGGGGCAATGTGGACAAGCCGGTTGGGGTCCATGGAAGAGGAGAAAACAGTGCCTGGAGACTGACTTTAGGTGATATGTCTCAGAACCGATGTCAGTGGCGCATATGTATACAGATATTATCCTCATCTTAATGACGCTATACAAAATCTCACCATTTTCTCATGCCTCTTTTCCTTCTCGTACTTTATATTTCTTTTGACTGAGTTTTCTTATCTTCATCTTGCACTTCACTACCTTTTTACTTGAAGTGATGATATGAGATGTGGCAACTCAGAGTGTTACGCAGTAATGCCTGGTCCTATGTCGATAAGGATGATGATGATGACACATGAAACATAAGACTCGTTCACTTGTAAATCAGTTTAACAAATTAGCAATAAAATCAACAATCTGAACGAAGAGGATTCTTCTCAATAGATTCTCTTCAGGTTCTACAATCATAGAATGTACAGCAGGAAATCAAGTCGAGTAAGGGTGAGATATATTTTGAAAATGGATTGAGATTTAGGAATTGTAAGGACAGCGACGATTCTCTCTTAAATTTGTCATTATTGGGATGACACATTTACCGATGGATAATATGATAGTGAGTGAACAAAAATGATAACGAATAAAATGGGAGGAGTGGCCTTTAGTTTGTTGAAGGCCAAGGGAGAAGTAACGTTTGGATATGTTCTTTCTGAATGCAGAGTTCAAGCTTGATCAATCTTATTGCGACAGCTTTCCTTATGTTGAGTAGGCGTTGGCAAGCTACACGTGGTGTCGTTTTTGGAAAACGATGAGTGACATTGAAAGCTTTATTAGTATCTATGCGATGCCCTATGTCGACTAGATGCGCTAAGATTGAACTTCTCACCACTTTCACTTCGCTCTTTCCAAACCGAGCTGGTAAATGCTCTCGTAGCTGAAGACGCACCTGTCTAATCGTATGCCATATCTAACTAGTTCCACAGGAGGAGTTAAACTGGTACATGCAGGATGAACAGGTAAGATTAGATAGGCTATTCTTTTGTCTCAAATTTAGAGTTGGCCGACTACTGAATGATATACAAAGCTGATCTGCATAAAACGTCCTATTGACTGCCCTACCTAGGCATTGTGATAGAATTTCACTTGCTGCGTCTCCCATGAATCGTAAACGCAGCAGCAAAAGCTTCTCCATTTTCATCACTTCTCGTTTACGATTAATGTAGTTGATGTTAGTTTTGATGAACTTATCCGGATATCCGTTTTCACCTAGAATATTATGGATACATAGTAGTTCTTTCTCCATATACTCTTTGGAACAAATCGATCTTACTCTAAATCCCAGGGATCTGATTATATTACGTTTGTACTTCATTGGTACAAAGCTGAGCATTCCTATATGATATCAAATGTGTAAGAGATGTCCAAAGGAAACTCATATATCTTAAATTTTTATCCTGTGGTGCTCATGTTATGCTGAGTTTGTGTTCTATCTATACTGGTTCATAAGTCAAGAAAGGGAAACCAAAAATTTCATATTCCTAGTTTCTTTTTCTGCTTGATATCAATTGGACTATTTGATCATTTCTATATCATCTAAGTGTGAAAGTGGAACTATAGCTCCTTGGTCTAGGCGGTGGTGTTTTAACCAGTGGGGTTCAAACCCCATTCCGCTCACTAAGATTTGGGCAACGAGGTAGTATCAATAGTCTGGATACAATGGGTGTGATTCATTGTCTAGTGTATGAACATGAATGCATTTGTTGAGAAAAAATAGTTCAGTACAGTCACCAAGTGTGTTGTACAAAGAAACCGAATAAGAAAAAATGGACTTATTAAAGATGAAATTTTTGACTCAGTAGACATTGTGGATAACGATTTGGCATTTGAAGCGATAAGTGCTGGGTTCGATTATCACTGTAAACAACACAACAACTTTACACCTCAACTTCATCGACTTTGAAAAGGTCTTCGACAGAGTCAACCGACAAGTAATTTGCAGTCAGCTGCTTCAACACCACGGTTTTGGTGCCATAAATCTTTATCAACCTCATTCAACAGCTATATGAAGACACCACATGCCAGCCAAGTAATTCACAATGGGAAGCTCAGTGATGCCTTTGAAGTGAAGACAGGAGTAAAAAAAGGCTGTCTATTATCACCAATGATACTCCTGATTGTGGTCGACTGGATCATGCAACAAACAGTGAGGAGCGAGAAGAGAGGGATAAGCTAGCAGGACCGATGAAAAGAACCTAGAAATTTTGCATTTCGCCCATGACTTGTGTCTGATGTCACACAAACTTGAAGATATACAGGCGAAAACTAACAAGTTGACAGAAGAGACAGGGCAGCGAAGGGACACTGGACTTCAACCTAATGTAGAGAAGACAGAGGTGATGAAGATACCCAACCAACAAAAACAACAAACTCCAGTCACCATCACTGGGAGAAACTTAAAGGAAGTAGTCTCTTTCACCTACCACCTAGGCAGCACTGTTTCAACTACAAGTGGCGACGGCACAGACGAGGATGTCAAAGCAGCCAGGATCCGAAAGACAGCAAGACAGGCGTTCATTAACTGAAACCAGTGTGGAGATCTACTGCACTCACCATAAAGCGTCAACAAGATCCGGATTCTCAACACCAACGCCAGTCGAGTCAGTGCTCCTATATGGTTCAGAGACTTGGCGCATCACGAAAACCATTTCCAACAAAATACAGATATTCATCAACAACTGCCACCTACGCTGGCTCCTCACTGAAGCTCAGATTCATTGCCAGAAAGAACAAGCAACAAGAAACTCTGGCTAGCTAGCTGGCTGGCAACGAACCAACCAAGAACCTATCGCTCTACAAATATGCAGTGGAAAGAAGTGGAGATGGATTGGATTGGACATACACTGAGATGACCATTAAGGGACATCACGTGCCAGGTCAGGCGCTCGAGTGAAACCCAGATGAGGAAAGAGTAGTTGGGCGTCCGAGGTGAGGGTGACATGGAGGAGATAGTGCGAGGAGGAAATGACAGCTTATGGGCTGTCGTGGAGCCAGGTCCAAAAGATTGCAGAGAAGAGAGTTGAATGGCATCGTGCTGCTGAAACCCTATTTTCCACTAGGAACCCAAGGGACAAATAATAATAATAATATAATTCAGACAAACATAGGCTTGTTTGCACCTTAAATATGTAATATGTAGTCAGTTGAGATCGAAAATGTGAAATTGTTGGCATTTGATGATTCTCAACTTCAAAACGTCCGTAAATTTCGTTCACACAAAGAGACGAGCAATATGAAAGTTAGGCTCTATGAAAGACAATGGGGTAACTTGATAAGATAATCGATTCGCAACAACTAACAAAATTATTGAGTAGTCATCTGCACATTTTTCAATGAATGTTTATTTTGAAGCAAGGTGCTAACTTAGACACGTTTATATATATAGAGAGGTCAGTGAGAATTTATTTTTAGGGTACCAGTTGGAGAACCATTGAAAACCTGAGAGGAGTGGTAGACTGCTTCGTCGTAGTCGGAAACTCCTCAACCGTACACACCTATAACCTATTAACCTCAAAATAACCATATGAGGCTCATTAATGACATGCCTCGAGATGGATACCCTAAAATTCTAATGACAAACAATGAGCTGTGGAATCAATCAGTCAGAAGTGAAGCGGATGCCTACTGAAGACCTTGATGGATATTCTTGTTATATAGAGAATTAACAGGAGTATGAAACTGCGAACCATTGGACTGAAACTCAGTGGTTGAATGGTTAAGGTGTTCACCGTAAAACCCAAAGGTCCTGAGTTCGACCTCATCAGAGTTGTGTGTGCATATTACTGACTCGTATATTAAGACAAGACAACTGTTTAGTGTTCCCAGGTTTTAATGATTCTCCAATTGATATCAGTCAACATTGAATACTACCGTAAATGTATGTATGCATACATGGTTTTACAATTATTATTTATTTTGTTTTCACACTTCTATTTCGTGTCATTGCTTCTTTTGTACAATTTTGACAGATTGGAGAAGTACAAAACTAATACGATTAAGTTATATATTGTTTCACTAAAATATATGCCTGAGCTATTTTGTCGAATTGAAGCTGTTACTGTCATCTAATCGATAAGCTTATAAACCTTTACCAACTGACATGGCTTGAACAGGTGTTACACATCTCGAACTACTGCCTAACTCAATAATCCAATGCTAAGTCGAAGTAGGATTGGTATAAGATAGGATTAGGGGTGAGCAGACCAAGACATAACAAGAGTCCACGAAAATCTCGACTGTTAGAGTTGCATAGGGAGATATAGGCTGTACAGCTGCTGTCGTCAAGACGTCACAAATCGTTGGTTGGAAACTTCTCGTGATATCATTCAAAGCCAATAACGATAGCAAAGGTGTATACACTTGATTATCTTTCAAGTCTCGAACACTTTTATCAACTTTTATGTCATTTTTTTCTATCCACTTGGTCTTTGCATGCTGTTGTAAAGTATGACAACTTGAACTGATGCATTTTCGCCCCAGGCTCCAGGTTGATTTGTTTCACGTTGTGTGTGTGTGCCTGTCATCAGTCTGGATGAAACTGCAATCACCAATTCAAATTTCGCAATACAAGGTATTCTTAATTTGGTGAGCAGCTGGATGAGAGTATAATCAATCTATTTTACTAGGACTTTTAATTCAATTTCTCCTTTACACCTGAAAGGAAGAAATAAATCTAATTTCAACAATCAAATGATCCTAAATTTATTGCATAGCAACGGGAAATCACAATTATCGATAGATACCCATTGTACAAGAGATGACTCTAGTGTCTCAGTGGCCTAGTGGATAAGGCTCTGGCGTTTGAAGCGATGGGTACTGGATTCGAGTATCAGCGGGAGCAACATCAATGGCTGGGATGTGCAGGCATATCCAGCTGACGAGTACCACCTACGACGGAATGCGCGTCCGGGATCCCACTGCTAGTTACCAAGATAGATACATGATCCTTAGTTCGAACACGCAAAAGGATTGGAACAAATGAAAGCTACAACAGGTATTTTACTTACCTTCATCTTAAACTGACATTGTGCAAGATTAACAAATAATGGTATACGAGATTTATCCAATTCAATCCACTCCGGTTCCCCTGGTTTTTCACGCAGAATCAATTGTTCTAAAATACCTAATGCTTCACTGTATCGTGCAGCTGCTTCATTATATTCACCACGACTATATAATTGATTGCCTTCTTCGCGTAAAACTGGCACAATTGAAGCTTTTTCTTCAGGTGTCATTATCCATGTTTCTTTACGACTAGTTCCGGGGATTTCAACTCTAGAAAAATAAGTAACATAAATGGAAAAGTGTAATACTAACACAAAAATGCTACGTAAACTCCAGTAGGAATGAAGTTAATAATGATAAAAGAGTACAAGTGCGAAGATGAAATGCCCGATAAAGTGATATTCAGGTTGGAATTCATCATGAACTGACATCAGTTGGAGGAACATTGGAAACCTAAGAGCATTGGACAGCTATTTCGTCATAGTATGCGACTCCTCAACAGTGCGCACCCACGCCCTCCCCCCAACCTGAAATCAATCAACAAAATCTCCAAAAACCTGCAGATTGAATAAATCTAGCGCTCATTGGAGACTTGACTAGCTTTGAGAGGTACTTCCCGAAGTTCCAATTAGAAGTCGTGACCAATGCAGCCAACCAAATTGAACACAAGGATAGTTACTTAACGACTACATTGGATAGAGGTCGTGCTATATCGTGAACTGAAAGAAGTAGGAAAAATCGAGCATTGAATTTCGATCCAGTGGCTCAGTGGTAGCATGTTGAAGGCCCTGGACTCGATCCCAATCATGGTCGTGGATGCGCGCTACTGAGGAGTCCCATGCTAGGACAAAATAGCTGTCCAGTGCTCCCAGGCTTCCAGTGTTCCTCCAACTGATGTCAGTCCATGGTGAATTCCAATCTGAAAGTAATTAATAAATCTGCATAAACCTCCAGATTGAAATTTATATTCACTGGAGCATCCTCTAAAATCATAAATCCATGAGCGGTTTTCCTGTGCCAGTTCAAAAAGGCTTTAGAGCTCTACACACTATTTTTTTCTTCATTTATCGAATATGTAGACCTTTAGATCCCCAGACTAATCTAAGTCAACGATGAAGATTATCGTGAAACAGTAGCGGCAAATGATCCACTAAAATCAACATTATTATTTGTCTCTCGGGTTCCTAATGGAACATAGGGCTTCAGTAGCACGTCTCCAATGCGCTCTGCTCTCTGGAATCGTTTGAACCTGGCTCCATGATAGCCCACAAGCTCTCATTTCCTCTTCGCACGATCTCCTCCATGTCACCCTCAGATGTAAAATCAACATGGATAGTTTTAATAGGATCGCTGAGCTGAAAGCACAGGGTCAAGCATCCACCCAACTGGGCACGTTGTCGTGTTATGTTGCACTGTTCTTAAGCGATCCTATAGCCAGCTAGTCAGAAGGCATCAGTAATTTGGATTGGTCTATTAAATCTACTATTCTGCCTGGCTACTCTATTGTTTTTTTTTCGGTCTCACACTCGTGGATATATAAGAAGTTTGAATAATTAGTGATTGGCCTTTGCATCTGGCAAGTTCGCTTAAAATCCATTCCTAGAAAACTAGTCCATGAAAAGCAGTCCACTATAGGCATAGAGGAGTCATATTGCATAGTCATTATATTCCACAGACTGTAAAAGAAAATCATCTTCACAATTTTTTTGTTTAGTTCAAGAAACACCTGTAAAACAGCATATTGGACTAATTCTGATGAAATAACAAGACGAACAGACATAAAATCAGCGTAGAACCTTGTATACAAGTGCATCGGTTCAAGTTGCAATAATTCATAATAGCGTGCAAAGAACAAGTAAATGGAAAAGAAACTGATATCAAAATAGGCAAAGGAAGGAGACGGAAATTGAAAACCAAGGTTAGTTAAAGCATTCCAACTTTGGATGACATCAAAGAGTGAACACATTTGCCCCTGTGTGACCAATGAAATAAATAAAAAAACAGCTGATCAGTACTAAAAGATTAATAAAAAGTCTAGAATGTGAAATTCAATTGTTCAAGTATAATTATAGCCTAATCTACTTTCTGTATGAGGCGGGTGCATTGAATAAAAGCTCAGAACATTCTAAACTTCGGGGATATTTGTACATTATTCCCATTTTCATGAGTAAAGTTGATATAAGTCTACAGTACAGCTTGTACAGAAATTTTATAATATATCAAGAAGATAAACTTCATCTGAGAAATGTGATGTACTTGCATAATACAATTCCAATAATCTGAGCAGACAATTACTTGTCAAGGCATTTTATAGGAAGACTGAAAATATAGTCATATCAGACAAATGAAAGTAGGGTCAATACATTTGAAGATGACACGTTGATAAAAGAGAAAAAAGTCTTTTATACCAACCATGGTTTTGAAATAAGATCCAATTATCATCATAAAGATCAACATAGGAGCTGGCATTACTGAGTAACGGTCGAATTCGCAACACCTCATATCAGTACATCAAGTAACGAGGCAATAAAATGGAAGATGAAAGAAAAATCGGCCGAAAGAAGTAAAATGTAGCAAAAGAGAGGGAGGAGAAAATGATGTGATTAAGTATAACGGTTCAGATGGAGATAAAGTATGGATATATCTGCGTCACTGACATCAATTCTGAGCCATATGACCTAGAAGCTTCAACCGCTGGTTTCGCCTGTCCCACGGACCCCAACCAGTTAAGCTGCATCGCCCTACATGGTTCAAACTAACAGTCAGGGACTTCATACATTCATGCCATGTTTTAGTCTGGCCGCTGTGAGCCTTTAGTCAGGCTGAACCTACTTCGGTCAGCATTGTGCGATAAGGTGAACGGTGGCTAGGCATAAGTAACACATGTCCCAGCTATCTAAGTCGATGAAGGTTCACAACCGCATCAACTGAATTACCTCTCCTGCCTAAAACTCTAAACCTGACGTTGTGACACCACGACACATGGCCTATGCGACGAAGACAGCAGTGGTCAAACACCCGAAGCCTTCTCGTGTTCTCTATCTTTAATGGCCATGTTTCACGGCCATGGAGTAGTACAGAACGAACTGCATCACAGTAAACTTGACCCTTAATAGGCAATCAGATATCGTAACGGCGCCACAAATTCATAGGAGCCAACTTAGCTTTTTGTATTCGTGCAGAGATTTCGTTGGTCACTGAATTATCAGGATTAATCCTAAATCCCAGGTAGATGAAGTGCTCAAGGCACTCAACCACTTCACTCTCTCTTGTTAGCCGTGGCATCGTTGAAGACCAGTCCTAGAGCAACAATTTGCCTTAGGAAGGCGAAAAACGTATTCCGAACATTCTCAAATTGCCACCCAAGGTGTCCAGAAGACTCTGTATCCTATCAGCGCCTTCACCTAACAAAACCATGTCATCTGCTTAGTCTAGGTCTACTAGAAATTCTCCTTCGATCAGGTCAATCTGTGTAGTCAGATGATAAGAAGGAGACCTGTATAAGAATATTTATGATAAAATTGAATAAGAATGGAGAAAGTGGGCAGCCTTAATGGACATCACTCGACGTACACGGCTCACTCGATATCTCACCGTAGGTTCAAAAACCCCCACAAGTGTTCGAGTAAAGAGCTTTCAATAAGATGATGTACTTTTTCGGCACTCCTTTCAGTGAGAGACACTAAGACTTCTCGATCGACGGAGTCGAATGCCGCCTTAAGGTCCAGAAACACAGTTGTTGTCGGACGTCGTTAAGCGTGCCTGTGTTCCAGAACCTGGAGTAGTGTGCATATTCGGTAGATCCACCCACGGCCAGGTTAAAAACCTGCCTGGTCCCATTGGGCTTGCTGTTACCGAGCTCTACTCAGGCGTCTGATAATTTTAGGAACTAGAATTCTAGACACTGTGTTCATCAGGCTCATTCCTCTGTGGTTATCAAGAGAGGAATTCTCATTTTTCTTGAAGACTGAGATAATCAGTGAATAAGGCCAGTCAAACGGGATCATAGTTGACTATCATACACTAGTTAGCACTTCAGTTAACTTTACTAAAATTATTCTGCCACATCAAGAACTAGTCCATCTGGTCCTGCTGCCCTTCCTCGTTCCAAGTTAACTGCCGTTTTCTCAACTTCTGATAGTGTTGGGGGGCCTATCCCAATGTCCCATTTTAGAATCCGACTGGATAGCAGGCAACGCGATGGTGGCAGGAGGCCAGCTAAACTGTTCATTGAAGTATCCTGCCTATTGTTTCAGTCGTCTCCCCTGTAAATGGATCACAGACCCTTCCTTCTATGCTATAGTCTCAATAACCGTTTACCTTTTCATCCCAGTTTCCTTACTTGTCTCAATCACTCGATCCATCGATTGAACTTTCATCAACTAAGATGGCTTGGACGTGTGATGTCTATGCCAAGCCACCGCCTATTACGACATACCATGCTGAGGGAAGTTGAATTAGGTTGGGAGAGGGTTCAAGGTGACAAGATCAGGACGAGGCACCTGTCCATGAAGTCTCTTAATGTTGGTCAGACTCGTGGGAGATGTAGACTGTCTGACTGGTTTTCACGAGACGATAGGAATCAGTGTTTGAGAACTGTTGGTGACATAGTTGAAAGTCGGTCACAGCGGCGCAGATTTATCCACTCCTTGACATCTTCTAAAGCTTGAATATTCACAATAACCTTTAACTTCAGACTGTTTATTCTCTCATACAACTTTTTCTGCTTTCATATCACTCCTTTTCTATCCACCTGTTCTTTGTGTACTACTATGAAGTGTGGCAACTTGAGTCGATGCAGTTATGTGTAAGATTCTACTTTGGTTTTCTCTCTCTGTCTAAACGGATACGTTGCCTGGCAATCTGCTCTCGCAATTCACGATTAAATAATCAGTGACCATCATCCGTCTCCGTATAAGCTTGAAAATGTCACACTATTTGAAACTAGTATTAACCTGAAACCAGTGTGGAGATCTACTGCACTCACCATAAAGCGTCAACAAGATCCGGATTCTCAACACCAACGCCAGTCGAGTCAGTGCTCCTATATGGTTCAGAGACTTGGCGCATCACGAAAACCATTTCCAACAAAATACAGATATTCATCAACAACTGCCACCTACGCTGGCTCCTCACTGAAGCTCAGATTCATTGCCAGAAAGAACAAGCAACAAGAAACTCTGGCTAGCTAGCTGGCTGGCAACGAACCAACCAAGAACCTATCGCTCTACAAATATGCAGTGGAAAGAAGTGGAGATGGATTGGATTGGACATACACTGAGATGACCATTAAGGGACATCACGTGCCAGGTCAGGCGCTCGAGTGAAACCCAGATGAGAAAAGAGTAGTTGGGCACCCGAGATGAGGGTGACATGGAGGAGATCGTATGAGGAAGAAATTACAGCTTATGGGTTGTCGTGGTGCCAGGTTCAAAAGATTGCAGAGAAGAGAGTTGAATGGCAACGTGCTACTGAAGCCCTATGTTCCACTAGGAACCCAAAGGACAAATAATAATATTATAATAATAATGTAAATACTATACCCATCGCACATGCAGTGCCTAGCCTTTTTGGTGGTGATATGTTCTTTGAGCTGGATAGTTCGCGATCAAGCCTGAGATACAAATATTCTCTAGCATCTCAGGGGCTATTGAACGCTTTGGTGATTGAAACGATCGGTCTCGAGTGCGACACCTAATGGGAATAACAATACTCACTTAGGTACACTCAACCGAGGAGTCCCGAATACAACGAAATGGACATGCTGGATTCCACCGCTAGACAGAATCCAACACTGCTACTATTGTGTTACATCATTTTCGTCACTTTTCCCTTACACTCTGTTTTTCTCTATTTTCACACATTTTCTTATCTGAATACTGCTCATCTTACCTTTTGAACTTGTCAATATAATATACGGTTGGATAATCTATGGTGTTAAGTATCTGTAGGTAACAAATCAGTTTTTTTCCATCCACTTCCTAAATTTTTATATCAAGAATATCAACCTAATGATTTTTCAAAACAGTTAGTGTTTCCATCAACTTCACTGGTTTCCATTATTGATAGTTTCTTTTACCTATGGCTTACATCACTAAACTTTTGTTCATTTGATGAAACGGCGTGCTTTCTTCGCAGTGTATACATTTCCGTATTGAAATGGTAGGGAATATTTATGGCTCAGATGTATAATCTTTATTGTGTTGTTTACGCTAAGTTGGGTGGTTTAATTGTGGAAACTGTCAATATGTTTTCGTGAGTGATTCAGTAAGCATACCCTGACAAACTGCTTTGTGACTGGTTGTTTACTTTGATCATTGTGTCACTGACTACATAGATTTTCTTGTTAACCGTTCCTCTGTCTGACCTCTGACTTTTCTGTTGGTTGATAGTTTGCGTCTGTATATATAAATATGTTGATTGCTGATCAATATAAATGCCAAGCTTCCACGAATTCTCTGATGTTCTTTATGTTTCTTCTGTTCAAGATTTCTACATCTTCAAAATTGAATTCATGTCCGTAGTTGTCCACACACATTGATGTGAACGACGAAATATCGTGTGTGATGTTAAATGGCCAGCTGATGTTCATGTAAATGAGGGGGAAGAGGGCGACCAGTTTGTCCAATGTAGTGTTGATCACAATTATTACAGTTGATTTTTTTAAATGATATTAGGTTTGTCTTCTTTGGCTGTTGTGTTGTTTGGTCCACATAATATGGTTTGAAGGGAATATTTTTGATTTACGAGCCATATCCAATTCCAAGTGGTCTCAATAATCTTTACGTGATCACTGATATTTTCTTTATGTATGGTAGGATGATCCGTTTGTTGTTTTCTTTGGATGATTTTTGAATTGGTGATGAACAAGATAAGTATGCCCTTATGAAGTTTTGCGGGTAACCGTTCTTTTTTAGGATAAGCATCAGTTCCTCGGGAAGTTATCGTACTGCAGTGTGTGACTCTGTACGCAACTAATTTTGTGCGTTGTCGGGTCATGACTATTGCAATTGAAGATTTGATCAATGTACATTGACTTGTCCAATTTTCCGACATAGAGTTTACTGATTAAAATATTCAGGAATACCAGTTTGGTTGTTGCAACTCCTTATCCACTGGGAATAAAATATCGTTGAAAGCATCGTTTAATGATAACAAAAGCATCGTCCATATACCCGATTCAAATATTTGATTTGATCATCGGTAAAGTGATGACTTCCAGTCTCTGCATCACTGCTTCTGTAGTTAATTCGGACCTCGGTAATCCCGTTGGAGTTCCTTTTATCTATTTGCATATCTTACCATCGAATTGAAAGTATGCTGTCAAGAAAAAAACCAATGAGTTCCATCAGACATGAACATTAAAGTTTTTTGTGTTCTGAAAGACTTGTGTTTTCAATGAGGAGGGGAGACATAGTATCCTCGGTCAGTTATGGTTCGATTGATAAGTATAGTGCTGTGATATCGAAGGATATCATTAATTCGCTGTTTTCTATGTTGTTGCTTTTAACTAATTCAGAAAATTCTGTTGGGAATTGGATGGAAAGTCCGCTCAAAGTATTTCACTTTTCTCAAAAGTTATCTGGATAGGTTGTAAGTTGGGGTTCCTTGAAGTGAAACCATTAGTCGTTGAGGTATGTCTGATTTGTGTAGTTTTGGTTTTCTGTAAAACCGAGTAAAGATAGGTCTATTCGATTTCATTCTCCACTCATCTTGCTTTATTTCTCCTGATTTGATGAGCTTGTTCAGGGTTTCGTTGATCTAGTTGTCGAACTTTTGGATAAGATTGGTTTTAGTGCTTGACACACGTTTTGTCTTTGAGTAAATCCTCTTCCTTCTTGATGTATTCTCGTTTTTGCAGTGTTACGCTTCTTGTCTGTTGGGAGTACATCGATATCTTTCTTATTTTCCAATCTTTCTAATGCTTTCTATTATTGATTGGTTGTTCAAGCGTAAACTCTTCTGTCTGTTCAGTGGTACGGTTGTTTACCGTGTTTCTTGCTGAATGTCATCGTTGAATCCTGACGTGGTAGGCGGAGATCGAAATGCACCAAAACGTTTTGGTCTTCGGGCTGATCAACCAACCAATTCCTTTCAAACCATATTATGTAGACCAAATGACACAACAGCCAAATCAACTGTAATAATTGTGATCAACACTAACATTGGACAAACTGGTCGCCCTCTTCCCCTCATTTACATGAACATCAGCTGGCCATTTAACATCACACACGATATTTCGTCGTTCACATCAATGTGTGTGGACAACTACGGACATGAATTCAATTTTGAAGATGTAGAAATCTTGAACAGAAGAAACATAAAGAACATCAGAGAATTCGTGGAAGCTTGGCATTTATATTGATCAGCAATCAACATATTTATATATACAGACGCAAACTATCAACCAACAGAAAAGTCAGAGGTCAGACAGAGGAACGGTTAACAAGAAAATCTATGTAGTCAGTGACACAATGATCAAAGTAAACAACCAGTCACAAAGCAGTTTGTCAGGGTATGCTTACTGAATCAGTCACGGAAAAATATTGACAACGCACAAAATATTGGAGTTAGTTGTAGTGATGTCTAGACGGACAATGACAACTCAAAGAAGGCAATACAGTTAAGAAACTTTTTCATATTGTTCAGGTTGTAAGCAGAATTAGCAGGAGAAAAAGTAGCTTATCTTATCCCGCCGCATGTGTTGTTTTTGCTGCATTCAAGTTTACCAGTGCAAGGAACTGTAAGGGCTTTTTCATTATAAATCAGATGGAGCTGTGGCTCATTGGTTTAGGCAGTTGGCTTTCAATCAGATGGTCACTGGTTGGATTCCCCATCCACCTATAGAGGTATGGGCAACCAGTTTGTATCAACATCCCTTACAAAATAGGTACGGCTCACTGCCTATTGCACAAACGAGCATGTGGTTGCTGAGTACATTGTCTTAAATTGCAATTCAACTACCCTTCAGATTACAGTGCTAATTGTAAAGTAGGTAAACATAATAACAAGTTAGATATATTTCAAACTACATGAATGTAATAGCAAGATATCGACTTCCTTTATGGTACTGTATAATACCCTAATTAGGTTCAGTGACCAGTTAAGAGACAACTTGTTTAGCTATTGTATAATGGCCAGAAAAAAATACCTGGTTAAAGCAGGACTCGAAGTTACAGCTTACTGGTTGCAAATGAAGTGATAACTCACTGATGCCGTAACATATTTCTTTGTCTTTCAAAGAAACGAGAAGTATACAAAAACAATAATATGGTGGTACTAGATTATAATTTATTAGTTTGAGGACAAAAATAAAGTCATTTTAGCATCATTGACTATTGAAATTCTATTGGCGTAAATTCAAACACACCAGTAATTAGGACACAGAGTGGGAAACTATCTATAAAAAAAATTGCCCTCATTTCATTTACGTATAACGCCTTTATTGATTCTATAATGCAAACAAAATCTGCTCGATTTTACTGCTCATTAAAGTGTATGTAATTGCAATGCTTAGTGACACGTTCTGCTAACAGAAGTGAAGAAAGAAATTATTCAGAGGTCGATAGGGTAGGCAATGTAAACATTCGAATTGTTCAGTGGAATTAATTTGACAAAATTCATCCAATTTTTTTTTTTTTTTGAAATAACATTCAATCACAAATAGAATGTGTTGTGATGCCCCAGTTTTGTATAAAACATTTTTATTGATCTGAACATTTTAACGTGTCATTCCCATATTATTTTTACGGTATGACTAATAGTCTATTTCTGTCCCCATTGTAATGTAATTCGCTGATTGGTTAACTTCTACTCTTACTATGCGAATTTCTCCAATTGCGACAAGGTCATTTTTCATGTGTATACTTATTCAAGTACTTTGGATTGATTCGTTATTATATTATATTCTCGGAATAATACACTCCCCATCTGCCAGCTTCGGTTTTCTCTCTATTCGTCCCGGGGTTGCAGCCAGTGTCTCTTGCGTTCCAAGTTAGCTGTCAGCTAAGCGCGCGTGTTATATTCATTTCGGAATATATACACATATACCAGTAGCGTGTTCGAAACCATAACAGAATGAGCAGTTTCAAATTTTATTACGGCATGCTATAAGCATTCAAAAATGATTCAAATTTTCTTTCATCAATAAATAATATGTATCAGTGCCAAAAAAATAAGCAGGAACTACAGTGCTAGTGGTATCCACATCATTGATAGCAATGTTAAATTCCTAGTGAAGCCTTTTGAATCATAACAACATTTCGATATTTTTCAAAGACAGAAGAAGTAGACTATCTGAAAAATGTGATGTATTTGTGCTATACTTTTCGAATAATCTGATCACACATTTACTTGTTGAAGCATTCTATATGAAAACTGGCGTTCATCAACCCACATGTGTGTGTGTGTGAATATATATATATATATATATATATATATATATATATATAAGGAGACTAATCGTGATATCCACCTGAGGGTGGGAGAACATGTACAAAAATGGGTACAAAAGTAGCTGGATTTACAAGCATCGATAAGCGCAGGTGGCGAACTGCCATCATCATCCATTGCAAAATATATCATTGATAAAGGTCACAGAATTGATATTAAAACAGCTTTTACAACTTTGTATCAAAAGTGTCAAGGGCATATACTTAGGTTTGCTGAAGCGCTCGAAATACAAATGTAAGCCCATGTTGTGTGTTCAGAAATAGTTTGTCCTTACGCCAAACCTACCCGGGTAATACCCATCTTGTCGTATTTCCAAGGTTGTCGTAAAAACTTATCATTCTCCTTTCATTACCTTTCTTATTATTAAATTCTTTTATATATTTTGAGGTCAATGGGGATTTTAATTTTGAGGCAGTATTCATCACGGACTGATATCATTTGAGGATATCCAACTGGTTCTCCAACTAATGTCAGTCCACGATGAATACTACTTCCATTCATCTAAAAATACATTACTATATAGTGACATGCTTTCAGATGGATACCCCGAAGTTCTAATGAGAAGCCGTGACCTGTAGGGTCAACCAGTCGGAAGGGAAGCGGATGCCATCTGAAAACTTTAACTGATAGCCGCGTTATATCGCGAATTGACAGAAGTTGGAGAGTGTGAACCACTGAACCCGGACTCCGCGGTCGGATGGTTAATGTATCCGATGTGAAACCTGAGGGCCCTGAGTCCAATCTCCACCTGGGCAGTAGGTCCGTGCTGCTGAAGAGTCCCACACTAGGACGAAACAGCTGTCTAGTGCTCCCAGGTTTCCAGTGGTTCTCCAACTGATGCCAATCCGCGATGAATACTACCCCGAAATTCCTTTATGTAATATTTGTCCTTCCCCCGCTCGCAGATTTCATATAAAATGCTTTACCAAGTAAATGTGTGATCACATTTATTTTATCAACCAAAAGAGACTGCTTTATTTAAACTTATTTTACACAGGTGATAAAACATATTATGCATTTAGTATTTCTCATCCCAACTTTTTAAGAATTTTGATGAAGGCACTTGAATAGAAGTGATAACTGACAGACAGACAAGATCAACACAGAACATAGTATTACTGAGCAACGGTTCATTTTGCCGCACTGTATGCCACCACATCCAGCAAGAATATACCAAGATGAAACAAAGAAATAGAAAACGCAGTCAAAAGAATTAGAAAGTAATCAAAAGAGGTCAAAGAAGAATGAGACAATATTGAAATTCAGAATGATGACTAGGATGAGGATAATGTGTGGATACATATGCACCAGTGATATTGATTCTAAATCACATCTTCTAAAATCTCAAACCAACCTAGCCTGGTTAACTAGTACACTAGTTACTAGCCGGTCCTAAGCCCGGGTAAAGAGGGAAGGTTGGGAATAGGGCTAGCAACCCCACACCGGAAAACAAATCTAACCGCTAAAGAAACTTCACAGAACAAACGAAATATAAAAAATAATAACAAAATTATTCCTCACTGGAATCGGAGAGGCGAAATGACGCCAGTTGGTGAAAGCCCTAGGGAAGCCAATTGACCGATGTGTCTTCTCTCGATGAAAGCGAAAGTGAACGTGGGGACATGGAATGTCCGCACCATGTTTGAACCCAGCAAGGCAGCCCAGATTGCAAATGAGATGAGGAGGTATAACATCGAAGTGCTTGGAATTTGCGAAAGCAGATGAAATGGGAGTGGACTCTCCAAACTGTCAACTGGAGGATCAATAATCTACTCCAGTTACCCAGACGACAACCATGAGCACACTGAGGGAGTGGCTATCATGATGTCCTCAAGAGCATCGAAGGCTCTCATACAGTGGGAATTAATCTCATCAACGATCACGATAATGACAGCAAGGTCCAACTCAAAAGGAAGGAAAGTCACAATCGTACAATGCTACGCTATGCACCTACAAATAATGCAGAGCAAGAGAAAAAGGAAGAATTCTACAGACAACTGCAATCAACACTGAACAAGACCTCAGTTGGCGACATAAAAATTCTAATGCGTGAGGTGGCATGAATGCCAAACTGGGAGAGGACAACACAGGAAGAGAACAAACCATGGGTCGAGAAGCACTCGGTGAGGTGATGAACGAGAATGGAGAATTGTTTGCAGAATTCTGCGCATTCAACTATTTGGTGATTGGAGTCAGGCACTGTGTTCAAGCACAAGGATATCCACAAAGCGACATGGATTTGTATTCACCAGACACCAGGACACACTAAAAATCAGACCAACTTTATCTCAATCTCAAGAAAGTGGAGATGCAGTCTACTTGACACAAGGTCAAGAAGAGGAGCAGATGTAGGTTCACACCACTATCTAGTGCAAGGAACCTTCCAAATCAAGTTAAAAGCCTTCAAGGAAGTTAGTGATAGACCACAGTTCAAGTACAACACTCGGAAGTCTTTGAAAGAGATGTGGAAAGAAATCTGCACAAACGTATTAGGAAGGAAGAAGAAAGAAGATAAAGAATGGATCTCGACGGACACATGGAAGCTGATGGAGGAGATGAGGATGGTGAAACAGAAGATAAACCAGTGCAAGGATGAACAACGACAATGTATAAAACAATACATAGACAAAGAAGTGAAGAAGAGTGCACGCAAAGACAAAAGACACTTCTACGAAACACTGGTAAGTGAAGCAGAACAGGCCGCAGGTAAGAGAGACCTGACAACATTGTATCAAATAACCAGGTTACTATCTTGGAGGGGAGAGATCAACACAGATAAAACCAATAAAAGATGACGACGGAAATTTAATTACGAAAGAAGAGAAACAAAGGAAACAATGGGCTGACCACTTCAAGAAGCTCTTGGGTCGACCACCACCACATGCACGTCGTCCAGAAATACCACCTGCAGTCCAGCCACAGGACTACAAGTGAACACAAGTCCTCCAACAAAAGTGGAAGTCCTGAGCGCCATGAAGCCACTGAAATGCGGGAAAGCAGCAGGACCAGATGGAATCCCACCAGAAGCACTGAAAACAGACACAGGGACAACAGCGGACATGCTCACACCACTACTGCAGAAGGTGTGGAAGGAAGGAAAGGTACCTGGTGATTGGAAGAAGGGTTACCTTGTCAAACTAAATCTTTGCAAGAACTGGCGCTGAATCACTCTCCTGTCCACCCAGTGCAAGCAAAATATTAAGCCGCATCATCTTGGAGAGACTAAAGGATGCACTGGATTCAAAACTACGACCGGAACAGGCTGGTTGGATTCAGGAAGTACAAATCATGTGCAGAGCAAATTGCTACGCTTCGTATCATCGTAGAACAGAGTATAGAATGGCAGTCAACTTAACCCTACCTCAACTTCATCGACTTTGAAAAGGCCTTCGACAGCGTCGACCGAGAAGTAATTTGGAAACTGCTTGAATACTACGGGACACCGCAAACCTTTATCAGCCTCATTCAACAACTATATGAAGATGTCACATGTCAAGTAATTCACAATGGGAAGCTCAGTGATGCTTTTGAAGTGAAGACAGGAGCGAAACAAGGCTGTCTACTATCACCTATGATATTCCTGATTGTGGTGGACTGGATCATGCAACAAACAGTGGTGAGTGAGAAGAGGGGGATAAGCTAGCAGGACCGATGAAAAGAGCCTAAAAGGTTTGCATTTCGCCCATGACTTGTGTCTGATGTCACACAAACTTGAAGATCTACAGGCGAAAACTAACAAGTTGACAGAAGAGGTGAGGCAGCGAAGACGGGACTTCAAGTGAATATAGAGAAGATAGAGGTGATGAAGATACCCAACCAACAACAACCACAAACTCCAATCACCATCAACGCGAGAAACTTAAGGGAAGTATTCTCTTTCACCTATCTAGGAAGCACTGTTTCAACTACAAGCGACACTGACGAGGATGCTAAAGTTAGAATCGGAAAAGCATGACAGGCGTTTATTTGCCTGAAACCAGTGTGGAGATCTTCTGCACTCCACTCAGCATGTGGAACAACATCTGGATTTTCAACACCAACGTCAAATCAGTGCTTCCAAGTGATGGTTGAGAGACTTGGTGCGTTACGAAAGAGATTTCCAACAAACTACAGACATTCATCAACAACTGCCTACGCTCGCTACCGAAGATCAGATGGCCAGAATTAAAAAGCAACAAGGAACTCTGGCTGGCTGGCAACGAACCAACCAAGAACCATATCGCTCAACAAATATGCAGTGGAAAGAAGTGGAGATGGATTGGACGTACACTGGGAAGGCCGACTGGGGACATCACATGCCAGGCCAGGCCCTCGAGTGGAACCCAGATGGGAAGCGACGAGTTGGGCGTTCGAGGTGAGGGTGACATGGAGGAGATCGTGCGAGAAGGAAATGAGAGCTTGTGGGCTGTCGTGGAGCCAGGTTCAAAAGATTTCAGAGAACAGAGCGCGTTGGAGACGTGCTACTGAATCCCTATGTTTCATTAGGAACCCAAGGGACAAATAATAATAATAATAATAATAATAATAAATCTCAAACCACTGGTTTGTGTTATCACATGGACTCCGACTGGGAAGTCTACATTTCTCTACATGGCTCATACCACCAGTCAAAGACTTCAAGGACTGATATCATATTTAAGTCTGACCGCCTGTAACCTTTTTCCAGCCCAAACTTACTTTAGATAACATTGAAGAATGGTGGAGATGGAGACTAGAGCATGCGTGGTACATGTCTCAGACACCTGAGTCGATTAAGACTTACAACCTCATCAATTGACTTTTCTCTTCTGCCTAAAAATCTACACCTGGATTCTACATTCCTGATATGGTGACACGATGGCACACGGCCTATGCTATGAAGGTGACTGTGGTCGAACACCAAAAGCCTTCTGACATCGTCTACTTTTAGTAGCCATGTTTTGCAGCTATGCAGTAGAACAGGGCACGGCACATTCAACTCTTAATAGACAATTGGATACCACAAGGGTATCTCAGATGGCGCAAGTTAGCAAAAGCCAATCTAGCCTTTATGTGCATGCACAGATTTCGTTAGTCACTGACCTACCACGGTCGATTCTACTTTTCAAGCATGCTAAGTGGCCTACACACTCAACTACTTCACTGCCTATTGTTAGACAGGGTATCACTGAAGACCAGTTCACCATTGAGAATAGCGTCCTTCAATTAAGACATTCGCTAACCTCAATCTTTTGGGATAACCTTCATTTTACTCACGACTCTCCTCCCCTAAATAGGAAATGCAGCGAAAGATTTTGAAAACTGCAGAATTTTCGCCAGAAAACCACTTGATGATGATCAGAAGATAAACTTAATCAGACCAAACAATTTGCCCATTATAAATATGCACCACTCGAAGCTGTCACAGTTCACATCGGAGTACCGAGCGAAAAGTTCAAAAAAGGAGACAGAGCAGTGACAACAGTAAAATCAGCATTCATGAAAAGGTTCTAATGAAACAAAAAAGGTAATGAAATTCCAACAGGTTAGGTCAATAACTCTGCTACACTGGCATTTATTCTGAGCCAAATCACCTAAATTCTTGAGGTATTGATTTTGTTTGTCTTGTGGACTGTCAGTGAAGCCAGATTACACAACAGCTCAAACTAGTAGCTATGAATCGCTACCATGTTTCACTCCTGTAATCCTAGAGGATTTCATTCAAACCATAATCTAATTCAGTACCGTGGTAAACAATATGTAGACACATGTAACACGTGCTTCAATAGCCATAATAGGATGCTTACAAACTTGTCTGTCAATGTTCCCTTCTTCAAGTAATACACGATGCAGAACAGCTTCGGTTGCTGAAACGGTCATTCCATTACATACGAGTAACGTTAATCATTACAAGTAGGAAAGCGGTTGTATTTGCTTAGATGGTATAAGTTTATTTCTAATAGTCATGTGGTGATAAACCAAGGTATATAGCACACATTTTGCTTGCTTATGATTAATTTTATCACGGATGCTTATGGATTACTCTAGATGAGAATAAATCAGCCATTTCAAACCACCGACAGTTCCATTTCAGGAAGGATGAAATGAAATCATCTAAGGTATAAAAACTTAAGTCATATGACTGGTGAAGAAAAATTCCTCTAAATTATCGACTAGTCAACCCTCTGTCATTCAATCGCACTGCTATAATTATGCAGAGTAAACAACGCCATATATGGCAAAAAGTTATCAGAAGGAGAAACAAACCTGTAGTGGGTAGATGAGTCCCAATAAACCTTGTTAGTAAGAAGACAAATTAAGTGTCGTTTAGCATTTATGAGAACAATAGGTCTTAATTCACAAATGTGGGATTAAATTGAGAAAATAAAAAGCATGATGCATTAAGCACCTTCATCCAAGAATTCTGTCAGCTAGTTGAAAGGTCACTGTCACCAGTTTATAGATTTCTTGACCCACCATTTCCCTTGTTCTTATTCCTATCTTTCAAACTGATCCGTTTTAACAATCCATACTAAGCACTATAGTTCGAATCCATGCCTTAGTGACTGAAAGTAGAATGTGATAGTACTTTTACTTACCCTCTGAATGTCCGTATCCTTTTTTCGACACGGGCTGACTGCTTGAATGAGGTATTCTGAGACAGGTTTGATATACATGTAGAATAGAATATCCTTAGGATATCTTCATCGAAATATTTGAAAGCTGTGTGTGGACAATAACAGGGAGAATTTTCGCTACAAAAAAAATATTCTCAAGTCATGGCTTATGATTACCTCTAAGTCTTGCATTTCCAAGACGGTTTTGTAGTGTACTACTATCAACGGATTACTGGAAATAATCATCATGACCAACGTGCATTGTTACACATTTATTGGAGCTAATTTCCGGGAAGTAACGTTCGGACCAACCTACTAGTTCACAGAAGTCTACTTGAAGCGTTTACCTACCAACATCTCTCTCCGTACGACTCTCCAGACTTTCACATCATCGGTTAGTAGGTTCACGGGAGTCGCAGTGCTTTATCTACACAACAGGAAAAGTAGAGGACCTAGAGTGGTTTCTTGAGGAGCTCCACTCATCACAGATTTTCATTTAGAGTTCCACTAATCCATAACTTTGCCGTCCATCGCACGCATAGCTTCCTATCCAGGGCTGTAATATAGCACCAAACCTGAAAAAGGACAGCTTTTGTAGTAATTTCCAATTAAAAGGCTAATCAAAAGCCTTACTGGGGTAAATAAACATGTTGTTTATTAGCAGCTAGGACGTTGGGCAGAAAACTGAAGCGCAGTTCAACTGGCCCTTAGCAACGCTTCAGTGGCCTAACGCCAAGGATACAGAAGACCCATTTGGTATTTGCCAACTTGCGTCACCTGTGCCAACTGGCGAGATAGCCGACTATCGATCAAAGGATGAGTATACTACTCTGCAGTCCGTCATGTCCTATTGTACGGCTGTGAGATATGATCGCTGAAATCAGAAGACATGAAGTGGTTACAAGTATTTGATCATAGATGTCGTCATTACTCGAGTTTGATGAAATCACCATGTAAGCAATGAAGTCAGGCGAAGCGTACGAGGCAAGACAGGCAAGTCGATTGATGAGATTGTGAACCTTAATCAACTGAAGTGACTCGGACATGTGCTGCGCTTGCCAAGCCACCACCTACCTCGATGCGCCTTGCTAGGGTTAGCTGAATTAGGTTGCAAGAGGGTTCAGAGTGGGCACACCAACACGTGACATCAGTCGATGAAGTCCCCAACCGTTGGTCTGAGTCGTGTGGGGAGATGTGAACTAGCTGGATGGGGTCCCGGAGACGAAAGGAATAAGTGGTTGAGGACTCTTGGTGATGGCTGAAAATCGGTCACAATGATGCAGATGTATTCACTCCCTGACATTATCTGAAGCTTGAATATATTCACTCACAACTTTGTCTACTTTGATATCACTTTTTCTATGCACATGTTTTTTGTGTATTACTGTGAAGTGTGGCAACTTGAGTTGATGCGTTCGTGTGCGACGCTCTACATTAGTTTTTTCAGTCAGCAGCAACCAAGAATTCAGTTAAATTCCATATAACATACTTGGAATACGCTTACGCTCATTAAAAGCTTCACCGTACTGACCACTACTACTGTAGTGGGCGTTGATGATAAAAATGGATTTATGTAGTATTCAATCGACAGAAGACAAACATGACGGACAGAAACCTCATCCATTGCCGGTAATTCCCTATGATTCCTGCTACCCTCTCAACACATACTACTTATATCCACTGTTATCAGCAACGCCCACTACACTCGTCCCCCCTCAAAATTCCGGGCTTGCAACCGTGTTGATCGTCTTGGTGCTGTCTTCTCTTGGTTTTCACTCGCTGTTTCGTCTTTTTCCCACTGCTTCCATTTTTGAATTAGGCTGGTGTCTACTCTTTTCTCTTTGTTCCCTTTTTTGATGGTATAAACTCAACCGCGTCTCTCGGTAATGATGCACGGTCCTTCCCTCTTCGGGAGTAGTTTCCTTCTGCCATATTCACCTCCTGACGTATATCCTCGTTCTTTACATTTCACCTGATCTCCGACCTCAAAAATGGTTTCTATTTACTTCCTTCTCTCTGCTCAGACTTTTCAGCATCAGCCTTCTGCTTTTGTTCCACATTCCTGATTACCTGTTTCCGCTCCTCTCTCAATCTTGTCATGTTCCACTGCTGTTGTTGGGGCCAGGTCTTACTATGTATTGTGAGCCGTGGTTTCCTGCCATACATTAACTGGAACGACGACTTCTTGGTTGTTCCTTGTACCTAGGCACGATGGGCTAATAATATTAACAGCAGTTCCGTCTCTCAATTTCCCCCTTTCGAAGCTAGCCACTTCTTCCTTCAGTGTACGGTTATTCCGTTCTGTTAGACCGTTAGTCTGCGCGTGGTACGGCGTCGTTCTTATCTTCTTGATATCAAGCTGCTCCAAACAGGATTTGAATTCTTCACCCTCAAAACAAGGACCTTGGTCGGTCAGTATTATCTTCGGCACACCGTGATCCGCAACAATATGCTGCGTCACTGCTGTGGTCACCAGTGGTTGAGGACTCTCGGTGACATGGCTGAAAATCGGTCTCCTGAAGCTGGAGTATTTGACTAGCCTTTATCTTCAGATTGTTTATTCTCTGACACTGTTTTATCTACTTTGATATCACACCTTTTCTATCCACCTGTTCTTCGTGTACTACTATGGAGTGTAGTAGATCGAGCCGATGCATTTATGTGCATGTTTTCTACCTTGGTTTTATTAGTCAGTCAAGAGTGCTGTGAAATTCAATTTCTTATTTTTATCGACTTGATGCCTTGCAATGGAATCCAGAACCCGCGTCTCGTCATATTTGAGGCTTGTCAGCTGAATGTGCCTAAACCCTAGTGGGTGAGTTCCTACTAAGACTCGAACTCTAGTACCCACCACTTCAAACGCCAAAGCTTTATCCACTAGACCAAGCAGATTAAAACATAATGAGTAATCAGACTGTATCGAGGCATTTGCATAGGAGCTCATCAGTCACCCAATGTAGAGCAATGCGACTTAAGATAGCAGTGGGAGATTAAAAACATCAAACAGTGTCAACTTTGGATGCTTTGGCGTTGGTTTTATATATATAAGTAAATTCTGACTTTTGGCACCCAGTTTATCTTTATCACCATTAAACCAGGTCATAGTCATTAGACAGCACTACATAAGGACGACATATATAACAGAAGTTGACTACCATTAGTCAAAGTTATCATTTGTTGTTGGCCAAAATAATGATCAATAGGAAATATCACTTGATTGATTTGTTGAAAAGAAGTGCTAAGATATAGAGATATCAGAATTACTGTTGGATATACTAAAAAACGTTTGGTGGGTTATTTACCTCTCATACTTCTTGATTCACCAATGTTTGCTGACGGGTGTGCTAAGAAGTAAGCGAGTTCGTAGGGATGAAAATTTGTCACTGATTGTATACGTTTCAAGTGGGTCATTCCGATTCTCTTCACAGATGTTTCACGTCAAGTCAGATGAGATTGGATGCCATGTAATGTCTATTCACTGTTCATGAACACGTCAACATACCAGAGCATTGATTTAATTGGTCATAGCGTGTTTTTATCTCATTTCTGGGTAGAATTCAAACTACTGTGCAGCTCAACGACCACTTCAAACTACTGTGCAGTTCAACGACCACTTTTATCTGTTTTATGAGCTTTACTGAGGCGAAACTTCGCTGTGTTCAAGTAAACTTTATTTTATGAGATTTAAGTGTCCTTAATACAATCTGATGTGAATATTTCACTATCTATCCATACATCAATTGTGAAGAAAAATTCAATATTTTGAGGTCCTTGTGATGATAGGAATCAGTAGTTGGAGACCCTTGGTGAAATGGTTCGAAGTTGTTCACAATAGCACCGATGTAATGACTGTCTAACATCTTCTAAAGCTGGAGCATTTTTATCAATCTTGATTTTCTCACCAGACCCCTTTTCTTCTTTGTATGCTGCTGTAAAGTGTGGTAATTTGAACCGTTGCACTCATGTGTTAGGTTCTATGTTGATTTTGTCTGTCTATAAAGTACGTGAAGCGGAAAGATTAGCTTTGTAGCTGAAACACTTGATCGTTTGCAGAATGCGAAAGTATTCACAGTTCTGGACCTCCGCTCAGGCTACTGACAGCTACCAATAAAAGACAGCGATAAAGAGGAAACAGCATTTATTGTGGGCAAGAAGCAATACCAGTTCAAGCGGATGGCATTTGGTCTTGCAGGCGCACCACTTACATTTAGACGGTTGATGATGTTGTTGCTGAAGAATTTAGAGAACGTAGAGGTGTACGGCGATGACCAGGTGGTGTACAGTCAGACGGAAGCAGAATATCTAGGACATATGATAGCTGTTTTGAGACGCACCGATGAGTTTGGACTACGTATCAATAAAACAAAATCTCAGGTCACCAAGAAGAGGGTTACGTTGCTAGGACACAAAGTTGGAACCGGTGAAATGAAACCACTAGCTGAGAAAATTCTGATGGTCAGAACTATTCTAGTGGCGAATTACAAGAGGAAACTGCGACAGTTCTTGGGTAGAGCAGCATTCTACAGTCGGTTCCTCAGAAAATTTCAATGAGATAGCAGCACCTTTATATAAGCTACTTGGCAACCCCAAATTTGTGTGGACGGAGGAGGCACAAAAAACGTTTGATCACATCAACGAACTCCTAAATGACCAGGAGATGACGTTAAAACTACCAATACCTGGGAGGCTATTTGTCGTGTCCACCGATACAAGTGATTATAGAACAGGCTCAGTCCTGAGACAGACTGGAGGAGTAGTGGAGTATGCCAGCCGTGACCTAACACCCGCAGAACAGAAATATTGTACATTGGAAAAGGAATGTCTGGCGATAGTTTGGGCGCTGGAGAAGTGGAGATCGTACCTCCTCGGTCAACGATTCCATATTGAAATGGATCACAAACCTCTACAGTGGCTTAAGACAGCGAGAGACCCCAGAGGAAAATTATCACGTTGGGTGTTACGACTGCAAGAATATGACTTCACCATCGGCCATGTGGCAGGGAAAGAAAAGTGGTTGGCAGACTTCTTATCAAGATCAGACTAAGAAAATGAGCTACCTGAGATCGCATATGGTGTACTTGCAGTGGAATGGGACCCATTAAGACTTATTTGTCTTCAGAAGTCGGACCTGACACTGAAAGAAGTGATCAAAGCCATAACTGAAGGGACAGAGACACAAACGTCTGTGGGAGATAAAGAGTTGAGAACGTCGTTGACACAGAAACAGCGCCTACGGATGAATACTTATGGAATGCTGACGTGGCGAGAAAACGGCGTAAACTGGTTGGCAGTGATTCCGAAATGTCTACGCGACAAAATGATACAAGAATGCCACCAGTTAGATCATACAGGTGTCTCACGGACAGCTGACCTTGTCAGACAAAGTGCGTACTGGCCAGGTATGAGAGAGATGTTGCCAAACACGTGCTGGGTTGTCCTCATTGTCAACTGATGAAAGGTGATCGGTATGTACGGCCGCCGCTTCAGTCGATCCCAGTAGCAGCAGTTGGTGACCTCTGGTCTGTGGACGTAATAAGGCCATTTCCACAGACATCTAGTGGCAACCAATACCTGTTGGTGATGACGGAGCATGCTACACGATGGGTAGACGCTGTCGTGATTCCTGATCAACGTGCGAAGACAGTGACCACAGCAGTGATGCAGCATATTGTCGCGGATCACGGTGTGCCGAAGATGATACTGACTGACCAAGGTCCTTGTTTTGAGGGTGAAGAATTCAAATCCTGTTTGGAGCAGCTTGATATCAAGAGATAAGAACGACGCCGTACCACGCGCAGACTAACGGTCTAACAGAACGGAATAACCGTACACTGAAGGAAGAAGTGGCTAGCTTCGAAAGGGGGAAATTGAGAGACGGAACTGCTGTTAATATTATTAGCCCATCGTGCCTAGGTACAAGGAACAACCAAGAAGTCGTCGTTCCAGTTAATGTATGGCAGGAAACCACGGCTCACAATACATAGTAAGACCTGGCCCCAACAACAGCAGTGGAACATGACAAGATTGAGAGAGGAGCGGAAACAGGTAATCAGGAATGTGGAACAAAAGCAGAAGGCTGATGCTGAAAAGTCTGAGCAGAGAGAAGGAAGTAAATAGAAACCATTTTTGAGGTCGGAGATCAGGTGAAATGTAAAGAACGAGGATATACGTCAGGAGGTGAATATGGCAGAAGGAAACTACTCCCGAAGAGGGAAGGACCGTGCATCATTACCGAGAGACGCGGTTGAGTTTATACCATCAAAAAAGGGAACAAAGAGAAAAGAGTAGACACCAGCCTAATTCAAAAATGGAAGCAGTGGGAAAAAGACGAAACAGCGAGTGAAAACCAAGAGAAGACAGCACCAAGACGATCAACACGGTTGCAAGCCCGGAATTTTGAGGGGGGACGAGTGTAGTGGGCGTTGCTGATAACAGTGGATATAAGTAGTATGTGTTGAGAGGGTAGCAGGAATCATAGGGAATTACCGGCAATGGATGAGGTTTCTGTCCGTCATGTTTGTCTTCTGTCGATTGAATACTACATAAATCCATTTTTATCATCAACGCCCACTACAGTAGTAGTGGTCAGTACGGTGAAGCTTTTAATGAGCGTAAGCGTATTCCAAGTATGTTATATGGAATTTAACTGAATTCTTGGTTGCTGCTGACTGAAAAAACTAATGTAGAGCGTCGCACACGAACGCATCAACTCAAGTTGCCACACTTCACAGTAATACACAAAAAACATGTGCATAGAAAAAGTGATATCAAAGTAGACAAAGTTGTGAGTGAATATATTCAAGCTTCAGATAATGTCAGGGAGTGAATACATCTGCATCATTGTGACCGATTTTCAGCCATCACCAAGAGTCCTCAACCACTTATTCCTTTCGTCTCCGGGACCCCATCCAGCTAGTTCACATCTCCCCACACGACTCAGACCAACGGTTGGGGACTTCATCGACTGATGTCACGTGTTGGTGTGCCCACTCTGAACCCTCTTGCAACCTAATTCAGCTAACCCTAGCAAGGCGCATCGAGGTAGGTGGTGGCTTGGCAAGCGCAGCACATGTCCGAGTCACTTCAGTTGATTAAGGTTCACAATCTCATCAATCGACTTGCCTGTCTTGCCTCGTACGCTTCGCCTGACTTCATTGCTTACATGGTGATTTCATCAAACTCGAGTAATGACGACATCTATGATCAAATACTTGTAACCACTTCATGTCTTCTGATTTCAGCGATCATATCTCACAGCCGTACAATAGGACATGACGGACTGCAGAGTAGTATACTCATCCTTTGATCGATAGTCGGCTATCTCGCCAGTTGGCACAGGTGACGCAAGTTGGCAAATACCAAATGGGTCTTCTGTATCCTTGGCGTTAGGCCACTGAAGCGTTGCTAAGGGCCAGTTGAACTGCGCTTCAGTTTTCTGCCCAACGTCCTAGCTGCTAATAAACAACATGTTTATTTACCCCAGTAAGGCTTTTGATTAGCCTTTTAATTGGAAATTACTACAAAAGCTGTCCTTTTTCAGGTTTGGTGCTATATTACAGCCCTGGATAGGAAGCTATGCGTGCGATGGACGGCAAAGTTATGGATTAGTGGAACTCTAAATGAAAATCTGTGATGAGTGGAGCTCCTCAAGAAACCACTCTAGGTCCTCTACTTTTCCTGTTGTGTAGATAAAGCACTGCGACTCCCGTGAACCTACTAACCGATGATGTGAAAGTCTGGAGAGTCGTACGGAGAGAGATGTTGGTAGGTAAACGCTTCAAGTAGACTTCTGTGAACTAGTAGGTTGGTCCGAACGTTACTTCCCGGAAATTAGCTCCAATAAATGTGTAACAATGCACGTTGGTCATGGTGATTATTTCCAGTAATCCGTTGATAGTAGTACACTACAAAACCGTCTTGGAAATGCAAGACTTAGAGGTAATCATAAGCCATGACTTGAGAATATTTTTTTTGTAGCGAAAATTCTCCCTGTTATTGTCCACACACAGCTTTCAAATATTTCGATGAAGATATCCTAAGGATATTCTATTCTACATGTATATCAAACCTGTCTCAGAATACCTCATTCAAGCAGTCAGCCCGTGTCGAAAAAAGGATACGGACATTCAGAGGGTAAGTAAAAGTACTATCACATTCTACTTTCAGTCACTAAGGCATGGATTCGAACTATAGTGCTTAGTATGGAATGCGGTATACAGATGAACTGCATCTTATCTTACTTTGAATGAAGAACATTCTTTCAGTGTGTGAGCTTCATTACCTAACTTGGTTTCCTTTTTGTTGTGCTTCTTCATGCTTTTTAACACAATTATTATCTTTCCTCATTATATTTGTTACGCCTGCTATTCTATCCATCAATATGAAGTGGAACAACTGTGACCAACGTGCAATTTGTCACGTCCATAGTTGAAGCATATACCTGCTTTTAACTCTTATATGTTTAGCCAATAAAAAAATACGTGTGTAGTTAAAAACCGATTACATGTAAGTGAACTCAAGAAAACACTTCATAGATAACAGGACTCTATATGTTGCCTACGAAAATGTGATACGTTGAGTAATACGATAAATGTAAATACACAAAAAAAAACTTACTTAACTAGGTCGAAGATAAACTCAAGCGGCTCAGGTTTTATCATTAATTCATCAAGATCTGAATAGCCTAATCCACCTTGTTCTTGTAGACTCATTAATCCACAGCAATGTTTGACAGCATGATCTTTTTTATTCAGCATATAATCACGTAGCTTTTTGTTGACAGCCGGGAATGAACTCAGTCTTTCAGCAGGTACAATGAATGAAGAAACTTCACCTGGCAACATGGTCCCTAAACAATGCTCCCAAAACTAGTAAACAAAGTTTTTAAAAAATGGGACAGGAAGAAGGAAAGAAATTGATATTGTTTGAAGACTTCAAAGTATAACTACAAATTTATGAGTGCATTAGTGCAATAACCTCAGCTGGGGACAGTAACACGTAAATATCTGGGATTTGTACTAGAGTATAACTTCATGTTGATTTCAAAGTGGTACCGACATTAGTTGGAAAACTAGTGAGAACATGGGAACACTAGACACTTTTTTCGTCCCCGCAAACCTCCAGACTGAATTACCATCCAGTGCTCATTAGTAAAATGCAACGAGGTAAGATTCCCCGAGGTTTTGATAAGAAGTGATAACTGGTAGGGAAAAGCAGGTTGGATTTGGGGACAAGTACTCAACTATGGCGTTGGATGAAGACAGAGCTACACCACGAAAGTGGACTATTGGATTTCTATCCAGTGGCTCAACAGTAACATACAGGCTGCGAGACCTGAAGCTTCTAGGTTCTCCACGTGGGAGGGTCGTGTGTGCACAGCTGAGTCCCAAACTAGGGCGAAAAACCTGTCCAGTGCTCCCGGGTTTCCAATGGTTCTCGCACTGATGTCACTCCACGATGAATACCATCTCGAAGTCAATAAAATCCCCACAAACCTCTACACTAAGTTCTATGTTGGTTTATCTGTTTGATAGAGAGCATAATGATGTTGCGTTGTTCAGTGGATGATATTTCAGACACAGTTTAATTTTCATCCTGATGAAGCGATAATTCTTAGAATCTGTATGAGAATGTACTTCTCTTTGCCAAACACCGGAAATGACCAAATATGTGCCTATATAGGTCAAAAGTGGAGGTTACTTTTATACATATTCATCAATATCGCTAGTCAGAGAGTAACATAAAAAGAATTATATTACTGTATGCCATATGAAATTAGAAACAGTGTTATATGAAGTTAGTTGGGTTCGTTTACTCACCGATTTTAGGCATCTAGCATACTTCCTAACTCACTCCTTTGATCAGCAAATGCCATTAGCACATACCCATAGGAGAAATATACAAACCATAGAGGAAGTGACCAGATATTTCAAGTCAAAATATTTCTTATTATATATGTAAGTAAAACTTGGGCACTGTAGCAGACTGTGATTTCACTTTAGTCTGTTTATTAGATGGCGTTCCGCGGTGAAGCAGTATTATTTATTGGATAACGTTTTGGAAGTAATGTACAATAAAGTATGTCTGGAACGTTACCTAGTAAATAATATTGTTTCACTGTGTGACATCTAATAAATAGAATAAAACGGAATCAAATTATTTTTCCAAGTTTGTTTTACAGCAAGCGTAATTTCATATTCAACGTTTTTAACTTTGAACCTGTATGTTTATTACGTCGATACGTAGAATTGTCTTTTTACTTCAGTTGATTAGTAGAATAAGTCTACTGAAACGTTTTAAAGGAGATAACGTTTAACAAGGACCCTTCAGCAGGCTTTGATTCAAAGATGTTCGAGTAATCAATCATTTTAGAAGACAATATAGAAAACACTTGTATTACAGTGGAAATAAAATACTAGCTTAGTAAACACAGAGTTGACTAGTAAAACAAAAGGCAAAACGCCGGTGGAACCTATTAACTATTTGCAAGTGTAGGCGGTGAGTTGTAGACGATATTTAAGCAATGTAGTTGACAATGAATCATGGTTACGAAACTATAATTCCCCTACTAGAATTGACGCTACCTCGATCTAGCATGATACCTATATGTATTTGCTTTGACCTGAAAAACCGATTAATAATTATACCACTTATTTAACAACCGGATGCTTTCTTACTTTTCTCCACTACCTTTGTAACAACATATAAAAAATCTCTACGGTTTACTGACCTAGAATACAGTCAATAAACCACGTGGATTGATTTCATTCTTGATGGATGCCGTGATTGAGTACAGGAACGATGCATGCCTATTAAATATGTTTCCATTACATGAACGATTCAACATTGCATGTGACTCGGGTACTTCTTTTAACCCTGTTTTCTAGACAGCAGTCAGGCATCAAGCAATCAACTATCTTAGGATTTAACAAACTACTAGTCACTTTAGTTGTCGTAGGATCATCTGAAGAAAACATGATTATCGATGAAGAACGCCAGACTATAAATATCTCATGTCAACTAACCTCCAACGACAAAGATCCACTCTTTTGATACTTCCTCTGGAGTGCAGCATAAATGACCTCCACATAATTAAGACTATTAAATCCGGGTTGAGTGTAACCTTCAACTCATAACTCGGTCTGAAAGAACTAATAATCAGTTATTTTATGCAGAATTTACGAATTAAACAGTACACTAAGGCAATTAATCATGAACAAAGTGACTGTTTCAGAAAAACGGCTATATAAAACATGCACCAGCGATTCTCAGGAGAAGAATATCTAATGCAGGTTGGAGAAACCGAGTGGTTGAATGAAGTGGCAGGGGTAACCATTTTTAATAAACATGCTTTTTAAAAACGATAGCTCTTTATCAATATAATCTTCACTCGCTCGGTTTCAAATAAAACTTTGTTGATGAACCTAGAATTTAAAGCATCCGTGTACTTAAGAACCGTCTAAACAAATCAAACAACAGAAAGCTCTTTTCAGCAAAGTTGACTTTTGCTAACTATAAACTGTTCTCCATCTGCATGATCGCCTTTATGTGCATCTACCAGTTTACCCCCCCCCCTCACCTTACGAAACAATGTCCATCGGCCATAGCCGAGTATACCTACTACAAATAAACGAAAGCAAGTAATATAATCCACTTTATTATCACTTATACTTCAACTGTTTTCATCATCATCAACATAGGACGAGGCATTACCGCACAGCGGTCCAAGCTGCCACGATGCATATCAGCACAATAAGTAATGAAACAGTAAGATTAAAGAAGAAGAGAGAAAGAGAAATCAGTCAAAGGCAGTAAGTGAGGAAGAAAACTGAAAAAACTCCAAAATACGCATAGCCACTGAGATCATGGCATGCATCTGTGCCACTGAAATTGATTTTGAACCATATCACCTACAGTCTTCAACCACTTGTTTCTATTATTATGTTTACCCAACCGGCTCGTCTGCATCTCGCGATATAGCTCCGATTAACTGTCAAAGACTTCTGCACTGACACTATGTTTTAATCTGGCCACTTCTAAACTTCGTTCAAACTAAACTTGCTTCAACTAACATCCTGGAATGATACAGATGCTTAACACATTTCCTAGATACCTGAGTCGATGAAGACCCATGACATGATGAAATAACCTCCCTCTGAATCACTACACCTGACATCTACATTGCTCATGTGATGACTTCACAAAACAGCCTGTTCTGGGAATGCGATGGTGGTTAAACACATGAAGCCTCCTCATATCCTCTGACTTTAATGGTTATGTTTCATAGTTAGAGTACAACAGAACGAACTGCAGCACAATACAGTCAGATATCACGGCAGTGCCACAGATAGTATAAGCTGGCAACCAACAACCGGCCATTTTGTACCTGTGCAGAGGTTTTGTCGGCTACTGGCCTATCAGCATTAATCCGACTTCCCAGTTAAGCGAAATGGTCAACGGACTCAACCACTTCACTCCCTATCGTTAGACATATTGCTGAAGATCAATCCTGGGGCAACAATTTGCCTTTGGGAGTCGAGAAAAGCATTCCAAACATTCTCAAACTGCCACTCAAAGTGCCTAGAAGAAGGCATTTTATCACTGTCTTCACCTAACAAGACTATGTCACCTGCATATTCCAAATCTACCAAGGATTCTCCTATAGTTAGATCAGTCCCGGTAGAATCAGACCACAACAGGAGAAGCTCCAAAACAATGTATATGATAAAGTTGAATAGGAATGGAGGGATGGGCATTCTTGACGGGTACCACTCGACATACACAGCTCACCTGACATCTCACCACAGGCTCTACAACGCCCATGGGTGTTCCAGTACTGAGCCTTCAATAGTGATGTACTTACTTGATACCCTGTTCAATGAGAGACACTACCATAATGACTTTTAATTGACAGAGTCAAATGACATATTCAGATCAACACAGCCAGTGTTGGGCGTAAATAATTACAAGCGGAAGTTAAGCTTAAAAAATACCTATTGAACCTAAATAAGTACTACATAAAACATCATCAAGTACGAACTATCCCTATAATAAATCGCTTCCCCAAAATATACCAACCAATGAGCAGTTAAACGCATGCCTATCTCGACAGAATAAAAGTTTTTGCATACGCGAACAAGCTTTAAGCAATACATGTAACAATCAGCTAATTTATGCGCTTCAAACCTCTAGTTGAAATTCTTTTCCTGAATACATTTCCATTGTTTTCCCGTATTTACGTGTATCATCAATTACAGTATGATCATCATCCAATTTACGTATCTGATAATGAAAGATAAATTTTGTCTCCTTTGGATAGGCTAATCCCCCACCAGCAGCTTGACAAGCGGGTGGAATTTTTTCAACACTTCCATAAATAATACGCTTCTCAATATTTTTAAGAACACTTTCAACGTCTGACGTTGGTCTGTACAATGGAGTTCTATCACCCAATTTCCAGTTTTGAATTACAGTTGAAAGATTTCGCAAAAGTTCAGGTTTACAGGAAGCTTTTGAACAATCGTCATGTTTATGCTCATGACTGCAACAATTGTGTACATTTTTGCATGTTTTCTTTTCGTCGGATACTTTGCTTTTACATTTTGACTTTGTTGACTGACTGTCAGAAGAATCCATGTTACTTGAGCTGAACTCAGAGTTCGCGCCCACTGATCTAAATAACAACAGTAAAAACTTTTAAGGAATGAATGGCCACTTTGAAACGTCGACGTTATTCAGTGCACTTCTAACGGTAGTATGAAACCATATTTGCCATCATCATGTCTACATAGAAAGAGAATAACCGAAATAATGTGTGAGTGCTAAAAAATAAAAACAAGTGTAACTTAATAGTAACGTATAAGCTTTTCTGTCGATAAAATGCAAGCAAATTTTAAAATCTCTACATAGGCTGTTGGCTAAATTTGTTCGTTCACGACTATGGACGATACTAGGTCGTTTTATGGATCCATAAAACGATCTATCTACAGAAAACCTACATGGACAGGGTAATATCTGAATTACCATAGCTTTTGCCCAGTTCAGTACAATCAAACGTTAGTAAGATGCTTATTCAGCAGAATTCAACGAATATGCACAGAGGATACTTTAGAAGATGAAAGATGAACACTGACGGATATTTTGTTGGAAAATAACTATCCATCAACATTTATCAGGCAGAACAAAATTAGCAGAGCGTCAAAACTAGAACTGCAGTCAGTCCCAAAGAAGGATATCTTCATCAGCCTTCCGTACAAAGGTGACTCTCAGAGTGCAATCCTTAAGCAGAGACTTAACGCTGCTGTTAGAAGGACTTATTATGCAGCCAGGGTTCGAGTAATCGAAACCACGAAGCCCGTATATTCCCCCAAACCCCCACAGCATGTGAACGATAATGTCATATCCCATTGTATCTACCAATTCAAATGTACGTGTGGTGACATATACATAGGGAGGACTAATAGATCCATGCAAGTAAGGGCCTCGGAACATTTTCCAAAGTGGCTTCAGAAGCAAATTAAATCACCTGAACCTATAAATGTTGGTAGCAGACGTCCAAGTTCTTCGATCGCCAAACATATCGTTGAGACAGGTCACAAGATTGATGTGGCTACTTCCTTTACACCTATTTACAAAACATGTTGGGTAGGGATCCTGAAATTTGTTGAAGCCTTAGCTATTAGGAAGCTGAAACCACCTTTGTGTGTTCATAAACAATTTGTTGTCACACTAAATCTTCCTTGGTGAATTCAGCTATTGAAAACCAAGTTCGATGTACTATTATTTTTTCGCTCTATTGATTTTCATTGTTATTCGGCCTTTAAGTCAGCCTTCCTACCTGACCCCTTTTTATTTTCTCACCCCTTATCTTCATGAGTTTTTATATAAATACCTATGACAAGTACATGTGTGATCAGATAGTTCGAAATGTGTTGCGCAAATACATCACACGGTTCAGACAATTTACGTCTTCTTATTGTTTTGTCGAAGTTTATAAAGGGAACTAATTGTTTTAAATTCCTATGGTTTTATTCGACTTTGGATTACATCATCGCTACTTGCCTTTTGTCATGTTGTTTTATATCAGATGCTGATGCAACATGAGGCAACTTTAACCACTAAGTAACTTCAGGTCCTACGTTGATACTGAATATATGAAATCAGAGCAAATGTAGTGCACGTGAGTGCGTGATTTGAGCGGAAATAACAAATACGATTCAGGAAAGGTGCATAATTAGTGTTTCCAGTGCAAAACTTTTGCAGTAATACGAAGGCAATAATGTGTGCACGGCAAAAAGTATCCAGCAACTCGGTGGTAAGAGGAAGCTGCACCTAAAGGCAGAAACAATGTGAGCATTTCCGAAAAATTTTAACTCGTTAAGTCTCATCAGAATCAGAGAATGGGACCATTTTGCATGTTTTTCAGTCAGAAATCTAAAGTTACGTATACACAGTCCAATGCGATGCCAACAAGAACTATCAATACAAACAAAAAAACGGCACAACACCATAAAGGTTCGACGAAACGTGTAAGGAAACTGTGAACTTGCGATCAGGTTCAATTAAATCTTAGTGATAATGATTTGTATGCAAAAAGACCTTTAATAGGCTGATAAGTAACGTTGGATACGGTAAATGAGTACGCTACGATTGGAATTATAACATCCAGGTTATTTTTTCGTTTTAATAGGCTTCGAAAATCATGGACAGTCATGTCCTGTTCGGGAAAACGATTGCAGAATTCCTCCTCTTTTGGGTTGCCTATTATTAGAAATAAGAGAGTGCAAAAGGACCCAGAGGTTAAAATTACGGACTTTCATGATTACTTTCAAACTAATCACGAAGATATGTGAAATATTTGTCACAATTTAGACAGTAGATTTTAAAGGTTGATCTATAGCTTTTAGGGTGTCTAAGTATATTATCAGGTAATAAATTATAAGACGATTTCTAAGTAGCCACTTTACCTAGCGCTACAGCTAAAAGCTTCACACGAGCTGATCATACTTGCAGAATGAAATCTAACGGCCACTATTTCATCTTTCAGAGCGATAGGCCTGGGTAAAATTTCCAAATATTCCCAACCTACTTTAAACCAATTTTAAATATCCGGATAGTAGGCTATTTCCTGATTCCTTACAAACGTTTTATCTATGAGCTCGCCTGAGCGATCAATTAAGCTGAGGGTCAACTAGAATACGACAGGTTGTCACTATAGTAGAATACGAGTATTGATTGACTTCAGTTATTGCCACTATCATATAGACATCACCCTTTTCACAACATAACATTTTCATGTCTTTAATACAGTGTGTGAACGAAAAAGGTTACCTAAAACTTAAACTGAGAGTGGAACTCGGATTTAGAATGAAGTTAACTGCTGAAACCTATTACCCGAGTTGTGATGGCTTACACTTCGGTGAACGCTCTCAAAAACGGATCTTCATAGAAATTCCAACTGCCACGACTAATACAGGCCACTCGGCCAAGTATTCTAAAGTCTGGAAAACAAATGAAATGTCCAGCGGAAAGTTAAGAGACTGCACATTTAATCATGAGTATACTAAACCTTGGAATGACAAAGTATATGAAAAGAGTGATCCTATGTTTATTGATAGGAATGGCTTCCAAGAGTTGTGGGTTCATCAGAATGAGTATACAACGTCTGGTTTCTTCAGGTGCAGTCTTTAACTTTTGGGTTTTGGCCCGAAACAACTTCGGGTGCACTTGCCGACTTTTAGGTGTCCCCTACATTTTTCATTTATTTTCGTTGACCATTTCCATTTCATTGATTTGTAGTGCACAAACACATGTGGTAATGAAATGTGAACGATGTGCACAATAATATTACCAAGCATAGCTTCCTATAATTGCGGATACAAGTTATTTTTAAACTTAGGGCGCACTGCATATAATGAATTTCATGCGCATTGCAAACATTGTGGGTGCACTTTGGGACTTCTAACAATTTCGGAGAAAAGGCCTAAAAATTTCGGTGAATAACGTGCGTCTCTTTATCTGTGTCCAAGGGAAAACTTTCAGGTTTCTACCTAAAACTTATAATGTGCGCCCAGAGAAAATGCTGGCTAGGATTAAGTATTTTCCCTACTGAGCAAGTAACCTTTTGATTTCACTCACAACTCATGCATATTGATAGATCCCGAATAAAAGGGTGAGAAAAATCAGGGTTTCCTAAGCTTCTAGCTACTCCAAGCCATCAAAAAGCTTCATTGGTTCTGACTAGTCAATTCCATGAACACCTAGATCTTTTAATACACAGTCTAGATTATTGTTCTATGCAATACGTAACACTATTTCCGTCTAATGAAATGCCAATTTTAATGGGAAGGTAAATTTCTAAACTGATTGAACGCTTTTATGCCCAAACAATCACTTTCATAAGTGACCAACAAATGTAACCCTCCAGTTGAAAATAAAACAGATCTCTGTTTAGATGTCCAATGCCCGGTATCCATTTTATAAGTTTGTGCGAAACAACTGACTTCGTCGGGTTTTCGTCCATCTTAAGGAGTGAATTCTTTTTTACTGGTGAATCACAACGTAGCAGATCTATCTACATGCTTTTAATAGCTCCGGAAAACCCGACCAGTATTTTTGAATTTAGTAAAATTTTTGAGGCTGAAAATACGGAACCGATGGATTGCTTGGATTTACTCTCCTAAGACAGCTGTTCAGATGGAAAGTGGAACGTGCAGGGGCAAATTAGAGGGAATAATATAGTGAAAAATAAGTAAAGAGAATGCGGAGGTAAATGAAAACTCGGGTAAATTCAGGTGTGATGGAAAAGGAAACTCAGGGGGATGAATCAAAACCCCAGATAGTCCGCTACGAGGGGCAGTGCGGCCTGGTAGCCTACGAGCGACATGAACCTAACGGACTATGTAATCCAATCTAGTTACTAATCAGAAAGTCAACCGCCAATTGCGGGCGAAGACGGGAAAAGGAGACGGACGGTTAGAAGAGAGCTGTAATTATCCCAACAACTCTTAAAATAGCTGAGAGTGATGTTGAACATATGCATTACAAACAACTTTGGCAAACACTAGATTCAGATGGTTCAAATGGTTGTTGTTGTCGTGTCTGACATCCAGCCTGCCAAGTTCCAGGCTTGATTTCTGTGCATGAATTCTAAGAGTAGCGCTGCAGCCAAGATTTAATAAGTGACGGAGTGGATGGCCATGCGTGCTTAGAATGTTGTAAGTCATTATCGAGTCACCTCTCAGCCTTCTGTATTCCAGAGGATACAGATCACTGGTAAGTTAAAAGAGCTAACAAGCCGTAGAAGTTCAGCCTTCAGAAGCAGTGGGAAAATCAAAAGCTGGCAACGGCGCCAAGAGGGCACACAGGAAGCAGTCATTAAGCCGTTTTAAAGTTATGGGCGAATATCAAGTAAAAGTTGGGCAAAATTGGTGGTGTATAACAGTCATAGATAGGCTAATATACAGGGATGATAATGGCCGGGATTTGGGAAACAGAAATAACTGTACTGGTCGTGGTAGGTAACCAGACTTGTTGGTAGGGGGTCTCGTGGTCTGGTTGAAACTGTATTCTGATTTCTGTATTTATAGGCGACAAGAAACCATAGTTCTGAGACCTTGGATAAAAAATACAAAGTTTATTTCAATTCTGAGTGTGCGTTGGTATGATCCACGGTCACAATCTGCTAATAGGAAGAGAAAGAGAAGCATTGAAGCATGGCACGTGACTTTGGTGAATTTAGGGGAACAGTAGAAAAGGCAACAGTATGTAACGAGGACACGAGAAATAAGTGGCCACTTGGTTTAATACTGTATTTACGGAATACATTTAAGGTTTTTGACGGTGAATTTCTCATGTCTGAGCCTAAACTGCGTTAAAAATACCTGAAGATAGTGACTTTGTCTTGCATGTGAGAGCCGGTGTGAGCTACAGTATGCATACGTGCATATGCAGTGGTGTGGAAGCAGAAGATGGAAGTCAGTTACCATGGTCCCAGGGGAATGAAAGACGGTACGTAGTAAGGCGTGTAGTGGAACGTATTGAGTAATGGGCGGTTTGTCCCCATTATCATTTTATATTGGTTTTTGATTGGCGTCACGGGTTTGTTGGAGCCATAAGTTATCATTTGGTGATTTTAGGAGCGCAGCGCTGGCTGCAAGGTATTTGGTATAATTCTCAAAGACTTGTTTATTACCAGTGCAGGTCCACAGACCTCAGACAAGGGTAATTTACGTAAGTCCACATCAACAGGTCTACCATCTCCATCGCATATTGCCAGGCTGGTTTTATGCTGTGCATTTTCTTTCAGCCCGCCACCATTTTGCCTGTTCCATGTGCTACCACAAACCTCCCTCTTTTGAGTGAGCCTCTTCTCCCTTTGCTACCCGTAATGCTACTTCCAAGAGGCCTATAATCACAACACGTTGGCTTTAGTGTTGTAAAGTGGGAGTAAGTGGCTGTTTGTCAAACGACATATGTCCAGAGTGAAACCACGGCCATTAAAATATGAGGGTTAGGGAAGTGAGTAAAACCCGTCCACATAAAGTGATGAGTAAAAGACTTATTTTTCACCTCTCAGAATAGAAGAGACCTTAAATCGAGCGGCAGGTCAGGTTATAGAAAAGAATAGGTTGCCGAAGTGAGCTACACAGTTCAGCTCTGAAAAATGTCATATTCCTCTTGGCACTGCCCCTTTATTATAAGTCAGTCGTTTGGTCGCATTTTATCTTTTGTTCCCATTTTTTGGTATGTATTCAAATCGGTGTTACGTCTGTCTCTATCAAGTCCATGTACCAGTAGCACGATCTTGCATGGAATCGCTGTTTATGAATTGGGTGTTAGCGAATAGCTGGGGATCACTAAACGGGAAAAATCCATTAAGTAGGCGTTGAAACTGGTCCAAAAATTAGCATGCCTGCGTGGGTAGAGGTTTGTTCCGCGGTGCGCCGTATTGTGTACGGAAAAATCTGCGTCGGGGCCTTTGGTGACGCTTGTTTTTGGGAGTGGCGTGTCTGCAGTGATGAAAACGTTATGTCGGTTTAAGTGTTGGGACAATTCGTTTTAGGTTTGTTCAGTAAAAGACGAAAAGAAGGGGCTAAGTTGGCCCTCAGATATCTAGTCCAGAGTGGTTCAAGTTCTTGTTTTTACACCCTGCTTCTTAAGGAAGTCCCTCGTGGGGAGTGAGCAGTCGCCGGGAGAAGCTTTGCTGAATGGTTCTTGATTTGGATCTTGTTTGATGCCTTCACATGGGCATTGATAAGTTTGCGGTGCTCTGAAATTTGGCTAGCTGTGACTTTGCGCGTCATGAGTTTTATCTCAGGTGTGAGGACGCTACTGTGCAGGAGAGAGTCTTCTACCTTTGGAAACTAGTGAGTCTGCATACTTTGTAAGGGTTAAACTCCTAAAGTAAAGGATGCTGAGGCCTTTCGCGAACTTGGACATCTACAGTGGAGTGCCACCCAGATGAAGTGTCACGTCTGGGTAATATTTACTTAAAATAGGGGGAACCGCCTCTATTAGGGATTAAAGAGAGGTGCCAGGTCCTGCCGCACGGGAATAATCTCTTCGAATTGTCTTGAATTTGAGAGAAACATTCTGTTTGTGCTGCGCAAGGACAGCTGCACGCAGTCTTCGAATCATCTGTAAAAAGATAAGGTGTGCCATGTCTCACACTGCTTCATGTGTCACTTACATAGATTAGGAATAATAGCGGCCGCGGCACACTACTTTGGGCCATGCCACTCTGTATAGGCCTGGACGAGAAATAGCAATTACTGAATTTCGCCACCTGAAAGCGGCTCTCCACAGATGGTTTGAGCCAGGCTAGTAGCGGATCCTAAAAATCACATGATTTCAACTTAGTGACTAGTCGTTTGTGAAGAACTTCATCGAATGCTTGCTTGAAGCTTGAAAAAGGACTGATAATGAGTGGTCCACAGTCATGCTTGCTGGTTACCTCGTCTGGATGGTCAAGAAGGCAGGTAGCTCATGAATGGCCTCTCGAGAAACCGTAGTGTGCTGCTGTCTTGCGGCTGACAACTTCCTTCCCAATCACTCTTCCCGTGGTTGCATGTACTAGTGACGTGATAGGTCAGTAACTTCCACTATTATGTGCTGGTCACTATTTTCGCTCAGGATATATGTATGACAGTTTCCACTTCTCCGGACAATTGCCGCCGGACTGGGACATGTAAGGTTGCTTAAAAAGGGTTGCTGATATGTCAGCACCGCCCCTTTCAGCAAAATGTTATGGATTCTATCAGGCCCATCTGTGCATGAGGCTCGAAGTGAAGCTATTGCAACGGTAATGCGTTGTTGGTTGAAGAGAAAATTATTTATGCAGTAAGTTGGCACTGCAGACGTACTAGAGACTTCTACGTTATCCAGGCGTGTACAGAAGCTGGCAAATTGAAAGATGAACAACTCGCTGATTTGGGGAGGTTCGCCGTAAAGGTTCTCATTGTCCACGAATAAACTAGGATTATTATTTCTACAGCTGCTTACCCGGTAGGTCACCAAAGCATGTTCCGGCTCTACTTTTCAGACAGGTCAGTCACCGCCTAATATAATATACAAGTAACTTTACCAGGGCACTAAATCGAGATACGGATACCTATTTAGCTGTTTTATAAATAGCGGATAGCCAGGTTTCACTGGCGGCAGTAATTGTTACCCTCTGAAGGGGACACGGAATTGAGCCGAGGGACGATATATTAAGACAATCTTCTATACTTCTTCTGAAGGTAAAGTTGAATTTTAGTTCAAGAAGCTCAATACTAAGGAGCTTGCTACAGTCAAAGGAATACAGCATCTATAACCACATGGAACTTCGTCTCGCGGACCGCTCGTAATAAGCCAATTGAACTGGAACTGAATCAGCGCCACCATGCAGGCCGAAAAGATGTAATCATAAAAGGCAAACGTCTCTTAGAAGTTGACGGCGAAATTGTTACGAAACTGGTATGGGAGATGCTGATTTTTATCAAGACGAATGGAAAGTTTGCTGAAACAGTACTCGGAGTCTACTGGAATTTTAAGCCGGCTTTGGCAACGTCGACCCACAGAGACCCCCACGACGACGTCGTGACCTGGCATTTGTTTGCACATAAATTCACTGGTCCACGGAGGTCGCGGTTTCGTTAAATATCTGACAAGCACTTTGTGTATCTTGACACAGACACTAGGACTCCTGAATCACACATATCGCCGTCGTCCCATGTCCCTAAGTACGCCTCGAAAAACCCGATTCATGCCTCGGTATGACACCCTGATACATTCTTCTACCCGAACAACAGTAGAAACCAACCGTGAAGTTTTGGCCATATTTAACAGGACAGAAGTTGTCAAGTAAGGTAGTGATTAAATATTTTTCTGATGAACTTACTAGGGACACTCAAGTAACGAAAATTCAGCAACAGAAACACTGACGTCAAACAGAGTAGGTTTCCAGGACATCAACTACAAGCAAGAAGTGTAAACGACGGGTATGCTGGAAACTAAACAATATACTGGAACCGATAGCAGTTGTTCAACCAGGCCACTCGAAAAGCAGCTGCAAGGATTTCCTCAGGCTCGCAAGAAATCATACCGATGATTCAAACCTAAATCTTTTGTTCACCGTACTCCTTTTTGCCACCACCAGCTGAGGTCAAGAGTGAACAGCTGTACAAACTCAGGGTTTGGCGGAGCTTAGTGGTGGACGAAAGAAAAGGCTGCAGTTGATCGGGGGGAAGTCTACGCCTCACAACCCAACTTCTGATGTAATGAAGAACCGGCGTTAGCCACCCTGATTTCACTCATTTCTATAAGATCACTGAAAATCGACATGAATTGCTTAGATGGAAGGTTTGTAATATAAACTAGTCGCAGTTTTTCAAGGGGTATATCACAAGAAACTGTCAAGCGCATTTCTGTTATATCGAAACACGAAAGAATGGCTGTTTCATGCATCTCAAGCCTATTAGTAGTGAAGCCGAGGCAAGAATGACGGTTTCGGCACGATCAGTCGGTCTTCCACCTTTGATTCCACCCACCCACTCCGAATGTAGTGCATCATAAGGAAGGCAAGTAGCATATTCTTCATCGACTGAGGGTTGGAGACGTTAGGATGCCCCGTAAAGTAAACAGTTGATTGTGTGGCTGGGATGCACTCAAATGTAAGAGCAACAGCAGCACGACCATTAGCACGATATTCAGTTGATATCCACTAACCCTTTGGGATGTGACGAGTGAAAAGGACAGGCAACTGGCCTCCTAAGACCTGGGCTGGTTCACAAAGTGCTGCATGGTTCCCAATGTTACAATAAGCAGCCTTTTCTATCTGCTGCATCTCATCTGACTTCTTCCTTATTTTTCCTTTTGAGCGAATTGAAGGCAATTGTAAGTTGTACAGCCGTAGTCTTATCTTAATGACAAGCGTACGCGCCAGTTTTCAACACCCCATCAAACACCAGCTTCTGGATATGAGCTGATTGCCACCACTAGTTGGTCACGCCTCTCCTTTTCCGACCTAAACTTTTGCTAAGCACCTTTGGTTTGTGTAACCTGCAGTGTATCATGCTTTCCCCAGACTTTATCGTATCCACTATTTTGGCAAGTGTTAACGCTAGCTGCTCACGCGGTGTTATGGCTTTTAGTGGTACCAATAATGGTCAATTTGGTATGCCACTATGATAAAGCTTGAAAACCTGAAAAGACTCATACTACTAGGTATTGTAAAGTGACAGTAACGTTCTTCTAATATCTCCACTTCACAAGCGGTCTATTATTTTGTCAGCATTCTCCTCCCCGCCTTGACCGACCCTATCCATCATTTTTGATCGCTCGTTCCGTTTCGACGTCGCAAAGTCTATGATAATCTCTGTGTGCTGTACCTTTTCCCTTGGCTGCCACTCTTGGTGTAAAAATTTCACACTTGCTGCTGTAATATGAAACCAGACTTCGAAACTTAGAAAAAAATCCTACCATCACTTTTATTTTGATGGGTGGCGGCTACCTGATGAAAAATTGAACTTAAGCCCAGAAAATATCACCAAAGTCTCATCTTCGCCGATTAAATTCCTGTTCCAGGTCGGTAGCTTTACTGATGAGCTATCCACCCTTAAGGAGGCAGCAGGGGGAAGATGAAGGCTAATTTACTTGTTGCTGACATGAAACAAGGCGCAGCATGACAATATGGTAATATGCCCTACATCCTACTGAGCACTATTGGACGAATGAAATCGAAGTTTGTTCTCATACTAAAAATGCTCTTCTTTTAAAGTGACAGTTAACATGATTCATAAGGCTGGAAACAACTGAAATGACGCATGGCTTTAATCTGTAAATGCGCTTCATCAATACAGCAAATACTTGATGAGGTTTAGCACACAAGCGAGTGCAACGCAATTAATGAAAACCGTAGGTGCACCTCCAAAGCACTCGGTTGGGCAACTAAAGTGGAACTCACCTTCCGCAAACACTAAGGCTTGATTCAACATTAAATCAAGAAAGTTGTGAATAAAATACCAGCAAAAAGAAAGGGAGCATAAGGCACGTCGCTAAAATGCTGTCTTTACTGCTCTTCTGTTACAGGAAGTTCACTTCTTGCCGAATCCTTAGTTTGTCGTAAGGTGCCTACTGGAAATCCGTCTTTGCTCTGACTGCCCAAGTTGTAAGTAACTTTCCAACCCAAGGGCTCCTTACGAAGGCCCTGTAATCCACTGTGCGATCGATGGTTGTCTCCATCATTACCATCAAAAGCTTGTTCCACATGGTATTCGGATGGGTGAAAACTTCACGTGATCATAGATAACTACTGACGCCTCACAGTCATTAGAATTTCCTTACCGCGATTACAGCTGCTCAAGTAAAAAAATATGCACGAAAGTAAGAGAGCGCGTAACAACAGTCAGCAACATTCAATATTCACTTGATATAAATCTGGGAAACTTCTTCCCACCTCTATTGTTTTCACCATTAGAAGTTTGAAAAGTTGCACGCTAGTTGAAGGGCTTGAAGTAGACTGTTAAAATATCCTGCTGAATTGGTAAGCTTTATGAATCGCTGCTTACGCATACATTTTATCTACCACTTGGTAGTGCGTAAATTGATTGGCTTAAAAGGAATCGTTTGGGAAACCACTGGCTGAACACAGACTCGTGCCGTGGCATGCTAGAGTGGATGCATGAATTCAGGTGGTTCTGTATTATGTTGTGATAAGTTCTGGAGTCGCACCGCTTTATGTCTTCGAAAGAGAAGATCAAAAAAGGGCTACATGTGGCTCCCATTTCTAAAGTTCAATGATTGATAGATATAACTGCTTAGCTCAGGTCAAATCCTCAGGCACCAATGCCATTTAATATGATTTAGCGTTACTGTGTGTCTTTGGCCGACGCCTTTCGGTGTATTGGCCTAATTCTTCAAATATAGGGTTGTCTTGCGTTGACCCCACAGTATTCTGAAAAAGGACTTAGACCTTTCGGTGAAATAATACCGGAAAATTCTCATGGTGACTGTAATAGCAGTAGCAATAAATGCCACACCAACCTCCGCACTGCTAGAGATTTCGTAAGTGTAACTGAAGCTTATTATAGTACAGAACACATTGGTGGTTGCGTTTAGGAGTGTTCCAAGAGTAAGCAACCCTTTTGTGACCAGACTCAGAGTGGTCTCCGAGTAAAGGTAGTTCGGTCCTCTCTGACATTATCACTATCCCCATACCTAATACCTCTAAACACAGAGGTTGGGCGAAAACCTCGAACTAACGTCAAATAATCTATTCAGGGGTAGGTCGGTGAAACCTATAAAATGATGCCAATGAATACGGGACTCACAACAGTTTTTCGTGAGTTTCTTAGCAGTGACGCGAACAGGGATAGCTGGATTCGATGAGTCACCCAGAGCCAGAAAAACGGATAATCTTCCTCTACTGGCCAAGGATCCCTCGATGGAGTCAAAGCGAAGTTCAAAAGCATGGTATGATACGTCCAATTGGGGGAGGGGTGTAGGTTTCGTGAGTAGGACCTCCGCTTCCACCCAAGTCGCTTGACATTTCCATGTTTTTCAAGTGTGTAGGAATAGCTCCTGCTGTTTCTGACTTGCTCACCAATATTTTTAGTTTAAATTCACTCGTCATCGATTTGGTTAAGTGTCTCACAGACTTCCTCTCTGTGGGCCCACTTGTCTTCTCTTACACCAGTGCAGAAAATGTGGTAAGCGGTGAAAGTCATACCACGCCAATGATGTCGTACACAGTTCTAACCGCCTCGAAAGTTTCCAGTAGGCAGCTGGTAGCCTGCCGAAACCGCACAGCTGTCTTTGGAATCTCGAGCCATATCTCGATCCAGGACAAGGAAATATTTGTTTCCTACCTAACATGACTGCTACGATCGAAGGCACAGTAGAAACAGGTAGAACCATGCAGACAGCAGAGACCGCTCGCAATCGAACTCAAGTGGTGAAGGTAGGTTTACACACCTCAAAACCTAGGCCAGTCACCTCTGGTGTTGTTCAAGGCAGTCCATTAGGTCCCCACCTCTTTACTTTATACGTCGATGACATCTGCAGCTGCTTTACGTACGGTAAGCCATTCTTGTTTGCTGATGACCCAAAAGTTGCATACACATTCACCCGTGATAATTTATCCTATTTCCAAGCACAGACACAAAGGGAGCTCGGTATAATATTCGCACGGTCTGCTGCTTGGAAACTTCAGTCCAACACAGGCAAATGTGGCTGGATACAATATATAACATATATTTCATACAACATAGGTTACATGAATACATGTATGTTGTTTTGGTGCTCCACCGGTGGATATGCAACTACATCCCCAGTCTACGAAACTTCTTGTTCATAAAAGTGTATATGACCTTCGACTAAGATATTCAAGGGAACCCACATTTTCTGGACAGGTAGCATCACAGACCCTTAAATCTAGGATCCTGATGGGTTGCATAGGTCGTAGCTTCCACTTCAAAGAAGTCAAGTTACTACTCTACAGAGCTTGCGTACGTCTGCTGCTAGAATACTGTCCATTTATACTGAGTGGTATCCTCATAATAGACAAACATAAAATAGAGGGTGTCGAAAGGTATTTCACAGCTAGACTGTTAGGACACGAATGCAAACAGGACTACAGCTCCAGATGCAGAACACTAAGTATGGAAACACTTTGGATGAGACGACTCAAAATTAACCTGACACTATTCTTTAGTGTGTTGCATAAACACACGTTCACAGTCAGTGGTGAGTTTCAGTTCGAACACAACGGTTGCTATGATCTGCGCAAACACGCCCATAGCGTCGAAAGGAAGTCGTTCAAGTCCTGCTTGCACGCAAATTTCTTTGCTGCCAAATTCTCTCAGTTGTGGAACAGACTTCCAGCTAAAGTGAAAGCCTCCAAATCGACCCCTGAATTTGGTCGGTTACTGGCCGACTTCTTATCATCTTGTGACTTCTACGGCTTGTCGAATACACCAGCAGTCTGCTTCACGACACTTGGTATACTCGGCTCTCTTAATGTATAATGCGAGCCACCACACATACACTGACCTTTCATACGAAGCGTTGAGGAGACTTCCATAAGTTGCCGCCCCGAAATATCGGTACATTGTGCCCCACCCAACGCGGTAATCAAAAACAGAAACCCTACACCACATGATAGTATGAAATTTATATTTTTAAATACTCTATAGAAAAAGGATATACAATGAAAGCCATAGCAAGGGAAGTTAAGTACGGAGAAACATGAACATAGAAAACACTCTCCTTGTTGAAATTCCTGCTTTCTCCGCCTGCTGCTTTGTCTGTTTTTTCTTGTTGTGGAAAAATAATTCAATTCTAAACGTTGGCTTTGTTGCCAACGCGAATTACATACTTAAGGAACAGACATGGCTGAAACTACCCTTCATGGAGGGTAACCAGCTTTGCCAAGTTCAGAATACCTAACTACAACAAGCAGAAATAAAAAATGTTCACTGGACTACAACTTCATAATTAACAAAATCTAGGATTAACTCATTATAACGGTGGCCATCAAGGGGTCATGGATTTTAATAATTATGGATTTGAATTCAAGCGAACGATTTTTATTTCTCCTTGCTGCAGTTAGGTTTTGAAGTGTGTGAACCTACCTTCACCACTTGAGTGCGATTACTGAGGAAAGACTTAATCCATCCCAATAGTGAGTAGTCAGTTCCCATAGTCATCAACTTACTTATTAACAGCAAGTGATCGACTCTGTCGAATGCCTTTGAAATGTTTGAATAGAGTACAAGGACTAATTGGTGCCGGTCGCGCATGGTGGTTATGAAGTTAAAGAAGTGAAGATGACAAGTTACACAGGACCTCGATTTTAGGAACTCATGTTGACTCGATGTGGTGGTGTTGCCACTAAGCATGTGCTGAAGAATGCTTTCTTTAATAACTTTCTCCATAATTCTAGAAACTACAGGCGTAATATTTGTTGGTCTGTAGTCACTGGCTAGTGTTTCTGAACCAGATTTATATCTAGGGAGGATAAATGATGTTTTCTATACATCAGGGTGTGCGGAAGATCCCAAAAAGAGAGAAAATGTTTTAAGTAATAATAATGGAATATTGGGGCCACCAAATTTAAAGAAATGTGATGATATTCCATCTGTGCCAGCGCTGCTGGAGCATTTCAGCGTCTGTGGCTCGGAGCTAAGATACCTAGGTGACCTCACATTTTCTAAACAGGTCTCATCACAAACCTGCAAATCTAGGATAATATTGCGTTGCGTTGCGTCACGCATGCATGCATGCATGCATGCATACATACATACATAAATAACATTTATTCCTGAATATACATGCACACACCATTTGTACAGTATGAATAAGTTTATGTACAAATTACATTCATCTTCATGGAAGGTAATCTGGATCACAACCTGTTGTCACTAGAAGATATAAGTGCTGCGTGTTTATACAATGGAACATCCTAACAGAATAAGTGTGCAGAAAGTCTACAATCTGGACAAGTGCAAGTATTGTCTTCGTATTAACAAAAAAACCAGGTTTGCATCTTAACACTGCATTCATAATATTCATCAGGATTGTGAATCTTTGTTGTTGAATAGTGTTAACAGGGATTAAATTATACAGCCCTGGAATCATCAATGAGGTAAAATATGTAAATAATTCATAAACGTTTCATCATTATCTCAAGCAAAGGGTGCAAAGCGTTACAATGGAAGTATTAACTTCAAGCTTTATTTTACTCCAGGTACTACCCATAGTGTCTAGATAAAAACCTGTTTTTTTCGTAATACGAAGACAATACTTGCACTTGTCTAGATTGTAAACTTTCTGCACACTTATTCTGTTAGGATGTTCCATTGTATAAACACGCAGCACTTATATCTTCTAGTGACAACAGGTTGTGATCCAGATTACCTTCCATGAAGATGAATGTAATTTGTACATAAACTTATTCATACCTGTACAAATGGTGTGTGCATGTACATTCAGGAATAAATGTTATTTATGTATGTATGCATGCATGCATGCATGTGTGTATGTGGAATCCATGTATGTTCGTACCAGTTCACATCAAAGATTCGTCATCTTACTGAAAAATACGAACGACAGCCAAATACTCTAATTTCTCGACTCCACCATCTGAAAGAAAATTATTCGTTTCCGTCAGCGTAATTAGCCACCACGAACGCAGAACACTTTGACTGCCCTCTGTTGTGGGTAGTTTCAGCTAAGATTCGTCTCCTGAATAACTTATTTTCACTGACAACCAGGGTCAGTAACTAGAAGTGGATTGCTGTTCTGCGGTGATGGAAAGACAAAGCATCAGGTAGGGAAACAAGCAGGAACTCAAACCAGGAGTTATTTCTTATGTACATGTTTCTCCTTACTTAACTTCCTTTGCTGTGGCTCTGTCCCCCACGACCTCCCTTTCAAATACCTCGGAATACGAATTTCATGCGAATACATAGTTTAAAACTTTTATTCATGCCTGCTGTGTTGGGTGGCGCTGAATGTGCTGTTAGTGATAGATGAGAATTTGTGGTGGTCTCCTCAACGTTTCGCATGAATGTTCAGCACACGTGATCCATTAGACAGTGAGATGGCCTAGTAATATACAGTGTCATATAGGGTTGTGATAGTTCACTCTGAAAACCCGATAGGTTGGCAGATGATAAGACTTTAACTATTATTCGGCTGAATCCAGAGGTTGATTTGGACGCCTTCCATTTGGTGAGAAGTTCTCTCCAAATGCTACAGAATCTTTCGGTGAAGACGTTCGCACGCAAGTAGGATTAAAACGTATTCACAGAGACGCTGTAGGCGTGATTGCACAACTCATTACTACTGTTATGTTCGAGCTGAAACTCATCACTGGATATAAAGGTGAATCTGAATAGCATATGGAAGAGTGATCGGTTAACGTTGAGACACCTTATCCGGAGTGGTTCGGGATTGGGGGTCCTGCACCTGAAATTCTAGTCCGGCATGCTGTCGCATCTTAGTAGCCTGTCGGTAAAGTAGCTTCGGACACCCTTTATTTTTAGTCTGTCTTTAGTGAGGTCACCACTCAATATGAGTGGACAAAGTTCTAATAGTGGCTGTTTACATGTTTTATACGGAAGTAACTTGGAGTCTTTGAAGTTTAAGGTACGGATAGTTTCATAGTTCGGAGATGTAATTGAACGTCCATCTGAGGAGCGCCAAATACATCTCGCCACATTTTGTTGCCTTTGCTTGAAGTCACCGAATGTTTCTGGGGGTATGTCGGGCGGTACAGTCACAACCTTGAATCCTGTGCTTTCCTCATGAAGTTTTGATGACTTGACGTGCGCTTTACACCAATGCCTGGTAGTGGGATAAATCAGCATAAGTGAATGTGTATGCAACTTGAGGTCTTCATCAAACAAGATTTGCTTACCGTAGGTGAAGTAGCTGTAAATGTCATTCGCCTATAAAGTAAAGATAGGGGGACGTAGTACGCTGCCTTGGACCGGGCCAGAGGTGAGTAGCCCTGGTTTCCAAGTGTGTGATTAATTCCGTCCTAATAACGGGTAGCCAATTCCTAGGGACTTCAGCTTACTCAATGTCAGTAATTGACCGACTGTGTCAAGTGCTTTTGAAGTGTCTAAATAAAGAACGAGGACTAAATGGTGTCGGTCACCCGCAGTACTTGTGTGACTAGATAAGTCAAGGTGGAAGGTTATGGGGCATCTCGACTTTTGGAACCCATGTTGACTTGACGTGATAATGTTGGTAACAGGCATGTGCTAAGAGAACTCCTTCTCCAATAACTTTCTCCCTAATTCTAAACGGTTCGGGAGCGATTTTTCTTGGCCTATAGTTGTTTGGTAGCGTTTACGGACCGGGTCCACAACTAGGTAAGGCAAGTAGCAATAATAATACCGATGATATTTATTCCTGAGTATACAGGCACACACCATTTTTACAGGTGTGGATTAGCTTCTATGTAAGTTACATGTGTCTTCACGGAAGGTAATGACAATTCCCACCTACTTTCGCTAGAAGATGTAATTGCTGCATGTTCATATAACGGAACATCACAGCAGAATAAGTGTGCAAAAATTTACAAGTTAGACAAGTGTGTTTTCCTCGCATTACTAAAAAACTGGGTTTTTGCATCTCGACACTACATGTATTACCTGGAGAAAAACTAAAGCCTGAGGCTAATACTCCACTGTGACATCTTGTAATTTTTGCTTGAAGCAGTAGTGAAAAATTTGTGAGGCAATGTATGCACAAATTGTTTGCTTCTTGCACTTCAATGATGATTCCACAACTGTGTAATTCATGCATCCTAATATCGTTCCACATCAGAGATTCACAATCTCGACAAACGTTACGACTGAGAGCCGAATATCTTCACTTTTCAAACTCCGGCATCCAGATGCAATAGGCTTGTTTGAATGAGCCAAGTAGACTTCCAGGACATCTTGCCTGCCGTTTACACTGGTCGTGACAGCCTTGCGGACGGAAAATGTTTGACTTTCTTCACCACTTTTGTAATGAGTGAATCCTAGATTCAGGTAATTATAAAGTTGTAGTCCAGTGAGTATTTTTTATTTCTACTTGTGGTAGTCAGGTATTGTGAACGAAGTAAAACCGGTTACCCTCTGTGAACGGTAATAATAGCAATAATAAATATTTTATCCTCATGTTGGCTGTTTAACATGGGAGACGCCAGTTTACGGGCATCATCATTTTGATATATGTTGGAAAATGCACAAGATTGTACGGGACCCGAATGGTACGGAACAGAGGTCAGTAAATTTGACCGAAAACAACAGAAAATTCCACAGGTTATGAAATGAACAAGGAAATACCAATTTTCAGCATGAACAGATTGATAAATTTTGGATCGTTTTTAGTCATACTTTCTTTTTTCACCAGTGGTGGCACCAAGGTCACGCAAAATTCCGAAGTTCCATTACAAGCAATCGACGTGTTTGATTCTTCTTCGCAATGCCCCGTTACGCCCAGTTGCAGCCAAGGGTTGTTTCTTAAATATTTAATTCTCGATGATGACCAAGCCGACATTTAGTAATGAATTGCTTTTCTACAATGGGAGACAAACAGACAAAGATGCAGCTGGAGAAAGAAGCGAAAATTCCAACAAGGAGAGCCCTACCTATGTTCGCATTTCTCCCTACTTACCTTTCCTTGCTATGTTCTTCTATTGAGTACTTGAGAACATAAATTTCATGCTGTCATGTGGCGTAGAACTTCTGTTCTTGATTACCATATCAGGTAGGGCAGAATGTACCGTTGGTCTGAGGTCACAACTTACCGAAGCCTCCCAGCGCTTCGTATGGAAGGCGAATGTAGGTGTAGTGGACGTCTTATCATACACTAATGATGAATAATGATGATAAATATCTTCATTCTCAAGTTATGAAGTTAACATGAGAGAAGCCACTTTACAGGCCTCATCAAATTGATAATTGCCGAGAAACATAAAAGGTTTTAGCAGTATCAAATGATACAGGGGGGACATTGAACTCTATCATGATACCAAGTGTCTAAATGTTACGAAAATAACAGGAAAATATCACTTTATAGTACATACACATCGTTCTGAGTTTAAGTCATCTCTGCCTACAATTCTTTCTTCACATCAAACGGCGCAGTATTTGGTGTTTGAGTTGTGAGTATTCGACATGATTGACCCATCTACCAGACCAAGTGTTTCGTCAGATAAACGTCTACTTTAACATCAATTCCTATGTTCGTAGATTTATTGACCAACAATAACTTACTTCAATGATTTCAGGAATAAGTAAGTATCCATACACTCATTTAATTCAGGTGAATGTCTAAGTTCAGGCGTTTCTCACTCTTCAAGTGTTACTTTTTCCAGCAATTCAGATTGGCAGTACTGGAAATATTTGTTGTGGTGTAAGTAATTAAGGACTGGAAGCATCGTCGTTCAACAGTGGTGAATATCACATATATGTAAAACTTCATAGACTTCACATTAAAGTATGCGACATTGACGGGGAGATACATTTGCTGCTGATTGCCTTCTATTAGGTGGATTGATACAAGACAAAGTACTAGAGAAATCCGTTGCATAGCATTATTATGGATGCGTTGCCGTTAGGTAAAGTGATCTTTCGGGTTGGATTGTTTATCCAGACTTCCGCTGCATTCGTCATGGACCAGAAATCGGAGACCAGTTATTGTGCTTGGGGTTTCGTATGTGGTAGCATTTAGGGTACTGGTAGGGGGTGAGTTGGTTGTTAAGCCGTTCAAGAAAAAGAAAAATTGGGGCGGGCCAACTGGATACTTCTAGCATCAGTTTCCAGTATGAGGTGCAAAGTAGGATTCCCAGTAAGCTGATACTTTTTGATCGAACTAATGCTTAGGACTTTCTCATCAGGCTGATACTGAAAAGAGAAGAGAAAAGAAAGAGCAAGGAGAAACTGGACAATGGAATACCACGTAAAACAAACTGGGAGGAGAGAAGTTCTTGTCTTTTTAAGATCATTCGAGCTATGTGTAAACTTTAATTTATTCATACGAGAATGAATCTTCCTTTTTGTTTTTCTTATATGAAGTTCACACGAGTTATCAGATAGGCAGTTTTTGTTGGTAAACTTAAAGGGAACACTGGTTATGTATCTGTACTGCACAATCCGACCGAATGGGCTAGTAATCAAACACCCTTTGTGAGTCCATTGAGGTAAAAAATACTTGAGACTTATAATATACATATACATATATTTCATACAACAAAGGTTACATGAATACAAACCGGTTTACAGGTTTGATCATTTCGGTATTGAGAAATGACTATCATGTACACTATTAAGCTATACATTAGATACCGTTATTTGTGGCATATAAGAGGTGTGTTGAAGCAGGCTCAGTTGGAATTTAAGGATTATTCGGTTATCGTTTGAATCTTCCAATATTCTTGAAGGTGAGGCCGCATCACAGCCATGACTTTGAGGTGTGCGCGTTCGTCATAAGGTTTTGATGGCAATGTTTCTCACTGACAAATGCGATTTGTAGGATTCCATTTGAATGCAGGACTGGTTATGGTAGCCTTGCTCTATGCGTTTAGAGGTCCTAGTATGCTTTCATTAGCCCAGAACGTATAGACACTGCCTAGGCGAGTGACAAACTGATCATCTGTCAGGAGCTTATTAAGTGCAGAACGATAGATAATGAGCCTGCGGTAGGCATTTCCTCAGGAAGTCTATTCCAGATGTGAGAGGACTTGTTGATGAAGAAATTTCTTCGCGATTTGGTCCTACAACACTCGTTTTCCGCCAATAGGTTGTGATTACGTAAATTGTGAGTAGATGTAACAAATATCTTAATTTCCGGGCCACATGAGTGCACTTGCTTACGAAGCAACTTATAATAAAATATAAGATTCATTCTAAGTCACCTCTTTCAGACAGATTGCAGTCCTAGCATGTTGCATCCGGAGATGTAGTCCAGGCTGCAGTCAGTTCCTAGTGTTCTTAGTGCAAAGTGGCTTTGTACTCCTTCAGCTTTCTTTTTGTCGCTTATACGAAGGCCACTTAAGATAAACGGGCAGTAGTCTAAAACGGGACGGATGCTCACTTTGTAGAGTAGGACCTTGATTCAGCGCTATAAAAAATACGGACGATGCATCCAGGGAGTCTACGTGACTTAGATGTGATACGAGCCGTCTGCTCAGAGAATGTTAAGTCACTGGAATATCTAAGACCAAGATCTAGCACTGAAGAACGTCTAGGTGGCTTTTGCCCACATACTTCGAGAGACATATCTAGGTCATCGCTGCCTATGCTAAGCCAGCCATATTTGTCAGTGTTGAACTGGAGATGGGACTCGTTACACCATTTAGCAACTTTATTTAATTCTTGTCGAGTAGTAGGTGGCGTATTACCTAGTTCATGGGTGTGACATGGGTACACAACCCTAAGGTCATCAGCTTATAGGAATGTTTCGCCTACAGTGAAGCACTTGCGTACACTATTAATATAAGTTATGAACAACAAAGGTCCAAGGACACTACCCTGTACCACTCCACTAGTTATGAGCCTAGGTGTGGACTACATAGAACTTACTTTGACGATTTGGCTCCGATCACTAAGAAATGATTTTAGCCATTGAAGTAAAGGGTCCTGGATACCAATCGACTGTAGCTTATCAAAGAGAATACTGTGTGGCACCATGTCAAATGCTTTTGATATATCACAGTACAAAACAACGACGATTTTACGTGCCTCGCGGCTACCATCGACAAGGTTGAAGAAGTCGAAATGGCAAGTAACGCAAGACCTATTTTTAATGAGACCGTGCTGAGACTTTGTGATGAGGTTTTCTCTAAGTAGGTAGTCAGACACGCCACTCTTAATCACTTTTCCCATGATCCTGGAGACGACTAGAGTTATGTTGATAGGTCTGTAGTTCCCAACATTCGCTCTGTCACCGGACTTGTAGCGGGGAATTATGAAGCTAGTTTTCTACTCGCTGGGACACTCCCACTTTACATTGATAGTGTGAATATCTTAAGCAAGAACAGCGGCATATTATCACCACTGTTTCCGATGACTATTGAGTTTAGGCCATCTACCCCCGTACCCGTCGATAGTTTCAGGCTTTTGATAGCCTCAGTGATACTTTTGGCAGTGAACTCCACTCTAGTACATGAACTAGCGGTAATTGGAGTAAAGCTAGTGGGTTTTAGGGCATTGGGGTTGAAATTAAGATGGTGCAGCATACGAAATTTCATGAAGGATACTGTTGGTGTGTTCAGTGGGACAGAAGGGTTTCCAGATGATAAGAAGTTAACTAGTAACCGACCAAATTCAGAAATTGGTTTGGGGGCCTTCACTCTAGCACGAAGTCTGTTCCACAACTTAGCAAATGTGACGGTGAAGAAGTTTACACGCAAGCAGGATTTGGACAGTTTCCTTGTGACTCTGAGTTTGGTTGCACGGGCGGTACCAACTGTTGCGTTTAAACTGAAGCCCACCACTGAGTGTTAAAGTGGATTTGTGTAACACATCGAAGAAGATTGTCAGGTTAATTTTGGGTCGTCTCATTCAAAGTGGTTCTAGACTTAGTGTTCTGCATCTGGAGCTGTAGTCCTGTTTGCAATTGTGTCCTAGTAATCTGGCTGTAAAATAGCTTTGGACACCCTCTATTTTTAGCCTGTCCTTAGTGAGGACACCATTCAATATGAGTGGACAAAGTTCTAATAGTGGCTGTTTACATGTTTTATACGGAAGTAACTTGGAGTCTTTGAAGTGAAAGCTACGGATTACGCGATCGAATATTATCCCAGATTTGCAGGTCTGTGATGAGATGTAGTTTCGCAGACTGAATGTGTGGTTGGATGTCCACCGATGGAGTACGAAAACATATCCAGCCACATTTGCTTATATTGCACAGAAGTGTCCAAGCATCAGACAACGCGGATATGATATCAGGCTCTCTTTATATTATTGCTCTGAAGTCGGATAACTCACCGTGGGTGAACGTTTATGCGACTTTTGGGTCATCAGCAAACAAGAATGGTTTACCGTATGTAAAGCAGCTGCATACATCATTGGCGAATAAAGTAAAGAGAACGAGACCTAACACACTTTCTTGAACTACCCCAGAGGTGATTGGCCTAGGTTTTGAAGTGTGTGAACCTACCCTCACCACTTGAGTGCGATTACTGAGGAAAGACTTAATCCATCCCAATAGTGAGTAGTCAGTTCCCATAGTCATCAACTTACTTATTAACAGCAAGTGATCGACTCTGTCGAATGCCTTTGAAATGTTTGAATAGAGTACAAGGACTAATTGGTGCCGGTCGCGCATGGTGGTTATGAAGTTAAAGAAGTGAAGATGACAAGTTACACAGGACCTCGATTTTAGGAACTCATGTTGACTCGATGTGGTGGTGTTGCCACTAAGCATGTGCTGAAGAATGCTTTCTTTAATAACTTTCTCCATAATTCTAGAAACTACAGGCGTAATATTTGTTGGTCTGTAGTCACTGGCTAGTGTTTCTGAACCAGATTTATATCTAGGAGGATAAATGATGTTTTCTATACATCACGGTATGTGAAAGACTCCAAAGACAGAGAAAACAATTTAGGTAATAATTATGGAATATAGTGTCACCAAATTTAAAGTATCACAAGAAAAATTTGCAGGTTCTGGATTTCTAACTGCAAGGAAGTCGCTGAATATTTCACACATATCCACTGGATCATTATTGGCTCTGATGTCATGGATAAGAAGAGGAATGTTATGTCTTGTGCTATTCGATCGCTTCTTAGGGAGTGCTGAAAGAGCATATACTCCAGATGAGCTCGCTAGCCCACTACTCTCTTCACCCTTCAAACGCAAACCATGGTTATGTGACATAGAGTTAGGAATACGAAGAATCAATCGAAGTCATGATGTCTGTAGTATCTTGTTGAGAGTCTGCGTAACTTTCAATGAGCGCTGGGAGGTATATATGGCTTACCGTTTAGCTGCATTTCTTGAATCCTTTCAATGGAACAGTGGTGTCGGGACAAGTTTTAGAGTTGTAGTAGAATATATCAATGGCTAATTTGAGGTCCGCAGCTGGTCGACGCACCTAACCAGCGGGCAAATCTGCTGCCAACCCGTCCTACCGTTGTCTGTATATGCCATTGGGTGTGGAGTGAAAGTACCAACTGAAGTACTAGTTGCGAGAAGTGGTAGTGGGCATAATGCCATTTTGTGATCACTTCCTGGGAACTTGCAGCCTACATTTGTCAAAATAGGAGCTAAGTTGTGGCAAAATACTAAGTTCAATACATTGTCGCCTGTTGTAGGAGTAGTAACAATTTGCTTACATCCGAAAATAGCCGGCGAATGGAAAACGTCGTCCCACCTAGCTGGACCAGTAAGTGAATCCCACTTAATTTCAGGCAGGTTAAAGTCGCCGCATATGATCTTATGATCATATGGGAGAGTGGATGCATGTTCCAGAGCCGTAATCAATGAAATCTCATGATTTCTGAAGGCACTAAACGCTCTATAAACACATCCCTTCAATGTTGTAACATTCCTGTGGTGTACTGTGACCCATAAGGAGTCACTTATTTTATCAAGAACCATATTTTCCAACCTGAATACAGTGAGACTGTTCAGGAAGTACATCAGGCAACCTCCTCCTTTCTTGTTACTCCGGTCACATTGGAATTGTGAGTACACATCAGTGCCTATCTCTTCATCTGGTACATTTGCGTGGCACCAAGACCTAGTGATAACTATTACAAGTGGCTTACTCATGAACGCCATTCCTCTTAATGCTGATAATTTGCTGAGGACGGACTTTGCGTTTACCAGAACGATGTACAAGTAGGAGGAGTGATAATGTGTAAAGCTTTCCAATTTGCTGAGCATGCCAAAAGGCATCTCAGTGTCGCTTTATCGGATGCAGTCTGACGTCGTTGCTTTGCAAAACGTCTCTACGCCTTGCTCACTTGCAGTCGTAGAGTTACAAGGATATCCCGGTGATGAATCGGCCGCACATTGACCTGGAATAGTATCACCTTTGTCAGGGGAGAACAGAGCAAGGTTTTTATCTAAGGTGTTCAGTGTGCACACCATATCCGCATACACAGAGTTTGACCACATGCAAGGATTCGCCTCTAGCATATGTATCTGTTTCACAGAGGGTAGGTAATTTTACTGTTGCACGTGCTGGGTGTGTAAGGCTGGTAACATCACTTGGAGGATTCAATAGACCTTTTGTGTTTTCGCATCTGTTGACGCCACTTGGGTAGTTGGAGTCTAGAACTTGTGTGTATGGCTGACTGTGTCTTTTCTGTTGCTCCGAGGGCGCTAAGATCAGCGGTTCAGAGTGGGTGCCTTCCACATTCCTAACAGTTGTTTGGCCAAGGCTGCAGCTGATAGGGACGTAGTGGATAAAATGCATCGTGTTTTCGCGGCCGTTGTAAACCTCTGCCCTGCGTTGTGTTCCTTACCAGTGACTGCCTTCTGTTACAATTCACAACAGACATAACTGGCGTTATGTTGGGTCGGGGGCTGTTTCCTAGTTAGCTAGTGCCATGCAGCCGATCAAGGTTTTTCCTCACAAAGTACCTTGCTGACGTTCCATTAAATCCTTTTTGATGCTGGCTCTTCTCATTAATAAACGATTTGGTTGGGTTTTGCGATGTCTATTTGTGTTCTCGCTACTAGTGGGACGTAGCCCAGCACATAGAACCCTTTTGGTGGAGCTACTGTTCGTATTTCTGCCAATTCCAGGAGGAGTTACGGGATCATTTCGGATCACTGTATGCTTTGTGCGTCATTCTCCACGTGTTGGGTTCCACGGGAGCATTGGTTTATCTGTTGCATATCGAGTGGCCGATATTTTAGGACTAAGGGTGGTGTGGGTTGTAGACTTTGGGCCTCCAGCAGACCTTAGTCGGCATTCTGTGTTTCCCCCGTTCTCAGAAAACTTTTCTGTAGCGCCTTCAGCTTTGTCGTATCACACACACGTTGTACAGATATCTCTGATGCCCCCGATCTGCAGTCTATGCAGTGGGCTTCGGAAGCTTCTGTTCATCTGACTTATCACGAGCAGAAATAATATCAAAAGAGGACTAAGTAATAATAGCTGGCACTCGTGTATATTGTTGTTGCTGTCACGACTCAGTGGTCTAGTGGATAATGTAGTGGCGTTTGAAGCGATTGGTTTAGAGTTAGGTTCCTAGTAGGAGCAACATAGTTCACTGGAAGGCAAGCATATCTGGCTGACAGGTCCCAAGTAGGACGGAGCTCACATCCTAGATTACACTGCTAGCCACCATCCATGTTTATTGACACCCGTGCAGTTTCAAGTTTTAGGCATAGGCGAACAAAGTGTGAGCAAAAATTCATTTCCCAATAATGCTCAAATGAAACTGGACGACTAGTCACCATTTTTCAATCCTGTAGTCTGAATTTGAAGAAGGCCAATGAGAAAAGTACTGCCAGACACGACTTCTGTTCCCTAGGAGTTGTCGAACTTTGAAATGCTCCCTCTGCAGAAGTGATCTGAGTTGCTTCATCTGCATCCTGTGGAGGTGGGTGAGGTTTCCGAAGAAGTGACAAAATTTTCTCTCTCTTTACTTGTACACAGGTCAACAGCCACGAGAACTTGTGATCCATGGGTTCTAAAGGTGGAAGCCAACTAGGCGTAAGTTTCTGTTCTGTCAATAATCATTCGGGCCATTTGAAGGCGCGGAAGTCGTCATGTGCGGTACGTCTGCACATGTTTAGGTTCTTTGGTTCTTTTATTCAGTAGCTGTGTCGTATGTTTAGAAATATGCAAAGGCGTGTGTGAAGTTATTACTTTAAATTTTTGTTCAAATCTTCAAGTAGAGTAGGAGCCTGACTTTTGGTAGATATTTTTGGCTGGTCATCGAACCAGCTATCATCACTCCACAGAGTAAAGACAAAGTAAATATTCTTGACAAGTCCGTAATCTTGAGTAGAGTTGAAGTAAGTAGAGACCCAGAACCACGTAAACGTTTCGAGCATGACCTTGGCAAGGCACAAATCTATCCCTTTATTTACTCTGGTTGTCATTTTGCGCTTTGATTCCCTCCCCCAGCATTTTTATTGCTTTTTTTCTATTTTTCTGTATACACTATTTATTCTTACTGTTGTTTAAATCTTTCTGCAGCCCTTGCCACCGTTTGCCAAAGTGCGTTTTCCTATAAGCAGAAACACTAAAAAATGTCACTAGTCAACAACAATTCCAAAAGCCACTTGTCTAGTAAAAATGAAGGGAAGAGATTGGTGTACATGGGTTTTTATGTCATTATCGGTGTGAGAGTACTTGGGATAACCGTAGTTTGGCAGACTAGTATTCACATGGCAGTCGGGCAAAACCTTTGGTGATTGAAGTGAAATAAAAGTGTGGTCGGCAGTCGGGTCTCGTAGCTCAGTTGGTCGCTGGTCCACACTTTCATTTCACCTTTAAACTTAAATATACCATGGGATTTCTATCCTCCAGATAAAACCCTCAAGATGTAGAACGGGTTCTCAGTAATAAATGGAAAGTGCAAGGGGAAGCCATCCATAGAAATAGTGCGTGATGCGTATCTTTCCTTGGATTACGACGTCAGGGTAGATAGGTGTCTTACGTGTTTTCTCATGGTCTGTTCCGTATAAGCAACAGCACTAAATCCTGAAAATTTTTTGCAGCAATCTCGTTTTGTCATCAAAACCTGTATATCTACCAATCCAGCACCATTTTAGTAATAAGTTAGTCGAAACTAGCTGGTTGCCGCTGTTATTTACATTAATACTGTTTCACAGTACAGGTGTTGTAAACTTATTTGTACTTAACTTGCTATAGAACTTCAGTAACCCTTAAATAACTTTAGTATGGGTTACATTAGGGGTTGGTGCAACTGACATTAGGGTGCTTCTGTTTACTGTATCTTACCTGTGCATCCACTTACTCAGTATGCAAGGAGTTACATGGTAATTTCTTACAGGTTTTCTTCTATTTTTTGGACGGTGATGACCAGTATTTTAATATGTCATCGGAGTAACCAAAAGTGTATCATCTCCGTTCTCCTCTACGGGGTCAATGCAGTAACCGATGGTATAAGAAGTCTCATGGATTTCCCAGCTTCAACCAGGGAGTTCATATGAATTTCCTATTTACCACATCTGTGAACTTAAGTATGGACCAACCAAGTCTTTGGTGTGCGTTATCTGCGTGGTCTATGTGTTTAGTGTTAGTTTAACGTAGATAAATCACTTCTTAACATCCATAGATTGGGAACTATGAAAAGCTGATGGTCTTCTAAAGTTGCAGGAAGTAAATATTTTCTGTCGCTTGTCTTCTGCAGTAATACAGGTAAATTTCTCAAGAACCCAAAACTACCTGTGTAATGATGGTTAGATACCAAAAGTATGCACTTGTAAACCTAAAATTAGTGAGCTTCTGGAAGTTGGCGGCAAAACTAGTAATGGGGCTTTGAAACCACTGGGTATAAGACGTAACTCCTTTGTTACAGATTGTCAGTGCAACTTAGCCGCAACATGTAAATGCATTACTTAGCGGAATTACGACATTGCGATTTTTTTTGGAACTCTACAATACACTTACAAATCATTCGCTTCACAGAACTTTGTGAAGGACAACTGATCGTTCCAAGCTACCTATGTTTACTAGATATTGGTGATGGTAAACGCTCAATGAAGCTAATCGTTGAGTACTTAGGTTGAGTGCACCAAACTTGCATATCTTCTGCATATATATCCACGAAATTTGATCTGTAATGCTTTCCCTGGGCTTTTCCGGAATGACATTGGAAGTGTAATCTTTTTCGTACATAGTGTCGGTATACCCAGAGACTGCCGAAAGTTGGAGCACCTTTTCAGCTTCTGCTAGGAAGTCTGAATTCACCATTTTTTTAAGGATTGCCCATTTATCACATTCGCTTATGTTTTGCATGTAATTGTGCTTCGAACAAGTCAATGACATGCGTCATATGTAATGCCTATGCGTTCTGCATACTCGTTGGGCATACAGACATCATGCTTTATCGTTTGTAAACTACGATGTTTTAACAATTCACCTTCACCCAATGCCTCAACTAGAAGGTATTTCATATTATCGGCATCTTACGTTGCTGGAGAGTATGCTTTTAATAAGAGCATGCCACTACATGTGCACAGAAGTTATGTAGTAAATAGGTGTATATGTGAACCCGATAGTGATGAGTCTCTGGAATGTGGTACCTCAGCCTATGGTGAATCTGAAAACAACTCACGTTACACAATGCTTATGCACTGTGCATAGCTACACACCGATCAAATTTTCGTTAGAAGAAAGCCAGACCCGGGAAATACAGGGAAATAAACCGGTAAATATCGCACATAGGAAAAAAAGAATAATTAAATAACGATATCATCATATGCACCAGATTAAGTAGTCTAGCTTTGTAGGCAGCTGACAAATAATTTCACCCGTACAAATATAGCGTTAGCGACTTCACCACTTCTTTTTCTCCAAGGATCCCAGAATATTTGAATGTTCAGTTATGAGTTACAAATCCCTGTGAAATTGGTTAACAGAGGTAGGTGTTAGGAATCAACACTGTAAAATGGTGATTAAATGGGTTCAGATGTTCTTCTGGTGTTATTGACGATGAGTAAGCATCAAGTATAGCGTTACTCATCAATGCGTTTAGTTACCGAGATACAGATTACTGTTGCAGAATAACAAGAATAGCTTGGTATGTACATACAAAAGTTAGTGGCTATTGAAGTTTCTTCCTGCACCCAATAATCTTAGCAACTGTTTACCACTAGACTCGTTACTTCCTTAATATAGGAATCATTACTTTCTTTATTCCTTTAAAATTACGCAGAGAAGTAAAAATTAGAAACGAAGACCAAGTCAAAAAGCAGGAAATCTCCATATAAAAATTGAAATAAATTAGTCCACTGGTGCTGTAAAGTATGGCTCCTTTACTACAATCAGTTAGTAGCAACATATAAACATGCGTTTCTTCATAGCAGTTCAGGTTGCCACACCTCATATCGGCACAACAAGTCACAAAGCAGCAAGATAAAAGATGAAGGAAGAGAGAGGAAATAGGAGTGACAAAATGCTGAATTTTGCACAGTGGTTAGGGTGAATATAGTGTGAGTACATCTGCACCGCTGACATCGATTCTGAACCATATCACTTGATGTCTACAACCACTGGTTTTGGTTGTTACGTGAACCCCGACCGGCTAGTCTGCATCTGCCAACACGGCTCAAGCCAACAGTCTAAGATTTCTTGCAGTGATGCCGTGTTTTAGTCTGGTCGCCCGGAGCCTTTTCCAGCCTGAATCTACTTCAGCCAACACAGCGCGACGAGGCAGATGGCGGCTAGGCATACGTAACATATTTCTCAGCCATCTCGGTCGATGAAGGTTCATAACCGCACCAACCGAATTACCTCTCCTCCCTAAAACTTTCCACCTGATTTCTGCGTTACTCACGTGACGACACACGAACTATACTACGAAGGCAACGGTGGTCAAACACCTGAAGCATTCTCATTTCCTCTACTTTTAATGGCCATGTTTCACAGTCATACAGTAGAACAGAGTGGATAGCAGCACAGTACACTCGGCCCTTAATAGAGAATTGGATATCACGGCGGCGCTACAGTTGGCGTAAGTTGGCGAAAATCAGCCGAAGCTTTTGTATCCATGCAAAGATTTCGTCGGCCACTGAGCCACCAGGGTTGATGTGACTTCCCAGGTGAGGGAAGTGGTCAACGCACTCAACTATCTATTGTCAGTCGGGATACTGCTGAAGACCAATCCTGGAGCAACAAGTTGCTTTTGAGAAGCGAGAAATGCATCCCGAACATTCTCAAATTGCCACTCAAGGTGTTCAGAAGACCACATCTTGTATCCTAAATATACCAAGGATTCTCCTGTGGAGAGAGTGCACATGTCTGAGGGACACCACTGCCATAAGAATCCCGATTGACGGAGTCGTATGACACCTCCAGGTCAACGAATACGGCCAGTATTGGGCGTAAGTAAGTGTGCCTATGTTCTAGAACCTGGGTGAGTAAATATCTGGTCGGTGCATCCACGGCCAGGTCTGAAGCATGGCCTAGTTTCCTCACATTTGATGTTTCTGACCTCCACTCAGACCTTTGATAATTATGGAACCTAGAATCTTAGATACAATGTTCGTCAAACTGACTCCCCTGCGTTTATCAAAAGAGGACTTCGCACCTTTCTTGACGACTGGGACGATGAGTGATTGAGACAGGTCAGAGGCGATCGCATTTGACACCCACAAACCCAACACTTCAGTTAATTTGACTAAAAGTCTACAACCATTATTATTAAATATCTCTGGAACTAGCTCATCTGACCCTCTTTCTCTTCCCCGCTTTAGGTTATCTACTACTTTCTCGACCTCTGCAAGTGTTGAGGGTCTTATCTCGTGTTCCATTCAGACTCCGACCGGATGATGGGCAACGTAATAGGAGCTAAAAACCAGTTGGACTGTTCTTTGAAGTGTCCTACATCTCCTTCTACTCGTCTCCCCTACGAGCGAATCGTGGACCCGTTCTTCTGATCTATCGTCTCACCAACTACTGACCTTTTCGCTCTAGTTTCCTTTATAAGTCTCAATAACTGTCTAGTGTTATCTATCACCACTGCCTTTTCCATCTCTTTGGACTTCACTGCGGTCATTTCGTAGACTTTTTGTCAATCTACGTTTGAGTTGCATTCGCTCCTCATTGTACTCAGAGCCTGCTAGGGTGCGTTCACGTGAATCCATTAGTTTACATGAAGCTCCTGAAATCCACTGGCTCTTTGTATCCATTCTCTGAGAGTCAGCTCCAGTCTTTATCGCTGTTTTCACAGCAGACTGGTGATGGCTCCAAACTTCTTCGGGACGAGTGATGTCGTTTCGTTCCGACAACTGTCCTGCCATTTTCTCGTTGAAAGTAGCCTTGGTATTGTCGCGGTCAAGCTGGGGTCCCAGTAGTCTTGTCACTACGATTTTCTTACGTCCATTAAGACGCTAGCATACACGCGCTCAAACACGCGTGATCGGTGTTCAAACATGCACTCTAGAAGGAGTGACAGTCTTCCACCGATCCTCTCCAGCTATGACTGATAGTAGTGTGGTCTACCTGTATCCACCGCTGTGTTGAAGTCGGTGAATGACATATCAGATAATGTTTCTCTTTGTCTCTGAAGTTTGTGCTGGTCATACATAAGTGGTTGTCTGAGCACAGTTGTAGTAGGGGATCGCCGTTATCTGTTCGCTCGGCCGGGGTTTCGAAAGTGCTACCCAAGTACATTTTTTTCGTCTGACTTAACCTACGCACATATGCATTGAAATCATTTGCAATAACTACCACGTCTGAGCGCCTGGCTTTCAATAGGAGGCTAGATAGCTTTTAGTAGAACTCATTTTTCATTCCGTTCAAGCTACAGTCATTAGGTGCGTAAGGAGAAATTACGAAGAGAATGGCGTTTCACCATTCTTTTTAGTCCTCATTGTACCGTTTAGACGAACAGCATATAGGCGACTGCAACTTCCATCCAGTCAAGCAGTACATTTTCTACCTTAGTGCTCAGTGCTAAACCTATACCTGAAAGACAGAGAGAATTGACGAATTTCGCGGATTAAACATATTGAACGGATGAGGTTGATTGAATAGCAGTGCTTGTGTCCTGTGTACATGTCTGAAAAACACTCCACACAACCATCGTCCAAAGTGCCAGAGTTTTGATTAGTGAAGCCTGTTGACCGGTTTGATGGAGGGTGTGGACATTGAGAGCTCCAATGTATAATTTGGAGCTAGATTTCAGGAGACCAAAGATGCTATTCTAGGAACTTGGATCGTTGTCGAGAGCTGCAGAGCTGGAAGAAATTAAAAATGATATGGGATTATTGACCGAAAAAATGAAGAAAGATTATATAGGAGGGGTGTGGAAGGTAGACAGGGATCTGAGGGAATATGAATGTTGACAGAGTTGTGAGAGTGGTTGGCATTTACAGGCTGCCGACACCGTGGAAGGCTAGTTCTTCTTGAACTACCTAAATAAAAAGGGTTAGTGGGTGATCTCGGAGCCCAAGGAACATCTGCTTGAAACCGGTTACCCATGGCCTTTTTGCAAGTTTTAGATTTTGGTTTGTTGCTTTCGAATCCGACTATAAGTCCCTGCTGAAGGCATTGGCATGCCGCGTGGTGATGGGAATCTGCTATTTTTGGGGCCTAGTTTTTCTAACTCCCCATACTCATGGGAAGGCAGCATCAGCATGGCACTGGTGGTTATCCAAGAGGAACACCTTACTGTTGTCACACCCCATTCAGCCAGCAGTATGACTTCGCCTTAAGACCCTCATCTTAGTGTAACGATTAACAATATAATCGTAACTGCTTTTTGTCTAACCACTATCCAACAGACCTTTCTGATATGGTAAAACCCCGATGGAATAAGCGTGCCACCGGCATATCTCGTTGGATCATTATGATAAGCAAGGTCGACCACCACGTCAAGGTAGCAGCTTTCGATTGGGTTTCTTTACTACTCTCTCTTCTTAAAGTCGGTTGCTGATAATGTTCACAACCCTACTCTCACTACTTGCAAATTTGTTCCCCTTTTCCACTATTTATTCGAAAACGCCAATCGGGTGATACAAATGTGAATGAATGTAGATTAACGTTTCAATCACTAAAGTGTAAAATTCCCTGTTCAAGTAAGCCCGTCTTTTCACTATTATCCTTTTTATATCGCGTTTGCGACAGTAATGTCTAGAATGGGAGTCAACTATTTGTCTGGGGCTTTGTAATCATCCTCATATTAATGGTACCGTACATGACATCTAAATTGGAGTCATAAATTATACCCCAAGGAACAAATTTAAGAAGTACCGTCGGTTTTATAGCTGCTCAAAAATCTTTTGTTGACCTGGTCCAAATTGAGGGTTTATAGATGTGATCATACAACCACTAATTATTTCGCTCTACACGTGCTTCATACTTGCAGCCATGATGCGCACGTGTAGCTTCGGTTTAGGCGTCGCTTATTGACTCGGGGTTTGAAATTCACTCCTCGTACTTCGGACTGCAAAATTGGATAGTGTCATAAGCCTTTACACAACAATTGTAGTTGACTTTATATATATACATGCATATATACATGTATATATATAGCTGGGCTTGTTTTACAGGTGGTCGATAGTTCTCATAAGAGGTTAGTGTTAGTTAGACTAATGTATGACCCCAATCTATGACGTTTCTCTCCGTATTTGAAGTCACTAGTCCGAGAGTCTGTGGGACGACTTAAAGTCTATGAATGTTATGCAAATTCATCCACATCTTACCTTCTAAAACATATCTCTGTTCTCTGTGGTTTCCTTTCTCTTTGTCTTGTGGCTTATTACAGCTACTTTCGCTGTTTCCATGCACTAAAATGTGACATGAAAACTTGGACCCATAAACGATTATTGAAAGTCTTACGTAGCTTGTACCTTTGTCACAATTCTCATCATGAATGTAAAGGTATCATTCGCCACTTCCAAAAATATCCTATCCATTCTTCTGGAACTATGTCCAATCGGCTATCGAAATTCCAACAAATAAACAACGGATTCTGACAACATGCAGAGTATTCTGTCAAGTTGAGGATGTTTGGAATGCGTTTGTCACCACTTAAATACAAATTATTGCTCAGAAATCGTTTATAATGGTATCTCAAGTTGTTATTCATCGTAGACTGACATCAGTTGGAGGAACAAAGGAAACCTGGGAGCACTGGATAGCTGTTTCGTCCTAGTATGGGACTCCTCAGCAGTGCGCACCCACGACCCCGCCCTCCGCGGATCGAACCCGCAACCTTCAGGTTTCGTGGCCAGCACCTTACCATTGAGTCACTGGGTCAGAATCCAACAGCCCATATTTCCAACTTCTGTTAGCTCATTTGTTCCTCCAACTGATGTCAGTCTATGATGAATAACAACTTGAAATATTCCCGAATCTCCACAACTCCCTCAAAAATTCAGTTGAACTGGTGCTCATTGGTGACTAGCTTCCAGAGGTATTCCTGAAGTTCCAACGAGAAGTCGTGACCGGTGGAGTCAAAGCCTGGTGGCCGTGAAGACAGTTACTCAGAGATGACATTGGGTGGCGGTTGCGCTATATCGTGAGCTAACAGAAGTTGGAAATATGGGCTGTTGGATTCTGACCCAGTGGCTCAATGGTAAGGTGCTGGCCGCGGAACCTGAAGGTCGCGGGTTCGATCCAGGAAGGGCGGGGTCGTGTGTGCGCACTGCTGAGAAGTCCCATACTAGGACGAAGCAGCTGTCTAGTACTCCTAGGTTTTTTTTGTTCCTCCAACTGGTGTCAGTCTACGATGAATAACAACTTGAAATATTTCCAAATCTCCACAACTCCGTCAAAAATTCTATAGTGGTATCTGTCTAACAAAAGGGAAGGAAATGGTTGAGCGCGTTCACGACTTAACTTACCTTGGAAGTTGAATAAGCTCTGGTGAGTCAGTGACCGACAAAATCCCCACACGGGTGCAAAAGGCTTGATTGGCCTTCAAAAACTCACGCTATTTATGGCGCTGTCACTATAACCGATTGTGTATTAGGAGTCAAGTGTACCATGCTGCAATTCTCTCTGTTGTCAAAAAAAGAAATGCACTCAGCTGCCGTTCGCACATCCGTACGGTAGGCAGTGAGCCACACGTATTGTGTGAGGGCTGCCCAAACTTTGGTAGCTGAAGTGGGGCTCGAACCCATGACTCAGTGGTTGGTAGTTATCCGCCCAAACCACTGAGCCACAGCTCGCTCTGTTGTACCATGTGGCTGCAAAATATAGACATTAAAGATAGAGAATATGAGGGCGCTTCAGTAGTTTGACTACCGTTGCCTCCGTGATGTAGTGGTGTCATTTGAGTAGTGTAGACGCAGGGCGTAGATTTGTAGGGAAAAGAGGAGAGTTAGTTGGTAAGGCTGTGAACTTTCGTCGACTCAGTTGACTGGGAAATGTGTTACTCATGTCTTGTCACCGTTGGTTGAGATAGTTCTAGGTTAGACAAGCGTGGCAGCAGTCCATGTATTTTTAAACTATTGGTCTGAGTTGTGTTAGGACCTACAGGTTTGGGGTATGCGTGAGAACGGAAACCAGTTGTTATAGACCGTCGTTGATATAGCTCAGAATCGATGCGTGACGCAGATATATCAACACATTATCTTCATCATAGTCGTCATACTAAATTCAGTGTTATCTCATTCTTCCATGATAACTTTCTGGTAATTTTGACTGGTTTCTTTTTATTCATCTTTCATTCTAGTGCTTTCTCGCTCAATTTGCTGACATGAGACTTGCAATTTTGGACCTTAACGCAGTAATGTCAGGTCCTATGTAGATTTTGTCTTCCTGTCTGTCTGCTCTCTATCATGGAAGACATAAAGTAAAAAGTACATTCAAACCATTAATTACGCATAATTGAACTGTCGAGTTACCGATTCGTATCCCGTACCTAGGATTCTAACCATTTACCGAATCACAACTTATTGCTCTGCACGATTATGATTAGAGTAAGGCTAAGCTGACCAGTGAACTAGTCCACCGATTGTTCATGCTTACAAATTTAATCTTCTGGGCTGAGTTCGTTGATATATTGGACACTAGTACACGTTATTACAGAAGAAAACATGAAACCATTTAGATGTAGATGCATATCCATTTCTTATCAATTGTCAAAAATCATGCTTCGTATCTATTTTATTCTTGTTTTTTGTTATTCTCTTTGATTTCAATATCTTTCTTCTTACAAAATGTAATGATTTAAGCCTATTTAAGTTCGTGCGACTACTCTTCATCATTTTATATGCGTCTATCCGTTGTACTATTGTTATCGAGTAATTTAGTTAAGGACTAGTTGTAAATGTCTCAATAAATATGACATGATACCACTGTAACTTTTCTCCCCCTATATTCCATATATATATTTCAGATGTCTTTAACTACTAAATAAGTTGATGAAAACATACTTATTGATGTGGATGAACCGTATCTGAAATCTTCCTTTTCAGTGCTACTGTTCTACTTAGTCAGTTTTAATGATGAAAAACCAATCGGAGTTAGGAGAGGAATTGAATGAAGCGTGCAGCATTGGAGTTCTTGAGGAAGTTGTGAAATTAGTAACTATTGGAGTATGTTATTGAATTTCCAACCATTGCATTTAAATTTACCCAGGCAGATGTCAATCATCAAAATAAAGTTAATGGTATGACACCATTGCATTGGGCGTACACAAGAAAACACCAGAATATTATCGACTATTTGTTATCTAGAGGTGCTGACCCAGATATTACAAGGAGCGATGGGAAAAAGCCCCATGAAATGCGTAAGTTATTTACCAATTGTAGTCTTATATATGGTTATTAAGAAGAGACAATCAAAACTTCCTTTGTTCCGAATTATCTGGAGTCTCCTTCATTCCCGTACGTTAAGATCAATCAGAATGATCACCCTGTCCAATCTAGTTGCCTACATGAGTCTATTTTAAAGGTGAGTGTCGTTTATGACGACTACTGTTAAAATCGCATGTTGTTTTTGACTGCCTTTCCAATCATATTCGATGTCACAGTAATTTTCCTAACATTGTGTTTAAAATCTTATTCCCATCTATTCAAATTCCTTAACTTGATTGATCTCAACCACTTAAATATCGACATATTATCTTATTATAATTGCTTTAACATAACTCATTCGAATTGGTTTTCATCACTAAGTGGAGAGAAAGAAGTTCAGGAGCTAACCGAGTCTTTTTAATGACTGTAAGCAGTGGTAGGTAGTAAATGTAACAGAGTTGGATATAGCACCGGTACCACATGATGACTGACAATTAGTTAGGCTCATAAGGTAAACTGGTGCGAAAGAGATAGTAGCCAGTAAGATCATAACCAAGTGTATTGCGTGACATTCTGCTGTGTCGTATTGTATTCCTGTGAGATATGGTCAATAAAATTAGATGGGAAGACCACAGATTTTTAATTATATGTCTTTTCATAACATTGTTTGTGTTTGGTGAGGTCATCATGTGAGTAGTATTGAGTTTAGGCGTATAATGCTAGTAAGGGGACGTAAGTAAGCCGTGAGCCGTTACCGACTGAGGCCGTCTGGATGTGTATTGTGCATGCCGAGCCACTGTGTACCTCGATGCGTGGTGTTAGCCGAAGATTAGGAGAAAGCTAGAGAGGACCAGTTCCAGACGTGGTACCAGTCCATGAATTCTTTGACTGTTGGTTTAAGTCGTGTAAGTGGTAGATTTAGGTTGCCTGACTAGTTTTCTTGAAGCGATAGGAATTGATATTCGCAGACTCTTAGCGATATTATTCAAAATCCATCACAATGTTAAAGATATATGTACATATCATTATCAAAACGTTGCCTGACCGAAAGCTGATACCTTGACATGGTGGCCAGGTTTGTATATTACAATGAATCAACAAACCATGCTGGTAGCAGGCATGTTACCATGCCAGAAAGTTCTGTTGGATAGTGGTAAGATGAAAAGCGGTTACCATTGTAGTGTAAATTGCTACGCTATGATGAAGTTCTGACTGCCAAGTCGTACTGCTGGTTGGATGGAAGAGTGGTAGCAATAGGGTATTTCCAGCGGACAACCAGCAGTACTACGTCGATACTATCTTTCCTACGGGAATGGGGTTGGAAGAAGTTGACCTCAAAAATAACACACTCCCGCTACAGCGTAGCATGCCGCTGTCAGCAATCTGGGTTCGTCGTTGGATTCAAAAGCAAAATAATAAAATCCCAAATTTGCAAAAGGCTGTGTGTGACCTACCTCAAGCAAATGTCTTTTTGGCTTTGTGGTCACGCACAAACTCCTCTCAAGAATTAACCTTCTGTGGTGTTGGGAGCCGCAAAGTGCCAACCACCCGCAAGGTCCCAGTAGTAAACAAGATCTAATATATCCTCTTTTATATTTATCTACTTGTTCACCTTCAGCTCCTGATGCCAATAGTAGGCCTCTTACAATTTTCTCAACCTACCACTCTGCTGCAATGCCAGCGATCTAAGTCGTCGAAACGACATCCCTAGTCTCGTAAGACCCTAGCATCGGTTTCATATTGGAGCTTACAAATTCTTTCAAGATATTGGTACAAACTATGGTCTGGATATTTAAAATCTATTTGTTCTTGCGTTGTCTGAAAATGTTGAGTCTTTTGAAGGTGTTGAGTAGAAACCTGGGTGTGTTTGGCATATACCTGTAAGATGGATGCTCCAGGGCTGGTCTCCAACTACTCTCAGCCTAATAATAAGGAGTGAAGTGGTCGAATGTGTCAACCACTTCACTTACTTGGGGATTTTTTCATCAATCCGAACGGGCTGGTTGCTGATGAAATCTCAGCTCGAATACAGATGACCCGTTTGGCATTTGCTAACTTACATCATCCGTGGCACCGATTGGCGAGACACCCGACTATCAATCAAAGGAGTGTATTGCTCTGCAGTGCAGTCTGTCCTGTTATGTGGTCGTGAGACATGGCCGTTAAAAATGGAATGTATGAAGCGATTATAAGTCTCTTACCATAGAAATCTTCTTAGCATTTCTAGCGTATAGTGGAACCAATGTCGAGGTTAAGCGAAATGTAGTACACCTAGCTCGATTTTCAATGGTAGCAGACGTTGTGTCAGGTGACTCGACCTATCCTATTGTGCATCGAATTCACGTGCTTAGAGATCTGAACGCTTGGCTTTCAGCAGGATGCTAGACAGTCTTTAATCGAACGTCACGCTTCACTTCATCCGGATTGCAGCCAATGGGTGCTTAAACAGAAACTATAAAGTGACCACGGTGATTTTCGCGGTTCTTTTCCGTCCTCGGTGCACTCTTCACTTTAAGAATGCATAGACTACTGTACTGATGTAGTTTTTATTTCCTCATGACTTATTTTACAGGTTGCATGCGGTTTCGTGCATTCGTGATGAGCAGCAAAATAATCAGTCAAGCAGTGCACCTTCTGCTTTACCACTTAATGCTACACTTCGATCTACAAAATCACAAGAACCAATCATCAAATCTCTGGAAAATCAATGGGTGGAGTTTGCGAATTCATCATATTATCTGAGTTACATTATATGGATAACTGCACTTAGGTTCTGTACGTGTGCCTCACAAACACAACCCACATCTGTGGCCCAAAATGCTTGTATTTCAGATAGCGAAGCTTGTTAACCGTTTTGACGTAGGGTGTGGACATTGAAAGCTCCAGTATGCAGTTTGTTGTGTGGCTTTAGGTTACCAGTGGTTCTGTACCGTGAACCCGATCGTTATCGAGAAATGCGCGGTTAGAAGAAATGGGCAGTCAAGTAGGAGAATTGGCCGAGACTTGAGAAAGGATTAAATGTCAAGGATATAGGAGGCTGGTAATAATACGATGCAACTTGGTTGATGCTAGGTGGCAGTTAGCACTTCGCAGCTGTTAACACCACAGAAGAGTAGATCTTCTTGAGGTATCTGGAAAAGAAACTGTCTTGGAAATAATGGTGTGTGACAGCAGCAGAGTGCACAGGGCATTTGCTTGAAACCGGAAGTTTGAGTTTAAATTTTACTTGATTTGCATCCAGTTGACAAACCGGAATATCATAGAACAAAAGGGAGTGTTTATTTTTGGGTCCTATCTTTTCTAATCACATCTTCCCGTTAGGGAGGCAGCATCGGAATGGTACTGCTGGTCATCCACCGGAAATACTTTACCGCCATCTTATCTCATCTAGCCAACAATGTGACTTCGCCTTCTGAGTCTCATCATAGCGCAGCTATTGACACTATGATGGTAATTGTTCATGCCATTTGGGTCATTGTGATATGCGGGCCTGATCATGATGCGAAAGTAGCAGCTTTACGCGGAATATATATATATATATATATATATATATATATATATATATATATATATATATATATATATATATATATATATATATATATATATATGACAGGTAGTATTCATCACGTACTGAAATCAGCTGAAGATCCATTGAAAATTTGGGAACACTTGACAGCTGATTCTTTCTAGCGCGGGACTCTTCAACATTGCGCCTTCACGACCCCACCAGAGTTTGAACCCAGGTCTGATGGCGAACGCGTTAGTCATTCAGCCACTGGGTTGTAGTTCAGTGGTTCATGGTTTCCTACTCCTTCGATTTGTGGTATAGGGTGGTTATACACCATAGTCTTCAGATGGCAACCGATTTACTTCTGACCCCACAGGTCACGGCTTCTCATTAGAATTTCGAGATATCTATCTCGAAACATGCCACTGATGAGCATCATGCAGCAGTATAATTTGAAGTTTATGGAAGTTTCATTTTGCTCCTGCACAGTAATTATGACTAACAATCTAGTGTAATGTAATTACTGATTAATATTTTTTGGGTAGGTGAGTTAAAAGTGAGAATAATTCGAGACCGTAATATCGTCTTTCTTCTCTTCAAATCCATCTAAACCCATTGACATTCTTATTTTTCTTATCATTTCCATGTTCAGATAAGGTTAGCACAGTCTGAGGAAGAAGATTTTTACGAATTTGAAGCTCCTGTTCAAACCTGTAGTTATGATCATTTCATTCAAATTATTTCCAAAGAATTGAATATTATCCCGGATAAAATAAAAAAGATACGTAAGCTACCAAATACAGTTGTTCGTTGTGAAACTGATTTACGACGTTTGTCAAACGGTACTGAACTTGAGGTTGTTCTTATAGATTAATCAGTTGAATACCAAAACTTATTTATCTAATTCTATTTTCAACACTCTTAATTTTGGTAAGATATTATTTTGACTTCTAAACACATCGACAAGTATATCGGATATTTGAGCCAAACTGAATCTCAGTTATGTGAATAACTTGCTTTTAAAATGACCATTTCTAACTTTAAAAAGGTCTTGATTCTTGCTTTATGAATACGTTCGGGTTTTTGAGATATACCTGATGCTATTCTCAGTTATGACATTGTATAGGTATATATTGATATTAAGTATGTGAAATCATCTTCATGAGGCTGTCAACACAGGTTCCCTGATATGTATTGGCAAGCTAATATTTTCAGCCTTTAAGGATTTAAGAATACTGATGCAGCACATACCGAGCCACCACCTACCTTGACGTGCAATACTAGGGGAAGTTGGATTAGGTTGAGAGATTATTCAGGGTGGCCAGACCAAGACGTGGCACCTGTCAGTGAAGTCCTTACCTGTTTGTCTAAGTCGTGTGGGGCGATGTCGACTGCCTGGTTGGGATCCTCGAGATGAAATGAACCAGTGGTTGAGGACTCTCGGTGACATGGCTGAAAATCGGTCTCCTGAAGCTGGAGTATTTGACTAGCCTTTATCTTCAGATTGTTTATTCTCTGACACTGTTTTATCTACTTTGATATCACACCTTTTCTATCCACCTGTTCTTCGTGTACTACTATGGAGTGTAGTAGATCGAGCCGATGCATTTATGTGCATGTTTTCTACCTTGGTTTTATTAGTCAGTCAAGAGTGCTGTGAAATTCAATTTCTTATTTTTATCGACTTGATGCCTTGCAATGGAATCCAGAACCCGCGTCTCGTCATATTTGAGGCTTGTCAGCTGAATGTGCCTAAACCCTAGTGGGTGAGTTCCTACTAAGACTCGAACTCTAGTACCCACCACTTCAAACGCCAAAGCTTTATCCACTAGACCAAGCAGATTAAAACATAATGAGTAATCAGACTGTATCGAGGCATTTGCATAGGAGCTCATCAGTCACCCAATGTAGAGCAATGCGACTTAAGATAGCAGTGGGAGATTAAAAACATCAAACAGTGTCAACTTTGGATGCTTTGGCGTTGGTTTTATATATATAAGTAAATTCTGACTTTTGGCACCCAGTTTATCTTTATCACCATTAAACCAGGTCATAGTCATTAGACAGCACTAGATAAGGACGACATATATAACAGAAGTTGACTACCATTAGTCAAAGTTATCATTTGTTGTTGGCCAAAATAATGATCAATAGGAAATATCACTTGATTGATTTGTTGAAAAGAAGTGCTAAGATATAGAGATATCAGAATTACTGTTGGATATACTAAAAAAGTTTGGTGGGTTATTTACCTCTCATACTTCTTGATTCACCAACGTTTGCTGACGGGTGTGCTAAGAAGTAAGCGAGTTCGTAGGGATGAAAATTTGTCACTGATTGTATACGTTTCAAGTGGGTCATTCCGATTCTCTTCACAGATGTTTCACGTCAAGTCAGATGAGATTGGATGCCATGTAATGTCTATTCACTGTTCATGAACACGTCAACATACCAGAGCATTGATTTAATTGGTCATAGCGTGTTTTTATTTCATTTCTGGGTAGAATTCAAACTACTGTGCAGTTCAACGACCACTTTTATCTGTTTTATGAGCTTTACTGAGGCGAAACTTCGCTATGTTCAAGTAAACTTTATTTTATGAGATTTAAGTGTCCTTAATACAATCTGATGTGAATATTTCACTATCTATCCATACATTAATTGTGAAGGAAAATTCAATATTTTGAGGTCCTTGTGATGATAGGAATCAGTAGTTGGAGACCCTTGGTGGAATGGTTCGAAATTGTTCACAATAGCACCGATGTAATGACTGTCTAACATCTTCTAAAGCTGGAGCATTTTTATCAATCTTGATTTTCTCACCAGACCCCTTTTCTTCTTTGTATGCTGCTGTAAAGTGTGGTAATTTGAACCGTTGCACTCATGTGTTAGGTTCTACGTTAATTTTGTCTGTCTATAAAGTACGTGAAGCGGAAAAAAGATTAGCTTTGTAGAAGAATTTAGAGAACGTAGAGGTGTATGGTGATGACCTGGTGGTGTACAGTCAGACGGAAGCAGAATATCTAGGACGTATGATAGCTGTTTTGAGATGCATCGATGAGTTTGGACTACGTATCAATAAAACAAAATCTCAGGTAGCAAAGAAGAGTGTTACGTTGCTAGGACACAAAGTTGGAACCGGTGAAATGAAACCACTAGCTGAGAAAATTCTGATGGTCAGAACTATTCTAGTGGCGAATTCCAAGAGGAAACTGCGACAGTTCTTGGGTAGAGCAGCATTCTACAGTCGGTTCCTCAGAAAATTTCAATGAGATAGCAGCACCTTTATATAAGCTACTTGGCAACCCCAAATTTGTGTGGACGGAGGAGGCACAAAAAACGTTTGATCACATCAACGAACTCCTAAATGACCAGGAGATGACGTTAAAACTACCAATACCTGGGAGGCTATTTGTCGTGTCCACCGATACAAGTGATTATAGAACAGGCTCAGTCCTGAGACAGACTGGAGGAGTAGTGGAGTATGCCAGCCGTGACCTAACACCCGCAGAACAGAAATATTGTACATTGGAAAAGGAATGTCTGGCGATAGTTTGGGCGCTGGAGAAGTGGAGATCGTACCTCCTCGGTCAACGATTCCATATTGAAATGGATCACAAACCTCTACAGTGGCTTAAGACAGCGAGAGACCCCAGAGGAAAATTATCACGTTGGGTGTTACGACTGCAAGAATATGACTTCACCATCGGCCATGTGGCAGGGAAAGAAAAGTGGTTGGCAGACTTCTTATCAAGATCAGACTAAGAAAATGAGCTACCTGAGATCGCATATGGTGTACTTGCAGTGGAATGGGACCCATTAAGACTTATTTGTCTTCAGAAGTCGGACCTGACACTGAAAGAAGTGATCAAAGCCATAACTGAAGGGACAGAGACACAAACGTCTGTGGGAGATAAAGAGTTGAGAACGTCGTTGACACAGAAACAGCGCCTACGGATGAATACTTATGGAATGCTGACGTGGCGAGAAAACGGCGTAAACTGGTTGGCAGTGATTCCGAAATGTCTACGCGACAAAATGATACAAGAATGCCACCAGTTAGATCATACAGGTGTCTCACGGACAGCTGACCTTGTCAGACAAAGTGCGTACTGGCCAGGTATGAGAGATGTTGCCAAACACGTGCTGGGTTGTCCTCATTGTCAACTGATGAAAGGTGATCGGTATGTACGGCCGCCGCTTCAGTCGATCCCAGTAGCAGCAGTTGGTGACCTCTGGTCTGTGGACGTAATAAGGCCATTTCCACAGACATCTAGTGGCAACCAATACCTGTTGGTGATGACGGAGCATGCTACACGATGGGTAGACGCTGTCGTGATTCCTGATCAACGTGCGAAGACAGTGACCACAGCAGTGATGCAGCATATTGTCGCGGATCACGGTGTGCCGAAGATGATACTGACTGACCAAGGTCCTTGTTTTGAGGGTGAAGAATTCAAATCCTGTTTGGAGCAGCTTGATATCAAGAGGATAAGAACGACGCCATACCACGCGCAGACTAACGGTCTAACAGAACGGAATAACCGTACACTGAAGGAAGAAGTGGCTAGCTTCGAAAGGGGGAAATTGAGAGACGGAACTGCTGTTAATATTATTAGCCCATCGTGCCTAGGTACAAGGAACAACCAAGAAGTCGTCGTTCCAGTTAATGTATGGCAGGAAACCACGGCTCACAATACATAGTAAGACCTGGCCCCAACAACAGCAGTGGAACATGACAAGATTGAGAGAGGAGCGGAAACAGGTAATCAGGAATGTGGAACAAAAGCAGAAGGCTGATGCTGAAAAGTCTGAGCAGAGAGAAGGAAGTAAATAGAAACCATTTTTGAGGTCGGAGATCAGGTGAAATGTAAAGAACGAGGATATACGTCAGGAGGTGAATATGGCAGAAGGAAACTACTCCCGAAGAGGGAAGGACCGTGCATCATTACCGAGAGACGCGGTTGAGTTTATACCATCAAAAAAGGGAACAAAGAGAAAAGAGTAGACACCAGCCTAATTCAAAAATGGAAGCAGTGGGAAAAAGACGAAACAGCGAGTGAAAACCAAGAGAAGACAGCACCAAGACGATCAACACGATTGCAAGCCCGGAATTTTGAGGGGGGACGAGTGTAGTGGGCGTTGCTGATAACAGTGGATATAAGTAGTATGTGTTGAGAGGGTGGCAGAAATCATAGGTGATTACCAGTACTGGGTAGATATTCTACCTAGAAAATGGTGAGACGTAAGTTGGGCGTATTGAGAGCAAATCGAGATAGAAGCAGTGGAGAAAATGTAGCATATTTGCAAATGACTGTTTTAATGCAATGTGTATAGCATTTAGTAACTACTATACCGTCATGCGGTTGAGTCTTGTCGTTTCCCACACTACTACTTCTGCATTTATTGGTTACTAGTAGATTCTTTATTCTTGTATCAAATGTGTTAACGTTTACTGTGCAGTTTGCAAATTCTTGTTTCACTTATTTGAATAGCGGTCCATCCACCTCGATGATGCAGAATAGGCTGTTAAGAAGCATTGATTTCTTCTGTCAACTGCATATTTCTGCTCCAGATGATCACTCTCATCTTACTGATAAAGTATAAAAGTAGGTTGAAATGGTTTCTTACTGCTCGTATTAGTCACTAGTACATCTAAGCCGAAATAATCTTCCCTGAATTTCAAGAAAATTTGACATTCCACTGATGTCATAAACATTAACTAGTTATTTGATTCAAAAATATCGCCTAGCATTAAACCTCAAAGAATATTAATGTGCATGGTGAGCCATGTGCCTGCTTTTAGTTTTGATGACTGTTATAACTACCTCTGAATAAAAAAATCGCGGTTAATGAGCAGTTTGAATCCTGCTAGCAGTTTGTATTTGGAGTGAGAAATCTAGCAACAATAGCTGAAGTGAAGCTGGGAATCATGAAGTGGAGACACAGTTGCATAATACAAAGTCGGGAATTAATAATAATAATAATAATAAAAGGAATAAACGTCGGATGGCAATATAATTTTCAGGGATCTAACAACTTGTCGAGGTTATCGAAATTTGAACTGCACCTTATCGGTAATAAAGGTAGCGAAATAAGATGTGACAGTGGAAACAGACAAACAGTATGTGACTGTGACAGTTCGCCTAGGAAGGATAACTGTGCATTAGAGCAAGAAAAGAGCTCTGTGTAACTGTGAATAATATGTAAAACAAGCGGAAAAGGAGCTTATTCTGTTGAATAAGAAGAGGAGTAACCAATACACTGAAGTGAACACTGTTTGTGTGAAGGCATGTTTTAAATGAATGTTTTGAAACTTGACACAACTTATCAGACAAGAAAAAGATCACAGTACTTGCCTTTTTTGTAAGTAGTATGATCTATTGACATGATAAAGTGAGTGGACACAAATGTGATTGCTAGACACTTGAGATGACAGCAGGTTGAGTAAGAAAAGACTTTATCTGACAGCTACTAGATTCGGATACTAGCCCATTTGGACATTCATTTCTTAGACTTTCGTTAAGTTGTGCACAGATTACAAAGAAATACATTGTTCTCCTGAATCAGTTGCAAGGCAGTGGGAGGGATTCACGATCAGCGCAATCAGCCTGTATAACAATTTTACATATTACCCCAACAACCGTACATTATCAATGACCAATCCTTACTGAGCTTGGAATTTCAAGATCTAGTATTTTACGTCTCATGCTGACGGTCATACAACAAAAAGTCACGGAATTCTGTAGGAACTTATGCTGTCATACTTTGCAAGAACTGGCGCGGAATCATGCTCCTGTCCTTGTACACTCTGAGCAAAATATTATGCCGCATCATCCTAGAGAGACTTAAAAATGCTATGGATTCAAAATTACTACCGGGACTGGCTGGCTTCACGAAAAACAAATCATCTGCCCACCAAACTGAAACGCTACACTATGCTACGCATCATCATACAACAGAGCATAGAATAGCAGTCAAATCAACTCAACTTCATCGATTTTGAAAAGGCCTTCAATCGGGGCGTCGACCGAGAAGTAATTTACCAGGTAGCTGCTTGAACAGTACAATTTTAGTGCTACAAACCTTTATCAACCTTATTCATTAGCTATATTCTATATTACGAGGCTAAATGCCAAGCGATTCACAATGCTAAGCTGAGTGATGCGTTTGGAGTAGAAGTGGAAACAGGAGTCACACAAGGCTGCCGCCTACTATCACCTATCATCTTCCTGATTGTGGTCGACTGGATCATGCAACAAACTTTGAGGAGCAAGAAAGGGGGCATAGGCTGGCTGGACCGATGAAAAGATCCTACAATATTTGGGTTTCGTCCATGATTTATGTATAACTAATGTCTCACTAACTTGAAGATCTACGGGCAAAAACCAACAAGTTGGCATAAGGGGCAGCGAAGCCGGGACTTCAAGTGAATGTAGAGAAAACAGAGGTGATGAAGATACCCAACCACCACCACCAACAACAACAAGCACCAATCACCACCAACAGGAGAAATGTAAAGCAAGTAGTCTCTTTCACCTACCAAGTTAAGGCAGCATCGTTTTAACTACAGGCGGCACAGACACAGATGAGGATATCAAAGCCAGGATCTGAAAGACAGCAAGACAGGACTCCATTAACCTGAAATCAATGTGGAGATTTACTCCACTCCACTGCACTTAGCATAAAGCGTGAACAAGATCCTGATGCTCAACACTAATGTCAGTGAAGTCAGTACTTCTATGTGATGGTTGAGTGACTTGGTGCGTTATCAAAAGCGTTTCCAACAAATTGCAGACATTGATCAACAGCTGACGCCTCCACTCACTCGATACTGAAGATGGAGATCAGATGGTTAGAATAATAAGAATAAGCAACAAGGAACACTGGCTGGCAACGAACCAACCAAGAACCCGTCACCCAACAAATATGAGAAGAAAGTGGAGATGGACCGGGCATACACTGAAGAGACCGAGTGGGAACATCACACACCAGACCGGGCCCTCGAGTGGAATCCAAATGGGAAGAAACGAGTTGGGCGTCCGAGGGTGACATGGAGGAGATCATGTGAGGAAGAAATGAAAGCTTGTGGACAGTCATGGAGCCAGGTTTAAAAAACTGCCGAGAAGAGAGTAGAATGGCGACGTGCTACTGAAGCCCTATGTCCCACCAGGAACCCAAGGGGCAAACAAAATAATAATAATATGCTGTCATACACACCTTACTAGTGAATGCAAGCCAGCGAGAAACCTGGCTCATAACACTCGGCAGTCTTTTTTCTTTCCAACAGCGACCCTCTTGCGTTGACCAGCCCCCTCGCTGTCACTCCACACTGGCTCAGCGTATATCTGAAGCACTTTAACTGCTTTGCATATAAACAGGCAATTAATGTTTCACATGTTTAAAAGTACTTGCAAGCCGCGAAGTGTCTTTTGATGCTCACTGGTCATTTCAAACCCCGCTAGACTCCATTTAACCCAAATCCTCAAATAAACTGTTACAAAAAAATTCATAATGGAGTCATGATATCAACTTTGTAAGATTTTAGTTTTTTAGAAAACCTTTGCTTGATGACCACCAGTTTCTGCCTAAATGTTAACTAGAACAACGAAAAGAATTATTTCACAGATTGTTGAAACCGATATCTGCAATAGGTATCTACGATTTCAACCGATATCCTGGTTTTCATTGGCCCAGCTTATCTGCTGGAGTTCTCAAGGATATGGTGAACCTGAAAACATCCGTATTTTTGCTTAGATAAGAATGCAGTTTAAAACATATTTCCATGTTATCTCCGACCTAATTCTTATGAGCTGAGTAACGTCAGCGCCGTACGTGCCATGAAATCATTCTAGTAGCACATCTGACTGGATCATTGTAGAAAGTCTCCGACATAATTCCATAACTGATAGAAAATTAAAACAAAATTTCCTGCTTAGACATTTCGTTGTGTTGTGTCTCAGTTTTTTCAACAGAATCACTTAGATATCACTGAAAGACCAAAGTATTCTGTTTACCTACACAATAAAAAAATCCCCTACTCGTTGACAGTGACCCATTTCAACTGTAACCGTCATTCCGATATAGTATAAAGTAATAATAATCTATGCCGTTGTGAAACCTTATGATGTCTAATCGAAATCGTTGAAATACTAGCTTAGTCGTAAATTATCGGGGTTTACGCTGAACAAAATGATCCCCATCACTGAGGTTTGTATCCTGGGGTATTTACTTCAACACACAGGCCATCGCTCAGCCGCAGTCATCCTGAAATGTCTTAAGCAAATTACAGTTCTTCGTCGCCTCATTAGGAGTTAGTAGTATGAAAAGACTAAAATCGGGTTTCATGACTGTTCATTTTCTGCATCAAGGCGCAACTGGTTTCACATTGAAAATCTTAACATGGTTCACACACTGCGAAGACCAGAGATTATACCACCGCCGAACTAATCAAGGTACGATGACTCGACTGTATTCATGAATTCATCATTATTAAGTAAGCAGTACTGTCTAAGCATTTGTGCTCAGGGCTAACTAAAGTCTACCAAAAAAGTTTCAAACTTCTCAGAACTCACTAGTTAGTTGGGAAGGGTGTTGGTCACAGGTAAGGTCTAGTTACATAAATTTATCAACTGTTGACTTTTTCCCTTATGTTGTAGCCTAAATGTATTTGCCGTTGCATAATGGTCACTTACTGTATGTTGTGGACATACGATCCGATCATATCGACAAATCAGCTGTAAATCTAAGAAAACAGAGCTGCTAATGAAAAGATTGCGTATATCTCTCGTCCTGTATTCAACGCAGTCAGTCCGGCTAAATTTAGTCAGGGAGGCTTATATTAAGTCATAAGTGAAATTGTTGAAGTTAACTCAACCATGCGTTTTAAGCTCTTGTAATTGTGTCATGCTTTAATACAGTGAAGTGTTTTTCTGTACATAAGTGAATCGTGGTGATATTTCCGAGAGGTAGTGAGTAAGCAATCACGCTTTGACTAGGTTTCCTGTGGAACGCCATGTTCTTGAAATCTTGATTCTTGCTACTTCCCTATCGATGTCAAAAATAACTCATTTCAATCATACTTGGTGTGGTCATAGGTGCGTACTGCCAAAGAGTCCCATACTAGGACGAAACAGCTCTCCAGTGCTTCGGACATTCAATGGTTTTCCAAATGATATAAGTCCATGATGAATACCATCGTGATATTTGTAAGGGCTGGTCATGAGATGACATTTCTTGAAACTTCCTATGAAATGAACTGGAAAGAAATGATCTACATGTATTCGCAATTAAAGATCCTTCTAGTCGAACTAATCACCCCACTCTTCTGAAGTTGGTCACTTTCGATGATGACCTTATTTGGACAACTATTTCAAGGGAAGATGAAGGTGGATAGAATAACTAGCAGACTTATGCATCTACCATAGATGTTAGCAGGTAACCATGCCGTGTGACAAATTCTTACTCATTTCTACTTGATATCAACAGTACTTTGAGTCAACTTGTCTTTGTGAAACAGGTATGAATAAGTAGTGTAGAAAAACGCCAAACAGTTGAAGAGAAGAAAACGAGTTGAGTTGATTCTCAGCAGTTTAGCTGGTGCCTGTACTCATCCATCCAATGAGAAGTTTCTTCCTCAATTCAACATCCTTAAAATGCAATTAGTATCATCAGTAAAACGGATCAACTGATGTACATATTTGAAGGTAGGATAGAAAATCCCACCGATCGTCTTATTCTTCATAACTCTCTTAGCATACCGAAATCAACTTTCATCCCTCTTGTAGCTCGTCTCATCAATAAAATAGTGTCGCGTAGACATCAGGATATTTCTGTTTGATAGAAGGTTCTAATGCACATAATGACTGGTAGACAATCTTATTGAAAGACAGAAAATCAGTGACTATAAGTGAAAAAATATGATAGAAGATGACAACAACAAGTTCAAATGTCACTAAAAACTTTGTATTTTATTAAAACAGAACAATATGCATTGGTATACAAATGTGAAGCTAAGAGAATATGTTGTTTCATTGCCAATAGAAAAAGTGTTTATAAGCAGTTTTGTTATGCAAAAAGTGAGAAAAGTGGATTGGTAAATTAATCCACAACTTCGTATCTATCTATAAAATCCTCCCTTACAATTTTCAGTCATCAAACGAATTATGCAACGCAACGATAGATAGACAGATGGAGGTGTATAGGCCGAACAAGCATAATGGTAAAAATCATGAGTACTTAAGACTGCACATTATTATCAGTATCATTAACAACAATTAAAAGCTGATGTTTTACTTGACTCCTTCCCAGGTGTCTTATTAAAACGAACTTAAAAAGATTAAATTTGTAGTTGACTAGAAGCATAGTTATTAGAAAGTGTATCAGAAAAGGGGAAATATTACCCGAAGAGATTTAAATGCAAGGTTAAACAAAAAGAAGAAATACTAATTAGTGTTTTGAAAACGAGGAGATGACGAAGTGCTTCAGGATCATCATCATCATCATGACCTATAAAAAGAAGAAGAAGAACAACAACAATGCCAGGTAGTGTCTGATGCCCTCATTGTCTATTTGTTATCGCAGTAGTCGACAAATTGCGATCATTGTCAGATTTGTATGTACGCCTTATCGGCTTATGTGATTTGAGCATTTGTGTTCTGTTATGAAATAATCGCCAACAGTTTGGACAAAAATAACTGAAACACTCGAATGCTCTGCAAAAATAAATTCCAGGATTTTTAAGACAATAGTTACATATAGACTGTTGTAGATATGGGTCGATTTGTATGGTCTTGACAAATTTCGAGTTATGAATGTGTACGAAATTGGCTGCAATTGCTTTCACATAACTTTTTAGACTGGAAAACATCACTCTTCCAGAACCTAGAAGATGGATACAAAATATATACTAGATTACTTGTGTGATATGGACAGTTAAGAATTATATATGCTGAAAAAGATCTGCGTCATCCAATTTCTAAATATTGCACAGCACATTTTACGATCGGTCGCAAAATTAGCAAGACAGAACTACTCTTAGGTTGCTTTGACTTTGTAAGTGCTTTGATTTATACAAGTCAAACATACACTATTGCCTTAAGAATTCTGAAATGCATGAAGCATACTGATAGACTGGGTAAGTTCATGTTTGCACATCAACGGTTTATGTGCCGAAAAGTCTCTTTTACATCAATGGGCTTAGTGTAGTACTGATTTTTCAATCTTTTTTCAGTGGCGCATAGTTGAAACTAGTCTGTGTTGAACATTAAAGGAGTAAATCGGAGTATATGTGCTGTCGTTGCAAATTGGGCATATTGTTCATAACACTTGTGTCACCTATGTGACCTATTGTGCCATCATCCGGTACCAGTGGGATAGGTTTTTGGGATAAATTAAAATCATATGAACTAAGATCTCAGCCTTCACGAAAGAGACTATGTGTGACCAACTTCAAGCAAACATCCTACGAGTTCTGTATTCCTAGAAAAATAGCCAGTTTTCTCGTCTATGTAATAGAAGAAATAGCGTGCATGCTGCAAACAGCCGAAAAATACCACCTACTTTCAATCTTCCAGAAGCATCTAAAATCCAGCTCAACAAAGTCTAACTTCCTAACTATAAACCCTTTCCTTGTCTTCCCTTCCTGGTGACAAAATTAGTTCTCACACAGTTTTCCCAGCTACCCCGCCCTTGTTTGTGAAAACTACCAAAGATTTAAGCCAGAATATCACTAATTCTAGTCACCTGAAAGCACGATATCCATTTTACGTTGAAGATTCAAAGTTGGAAGACAGGTCTCAACTGCTAAAACTTTAGAATCAAGAGCCATACATTTCTGAGATCAATGTACAGAATTTAACCATTATTGTTCACCTGACGTCACCTGCTCAGGTGGTCGAATCTGCGTTTCTCCGAATAGAACTGCCATCCTCTTCCTGATACGGTCTGGTATAAACTCAACTTTCTACAGAAAAAGTGATGAAGGCATACATCCAAAAGTTAGTAAAAGTCAATGGATTTCTTCAACCTTATGTCTACTGATTAGTGGGAGAAGACTCATTCCAGCTAGCTTTCACCGTGAATTCAGGCGAAAGCAGCCTAGATTAAAACTGAGTGACAGTCTTCAAAGTGACTGTGAGCAAGGGTGTGTGACAAAGGCGAAGCGGATGGAGAAGGCGTCAGCATTATGTAATACTTGAAAATTACTATCAAAGTACAGTGCTACGACTATTCAACATCTAGTCTAGACCTAAATGGGACGTTGATGTTGGTCAGCCAAATCTCTTCCAAGTTCAGAAGGCTTCTTCAAATCTGAAACGGTGTAGCATGGAAGTAAAACTTGTGCACTATGGTAGATTGTAATTCCATTTAGCCTGTTTTTTTTAGAAATGTCACACAGTGAAGCAGTACCATTTACTGGATAACGTTTCACTGTGTGACATTTCTAAAAAGCAGACTAAAAGGAATCAGTGCAAGACATGAGGACCTGGCGTCTTATAACCAGAAGTCTTGAGGAAGTTAGGAGGAAAATTACTGAGTTGCGTAACAGAGGTACTATGAGGTGTATGGGAGTCAGAGGTACTCGCGTCATACTGGTTTGCATCACTGACGACTTCAGTCTAGAGGAAAGAAGAAACATCGCACGACAACCACACGATGATTAGTCTGAATGACATCGTATCCTGCTCCTGGTTTATATACCTACCCAACACCTATCTGGAGCTTGAGAACAGAAAACTTGAGAGAACCAGTCAGGTTTGAGATTTGGGCGAGCGTGCACCGACAGGATCTTTACCCTCTGACAGATTTTGGGAAACAACCATACCAACGGGCTCCTGAACTTGGTTGTGTTTCTTGATCTAAGGATGGCATTCAACTGTGTTGATCTAGAGATGTATTGGCACTCTCTGACTGTGATGGGAGTACCAAGCAAGTATAGAACGCTAATCGAAGTTCCGTATTCGAACTCACAAAGCCGTATTAGGGCTTATGATGAGTTGCCGTGTGAATTGACGACAACTAGTGGTGTCCGCTAACAGTATTTACTGTCACCATTATTACTTAAGTTTACTACAGATGTGACATTAAATAAAGAACTATGAAATGAAGAATACTGTGGGACTAACTTACTCTCCAGAGGATACCCAGTTTACCTGGAGTACGCAGATATTATCCTGTAAGTCGAAAACGCTGAGAAAATGCAGAATCTCATGAAAATATTGAAAAAGAGTCTATTTAAGTTTGTCATGAGTTTCGCATCTGAGAAAAAACAGAGGATGCTCCAGCACTGGTCTACAACTACTCCCACTTTATGGATAGAAAGTGAAGTGGTTGAATGTGTCAGCCACCTCACTTACTTAGAGAGTTACATCAGCCTGAATGAGTTGATTTTGATGTAATCTCAGCTGAGATACAAAAGACCTGTTCAGGAATCGCCAACTTATACCATCTCTGGTGCCGGTTAGATTTCCTGTACGACACTACACTGTGTTGTCTTGTGTGGCTGTGACAAGTATTTTGCAATAAATATCTTTGCATTACTTCTCATATATGATAGAATCACTGCGTGAGCACTGTCAAGGTTTGGGGTAGGATACTAGACGGAAGTGGCAATCCATATGACGGATTTAATAACCTCCATCGATCGATTTCGCCTCGACATTTGTCTCACATTCTGAGGCACCAACTACCTGGATATAGAATGTTAAGTGAAGCATGATTGGGTTGAAAGAATCCTGAAGTTGGTCAAATCAAGGTGTAACACCGCTCTATGAAGTCTCTGAATGTTGATTTTAATCATGTAGGTTGCTGGGTTGTGGTTTTCGAGACCTCACGAATCAGTTGATGGAGAATCTTGATGTCATATGTCACCTTTGAGGTCTTGAACATATTCATTTTCTTTCATCCGTTTATTCTCACAACTCAGTTCTACTTTTATACACCTTTCCAATTGTTCCCTCCCTGTTTATTAGTCTAAAGTGTAGCAGCTTGAATTTCCACACTTCTGCACCAGGTCCTACGTTGATCTGTTTATCTTTCAGACTCTATCCTAACCAATATGTTAGCCATTTAGGTAAAATGTAATTAAAGGATAACAGTAATTGAAAGCACTCACCAATGGGGTATTTGTACTTGTCTGTGTCCAGGGAAGCGAAGACAACATTTCCGAACAAGTCATTCATGATTTCTGCAAGTATTTCTGCAGTGATCAAGGCATGAAGAGCTCCAACGAACACCACTAGTTCCATGTTCACGGCAGCTGGAGTTGACTTAGCGTAATAACTGTCACTGATAACCCATGGTATCACCTAAAAAACAATAAAAACTACTGTCTGACACTTGCTAACAGATACGTATCTATTGCCTTCGAAATCCACCGAAAAACCATTGTAACATTCAGCGTCATAGTGTAGCTTCCACTCTGTCTTCTTGTATGGTTGCTAGACGTAGTTGTCGAATGTGTTGGACAGGAGGAGGCTACAGGTTTTCCATCATAAGCGCCTTCGTAGTGCAACCAACCTGTGGTAGGACCATCCTGAAAAGAATGTCGAGGTTAGGCGTAGAGTGCTAGGCAAGGAAGGTTGGTTATTCAATAAGGCGGTGAACTTGTAATGACTAAGATGGCTTGGGTAGGTCCTGTAGGCACCAAGCCACTGAGTGGCTCAATTTATGACATTAGTTGGAGAAGAAGTGGGGGGGAAGAAGGCCAAGGGTACCTAGATCAAGATGTGTTGGCGGTCATTACAGCCTGCAAATAATAGTTTGTGTCATGTAGGCTGTCTGACTGGGGTACTTGAGGTGATAGGTATCAGTGACTCGGGATACATTCTAATATAGCTCAAAGTTGATAAAAACCGCGGATATGTATGCATTCCTCGTCCTCTTTGAAAAATTGAATATTTTACCTGAATTTTATTTCTTTCCTTTCTTTTTTCCTACTTTAAGTTAATTCTTTTTCACGTTACTTCTTCACACACCGGTGGGAAGTGAGGCAAGTAGAACTCTTCCAGTTTTGTGCCAACTTTTAATCTGATCTGTCTGTCTGTTTTTGTATTCATGATTCGTTTAGGATATTCACTCACATATGTCCCACAAAGGATTCCAACTGGTTTGATTAGGTGAGCTATCCCTTAGGGGATTCTAACTGCCCAAAGTAGTTCTTTTCATTTTCTCTGAGTTTGAAGGTAATCCTCATTCTAGTAGGAATTCAATGCCCTTCCAAATTTCATTTCGCTGATACTGTGTTGTTTTTGTTACGGAGAGGAACCACACATTTACGAGTAAAACGAACGTTTCTAGTCTGTTGAATGATTACTGCTTTCGTGGGCATCATGTCCAGTGGACACTGAGCTCATTTGATAAATCTCACCACAATCCAACTGTTACTTGTAAGGAAGATGAAATGAGTTTAAGACAAAAGATGAGAGTTGCCACACTGTAAATCACTCATCCTACCATTCAGCGGCTGTAATTAGATTAGAATTTATATCTGGGGAGTAATGATGGTTGTCATAAGATAGTTTTTAGGAAATGAAACCATCAAAACTTACTTTCTAGGTTGTCATTCAACCTCTACTGAACGATACCTACCAGTCGAGTGAACTAGCAGACAAAGTCATCAGGTAAAGCGTTGAGTAGGTCTCATATTCAGTGCAGTTATCACTTATGAATATATGCAGGCAAATAAAGTTAGAGAAAAATGTTCGGTCCGAGGCTTTATTTAAGCATCATTTTTACCTTTTGCGCTATTCAATCTCACTGGCCACATATATAGTAATAACAATAACAACGATTATGATATAAATGATATTAGTAATTATAATAATGATGATAATAATAACTACTGGTCATATTCATAGCATACCGCCGTTCCGGTTTCTCCTGTCTCAAATACACTTTCAACTAAGAACAAGTATTACAACAGTAGATTTTGTTCAATGTTATAAATCGTATTTCCCGTGTTTGGTTATTTATTTGATGTAGGACGCAGCCATACCTTCGTTATTTACTATATAACATTTTGGGCATAATTTCTTCCTCATAGGTGTATCAAAGAACCTCGTCTGATTAACTAGTTCACTAGTTACTAGCCAGTCCTAAGCCCGGGTAAAGAGGGAAAGTTAGGCATAGGGCTAGCAACCCTACCCCGGTAAAACCAATCCAACCGCCACAGAAACTTCAAAGCACAAACAAAATATAAGACATAAAAACAAACTTATTCCTCGCTGGAATCAGCGAGACGAAATGATGCCGGTTGGTGAAAGCCTTCGGGAAGCCAGTTGGCCGATGTGTCTTCTCTCCCTCTATGAAAGCGAAAGTAAACATGGGGACATGAAATGTTGCACTATGTTTGAACCTAGCAAGGCTGCCTAGATTGCAAAGGAGATGAGAAGGTATCGCATTGAAGTGACAAGCTAGGAATCTGCGAAAGCAAGCGGAATGGAAATGCACTCTCCAAACTGTCAACTGGAGAGGAGTCAATAATCTACTCTCGTCACCCTGACGAAAACCATGAGCACACTGAGTTTTCGAGTGGCTATCATGATGTCCTCAAGAGCATCGAAGACTTTCATACAGTGGGAACCAATCTCCTCCAGGATCATGACAGCAAGGTTCAACTCAAAAGGAAGAAAAGTCACAATCATACGATACTACACTACGCACCTACAAATAATGTAGAGCAAGAGGAAAAGGAAGAACTCCACAGACAACTTCAATCAACACTGGACAAGACGTCAGTTGGCGATATCAAAGTTCTAAAGGGTGGAGTGACATGAATGCCAAACTGGGAGCGGACAACACAGGAAGCGAACTAACCATGAGTCGAGAAGCGCTCGGTGAGGTGATGAACGAGAATGGAGAATTGGTTGCAGAATTCTGCACATTCAACTATTTGGTGATTGGAGTCAGGCACTGTGTTCAAGCACAAGGATATTCACAAAGTGACATGGATTTCACCAGACACCAGGACACACTAAAAATCAGATCGACTTCATCTGAATATGAAGAAAATGAAGATGAAGACGCAGTCTACTTTACACAAGGTCAAGAAGGGGAGCAGATGTCGGTTCAGTCCACTCACTATCTAGTGCAATGAACCTGCCTTCAAAATCGAGTTGAAAGCCTTCACAGACGTTGGTGCTGATACACCACAGTTGAAGTTGAACACCCAGAACACAAACTGAACTGAGGGACGAAACTACAAAGGACATCTCCACGTCAGTCAGTCATTAGAGACTGAAATTTGTCAAAATACCCGAGGAAACCTGTGTAGAAGAGCACTGGAACTCTTTGAATGCTATAGGGGGAGAAACCTGCATAACCGTATTAGGTAGGAAGAAGAAAGAAGATGAGGAATGAATCTCGATGGGCACATAGAACGTGATAGAGGAGGGAGAGGAAGATGGTGAAGCAGAAGATAAATCAGTGCAAGGATGAACAACGAGAAGAGGAACTGAGCACAATGTATAAAACACTACATAGACAAAAAAGTGAAGAAGAGTGTGCACAAAGACAAAAGACACTTCTACGGCACACTGGTAAGTGAAGCAGAACAGGCTGCAGGTAAGAGAGACCTGACAACATTGTATCAAATAACCAGGTTACTATCTTGGAGGGGAGAGATCAACACAGATAAAACCAATAAAAGATGACGACGGAAATTTAATTACGAAAGAAGAGAAACAAAGGAAACAATGGGCTGACCACTTCAAGAAGCTCTTGGGTCGACCACCACCACATGCACGTCGTCCAGAAATACCACCTGCAGTCCAGCCACAGGACTACAAGTGAACACAAGTCCTCCAACAAAAGTGGAAGTCCTGAGCGCCATGAAGCCACTGAAATGCGGGAAAGCAGCAGGACCAGATGGAATCCCACCAGAAGCACTGAAAACAGACACAGGGACAACAGCGGACATGCTCACACCACTACTGCAGAAGGTTTGCGAGGAAGGAGAGGTACCTGCAGATTGGAAGAAAGGCTACCTTGTCAAAATCCCAAAGAAGAGAGACATAAGTCTGCAAGAAGCTGGGAGGAATCATGCTTCTGTCCACCCCAAGCGAAATATTATGCCACATCATCCTGGAGGGAATAAAAATGCCCTGCTTTCGAAATTGACACCGGAACAGACTGGCTGGATGGATTCAGGAAGAATAAATCATGTGTGGACCAAATTGTAACGCTACACATCATCAAAGAACAGAGTGTAGAATGGCAGTCAACCCTCTACCTCAGTTTCATCGGCTTTGAGAAGGTCTTTGACAGCGTCGACCGACAAGTAATTTGGCAACTGCTTCAACACTACGGAATACCGCAAACCTTTATCTGCCTCATTCAATAACTATATGAAGACGCCACATGCCAAGTAATTCACAATGGGAAGCTCAGTGATGCTTTTGAAGTGAAGACAGAAAGCAGTAAAACAAGGCTGCCTACTATCACCCATGATGTTCCTGATTGTGGACTACTCGACTGGATTATGCAACCAACAGGGAGGAGCGAGAAGAGGAGGATACGCCGGACCGGAGAAAAGATCCTAGAAGATTTGGATTTAGCCGATGACTTGTGCCTGATGTCACACAAACTTGAAGATCTACAGGCGAAAACTAACAAGTTGACAGAAGAGGTGAGGCAGCGAAGACGGGACTTCAAGTGAATGTGGAGAAGATAGAGGTGATGAAGATACCCAACCAACACCACCAACAACAACAACAAACACCAATCACCATCAATGGGAGAAACTTAAACGAAGTGGTCTCCTTCATCTATCTAGGCAGTGGAGCATCGTTTTAACTACAGGTGGCAACGGCACAGACGAAGACGTCAAAGCCAGGATCTGAAAGACAGCAAGACAGGCGTTCATTAGCTTGAAACTAGTGTGGAGATCTTCTGCACTCAGCATGAAGCGTGAACAAGATCTGGATTTTCAACACCAACGTCAAGTCAGTGCTTCTATATGGCTCAGAGACTTCGCGCGTTAAGAAAGGGATTTCCAACAAACTTCAGACATTCATCAACAACTGCCTACACTGGCTCCTTACTGAAGATCAGATGGTTAGAAAGAATAAGCAACAAGGAACTCTGGCTGGCTGGCAACGAATCAACTAAGAACCTATCACTCAACAAATATGCAGGAGGAAGTGGAGATGGATTGGGCATGCACTGAGAAGACCGACTGAGGACATCACGCGCCAGTCCAAGCACTCGAGTGGGACCCAAATGTGAAGAGACTAGTTGGGCTCCCGAGGTGAGGGTGATATGAACGAGATTTTGAGGGAGAAATGAGAGCTTGTGGGCTGTTGTGGAGCCAGGTTAAATATATCTCAGAGAAGAGAGTGCACTGGAGACGTGCTACTGAATCCCTATGTTCCACTACGAACCTAAGGGACAAATAATAATAAGGTGTATCAGGGTAGTCAGATAACTTTCTGACGATATTCATAGTCATAGACTTTCTCATCCTTCGATTTCAGTGATATTTGAATTGCTTGATAGCCTGGAATGGATGGTGTTAAGTTTTTGAAGCATTTATCTAACATCCCACCGTAATAATGTTTGTCTTTCGGAACGTTTCTTCCTTATCGCCAATGTTGCATCATTATGCATTAATCCATCCCTAATAGTAACATTTTCCCCGCTAATTGGCTAATTTGATCTCAGTTTTCTCCTGGTTAAGGCTGGATTTTTAAGCACTTGGAGCTAAGTCTTGTCAAAGATCTTGAGTGGAACTTCGCATGTCCACTCCTTAAGTCAGGTGTAATGTATTAGCTTTGAATCCCTCCTCATTTGTCCTAAAATTATTGTTAACAGTGCTATCTCTTTCCTTATTTGTTAATCAGCTATGAGTCATTCTGTCTCCTCAGTCTGTGGGCATTTATGATGCCATCTGGTTGCCGTGACCGAAATAAGCGAACTGGTATTTTACCTGAACAGATTACTTGAAATAAAGGGGTAACTGAACTGATGAGTCAGACCTTGGCCTCCCACGTGTCGGAAGGTTTTTGATAAATTCCATGAGGAGAATCACTAAATAACAGTACGCCTCTCATATCTTTCAACAGTCAATTCAGATCTCTTGATTTGACTATGAGAACAAATTAGTGGGCGTATATTAGCAGATATAGGATGGAGTGACTGATTTCAATTTTTCAGATTTTTTAAAGTGGAAAAAGGAATAAAAATCATTCAAATTTGAGTGCACTTCGAATATGTTAGACGAAGAGTGCACACTATACTATCGCAATCTATGTTATCGGAATGTTGGGTACTTCTAAGCAAACCGATACTTCTTGAGGCCATATTTTATTTGTTTTTACAATATTTATATACTTGTCTAACTATTTTTGATATGCAACTCTTCAAGTGTTTGATCTTTGGAGATGGTCATTAGTGCACTCCAGGAAGCTTATTTCATCCATTCCTCGACTAGGTGATAAAGTGAACAAGAAGTGATGTTATCTTTCAAACTGTTATTCAGGGCTCGTGTCCATCACTCCATTCCACTGCTGATGCGGACACCCTGTAAGTATGCATCAGTATTCCCACAGTTTCCACTATCTAGTTTAGATGATGACATCCTGGTGTCCATAAACAGTGAGTTCTGGGACTAAGATTTTGTGAGAATGCCAACTCGGATCCATTTGCAAACAGATGACAAGTGTCAGACTCAATGAAATGTGCATCTACTCCACTATTAGATAAAAATAAAAAGAATGCCACGTTAATACTAAGGTGACCAGATTACTAGCCGGAATGCTAGTATTACTATGAGTTAACATGAACCAATAAACTAAGAATGTTCGGTACAGGAACAAAGAAGAAACTGTCCTAGTAAAGCTTGCCCACAGTAGACAGATGTGGGGTCTACAAAGAACTAAATGTGCCGACGTCCTGGAAGAAGTTACATTGTTCTTTTTGAAAAACATCTTTTAATGTGGCGTAAAATCTTGGCACTATGGTAGAGTATAATTCCAAAAGAGATTGTCAATAAGATATAGCACACAGTGATACAGTATAATTCACTCCATGACCCGAGTAATTGTGAAAAACAATACTGTATCGTTTTGAACCTCATCAAATAAACAATCTAATATGTTTGAATCATTTCAACTCTTTGTCTATGGTAGTGGAGAAGAACAAATCTCATGCATCAGACCTCTCTCAGGAGTAAACATTGTCGTCACTGGATTTTCAAGACTCATTTAAGGTCATACGTTTTCTCCCACATCTTTTAAAAAGATCACGTTTTTTAGCTGCGGTGTGAACATTTTAATCGAAGTAAGTTAAAAATTGGTCATTAACTGTGTCAGTAACTCAGTTACCATAACAATGAGCTAGTAGATGTAGCGAGATAAGTTTCAACTGTAATCAACAACCCATTACATAAGTAATGGCAAAATACCAAAGCATTCAATATTTATCGGGGAGCAGTTACCTCAGGGTTGTAACAAGCCTTTTATGACAACTCACTGGCAAACAATTGCCTGCTTTCAAGGATTGTATATCAGCGCACCTGACGTTTATCACTCAAGAGAAATTGGGCTACTCAAAGCTAAATGGAAATCACAATCTACCAATGACAATATCATTTTGTGCCCGAATTCCCTCTGACGCAAAAGCATACCAATTCGAGACTAAAGGATAGGCTACCTAAACTCAGCTCTTCGTCTTGTATATATCAATTTAACTGTTCCTGTGAAACTAGTTACGTATAGCATACGATTAGGCAAGTGCGCTTTACTGGATGGGAGAAAATGTAACAGCTTGGTTTGGAAAGAACGAAGTGAAAGTGGTGAAAAGTTCCATCCTAGCGCACCTAGTTGACATAGGGTTATCACATAGATGCTAATAAAGTTTTCAACGTCATTCATCGTATTCCAAAAATTACATCACATGTGGCTCACCAACGCCTGCTCATCATAGTGAAGGCTGTCGTAAGAAGATTGATCAAACCTGAACTCTGTACTCAGAAATAGAATATATCCAAGCGTTACTTCTCCCTTGGCCTTCAATAAACTAAGGGTCACTCCTCCCAATCTATTCGTTATCATTTTTGTTCACTCACTATCATATCATTCATCAGTATATGTATCATCCCAATAATGACAAAGTTAAGAGAGAAAAATCGATGACCCCACAATTCCTAAATCCCATTCCATTTTGAAAGTGTATCTGCCCCGTAACTTGGCTTGATCTAACGCTGTCCAAATGCATTTTATAACTGTAGAATCTGACGAGAACGTAATGAAAAGGATAATCTCCCTTCAGATTGTTGCCTTTTATTAGTGTCATGAGAATTTTTAATTGTTTAAAATTTACCTTTGTTCATATTCGCGAAACAGTCGATTTTCAAAAACAATTTGGAACTGGTAAATAAATTTTGCAAAATGTACCAACCTGTACTTCTTTCGATGCGAATTTCGAACTTGAAAGTTTGTAAAAGTCCCCACCCATAATTGAATTGTGAACACATTTTGCAAGCAGTTGAGACACTGAGACCTCACGATCGAATATCAAGTAGCAATAGCCTGAAATAATAGGTTTCGTAAACATAATAAAAAAGAACGGAAATACACAAATTTCGGGTAAGGATGGGTAGTGACTATCAGTGGTTTGAGTCCTAGTGTCAAAAACATCACTCGTTGGGAGGCAGGTACATCTAACTGATATTTCCTAAACAGGAAAGCATTTGCGTCTCGGATTCAACTGCTAGTCACTATCCATCATTAATATCAAACTGAAACTACAAAGAACATTGAGACATCCACGAAGGAGCCCATATTCCAATAGAGACCGGGCGACTTGGTTTAACCAACGGTGGGAAATTAGAAGCAATAACTGCTAAGATTTCGAAAACTGCTATGTGCTGTGGCCGCTAACGATGCATAGATACTGAGTGTCAGCCATCAACGTTCAACAAATTTCTAGTTGATTCCACACCCGACCAGTAACGAAGCTAACCGAAAGCAAATCGACTCTAACACAAATCAGAGCATCAACCACCACCACAACTATACCACCAACCCGCGAAGACAGGAAGAGAAGACAGACCGTTAGCACAGAGCTCTTACTGTCTCAGCAACAGTCAGTACAGTGGACAACGATGCTGAATATATACATTTCTAAGTGACCTTGACAACACTAAATCCACATATAGGTAAAACAGTTAACAATCAATGAGAGTTCAGCTTTGAGAGTAAAGGGAAGAAAAACTAGTAACGGTGTGAAAACAGTCATGTAGGCTACTTTAAAGTCATGGGCAAAGCAGCAGACAAAAACTGTGCGAAATTACGGCTATACGGTAAAAACATACAAATACATGTTGTGTTCTCTGAGCTAGATGGTCTATTCCTTGGTTGGTGCATATTCTGTATGTTCATGAATAAACCATCCAAATCAGAGAACATAATAATAACGACTTTCATGAACTGCAGATACTCTACGACATCTCGTGATAACATAAAGTTAGGGTATATCAACGCGTTAATTTTCATTGTGCCTACCTTGGGATATCGAAGGTTCGGTTTTTGTGTTGGTGGATTGCATTGCATGCCTCCGTGGCCAGCTTACAGTTACGTTGCCGAATCGAGAGAAGACTCTGACTAGCTCTTCATATGTGCTATCCCAAGGTATACCACCAAGAAAGACTTTACGTGAAAAAACCATAGTTTTTGAGGCACAAACTGGTAACTTTTCTGACCAGTAGTAGACGGCAACACTTGTCTGAGAGGCTTTATCTAAGAAGGGGAGGTAAATAATATTTGTTAATTTTAAATAATACACGAAATTGGAAACAGTTGGTCCCAATGATGAATTGGGTAAGTATTTAGCAAATACGGTTAAGTTAATAAAAAGTAGTTTGAAAGAAATACGAAGTGCTTTCAGCAAAAACCACCTAATCACAGATGTCAAGATTCCAAACACGTGAACACTTGTACATGAAGTATAACCCTAACGATATTATTACTGAATATTCAGATGTATTTCAACCTGGCGTCGGTCACTGTACTACAACCAAAGCTGTCCAACGTCTGAAACCAAATGTGTCGCCTATTTTTCGTCCTAGAAGGCCCGTCCCGTATGCATCGCTACCTCTCGTCGAGGCAGAACTGAAACGACTTCAGGAACAGGATGTTAGTACTATAGTATCTCATCCCCGTCTCCAACTGTAATATATATTCCGAACGAATATAATAAACACGCTTAACTGACAGCTAACTTCTTACTCAATAGCCAGCGACTACAACCTGGGGCAAACAGAGAAGACCGAAGCTGTATCGGAGAGTTTATTCCTCCGAGAATAATAATAATCACCTAATTAAAAAACATGTGAAATATGGTTTTGTCCGTAAATTGACGCATTAACGTGGTAATAGTAACGATTAACCAATCAGCGAATTACATTACAATGGGGCAGAAAATAAAGTACTATTCATGCTGTAAAAATCGTGTGAAAATGACAAGTTGAAAATGTTCCGATCAAAAACAATGTTTTTTGCGAGAGTGGGCCCTTCCAACATATGTGTAGTCCAACCAATGTTGAGATATCACTAAGATGAATTAAATGTGATTAGAGGCAACCAGCAGGGAGGTGTATTCCATCTCAATTTTGAGCTAACTGGCACTCGTCAGTAAGGCATATCTGCAACCTTGGAAGAAACTTATGTCCCATTAGAGTTGAAGTCGCCCCATTCAATGGTACAGTTAGAGATACTACCACTGAATAGTTCACTGGACATCAGCCCCTTTGAATTTGCAAGTATGTCTTGCTGAGGAGCAGCAGAGAGCAGGGAATCTAGATCAAGAGGGCTTTCTATCCCGGTTGCCTCTCATCACCTTGGAACAATTCAAGTGCACGATGATCCTGAATATCGTACCTTGCTGACCATATTACAAAAGCGTTTGTAAGATTTAAGTCAGGAATTATGACTAGAAAACATTGAAATGAATGCTGTCCAGTGATCCATCAATGTATATTCTTCTCAACTAAGTGACGTCCGTCTATGACCTATGCATAACTGATGGATACACAATGGGCTCATACAGTCTGTTATGTGAATGTACAAGGATCAAACTATGCAGTTCATGATGGCTCATTCTATTTCGTAGTTCTTTACGTTATTTTTCACTGGAGGCTAAACAGCAAACCGTTTTATGAGATGAGTTGAATAATGCTAATGGTTCACTTGTGATAAACAAAAGCAGATGTCGTGCAGACGCTAACCACTAGATGTAGTATAAGACTGTTGAAAGTTCGGAGGCGATACAATACAGCTGTTAATCTGGATAACTGATTCACTTTTGCTGAGAACTACTTGTAGCCATTTTAGTTAGTTTATCAGATGTATCACAAACAGCATTGTCTACTGGATCACGTTTCAGATATAATTCATCTTCCATGGTCATACGTAGATAATTCCACAACTTTGAGGAATGAATTATATGGTTCTAATGTTCTTGCATCTTATTGTAGGGTAGGATGGAAGAGATTGAGAGCAAGAACGGAGAGACTGATAACCGAAACTTCGTTTACTGAATCAACACCTAATACACACAACAGGAATGCCTCGGCATCAGCTTCGAATATATGGAAAATTATACCACCCATATTACAAAGGAGGCGAAAAATTAGAACCCTAACAATCATTTCTCAAAGTTGTGAAGTTATCTTGATATAACTATGGACATCAGAAATTATGTATGAAAAGTAATCCAGTAAACAATACTGTTCCACTGTGTGATAAATCCAGTAAATCCACTAAAATGGAATTACATTTTACTACAGTCCCTAAGTTTAAATCCTACATTTGTACCCAAATCTGTCTACATATGAATGTTATCTCATCTTCTCAGCCATTCCTGATATGATGTATGCTGATTCTAACTACCAATAGGAAGTCTGTTGGGGAAAGCCATTCTTGTCAATTTATGATAGTCATTAAGAAAGCTAACCTGCTGCATTTCTGTAGACAATTGCAGCTTTTTCAATATCAGATAGGAATAAATCACTCTCAGCACTTTTAGTGAATGCTGTTCCCAGTTGAAGAACGTTCTCTTTATGATACATCTGTGAAAGGTTTGATGTAAAGTTAAATCGATATGATGTAGTATCATTTTTGTCATCTAAAAGGGAACAAGAAAAGCAAACATTGTGCATTTCATGTAATTAGAAGGATATTGGAAAATATTATGCAGTCAAACTGCTGTCTCATGTTATAAGTTGATGATGTTGAAAAGAAACATCCATTTGACATTTCGATCTCTAAGTATTATTAGACTATGGCAGAATTGGATACAACAAACTAATCAACAGAGCAAAATTATTCAAATTTATAGATGATGCCTGATAAAACAAATTAATTGTTAAGTCGTTAACATCCACCTATGGGATTAAATTAAATAACTGGTTACAGTTTGAAAGCGACGGTCGATTTTTCTGTCTACTGTCATTTGTTGAATTCTCACTATTTATTACTCTGCTTTACACAAATGTTGAATGAATGCATTCCATTGGAGGTGTTCTAGACGTATGAATTTATTGTATTGGATAGACTAGTTCGAAGAAGATTTTCATTACAAGATGTTGAGTTGTTGCGCATAACATGATGATTATGACTTGGTGACCGGTTTTTAGGACAACCGAGTCGTTCACTACTCGGTTTGAATGATGCTGAAGATTTTTGGGGTCCTCTTCACATAACTGGGTCAATTCTGGTTAAAATAATGCTCTAATACTTAGAATTTGCCTTTGAGCAAGTGAATCTGTGGAACCTGTTTATCATAATAATAAAAAGCTCATTTATAGTTTAACTATAGTAATGATGAGCAGTGGAATCTAGGATGTGCATTTTTTCCTGTTTGAGACTCGTCAGCTGGATGTACTTGCCTCCCAGTGAATGATGTTGTTCCCACCGGGACTCGGACTCGGGAATAACTCAATGGGAACAACATCACTTACTGGGAGGCAGGTACATCCAGCTGACAAGTCCCAAATAGGACGAAATGCGTATCCTGGATTCCACCATTAGCCACGATCAGTCGTTAACATAATTAGAACACTGGCAATATTGAGGCATCCCCACAGGAGCCCATATGCCAACAGAGACTGACCAATTCGGTCCAATCACCGACGGTGTCATACAAGCAATAACACTATAGTTTAACTAGCTTTAACTTGGTGAACAGGATAAAGTAGACAGGAGGAAAGTCGCATATACAATTAGAAATTAAGCTATTCCAGATTCAACAAACTTGTTGGCATCCTACATTAAAATTGTCCAATAACAATAACTTATTATAATTAAATTCAACAAGATTTAACCTCGCCTGGTTAACTAGTTCACTAGTTACTAGCCGGTCCTAAGCCCGGGTAAAGAGGGAAGGTTGGGCATAGGGCTAGCAACCCTACCCCGTAAAACAAATCTAACCGCTAAAGAAACTTCAAAGCACAAACAAAATATAAAAAATGAAAACAAACTTATTCCCCGCTGGAATCGGAGAGGCGAAATGATGCCAGTTGGTGAAAGCCTTCGGCAAGCCAATTAGCCAGGCCGATGTGTCTTCTCTCCCTCTATGAAAGCGAAAGTAAACGTGGAAACATGGAATGTCCGCACCATGTTTGAACCCAGCAAGGCAGCCCAGATTGCAAATGAGATGAGAAGGTATCATATTGAAGTGTTTGGGATTTGCAAAAGCAGATGGAATGGGAGTGGAGTCTCCAAACTATCAACTGGAGAATCAATAATCTGCTCCGATATTGTCACCCAGACGACAACCATGAGCACACTGAGTTTTGGAGTGGCTATCATGATGTCCCCAACAGCATCGAAGGCTCTCATGCAGTGGGAACCAATCTCCTCCAGGATCATGACAGCAAGATTCAACTCAAAAGGAAGAAAGGTCACAATCATACAATGTTATGCACCTACAAATAATGTAGAGCAAGAGATAAAGGAGGAATTCTACAGACAACTTCAATCAACACTGGACAAGACACCACCCAAGTTGGGGATATCAAAATTCTAATGGGCGACATGAATGCCAAACTGGGAGGGGACAACACAGGAACAAGATTAGTCAGTCCAAAAGGTTTATTTCTCCAGTTCATTTTCATAAATCCTGTAGAGTAAACAATACAACCACTTTTAAACACCCTGGTGGTCTTCATAGAGTACACATGGGTTGAATTTAATTTTCCATTTGCAAAGAAGCAACTTTGTATACAAGCTGGTATGCAAACCTATTTTCCCTTAATAACTGCTTAGGTGCTAGGGATACTACACATCTGCCAAGAGAGAATGCACTGAATTAGGATTCATAATTATACAACTCATTTATTGATAACTTATTGTTTACATTAGTAAACCAGGGCTCTGATACTAAGTGGCATGGTTAAATAGTAAATTAACAACTTCGACTCACTCTTTCCGCCTACTTTATTACCCTTTATTGCAGATAAAACAGTCAGTCTTTGATACATCTGTTGTAGTTGGCGTAACTTAGATAGCTGAGAATTTCGTTCACTGTGAACAGCACTTGGTGACGATGAGCTTGTAGTCGGTGGTGTATGCTCTTGCTGTTGCGTCTGTGTACCGGCCAGACATGGTCTTCCGATTGTCAAGGTTGAACCTTTCGTAGTGAGTGCTGTTCCCAGATGAAGAACTTTGTCTCCGTGAAAAATCTGTGAATGGTTTGATGTAAAGTTGAATCGACATGATGTAGCATCATTTTTGTCGTCTGCAAGAGAACAAGAAAAGTAAACATAGAGCATTTAATTTCATAGTGTCGTTGAACAGTGTTTACCTCTCAAGTGGTGTAAAACTGTTTTCAGGGTAAAAAGTGGTGGAAGTAATTACACTTGAATGCAGTGTTTACAAATTAACCCGTTTGATTTCAGAAATCATTGTTATTCGTCTGTAATCAGCTGAGAAGAAGTGGGGAACGTTTCTGTCTGATATTAACGTGTCAAAGATGAGTAAAGCTGAATTCCTATTTCAGCGATTACACCAATATGGATGTGGTCACAACCAGCTAACCAATCACACACCGCAGGAAACGTGATGGATGCTAGTTCGACCACTAGCCACTCTCAAACAATATCATCATACCTTCATTGTCCTAGCGTGATTATTATTATTATTATTATTATTATTATTATTATTAGTCCCTTGGGTTCCTAGTGGAACATAGGGCTTCAGTAGCACGCCTCCAGTGACCTCTGTTCTCTGAGATCTTTTGAACCTGGTTCCACGACAGCCCAGAAGCTCTCATTTCCTCCTCGCACGACCTCCTCCATGTCACCCTCGGACGTCCAACTCGTCGCTTCCCATGGGGATTCCACTCGAGGGCCTGACGCGTGATGTCCTCAGTCGGCCTTCTCAGTGTATGCCCAATCCATCTCCACTTCTTCCTGCATATTTGTTGCGTGATAGGTTCTTGGTTGGTTCGTTCCCAGAGTTCCTTGTTGCTTATTTTTTCTGGCCATCTGATCTTCAGCAGCGAGCGTAAGCAGTTGTTGATGAATGTCTGTAGTTTATTGGAAATGCCTTTCGTGACGCGCCAAGTCTCTGAGCCATACAAGAGCACTGACTTGACGTTGGTGTTGAAAATCCGTATCTTGTTCCGCATGCTGAGTGCAGAAGATCTCCACACTGGTTTCAGGCTAATGAATGCCTGTCTTGCTTTTCCGATTCTGACTTTGACGTCCTCGTCCGTCCCGCCTGTAGTTGAAACAGTGCTTCCTAGATAAGTGAAGGAGGTTACTTCCTTCAAGTTTCTACCGTTGACGGTGATTGGAGTTTGTTGTTGTTGTTGATGGTGGTGGTGCGGTATCTTCATCACTTCTGTCTTCTCTATATTCACCTGAAGTCCCGTCTTAGCTGCCTCCTCTGTCAACTTGTTAGTTTTTGCCTGCAGATCTTCAAGTTTATGTGACATTAGGCATAAGTCATCGGCGAAATCCAAGTCTTCTAGGTTCTTTTCCGTCGTCCAGTGTATCCCCCTCTTCTCGCTGCCTACTGTTTGCTGCATGATCCAGTCCACCACAATTAGGAATATCATGGGGGATAGTAGGCAACCTTGTTTCACTCCTGTCTTCACTTCAAAGGCATCACTGAGCTTCCCATTGTGGATTACTTGGCATGTGGCATCTTCATATAGTTGTTGAATGAGGCGGATAAAGGTTTGCGGTACTCCGTAGTATTGAAGCAGTTTCCAAATTACTTCTCGGTCGACGCTGTCAAAGGCCTTCTCAAAGTCGATGAAGTTGAGGTATAGAGCTGATTGCCATTCTACGCTCTGTTCTATGATGATACGAAGCGTTGCAATTTGGTCAGCACATGATTTGTACTTCCTGAAGCCTGCCTGTTCCGGTCGCAGTTTTGAATCCAGTGCGTCTTTAAGCCTCTCCAGGATGATGCGGCTTAATATTTTACTTGGGGTGGATAGGAGAGTGATTCCTCGCCAGTTCTTGCAAGCACTGAGGTCTCCCTTCTTCGGCAGTTTGACAAGGTAACCCTTCTTCCAATCGTCAGGTACCTTCTCTTCCCTCCACACCTTCTGCAATAGTGGTGTGAGCATGTCCGCTGTTGTCTCTGCATCTGTTCTCAGTGCTTCTGGCGGTATTCCATCTGGTCCTGCTGCTTTCCCGCATTTCAGTAGCTTTATGGCGTTCAGGACTTCCATTTTCGTTGGGGGATTTATGTTCACTTGTAATTCAGCGGCTGCAGGTGGTATTTCTGGACGAAGTGCAGGTGGTGGTCGATTCAAGAGCTTCTTGAAGTGGTCGGCCCATCGTTTCCTCTGTTTCTCTTCTTTTGTAATTAAATTTCCTTCTTCATCTTTTATTGGTTTCATCTGTGTTGGTCTCTTCCCTGATAGCAACCTGGTTATTTGATACAATGTCGTCAGGTCTCTCTTACCTGCAGCCTGTTCTGCTTCACTTGCCAGTGTGTCGTAGAAGTGTCGTTTGTCTTTGCGTGCACTCTTCTTCACTTCTTTATCCAGTGTTTTATACATTGTGCTCAGTTCCTCTTGTCGTTGAGCATCCTTGCACTGGTTTATCTTCTGCTTCACCATCCTCCTCTCCTCTATCAGCTTCCAGGTATCCGTCGAGATCCATTCCTTGTCTTCTTTCTTCTTCCTTCCTAATACTGTTGTGCAGGTTTCTTTCCACATAGCTTTCAAAGACTTCCAGTGTTCTTCTACACAGGTTTCTTCAGGGATGTCCCTCGACGTCTCCCATTTTGTCTTGATGGCTGCTTTGAAGATCTCCTTTGTAGTTTCATCCTTCAGTTTCCGAGTGTTGTACTTGAATTGAGGTCTATCACCAGCTTCCTTGAAGGCTTTTAACTTGATTTCGAAGGTTCCTTGCACTAGATAGTGGTCTGAACCTACATCTGCTCCTCTTCTTGACCTTGTGTTAAGTAGACTGCGTCTCCATTTTCTTGAGATTGAGATAAAGTCGATTTGGTTTTTAGTGTGTCCATCTGGTGAAATCCATGTCGCTTTGTGGATATCCTTGTGCCTGAACACACTGCCTCCAATCACCAAATCGTTGAATGCACAGAATTCTGCAAACAATTCTCCATTCTCATTCATTTCACCTAGCGCCTCTCGACCCATGGTTAGTTCTCTTCCCGTGTTGTCCCCTCCCAGTTTGGCATTCATGTCGCCCATTAGAATTTTGATATCGCCAACTGACGTCTTGTCCAGTGTTGACTGAAGTTGTCTGTAGAATTCCTCCTTTTTCTCTTGCTCTGCATTATTTGTAGGTGCATAACATTGTATGATTGTGACCTTTCTTCCTTTTGAGTTGAATCTTGCTGACATGATCCTGGAGGAGATTGGTTCCCACTGCATGAGAGCCTTCGATGCTCTTGAGGACATCATGATAGCCACTCCCTCAGTGTGCTCGTGGTTGGCGTCTGGGTGACCGGAGTAGATTATTGATTCTCCAGTTGACAGTTTGGAGAGTCCACTCCCATTCCATCTGCTTTCGCAAATCCCAAGCACTTCGATGTTATACCTTCTCATCTCCTTTGCAATCTGGGCTGCCTTACTGGGTTCAAACATCGTGCGGACATTCCATGTCCCCACGTTTACTTTCGCTTTCATCGAGAGAAGACACATCGGCCAATTGGCTTCCCGAAGGCTTTCACCAACTGGCGTCATTTCGCCTCTCCGATTCCAGCGGGGAATAAGTTTGTTTTCATTTTTTATATTTTGTTTGTGCTTTGAAGTTTCTTTAGCGGTTAGATTTGTTTTACGGGGTAGGGTTGCTAGCCCTATGCCCAACCTTCCCTCTTTACCCGGGCTTAGGACCGGCTAGTAACTAGTAAACTAGTTAACCAGGCGTGCAGTCACATATTTCCTTTTTCGCTTTGGGCTTCAACTCATCACAGACGTTTCAGCATGATCAAAGCTGACTGCTAGAAATACACCACATTTGTGACTGAAGAGTCTACTTCGTTCACTTAACATACACAAACTTAAATACAACAGTTTCCGACTGTGCCACCTGCTTTTGTGCGTCTTTCGGCACTTACTCAGTTGCCCTTGAATCTTTTGTTTAACCATATTATTCTTCCTATATTCATTCCAGTTGACACGAGTCAAAACAAGTAATGAGCCTAATTGCGGACAACCGATAACAGAAGAGTAACACTGTGGAACAGCACCGATCAGTCCTTTCCACTATTAACACACCTCAGCACACTGTGACAATACTGTAGGGCTGCTGGTTCAAAAACTGTAGTGAGCCAAGTTCTCATTTCATCTGCAGTTACGACCACCGCTTAATTGTCTGCAATAACCTCCCCTAACAATCAGCAGTATGCTTTTAGACACTCTCAGTTATGCAGTTAATGAAGTCATGGCGTTCCTCTTCATTCTCCAAATAAGGCCTAATCACATGGAACACTTTACTTGACATACGTTGACTAAATTTAGACTGAAAAACTTAGGGTGTCTTCCGAACACAGAAACATGCAACTGTTTGTTTAATTAATTAGAGTTTCAAGGTACTCCATGTGTACATCATCACCTTAAATACGCCAGTAAGCATCAGGCTTGGCGAAACTGATCACTTCACAGAGAAGATTTAGGGTACACATCCACTGTGGTATGCATATACGTAGAAAAAAAGTTTCATTTAAAAAAGCAATACTGTCATCAGTGCACTTCCTTGGGAAAACCAAAACTTCATCCCGTGTACTTCAGTCTGCCAATTATTGATTAGAGTCAAACTAAATGAATCTAAGGCTGGATACACTGAGGGTGGTAGGGAATGCTTTTGTCGGAGATTGTAGTTTCAGTTTCAGAGCATACACGTGACACAGGAAATATTTCAAACACTTATCAAGTTGAAAACACCCAAAGAAAACTAAACGGATCCATTTTAATTTTATTTAGGCTGTATCTTGTTGACTGATTGCAGCCTAGAGTATTAAATTTGTACTTTCATTTTGAAGAGATGGATATTGCGTTCGAATCTAAGTGGAAGTAACACTCACCGGGCTCCACGTACATCTAGCCGGTGAGTCCTGAATGAAACGAAATGCGCATCCTGGATCCCACGACTAGCCAGAGAGTAGATTATAACATAATGCATAGTCGGGCGCTTTCGAGGCATTCTCATGGGAGCAATTCGGCGGAGTATACGAACTGGAGACCACACTTATCAGAAAATATAAATACACCTTAATTCACTAGAAGAATACGTAGAACCAATCAGTAGTTTAGGTGGATAGAAACAGCTTTGATTTTACAGCTTGTAGATCTCAGTTGTTAAATGGATCGAAATCTTCTGTATATAGGTTTCTTTACTGATGCCTGGTTCAATTCGATCCAGTCAATGGTGAAGAATTGCAATCCAGAACATTGAAACTATACTACACCTGTAGCATGAGGGGTGGCTATCGTGACTCAGTGAAGCAATGGATTATGTTCTGGAGTCTAAAGTGTCTGGTTCGGGGTTTGAGGTTCGGTGGGAACAACATTACTCACTAGGAGGAGGGAAAATTCGGCTGATGAGCCTAAGATAGGATAAAAAGTGCTTTCAGGACTCCACTATCCAGCAATAATGGATAGAAACAGTTTTTGGCGTCGTAGTAAATCATGATAATGAATCCAGTGATATAATATTGTAACAAACTGGCACTATTATGCACGTAATCCAAGTGAATTTCCTCGAAAACAAAATGATATTGGTAACAAGCAAAAAAGTTTTCAACCTCTCAATAGCCTTTATCCCTTTCCCCCTCCACGCATGATACAAACCTTTAATCGATAAAGCACTGAATTGAACTCAGTTTACATACGTTTTCTGGTCGATCGAAAGACAGGAGGTTTTGTTCCTTATACTAACAAGTGGTTTCTACATAATCAGTTCACTTAGCCATGTGGTTGACTTTCTCCTGGTGAAAACTCTTATTTTACAAAAACAATTTTGTACGGAATCCTATATGCTTATAACTAAGGCAGACGTCTTTTTCCTATTCAAAGATTGATTATGCAAGAACAATCTCAATCTCGTCCAGAGGTTGAATTCACAGCTACTTATATTCATAATGAGATTGGTCCCACTGGTAGATAAGCTGAAAATTGAGTATAAAGTGTTGATCTAGTATTTCGGGATCGAACAGTGTCAAATTGAAGCCTGGGCAGGTTATGGCTGTATGATATCCTGAAGTGATCGAGTGGGGTAGAGCAGAGTTTTTTTACTTTTTGTTTTCTTGGTTATGTTCAGCTGGGACAGAACTGAACTGAAGTTCATCTTCAAATTCATTCCGCCCACCAGTGTGGAAGTCTTCTCGTCTAGCTGCTACGAGACTTCCTACTTACATTACCACTTAGATATTGTAGAGTATTGACTGACAGACTTAGTCAAGATTTTTGCGGGAAACGCAGGGAGATGTCAGACAAAACACAGGACCATTTTCAGGACTTGGGGGAAATTGAAAGAAAAGAAGGGCAAAACGCGGAGAAGCAAAAGTGTGCTACAACAAATCGTGAGGAACAGGGGGTAAAACTTGAGACCAAGAAAACTTTGTCCTAGGAGTTACACTACTTACTGTTTGTTAGTAGCCTAAATTCTGGTGGATAAATTCTTGACTTCAGGTTACGAATACTTTAGAGCTATAGATGACAGCATTCTTGTCTGACTTAAACGAACCTATCTATTATCGACTCTTTAAGGACACTACATTCCATAGTACATTTAATTTAGATTATCTCCAAATTGTATGTGTGAGCCATAGCTAAATAAGCTACAAGCGTGAGAGTTTAAGCGATATTTATCCTTTGGTGTTGAACTAAGTAGCTATCATCGGCGCTTAGTGGTCTCCAAACAACTCTCTTTGTTCCAGTGACGTGGATTTCTTAACTTTATAAATCAGATAAGACTTATAACGAATTCCAGTGCACTAAATTCTGGTGGAGTTGTGTGTGAAGGTCTGGAACTCAATGTTATAGTTCTTACCTAAATGTACTCGTAGATCGTAGAAAGCGTATTCCTCATAGAAGAACAGTTTTCCGTCAACGCAAGAAGGTAAAGGTTGACTTTGTTAAGGATTGCTTACATTCTACATAAGGAATAATCCTGGAAGAGGTCCTGAAATCTGTAACTGTTGGCAGGCCGCACAGGTTTGGTAAATGCATCAGAAAACTGCAGTCAGTATGGTTTCTCATACCCTCTGATAACTTCTACTTAACATTTTCCGGAAAATAACATAACTGAATACACCCTTGGTAACACTTCAGTTGATGGAATGCATGTTCACATAAAGGAAAGCCGCGAAGGTACACTAAAGTCGTATAACCTAAGTGAACGTTAGCAGGTGCACTCAATGAAACGAATGAGGAAAACATAGACAGAGATGACGCATTTAGTACAGCTACTGAAATCTGCTTGATGTAAGACATATCATTTGAAGCTCGAGAAAATATTCAAAAATTTGAAAACAAAGGTGCCAGAAATGCCAGCAGATCTTCCAAAAACATCAAACTGGGCATCTTAAAGCTACCTTTCTGGGCAATCGTGGAGCCAGGTTCAAAAGACTGTAGAGAACAGAATGCAATGGAGACGTGCTAATGAAGCCCCATGTTCCACTAGGAACCCAAGGGACAAATAAATAAATAAAATAAATCTTAAAGCTACCTGGTGAAGCTCCACTACCTTCAGACAGGTTCGAAAGAAGATTTCCGCACAAGCTTGACAAGTTGTGCAAATACACAGATCGACCCCTTTAGTATGAGGAAATGTACAACCCCAACTCTAGCAGCATGGGGGTGACAGTGAACGCAATGTTACGTCACATCTTTCGAGACGAATTCATCCTCCAACTGTCTTGGTCTGGTACGAAGTTGAAGATAGGTGTCAAGCAGACACCGATCGAAATGACCGTTCAAAATCAGTTCTAATTAGCATAAACGATTTATATTTCTGAGAAGCCATTGAGAATATAATTTTGCGATTTGTGGGGATTTAGTGATTTTTGAAGTGGTTATTCATCACGGACTAACATCAATTGGGGAAACATTAGAAACTTAGGAGCGCTTGACAGCTGTTTCATCCTAAGTATGGGACCCCTTAGCAGTACACACCCATGACCCAACCAGGGATTTCCAGTTGACTCAACTTGAAGGCCTAAGCTACTGAGACAGCAACTACAGAAAGTGTATCAAAGCTTGGTTCTACAACTTTCCAGATCAAGATGGTGGGAAAATAAAAAATGATTGCCTACCTACTTAGGTAACCTTGACTAACTGTCAAAGTTAGGCTCACTTTCGGAGCACGGAAAGCAAAGAAAATCAGTCGCGGCAGGTTGTAATATGCGATGTCATTGAACGAAGAAGTTCGGCAGCAATGACTGAGTGACTCTTTGTAGTGAAAACCATTCTTAGACCTTTTATTGTCCGACAATAAATATATAGTTAGTACGAAACTTCATTGCATTGTACTAGTTGCATCAATGTATTTATTTAGGGTAAGGTTAACTTGAAGATATGTGATTTTTCCTAAGTAATTTAGCTTAGGAGGCCTAGATGAAATGAATTAGGTGCCAACTGTGAATATAATTTCGTGACGAAGTATCAACCAAAGGCTGTAGACATAGAACGTAGGACAAAATGCTCAATAAACAAGGAAGAATCGAAAAAAGGCGGTGCAGAACAAGGGGCCGAAAAAGAGTAAGGCGTGAAACATATGACAATGTTGCAGAAGTTCACGTTTCACCCCGAGTTTTTAATACACGTTTTTCTTATGTTCCCTCTTTTTGACCTGTGAAGATAATGACTACGAGAAAAAGTGTAATATCAATTTACGGCTTACGAGTATAATGACGTAGAAAGTCATACTGCTTGTCACTACATCAGAGAGAGGGCGGACTTTGGCGGACACAAGACCTGCACAATTTCAACGTCTTTGTCCGTAATAAGGATATAAAGATATGAGGCAACTATCTGAGGTGAGTCTATGCGAAGTATAACAGTCTTTTTATGAGGTGTCGGTCATTCCAAAGCCATGATGACTCAGTCTCCTGATCCTCAGCGACCAGGTTAATTATCAGATAATCCATGTACTGAGCCGATGAACGGCAGCAACTGCATATTCCAAAGATGATCACGAAAATACTGACATGTGAACCACTTTTCTGCTAAGGGTTAGTGGTTTGGAGAGACAGCCATGCACAAGAGGGTCACTGATTCAATCCCCGCCAAGCGCAGTGAAGCTTGGGAGGCCAGGTGGAATCACTTGCAGTAACAGTAGGTGTGGTTCACTGTCTACTGCGCCAATCTGAATAAGGTGGTTGAGTGCGTTTTTTTAAGCTCTCTATCTGAGAATCATTTCAATTGAACATACAAGCAAATGCATTGATCAGTATAATTTGAAAGAAAGAATGAAATTCGATTTCATGTAAATTCACCTTATCTAGGGCATACACGCTGAGTTCATGCACCATGATGAATATGGGACTGATCTTCGCCTTTCTTTTATGATAACTCTCCATTCACAATCACCTTGAAGTACTCCGCTAACAACGTGTGGATTAGAAAAACAAACAAACTTATCAAAACTATGTGTCCATTCAGTATTGTCAAAAATGGAGAAGCATTTTTATGGAAATGAAAAGCCTTGAAATACATTGAGAAAATTTCAGCCAGGTAACGGAGTTAATGAGGACACAAGGATGTCTGCTATCTTGGCTCGGTGGCCTGGTGGATAACGCTCTGGAGTTTGAAGCTATCTATTGAGAGTTCAAGCCTTAGTAGGTCCAACATCGCTCACTGGGAGGTAAGTACATCCAGCTGATGAGTTACAACTAGGACGGAACGCTCATTCTAGATTGCACTGCTAATCACTGTCCATCATCACCATCGAAGTCAAACTGCAAGTAATATTGAGGCGTTCGTACAGGTGCGTATATACCAATAGAAACTAATCAATTCGGCCCAGTCATCAGTGTGATAATACAAGTAACAACAAATAAAACACTAAAATCATTGAAATACTAATTGTGTTCTGGTTACTGATAATAAAAGGTATTGAAAAAATTCGAAAAAAGAAACACTTTTACTCAAAGATTGAAGTCGTCCACACTTACTGATATTGGCACTGGAAGTCAACGCCAAGTCAATCCCTGACGCACAGAGTTTTTTCAACTGGTCGTTATAAGAATGACTGTGTGATGACCAGAAACCCTCCGAATCCATATAGTGTATTTTTCAAGGAGAGGTGTATAGTATGCAGGACGATAAAAAAATCGAGTCACTTCCTTTCAAGGAAAATTTGTCTTAAAAATAAACTTTGAATCCTGTACTTTTGTAAGTTCTTCTTTACTTCTAAAACCAACACGCCACCAGTCGCCAGGTTGAACAAAACCAGACTAAAGAGTAAAATGCCATACAGATTAATATTTACTGAATAAACTGCAGTGATTGGATTGGTCCATCAACAGTTTAAAAGCACACGTACATATTTACTGGATGCATTCTACTCCGCCCCCTCCCACAGCTAATATGACCACTCCGCTACTTGCTTCCTATGAGCGGTACTCAGTATAATCGATCAGGGTGATGACAGTTTTTAAGTGTTTAGTTGAATGAATGTATGGCTAGAAAGGCTGCTTGTAAACTTCATCATAATATGTTGAAATTTTAAAAGAGGAAACCGATTGACATGACATGATGATATTGCCTTCTTAAGTGCATAAATGCCCAAATTGATTAGACGATTAAAAATTAGGATTATTCTGGTCTTTTTCCTTTCGAACTCTTAAAATGCACTCAAATATCATATTTATATTGTGCTTGAAATAACAAGGGGGAGAAACAAAATCAGGATGCGACTTACTCAGCCGGATATCTAGAATCTGGTGGTTGGAATAACTCCTTCCACTTTGAAAAATAAGCACCAAGTGAAAAAATACCGCTGAGATAACTTTCCTTTCAAGGCGATAAGAATCGTGTGTTCTTTGAGATAAAATAAATTTGACTGACTAACATCTGTGAGGTCTGAACATTTCAAGTTGCTATTCATTCACCAGGGACTGACATCAGCAGGAGAACCATTAAAATCATGGAAGTACTGGATAGCTGTTAGTTGAACAGGGGTAATCAGCAGCAGGCACTGTACCTAAGTTTCGTGCTTGTTGACACTTGTCCGTAATCTTGACGGGAATGACATCCCGCCTGCCAATCGAACCCGCGCCAGCCAGTGGTGTAGTCAGTGAGGTTACCACTGATCTCTTCAGGCAGGGACTGGTTTCGTGTAGGACTGAACTAGATACATCGATTAGTCACTGGAGGGTAAACAACTTCATGTCGTCTAGTCCTAAGTGCTGCTCGAATCCTACCGATCACGACATGCAGTTAGTTACCCTCCAGTGACCAATCAACGTACCAGATAGCTGTCTCGTCCTAGTACAGGACTTGGTTTATAAGGTTATTAAGTTTCTCATCCTATCTGCTATAATAAAAGATCGAAAAACAACATCGAGATGTATTTATGTAATTTAAAGCAAAAGGGTTGGAGCTTGCCAGCCGTTACTTCGAAATGAAGGTTAGACAATCGACCATCAGTATTCGGCAGTATGAACTCTAAAGAAAAAGGTATTACAGCTTTAGAGGCTGACGGTTTCTTCATTGTCTAATCACTGTACTGTGCATGAAATAGTGATGATAGATCAAACCATACCCCTGATGAGATGAGTACGGAGGTGAATTAGATTCCAGCAGTCACAACTCTATCATCAGTCAGCACAAAATGGAACGGTTAAGCTTTTCATCAAGAAATACATCACTTGTGCTTACAGTTGCTACGAAGTTGCTGAATAGAATAAAACAAATGCAAAGCGCCAACGGATTTTCAGTGTATGTGTTACCGCCTCTAACTCATACTGAAGATCGCTCAGTGTAAATATACTGAGAAGTAATAAAGAACACCCACTTGGATAGAATGTACACCAAAAGGTTCAATTTGTTTGTTGTCTTGATCATACACTTGCACGACATCAAAGTATTATCATTAGACTGTTTGGTGAGTATTCAGTAGGTGTATGATGTAGGGATAACATTGTGGCTCTTAGTTGGGTTTCTTTCTGTGACAAAATGTTTATAGTGTTCTAGGTGTGACTTGATGGCAGTAATCTACAGAGTAAACAAAGATGGGACATTTTAGACGGTTCAGGAGAATTGTCACACAGTGACGGAACAGTACTATTTACTGGATAATGTTGTGGATATAATTTACTGTTCATATTCATATTGGGTAACTCCACAACTATGAGACATGGTTTATAAACTTCTAATCGTCTCTCCTCCTTTGTGATGATAGGGGTAAAAGAATTTCTATATATCTGGGATGGATGCAGAATCGTTTCTGTTGAATATATTTAGTGCTGATTCGACAGACAAAGATTCGGTTATCAATCTCTCCCTCCATCCAACTAAGTTTTTATTACTATTACTCTCACACCACTACAAGACTGTATGCAACTGTATAGCCAGACTATTTTCCAGATTCCTTATCTTAGAACATACTAGTCTAGATTTAGTAAAGTTTTGTATTCTCTTATTCTAACTGAAGCTGCTCGACTACATTGATTCAGTAATCATTACATGGGATTTGGTAAACCAAATTATTTTGCCTAATTGAACCAATGGGATCTTTTAACTTACGAAGTTTGTTTCCAGGCGAGTTTGTTGATTGAAATGCCACTTTAATCCCAGCCTTATTGAGAATTATTTATAACGCTTCTGAGGAGGCTTCTGTATATGATAACACATCGAAGTTTTGAATTCCCCCTCAAGCCTTTCAACACTATAGTTACTATTATTACTTTTACTAGTAGATTTATTATTAACACCTGTGTTACTACTGTTGCTCATATCTTTTTTCTATTCCTTTCGAATTTATTGATGAATGTAGATGGGAAAGTCAAGGTATTCTTGAGGTGTCCAGTTCCTTCTCGCAGATTTTCTGTCTTACTAGTAAGCATTTTGCCCTATTAACTAGGCCTACTTTAACTGAGATAAAATGAAATGGAATTACAATCTATCACAGTTTCAAAGTTATACTCCTACATTAAAGAAGGCAGAGTATCCACAAACGTCTATGAAATCCACTACTTCTACTCGCGATGTGAATTATAACACAGTTGTCTGAGATCGCCTAACAAACACGCTGTCGAAAGTTAGAATCAAATGCTTAAATGACATTTAAAAGTCATACAGTCATTTATACTATCTGATATCCATCAAATCTTGCCACATTTAGCTAGCAGAGCGACAAGACTATTGAAAATGCAAGTTCACTAACTTATCCGTAACAAAAGTAGTAGAGATTTCAACAATATGCATTCAGTTATATCAGCTGGACAACGGTTAGTCACAAGTGCACGTTATATAATACCGATTGACAGGAATAACTGAAGACCACTTCGACCGATAAACAGTGCCGATCTCTAGTTGCGTCAGTCTGTTATTATTGTTGGATATTGGCTAACAGTGAAATCAAAGACGTGCGTTTCGTCCAATTCGTGACTCATCAACTCTATGTACCCTGCTTCCTAGTCAACGATGTAGTTTCCGCTAGGACTCGAACCCAGGGCCGACCTCTACAAATGCCAGACCGTTGTTTAGTCGGCCACTGAGTCACGGCAGTCACTCATTGTGCAACAAGTACAATATGGTTTTCTTGATGTTACAGCTTGTCAACGTGAACCTGGTCTACAAATTGGATAGCTGCTTCTCTTGTTTGTAACAAGGGCCCTTAGTAGATTAGCCATGGGGATTCAATTCATACAGCCAAAAATAGAATCCCCTTCAGACTGACCACCTAGTTGGGCGAACTGTTAACGCCTGAAACCGTAGCCTCAGTTGAATACTTTATCATGCAGTCAGGACCACATTTCACTACCGATGACAAAGAACATCACTAACTGTATGCTCATCTTAGCAGTCTCAACATCCGGATATTGGAATAGTTAAATTTTCACCTCAGTGTGTGGATCAGACTGTTTTATGCCTTCCAGCTGTACGTTTTTGGAGAAACAAAGAAGTCCATCCTCTAGCATCACATATGTTACACACTGTACCCATTTTATAATGATAATGCTAATAGTAACAACGACAGTATAATACAAGCAATAACATTGGAACTATACCCGTCGCACAAGGACTGGCCATCGTGGCTTAGTGGTGTGGTGGATAACGCTCTGGCGTTTGAGGTAGTCGCTCCCGAGTTCCAGTCCCGATGGGGACAGCACTTACTGGGAGGTAGGTACATTCGGCTGACGAGTCCCAAATAGAACGATATACGAATCCTGGATCCCACTACTCGTCACTGTTCATCTTTACTATAATTAGAATACGGGTATATCGAGTCATCCGCATAGAAGTCCATATGCCAATAGAGACTGATCAATTCGGTTCAATCAACGACGGTATAATACAAGCGACAATCTTCAAAGTCCTTCACAAAACAGCATAGTCCTTTTTCAGTAAGACAAAAAGGGATAATCCTGAAAAACAGAGCAGAATACGCAGGATGCAGGAGTTTGTAAAACACAAAAGAAGAGGCTGAGTCATGTCAGATACTCCTATCTTCCTAACTTTGTAAGTTAGGTGGAAGATTCCTCTGGAAATAAGTAAGATATGGGACCACCAGGAAAGGTATGAAGAAAAAAGCACACAGAAGTAGATCACACTTGCAATACTGTGCAATACACAACCATCGATAGGAGAGGAAACATGGGACTCAAGCAGCTTACCTGGATTGTGTTCACGCCTGAAACTAAAGTTGATAGTCTGACGCTTTTAAGAACTAGGCACAGGATCATTCATGGCTCATCGTGGTCTAACAATAAGCAAGAAATTGTTCAGCTGGGATCAATCCGATAAAGAGGATACAGGTATGGAAACAGCCAGGTCATCAGAAAATTTGATAAAACAAACTAGCCGAAGATGGCCAATCATACAGAGAAAAGACTTGAGTAAAGGACGGCGCCTTGATGAATATCAGTCTGAGTCACTGGTAAGGTGGAGCGGTTCTGTTTGTGAACAGTATATTGTTACCTTTCACGTAAATAGTAATACAGCTAACTGATTATTCAGGACTGAGTATGTATCCCGGCTAACTTGTTCAGCAAAAGAGGTCTCTGGACAAAATCGAATGCTGAAGTGTAGTCTAGAATCAGACACCTGACATATTTGCCACTTTTATCGAGATTTTACGCAATATGATGATATATATCGTCGTAACTGGGTAGCGATTTCATATTTAAACTTCCTCAAGATGGATTCTGTCTCTAGCTCCCTGTCCTATAGTTTTTTTATTCGTCAGTGTCCAGAAATTGTAGTTACTTTGAAGCATCATTTGCTCAACACAAAAGATCATTAACAAAACTTCACCATTAAATTTTTTACCTTTTTGAACTTCTTGATGTTGCAATCAGTTGGTTATTTTCGGAGAGAACAATCTAGAACATAGAACAAAAGTGTATCAGTTCAACTTCGCACGGTTGGCAGCAGCAGATGAAGAATAAGTGGAAAGGAAATAAGCCATAACGGGGTGGGAAAACGTGAGACTTGAGAGAAAACGTAGATGAACGTAAATGAAAATGTACAAAGCTTCGAAGAGTTTATGTACACGCACCATTGTGGCCGATTTTCACACATGTCATCAAGAGTCTTCAGTCGCTAATTCTTCACATCTCGTATGCCCCAACCAGTTAGCTTACACCTCCCTACATGACTCAATGTAAAATTCAATGATTTGTCTTGCTTTCGCTTGTTTACTCTTCTTTCAGTTGCATTCGAATCCCGCTAACATCATGCATTGAGTTAGGCAGCGTTTAAGTATGCGCAGCAAATATCCAGGACATCTCAGAGGGTAGATGTTCGTAGTTTCATGAACTGATCTGTCTCTCTTGTCCCGTACCCAACGCCTCACCTCGATATTGCTCACGTAGGGATTCCACTACATACGAAAGATGGTGAAAAGCTATCTGTGAATGTATATTTGCACTCAGTTACTCACTGTATAAGATTCCTGCGATTAAACATGAGTAAATAACCCACATAAAAGAACACAATACAACCAAGATTCCCATACTTCAGGAATCAGGGCATAGCTACTCAGCTGCAGTCATTTATACAGGTAATCAATATTTCAAGTCTTCACCCTTTCGTAAAGCATTTCAAATTATTTTCAATGTGATTCATTCTAATTACCCTTGGAGAATTAGTCTTGTTTCTCCATCGTTTAGGATTCCTTGTATAGTGCACAAAACTGGTTACTGGTGAGCATCAGGACTACAAATTTGGTAAAATAAACAAAACGATAGCAGCCAGGTCCTGTAGTTCAATAGATAAAAAGCTGGGTTGGTAGCCTGGAGGTGACTGTTAGTAATTCTGATGTTTCTCAGATTTTCATTTTAGGGCCAGTCATTAACTAGTAGCATTCGTTACAAGCCAGATTAGCGATGCACTGACAAGAAGGACATGATTTCAAGAATGACCAGGAACATCAGTAAGCTCATTTGGAAATAAGAAAGTTACAAGCTTTAGGGGTAACTGAAGGCTGACATTGTTTCTGCAAATCAACAGCCTACTGGATAAAATGTTTTGAGTTTTTGAGATGTTCAAGCTTCCTTGAGGATGTTTACCAAAATGGTGAGTATCTAAAAGAATCATATGTATACTATGAACTAGTCCATTGCACGTTCTCATTTCACATCCCACCCATCGATCAGTGGGTTAGAACAAAGTCTGTAGAAGATCATTCTCAACCTAAACTGGTTAATAGTGACGTTTCTGAAAGGAGCCTAAAATGAAACTACCGCTGGAAAAACTTGGATTTTCCAGGATTTGTAGCTACACCTTGTCAGCGAATTTTAGTAGGCATAAAGTATGGATAAGAATGGACTCATGTCGATCGTCTCCTACTATCCAATAGTTTTTAACTTTACATCTACTTGAATACTAAGCAGATTTTATAGATTTTTCTTAGAATCTTTAGGGTGTTTTGAATGAAAATCCGCTTCTTTCAAAACTGACTCACTGCTGCAGGATAATTTAGGTTAGATGAGCTTGTTTCATCTTTTTGGTGAAATTCCCACACCCCCTCCACCTCAATCACTGTATTACCTGCCTTTTATTCACGCGTTAGTGAATGTGTTTCCTTCGTTTCGAATCCTTCTGTTTGCTTCACAGTTGAGATTTTCCCTTCTGCTTTCATTCCTGCATCTCTGTGACGTGAACTGAAAGTGTGTTGGTTGACTGAGGAGCAACAGCCGATTCTTTATTCAGTTTGATAGATTTTCGTTGGGTGGGAGGTTCAACATTTTCTTGAATTGTCTGGTATATTAGTCGCATACTTTGTATAGGTTGCTTGTCCATATCCATTTAAGCATTAAGTATGTGGGTTACCATAAATGGTCCCCGTCTCTTAGTGTGCTTTGTCATGCTGAAGAACATACACAGATGAATTCACAGCCGACGGTGTATATTAAGTTGTCCTCGGCTGGATAGCTGGTTGTACTTGCAACTCTGACGGCTGTGGTATTCTTTGAGTAGAAGATAATTATATATCAACATACTGTGTCTATAAACCCTATGATCGTATGCATGTGAAACTGCTGCTTTTCTAAATGTTTGATCTGAATAGTGAGGTTCTGCATATATCTGAGGGCAAGAGCAGTATATCTCAGCGCATGGGTTTGCCTGCGTTTGTTTGAATTGGCGTGAAAGCCTTGAGTAAACGGTACGAACTCCGAAGTCCCACCTCGTTTGGATTTATGTGGGTGTACGGGGTGTCCCGGGTAGACCGAATTGCATATCCATTGTAAGGAAAGAGGATGGGGCAACCAGAAGAGCTCGAGATATGTCCGTGACAGCGAGTCAGGGTGTATCGTATGCTTGTAGTATGGTGGCGGAGTTTTCTAGTTTAGGAGCGAGCTGAAACGTCCCTGTTGGGCAAGTGTCCTGAGCAGATGTTCCCCAGGCTTCAATTGGTGGCCACAGGAGACGTTCTGAGATAAGTGAGTGATTCTCCAACCCAACATGCTGTGTGTTTTGCTTTTGGTCAAAAGCTGTCGCACTTTAAAACCTACTGCTCTCGGTAGTCCTCTGATGTACGGAACAGAAGTAAAATATTGGTTCTAAATAAATGGCTCATCATTTATCAAGTGACGCGCATGAATGCCTACCTCATAGAGAACATGCACGCTAGGCATGATGAGGGTCTATGACCTCCTTCAAGTAGGATCGAATTCGTTGACGTCCCTGCCCATATGTCTGGTATGGGTGGTAGGTCAGTGATGACACCCACTTTGGTGACTCCACCAGTGGTCGCTTTTGAACGCTGAAAGTGATGAAGCTTGCATCATCCGTGCTGACTAGGGAACGGGCCCTCCGAAGTAGTTTCCAACTGAATCCTGGACCTGTTATATTGTTTACTAATCAGGACTGGAATACCTGGGCGCCACTTCACTAATCAAAGCGAGAGGGAATTGATACCAGTCGAGTGATGGGCGTGAGATGCGATCGGCCTTAGTAGGATAATTTAGGCTGAGCTTTAGATGCTATCCCAGTTGAGAAGGCAGCCACAGTTAACCGGGACTTCGAGGCCTTCTCCATTAGTAAAAGTGCTTGGCCAGTTGTGCACACCGTATTCATACATATGCTCCTAGTTCGATACGGGTTAGTTGTCAGGTGAAGTTGAAATAACCTCAAATAGGTAAGGCTTGTAAAATCGAAATAGCCAAACCCACCGTCTTTGACACACATTTAAGTCGACACTATGATTATGCAAGAGAAATCTATAAAGTGAGTATCATCGAATTTCTTTGAGATTGCTAATTACTCCTCATAAAAGTGTCTATGTCGAAAAAGAGAATAGATGTTACGGAAAAAGAAGGAATTTATCCTGGGTATAGGGATCAGAAACAAAGTGACGTACTAATTTATTCCTATTTCAATGCATCCGAAAATCTCATCTTTCCTAGCCACAGATATCAAATCATAGTGTCTAGTAATGGAATCCTTTCCTGAATATACCGATATTCTTGTGAGTGTTTCTGTCCTCAGTGCAACTAGAACCTCGTTAGGTATCTAATTTGTAAGGTCACTATCTACTGGGTTATAACAGACACTTTCAAGCTGATTCTATAGTAACTGACTTTTTCGTGGCTATCAGTGGAACCAAGGACGCGCGCTTCGTCACACTTGTGACTCGTCGGCTGAATGTATCTTCACCTCAGTAAAGGATTATGTCCCTATTAAGAATCGAACCCAGTGCCCGTCACTGCAAACGCCAAGGCTTTATCCATTAGGCCACTGAAGAACAACAGCCATATTCTGTGCAACAGGTATTAGTTATGACAATAAATATTCAGGTAATATCGAGGTGCATGCATATCGATGATATATCAACAGAGGCCTATCAGTTCCAACAATTATAACAGTGAAGAATTACGAATGTCAACAAATAACAATAAGAGTACATTAGTGTTGCTCTTTAAGTGTTTTAATTTACCACTGCTACTTCAAAGGGCTAAATTGCCATATCTGTATGTATTTTGAAGTTGTGGGGATTTGGAACTATTTCAAGTTGTTGTTCATCGTAGACTGACATCAGTTGGAGGAACAAAGGAAACCTGGGAGCACTGGATAGCTGTTTCGTCCTAGTATGGGACTCCTCAGCAGTGCGCACCCACGACCCCGCCCTCCGCGGATCGAACCCGCAACCTTCAGGTTTCGTGGCCAGCACCTTACCATTGAGTCACTGGGTCAGAATCCAACAGCCCATATTTCCAACTTCTGTTAGCTCATTTGTTCCTCCAACTGATGTCAGTCTATGATGAATAACAACTTGAAATATTCCCGAATCTCCACAACTCCCTAAAAAATTCAATTGAACTGGTGCTCATTGGTGACTAGCTTCGAGAGGTATTCCTGATGTTCCAATGAGAAGTCGTGACCGGTGGAGTCAAAGCCTAATGGTCGTGAAGACAGTTACTCAGAGATGACATTGGGTGGCGGTTGCGCTATATCGTGAGCTAACAGAAGTTGGAAATATGGGCTGTTGGATTCTGACCCAGTGGCTCAATGGTAAGGTGCTGGCCGCGGAACCTGAAGGTCGCGGGTTCGATCCAGGAAGGGCGGGGTCATGGGTGCGCACTGCTGAGGAGTCCCATACTAAGACGAGACAGCTGTCCAGTGCTCCCAGGTTTCCTGTGCTCCTCTAACTGGTGTCAGTCTACGATGAATAACAACTTGAAATATCTGTATGTATACAGAATCCTTCAGTGGATGTATTGACGTTACCTGTATTCACATCCGTATAATACTAATCTCAACAACTAATCTGTAACATACTCTGACATTCTATTCAGAACATGAGTAATACATCAGGTTAAATTCTGTCAGTTAAACTCACTGACATACATATGTAGTAGAATGAGTAAATTGAATATTGAAGCTCAATTAATTTTGGATCAGTCAAATTTTCACTAGAATCCTTCAGTGCATTGTAAGGAAGTCTAGGCTGTACACAAAAGTAATTTAATTACCTTTTATACATTACGAGGCTTGTACTCAGTTTTTTTTCAGTCACAGACAATGTCGCCAAATTAATCAGACAACGAGTAATACACATCAGCATAATACTCAGTGCTTATATGTCCCACTTTCAGGACATTCTTAAAAACATTCGTAATCAGTAAGAGTATAAAGTGTGATATATACAAAATAATTTGAACTTTCGGTTTTACTCATATACGGGATAAATATAGCAGTGATAAGCTAATTCATAAATTTAAAATTAGTCACATTGATTAGTGGTCACAGTAACGATCGATATTTTCATTCTTCTTGTCTAACAAATGGAACATGATGTTATGCTGCATACACTGTCTGTGAGTATTAATATGCCTCCATTTGCAAAGAAGCCTAGTCAATAACCCTGTTGAGTATAGATTATTTGAACTAATTCTTACCCATCAATTGAGTAGGATTTCATATTATATATATATATTTGTCAGGTGTTTAGGAATAAGACATTCTGATGCAGAAAATGCTGCTATACAGTAGATACTTGCTTCTCGTGGCATAATGCTAATTCTACCATTCTGAAGAGTACTCATGTTAATGTGGCAGCAGTTAAGGTCACTGGACTATAAAGTTTAATTAGATCGTAAGAATCCAAAACTACTTCACGCAATCAATAAAGGAAGTGGGATAGATTAAAAGTGGTATAAATACGAAAACAACGGTTTGGTTTATTTTGGATGTTGCTTAGTGGTGCCATGATGGGTCAAACTAGCGTAATTCTGGTAAGCTACTTGGTTGGACTAGAAAAACATTGAACAATAACAAGTTGAAGGTAAGTTATGCAGATAGTCAGTGTGTTTTCCTCCTGTTAACAGTCCTTTTCAAGGGAAAACTCAGTGGAGTTGTGCTATTAGATACTTTTTATCTGCATGATTCTCACCTCAGATAGTCTACACCCACCTATTTAGTCAAGACCAACGGTTAAAAATTTCATAGACTAGTTCCGTGTCTCACTGTGGACACTCTGAGCCTTCTTTCAACCGAATCCAACTTCTCCTTGCATCGTACTTTGAAGTGAGCAATGGGCGAACATGCGAAACATATTTCCAGGTGACCTCAGTTACAACTTCATCGACTGCTTTCTCTTCCTTGTCTAATACTCTTCATCTGACCTCTACATTGCCAATATGGAGATTGCAACAAACATGAGGAACTCTTTGAAGACACCTTTGGTCAAAACCTACAGTCTCTATATATCTACTTTCAACGGCCATTTCTTACAGCCGTATAACAGGGTAGAGCAGGCTACAGTGCAATTTTCTTTCCTTGATAGGTATTCGGATATCTTGCGAGTCAGCGTCAGAGATAACGCAATTTGACGAATGCCAAACGGGTCTTCTGCATTTGAGCTGAGATTTCGTCAGCAACTGGCCCGTTGCAGTCCATGCAACTCTACAAGTAGTTGAAGTGATCGACGCATTCCACCTCTTAAACTGAAAGTAGTTGAAACTCAATCCTGAAGCATTATCTAACATTTGACAGATGTGAAACGCATGCAACAGAAAGGTTGAACACTTCAGGAAGATACGCTAACGTACACACAATAAATCAGTGCCAGATGTCGTGTGACATTTAGTAGGGAAGTCAGAACTTAGGTTGCTAGTGCATCTGCATAGTCAGTCATGTTAGCTTTGGTAATCAATTCGACACCATTCAACCATTTCTGTAGTTACCGATGCAATCATTGGGCTAAGCAATGAGTCACTGATAAGTATTTTGCGAATACATAAGTGAAAAGGGATTATAAATTCGGAAGTTATTCACGATCGCCTCTACACACTCACCGATGATTGCTTCATGCTACGGTGTCTTTTCAGTTGCATTTAGAATCACAAATGTCTGAAGTCTATTAGTTCGAAGCCATCCACCGAAATGTATGCTTTTGGAGGCAGTTGGGGAAAATGATGTACAAGGTTCAAAATACATCGATTCCCTTAGATATATGAGCCTAAATCATGGAGGTTAGAAGTAAGAAGTCTCTGTTGGTTGGAAGCAATCGATGGGAAGCCCTGGATCTGGTTATCATACTTATAAGCACTCTTTAACCAACCATACCTGCGACCTCGAAGAAACTGAAGTCTCTTGTCACATTTGAATGCGTGTCATCTTGTGCTGGAGCCAAAATTCTTACCACTTAGCTATTCACTTGGCGACTGACCTTCAGTAGGACTGAATTACACACACTGATTGATCACTGGAGAGTTATCAGTTTCATTTGACCTCATTGGAAAATGATGGATACAATTCAGTTGACAATCAAAGCTAAACAGATTGAAGACAGAAATGATAAACTGTGTGTGATAATGAAATCTTCATTATATGTTTTTTTTCTGCGTCCACCTGTTAGCCTAAATATGCTTGCTTTTCATGATTGTTTCTGTAAGTGAAACTCAAACATGGATGTGTTGCAATTCACATGACATTTGAGAAGTGGATGGATTCTTTTCTCTTAGAGACAAAATGACAAATTAGACGTTGGATGCTAAAAACGTTTAACACAGTTCAAAATACTAACCAGCCTTAATTGGACCGAAGGTGGATGACGATACAGTAACCAGTACTTCACAGATATCGGTATTACTGGTTTTATGCTTCGTCAAACCTATCCTTCAAAACTATGTCACTGTGTATCAACCATTTGCTCCTACGTTCCACTTCATTTGAACTGTGATAAGATGATTTGACTACTTGACTCATGTGTTAATGGGCCAACACATATCATCATCTCAGTCAAAAGTTAGCTGACATATACTAATCAGTATCTAGTGTCCAAAAAAATGTTGGTAAATTGGTGGTGACTAGAAGAAATTCAAGCCACCTTTGAAGTTTAATTTATCAGCTCTATTGTTTTATCCTTTCTGCGTTGTTTGAAAAAACCACAGTGTGTTAACCACAAGCACAATAATCATTGTGAAAAATAATCATAATCGGTTGCAAAAACAAGTCCCTAGATCACATGACTAACTCTCCCTTAATGTCTGAATCTATTCTTACTTTGCTGATACTTGATTCACATTTATTATTATCATATTATTATTTGTCCCTTGGGTTCCTAATGAAATATAGGGCTTCACTACCACGTCTCAATTCCACTCTCTTCTCTGAAATATTTTCAACCTGGATCCACGACAGCCCACAACCTCTCATATCCTCCTCGCGCGATCTCCTCCATATCACCCTCACCTCGGACGCCTAACTCGTCACTTCCCATCGGAGTTCCACTAAACACCCTGGCCTGGCACGTGATGTCCCCAGTCGGCCTTCTCAGTGTATGCAAATCTCATCCATCTCCACTTCCTTCTCCTGCATATTTGTTGAGTGATAGGTTCTTGGTTGGTTCTTTGACAGCCAGCCAGCCAGCCAGCCAGAGTTCCTTGTTGCTTATTCTTCTTATTCTGGCCATCTGATCCTCAGTAACGAGCCAGCGTATGTGGCAGTTGTTGATGAATATCTGTAGTTTGTTGGAAATCCCTTTCGTAATGCGTCAAGTGTCTGAACCATACAGGAGCACTAACTTGACTGGCGTTGGTGTTGAAAGTCCGGATCTTGTTCATGCTTCATGCTGAGTGCACTGCAGTAGATTTCCACACTGGTTTCAGGTTAATGTAGGAAGGCCTATCTTGCTTTTCTGATCCTGGCTGGTTTTGACATCCTCGTCTCTGCCGCCTGTAGTTGAAACAGTGTTGCCTAGATAGGTGAAAGAGGCTACTTCCTTTAAGTAACTAGTAACTAGTGAACTAGTTAACCAGGCGAGATTGTTGATTCACATATCTCAATCAAAAAACGGACAGGGTCACTAAAAAAAAAAGTAGACTGAAGTTCATATGAGCGTATATCACTACCTTGATTACATCTTACACAGGCACATGATTTATTAACATGTCTTGTGGTTTATCGACAGACATGATGACGTAACCGATTACGTCATATGCTATACCCTGAAATTTGGACATCATTTTGTCTGATGAAAATAGTTGTATTACAGCCTATAAAATTTCCATATGCTTATTTATAATCAGTAGAAGATACTACTATTGAACAACTTCAGCAGTTAGAAACCATTCAGAACTACTCTGTAGTATTTCACAAATCAGACAGATCAGAATGATCTAATTACTGGAGAGATGTTTTGCTCGTTTGGGAATGAGCTCATCCTCGGTGCATTCAAACAAATTCAGCTTATACAGCCAAATTAGTTCAGATTACCTGAATCTAGCTACCTGACTTGTATGGACTGGTATACCTAAAATGAAATGATCAGTTTGCAAATGATTGTGGTGTCAGCAATAATTAATATTATGGGACCTACATTTACTTACAAACTATACACATTCATCAACAGCTGCCTACGCTGGATACTGACACTGAAGATCAGATGGCCAGATTAATAAGAATAAGCAACAAGGAACTCTGGCTGGCTGTCAAAGAACCAACCAAGAACCTATCACTCAACAAATATGCAGGAGAAGGAAGTGAAGATGGATGAGATTTGCACACACTGAGAAGGCTGATTGGGGACATCATGCACCTGGCCCTCGAGTGGAATCAAAGTGGGGAAACAACGAGTTGAGCGTCCGTGGGTGACATAAAGAAGATCATGTGGGGAAGAAATGAAAGCTTCTGGGCTATCGTGGCGCCAGGCTGAAAAGACTGCGGAGAACAGAGTGAAGTGGAGGCGTGCTAATAAAGTCTTATATTCCCCTACGAGCCTTAGGGACAAATAATAATAAAATACCCTTAACTCAACCCCTCTTTCAAAGTGTCCACTTTCTCCATTGGATATATTCCACTGAATTCAGACAATACTCATACTTGGAAAAAAAATCACACCCATGGGTGTTCACCAGTTTTTCAGCAGTATAAGGTGAATTTCCTCGAGTAAATTGCTGGTGAACTGGGCACCAAACGATTGAAGTGTCCGTCTGGTGTTTAGATCATTCTGATTTGCCTGACTTTGACGAAATCTACAGACCAACATGAATGGTTTCTAAATACTCTTACTGTTGAGCAGTAGTAAAATCTTTCACCAAGGTTTTTCTTCTCCATTATTATTATCATATTATTATTTGTCCCTTGGGTTCCTAATGAAATATAGGGCTTCACTACCACGTCTCAATTCCACTCTCTTCTCTGAAATATTTTCAACCTGGATCCACGACAGCCCACAACCTCTCATATCCTCCTCGCGCGATCTCCTCCATATCACCCTCACCTCGGACGCCTAACTCGTCACTTCCCATCGGAGTTCCACTAAACACCCTGGCCTGGCACGTGATGTCCCCAGTCGGCCTTCTCAGTGTATGCAAATCTCATCCATCTCCACTTCCTTCTCCTGCATATTTGTTGAGTGATAGGTTCTTGGTTGGTTCTTTGACAGCCAGCCAGCCAGCCAGCCAGCCAGCCAGCCAGCCAGCCAGCCAGCCAGCCAGCCAGCCAGCCAGCCAGCCAGCCAGCCAGCCAGCCAGCCAGCCAGCCAGCCAGCCAGCCAGCCAGCCAGCCAGCCAGCCAGCCAGCCAGCCAGCCAGCCAGCCAGCCAGCCAGCCAGCCAGCCAGCCAGCCAGCCAGCCAGCCAGCCAGCCAGCCAGCCAGCCAGCCAGCCAGCCAGCCAGCCAGCCAGCCAGCCAGCCAGCCAGCCAGCCAGCCAGCCAGCCAGCCAGCCAGCCAGCCAGCCAGCCAGCCAGCCAGCCAGCCAGCCAGCCAGCCAGCCAGCCAGCCAGCCAGCCAGCCAGCCAGCCAGCCAGCCAGCCAGCCAGCCAGCCAGCCAGCCAGCCAGCCAGCCAGCCAGCCAGAGTTCCTTGTTGCTTATTCTTCTTATTCTGGCCATCTGATCCTCAGTAACGAGCCAGCGTATGTGGCAGTTGTTGATGAATATCTGTAGTTTGTTGGAAATCCCTTTCGTAATGCGTCAAGTGTCTGAACCATACAGGAGCACTAACTTGACTGGCGTTGGTGTTGAAAGTCCGGATCTTGTTCATGCTTCATGCTGAGTGCACTGCAGTAGATTTCCACACTGGTTTCAGGTTAATGTAGGAAGGCCTATCTTGCTTTTCTGATCCTGGCTGGTTTTGACATCCTCGTCTCTGCCGCCTGTAGTTGAAACAGTGTTGCCTAGATAGGTGAAAGAGGCTAATTCCTTTAAGTTTCTCCCGTTGCTGGTGATTGTTGTTTGTTGTTAGTTGGGTATCTTCATCACCTCTGTCTTCTCTATATTTACTTGAAGTCCCGTCTTCGCTGCCTCGCTTCTCCTGTCATTTTGCTGGATTTTGCCTGCAGATCTTCAGGTTTGTGAGACATTAGACACATGTCATCAGCAAAATCCAAGTCTTCTAGGTTCTTTTCCACAGTCCAGCGTATCCCCCTCTTCTCGCTCCCCACTTTTGTTGCATGATCCATTCGACCACAATCAAGAATTTCATGGGTGATAGTAAGTGGCAGCCCTGTCTTACTCCTGTCTCCTGTCTTCACTTCAAAAGCATCACTGAACTTCTGATTGTGAATTACTGGGCATGTAGCTTCTTCATATAGTTATTGAATGAGGCAGATAAAGGTTTGCGGTATTCCGTAGTGTTGAAGCAGTTGCCAAATTACTTGTCGGTCGACGCTGTCAAAGACCTTCTCAAAGTCGATGAAGTTGAGGTAGAGGGTTGACTGCCATTCTATGCTCTGTTCTATGGTGATGATTAATCGTGTATGAATAAGCGGATCACTTGCAGATTGGTGATTGTTACCAAGTACAAGACTCGTGTTTTCCCTGACTATTAATAGGTGGTCATCTGCAGTATGTGAAAATATCATGGAACTGAGAGTGGTGAGTTTTACGTAACAGATAACGAGTGCTTCCTTTGTGAAAGCTAATTTTCATCTTAGCCATGGTTTTTGTGGGAAATCGATCTAACTGGGGGAGAAAGGGGGGGATGATGATAATTAATATGAGTGGTTTTAGACTACTCATATCCTTCTGCACCATGTTAGGGCTGGCCAATCCCTAAGATAACTAATTCTAATATTTTTATATTATTATTATAATGTTTAAGCCTTATTTTCACGCCCTTTTTGTGGCATGTTATTCTTCTTATTTTTACCGCAAGTTTAGAATGCTAAACACTGATTGGTTCATTTTACACTTTGAATATACTATTTTGTTTTCTCTGGCCAAGGTCATCTAAGGATATGTAAACGACTGCGTTTTCACTTACATTAGTTCGGTCGGAGTGGGTAAGTTTTCAGTGTCATCGTCTTATTCTGGTGTCAGTTGAATATCGAGTTGAGAAGTCATTGTTCTATTGTTAATCGTATTCGTCTCTGAGTGTTGCATCGCTATCTGTAGCGTTAAATCATAACACTGTTTATTGACTTATGGTAATGCTATCAGTCTTGAAACTACGAACAGTGTGAAGCAGACCGAATTTCCTAGCCAGAATACTTTAGCTTCAATAGGAAATCATAGTTAACTCCTACTAGCATGTGAAACCATTAGGTGTTATTCCCATCCATGACCAATAATTTTGAGCACACCTGATTTGATTCCAAGTAAAACTAGTCTGTTGAGCTAACCTACTAAAAGTGTAGAAGTTTTTTTCACGAGGTGGGTACACTACCGGTGTGCTGAACAGGAGACCAGAAAAATCCAACAATTTCATAACGTTATTCTTAGTGTAAATACTGATTTGGCAGTCTCTACAACGGCATAGGCCTAACTAAAAGAAGCATTATCAGGGGACTACGATGCATTTAGCCGTTTGTAGCTGGTAGGAACGACATATGGTTCCATTTACCATAGTCAATTTGAGGGTTATTCTTTTTTCTCAGTAGGATTATGGCAAATGAGAAGAATCTTGGAAAACCTTCTAACAGATTTTCAGACGTGATCACTGCTGCTTAATAAAATAACAGTCACTAGGCTTAGTCGAATATCAGGTGTGGGCTACCCCGTCGTCAAGGTTCTTCTTCAAGTATGGTGTCTGAATTCATTTGTAATAGTTGGATTGATCAGGTTCTTATGCAAAGTGAGATGACAATTAGCGTCTTATTGTGATTATTGGGAGATGACCAAAGTCTAACCAGCATGAAATCGGACCCAACCACTACTCTTGGCTACAGCAATTCATGAACTGTAACGTTGAACAATGTTTCAGCGGACAGGCATACAAATCAGCTCACCAAAGTGTTTCATCTTTATCGTATTCAACTATCTCTTTCTTGGCAGGTTACAACCACTAAAGATATTCACTCTGAGGTAGATTTTGGGAATACCTCTTCCAGATGAGTAAGGTTTTGAGTGTGCTCACAATGGATGCGGATAGTTTGTTAGCGAAATCAGTAGTAATATTTTATGCTTTCTGATATTTTGAGCCTTTTCTTCTTGTTTAAATCCATAATGAAAGCTGATTTCCTACTGAGAAAGTTGAGTTGTATACATTTTTCAGATTTCCATGTCTGTCGACTGGCTTTTTGTAGAAATTTTAACTGAACAAAACGCTTCAAATTAAACCTTTATGCTTTGTTTTTGACTACTTAAGTATATCTTCCAGTCATATTGTCAGCTGTTGTACATTTATAAAATCTTTTTAACCCATCACTTTTCAGCTTTAAGGGAAAATTAGGTAAATGAACCATGATGGCTGACAGCGGACTCAATGGGTACGATAAAAGGTCGAATGACTTATGAAATATTTAGGACGAACTATGCGTCATTACTGAAAGCGTTTAGCTATTTGTGCTTTGCAAGCCCTACCTGTTTCCAGGTCAGCTAAACGTCACGGACCGATAGGTGGGCATCCAGTTGAGCTTATTTACATGAAAACTGTGTGTACAACTGGTCAAACACTTCTTCTGATGGGAAAGCTCTCCAAGTCCCGGTTATCTACTTGTACCTCCTTAACAAAGACTGCAGTATGTGCACGTCTGGGTTATTCCGACTTGGCCAGCCGTATCTCCCTCTCGTCACTTATTTAACATCAACCTCTATCTCACCACGGTTTAACAGTAAAATCCAAGCATTTGTGTTATTACGGCCTGGGTGGTTAGCAAACAACTGACCAGGTCCAGATGTCAGTCGGTGACTGCTTTTGAAGGATTATTCCCCAGCCAAGAGAGATGGTACAAGCTTCATCGCTTTGAGATTTCGATAGAGACCAGTGGTGCAGTTACCAGAGTGGACCTCACCACTGACCTGTAACCCATACAAGAGATATGGGAAAGCACACTGGCCAACCCAGTCCTACTGGCACGTCACTTGGAGAGGACAGCAGGCACATAGCTTAGAGTTTTAATCACACCCTGCATGCAAAGCACACTCTCCCGTTATCTGTGACATCGAACAGCATAGCATCGTAGACATACCTTGAGCTTACGGGTTAGTTACCCCGGAAAACCAATGAAAATTGGCTTAGCTCTACCAATACTGACGCTAAATGGGTTTCTTCACTTCTGAATCCTGGCGGTGAACCGAAAGACGGTGAACTACTTCACAGGTTGATATCTGCTCAGCAGAAACCACGAGAAGGTCCACCGTTTTACATCTAGGTTGCACCGTCTCATAAACACACCAGTCATAGAATACAGCTTAAATAAACACCATCGATCAAGTGATTAGACGCTGACTCAAAATACCATGACCATCAGTATTGTTGAGCAAACCAACTATCTAATGAAGCAATTGACTATCGAACTAACATTGGGTAGTTGACAAAAATTTCCGGCTATATGTAGTCAGTCACTGTTATCCACAAGTACTTGTCACAATTTAGGTTCATTGGTGCTAACAGAAATTCAGCTTCATAAACTGCATGATATTTATCTGATCTCTTTGAATGGATATTTCAACAGGACCGATGTCTTCCCAAGAAAAAGAAGAAGCATGGTGGAGATGTAACTGCATTTATCTATCTATACCAAGTAGTATACTTTTAGTTAGATATGCTATGGCTTCTCCAGCTACAATATTAGTTACGTTTCTATCAAACATCTTTCTAAGCACTGAGGTAAATATAAAAGTAGTTCCATGACAAACTATAGATACTTCGATTTATCTACATCTCCTGATTTCATAGGATTCACTGTTCCTATTCTAGGTAACTTTGATGAAAGTGACCTTTGATGCATGTAAAACCCACTAAAGAGCTACACTGCCCAATCTTGGTCACTGTATTATACGCATTTTACTCAAAGTGTGTGGCAAATTATCCAAGAGGACGTTTGTAGTGCTTTCTAGGACTGTTCAGAGCTGATAGTATTCGCAGCACAAAATATGCTAAATGCGAAGAATATTGTAAGGAACAAACGATGAAACTTCAGACAAACCATCACAAATATCATCCGTGATCTCAGATTCTGTCCTGGTTGAAACCATCTTCATGGGATTCGACAAACTTTCTTCTTCACATATCAAGAAACTCCAAAAAGACATGCAGAGGTTATGTAAAGTGGATGATAGATAACGCTGGTGTTATAAAACTTAACTTTTTAATTAATTCCGAAATAAGACATCTGCATAATATGCACAAGCATAAGTTTCTGTTATGTTGGATACTCTTCCAGTGTGTGGGAACTACTTAAGGTGAACGCATAAGTAATAAAGTTTAATCTGGTGTCTGTGCTGTAAGCCAATCAGTTTTTCAGAAGAAAGTCAACGTTATCTGGTATAGTGTATGCATCCAAAGGGATCGCTCTTTTGATACAAATATCGTTTTCAAGGGTGTTAAATAAACTAAATCCATCCCAATGCCTAAATCCTGATGGCGTTCCCAGTAATATACCGACGTTCTATAGATGTCTTCATTGCATCATTTCCCAAAAATGCAACACTTGTCACCTGGAAGGAAATTTACTTTTTCAGTTACAGGTGGGGACTACTGTGTATTGTATACAGAAAACTCCATAAGGCATCGAATACATGACAAGCATATGTCATACAGAGTATTCTGGCGTTCATTTATTAGGTTTGAAGATATTGGCGGTACATCACAAATGCAAACAGATGAGAACTAGTTGAATTTCAACGTTCTTAAGACAAGACATGATCATTCTGTACTAGATTCATCGTGTAGTTGTGACAGTGAAATGCTGAGGAGTCCCAAATTAGGATGAAACAGCTTCTTAGTGCACTTGGGTTTTCAGTGGTTCTCTTAATGTACTGAATCACTTAGTGGGAAATTTATCATGGATATAATTAGCCAAAAGTACTAAAATGCAAAGGGAAAAAGACGAAGCAACAAACGAACGTTTAGTATTCCATTTAATGGATCTGCACTGATATTCTTGGTACCAGAATAGACGATTTATGCAAGTGAAGCCCAATTACAATCAGAAGAGCTATTATTATTATTATTGTTATTATTATTATTATTATTATTATTATTATTATTATTATTTGTCCCTTGGGTTCGTAATGGAACATAGGGCTTCAGTAGCACGTCTCAATTCCACTCTCTTCTCTGAAATATTTTCAACCTGGATCCACGACAGCCCACAACCTCTCATATCCTCTTCGCACGATCTCCTCCATATCATCCTCACCTCGGACGCCTAACTCGTCGGTTCCCATCTAGGTTCCACTCCACGGCCTGGCCTGGCGCACGATGTCCGCAATCGGTCTTCTCAGTGTATGCCTAATCCAATCCATCTCCACTTACCTCCACTACATGTTTGTTGAGTGATAGGTTCTTGGTTGGTTCTTTGACAGCCAGCCAGCCAGAGTTCCTTGTTGCTTATATTTTCTGGATATCTGGGCTTTAGATTGAAGCTGTCTCTGTTCGAATTATGGAACTGCCTTCTTGACCACTTTAATAGATTTAGATGTGATCAAATTTATGAAAACGTTCTGTTTCGTTTGATCATATCCGACTTGAAAGTGAACTAATTCGCTATTAAATTTGTCGAAATGAACATCTGAATGATCCTATTTCTCTCAGACATTTTACACATGCGTCTCAATTCTTCCAAATATCCAACTTTTGAATAAACAGCCGTCGAAATATTGGTTATATTGAATGAACTGCCATAAATTTTGCTTCTTTGGACAGATTAAGAGACACGAGTACTTCAGAGTTGTAAAACACCTGAGAACCAAATTTTCGTTGTTGTCAGTTCATTTACTCATAAGTAGTTAAATGAATAAGCATTAATTTTTCGATTAGAAGAAAGTAGAAAATGTTTCATATTTACATGTGCCCGGTGGCAATCCTCACCAAGGCGTAATTACAAAGTCGAGGGAATGTACACCCTTCAGATATCCAAAGCCAAAGTGCGCACTGCTGCAGGCAAATGCCTTATGGATGGGCTATTCATGCAACAGTTGACCTCATGAGGAAGTGGATGAGATACATTGATACATTGACCAGACATTTCCCGACATCATGCAGCGTAGATGAATTCTATGAATAATCTCATAAAGCGAGAGTCTTCCTTGATGGTTAGATGTCGTCTGAAAGGCGAACCTGCGCTTCATCTTTGTGGAATATATTTCAGTATTCTGAATTGGAGCGTGATCTCTTATTGAGATCCCTTGCACTGTGCGATCTATCATAAGAGGAGAGTTAATTTCACAGACTATGTCGAGACGGTTCCAAAATATCGATCAGAAGTTGATGAGACATCTTAAACAGTCAGAATTACATTCTCGTCTTCAAGAAGCACTGGAAAAATATGTATTCAATTACTTCAAGGTAGATTTGACTCCCATTCAAATGCAGGTGCTATCTCTGCAACTGCCAATGATTTAGACATGAAAATCAGATTTGAAAATCTTGTCAGCCAAGAAAATGATTTCCTGTTAGTTCGAAACAAGAGATTTGAACAGTTCAAGTCTACTGTCTTTAATTGTTGTCATCAATACCTTAATACGAAGCCACAGTGCAAACGAATGTTGACAAAGGAGCATAGAAAGCAACTGTATAAAATCTTGAAAAATAAAGATTTGCTGCTAGTTCATGCAGATAAAAGCGCTGGAATTGTCCTTATGGATCATTCGCAATACAACGCTAAAATGGTCTCTATCTTATCAGATATGAGTAAATTTTCCAAAGAGTCTGCTCAAGATGATGCCATTGAACAAACTGAACGAAAGGTCGCCCAAATTCTAAAGAAAATGAAGAATGAGTCTATCATCAACGCCAAACTATTCGAGCAGTTGCGAACTTCTGGTTATGATACTCCCCGTTTAAATGGTCTCCCGTAAGTCCAGAAAGAACTTACTTTTCGTCCAATTTTGGACATGAAAAATTCACCATACCATTCAATCTCCAACTGCCTGCAGGACATCCGACAGGCAGTCAGAAAACAGCTAAATATGCATAGCTTATTGGATTTCTTCGACTTTATCAACTCAATTAATAATGTCAATATATTCGGTAAGCAAATGATTTCTCTGGATGTGTTCTTGCTCTTCACCAATGTTCCACTCACGGAAACTCTCTGTTTTCTGTGTGATTTCATCCAAGATAATAATTTTCACGTGAGTATCCCAAAGCATTATTTAAAGGAATAGCTGCTAAAATGAACTTTCAAAGTGCAGTTCGAATTCGACAGTGGTCTATATAGACAAAATATAGGGTTGCTATGGTGTCACCACTTAGATGGATGTTAGCTGATTCCTTTATGGTGAACCTAGAAAACAGTGTGCTTCATTCAACAACTGAAAGCTTCTAAGTATATAAACGATATATAGCTGACACATTCATCATATGTGATCAAAATACAGATATTGGGACTGTAGTTAGAAAGTTCAGTGATTGTCACCCATCAATCAACTTCACATCAGAATTTGAACAGAACTCAGAATTCCATTTTCTCTTTGTCTTATTGAAACGGAGACCAGATGGTACTCTTCAGAAATCAATTTATAGAAAGACTAAATGGAATAGACAATATTTGAATTTCATAGCTGGATACCTCTTAACAGAAAGATGAATCTAATCCATTCTTTATCTTCAAGAATCAGAAGAATCTGCACGACTGATACTATCAACGATGAATTGGACAAACTACAGAAGATCCTCATGCAAAATGTTTATTTATTGATGAGAACTTGAAATTGAAGCAGAGTACGGAGTAAGTAAGTACTCACAGTTCCATAGAAGACCTTGTTTATGAACGTTGGTTTCAAAGGCGATACGGCAACTATATATATATATATATATATATATATATATATATATATATATATATATATATATATATATATATATATATATATATATATATATATATATATATATATTCACAAGTATACAACTGTGAAAAATGAGTCGAGGAAAAGACAGTTATCCTCGTTGTAACCTCCTTTTTGTTTCTGAGTGAATAAATGGGGATTTTTTGTCATTTGAAGAAATGCAAGGATCCTCAGGCGGTTAAGAAACCAAAAATGTTTCTCAGTCCCGTTTTGTCAGGCCTCCTAAGACATATGCGAAATCAATATGATTGCGCGCCAGTTCTTGCAAACACTCAGGTCAACCTTATTTGGAAGTTTGACAAGATAGTGCTTCTTCCAATCGGCCGGCAGGTACCTTTCCTTCCTTCCTTCCCTACTTCCTTCTATCCTTCCAAACATTCTGCAATAGTCATGTGAGCGCGTCTGCTGATGTCTCTGAGTCTGTTTTCAATGGAAGGATTACATCCGGTCCTGCTGGTTTCCCGTATTTCATCAACTTCATGGCTTTCAGGACTTCATTTCTGCTTTTGTCGGAGGTCTTGTGTTCACTGATAGTTCTGTAACTGGTCTACCGGTGGTATTTCTCGACGCGTTGCAGGTGGTGTTGGTGGTGGTCGATTCAAGAGTTTCTTGAAGTGGTCAGTCCATCATTTCCTCTGCTCCTCCTCTTTGGTGGTAACTAACTTTCCTCCACTCTCTTTCATTGGTTTCGTCTGCGTTGATCCCTCCCCTACTCAACTACTTTATATTCTTTATTCCGGCTTAGGTTGTATTGTGTTCTCTGAGCTTTGTTGTTTAATCGTGAAGAAGGGTTGCAGGCAATATCAACGACTATTCAACAAAAAGAGAATAGGCTGATAAAAGTTCGTTTGGGGATGTATGCTTCGCATTGTATAAACCCTAAAGAGACTTTCTAAATGTATTACGTGTATGTACATCGATGTTTAAGAAATTTTCAGCATTATTACAGTATGGCAATGTATTGTGATTCAACAACGTAAAATGATCATTGACAACGTAAGTATACAAGTGATGTTGTTTAATCCGTACTCAGAAAGAATGACAGCAACCACCAACCAACCAACTACAAATCTCCTCCATGTGTCTGCTTTTCGTTCTCCCACGTTGGCATCCTGATTTGACTCCATACTCTGTCCATACAATTTTGATATGCGTTGTGTCGGCTATTCGTCTGTGTGCCTTCTCTGTGAGTTAGTTACTGGTGTGGCATCAGTGGTAATAGGATAAACACAATAATAACAATTTGGCGTAATAATAATAGATAGGATCAGCGTGCGGCATTTCCTTCAAGCCGTTAATCATAAGACCAGATTGGAAAACAAGGTTGAGATGAGTAAATAGTAAAAGAAAGTGATCTGACTCTAAGATCCTAACCTTCACAAGAGTGTTGGACATGAAGTCAGTTGAACTATGTGGATGTGATGATTGTTCTATTCTCTCTGCCATTAAGTCAATAAGCTGTCAAAAATTAATCAGTGATTAGTTCACACGAACCTGTAATAAGACATCAAGTGTGAAGAAAACTAAACGGATACTGTTTCGATCCTGTGTAGAAAAATCACTAATATTGCCAAAAACTTGATACTTTCCTTAGTAGCACAATGTCAATTCATTCTGAACCATCGGAATGGATTGAAAAGCGTAGAAATGGGACCTGGATATACGGCATAACCGTATAACTTGCCACATCAACATTTCAAGGTTCAAGGCAGCAAGATGAGAGATGACGAAATTGGGCAGACGTGCAGTGGAAATAAACAGAAAATCACAGGAAGATAGAAGGAGGGGGTAAAGCAGTGGGAGAAGTAGAAATAACTATTGAATGAAGGTAATAATTCGATGCAGCTGCACCAATGGCATCATATAAAGCTAGGTCATATCACCTAAATTCTTGAGCCATCATTTTTGTTTGTCACATGGACGCCACTTGGGAAGTATACATTCTCCTACACTACTCACACCAGCAGTCACAGAGTTCATGAATTTCAACTACATTTTAGTCTGGCCATCTACCTTGTAAGAGCTTAAACGTAACTTAGCTAAGGTTGAAAACTTCGGTAGATGATGACCAGTCAGGTATCGTGTGTGTTTCACTCATAGGTTGACTTAAGTAATATACTTTAGACTCTTCATACAACTTTGACATTACTGGTTCCACGACACTTAGACGAAGGTACTTTTATGAATTGGCCAAGTAGTAATTGTCTGAAGCACGGGATCCCACTGGTTCACTCTTAACAACGATTTCCTGCGTGAAAAATTTTGCATGTACTTGTCATTTCGCTTAAGCTTAACTCAATAATGTGATGAAACAAGCAATTCAACCCTCTCACATCAGCTAATTGTTCGTATATTATCGACAATCTCACTCATCTGTATACATACAACTCAATTATGCGACCACACTGCATCATAGTTTATCAACATGAAACAACCTGTTGAATGAACTCAAGCTGAAATAATGCCAAGAAACTGAATGCATTTAACAGGGAGTTGTAATTTCAGAATTATAAGTCATACAGAAATCAATGAGGAGTTCACTTCATGCGTATTGCTTATAAGAACCCTGTCTTCCTATTGGTTAATCTCTCAATTTAAGGTCCTGTCTATTTTGTCTATTCATCTCAAGGCTGCATGTGTTGTATGTAAATGCAAGAGTTATGTCCTTAATTTATATCTTCATAATTCGACTGGAGAAAACTCGTTTCAGTCCGATATCGTCTGTTTATTGTATCAGTTGAGTCAGTTGTCGAGTATTGTATCGTTTGTCTAGTAACTAGATTACGTGTTCTCAATTAATCGTATCCAAAAATCTCAGCAATGGCAACAAGGTTGTTTCATAATGGATTTTTTTAAAATTAGGTAAATTTTTTGATAAGTGAATGAAGATTATCTAGTTACTCACTAGTACGATTTTGCCGCCTAAAATGACTCTTGGAAGGTACACTTGGCACTTTTAGAACTAGGTCCAGCCGAACCAGATCAATACTGCAATATGATTTCGCTACAGAGCCTACATGAACGTATATTTGATGCCATGGTTCATTCGCTAAGACAATAATTTTGAGATTACTCATCACTTTTCAACCCCAGATACCACTGTCTCACAATGGGGATGAGCCAAGACGATTCTTTCTCTACACATATCAGCGTCGTCAACTGTGAATGTGATAGATTCAAACTGAAGTCTTTAACAGAAGATAGGTTGATATTGAGTCTAAAACCGCCAAAATCCACTGACTTCAGAATGCGATTATTGAATCTTTTAGATCGGTATGTAATAATAACTTGTAGTGACATATCTGTGGAATATTAAAGTCTAGTAAATCCTCAGATCAACATCTCCTCAGTTCATTCTACACACCAGGCTGGCTCAGGAGTACATACAGCCCGTGGAACAATAGTTTCCCACACAACTCCGGATAAAACGACCTATAGTTCATCACTACATTTGCAAACGTACTCCAGAAACTTCAGGAGCATACCAGAGAAGACACCACCCTGACCTAACTGGAATTGTGGGGCATGGCATTTTATTCCATCTTCCTCTTTTGAACAACATAAATGCTGTCAATGCCATACTTTGGGTCATAAAAAAAGTATACTCCAAGCAACATCACTAACGTATCCCAAAAGTCTCTTCAAAACATCTACACAGATCGTCTTCCAGATGATCCTCAAATATCAAGTACAAGTCCCTATTTGAAGAAAATTCACCAGAATCCAAATTAACAATCATCTAGTGTGTTTGTAGCTAGATACCGCATATTATTTCGAAGCAGCTGTGGATAAATATTGGATGATCTGCAATTCAGAAAACACTACGGTTAGCTATAAGCGCTTGTTATGGACGTTTACAACCTACAGGACAGCTACAATTCTAGGTTTCTTTACGTTACAGAAATGTTGATAGTGAATGCTACTTAGTGGACCAAGACCTTAATCTTCTCGGTCTCGACTGGTTTGAAAGCCTTGGCCTCGAAAACGCTGCTAAGCACCAGTGAGAATCAAATACATTTTTCTCCATCAAACGACGTTATCGAACAGTTCCCAACTATTTTAATTCTTGTCTTGGATGATGTACAGCAGCACAAGCTGTTTTGGGATTGCCACCGGATCCGATGCCCGTTTTTCTCTAGGAAGGATAGGTGTTTTATGTCCCGCCCCCAGCATGTTTAGTAGCTGAACTTTCCCGTCTGGAACAACAAGATGTGTTGATACCCGTATATTATCCTTTGAGGGCAGCCCCTATAGTAGTTGTGAAGAAGCCAATTGGCTTTCTTTAAATTTCCGCTGATTTCTCAACCGAACTTAATGAAGCCTTAGAACTCCATCACTGTCCACCATCGTGGTCCAGTGACATCACTATTTTAAACGATGGAACTTGTTGCGCAAAAATTGACAAAGCAGACGCTTGCAGGTTGAATTAGCTTAGGAATGTCGTGTGTGGGTAACTATAAACACCAATCGTGGATTGCTCCAGTATATCATATTACCATTTGGTATTAAAACGGCACCAGTGATCTTCCAGCAGATTATCGAAAAGTTCTTTCAGGAATATTGAGAGTCTCAGTATATCTAGATGATAGACTAATTGTTGGAGCTTCCTAAACGGAATAACATAGGCGCCTTGAACAAGTGCTGCAACGAAATGAAAAAACGGATTCTGATTACGTGCTGGAAAATGCCGATTTGTCCAGCACCCCGTTAGGTGCCTCGATGAGTCTGGTTGTCATCCAGACACTTAAATTACCCACCCTATACAACAGATGCCTGAACCAAAGAATGCATCCCCACCAAGATCTTTTCGAAGGCTTATCAGCTAGTACTCAGCATTTCTGCCGTCTATACAAATTGTTAAATCGCCCTTAAATAACCCGCTTATTAAAGATGTTCGATGAAATTGGACCGAAGAATGTAAGCCCGCTTTTTGGAAATTGAAAGCCATGTAAACATCGGGTCCCAAGCTACTGCTGCTGATGCTTCCTCTTATGGAGTTGCTGCACACAAAAGTGTCTTCCCTCACAGTAAAAAAAGGGAAATTATGTATGCATCTGGAACACTTGCTCCCATGGAGCGAAAATATAGCCAAATAGAGAAGGAGGCTCTAGCTCTTGTCTTTGTTGTACTCCGCTTTCACAACCTGATCTACGGACGCCAACTTATCGTACTGGCAGACCATAAATCCTTGTCTGTCTGGAATTCTTGCAAACCAGCTATAACAATAGGCGCTAACAATGCTAGGATATGACTTCGAGATTCAATGCAGTCACACAAACGAACTCTGCAAGGCAGATACACTTTCAAAGCTGATAAGTGACTACTGAGCATCCGATGAAGATCCAGTCACTACGACAGTGGTCGTTGAAGATGACACAGTTCACTATCTTACCACAACAGCTCCGGCACTTCCGGTGACGTCAGTGGATATCCAAGCAGCTACCAAGAAGGAAAACACTCCATTGTACCATCGAATTCGTTTGCCATCAGTGGCCAAACAAATCACCATCTGATGACCTAAAACAACTGATCCACCGAAGATGTCACAATGTATATTCAACGTTTACCTCATGTCCTAAGATCCTGTTGTGATCCCAAGGACAGTCCGCGAATAGATTCTATGCCGATTTCACATAGGTCACTCAGAATTGGAACTTATGAAGGTAATTTTGAAGGTATCCTGACCAACAATGGACTGGATGGTTTGAAAAAACTTGGGCACCGAGTAAGTATGATTCACAGTATAGGATGTATTCTTACTTGTGTAATCCCGGCGTAGTATATTAGAACAAATAACAAAATAAACAAATATTTTATATTATTCCTCAACGTTTCGATCTTGCTAGGAAGGTCGAATGATATTTTATGACCTGAATATAGGGCATGAGCCGCGATAGCAGAGCTTTTTTCAAGTTTTTCTAGATCATAGGAATTTTTTGGTGGTTTTTTGGAACTTCTACCGTGTTCGGCTAGACGTGTTAGCACTTGACATGATCTCTCCAATGTATGTGGCATCACAATCATTGCAGTCTACCTTATGAACAAAGTTTTGTTGTTCCAAATGAGGAATCGGATCTTTTAATTTACACAGGTATGATTGTAATGTATTCGTCACCTTAGAGAATACTCTGTTGTTGTAACTGTCAAGGATACGGCTTATTTCCTCTGAAGTGGATGTTCGATAAGGAAGTACTATAGTACTTATCCAATTTTTATGGCTTGACTTCTTCATATTTTTATTCGATAAACTTTTTCGATCCTTTTTAATAGTTTGTCTGGATAGTTATTTAGTCTTAAGACTTCCCGAACAAGTCGCCTATCTGCTTGCTGAGATTCCACTTTATTTGGTATCCTTTGCGATCTCGTCAACAGATTTTTGGCAACGTTTAATTTAGTTTCCAATGGATGAGCCGAATTGAAGTCAAGGTACTTGTTAGAATGTGTATCTTTTCGATAGACATCAATGTCAAGTGTCCCATCACTGTTTCGTATCGCCTTGCAGTCTAGGAAAGCTAACGTTCTGAATTCTGTTTCTGGTTCACATGTGAATTTTACAGAATTGAAACGGTTGTTTAGGTATTCAAAAAGACTTTCTAATCCTTGCTTTTTGGTTATGACGAAGGTGTCATCAACATACCCCCACCATATTCTTGGTTTTAAATTAACTTGGTTAAGTAGGTCTGATTCTACTTTGTGCATGTATAGATTAGCCACAATGGGTGAGACAGGTGAACCCATTGCTACCCCACTGGTTTGACGATAAAGGTTCCCTCGAAAAGTAAAATAGGTTGAGGTCAGACATAATCTCAGTGCATCACAGATTTCACTGATGGAAATATTACATCTAATAGAAGAAGAAGTATCTGACTCTAATAAAAATCTAACAACTTGTATGCTTTCATCAATCGGAATATTTGTATACAGAGAAACAACGTCAAAGCTAACCATTGTTTCATCATCTTCAATCGTTGTTTGTAATAATTTATGTTTGAAGTCTAATGAATTTTTAATGATACTTATCAAATTGTCTTGTAATGGTTTAAGGATTTTTGTGAGGTACTTTGAAAGGTTATATGTTGGGGAATTCGTAAAATCCATAATTGGACGAGTCGGAAAATTGGGTTTGTGAATTTTGGGAAGGCCATAGAAGCGTGAACCAGCATAACTTTTTGGTGCTAAATTAAACCACAAGGAATTCCCTAATTTCAGTTGTATAGCAGTTTGTTAATCTGCAGTTTTACCTTGCTAAGTGTAGGCTTACGCTTCTTGTTTTCTATCATCTCATACAGTCCACTAGATAGGTGCTCTGTAACCTTTTGTTCACAGTCTGATGTATTCATGACAACGGTTATGTTTCCTTTGTCAGCTTTCATAATCCGTATCTTCTTATCATTTTGTAAAGAGCGAAGAGAACGTTCCTCTTTTATCGATATGTTCATATGTGACAGTTTTTGATTAATTTGAACATGTGAGACTTTATATCTAACTTCTTCTGCGATATCCTGCTGGATTAGTTTTAGTGCCAGTTCTAATGACGGTGCGACTTCGAGTATGGTCATTGGTGGGCGATTTAAATTAAAGTTTAATCCTTTGGATAATGGTGAATTTTCCTCATTTGTGAGAACGCGATCGGATACATTACATACTACTTTGAGATTAGATGATTTGTTTTGTTGCATAATACTTAATTTGTTAGGGTTTGGACTTAGAGCATTGAATTTCCTTATCTGCCTTAATTTGGCTTTTTTTCATATAATAATCCTATCTTCCTTTCATGAAGTCAAATAATACATCATGTAAGTTTTCCGGAACAAGAAATCTTATGCCATCATCGAGGTTTTTTATACGATTCCGATACGATTCAAGCATTACTATGCTTTCATGTATTCTTTCCCGCAAAAGTGTTTTTGTGGTGGATTTTGCTGCGATAAGTGAATGATGAGATTTCAAAGCGAATTTAAATGTCAAGGATTTGGGAATTACGTCAGAATTTAGACTGCGGACGTTGAAAATGCGATGGTTGTACCAATTTGAATATAACTTTGAAAACTTAATGCGATTAGAAATAAGTTTGAAGGTATCTGCTATCGCGGCTCATGCCCTATATTCAGGTCATAAAATATCATTCGAACAGACAAAAATTCTTCACTGGATTAATGAATGGAAAATCTTAAATAGTTTTCATGGATAAATAGACCAAGTAGCCAGAAATCATGTCAGTAGAATAGTTAACCATTACAAAAGCATTGGATGCCCTTTCAGCTGTATTCTCGTCCAACGGTTTACTTGAACCCCTCAACTCTGAAAAAGGACCTTAGTTCAAGTCCCATCAATTCCAACAATACTGTCTTACCAACGGAATCAACTAGGTTCACTCGTCATCTTACCATCCACAATCTAAAGGATAGATTGAACGCTTTGCAGATACGTTTAAAAAGGCTTCACTCAGAGTAGGAAGAGAAGGGACGGAGATGATTAACATTTACCATTTTCTATCTGTATACATATCACCGCCTGGACGATAGACTCGAGTCGAGGCACTTATGAAGCGTAAATTGAGAACGCTTCACGATATCGTGGCCCCAAAGCACCTTCCTAAAGACTACCAGTGAATACTAGAAATAATTTCAAGGCAGAAACACCAGTATTCGCTCTTGACTATGGATCAGAATACAACAAATGGATAACCGAAACGATAATCTGTAAGCATGAAGTAATATACGACGTGGTTGTTAAACGCAACAGATGGGCGTGACACTGGAATCAACTACGTTGAACAGAAGAGCCTGAAAAAGAGGAAACCTCAAACAGACTTCCTCTGGAAGTTCTACTGGACACTTCCCAGTTACCTAGTAAGAACAAAGATGATGACAAGCGGTTTCAGAAAAAGTCACGTAAGGATTAAAAGAACTGCTCCCAAGAAGATGGTCAGACAAATGAGAAGGAAAGACAGTACTTTTTCAAGTAAAACATTAGAATTTCTTATGGAAAATATGCTGAGATAATGCATTATCTGAAATGGACGTTTTATGCTTGATTATTATAAATTTTTCTTATGGAAAATTCGAGTTTTTTCACGCCCTTTTTCACTTCATGCGTATTGCTTATAAGAACCCTGTCTTCCTATTGGTTAATCTCTCAATTTAAGGTCCTGTCTATTTTGTCTATTCATCTCAAGGCTGCATGTGTTGTATGTAAATGCAAGAGTTATGTCCTTAATTTATATCTTCATAATTCGACTGGAGAAAACTCGTTTCAGTCCGATATCGTCTGTTTATTGTATCAGTTGAGTCAGTTGTCGAGTATTGTATCGTTTGTCTAGTAACTAGATTACACGTCTCCAAATTACCGTGTCCGATATATTGTGATAGAATGATTTCTCAAATGTACTTATAACCCTGACTTTTCTGATTTATGCGTGACCTATTCTGTCAAGTGGATTTAGTCACGCTGAACTCATCACTGAGTGTCATATTAGCGAACGTTTTCCTATTGAATGTGAAGAATGGGTTGATTGAACGGTGTATTAGAAAATTTACATTTAACTATCAATACGTGGATTATACCTTCATCCTGGGTTAAAACAACATGGATAGATCAAACTTACTCAATAGATTCAAGGCAGTACACCCAGCGATGAAGTTTCCATGTGAGGAATACTCAGAAGATAGGGTAGCTTTTCTTGATATTCTTCTCTCAAGACGAACAGATGGGTCGATAAAGAGGAATTTTCTTAAGGAAACGTACATGGACGGGGCATAACATACATTTTCTCAGCTTCGTTCCGCTTTAGTACAAATCAAATTTAATAAAAACCCTAGGTTACAGAATAAAGGCTATATGTTCGCAGGACACCAATGAGGAGGAACTGATGACCTTGTGCAACACACTAATCCGAAAGGGCTATCTTCATAAATTCATAAAGAAAATAGTGATGATAAAAATATGAAGAAAGGATATTCTAACGACTAGCAGGAAACCACTACACATACGGGTACAATTTAGAGGTGACGTGCTCAGCGAGATATTAATTCATGAACTGCGCAGACCATTTCAGAGAACTTTTACTGCTGCTGAATTACGAATTTCGTTGTCCACTACACCCAATGGTGACACCGAAACTGAAATCTGAATTGTTTGGACCAGCCACTTCCTATTGTGCTTGTCATTTCGAATGCTGCTATGGAACAAGTTATGTCGACCTCTGCTTTATCAGTTGAATCTTTCGTGCTCGCTAACAGCTTGGTTAAGTAAAGGTGTGGTAATGACCATTACCAACTCTATATTAGGACACTCGGTTGAAACGAACCATATGGTAGATATGCATAAGTTGTTTTCCATCCTGTAACAGGTTCCTGTAAACTCACCTAAAGGAACCGGCTTTGAATCCTTCAGCCTGGAAAAGCAGTAGTAATCATGATCAAACAACCTAAGTTAAATGTTTTAAAAAAGTATGTTTTCCTGCTACAGCTATGGTGAACCGATTCACTTCGCTCAAATTCCTTAGCATGGTATCTCTAGTAATGTGATTTTCTAATTTTATTTGCATATATCCCTTCATCCCTATAATCTAGAATAATTTTAACAAACTCTCTAATTTACTTTATCCCTCAGCAACAGTAACGTTCTGTCAAGCTGCTGTTCATGAAATTATCTTTTTTAGTCTAATTAACCCAACTCTCACAAACACCTTTCTATTGTTTATTAAAGTATCACTTCATATCATTACATAATCGGTATATTTGTTTGGACAATCAACTATTTTGAGTTGAATTTCATTATTAACTGTTTCTATCATTAACGTTCTTACTGGACTTTTCTGATTTGAATACTCCAACTGTATAATATTACTAGCAAACTGACAAGCGAAATCGCAATATTGTTAACTTCTAATTCTCTAGTATGTACATATAACTGTAGAACATGAAGAAAGAGTTATCGAAAAAAATATTCTTTGGTCACTCAAATAACTTTTCGTATGCGAGAATCTTTACAGTGTTACTGTTCCCGGTGGACGTCACTGTAGAACCCTCTCATCCAAGCACAAAAGTGTTAACCGCTGTACTACTGCCTCACGACGCTAACTGGAAAACCGATAGTAGATGCAATCAAAGTCAGCTACTGAAGATAAGCATTCATCTTGGATTCGGTCACTATTTTTTGGTGAATTTTGTAATATTTAAGGACTAATTTAGACATATTATAACAACCTAGATTCATAGCTGATGTTATCCCAGCAGTTGGCTAGTATGTTGTTACTTGTATTACGCCGTAGTTGTTTGAACCGAACTGACCAGTCTCTATCGGTATATGGATTCCTGAGCGGATGCCTCGATATTGCCCGTATTTCAAATTTATACTAGTAACGGAAATCAGCTAGCAGTAGAATCGAAAACGTGCGTTTTGCACCATTCGGAACTAGTTAGCTGGATGTGCCTACCTGTCAGTGAACGATGCTGTTCCCATTAGAACTTAAACCACTGACAGACTGCTTCAAACTCCTAAGTGCTAACGACCAACTAGGCCGTCGATTCATGGTAGCCACTAATTATGTAATGGATATAATTTTTATGTTGTTACTTATATTATTCCATCGATGGTGAGATCAAATTGAGAGGCAGGTACATTCAGCTTACAGGTCCACAACAGGATAAAACGTGCGTCCTGAAAACTATAGGTAGCCACTATCTATCATTAGATAGTTAGCATACCAGCAGGTTTACAAGGGAAAAGGCTACTTCATATCCTTTTTGCAGACTGTTATCCTTTCATTTTCTATTGTGAAACGCAATTACAGTGAGTATATCATAGAGAAAGTGAAAAGATGTACGTCTGTCACTAGGGTATTATTACCATTAATAAACTCTATTGTCTAATTAATCAACAGTGTTTTAAATATTCATATGCAGAGAATTAGAGTTATTGTTGGTTAACAGAAGCGTTTGCAATCATTGAAATCGTTTCCCGTACGAAATCTTTATCGTCACATGTGACAAATCTTTTTTCCACACATTCAATGTATCGTTCTTTACATATTGGATATTCTAAGCATTTCCACACGTTGTCTTTCGGACTAATATTTTCTTGACAAAGAAGGATAAAAATTCAAAAAAAGCAGTTGAAACACAGGGTGAACTAAGAAAAGCTTGTCCTTGTTGAATTAAAGTTTCATCTTCATACGACTCTATTCAAGAATCGAACCTTCACTGGTTAAATAGTTCACTAGTTGCTAGCCGGTTTCAAGCCAGGGTAAACAGCTAAGGTTGGACATAGGTCTAAAAGCCCTATCCCGAAAAAACCAATCTAATCTCTAAAGAAACATCAAGGCACAAAGAAAATATAAAAGATAAAAACAGACTTATTCTTCGCTGTAATCGGAGAGAAGAAATGATACCGGTTGGTGAAAGCCCTAAGGAAGCCAATGGGCAGATGCGTCATCTCACATTTCATGAATGCAAAAGTAAGCATAGAGACATGGAATGTCCACACAATGTTTGAAGCTGGCTGACAAGGCTGCCCAGATGGCAAAAGAAATCAGAAGATATGGTATAAAAGTGCTTGACTGGGAATCTGAGAAGGCAGATGGAAAGGAGGTGGACCCTCCAAACTGTTAACTCGATAGTCAATTATCTAATCAGATACTCTCACCCAAACCATAACCATGAGCACACTGACGTTCGGAGTGGCCACCATGATATCCCCAACAACATCGAAGGCTCTCTCCCATACGGTGGGAACCAATCGCCTCAACGATCAGGATCATGACAGCAAGATGCATTCACTTCAAAAGCAATGAAAGTCACAATCGTACAATACTACGCCATGCACTTACAAATAATGCAGATGAAGAGAGGAAGGAGGAATCCTACAGACAAATGCAATCAGTACTGAACAAGACACCACACCAGCAGGCAACATCAAAATTCATTTTAATGTGAGGAAGAGAACTGATCGTGGGTCGAGAGGCACTCGGTGAAATGATGAATGAGAATGGAGAACTGTTTGCAGACTTCTGCTCATTTAACGATTTGGTGATTGGAGGTGAGGTGAGGTGAGGTGAGGTGAGGTGAGGTGAGGCGAGACGAGGCGAGGCAGTGTGTACAAACACGAGGATATTCACAAGGCAGTGACATGGATTTCAGCAGACGCTAGATGTTCACACTAAATATCAGATCGACTTCATCGCAATGTGAGGAATGAGGAGATGGAGATTCAGTCTAGTGGACACAAGATGAGGAAGAGGAGTAGATGTAGGTTCACACCACTCACTATCCAGTGCAAGGAAACTGCCTTCAAAATCATGTTGAAAGCCTTCATAGAAGTTGGTGCTGATAAACCACAGTTGAAGTTGAACACCCAGAACACAAACTGAACTGAATGACATCTTCACGTCGGTCAGTCAGTCAGTCAGTCAGTCAGTCAATCATGAGGAAATAATGGGAGACATTTAACAAGATACCCGAAGAAACCTGTGTGGAAGAACACTGGAACTCATTGAAAAAGATGTGTCAGAAAACCTGGATAACCGTGTTAGGAATGAAGAAGAGACGGGAGGAGGAATGGAATGGAGTGGAATGGATCTCGACGGACACATGGAAGCTGATAGAGGAGGGAGAGGAAGATGAAGATGAAGATGGTGAATCAGAAGATGGAATAGAGGAATTCAATGCATTGCAAGGATGAACAACGAAAAGAGGAACTGAACACAACCTGTAAAACACCACACTGGACAAAGAAGTGAAGAGGAGTGCGCGCAAAGACAAAAGACACTTCTATGACACACTTCGAATTGAAGCAAAACAGGCTGCTGGTAAGAGAAACATAGACCTGACAAGATTATATGAAATAACCAGGTCACCATACGGTAGGGGAGGGATCAACGCAGACGAAACCAATGAAAGAGAGTGGAGGAAAGTTAGTTACCACCAAAGAGGAGGAGCAGAGGAAATGATGGACTGACCACTTCAAGAAACTCTTGAATCGACCACCACCAACACCACCTGCAACGCGTCGAGAAATACCACCGGTAGACCAGTTACAGAACTATCAGTGAACACAAGACCTCCGACAAAAGCAGAAATGAAGTCCTGAAAGCCATGAAGTTGATGAAATACGGGAAACCAGCAGGACCGGATGTAATCCTTCCATTGAAAACAGACTCAGAGACATCAGCAGACGCGCTCACATGACTATTGCAGAATGTTTGGAAGGACAGAAGGAAGTAGGGAATGAAGGAAGGAAGGAAGGAAAGGTACCTGCCGGCCGATTGGAAGAAGCACTATCTTGTCAAACTTCCAAATAAGGTTGACCTGAGTGTTTGCAAGAAGTGGCGCGCAATCATATTGATTTCGCATATGTCTTAGGAGGCCTGACAAAACGGGACTGAGAAACATTTTTGGTCTCTTAACCGCCTGAGGATCCTTGCATTTCTTCAAATGACAAAAAATCCCCATTTATTCACTCAGAAACAAAAAGGAGGTTACAACGAGGATAACTGTCTTTTCCTCGACTCATTTTCACAGTTGTATACCTGTAAATGTATATATATATATATATATATATATATATATATATATATATATATATATATATATACATGAAATGAAGTATATTTTATGTCTTTACTCCCTACATGCAATGTACTTATCTGTTGAATTTGACCTTTCATTGGAAACGTGTTTGGAACATTCTGTAATTTTCGCTGTATATTTACCAATGTACAAATGTGAAAATGAGTTGTTGAAAAGATAATTACCTTTTGCTGGTAACTTCCTTTTGTTTGTTTGCTAATGAACAAATGGAGATTTTTCGTCATTTTAAGAATTCCATAGTAGATTAAGTTATTTGAAATGAAAAATATGTATAGTATTATTTATTAGTATATAGTAAATACTATATCACTATGTGTGATGAAAAATATTCCAATCTAATATGGTATGAACTTGTAATCGGTGCTCAGGTTTTATCCTTACATTAAGGACTACTGGATAGTTAGTTGTATGAACTGTTGAAAAAATGTTTGACTGATAACTCTGTCTGTAATAAACTGAAAACAAGACAATCACTTCTAAGTATTTCTGCAGCTTGCCAAGAGTAGATAAACTTAATGTCTCAGTGTGACAAATATTTCCTATGTTAAACAGGCCGACTCATTGGTTAACAGTTGATGCAGATTGCCGGAAAGTTGTCTTTGCATTTCCTTGTAAATTAAAAGGTTTAAACAGTTGTGATAAACTGATGTATCTCCTTTACTTAAACGTATCTTCTTGGAAGAAACAGCAAAAATTGTATATCAGCATTATGATATACTTTTGTGACTCGAGGAATGAACTGAACACATTTTACGTATTACGTACACTGAGAATGTAGAATTTAAAGTCAAAACTACTTTGCGTGTCATAGAGAAGAGATAATTCAGTGAAGAAAATTTTCTTTCTTAGACAATATCATTTTCTAAAGCTGTACAATCGTATTCATGTATATATCATAAACATATAACAGTCTATTATAAAACAATAGGGTATAATAGCTACATCATTAACCTAGTGCTAAAAAACCGGAATCAAGAATGCAAAGTAGTTGAGTAATAATCTAGGACAGTGGAAATAACGAGGAAGGCAAGGAGTTTGACGAGGTGAAAATTGTTGCGAATATTGAGTGTCTACTTGAGAGATAGATGTAAAGAAGGTGATGATGATGAAATAGAAAAATGTGAAAGTGCAAAGACCATGGTAAGATAGAAGATCGAACATACTTCTTTTGCACACAGAGACCAGGTTTGAATTAATGAATTGCCACTGCCTCCGCTGTGCACAACTGTCGGAGGTGTATTCCCTTCGAAATTCTCCATTTCAATCGATAAATGACACTGAAGGAGGATTCTGGTTGAGCTTTATGTCCAGAGTTGACCAAATGTTCAATAATTGAACTGTTAATTGATTTACATTCACCCCTTGACAATCACGCAGGATAATGCTGAGAGACACGTTTGGAAAGTGTGCGCTTTGTGCGGCCTAAACAACTAGATACACAGGAGCAAGTAAATTTGTAGACACACATTGAGGTGGCCCAAAGCGGCAACTTGTCCTTAACACACCCCATAATTAGTTGTTGACTAGAGAAGCTGATCTGCAGCTTCACAGAGAACAATGTCTTCTTCAGTGATGTGGACAGCCGATTCTTCAGGATTTTTGCTACAGTATTACCTTTGAAACCAACGTTCATAAACAAGGTCTTCTATGGAACTGTGAGTACTTACTTACTCCGTACTCTGCTTCAATTTCAAGTTCTCATCAATAAATATACATTTTGCATGAGGATCTTCTGTAGTTTGTCCAATTCATCGTTGATAGTATCAGTCGTGCAGATTCTTCTGATTCTTGAAGATAAAGAATGGATTAGATTCATCTTTCTGTTAAGAGGTATCCAGCTATGAAATTCAAATATTGTCTATTCCATGTAGTCTTTCTATAAATTGATTTCTGAAGAGTACCATCTGGTCTCCGTTTCAATAAGACAAAGAGAAAATGGAATTCTGAGTTCTGTTCAAATTCTGATGTGAAGTTGATTGATGGGTGACAATCACTGAACTTTTTAACTACAGTCCCAATATCTGTATTTTGATCGCGTATGATGAATGTGTCATCCATATATCGTCGAAAAAGAAAATTTGCTTCGCTGAATTATCTCTTGTCTACTTTGAGTGTATCACTAAATACATGGAGTTGGAATAAGGGGTCACATTATTGCTTAACTGCTTAGTCTTATAAGTGTACAACACGATCTGTCTGGTAGACTGCACCTCGATTTAAGATTTTCTCATTTGATATAACTCACATTGATACCAAATTATTTAATTACTGAATGAAGTTCCAACTTCAATCTATCCCTTACTCACAATCATATCAAGTGACCACATAATTCTCCACATATGACTTCCATCCTTCTATCACCTCGTATTATTTATTTACAGTTGTACAGAAAATAGTCCGAATCTCCGGAAAACATGTTGTATCATTCCTACCATTTATGTTTAGTGATGATTAGATGCACAAGTATTGGATAATAAGTCTATACACACCCAACTTTCTTCGACTTCAGTAAAGCTACTTGCTTTCATCCCATTGTGTGATTGTGTGTAAGGGAAGGCATTGCAACAGCTCAATACTTTCAGATTAAACAACCTAGAAGCGGGGTAGCATTGTAAACTGGTCTACCCTCCCATTCTCTGATAACTGCAAATGTCTCCGATAGATTGATTTAGCCTATGCATTCCACCCTACAGTCATTGCATGGTATTCAGTTGATAAATTATTTTGTTCAGTTGCATCGGTTGGATCCTTAAACCGATAAAGTTCTATTTCACTGTCTATATTGTCTTTCATTGCAAGCGTATTATAAAACTAAAAAATTACACCTTTTAAAGCTCTATTTTCCTACCATATCAAGAGGTGACTTGAGACATTGTAGCTTATAATCTATCGCATACCATCCACTACTAAGATGATGGATGTACAGCATGCACAAGTCAATTAGGAAAATGTTGCAGAGTGTCTTCAATTATTGAATAGCGATCTTTATTATGTTCTTATACAACCAATGTGTAGAAAGGTCGTTGAAATACGAAAGTTTATTTTCATCCTGCCAAGATTTATTGGATTGACTTGATGCAACTGCACACATTAGAATAAACTTATTTAACCATGTCTATCGCATCTTCTTTCACATGTTCGATAGTACTGTCAATAAAACCAACCTTCTTGATATCTACCTCGATATGATTTGGTGATATGATTAGAAATACACTGGATTTCTACTCAAGTAACCGAACAATAGTTCCACTGAATTAACCATAGACATGAGTACTACTAGTTCACTCACTCACTCTTGTAGTCTTCGGAAACTTGCCCCAATTCTGGTGATTCCTTCTTTCACAAAAGCTGAAGGTATTAGTGAAGTTTTATTTTCTCTGAATCAATGAAGATTTTTAAACCACTTTAAAGTCTTTGTGAGTCTTTGGTATTGTGTGTGTTCTCTACGCTAGATGGTTAAATCGTTAAGCTTTTATTGTCTTTCTGGACAAGATTAACAGGTTAAACTACTGATCTATAAATGCTCTCCCATCATTTCAGAATTATAACTTCACACCACGTACAGAAAATCTATACACTTCATCGAGACAGTGTTTGATATTTTTTTAGGTAATAAAAATAAAACTGTTCATTAATTACAATAAATTTTATAGTAGTAGAGTCTAATAATTTCTGTGAGAAGAAATTTCATGAATGAAATAAAACTTTATTCAGTTGTGAGGTCATTATTCACTAATATCAGTGAGAAATGATGAATTTTAAAACACAGGAATCCTTATGAAAACATTTTTTGACCTTCTGTTTACATGCGCCTGAGCATCACATGTTAGATATGAATAACAGGTAGGTTTGTGGAGTGCACTAATCTTGGTTTAGTTTTTAATGAAGACTGTCTACTGGCAAATTAGTATTTTACTTTAATTGGCACGCTATAATAGCAGTAAAGTCACCGACGACTTGTGTCTAATGTCGCACAAAATAGAAGATTTATAAACGAAGACCAACAAGTCAGCATAAGAGGTAGGGCAGCCAAGACGGCATCTCAAGTGAACGTAGAGAAGACACAGGTGGTGAAGATACACAAACACTACCACCACCACCACCAACAACAACAACAGCAAGCACCAATCACCATGAACGGGAGAAACCTAAATGAAGTATTCTCTTTCACCTACCTAGACAGCATCGTTTCAAATACAGGCGTCGGCATGAATGAGGACGTTAAAGCAGCCAGGATCGGAAAGACAGCAAGACAGGCATTCCATCATTAATCTGAAATCAGTGTGGAGATGAAATTGAACTGCACTGCACCACACTCAGCATAAAGCGCGAACAACATCCGGATTTTCAACACTGATTCAGCCAAGTCAGTGCTTCTATGTGGTGGTTGAGACACTTGGCGGCGCCTTACGAAAAAGCTTTTCCAACAAAATATAGACATTCATCAACAGCTACCACCTACGCTCACTCGATACTGAAGATGGAGATCAGATGACAAGAATAATAAGAGTAAGCAAGGAGGAACTCTGGCTGGATGGCTGGCAACAAACAAACCAAGAACCCATCGCCCAACAAATATGCAGTAGAAGAAATTGGAGATGGGTTGGATTGAGCATAGACTGCGAAAACCATTCGGAGGCATCACATGCCAGGCCAAACCAGACCAGGCCGTCCAGTGGAATGAAAATGGGAAACGACGAGTTGGGCATGCGAGGAGAGTGTGACATGGAGGAGATGGTGTGAGGAAGAAATGAGAGTTTATGGGCAGTGGTGGAGCCAGGTTGAAATGACTGTGAAGAAGAGAGTGAAATGGTGACGTGCTACTGAAGACGTATGCTCCACTGGCGGTGATGGTTGTAGTGGTGTTTGGGTATCTCCATCACCTGTCTTCTCTCCGTTCACTTGAGATGCCGTCTTGGCTGCCCTGCCTCCCATGCTGACTTGTTGGTCTTCGCCTATAGATCGTCGAGTTTGTGGAACATTAGACATTAGTCATCATGGTGGCGAAATCGAAATCTTCCTCTGGGGTCTTTTCATCGGTCCAGCCAGCCTATGCCCATCTTCTCACTCCACATAGTTTGTTGCATGAAATTGTACAGTCTAGTCTACCTGAATCAGGAAGATGATAGGTGATAGCAGGCGGCAGCTTTGCCTGACTGCAGTCTCCACTTCTACTCCAGACGCATCACTCAGCTTAGCACTGTGAATCACTCGACATATCACCTCATCAAATGGCATAAGGCTGTTGAATGAGGTTGATAAAGGTTTGTGGCACTCAAACCGTAGTGTTGAAGCAGCTACCTAGCAAATTACTTCTCGGTCGACGCCCCGATTGAAGGCCTTTTCAAAATCGATGAAGTTGAGGTTGAGGTTGATTTGACTGCAATTCTATGCTCTGTTGTAAGATGATGCGTAGCATGGTGTAGCGTTTCAATTTGTTTTTCTTGAAGCCAGCCAGTCCCGGTAGTAATTTTCAATCCACAGCATTTTTTAGTCTCTCCAGGATGATGCAGCATAATACTTTCCTCAGGGTGTACAAGGACAGGAACATGATTTCCCACCAATTCTTGTAAACACTCAGGTCAACCTTATTTTGAAGTTAGACAAGATGGTGCTTATTCCAATCGGCCGGCAGGTACCTTTCCTTCCTTCCTTCCTTCCTTCCTTCCTTCCTTCCTTCCTTCCTTCCTTCCTTCCTTCCTTCCTTCCTTCCTTCCTTCCTTCCTTCCCTCCGATCCTGGCTGCTTTAACGTCCTCATTCATGCCGACGCCTGTATTTGAAACGATGCTGTCTAGGTAGGTGAAAGAGAATACTTCATTTAGGTTTCTCCCGTTCATGGTGATTGGTGCTTGCTGTTGTTGTTGTTGTTGGTGGTGGTGGTAGTGTTTGTGTATCTTCACCACCTGTGTCTTCTCTACGTTCACTTGAGATGCCGTCTTGGCTGCCCTACCTCTTATGCTGACTTGTTGGTCTTCGTTTATAAATCTTCTATTTTGTGCGACATTAGACACAAGTCGTCGGTGACTTTACTGCTATTATAGCGTGCCAATTAAAGTAAAATACTAATTTGCCAGTAGACAGTCTTCATTAAAAACTAAACCAAGATTAGTGCACTCCACAAACCTACCTGTTATTCATATCTAACATGTGATGCTCAGGCGCATGTAAACAGAAGGTCAAAAAATGTTTTCATAAGGATTCCTGTGTTTTAAAATTCATCATTTCTCACTGATATTAGTGAATAATGACCTCACAACTGAATAAAGTTTTATTTCATTCATGAAATTTCTTCTCACAGAAATTATTAGACTCTACTACTATAAAATTTATTGTAATTAATGAACAGTTTTATTTTTATTACCTAAAAAAATATCAAACACTGTCTCGATGAAGTGTATAGATTTTCTGTACGTGGTGTGAAGTTATAATTCTGAAATGATGGGAGAGCATTTATAGATCAGTAGTTTAACCTGTTAATCTTGTCCAGAAAGACAATAAAAGCTTAACGATTTAACCATCTAGCGTAGAGAACACACACAATACCAAAGACTCACAAAGACTTTAAAGTGGTTTAAAAATCTTCATTGATTCAGAGAAAATAAAACTTCACTAATACCTTCAGCTTTTGTGAAAGAAGGAATCACCAGAATTGGGGCAAGTTTCCGAAGACTACAAGAGTGAGTGAGTGAACTAGTAGTACTCATGTCTATGGTTAATTCAGTGGAACTATTGTTCGGTTACTTGAGTAGAAATCCAGTGTATTTCTAATCATATCACCAAATCATATCGAGGTAGATATCAAGAAGGTTGGTTTTATTGACAGTACTATCGAACATGTGAAAGAAGATGCGATAGACATGGTTAAATAAGTTTATTCTAATGTGTGCAGTTGCATCAAGTCAATCCAATAAATCTTGGCAGGATGAAAATAAACTTTCGTATTTCAACGACCTTTCTACACATTGGTTGTATAAGAACATAATAAAGATCGCTATTCAATAATTGAAGACACTCTGCAACATTTTCCTAATTGACTTGTGCATGCTGTACATCCATCATCTTAGTAGTGGATGGTATGCGATAGATTATAAGCTACAATGTCTCAAGTCACCTCTTGATATGGTAGGAAAATAGAGCTTTAAAAGGTGTAATTTTTTAGTTTTATAATACGCTTGCAATGAAAGACAATATAGACAGTGAAATAGAACTTTATCGGTTTAAGGATCCAACCGATGCAACTGAACAAAATAATTTATCAACTGAATACCATGCAATGACTGTAGGGTGGAATGCATAGGCTAAATCAATCTATCGGAGACATTTGCAGTTATCAGAGAATGGGAGGGTAGACCAGTTTACAATGCTACCCCGCTTCTAGGTTGTTTAATCTGAAAGTATTGAGCTGTTGCAATGCCTTCCCTTACACACAATCACACAATGGGATGAAAGCAAGTAGCTTTACTGAAGTCGAAGAAAGTTGGGTGTGTATAGACTTATTATCCAATACTTGTGCATCTAATCATCACTAAACATAAATGGTAGGAATGATACAACATGTTTTCCGGAGATTCGGACTATTTTCTGTACAACTGTAAATAAATAATACGAGGTGATAGAAGGATGGAAGTCATATGTGGAGAATTATGTGGTCACTTGATATGATTGTGAGTAAGGGATAGATTGAAGTTGGAACTTCATTCAGTAATTAAATAATTTGGTATCAATGTGAGTTATATCAAATGAGAAAATCTTAAATCGAGGTGCAGTCTACCAGACAGATCGTGTTGTACACTTATAAGACTAAGCAGTTAAGCAATAATGTGACCCCTTATTCCAACTCCATGTATTTAGTGATACACTCAAAGTAGACAAGAGATAATTCAGCGAAGCAAATTTTCTTTTTCGACGATATATGGATGACACATTCATCATACGCGATCAAAATACAGATATTGGGACTGTAGTTAAAAAGTTCAGTGATTGTCACCCATCAATCAACTTCACATCAGAATTTGAACAGAACTCAGAATTCCATTTTCTCTTTGTCTTATTGAAACGGAGACCAGATGGTACTCTTCAGAAATCAATTTATAGAAAGACTACATGGAATAGACAATATTTGAATTTCATAGCTGGATACCTCTTAACAGAAAGATGAATCTAATCCATTCTTTATCTTCAAGAATCAGAAGAATCTGCACGACTGATACTATCAACGATGAATTGGACAAACTACAGAAGATCCTCATGCAAAATGTATATTTATTGATGAGAACTTGAAATTGAAGCAGAGTACGGAGTAAGTAAGTACTCACAGTTCCATAGAAGACCTTGTTTATGAACGTTGGTTTCAAAGGTAATACTGTAGCAAAAATCCTGAAGAATCGGCTGTCCACATCACTGAAGAAGACATTGTTCTCTGTGAAGCTGCAGATCAGCTTCTCTAGTCAACAACTAATTATGGGGTGTGTTAAGGACAAGTTGCCGCTTTGGGCCACCTCAATGTGTGTCTACAAATTTACTTGCTCCTGTGTATCTAGTTGTTTAGGCCGCACAAAGCGCACACTTTCCAAACGTGTCTCTCAGCATTATCCTGCGTGATTGTCAAGGGGTGAATGTAAATCAATTAACAGTTCAATTATTGAACATTTGGTCAACTCTGGACATAAAGCTCAACCAGAATCCTCCTTCAGTGTCATTTATCGATTGAAATGGAGAATTTCGAAGGGAATACACCTCCGACAGTTGTGCACAGCGGAGGCAGTGGCAATTCATTAATTCAAACCTGGTCTCTGTGTGCAAAAGAAGTATGTTCGATCTTCTATCTTACCATGGTCTTTGCACTTTCACATTTTTCTATTTCATCATCATCACCTTCTTTACATCTATCTCTCAAGTAGACACTCAATATTCGCAACAATTTTCACCTCGTCAAACTCCTTGCCTTCCTCGTTATTTCCACTGTCTTAGATTATTACTCAACTACTTTGCATTCTTGATTCCGGTTTTTTAGCACTAGGTTAATGATGTAGCTATTATACCCTATTGTTTTATAATAGACTGTTATATGTTTATGATATATACATGAATACGATTGTACAGCTTTAGAAAATGATATTGTCTAAGAAAGAAAATTTTCTTCACTGAATTATCTCTTCTCTATGACACGCAAAGTAGTTTTGACTTTAAATTCTACATTCTCAGTGTACGTAATACGTAAAATGTGTTCAGTTCATTCCTCGAGTCACAAAAGTATATCATAATGCTGATATACAATTTTTGCTGTTTCTTCCAAGAAGATACGTTTAAGTAAAGGAGATACATCAGTTTATCACAACTGTTTAAACCTTTTAATTTACAAGGAAATGCAAAGACAACTTTCCGGCAATCTGCATCAACTGTTAACCAATGAGTCGGCCTGTTTAACATAGGAAATATTTGTCACACTGAGACATTAAGTTTATCTACTCTTGGCAAGCTGCAGAAATACTTAGAAGTGATTGTCTTGTTTTCAGTTTATTACAGACAGAGTTATCAGTCAAACATTTTTTCAACAGTTCATACAACTAACTATCCAGTAGTCCTTAATGTAAGGATAAAACCTGAGCACCGATTACAAGTTCATACCATATTAGATTGGAATATTTTTCATCACACATAGTGATATAGTATTTACTATATACTAATAAATAATACTATACATATTTTTCATTTCAAATAACTTAATCTAATATGGAATTCTTAAAATGACGAAAAATCTCCATTTGTTCATTAGCAAACAAACAAAAGGAAGTTACCAGCAAAAGGTAATTATCTTTTCAACAACTCATTTTCACATTTGTACATTGGTAAATATACAGCGAAAATTACAGAATGTTCCAAACACGTTTCCAATGAAAGGTCAAATTCAACAGATAAGTACATTGCATGTAGGGAGTAAAGACATAAAATATACTTCATTTCATGTATATATATATATATATATATATATATATATATATATATATATATATATATACATTTACAAGTATACAACTGTGAAAATGAGTCGAGGAAAAGACAGTTATCCTCGTTGTAACCTCCTTTTTGTTTCTGAGTGAATAAATGGGGATTTTTTGTCATTTGAAGAAATGCAAGGATCCTCAGGCGGTTAAGAGACCAAAAATGTTTCTCAGTCCCGTTTTTCAGGCCTCCTAAGACATATGCGAAATCAATATGATTGCGCACCACTTCTTGCAAACACTCAGGTCAACCTTATTTGGAAGTTTGACAAGATAGTGCTTCTTCCAATCGGCCGGCAGGTACCTTTCCTTCCTTCCTTCCTTCATTCCCTACTTCCTTCTGTCCTTCCAAACATTCTGCAATAGTGGTGTGAGCGCATCTGCTGATGTCTCTGAGTCTGTTTTCAATGGAAGGATTACATCCGGTCCTGCTGGTTTCCCGTATTTCATCAACTTCATGGCTTTCAGGACTTCATTTCTGCTTTTGTCGGAGGTCTTGTGTTCACTGATAGTTCTGTAACTGGTCTACCGGTGGTATTTCTCGACGCGTTGCAGGTGGTGTTGGTGGTGGTCGATTCAAGAGTTTCTTGAAGTGGTCAGTCCATCATTTCCTCTGCTCCTCCTCTTTGGTGGTAACTAACTTTCCTCCACTCTCTTTCATTGGTTTCGTCTGCGTTGATCCCTCCCCTACCGTATGGTGACCTGGTTATTTCATATAATCTTGTCAGGTCTATGTTTCTCTTACCAGCAGCCTGTTTTGCTTCAATTCGAAGTGTGTCATAGAAGTGTCTTTTGTCTTTGCGCGCACTCCTCTTCACTTCTTTGTCCAGTGTGGTGTTTTACAGGTTGTGTTCAGTTCCTCTTTTCGTTGTTCATCCTTGCAATGCATTGAATTCCTCTATTCCATCTTCTGATTCACCATCTTCATCTTCATCTTCCTCTCCCTCCTCTATCAGCTTCCATGTGTCCGTCGAGATCCATTCCACTCCATTCCATTCCTCCTCCCGTCTCTTCTTCATTCCTAACACGGTTATCCAGGTTTTCTGACACATCTTTTTCAATGAGTTCCAGTGTTCTTCCACACAGGTTTCTTCGGGTATCTTGTTAAATGTCTCCCATTATTTCCTCATGATTGACTGACTGACTGACTGACTGACTGACCGACGTGAAGATGTCATTCAGTTCAGTTTGTGTTCTGGGTGTTCAACTTCAACTGTGGTTTATCAGCACCAACTTCTATGAAGGCTTTCAACATGATTTTGAAGGCAGTTTCCTTGCACTGGATAGTGAGTGGTGTGAACCTACATCTACTCCTCTTCCTCATCTTGTGTCCACTAGACTGAATCTCCATCTCCTCATTCCTCACATTGCGATGAAGTCGATCTGATATTTAGTGTGAACATCTAGCGTCTGCTGAAATCCATGTCACTGCCTTGTGAATATCCTCGTGTTTGTACACACTGCCTCGCCTCGTCTCACCTCACCTCACCTCACCTCACCTCACCTCCAATCACCAAATCGTTAAATGAGCAGAAGTCTGCAAACAGTTCTCCATTCTCATTCATCATTTCACCAAGTGCCTCTCGACCCACGATCAGTTCTCTTCCTCACATTAAAATGAATTTTGATGTTGCCTGCTGGTGTGGTGTCTTGTTCAGTACTGATTGCATTTGTCTGTAGGATTCCTCCTTCCTCTCTTCATCTGCATTATTTGTAAGTGCATGGCGTAGTATTGTACGATTGTGACTTTCATTGCTTTTGAAGTGAATGCATCTTGCTGTCATGATCCTGATCGTTGAGGCGATTGGTTCCCACCGTATGGGAGAGAGCCTTCGATGTTGTTGGGGATATCATGGTGGCCACTCCGAACGTCAGTGTGCTCATGGTTATGGTTTGGGTGAGAGTATCTGATTAGATAATTGACTATCGAGTTAACAGTTTGGAGGGTCCACCTCCTTTCCATCTGCCTTCTCAGATTCCCAGTCAAGCACTTTTATACCATATCTTCTGATTTCTTTTGCCATCTGGGCAGCCTTGTCAGCCAGCTTCAAACATTGTGTGGACATTCCATGTCTCTATGCTTACTTTTGCTTTTATCGAATGCAAACCATAAAGAGATAGTCGGATGTGAAACACGATGCTGAAGGTAATGAGTGGTTCTAAATTTTAATATTTACGTGCCACATTTTACTCATTCTGTAATAACTATGAAGATGGGAAATAGCAATAATGGGCAGAAATCCAGGTGGCCACACTTTTGATCGAGATTCAATTTATTTAAATGAAAGTTAATCCAAGAAAATTTGGCAAAATTCTGTCGAGGTTTATAACAAGATATTACGCGGGGTTAAGACAAACGATCGGCTTTGTTGGTCAAACGGACCGCTATTTAGCAATCTACACCTCCCTATATTACTCATAGTAATTTATATATTTCATTGGCTCGGGGTGTATTATAGTCTTTGATTATATTTGTCACAGTACACATATATGTTCGATGCATATGAAGTTTATTTCTACTTAACTCCATCTCCATCAATGTCTCCATGAACATCTTGAAAAATAGCATCAGTCAGTCAAGAAAGAAACAGTGTTCAAAAATATAATTTGCAAAGTTTAAAAAAAAAATCATAATAGGTAACCTACTATCTGTATATGCTTTATCAACGCATGTCGGTAGTTCAAGTAGCGTTGTAATGCAATGGTCATAGTCTGCATTTACAGCAGTAAAAACGTATAGGTATGTTGATAAGATCAGAATCAGTTTCAACATCTTTACTTTTCTCCTTGAAGTATAATAAAAGGCCAAGTTGGAAAGCAAACAGCAGACTTGAAATGAAAAGCTACTTTTTAAGCTGTTTTTACCTATATATACTAGTTTCAACCAATCAGAAATTTGTCACCAGACTTTTCTCACTGACCAATCACGTGACTTTATAGGCCAAGGAATGAACAGATTGGAGGTAACACTTTCTTTTTTTCTTTTCAATAAAAGCTATTCACTTCATTTGTCAAATTGCAAACATACAGTAAGAATAGTCCGTTCATGGTTAGAAATATATTTGTAATAAAAAATAATACAAACAGGACAAGACATTTCGTTCCACCTTGTGTCACCATGGTGACCCAAGCAAACCATGTTAATCAGTTATTATGATTGTTAATTGTTTGAATCCCCATCTTATTGTGATTTAAAAACAAAATTGTAGGCTTCTAAGCTTCTATACTTTGTAACAATTGACCATTCTGCAAATTATCTCCTGTTCTGGAACACTCGTTTCTTTTACTTCGTAATGTTTTGCGATATTGTATGTTTGTTTTGCCTGATTCTCTAGCCATATATCGTTGTCACTTCTCTCGTTGCTACATGTACTACTTATATGTATGTTTATAAGTAGCCGTCACTACACTGGGAAATAATTAGTCTCAGAGAAAATTCAAAATGCAAGAGATAACTTTTGCTAACTTCTGAAATATGTCAACATTTTGAAGATAACGTAAAACTTCTAAATAATGTAGTCAAGATTCGATCAAAAGCATTATGATGATATTCTTACTTAAATTTCCTTTTCTAACACAAGTTTGACATAGGAGTTTTAAATGTTCCAGCCAGAGTATCAGCTGAGATTTATTGAAATTGGTTAGCCTAGTGGATAAAACTAATGTGTTTAATACAATAAATAAGTATTGGTTTCAACCTTGGGAAAGAACACTAGTGCTTTGGCGTGATTACAAACCAAGTTGACAATTCAAAAATTATATGAAATTTATGTCATCCATTTGTGACAAAATATTAAGCTGACGAGTTTCAAATGGGAAGAAATGCGCATCCTAGGTTCAATTACTAGCCACTATTCATCATTGAAATGTTAGTCAATTTGATGAAACTGATTCTAATACTATGGATGATTATTTATTTATTATTTATTTATCCCTTGGGTTCCTAGTGGAACATAGGGCCTCAGTAGCACGTCTCCATTCCACTCTCTTCTATGAAATCTTTTCAACCTGGTTCCACGATAGCCCACAAGCTCTCATTTCTTCCCCACACCATCTCCTCCATGTCACCATCAGCTGGGACGCCCAACTCATCACTTCCCATCTGGGTTCCACTCGAGTGACTGGCCTGACGCGTGATGTCCCCAGTTGGCCTTCTCAGTGTATGCCTAATCCAATCCATCTCCACTTCCTTCTGCATATTTGTTGAGCGATATGGTTCTTGGTTGGTTTGTTGCCAACCAGCCGGAGTGAGTTCCTTGTTGCTTATTATTTCTGGACATCTGATCTTCAGTAACGAGCCAGCGTATGTGGCAGTTGTTGATGAATATCTGTAGTTTGTTGGAAATCCCTTTCGTAATGCGTCAAGTGTCTGAACCATACATGAGCACTGACTTGACTGGTGTTGGTGTTGAAAATCCGGATCTTGTTCCACACGCTGAGTGCAGAAGATCTCCACACTGGTTTCAGGTTAATGTAGGAAGGCCTGTCTTGCTTTTCCAATCCCCGCTGGTTTTGACATCCTCGTCTGTGCCGCCTGTAGTTAATACTATGGATGATAGTAGTTATATTTTCCTATGGAATCACTTTAATTGTATTTTCACAACTACTAATCAATCTGGTTCATCAGTTCATAAAATGAAGAAAAAAGATTTCTAGAGTGTTAATTTTTAAAGACTGAAGGTATACTTCAAGAAAGGTAACATTGTTGTTAAATGTTTGCAAGCTGATGGTCAGGTAGGTATAGTAAAATTGGGTGGCAGGGCTCAGAATCAATCTTAATCGTTGATTTTAATTGTTATACTGAATTTAGCATTTTCTCACTCCTCATTCTTCTCTTCCATCATTTTCTTCTGCCTTCGACTGACTGTTCTTTATTTCTTCTTCTTTCATCTTAGTGCTTTGTAGCAACTTGGACCGTTACTAAGTGATGCTTAGTTCTATGTTAGTGTTAGTGATTGGTGGTAAACTTGGGTTTCATGTTTCTTAACACTCTTTGGCATCCTTTGGAAATTTCACCCTGTATCCTTCAATGTCAAAGTAGGAGACTTTAAAACTGACCTAATCAAGCTACAATAGACTCCTTGTAGGACTAAAGTGTGTCTGCAGCTTGGTCATCAGGTAATCATGGATGCAGTTTCCAGGTTCGAGGTATTCACTAAAGATTAAATGAACTAATAATTCACTCTGTTAAATACAAAGAAAGCAGAATTTGAAGCCCTTCGTGATATATGGCTTTCAATGCAGATTTCATGTTTTCTCATACATGATCAATAAGATTTATCTGTGCTGGAAAGAGACTGAGATGTCTTATGAAGTGTAGGTTTGAGTCACCGTCAAAAACACAATTTCAAAAAAATGTCTTCTAGCAATAATGCAACCAACATCATTTTGGATATGAAAAGTTTTCACCAGATTTATCTTGTTAAGTATTACTCATAATTTGTGGCTTTCTGTATGATATTAAATCGTAGTAATCATATCTACCCGCTACTATCGTCTGGTGACTGAAGTAGAGCTAAGGTTTGGGACTGAAAAGGTATTCAAAGAAAAGGTCTCTTCTGCTGTATATCCATAAATCAATTCATCAGCTGACTCATTCTGTCTCAATGACAGGTTTAATCAGAGTGAATAAAATGAGGCTTATTTCTGTAGCTACAATTGAATGCAGAGAAATTAAGACTATATGAATAGCTAAACATATAACTTATTTCTGTGTATTCGTCTAATTTGGTAAATTTTACAGAAAGTGTGAAACTTATCTTCTCGCCTGCCTTTATCCCCATTATTATTTTTTAGTGATACAAACCTGAATATATAGTCTTATTTCTATTTTTGAGCAATCGCATATCATTGACGTGTGTATAAATTGAAGACGAAATGAATACTTCGGTAGTAGTACCATTGAAACCGCTAGTCTCCAAATTACGCAACTGGTGTTCTACGGACTAAGTTATGAGATCCCAATACTGGCTATATATTAACTCGTATATTAGGACACCGGGCTGTTGGTTCAAGTTGTTTTATGACACAGTTTTATTACATCATTCAACACTAGTATCGACAATAAGGACCTGTGAAACTGTGGTTACTCTCCATAGTCTAACCAGTAGTTCCATATTATTTAAGGGTCTTATTCTTAAAACGAGACTTTGTTGCTGTCCCTTAAGGGAAAATTTCTATTTCAAGTGTAATTTAAATGGTATTGATATCATTAGATAAACATTCTTGAGACTACGTTGTATCAGAAAATCTCCTAATGTCCATTTAACCGTAAATACTAAGATCTAAAATTGTCTCCGCTCCAATTAATATTTATCTAACCTATATAAAACTTCATTAGGTAACTTTTGAATTGAGTTGTAGCGATCTAATTCGTAAATTTCAACTATAGATCATGATATCTAGAACAAAAGTTATCTTTTCTCAGGTAAACCTTTTACTTAGGTTAACAGTTTCGCTTCTTCAAGATTTGTAGAAATCTTTGATCCTGTAAATTTGGTGCTCTTTTCAAATCATTTATTAAGTATGGATGATAAACTGAACTTTCTGACATTTTACTGGGTTACTACTGTTGTTAATATGAAAATGTGTTTACTTTTCAGTAGATCAGCTTATACAGTTTACGAGATTAACAATTTTTCAGTGCTCCGCTGTAGTATTTTAGCTAAATCGGTAAGTTTATCTGAGCTTACTTCATGCAAATATGAAATATTTTAAAAATGATGAAGTACTGACTCCTCGTTATAAATGTCCAGTGGATTTGGACGCGGTTAATTTATAAACTTGAGGACTGATTAACACCAGTTCCCAACCTTCAGCTATTATGTTTCAGTTTCTTCGGTTTATTATTCAGAGTAATCTACATTTGAGTGGGTAGCTGGTATGATCTGCATTCCGATTTTCCCATGAATAATTGTACCGAATACTCGTTTTCCCCTACAAACTGGTAAAGAAGGTGAAATTAGACGTATGACAAGTCTCCACTTACGTTCACTGAATGCCAATAATCTAAAACGTATTCATCTCGTTGACTAGCTGTGAAATATAGAGAGCGTCTTCCGTCCTTTTTGGGACTCGTCAGCTAGGTGAACCTGCACCCCAGTCAATGATGTTGTTCCCACTTGGACTCAAACCCATTACCCATCGCTTCGAACGCCAAATAGTTATACACTAGGCCAGTGAGGTATGACAACCACCTCTTGTTTGATATTTGTAATTTCCCGTTGCAATACAGGGTCGAATTACTCTCTAGTTTGCAAGTGTATCACGTTGATAAGTTCCAAATAGGATGAAACTTGCATCCTGAACTTTACTGCTAATCACTAAAATGAAATCAATACCATGAATAACCGGAAGTACCGAGGGTCACGCGTAGGAGACAATCCGCTAACAAAGGTCAAGCAATTCGACTCTGCACAGCATAGGGAAATTACAGGTATCAAAAAATCTAAAGTATACTTGAATTTACTGATACAATCCAAGGCAGATTTGTGAACAGTCGAATGTTCTAGTCTTCAATGTAATTTCCTTGGGAATGCTTGAATCTCAACGTAGCATAATCTTAAGAGAATTTCAGTGGAGAAAATGACATGGTAAGATTATTAAAGTGCATCTATTGAAACGGTTGAGATGTATGCTACGCACGCCAAGGTGAATTAAGACTATATTGGTAAAAAGTTAAGGGCCTCTAAACCAAGATATTGAACCAAACCACTTGAAGTCTCTTATCCTCACTTGTTGTGGTAGAAAATGAAGATAGAGAACTAATTATGTTCGATAGCAAGGTGAAAGGGAGAATTGACGGTGGTTTGGACACTACCTTCCACCAGAAACCTTCACATCCAATAGACATCTAAACTTTAAATCATCTCATCAAACACCAGTTAAATAAGGTTTGATCAAATGCTTAAATAGTTGACGTAGAGAACCCACTAGTGAATGTAAGACTTCAAATAATGACCTGAAGCATGTAAAGGAAGGAATATCAGCCAATAATTATCGTCTAGTGGTGATTGGGAAATTCTGTAGAACATACATAAGCACACAAGCACATACACAACGTGGTAGTAAAGTTGATACGATAAGTAACGGCAAGACAAGGAGAAAGGAGTTCAAGGCTTCTATAGTGTTATCATATAACGTAGGAAAATCAGAGACAAAAGGTAGAATTTCTAACAAGACTGGAATTATGGCTGCATTCATACATACATTAACTGACTCAGAAAGAAACTGTGTCAGTTTAAGGATCCAACCGATGCAACTGAACAAAATAATTTATCAACTGAATACCATGCAATGACTGTAGGGTGGAATGCATAGGCTAAATCAATCTATCGGAGACATTTGCAGTTATCAGAGAATGGGAGGGTAGACCAGTTTACAATGCTACCCCGCTTCTAGGTTGTTTAATCTGAAAGTATTGAGCTGTTGCAATGCCTTCCCTTACACACAATCACACAATGGGATGAAAGCAAGTAGCTTTACTGAAGTCGAAGAAAGTTGGGTGTGTATAGACTTATTATCCAATACTTGTGCATCTAATCATCACTAAACATAAATGGTAGGAATGATACAACATGTTTTCCGGAGATTCGGACTATTTTCTGTACAACTGTAAATAAATAATACGAGGTGATAGAAGGATGGAAGTCATATGTGGAGAATTATGTGGTCACTTGATATGATTGTGAGTAAGGGATAGATTGAAGTTGGAACTTCATTCAGTAATTAAATAATTTGGTATCAATGTGAGTTATATCAAATGAGAAAATCTTAAATCGAGGTGCAGTCTACCAGACAGACCATGTTGTATACCCATACGATTTATTGTTTCACAATGACTGAAGGTTATTCTAAAGCATTAAAAAATAATATGTCGGTAAAGAGGGGCCATTTCCATCCTCTTTACTGTCAGGAACTTACAAGTATCGGTAAATGACAACTAATACCGGTTGTGCAATAGTTGACACAAGTGATTCAGTAGCCTGGTTGATGACCATATGAAGTTTAGAGTGATGGATACTCAATTTGAGTTATTGGAAGATGGACACTCTTGGGTATATTCAGCTACGAGTTCGAAATTAGAAGATATGCTTGACCTTGGTTCCACTGCTGAAATTATATAATAAGTAATTTTGATGTTGCTGTTCTATTTAAGTAATGTCCAGTAGTACATTTCATGATGTACGGATAGATTTATAAGGCTTTAGAAGCATGTTTCCAGGAATATCTGCACACTGGCTCTTTCCTAAAACAAGTATACTCCGACCAACTTTAGCGTATGTTACTGATAAAATGCATTTTAGTAGTACATTGTGCGGCATCTTCAGTGAAAGCCACCGAAGTATATGACTTAGCCGGAAATGTTCAGGACAGAGAAACACGATAGATCTGAAGAAGCCATAGAAGGATGCAGATAGATGAACATGAGTGATCCATGCACGAAGACTATTAATAACTAGTCTTTCGTTCTCCCTACTAGTATGATTCTCATTAACGGCTATTAGTGTAACTCAGGGGGAAAGTTAGAAAACTATCACTTGGATTTTTGTTATTTGTAAGAATACAGTGAAAAATTTATGTAAATAACACCTACTGAATGGTACAGCTTTCTGTCTCCTGAGCGTGCAACATAATTAAGGTCATAAAATGTAAACCATAAACAGGTTTATTATCTCACCTTAAATCACTTACTTAACAACAAGAGAATAAATTTATGCATTTTTACCTGAGATTGATGTGAATATCTTTCTTTAAAAATTAGAAAATGATAATTTTTACTGTGTTTCTCTAGTGTTTAAAACACACAAACATTTCTTATGTGCAATTCATTCTCTGCTACTTTGTTTGTGACCTCAAAAAAAATACTGAAGGATTTGTAACCGATACCTTCTGTTTTTTAAATGTATAACAAATCTTGACCTGGTAAGTATGTTTCAACCATTTTATTTTCTACTGTTCTGAGCAAAACAAGAAAATTTTCACTTTTATTTCCTCAGCTTTACTAGTTTTTACTTTTATCTGGTTAAGGTGTGTGTATAATTCATCATTTGGGCTTCAAGTACACTTAAGTACTTGGAATAATTCAGAAGTTCAGATTGAATCAAACCATTAAAACAGGTATATAAGATTATCTAAATGTAACAGATGAATTTCCCTGTCGATTCTTAAAGTTTCTCTGAATAGCCTTCATCTATAAGTTTATAATATCCTGAGTCAAGACGGATGGTCAGTTATTAAAGTTCTATGACATGGACACATATTTACTTAGTGGATAAGCGTTAACATCTCTGTTGGGTCTTCTTAAGGTTTTTAACAGGATTTCTGTTGTTATTTTTATTTTGTATGCGTAGTGAAGCTAGTTTCCAAGTTATTAAAAACACATTTCCCAAATGTGGTTTCCTGAAGACAAAAAATGCCTTGAAACTAAACATTTTCCTGTAAACTATTCTACTGAACAATTATTATCATCTTAACTATCTAAGATGGCCGTGGTTCGGCAGACCTGTATGGATACTAAATGATGACTGAAGGTGAGATGAAAATCAGGACCGCTGAGTGATTCGAACGCGTGACCGCTGGGTTACCGGTCCTGTACTCTGCTAAATTAGCTACGAATCCTGACTGTTGCCAAGATTTTTATTTCACTTCAGTCATCAAGGATTTTACCCTGACATGTTACTACCGCTTGATCTTATGCTGGCCGCCCAGTCAGCTGACTGAAGTAAAATAAAAATCTGGTCAGTAATCAGGCTTCGGAGATCAGTTGGTTGAGCACCAGGCCGGTAACCTGGTGATCGATGGTTTGAACAGTATCGCGGTCCAGATTCTCATTTCACCTTCAGTCATCATCCAGTATCTGAACAATTATTGTTTTCACTGTAGCAAGCTGGATGAAAAAAAGCAGAAATTCATTTTTGTCTTTCACCAACCTACCGTCTTTGTAACATTCCATCAATATAAAACTCCTCCATTAGGTCATCGAACGAAACACATTTAGCGAAGAATCAGTGTTTACAGGCATGCGATTTCAAATAAGTATTTTATTAATTGGATAACAGGAAAGGAATTTTTGCATAAAACGTTTTTAGCGAAATCCAGATTGGGTTAAAGATTCGGAAGTAGGCAGAAGGACTGGGTAATATATAAAATGTAATCAGAAGAGTACTTATAAAGACAGAGCTACTATGTTTAGTTACAAGATTGAATGAATAACCTGGCTACAGGAGATATCTAGCTTAATTTAGAAGAATGATAAATCATAATTATATGGTTGGGAGAATGCAGTATGAGAGTAAACGTAATATATTACTATAAGGCTAAAACAAAAGATTATCATGGTACAGTATTTTCATGGGTCACATCAGTTGCAAATCAGGTGAGTGGACAAAATGTCTTTGAATACAAAGTTTGGATTTCAAAATATTGTTAGTATGGCATTTGACTTTTAAAACATTTCATGAGGCTAAAACTAACTCTGTCTATCAGAACTAATCAAGTATTCTAAACTCGAGATGTAAGATGCTATCCTTTTACTTTTGTGGAACCAGTGTGGTCTATATTTGAAAATACATATGATTCCGTCAAACTCAGAATAACTTAATACACCTATAAAATGTGTGAGTTCTTCATTCACAATAGGCTACAATCTGAGGCAGTCTTAATATATCATTATGAGTTCAAGTGCTCCTGAGGATTAAGGGATATCAGTCAGACAGAATCAGCTTGGAATTCTGCACACAAGTTTCTACACTGTACAGTATTATACAAAGAACAAGTTAATAGAAAAGACTGATATTAAAGTAGGTAAGGGTGTATGAGAGAATAAAAGTTCAAAGATAAAGCCTTATGCAAATATTCAAGCTTCTGAAGACGTCAGAGTGTGAACATATCTGCGCCACAGTGACAAACTTTTAGCCATTTCATGAAGAGTCATCGATCCTTTCGTCTCGGCGACGTCAACCAGGCAGTCTTAATCTCCCTACAAGGATCAGAGCAACAGTCAGGGACTTCGTCGACTGGTGACACGTCTTGGTCTGGTCACCCTGAACCTTCTTCCAACTTAATCCATCTTTCTCTCACTAGCATGGCATGTCGAAGTAGCTGGTGGCTGAGCTTGCAGAACACATTCCTAAGCTATCTCAGTCGATGAAAGTTCACAACGTCATCAGTTCTGCTGAGTGTCTTGGGTAGTATCCTTCGTCTGTTCTCAACATTTCTTACGGTGATTACGGCAAAGGGGAACAATACCGCCAACACATCTGTGATCATAACTTTGTAACTGCTCCATGTCTTCTACTTTCAACGGCTGTCTAAGCTGTATAACAGGACAAAGAGTACTGTAGTGCAGCATGCTCGTTATTTGATAAGTGTTTGGATACTTCACCAGTTGGTGTCATACATGATTCAAGTTAGTAAATGTCGAATGGACCTTCTGAATCCGAGCCGAGATTTCGTGGATAACCAGCCCACTCGCCGGGTTCGTATGACTCGCCAAGAAAGTGAAGTGGTTGACACATTCCACCACTTTACTCTTTATCATTAAACAGTGAGTAGTTGCAGACCAGTCCCGTGGCATCATTTCAGATTTGACAGATGTGAGACTAATGCCAAACATATCCAGATTTCCGCTCAACGCATTCAGAAGACCGTACATTTCGTCAGCCTCCTTACCTAGCAGAACAATGTCGTCGGCATACTCCAAGTCAGCTAGATGACACCAAGCAAGTGTTCTAATCTCTATGAGGTTGAAGGTACCTAAGATTATATCCATAAGTCCTTCCATGATGAAATTAAATAGGAATGATGGCAGTGGTAGTCCCTGGTGGGCACCACTAGTTGTGATCATTTCTCATGACATCCCTCCATAAGCCCTTACATGGATGCATGAGTTCGAGTAAAGAGCTTTGATTAGCGTAACATGCTTACTGGGTTATCCTTTCACTGTTAGGTACTGCCAAAACAAATTGTAATTGACAGAGTCAAATGCTATCTTCCGGTCAACTAATATGGCAGATATCGGCCCTCGGTTAGTGTGCCTGTGTTCTGGAACCTGAAGAAGGGTGAATGTCTGATCGATGCGCCGTCGTTTGCATCTGAAACCTACCAGGTTTTCTCGAGTTTGTTGTTATCAAGCTCCATTCAGCTGTCGGATAACTTTGTACTAAATCCCTTACGGTTTTGACAAGAAGACATAGCTTTTCGTATAGAATGGAGTCATCAGTGAAACTGACCAGCCTGACCACACTACTTCTGATTTACATACACCACCTATTACCTCGTGTCTTGTGGCTAACCGCCTAGTCCTGCTGATTAACATCGTTTCAGGTTCGAAACAGCTTCCTCAACTTCGATGACAGTTGGAGGACCGACACCCAGACTCCATTCAGGTTCGGGCTGGATACTAGACAACTAAAGCACTGCTATGGGCCAGTTTATTTGTGCTAAGCATGTCGCACCTACTCAGTGTTTGTTTACTAAACGTAAACTATTAAACTTAGTGATGGTTATCTAAGTAAGTAGAATACTTCATGCATTAGACGTGTTCAGACGCTTTAGCATTATCAGTAGAGTTGAATTGATCATGTTGATCAGATAAAATTTATAAATCTGATTTTTCTTCAAATATACTTTTCCACAATGTATGTAGTGCTTAAACAGTTTGTGTATGTTCATGAAATTTTGATTATCACTCAAAAACTCCAAGTTCATTGGATATTGAATTATTTTTGGATACCCATCTAAACAACTTTTTGAAGTCTGGTTTATTGGCTACATTTGCGAGATAACTGAGAATCTTATCTTATACACGTTGATGATGAAACAATAGCCTGTTGTTAGTTTTTCTGAACTTCTTTCATTTTACTTTTAAAACCTGATATAACTCATGTACAAGTAAGTATACGATACGGTTTGATGAGCTACACTTGAACAGATGCACAAGAAACAAATTTAGGGACACCGTTTTACTAATCTCTGATCCAGTGGTTAGTAAGTTAGTAAAAAAACAATTCAGGGATAGACTAGATGCATTTATTCCTGCTTTCAGCTAATTATGATATGTGTGTCTGCCGGATTTTCTTAAGTGATCTTGGAGCTCAGTCATTTAAGAAAAGAATATCTGCAGCAGAATTTGGGATTTTGCAGACAATCAGACTTTTATCAATATTGGCTGGTCAACATAGAATTAGCCAGGTTGATGATCGAATATCATTTCTAAAGCGTTACAATGCACAGTGATCAAGTGACGACCAAAAGTTTAAAAAAGATATTCAACGAAGAAGATTCGTTTCATGGAATTTATTCTCAAACTGGAAATTCGTATATATATATATATATATATATATATATATATAATACTCAAAGACTGTAATCTGTGATGAAGATGTAACTTAAATAATAGGCAGTTGAAATAATAATAATGGTGGTTATAATAATCATGTTGCTGGTCGTTGACGTAAAGGTTCTCAGCCAAACTTCATTTGATCTTTACCAGTCGTAAATTGTTCTCCGTTTGTAATAAAGGCAATATCTTTCGACAGGCCACATTCGTGTGTATCTATCAGTTCACCTGCTCCTATTGAGTAATGTACATCGACCTTAGTCAGAGGTTACTGTCAACACGTATATGCGAACATATTCCTGCTTGATTTTCTAAGGGTGAAAGCAAATTCATCAGAAGTCCTATCCTTGAACATTTAATCAATCTCAACCATTCAAACGACGCAAACAATGATTTTAAAGTTGTCTACTGAATTCGCTCAAACATATCACGTTCCCTTCGTGTTCAACTTCTAAAAACAGCAGAGGCCTTGGCTATCCATGAACTGAAGCCTTACTTTTGCATGTATGTACAGTCTCTTTCTCTACCTTGGCCTGAACTTATTTTGGTCTTGGTATACTTGGTCCCTTTCTTCTTTCTTCAACTTCTTTTGTCAGATTAATCTTTGTACTCTTACATTGTCATTATCATATTATTTTTATATGCAGTTGTTTCCAGTGTTATTTCATTTGGTCTTCATATTAATCGGAATTTTTAACAAAACATTTTCAGTCTATTCCAGTTAACTTTTCACATTCATATTACCTAATCCTTTGATTATTTATTAACGCCACCCCGTTTTCACCCCTTTTTAATCTATATTCATCGTATAGATGATTTAAAAATCATGCACAACCTTTTTTGTCATCATTCAACCTTTACGTCGTGAACTTGCAACATGATTATATAGGAGTGATGGATAGTGGTTAGCAGTCGGATCCAGGATGCGCACTTCGTCTTATTTGGGACTCGTCAGCTGAATGTACCTGCCTCCCAGTGAGTGGTGCTGTACCCACCGGGGTTCAAACCCGGGACCGACCACTTCAAACTCCAGAGCATTATCTATGAGACTACCGAGCCACGATGGCCACTTCTTGTGCGACGGGTATAGTTTTACTGTTATGGCTTGTATCATACCGCAGTTGATTGAACTGGACTGATCGGTCTTTACTGGCATATGGGCTCCTGCGCGATGCAAGCAATAACGCTAAAACCGTACCCGTCGCGCAAGAAGTGGTTATCACAGCTCGGTGATCTAGCTAATAACACTCTGACTTTTGGAGAGGTCGGTCCCGAGCTTAGACCCCGTCGGGAACAACATCACTCATTGGGAGGCAGGTATATCCAGCTGACGAGTCCCAAATAGGACGAAACGCACATCCTGGCCTCAGCGGCTAGCCACTATCCATCTTTGCTATATAATTAAAAACACAGGCAATATCCAGGCATTTACGCAGGTCCCCACATGTCAATATTTATCAATCAATTCGATCCAAACAACAGCAGTATAATACACGCAACAACATAAGCAACATGATTATTATAACCACCATTATAGTTATTTCAACTCTCTATTATTTAAACTAAATCTTCCCCACGGATTACAGTCTTTAAATGTCATGTATATATATAAGAATCTACAGTTTGAGAATAAATTCTATGAAACGAATCCTCTTCGTTGAATATCTTGTTTTTGAAATCACAGTGAGAATTATGAGTCTATAGACGAAAAACTGAACAAGGAAAATGAATAAAGCTGAATACTAGGCTAACATTTCCCAATAAAGATTCCCTTAGGATGGTTATAACATTAAAATAAGGAAACAGAAATCAATGAAGTTGACAGTTATTTGAATAAACTCTTTAAAAGTTGATTATTTATATGAAGAGTAGGGAAATATTTTCATGAAGTTAACAGGAAATTAGAAATATACTGAAGACAAAGTTCGCTAACGAATAAAAACTAATGCCTTGAATTGCATAAGCATTTTCAAATATGCTTACACTAGACAAAAGAAATAAGATGTGCGAGAATGCACTAGCTAATAGTAGTGGTATAAAAAGTGATCAGAAAGACAAACAAGGAGTATTTGAATTGGTAATGATGCAAGATTAAACAATGGATTGATTTATCATGGTAGTTAGGAATAAACTGGTCTGATTTCAGCTGTTTAACAGCTATTACCATAGCAATTATAATAACACCAATCGAAATGTCGTAAATGTACATATATATGTTTTGTTACTGTTGTAATGTATCATAATGATAGTTATAAACTTTACCAAAAATTGTTTGGGATACAGTGATTAGTATTTTTGAAAAAATTTAAAAAGCAACCAGTTGTGACTCACTGGTTTGTTTGTCATTATAAATAATATCAAAAGATTGATGTCATGACCAGTATCGCTTATGTGACGATAAACTAGGCTTAGTTACGAACACTTATAGTCTCCTGTTGTTATACTGGATCGAATTGACCGACCCCTGCTGGTATGTATGCCTCGTTATTGTCTGATTATTCTTTATGCAACGGCTTATTTGTTCATAGTTAGCAGTCGAATGCACGCGCAGACGGGACAGGACGCGCGTTTCGTCCTGTTTGAGACTCCTCGACCGGATGTATACTGAATCACGATAGTCACTTCTTGTTTGACAGGTATAGTTTTTATGTTGGTGAATAGGACTTCTAGTCGTCAGTAACCTAGTGGATATCGCTCTGGTGCTTCAAAGATGGATCCTGGGCTGGAGTCCTGGTGAGAACAGCACCCTCCACTTAGGTGAAGATTCATCAGGCTGACGAGTTTGAAGTGGGACGAAACCCACATAGTGGATTCCGGTTCTAGAAACAAGTATACTATAAATTATTTTGTTAAAAAGCAGCCTTAAAATTTCTAAGAACATGCTCACCCGTAATACTGAATACTGTTACCTCTGATCTTAAGATACATACGCTTTTGCAAGTAAACGTGAAATCACAGATAAATATGATTTCAATATTTCAAATGAATTTGCATACTTTAGATTGTTTCAGTCAGAAGTTGGTTTGGAAAACTGAATCAATTTCGGCGGTTGCAGCCGTCTTCTCCAGTGGGGTAAGTGATTCTTTCAAGCCTTGGTTTACATATATGTTTTCGTTCGTCAGGAACTGGCATGAGTTAAAGAACCGTTGGAAACCTGGGAGCACTGGAAAGCTGTTTTTTCTAAATACGGAACTCATAGACAGTGAGCAACTACCGCACTGCCAGGAATCAAGTCCAAAACCTTCAAGACTGTGGTGAGAATATTAGGAAACCTGAAAGCCCTGGGTCCGATTCCTGGCAGAGTCGTGACTGCACTATTGAGGAGTTCAATACTAGGATGAAACTACCATTCAGTGCTCCCAGGTTTCGACTGCCTGCTTAACTGGTTTCAGTCCATGAGGAATGCCAGTATAGAATCAATAAGTCCCCGTGGACCCTGTCATGTTATATATTGACTGACAATCTTAACTGGTCTGGATTTTAACAAACTCTAATTCCTTTCACTCATTGATCTCATTTCGGATAGTTGAAACTATAAATTCGGAACCCGAATATAGATATCAACCTTATTATTATATTTTCTTGGGTAATGGAACTCGAATCCAATTGGGAGTCTTTTTATTTCAATTCTATTTACTTCCTAACTAGATATAAACCTGTTGGGATTAACAGAAATGTCTCCACGTAGTCTCTCTTCAATAAGTGTCTTGAATACTATTATTGTAGAATTCCTGTACCTTTTCTCTTGGATATCTTATATCAGTTTCCTAAGCGTATTTCGGTACTGAATATATCTTGAACAGCTATATTACTAACTAAGCTACTGATAATCACTAAATATCTGAATTAAAATGGATTTACACTGAAGTTCATGTTGCACCATAAATCTCATCCCTGTATAAACTATTGTAATACTTTGAAGATCCCCATAGATTATCCAGAACAAGAATACTTTGAGCAAACAGCTGTTTTCAATAACTTCTTCAACCTCTAAAGTTATAAATCCATGAGAATAAGTGAAATGCAATATCCAAAATTAAACATGATGTACAATTATTACTATATTGAAATAGTCAGTGTTATGATGGGTGAATGAAGATCAAATCAAATGGAATGGTGAAATGGTAATCAGTCTAGTGTGTTAGTTGTGTAATGAAATCACTATTGCCGAAAAAATAACGAAATGAGGAGATGAACTCTACAGATAATGATTCATTTATATAAATTTACTGGGGTGTACATATGTGTGTGTTTGTTTGCTAAGTGTGAAATAGTAACTATCTAATGATGACTTATAATCTGCAAGTGTGTGTGTGGGGGGGGTGAATCATGTGAATGCTATCACGAAATAGAGAATGTGTCGTTTTACTTCGCCGCTGAAAATGACTACCAGTAGTAGCATGAACAAAGAAGGGTATAGAAATAATAACATAAGAAAATGAATGTTTATCAACGTTATGACAAAATAGAAGAAAACGTTGGAATGTTAATGTGTACAAATTGGTAGTAGGAAAGTTCATAAAGAATGTGTCAACTATATTGCGGCCCAAGGTAAATAAAGTGGAGGTACAAACTTCTTCTGAACCAATAGGTTCGATTTTCCTGCTCTGATATCTATGGCTTCGTCTATGGATAAGATGCTAAGTCGTGTGCCTTTGGAAAGATTTCAAGAGACATGGTATATCATCAAATGGCGTAATCTACCCTGATCTGACGTCCTGTAACCACTAGATGTGTAAGGACTGTACTGTTGGTGCTCTTTCCTATTCCTTTCCCTAACCAAGTAGGTACATATTCACGAGCACGCGTGGATAGAGAGCCCTTTGAGTACGGCCTATGTAACCAGCTCCACAGCAGCAGTTGACCTGATCAATGCATCCATCACTGGTAACCTATCCTTGGTTTTCCGTGTCAGTAATGGTTGGCTGAGAAGCTAACAGAAAGTTTCTTTGCAGTGAATGTTTTTTGGATTGATCCATTTAATCGATATGTTAAGATTTCAGAGGCAATATCACCTATGAAACTTAGTCTAAGATACATAGACGTCTTAGCAACATTATCTTTATCTTCTCTCTAGTTTTGAACATGTGTTTATTTATGAAGTTTAGGGGATAGCCATTCTGCTGCAATATCATCTTCAGCTTATTTATTTCTTCTTCAATACAGTCATCGGAACATATGTTTTTTATTCTGTAATTCAGCCCCACTTGAATATATCATCATTAGATAATTACTATTTGACACTTAGTAAACAAACATGCACATGTGTACACCCCAGTAAATTTATATAAATGAATCATTATCTGTAGAGTTCATCTCCTCATTTCGTTATTTTTTCGGCAATAGTGATTTCATTACACAACTAACACACTAGACTGATTACCATTTCACCATTTCATTTGATTTCATCTCCATTCACCCATCATAACACTGACTGTTTTAATATAGTAATAATTGTACATCATGTTTCATTTTGTTTGTGCTTTGAAGTTTCTTTAGCGGTTAGATTTGTTTTACGCGGTAGGGTTGCTAGCCCTATGCCCAACCTTCCCTCTTTACTCGGGCTTAGGACTGGCTAGTAACTAGTAAAACCTCGCCTGGTTAACTAGGCTACTAGTTACTAGCCGGTCCTAAGCCCGGGTAAAGAGGGAAGGTTGGGCATAGGGCTAGCAACCCTACCCCGTAAAACAAATCTAACCGCTAAAGAAACTTCAAAGCACAAACAAAATATAAAAAATGAAAACAAACTTATTCCCCGCTGGAATCGGAGAGGCGAAATGACGCCAGTTGGTGAAAGCCTTCGGGAAGCCAATTGGCCGATGTGTCTTCTCTCGATGAAAGCGAAAGTAAACGTGGGGACATGGAATGTCCGCACGATGTTTGAACCCAGTAAGGCAGCCCAGATTGCAAAGGAGATGAGAAGGTATCACATCGAAGTGCTTGGGATTTGCGAAAGCAGATGGAATGGGAGTGGACTCTCCAAACTGTCAACTGGAGAATCAATAATCTACTCCGGTCACCCAGACGCCAACCACGAGCACACTGAGGGAGTGGCTATCATGATGTCCTCAAGAGCATCGAAGGCTCTCATGCAGTGGGAACCAATCTCCTCCAGGATCATGACAGCAAGATTCAACTCAAAAGGAAGAAAGGTCACAATCATACAATGTTATGCACCTACAAATAATGCAGAGCAAGAGAAAAAGGAGGATTTCTACAGACAACTTCAATCAACACTGGACAAGACGTCAGTTGGCGATATCAAAATTCTAATGGGCGACATGAATGCCAAACTGGGAGGGGACAACACGGGAAGAGAACTAACCATGGGTCGAGAGGCGCTAGGTGAAATGAATGAGAATGGAGAATTGTTTGCAGAATTCTGTGCATTCAACGATTTGGTGATTGGAGGCAGTGTGTTCAGGCACAAGGATATCCACAAAGCGACATGGACTTCACCAGATGGACACACTAAAAATCAAATCGACTTTATCTCAATCTCAAGAAAATGGAGACGCAGTCTACTTAACACAAGGTCAAGAAGAGGAGCAGATGTAGGTTCAGACCACTATCTAGTGCAAGGAACCTTCCAAATCAAGTTAAAAGCCTTCAAGGAAGCTGGTGATAGACCTCAATTCAAGTACAACACTCGGAAACTGAAGGATGAAACTACAAAGGAGATCTTCAAGGCAGCCATCAAGACAAAATGGGAGACATCGAGGGACATCCCTGAAGAAACCTGTGTGGAAGAACACTGGAAGTCTTTGAAAGCTATGTGGAAAGAAACCTGCACAACAGTATTAGGAAGGAAGAAGAAAGAAGACAAGGAATGGATCTCGACGGATACCTGGAAGCTGATAGAGGGAGAGGAGGATGGTGAAGCAGAAGATAAACCAGTGCAAGGATGCTCAACGACAAGAGGAACTGAGCACAATGTATAAAACACTGGACAAAGAAGTGAAGAAGAGTGCACGCAAAGACAAAAGACACTTCTACGACACACTGGCAAGTGAAGCAGAACAGGCTGCAGGTAAGAGAGACCTGACGACATTGTATCAAATAACCAGGTTGCTATCAGGGAAGAGACCAACACAGATGAAACCAATAAAAGATGAAGAAGGAAATTTAATTACAAAAGAAGAGAAACAGAGGAAACGATGGGCCGACCACTTCAAGAAGCTCTTGAATCGACCACCACCTGCACTTCGTCCAGAAATACCACCTGCAGCCGCTGAATTACAAGTGAACATAAATCCCCCAACGAAAATGGAAGTCCTGAACGCCATAAAGCTACTGAAATGCGGGAAAGCAGCAGGACCAGATGGAATACCGCCAGAAGCACTGAGAACAGATGCAGAGACAACAGCGGACATGCTCACACCACACCACTATTGCAGAAGGTGTGGAAGGAAGAGAAGGTACCTGACGATTGGAAGAAGGGTTACCTTGTCAAACTGCCGAAGAAGGGAGACCTCAGTGCTTGCAAGAACTGGCGCGGAATCACTCTCCTGTCCACCCCAAGTAAAATATTAAGCCGCATCATCCTGGAGAGGCTTAAAGACGCACTGGATTCAAAACTGCGACCGGAACAGGCAGGCTTCAGGAAGTACAAATCATGTGCTGACCAAATTGCAACGCTTCGTATCATCATAGAACAGAGCGTAGAATGGCAATCAGCTCTATACCTCAACTTCATCGACTTTGAGAAGGCCTTTGACAGCGTCGACCGAGAAGTAATTTGGAAACTGCTTCAATACTACGGAGTACCGCAAACCTTTATCCGCCTCATTCAACAACTATATGAAGATGCCACATGCCAGCAAGTAATCCACAATGGGAAGCTCAGTGATGCCTTTGAAGTGAAGACAGGAGTGAAACAAGGTTGCCTACTATCCCCCATGATATTCCTTATTGTGGTGGACTGGATCATGCAGCAAACAGTAGGCAGCGAGAAGAGGGGGATACACTGGACGACGGAAAAGAACCTAGAAGACTTGGATTTCGCCGATGACTTATGCCTAATGTCACATAAACTTGAAGATCTGCAGGCAAAAACTAACAAGTTGACAGAAGAGGCAGCCAAGACGGGACTTCAGGTGAATATAGAGAAGACAGAAGTGATGAAGATACCGCACCACCACCATCAACAACAACAACAACAAACTCCAATCACCGTCAACGGGAGAAACTTGAAGGAAGTAACCTCCTTCACTTATCTAGGAAGCACTGTTTCAACTACAGGCGGGACGGACGAGGACGTCAAAGTCAGAATCGGAAAAGCAAGACAGGCGTTCATTAGCCTGAAACCAGTGTGGAGATCTTCTGCACTCAGCATCTGGAACAAGATACGGATTTTCAACACCAACGTCAAGTCAGTGCTCTTGTATGGCTCAGAGACTTGGCGCGTCACGAAAGGCATTTCCAATAAACTACAGACATTCATCAACAACTGCTTACGCTCGCTGCTGAAGATCAGATGGCCAGAAAAAATAAGCAACAAGGAACTCTGGGAACGAACCAACCAAGAACCTATCACGCAACAAATATGCAGGAGGAAGTGGAGATGGATTGGCCATGCACTGAGAAGGCCGACTGAGGACATCACGCGTCAGGCCCTCGAGTGGAATCCCCATGGGAAGCGACGAGTTGGACGTCCGAGGGTGACATGGAGGAGGTCATGCGAGGAGGAAATGAGAGGTTGTGGGCTGTCGTGGAACCAGGTTCAAAAGATCTCAGAGAACAGAGGTCACTGGAGGCGTGCTACTGAAGCCCTATGTTCCACTAGGAACCCAAGGGACTAATAATAATAAGTAACTAGTGAACTAGTTAACCAGGCGAGGTTTGGTATGGTTCAGAGACTTGGCGCGTCACGAAAGGGATTTCCAATAAACTACAGACATTCATCAATAACTGCTAACGCTCGCTACTGAAGATCAGATGGATTGCCAGAATGGTGAGAATAAGCAACAAGGAACTCTGGGAACGAACCAACCAAGAACCTATCACCCAACAAATATGCACTGGAAGGAAGTGGAGATGGATTGGCCATGCACTGAGAAGGTTGACTGAAGACATCACGCGTCAGGCCAGTTGCTCGAGTGGAATCCCCATGGGAAGCGACGAGTTGGACGCTCGAGGGTGACATGGAGGAGGTCGTGTGAGGAGGAAATGAGAGGTTGTGGGCTGTCGTGGAACCAGGTTCAAAAGATCTCAGAGAACAGAGGTCACTGGAGGCGTGCTACTGAAGCCCTATGTTCCACTAGGAACCCAAGGGACTAATAATAATAATAATAATAATAATAATAATAATAATAATAATAATAATAATAATGTTTCATTTTGGATATTGTATTTCACTTATTCTCATGGATTTATAACTTTAGAGGTTGAAGAAGTTATTGAAAACAGCTGTTCGCTCAAATTATTCTTGTTCTGAATAAACGACATCCTACTGTGTTAACCGGCCAACATGTGTGTGTATGTGAAAGCACATACTTAGAGAAGAATAATTCAGATATACACTTGAAGCTGGTGGAACATGTACTGAAATGGATATAAACCTACCGGATTAACAAGCGTCAACAAGTAAATGTGGCAGACAGCCATCTTTATCTATTGTAAAATACATTTTTGATAAATGGAGTGTGAAACAGTGATAAACACTGGTGGGAGACGACCCTCTTTATCTATAGCCAAACATATCGTAGAAACAGGTCACAAAGTTAATGTTCAAACAGCTTTCAAAGTTTTATATGGAAACAGTCAGGGAAGTGTTCTGAGATTCTCGGAAGCTATAGCCATACACAAATTGAAACCACCTTTTGTGTACAAAAGCAGTTGGTTCTTACACTACACCTACCTTGGTAAACTTTGTTTTCTTACCAAGATTAGGATCAACTATGTCACTTCCTGTTTGTCCTCATCTTTCTTAACTTTAATCCCCTATTGTGTCAGTTGTTGTATTTGTCCTCTGCCCCCAGTTCTCGGTTTAATATGTATTGATTTTTGATAAAGTTTACAAGATTAATCTTCTAAAGTCTTCACAATTTATATAGAATGTGACGGTCTCATGCTTATGTTTGCTAAAGCGTGCTACTTGTACTTTTAAAACCAACCTGTTCTCACACTAAACCTACCCTGATAATATTTATCTTATCCTATTCCCAAGGTTGGTTTCATAACTTATAATGCTTCCTTTATTAGCAGTTTTCTTATCAAATACTGTGAAAGATAACTGCCCAGTCAAATGAATACTAATAATGTATAGTGGCTAACAGTGGAACAGTGAACATGTGTCTCATCCTCTCTAGGACTAGTCAGTTGGTAATGCCAACCTTCCCAACAAGACCCGAATCAAGCGCCCATGTGTTCAAACGTCTGACCGTTGTCCACTAGACTACCGAATCACCACCAAATTGTTCGAAGTGCATGGAGCAATCGCTCCACAATTTTCAGTTAAAGTACATATACTTATCCTTTTATCCAAATCCATAGAAGGAACTAATTGTTTTATACTCAAGTATCTTAAATCCCTACTGTAACATGAAACTGGTTACTTTCTAGTAACCAATCAATTTCCACCTTTAGCTTTAAAAAGAGTTTTCTAAAATATTTATTTTATTATGTTGCGAAGCAATGAAGCTACTTTATGAAGGTTGTTGTGTCCATAAACATACACCTTCGAAGAACCATGGTAAACAGTTTTTAAAAGTTCCAGAAACACAGTAGCATCACATTACTTTGCTTCAGTTCAAGTTACAACTATGCAAAACATCTACGCTGATTGAGCAGATCAAAGAAAAAGACTAGTAACCTGGTTAATGACTTACTGAAGAATATCACATATTTGGTTGAATATAACTGGTATTTTTGGTAAAAAATATAATACTGGAGATAACATAGTACCAACGGATAGGGATTAGCACTACAGTCCTACTTGTCATTCATCAGCTGGGAGAATCCGCTTCCAAGTGAATGGTGTTGTTCGCCTCCGAGACTCCAACGCAGAACCTATTCCTTCAAATTCCAGAGTTTTGTCTACCAGGTCACTGAATTGTGGTATTACCTTCTTCTATGATTAGCGTAGCTTGATTTTTCAAATTGCAGTTCACCGTCGCTGACTGAAACGAATTTACCGACCACTATCGGCATATGGGTCCCCATATAGATATTCCCGACAAAGTTTGTCGTACAAGGGGTGGGTTTCGGAACTCTTTAGCTCCAGTATTTAGAACAACAGGTGCTGAGTTCAAGTCTTGGGGAGCGGGGAAAATATAACTTACTGTAAAGCAGATATATCCAGCTGCAGGGTCCTGAGCAAGACGAAATCAAAGTACCAGACTTCATCTCTAGTCAGTATTCATCATTACTGTTAAACTGAAATCCACAGTAATATCGAGGTATCCTGGTAAGAGTTCATAAGGTAGTGGTGACTAGTCATTTCAGTTCAGATAACTAGGTGGAACTTCAATTTTTCACATCTACAGTAATATAAGCAGATAATCGTTAACGCGTAATCCCAGATGAATATAAGGGTCACTAGGCAGTTGATGAGATTTTACGACTAAATTTATGATTATCATCATGTCTACTATGACAATATGAGTAGTTTATGGAATGTCATAGGAACAAGTGAAACAGCAGACTGCTGTCACTTGTTTGAAATCAATTCAGTATTTTAGTATAATTGTTTTCAGATGAAACCGTCGTTGATTGGACCGAATTGATTAGTCTCTACTGGCATATGGGCTCCTGTACCGATTCCTCAATATTGCCAGTGTTCTAATTATGTTAATGATGGATCGTGGCTAGCAGTGGAATCCAGGATGCGCATTTTGTCCTGTTTGGGACTCGTCAGCTGGATGTACTGCGGTGGGAACAACATCACTCACTGGGAAGCAGGTACATCCAGCTGATGAGTCCCAAATAGGACTAAATGCGCATCCTCGATTCCACTGCTAGCTACCATCCATCATTAAATAAAGTATTTTAGTTGTGTGAGCCCTTATCCTCCAGTCATAATATGTTGCGTAATCTGACAGACTAATCAACTGACCTTTACTCTGTTCACATTTCTTCAGCTGGAATTGTGATAACTTTGGTGATATGCTCTCTAATTTCAACTTTATCTTGGAAATGAGCATAAGTCACTTTGTGTCAACTAATACAGAACTGATACTGCGTGATGATTGAAGGTGAAATAAAAGTCTGCATCCTAGCAGGATTCCAACCATCAAACCAAGGGTTTACGACCCAGTGCTCTGGCAGATGAGCTACCAGACCTGACTACTGACCAGATCTTACTTAAATCACCAAGAGTTTTATCCGATTGCTTTTCCATATTCAGTCATCACTCAGTATCAATACAAGATTACTAAACTATGGATATCTCAGCTGGCCGAGCTGATCCTACAGAATTACCACATAGTTGATCCCCTTCTCAAATGTTAGTAAAGTAGAAACAAAAAGGTTTGTCGAATACAATGAATTCAATAAATCTCATCGTTGTCTTTTCCATTGTGACCAGGCTATGAAAATTACTGGATATATGTGTACTTGGACAGAAACTCAGTCTGTATACTGTATTGAATGACAGGAAGATAACCCATTTGTGAAGAATAATGAAGGAAATAGTGTACACTAAGGAAGTTAGAATTCAATAAATTAGAGACTGAAGTCACGATCATTAAGTATTGATATAGTCAAACTATCATTACACAACATTTGAAAAGTCAAAAAATGGACTAGAAAAGACAATGTTAGCCTGTGATTGGTCAATAATGTGAATACAAGGTTATAAGTTAAACGGTAAAGACTGTACTATACCTGTTGTACAAAGAGTGATTATGATTTGACCATCTAAGATATCCATAGTTTAGCAGACTAGTATTTCTACTGGGTGACGATTGAAGGTGAGATGAAAATCTGGACCGCGGCCGGATTCAAAATAAAATTCTGGTCAGCAGTCGGACCTCGCAGCTCAGTTGGTAGAGCACCGGGCTTGCAACCCGGTGGTCGCTGGTTCGAATCCGACCGCGCTTCACACTTTCATCTCACCTTCAATCATCACCCAGTACAAATACTAGTCTACCAAACTATGGCTATCGTAGATGGTCAAATCATAATCAATATGATGCTATCCCTATCTGATTCAGTTAGATTAAGATTGGGATGAGAAGTCCTGGCTAAGCAGCCAGTGTGAATACGATCAAGCGGTAGTAACGCGTCACGGATTCACATGGTAGTCGGACAAAACCCTTGGTGATTGAAGTAAAATAAAATTCTGGTAAGCAGTTGGACCTCGTAGCTCAGTTGATAGATCACCAGGCTGGTAACCGCGTGGTTGCTGGTTCAAATCCGCCTGCGGTCAGGATTTTCATCTCACCTTCAATCATCACTCTGTACAAAGAGTGATAAGTATGGCTCAGTGGCCTGTTGGATAATATCTCGGAGTCTAAAATGATTGGCCCTGCATTCTAGTCCTAGTGGTAATAACATCATTCGCTGAAAGATAGGTGCATACAACTGACAAGTACCAGGGAGGACGAAACGCACCTTCTGCATTCCACCCATCATTTTTACCAAATTTGAAAACACTGGCATTATTGAGGCATGCAGACAGGAGTCTTAAGGCCAATAGTGGTGAGATAATTCGGTCCAATCAACGACGGAGTTTCATATGCTATAACATCGAAGACTTAGTTCATTAGCATTGTTTCTCATGTTGATTATTGTATATTCACTAAAGGTCTGGATGTTATGCTCGTTATCCATCAAATATTTAGCACTTGTGCTTTACTCATACATAATAGTGCACTTTGAGGTTTACAGAGATTTTATTTTGAAGGTAGTATTCACCACTGATTGAAATCAGTCGGATAACTATTGTAAACCTCTAGGCACTGGATAACTGATTCATCTTAGTATGGTTTTCAGTGCTTCTCCAAGTGATGTCAGTTCATGATGAATACTACCCTGAAGATAAAATTCCCATAAACCTTAAATTACATTACTGTATAGTGCTCATTAGTGACACGCTTCGAGATAGATATCCTGAAGTTGTAATTAGAAGCCGTGACCTGAGGGGTCAACCGATCGGAAGTAAAGTAACTAAAGACATTGGGTGATAATTGTTTAATATCGCGAATTGAAAGAAGTGGGAAACGGTGAGGCACTGAACTCCAATCCAGTAACTGAATGGTCAATGCATTCTCCATGAAACCTGAGGGTCCTGAGTTCGATCTGTGGTAGAGTTGCGGGTGTGTACTGCTGAGCAGTCCCATACTAGGTCAAAACATATGTCAAGTGTTTCTAGATTTTCGATGGTTCTCCAACTGATATCAGCCCGTGATAAATGCTAACTTACGTATAATGTGTTCATGAAAATGAATCTAAAACGTTCTTTCTGTCCCCTTGATGTACGTGCTATAGCCAGTGCACGTGAAGTGGTAAATACAATTTGAAGTGACATAACCCAGAGACCTGTCAGCTTTTGAATACTGTTTTACTTAAGAAGAATAAATTAACTGCTGGGAAAGTAATTTTTAGGGCACTTCAAAGTCTATTAACTCTGTTCATCAGTTTGTCTCTCATGAAAGTTTGGCAGAGAAACACAAACTTCTTCTTGGGTTCGCTGAGTACACTTGATTCTGCTGTTCTCATTTGACTTGATCTATAAACCTAGAGCCGTAACTATTTTGTTACAGATATCCCTAGATGAACTGAAATTCTGCAGTCAGTTTATCTGATGAGTCAAATTAATTAGTGTTCTGAAACGAAGTATTAACTAGTTATTGCTCGTAAACCAACAAATTCCGTCCAAACACTCTTATGCAGACCAGAGGATGTGACACCCAAACAAGACAAACCGTTTATCACTTACAAAATCAACTGCAACAACTGTAGTCAACACTATATTGGACAAAGCAGTCACCCTCTTAGCCTTCGGCTACATGAACACCAATTAGCTATTAAACGCCACGACATTTCGTCACTCATTTCAATGCATGTGGATAACAACCATGGACATGAATTCAGTTTCGACAATGTAGAAATTTTGGACAAAGGAAACACAAAGATTTGAAACAGTTAGTCCCCTTTATGAATTTCGATAGCGTAATTAGAAGACGAAGTTTATCTGAGCAATATGATGTAGCTGCGCAATACATTTCGAACACTCTGATCACAGATTTACTTGTCAAGTCAATATATATTAAACCAAGGACTGAGGGGGGGGGGAGAGCAAATACAACAATTAACACAATAGGGGATTAAAGTTAAGAAAGATGAGGACAAACAGGAAGTGACGTAGTTGATCCTAATTTTGGTAGGAAAGCAAAGTTTACCAAGGTAGGTGTAGTGTGAGAACAAACACAAAAAATATCGGAGAATTCCTAGAAGATTGGCATTCAGGTCAGTCAGTCAGTAATCAACAGATGTATAGACACAGACCCAATCTCTCAACCAATAAGAAAGATGATAAACGACAGAAAGGTCAGAGGTCAAGCATAGGGACAACCAACAAGAAAATCTATACAGTCAATGACACAACAATCAAAAGAAACAACCAATCATAGACCACTTCGTCAAGGCAAGCTACTAAATGAGAGAAATATTGACAGCTCACTTCATACTGAAGTTAGTGATTATGATGTTGCTGTCTAGAAAGACGATGAAATCTTCACGATTAAACAACCGAGCTCATAGAACACAATACAACCAGTTATTGCCATCCTTAATAGCACAGAAATGATTAAAACAGAGATACTTTGCATGGCATACTTTTTTTCTGAAGAGAGATCTCTAACACGACCAAGCTCTTAAAGTTAAAAAAAATGAAATTCATTCCCTCCCCTATGTTGCAAGGTAAACTGAATATGCATATCCTATATTAAACTATTTAGTTGATATCGCATATAATGGTGCGGTTATTATTTACGAGATGACGTTTTCAATAGAATTTATTGCTCATAATCTTATCACAGTTATCACACAACTTCCTTAGTATTTTTTAATAGTTTTAGTGTTTCTCATTTTTTGATTTTACTGGTATTAAGATGTTCACTTATTCGTATTACACATGTAAGGGGTTAAATCAATGAACAGAGATTCAATGGGCAACATCTCACTCCAATAAACTTCATTGATTGTTATATTTGTATAGAGACATTTAAGATAGTCAGAAATGAACTCACCATTGACCATGAAGTCAGTAATAGAACTAGAATTTCGACTGAAGAAATCATGTTACAGATAAGTTTCTGTCTAACTTCTATGGTTTTCAGATTTCAAAAAGCTCAGATAGCCAGAAAGAATAAGTAACAAGGAACTATGGCTGTCAACGAACCAACCAAGAACCATATCGCTCAACAAATATGCAGAAGGAAGTGGAGATGGATTGGATTAGGCATAAACTGAGAAGGCCAACTGGGGACATCACGCGTCAGGCCAGTCACTTGAGTGGAACCCAGATGGGAGGTGATGAGTTGGGCGTCCCAGCTGATGGTGACATGGAGGAGATGGTGTGGGGAAGAAATGAGAGCTTGTGGGCTATCGTGGAACCAGGTTGAAAAGATTTCAGAGAAGAGAGTGGAATGGAGACGTGCTACTGAGGCCCTATGTTCCACTAGGAACCCAAGGGACAAATAATAATAATATATTAACAAACAACGGTGTAGAGATTGAGTCTCCAGTACTGCCGATCGTATGCATAGTTGAGAAAAAATAACATGATAAACATTCCAACCAACTTCAAAAGTATGTTGGCGATATTTTGATGACACTTAATGTGTCAAACCTAGAAAAAATCTGAAGTATTCTCATACACATGAACTCGACAGTAGATCCAATCTAGTTCGTTTATGCATTAGAAAATGAAGGAGAATTATCTGTATTGCATTGCATAATCAAGGGAAGAAAAGACAGCAGTTCTGATACCAGTGTTTATAGGAAATCAAAACACCTGAATAGCTACATGTTCTCACCCTATATCTGTCAAAGTTGGCTCGGTAAAAAGCTAAATTAATCAACCTAAGAGTTTGTCTATTGAGTCAGAGAATCTTAAACAAAAAATTAAACGCATAGCAGAGACATTACTACCTATTAACTACCCTCCAGAGTTTCCAAACACGTTGATGAGGACGTATAACAAAAACAGTAATAATACTAGTGGTAAGTGCAATATGTATAGAATGAGAGTTGGTAACAATTTCAAGAACCAATACATCTAACTTAGAGGCAGAGACTGATTACAGAATCTTCCTAATTGAATCAACACCTAATGCATACTGATATTTTTCTCAATTTCATGCCATCACCTAAAGCAAATGTGCTATGAACTCACGTTTTGTAAGTTGAAATTTGTTCAGTAGCAGAAGCTAATGTAGTTCCTAAGAAGTTTGCAGTAAGTATTTCTACAAGAATTGGTCCTAAATGGCTTGCCTCTCCATTTGTTTGACGATATGAATTTATTTTGGAACTGGGTTTGTGCATTCTTGGTGCATAGAAATATCAACCTCTTGTAATCCATCTTAAGCATGGATATTTCATCGGAGTGATAACAGAAATTGTGTTGGTAAACACTCCCAAACTGTAACTTAGTATCATTAATTTGTCTTTGACATTGGTAACATAGATTCCATATGCTAACTCAAATGTGTTTTTTAGGCTGTGAATCGCTAGTTTCTTTCAAATAGTATCTAACCAATCTGGCAATCGCTAAGATAGTTTGCCACAGAAGGAGTCGATCAAAGGCGAAAATGGTTTAATTGGGTTCTAATAGCCTCATTTTTCCATATGCGGATGGCGAATTTGAATCTGGAGGTTTCAGTTCTGTATACGTCAGGCCATCGATAAGTTTGTTGTCTACTTCCTTGGTTGTTTTCTTCTTCGTTTAGTAGATGATGGGTTTGTTTAGATTTTTAGGCTTAAACCGTAATTGTCTTCTTGGATAAATCGCATCTTTTGAGTATGATTATGTTTGTTCATCTATCCTAACCGCTAGCGGCAACCCTGTGAAGTGTAGCAACTTGATCCGACACACTTGTATGTGAGGTTCTAAGTTGATTTTCTGTTTTTAATCAGCGTTATACCGACGTCCTCATATAATTATAATATGCATTACTGGATCATCGCCATGATGGTACTGTGAAACTCTACGAATATTTCTGATGATGACTTTCTACTGGGATGATTATGATATGATAGTCGTTAATTACATCTACTAGTTTGGACATGAATCAGGGTATTTTTCCTCATTCACTTGTGTAGTTTCTGATAACTGTTGATACGAACCAGCGAGATAGTTGTTGCATCAATTTTTTTCCTATCTGCATGACAGAATGTGATGCAGAAAATGTGGTTATGAAAGCAAAGTTCGTACAAGGAAATTTTTTGGTCAAATTTTCTTTTTCAGGTTCAAAAGATCCATGCAATAACAACTCCATAGTACATCATTAAAATAAAATCCAAACGCAGGCAATATTGAGGCATCCTTGCAGGAAATCACATGTCAATAGAGACAGATCATTTCTGTCCAGTCAACAACGGGGTCAAACAAGTAACAACATAAAATCTATACTTGCCGCACAGGAAGTGGCTATCTTGAGTGAGTGACCTGGTTGAATAGCATTATGGCGCTTGAAGCGATCGGTCCCGGTTTTGAGTCTTAGTGGGAACAACATCACTCACTGGGAGGCAGATACATCAAGCTAATGACTCTTAAATAGGACAAAACGCGTGTCCTGGATTCCACTGCTAGCCACTATCCATCATTAAGCTTGTCGTACATTCACAGTAAAACTAAATTTTAGTGGTGGCCAATTACATTGAAGAATACACTGGCCTATCAGGATGAAGTATACGAAGGACAAAGTTATTATTATGAAAAATAGTACTTTATTTACAGTTTACAAACATCTTTCGCATTAGGAATAAAAACATCTAAATTTTCAATAGGATAAGTATTTTTGGAACCATGCTATTGTCTGTATTGCTACTCATCCGTCTGAAACTACGACATATCCCCTCGTGACCCCAATAAAGGTCTTCGGAGGTTTCTAACACAACTCCACATATCTTCAAAGTTGCTTGTCTGCATTCCAGCTGGTCAATCAACAAGTTGCTTTCTATGAACAACAATTTGGTGAGGGTAACCCATTCCAGATTACAGAATGCACGATTTCCAAGCATGTGTATATTGTAGTACCCGATTCTACCCATTTTTCTATAACTGGTAGGGTAGATTCTTTTGACCTGTCGTTTATCCACTGAAAATGTCCTTTCTTCGTAATTCAGCTGTATTAGTCAGAAATCTGTTATTTGTCACGTCACATGTATATAACTTACTCAGTCTTGCTTATGTTACGTTTTTCATTTATATTTACGTTTCAGAACAAGGAATTCAATGTCCTCAACCACATTACCTACTCCGCCAGTCTCCACATCCGACCTAAAGTGCTGATATCACTGATTTGATAAACTTCAATAACATTTGTCAGAGATTCTGCTGATATTGTAGGTGTTCTATAACTCAATTTCTTACTCAAATCATTGTTTGTTGGTGAATTAGATGAGATTCTTTGAAAAACGATCTTGTTCTCAAAGATTTCTTCTTGTACCAGCTGCCAAAACGAAAGATGAAACCGTATCTTTTCTTCTCGTTAGTAACAATCCATTACAAAACCCCATTCAAAATGTACACTTTTCACCGGCAAACCAAATTTCTACAAGTAACCCACAGTTTAATCTTTGTCAAAATTCATTAGATCTTATGTGGCGTCAACAGTACAGTAAACGGACGTAATGATTGACTGATCAAAATGATTTCATATGAGCAAAATAAGTCGAGTGATTTCATACTAGTCTCCATTCAAACACATAAAGTTACTGAATTCGTCAGATGATCTTGAGTGGGTTTTTGGAAATTGTGGTTCATGATACTTTGTCAGACGCTGTTTATTCATTGAACACAAATGGTTACATTTTTATCCACTCAGTCATGAAGAGATTTATTTTCATCCGAAGACGAATCATTCCAACCAGCTTCAGAGTATTTCTTTCAACCTCATTTCATACTATCAAAAGCACAGCATTTTTAAAGCATTTATGACAGATTTTGAAAGCAGGAAAGAAGTGTATTAACCTATCTAATACCAAAGCTATCCACTAGAACACTGAAAATCAGCTTATTTTTTACAATATCCAAAGACTTAGTCAACAGAATATACTGTTAAAAATGCTTCTTGATAAAAAGGAAAGCACAGGAGTATATTTGAGAAAATATACTGATGAATAACATTCGTAGTTAGGATCTGTTCATGTTCAACTTTAGATTTCGCCAGCCAGATCATCTTGATTCAAATATTAGACGCCTGTATGACAGTCAAGCTCATCAGCGTTGTACTTTGATACTTTCACTTGAAAAAGTCGAATTTCTTGGATAAATTGAGTCTTTTTAGCTGATTTGAATGGACCGATATACCTTGCTTACTTACTTGCAAACTATCAGTTCTTGCTGACATTTCTGGCAGTTGAGTAAATTTTCCAAATGGGGTGTTATAAATCACGTTTTTGGTGGTCTCCGTTGGATACTTTTCACCCGAGACCCTGTTAACACCACAGATGAGTAGTTGAAAAACTACTCACTCGTGAGAAATGCCATCATAGACCATACAATTACTACATAATTAGCAAACTGGTCATCATATTTGACGGTTATATCCAACTGTAACAACATATTAGTGATGTAAATTACCCAAAAATCTTAGTATTCAAGGCTAAACTATATTCTCATTAGACAAATCAACTTGATATTATTGGCGTCTAATTACATTTAGTACATCTGACCGATAGTTAGTGGCTTCAAGTGATGTTACTAAGACTCAGTCATGGCTCATTTTCATCGGTATATCACAGTTCATTGTTCTAACTGAACTTCTTTACAACCTACCAGTTTCCATGACTTTTGATGAAATTATATTTATATTTCTTGGCCTTTTTCTTTTATATCTTGATGTAGTGGTGTGGGATATGACCACTCGGATCATTATGTAACGAATCCAGATCCTATATTGAGGATGATCGACTTAATATGTTACCTACTCAATATAACCTTTTTCCCCGCTCTCCAATAACATTACTTGATAATGAGCATAAAAAAAGTACATGCATCAGATACCCTATAATCAGTTATATATACATTCAGCTTCTTCAGTTGTGGCAGCTTTAAATACGAATGGATATATTCGTTTATGTGAAAAGTTTTCAACTAATTTCCAAAATGCTTTGAAACATCATGCATATGTTTTACTAGGACAAGAGGATATATCTGTCAAGATTAAGAGGAATACACATTCCAGTATCTATCATAGAATGATATCAGTTGGAGAAACACTGGAAACCTGGGAGCACTGGAAAGCTGTTTCGTCCTAATCTGGTACTTATCAACAGTGCACACCTATGACCCTACGGGGAATCGAACCCAGGACCTTAAGGTTCAGCAACCAGTAAGTTACCAATGAGTCGCATTTCAACGGTACACATTACCTATTTATTTATTTTGTGTAAACGAAGCGCATATTGGCCTACGAAAAATGTCGTTATGTATTTTTGTAGTACATATTAAAGTTCATTTGATGTAGCTGGCATCCGAATTTCGAATGATGCGGGGCTGAAACAATTTCATTAGTTGCATCAGTCTCTAATTACTGTCAATTATGAATCAATTTTCGCGGATAATCTGAATGTCACTGTTGATCTCCGTCACCACTTCCTCATTCAGCGTCGTTCATCATTTCGTAAAATTAACTACTATTAGAAATTCAAGATATTTTTGAGTCATCTTAATTTATTACTATATCCTTTGAGTAAAGAAATGACCAAACACGTTGAATATTTTCATAAAAAAAAACTGCATATATTCAGACAGTTGCATCTAACTACCTTACGAATACCCATGCAGCAGGCACTAAACCGCACCTATTGTTTAAGGGTTGCTGATACTACGTCGCTGCCCAAACCACGGCGTGGGACGGGACTTGAACCTAAAACCGAATGACTGATTGTCATCTCCCTAAACCACTGAGCCATAGCTTCGTAATGCTTACGATTACGATTTTAGGTATTGGAGAATGAAGTCATTCAAAAGATTCTATTCGCTAAGCTACTTGTTTCTGATAATCTACTGTGAATACAAACTTTGTGATGAATTGTGATGACCAATTTATGAGAACAATTCTGGAGGTTGGCACCAGCTTTTTAGGCGACTGGTTGGAATGTATTCATTTAACGAAGTGCTTTAAATATTGACGGGTAGGTAATTAACAAACGATTAGAAAGTGCCAAACATTGGCATTAATCTTTATCATAAAGCAGATAACAACACCAACGGCTTGTAATATACGATCTTTAAAATGCAATAAGAAACTTCATTCAATACATTTCCTTGATTATTTTTACTACAGTTAGAACAAGATTTACAGAATAAGAGGAACTCTTCGTACACTGTGGAAGATGGCTAAACATAATGTTTGGAATTTATCAAGTGTCAGTCAAGTTATAAGAAAAAGAGCTTTCTTTCTGTGCTGCACTTAAGTACACATTCACAACTTTCTTTTCCAAAAGTTATTCTACTACTCTCGTTACCTACAGGATGTTCAGTAAAGATGATTACAAACAATGGATTTAATAAATACTTAGGCTAAGAAAACAAGAGGTTAAAGTTTAATACATGCACATAGTCTCACTAAATGTTACGCACTGCTTATAGTCCTTGATATAAATGTAATGTTCAATACTTATGAGGTTCCTAATAAGAACATTATACTTATAGTAAAGCTGTGGCTGACTGGTCTAGAGACTTGAATACCAGCCGATGGGTTACTGGTTTTAACTCCGCAATAGGTGTGGCTCATTACCAATTGTATGAAAGTGCACGTGGTCACTGAGAGTATTTCGATGTTTTTTTCTTATTATACCGATAACATCACCTGAAGTTTCTTAGTACTCTATGAACATCGAGCGGTTAAGAATAGGAAGTGAAACCATTCAGCTGCAAGGCAGGGCAGAGTTGAAAGAGGAGGTAAACAAAATACTGAAATTCAACAACTGCAATATTTGAGCATTTATATTAGCCTACGACTCAGTATAAGCCTTCAAATACCATATGAATTTCTGAACAGTTATTTGTCACTGTAAGCAAGTAATTAATGGGTATGCACAATTTCGGATACAACTTATACGTCTAATTATGGAAATTACATACAGTAATCTTTATTCAAATTAAACAATTGTTTCAAACAAGTAACGCACATCACAATGAAGCAGAAAACACTTACACAAAAACACCAAATAAGAAACATAAAGTTTTAGCTTTATAAAAGAAAAAATTGTAAAACATTCCTACTATTTGAAGAACTATATATGAACCAGAACTATTAGACAACCTCCAGTAAGCCTAGTATGAGAAGAAGAACTAATTCAAGCACAAATTTTATAAAAAGGTCAAGTCGAAACTCATTAAACAGGTGAAGATACATGTAGATATTAATGGCATAAGATCTATACTAGATTTCCTGATAAAACGAATATATAAATCAAACGTCGAAAAGCAAATGTAGCATTAACAGACAGATAAAATCAACGTAGAACATTGTGCAGGAGTGCATCGGTTCGAGCTTCTGCACTTCACAGTCTCACACAAAGAACAAGTGGGTAGAGAGAATGATATTGAAGTGTATGAAAAGAGAAATGAAACAAATGAAAGTTAGACGATGTCAAGGTGTGAATACATTGGGAAAATTGTGGCCAGTCTCCCACTATGTCACCAAGGATCTTCAACCATTGATTCCTACTACTTCGATATCCATAGTCATGCAGAAAACACCTCCCTTGATGACTCACAACTAGTCACAGACCTCCTGAACTAGTACCATATTTTGGTCAGGTCACCCATGAGCTTTCTTCCAACCCAATCTAACTTCGGCTATCATTGCATGTTGAGGTAGGCGATGCCACAGATTGAGCAACATATGTCCAAGTAATATTAATTGGTGAATTTCACAATCTCATCGATTGACTTGCCTAATACCCTCCACCTAACCTCAACATTGCTAACACGGTGATAATATGGAATCACATTCTACCATGATGCCCCATTTCTATATGTCCAACACAGGAAAAGGTTCTAAGACCAGAGGAAGCATCTCTTAAACCAAACTGGATAAAACCTACTCTAAGCTGAATGTAAGTGATAACGATCTAACAAGTAATACAATCTTGAGTTCATGGTCAAAAAAACCCACTTCCTTCATAAACTACAATCAACGCTTCAGTAAACGAACAACCCAATAAGAAGCAGTTGAGTCAACAACACTCATGTTACCTGAAATCTTCGTTAAGTGGAATTCCATAATGATGTATGGAGTTAGGTTCATGAAAACCCCAGCTTAAAGCGGAATAATCCTACCGTAGAGTAAACACCCGTCAAAACGAAACTGTAGCTGGAACTTGGAACACTTACAAAGACAGTCGTCCCAGCACATTTGTAAAAATGATAAAGTTCCTGTAGTTCCTTACATCAAAACAATTACTTTCGGTTAGGTATGAAACACTTTAACTCGAATAGATAACTCAGAAAACGTTTCTGAAGATCGATGGAAACCAAGTCGATTGAAGTAGGCTTTAGTTACAAAAGAATTTATGACACTGTAGCGTCATACACTTCTCCAGAATCTAAAGCCTAGGGTTTGACGAGATTCAACATTGATGCTGACCTTCATAGTTTCACTGGACTCGCTAAGCTGAAGGCACCCGGTGAAGCATCCTCACCATTTGGCAAGCTATCTTGTGACGACCTCGCAAATTTACTATCCCATTCGATTACTCTATTGTTTTCTTTCTTGGTCTCATATTCGTGGGTATATATCAAGTTCGAATAATTAGTGGTTGGTCTCTGTGTCTGTCAAGTTCGCACCAGGACAATTCCTAAATCAACATAGCCCGCTAAGGAGGTGGAAAAGCTGCTACAATGGGGATTAAACCACCCTACCCTGATATTCAATCCTGTTTCATGAAGATCACTTAACTGGAACTCTGAAAATACAGTTTTCCTTTACCTGCAGGTGATTTACTAAAATACTCTAAATTAAGAATTCTATGCATCAATGAATCAATAATCGATAAGTTTATACACTGATACTATATATTTCATTGTAGTTTCTTTTTTGCTTCACCTTAATTTCATTCTAGTCAACCTATCTGAAACCATAAGGAAAATGAAAACATATTCGTTTAATATCCCTTGAATATGCAATACACATTTAATTTCCAACATAAATCCCAGTTTCTAAAATTTTAATTATCGTTTCACCACTTACATTTTTCAACACTCATTTGAATGTTCATTGAGGGCTTCATTCTTGTGTCAATCAGTAGTTTCTGTATTCATACAAAGTGGGAAACATGTTTGAACTGGAATAATCTAACCTTTATACTTTGGGTGTATCTAAATAGTTTGAAGCTGCCCTATTTATTTATGATTGCAAAATAGAATTAGTGAGAGACATACCACACAGAGGTCTCTTAATTCAGTCATAACACCTAAACTGATAAAAATAGCAATTGTAGTTTCTCTTCACTCAGTTTACTGGCCATATTGTAAACTTGATTCATGCATCTCTGTAACTGCTGTGGACTACGAAATAGATAGCTACACTAGTTGTCCTCTTTTAACCGATTCATGTACACAGTTCTACAGAAAGTGGGTTGGAGCTTAAATAACTTAGTTGTAAAAGTTCTGACTTCAGTACTGGATACTTCATGTTCGTGTCATTAAAAAGAACCAATTTCTTCGTGGTTACAGATATACCTCGTTGATCAGTGAAGAAAGGAATAAAATCTAGGTTCAGCGCATTCTACCGATTGACTTTTAACATTGGAAATGAAAAACCTAAATGTCATAGTTTACGTCTATCATCAGGTACCTTTTGAAAACTGAATGTAAGAGAACACCAGAACAAGAAAAATAGCACCAAAATACATATTTACACAATCAAACAATAAAATAACCTTCTACAGAACACGAAATTTGAATTAAAATGGAAATATACGCCAGTAAACAAACTCTAATATTATCAGTACTGAAAACCAGTAATCCTTGTTTTTATCTCATATTATTATCCATAGTTGTTGAACTTTCCATTTACCGATTATTCAGTGTAGAGCCCAAACAAAAGTTTTTGGTTTCCGAAACATCTGTCGATGAAGACTGAGAAAATGCACTATAAATATTTCCATTAGATATGTTTGAAAATTGAGTTCGAAAATAGTCAAAAGGTAACTGAAGCACAGCACCTAAAGAATAAATAAAACCTATAGTCAAAAAAGTAGAGTATTCACTATAACTAAGATTATCAAGTGTTAAGAAACCCAGTCCGAATTTTCTAGATCTGACAGGTATTCATTGATTTAAGCTGATGTGCTTAACTCAGTCCTTATTTAAATCATGAACTTGAAGTGAGTGAAAAACTGAAATTTTATCAAGGATGATTTCTTATACAATGGGAAATTTCCACTATTCAGTGGTAAACATGATTACTTTTTCCAAGTTTTAAGAATCTAAGTAGTTTGGAACTTGAAATTATATTAAACATTTGGTGTATTTATAAATAAATACAACAATCATTTACGACGACAATAATGATCAAAAATCTGGTGAAATAAAACTATCAGCATTGAAGTGAAGCTTCACATGGTGCTATTTTCACAAGATTTGATGCGAAGATTTTGACCACAAATTATACGACGCATACTGAAAAATCGGGTGAAATTAGTCGAAAGTATTATTGAGAGAAAAATAAACACCTATAATGTACAGTGAAAGACTAAAGGATGCGCTGGATTCAAAACTACGACCCGAACAGGCTGGCTTCAGGAATTACAAATCATGTGTGGATCAAATTGAAACACTTCGCATGATCATAGAACAGAGTATAGAATGGCAGTCAACCCTCTACCTCGACTTCATCGACTTTGAGAAGGCTTTTGATAGCGTCGACCGACAAGTAATTTGTCAGGCAGTTGCTTCCACATTATGGCTTTAGTGCCACAAACTTTTATCAATCTTATTCAACAACTATATGAAGACGCCACATGCCAACAAAGTAATTCACAATGGGAAGCTCAGTAATGCTTTTGAAGTGAAAATAGGAGTCAAACAAGGCTGTCACCTACTATCACCCATAATATTCCTGATTGTGGTCGACTGGATCATACAACAAACAGTGAGGAGCGAGAAGAGGGGGATACGCTGGCTGGACCGGGGAAAAAAACCTAGAAGATCTGGATTTCGCCGATGACTTGTGTCTAATGTCACACAAACGTGAAGATCTACAGACGAAAACTAACAAGTTGACAGAAGAGGTGAGGCAGCGAAGACGGGACTTTAAGTGAATATTAGAGAAGACAGAGGTGATGAAGATACCCAATCAACAACAGCATCAACAACAAGCTCCAATCACATCAACAGGAGAAACTTAAAGGAAGTAACCTCCTTCACCTATCTAGGCAGCACTGTTTCAACTACAGGTGGCACAGACGAGGATGTCAAAGTCAGAATCGGAAAACCAAGGCAGGTGTTCACTAGCCTGAAACCAGTGTGGAGATCTTCTACACTCAGCATGTGGAACAAGATCCGGATTTTCAACACCAACGTCAAGTAAGTGCTTTTATACGGTTCAGAAACTTGGCGCGTTACGAAGAGTATTTCCAACAAACTACAGACATTCATCAACAACTGTGTACGCTGGCTCGTTACTGAAGATTAGATGGCCAGAAAGAATAAGAATAAGCAAAAAGGAACTCTGAGAACAAACTAACCAAGAACCTATGGCTGAACAAATATGCAGGAGAAGAAAGTGGAGATGGATTGGATTAAGCATACACTGAGAAGGCCAACTGGGGACATCACGTGCCAGGCCAGTCACTCGAGTGGAACCCAGATGGAAAGTGATGAGTTGGGTGTCCGAGGTGAGGGTGACATGGAGGAGATGGTGTGGGGAAGAAATGAGAGGTTGTGGGCTGTCGTAGAGCCAGGTTGAAAAGATTTCAGAGAAGAGAGTGGAATGGAGACGTGCTACTGAAGCCCTATGGTCCATTACGAACCCAAGAGACAAATAATAATAATAATTATGTACAGTAAACATGTATGCTACAAAATTTTCAAGTTCTGAGAATTGAATACATCTGGAAAACTGTGAAAAAATGCTTCGTGTGTACAAGACCGATATAAGTTGTTTTAGAAGCAAGGAAGTCGCAAACATAAAAACTTGTTAGTTAAGACTATGATATAGTAAATGAAAACCTTTACAACAATATTTTTTCATTCATAATGTGGAACGAATTAATTTAGCGCACAAACATTTCGTTTATAGATGCACAACATCCATAGTTTTCTCTATCAAAATACTGGTAATCAATGCCAATATATCGTAAGATATCGTCAAAATGCTTCCAGTATTGTTTTCTTATATTCTATTGGTCAATAACAATGCATCCTTCGGCGTGAAAAATCTCAAGGATTTCTCAGATCACTTCTCTTTGTTTCACTAAGCACTCGGACAACTTACAAGTAAGTCATAAACAAAATCCGTCTCAGTCGTTCAGCGGCCTATGGATTGCGGCTTTTCCATACACGAATAGGGTATCTAGTCCTCAAAGTGAGCTGTTCTACAAAAGTGACTTTACATGTTCAATCTTTTGACCTTTAAAATGTAAGTATTTATGTCTCTCAGGACTGATATCTTTTGAACACAGTCACATCAGCACTACTTCGGTGACTATCCTGTTTGACCAAAGAAAAACAAAAACTTTTTGAAAATAATTCATGATTCATCAATGAAATTCAATCGCAATGACTCAAATAAGGATGTTACGTGGTGCTAGTTAGTAGACTGTTGGATGCTTGCACTAATCCAAGTTTGATTTCGGTTTTATTAAAATATATCTACAAAAAATACTATATTTTCAGAATTTAATGAAATCCAGAAACTTCAGACTCACTGAACTTAGTCATCCTAAACGTGGTCCTAAGTAAAAAAACTACCTAGCCGTTCCTCATTTTATTTCTGCAATTTTGTTTTCTTAATCCTAGAATGGTTTCACTTTACTAGCTTCGAAGTGCAATAAGTCCTTAGTATTCTGGATTTGTTTAAGCTCTCCAGAAAATTGCACTATGAATCAACTGTATATAATCAGTTAGCGTATACAGGTGGCATCAGAAGAATCAGTAGTTAAAAAAGCAATATGCTATTTTCCACAAATTAGGGTAAGAGAAACATCAATGGAAGAAAAACGAAAATTTAGTTGAGAATTTGGCCTGTGACTCAAATTAAGTTCACCAATGTGTCACAATCACTGATACGGAAGTGTTTTTCGAAGGAAAAAGAAGTGCATATTGAAACACACAGTAGCGAATAGATGACAGAAAATTATCGAGAGTAGGAATGTATTATTACAAAAAGCAATATATCAGCATACAGAAGTCAAACGGAGCCAAAAGAAAAATATTATTAAAATTTCGTGGAACGTCAGCAACGAATACCTGCCTCTAGCTTTGACATGTCTCAACAGTTAGATTTGAACAATAGAATAAACTTATTTAAACACTATACCCTTCTCTGTTTTGATAAAAAAATCAAAAAAATTATAGAACACACAGACTAGAAAATACTTTACTACTTTATCTAGAAAATGTTTGTAAAGTGAAAAGAACATTGTTTACGAGTTCTTAAAATAACTAGAAACTTACTCCTAAAATCTATTTGCTTTTGGATTAGCTGCTGAAGAATAAATGGGTTAATCGTTGGGCCACTGAGAAAGGAGGCATTTTGCAACTGACTTGACATCAACATTGACCTAATAGAGCTGCTTGGGAATCTGAATCCTAACGAAGGTTGACCTATTCTGAAATGATGGGGAAATGGATTGACTTTGGCTGTTAAAATAATTTAAATTCCGATACCTGATTGATTGGCCCGTTCATTGTGACAACAGTAGCTTTTAGTAAACGAAGTTTGATAGGATGGCAGTGAGTAGGATGGAGAAACCTCACTTAGATGTGTGGTGGTAACTTGGACATTTGTTGATCATTAATTTTAGAAACCTACCAGTTTCAGAGCGTTTTGAGCAGAGATTTTTAAATGTCTCTAGATGTTGATTTATGCAAGCATTTGCAGATGCTGCATTAGTCTAACATATCAAAAAAAAAGATTAGAGCAAACAAACCATAGCCTTAAACCAACGTAGTGCCTGGATCAGAACGTTTATATAACTGTTGATCGAACCTACATTCTGTCCCAAGGGTCCAGAAGCAATAAACTGCCGTTGGTATGGAGCAGTTAGTGGGTTGCAATTCACATGAGCAGCAACATCAGTCTTTTTGATATTCGCTTTTCTGCTCATTGAAGGAAACGGTTGATTGGTTGAACCTGAATTGGTTGTGATGTTTAGGTTACTAAGGCAACTGCCACTGACATCTGGCTGTTTGGAGTCAGCACAACCTATATTTAAAATATTCTTCTTATCATGTGAAATATCTGAGTGACAGGGATTGTTCGTACAGGTCTTTTCCTCTTTCTGTTTTTGTGAAGTAACATAATAAGGCACTGAAACGTGACCGAAAAGATTAAGAAGTTTGCCGAATGCCTTCATATCACAACGCTCATTAGTTTCGGCAGGTGTGATTTTCAGCTCAGACTCTATCTCACGCAGTGTTTTTATATTAAGTGATCGCTCTTCTAAATTATATAAGATTAAGAGAAAACAAACCCTGTATCCCATGATCTCTTTTACTATTCTGCAGCAGTAATGACTTCAAATATTCTTCTAATTCCTTGACTGAAAACAAACATTTTGGTGAGGAATTAATAGAAAATTTACAACTTTGATCGGCAGGTTTGCGATCTGATGTGGGATAACCCCCATTATACAATAACTAATTACCTGATAAATCTGTTTGTGAGATGTAAGCATAACTTAATTTGTTTTCTTTCTCATCATCTAGATAAGTATGATAAACTATAAAACTACAGTGTACCTCCAGAAAACATATTATATTCTTGAAGCCCCACGTGATCTTCCACAACACTTGGACCGTGAACATACCACTCTGGCTTTTGTGGTAGCCGACTACGCTGCCGCACAGATGCATGATACTTTGCCGAGTAATCAGAATCCTTCCTTGATTCCACTTCGTTGTTTAGAGTGGTTTCACCTGACTTCTTTTGGGCTCGCACTATTGCTGAGTCGTACAACTCGATCAAATTTGAGGTTCTTTTCACAGAACTGCGTAAGGTGGAGTTAAAAATATTGCGATATACTACATAAATCATAATAATTCCCATCAAATACTTTTTGAGCATTCATTATGTCGTCTTGGCACTACATTAACGACACCAGATAAGGCATCGCTGCATACTTCTGTTTTAATTTTAGAGAATATGTCAAAATCAGGTGGCAAAACTTGAGTTTGTGGACTGTTTCTCAATCGCAGTAGGTCCCTCTATATATATACTAGGGTAAGAACAGTATTTCATTTACCCTTCTGTAAATTCTGCGAGTTGTTTGGCGTTCGCGGAATTCAACAACCGACTTCACAGCATGGTCAATTGAAAACATCTGGGTCATCTCTATGCAACTAACCAACAAAACTTAGCGCGTTTTCCGTGCTATTAGATTCTGCTTAAGTGATATTTGAGTAATTTAAACTCTTTCAATGTTGTTTATAGTATATGATGAGTAAATAAAGATTTCGACCAGTCTTTTACACATAAGATGTAAATAATGAACGTCAAAGAGTGTTGTGGGGATCCAAATCCAATAGGTCGATTGCGTAGACCACCTACTGGGTTTGCTGACAGCAATTTGGAAAAAGGCATACCAAGCAGGGTGAAGCGAGTATCTTCTGGATCCCGCAATCCCAGGTCTGGCAGACCCAGTCTGAAAACTGTTGACCGTAAAACTATCCAACATTCAACATCTTTTTAACGAGCCTGTGTAAACCAGTTGATTTCTTCGCGCTCACTTCTTGGTCTTGCTGAATGGTTCCAAATCTTTGGCGGATTCCGATGCAGTAGATCCAGCCACTCCTCTGCTATAGCTGCGATTTACAGAACAGGAAGTTAAGTGTTGGTTTGCTTGTCTTGTACTGTGGTGCAGTTGGCTTCTTCAGATGCCGAGTTGCCAGACAGTTCGGACTGGTCACTAGAGAGGGTTAGGGATAGTGGAGAGAAAACTTGGAAAGTGTTTGTGTGAGTAAAAGAAGAGAGGAAAAGTGAACTAACGGGGTGATCTGTCTTCACCCAAGTAAGGTGAGTAGGGGTGCAAAGGTATGAAGAACTAAGGTAAGTGAGGCTAACCTATGGCTAGTGGAAGGGGTGAAAAAGGCTTGAATGGTTACGATAGAAAGAAAACTGGTTGGGGTGGCTTGACATCACTCCGTGTTCCAGCTATGTGTGGGTAGACCATGAATCTCTGAATGACTGTCTAGCCTCTTCTTGAAGCTTTCAACAGTTGGGGCGGAGACCACCTCTGCTGGTAGTGTGTTCCAGTACCCACAGACTCGGAGGGAGAAGAACAGTGAACGCACATGCGTTTTTGACCTTTGGTGGGCTATTCTATTGAAGTTTCCTCGAGGATCTCCGTAGTGGCCACCCTTTAGGACACCTCGGTTTGGGTAACTTGGGTTACTCATTATTTTGTAAGCCATTATTAAGTCGCCATATATCCTTCGATAGCTTAGAGAGTATAGGCCTAGGCCTTTCAGTCTATCCTCATGTGGTTTTCGTTGCATTCCAACAACCCCTTTTTGTGGCTCGCCTCTGGACTTTCTCCAGTAAGTTCGCGCCTCTTTTCAGCTGTAATGGAGCGAAGACGTTATGGGCCCCTAAGTGGGGCCGTACGTAGGTCTTGTGGAACTTCAGAAAGAGTTCTGGGGTGAGGGCACCCAGTTGCCTACGCACAAAGTGTAGTGCCACATATGCTTTTGAGAAATCACCTGGGTAATTGGAACTGGTGTCCCATTTCTCCATCACCGTTAAAACCAGGTCTTTTTCTACTGTGGTATGGGATAGACGTGGACCACAGAGATAGAAGGATACTTTCTGGGATCAGGAGTGTGGAAAAACATGAACTGGCACTTATCCAGGTTAAATGCCAGTTCATTATTAGTTCCCCATTCATCTAGTGTTCTGAAGCCCTTCCGTAATGCCATAGATTCCGCTTCGTAAGTTATTGCCCTCCATAACTTGTCATCATTAGCGTATAGGAGAATCGGGGAGCTGATATGTTGCGGCAGGTCATTTACGAACAGCAGGAACAATAGCGGGCCAGGATTGCTCCTTGTGAGACACCGGGTGGGGATGTTCTCCAAGTTGAGTGGACCCTGTTGACTTTCGTGCGGAACTCCCTGTTGTCTAAGTGGTTCTGCAGCCACGTTAGCACCTGATTGCGAATACCTAACCCAGCTATCTTATGTATTAGGATCGTGTGTGAGACGGCGTCAAGGGCTTTGGCGAAGCCCAGAAAAATTGCGTGGGCCGGGACCTTGAGATCCCAGCACGCTGTACAGCGATAATGGGCCATCAGGACGTTGGAGGGATAGGCCCCACCCTTCCGGAAGCCACATTGAGTGTCAGTGAGTGCCCGCTTCGTGTCGAGATATTCCCTGATACGGTCGTCCATCATACTTTCCATAACTTTTGATATTACTGGTAAAAGTGCTATGGGTCTATAACAGTTGGGATTCTGTCCGTCTCCGTTGAAGGTGGGAGAAAGGATAGCCCGTTTCCACTTTCGTGGGAGCTTTTGCTGATCCGAGGAATGTTGGAAGAGGTCGCAGAGTGGGCCACTTAGGGTATTTGCACATTCTTTCAACACAAATGGGCGGACGTCGTCGCACCCTGGGGATTTTCCTGCGCTTAGCTTTAGTAGCTTGTCGGGAACAACAGCGAAAGTTATCTGTATTTCGTGTAGCTCAGCAGCATCGGGTAACGTTGGGGGCTGTTCGTGCAATTGGTATGCACACTTTCTTGGTGGAATGTTGAGCCGTGTGTCAAATGTGGTGCTCAGCATTTCGGCAATCTGTCCGGAAAGGTTTTCCCCGTTCGGACCTTTTACGACACATGCTCCTTGGCTTGTCGATTTTCTTTTTGCCATGGATCGGCGAAGGTTTTTAGGTCCACTTCAGATGAAAGAAACAGCAGTGGGGCGCTCTTAGTTCAGACGACAGAACCACGCAGGCTGCAGGTCATACATAGTTCGGCGGCCCAATCACTGACATAACTAACACAATGGGATGCAAACCCGTGCTGAGGCTCTCAGTGTCAAGGCCACTGGACCAGGCTTTAGTAAACCTTGCATACCCGACTCTGAAGAATGGCAAGTAACCAAGCCGAAACGGCATGCTAAGAAGCCAATAACGGTAACCGAGCCAGCTATCATCGTCACTCCCCACAGCAAGGAAAAAGTAGGGCTCCTTGACAAGTCCGTAATTTTCCACAGAGTGAAAGGAAGTAGAGACCTAGAACCAAGTAAAGGTTTCGAACACTACCTTGGCAAGGTACAAAGTTTGATAAACCGGCTTTCGTCGGAAAACATACCAGGAGTCGCCCCACTCAAGATATATAGAGTAGGAAAACAGGGAACAGTCATTACTGAAGATCAGTTTCGGCTACTTAAAGTCGTATTCAAGTCAGCAGACGAGAGGAAACAGATTCTGAAGAATGCTGACAAGCTTGAAGGATCCGGAGTGTTAGTGTGGAAGGATCTGGTTCTTGCTGGTCGAATCAAAAAAGAGAAGCAGAACTAAAATCCAGATTAGCAGCTGGAGGGCGAAATCTGAAAGTAGTGGATTTCATGTGGTGGGGTTTCTGCGGTAAATGATGCCGAAGACTCTATGGACAGGACGGAAACTCATTTAAGTAGTTTCGTTGTCTTGTACACAAATGCGCATAGTTTTTTAAACAAGCGGACTAAGCTTAGTAATTTGATCAGCAAAGAAAGCCCTGACGTCGTTGCTATCTCAGAAACTTGGCTTTCTTCTTGGATTAGCGACTATGAAACACACTTATGGGGATTTGTCCCTTTTAGAAGTTAGGTTAGCACGCAAACGTTATGCCATCCTTCACGTTAAGAGTAACTTAACTGTAAAAGCCGTAGAAACAGTTGCACATGATAGTGAGACATGTGAAATGCTGCGCTACCGACCAAAAAGCGAGGGGTAATATGTTAACGTAATCGTAATACATCGAAGCCCAGAATGTGGTGCATCAGACCTCCCCCTGAATAGGCTGAATCTCTGGGTAGATGAATACTGATGATCAGTTGCGAGAAATTTCAACGCACCATCAAATGGCTAGGATGGGATAACGACAAAAGCACCACGAAATTCGTTTGACCACCGGTTAGTAGAAACGTCAACTTCCTTAGCCGCCATACGGCATATTAGGACACCAAACAAGTATGACTATCAGCATGCTCCATCAGTTCCGGACTTGGTATTCTCACATGCAGAAGATATGTGTTTCATCCGGCACCTAGCACCCATTGGCAGAAGTGGTCACGCTGTGACCATCTTTAGATTCACAGCAGACGTCCGATGCCGCAGCTAGACCCAACAGATGGAAAGCGTCACCTTTCAGGCAAGGATTGACCGCCTGCGTACAGTTTTTTAATTTTGACCTGGCTAAGGATGTGTATAAGATGGTGAACATGTTACCACTGATTTTCGTAAACGTTCTACGTAATGCCGAGAGAGTCCTAAAACTCTGATCCGCTGCCGATCGACTGTGAGAAGTAGTTTTTAAAATCATAACTAACCGTGACTCCTATATCACTGTGGGTCAGTACTGACGGTAAAGGAGTCCCATCAAGATCGTAGGTATTGCTGTATGTGTGCTCCGAGTGCATGCTCACACGTTTACTTGCATTCACACGCCTCAGCCACTTCTCTGGCCACGTAAGAAGCTGTTCAGGTCTGCCTGAAGCGCACGCACATCCTCATCGCCCCCAATTTCTTGCAGATTGTTACATCACCAGCGTAAAGAGCCACCGGGGGTTTTTGTGACATTTGGCAGCTTATTTATGTGTGGGAGAGACAGTAGAGGGCCCCGGACTGTGCCTTGCGGCACTCCACTCTCTACCGACTTCCAAGTGGAGAGGTGGGAATTGATCGTAACTCTTTGTCTCCTACCAACAAGAAAGTCTCTTAACCACGGGAGCAGACTGCCAGTGATTTCAAAACTGCCCAGTTTTCCGAGCAACCTGAAATGAGGTGCTTTGTCGAACGCCCTAGTAAAGTCTAAAAAAATAGCATCTACAGGTATCCTATCATCTTTAGACCTGGCCCAATTTTCTCTGGCTGTAAGAGGGTTCGTCGAGCAAGAGAAATTTCTATGAAAACCACGCTGTGAACGGGACAGCAGAGTGTTGCTCTCCAGGTGGACTATGGTAGTTTTCTTGATTACCCTTTCTAGGATTTTCACTACAGTACTGGCCAAACGTATTGGCCTGTAATTTGATGGGAGTTGCCGAGATCCTGCCTTATGGATAAGCGTGACTGTAGCATCCTTCCAGTCACAGGGGAGCTTGTCTTCACTGAGAGACAGTCCGAATATAGTAGTCAATGGGCCGGCCACTTGGAGCGCAAGCTCTGTGAGCAGCCTTGGCTGCAAGTCATCCGGTTTCGTTAATTCTCCCGCACTGACAGTACTTAATGTCCGAAATGCATCATTATGATCGACATCCACAGGGTTTATTCTGTTGGGTGTCAGTGCTTCTGCTGTTGGATTCCTCAGCAAAATATCCGGCCATTGCTTCAGCTTTTTCTCTATCGTCCTCAATCAAACAGTCATTTCCTGTCCCACTGATTAGGACGGGTTGCCACGACACGTCCTACTTCGATCTTTCATGTAGGAAAACAATCTCTTCGGATGTTGCAATGCAGCCTAAGCAACACGCGTTTCAAAGCATATTCTAGACTGACGGATAGCGGCGATACATTTATTGCGGGCTTCTTTGTAATGCCTCACCACTTCGGGTGTATTAAGGTGGGTGGCAAGACTCCAACACTTTTCCTTACGTCGTAGCCAGATTCGAATTTCGTGGTTTATCCACGGAGGACGGTGTTTCAGTCCGCTCGGGAGAGTCCACCGAATGAACGGTTAGGTCACTCATGCATATGACCGTTTGAAGGAGCACCGCGCGCCTCCAACTGAGGCTTCTGGAATGACTGCCTGGTCCCTCTCCGTGTAGTAGGTGAGCTGAGATATATCTCATGTCTGCTTTCACAATTGATCGGACCCCAGATAGGTGTCCTGGAGAAAGCTCACCTCATTTATGGCCGAGATTCAGTGCCAGCGAGCTTTTAAGTTGACAGTGAAATCTCTCCCTCTGACCATTAGCTGCTGGATTGTATGCTGTGGTTCGCATACCATGTACTCCCGGGGGCCAAGTGAACTCTCGGAATAAGGTCGACTGTTATCGTGAACCTCTGTCCGAAGGGAGTATGGAATGTATACCGAAGTTTGAAACTCAGTGGTCAAGGAAAACGGAGGCGATATCCTCGGCTAGGGTATCACTTGCGGGGCGAGCGGTAGTCCATCTGGTGAAACGGTCGACTGCTGTTAGTATGTAGGTGAATCCTCTGGAGGCTGGGAGGGGTCCTGCAAGATCTATGTGAACATATTATTGATAGGTAAATAAATATCTTATTCTCACGTTAATGGTTTAGCATGAAAGAAGCCGATTTACGGTCATCATCACGTTGATGTATGTCAAAAAATCTACAAGATTTTCATGGCCCCGAATAGTACAGTGGGGAGGTCATTAAACTATGAAAAACTTCAGAAGATCGCGGCTACGACGCAAAAATACCGCTTTTCAGCATACGCAGAGCGTCAAAGTGAAGATAATAATAATTCCCATTCTCATATGATGGATTTAACACGAGAGATAGCGGTCTACAAGCGCCGTCAAATTTGTAGTTTTGAAAGTTTACAGAATAGTATTTGGTGTTCTATTATCCACATACCGAGCTGCCGATGTTTGTAACCTCATTAAAACCTTCTGTAAGCCATGAAACGGGCATTGGCTTTCATCTGCCATTACACAGATAAGTTTCCCTATCAATAACAAAAGCGCACAATGTTCGGAGCTTGCGTTATAACCAGCCGACGTTGTTAGTCCATCTGCACAGTTTGTTATTTACTTACATAACCTTCAGTTCATTGGAAAGTTCTTCAGTTTTTAGCTTAGCTGACCACAAAGGACCGATTTATACCATCGGAAGTCTCAGTAAGTATCTGCAATTATATAACTAAGGTGAGTGTCTAGATCAGTGCATTTCCAGTTCACCATGTTATGTCCAAAAATAATGTACATAGATTCCTCTGGGATTGCTTGTAGTAGTAGATGAAGATGCGTACTAAAACAGTTAATGGTCAATATGGCAGCAGTGGCACGTGGGCTTCGGGCGTTTTTCATATTGGCGTAAGCAGCAACATTCGAGAAGCGTATTCGATGCATGGTAACTTTTACTTGAAAGATCACTTTGCACAAAGTACTAAAGAACATGTCGTTCGGAGCAACTGCAGGTAAGTCGTGTTCCATGCCAACCGGCAAGTTGGTCTTCTTTAACCGTTGGTCCAGAATATCTTTGCCACTGTGGCGTTGGGCAAGTTTAGACAGTTCGTCACTTTGAGAATCCTGACCAGTGGATGAGTTAGTTGTGAAGATGTTCCGGAAGCGTCTGAAGATTGAGAGCAGTCCAATGATTCTTGGGGTCAGAACAGCAGGTATTATTTCCGTGAGGTTGATATGTTCAGATTGAAACGGGAAACGTCTGTCAGGTAGTCGAAATCGGCCAGGTGTAGGAATCCTATGTTAGCGCACTTTTGAACGTTGACAGTGCAAGTATTCACCTGCCCACCTTCTGATATCCGTATTCATTTTAGGTCACACAAAACGGTGATCAATCAGTCTATTATGGCTAGCACACCTGGATGAGAGAGTGCATGTAAGTGTTGAAACATGGCTTTTCGTCAGGCTAATGGAATGGAAGGGTGGTGCTCACCGGCAGATGTGTCACATACAATGTTAGAGTCTGGCAGGGGAGTTGAGACGTCTTTGAAAGTGAGAGTTGAATTCGTTTGGTCAGCCATGGGATCAGGGTCATTTTTCCGTAATGTTTCAATATTTTCGAGCTTAATGTCTGGCTGTCGTGTAGGAAGATTTACATCGACTCGAGATAACGAACCGGCAGCAACGTTAACATTACCCTTGACGAGCTGGATACCTGTAGAAAACCGTGAGATATAGCCCAGTCGTCTTGCCTGTCTCTGGGAGTGTCTACTCAATGATGTTCGGAAGGCGTAACATGATGGTTTGTGGTCAGTGAGGATAGTAAAGTCCCGGCCTTGTAACAGATGATTAAATTGTTCGGCAGCGAGGTAGGCGGATGGAAGTTCCCACTCAGGGGCAGTGTATCTTGCTTGGGATGACTTCGAAAAATATCTCATCGTCCAGCCTCTGTTGTAGGACGGCTTCAACTGCGGATTGGGAAGCATGTGCAGAGGATCAGGCGTGCTTCTGGGTTAGGATTCAAGCGCGAATGCATGGCTAGCAGTGATGATTCTTCTTTGGCGTTTTGGAAAGCTTTTTGTGCCTCGCCGGTGAAACAGGACTGTTTTTGGTCCTCCCTAAGCAAATCTGTCAGAGGCTGGAGAATTGAGGCACAGTGTGGGATGAAAAGTCGGTGGAAGTTGAGGATGCCGAAGAAGCATCGGAGTTCCTCCATGGAATCAGGTTCGCTATACTGTAAGAGGGTATCAGTTTTATCGTTAAGAGGCTTTATACCTTTGGCATCTATGCAATATCCCCAAAACTTCAACGAGGTTACTCCAAAGGTGCACTTATTGGGCCTTATGACTACTCCGTATTGTTGAAGGCGCTTGAACGGGATGGAAAGTTGTTGGGAGTGTTCTTCCTGGGAAGCACTCGCTATCCGGACGTCATCGATGTAGACAGAAACGAATCCGAGAACGTGCGTAACCTGATCCATGAATCGCTGGAAGGATTGCGCTTCGTTTCTGAGCCCAGATGGCATCCAAATAGTCCGTTTCTCCGATGTTGTCCAGCGAGACAGGTTTCTGACGGCATGCGCGAAGTAGGTTCACCTTTGAGAATGTGTTTTTCCTATGTAAGTTGAGGAAAACATCAGGTAGGCATGGAACGGGGTGGCAATCGGGAATGGTCGCGTTATTCAAAGCACGGTAGTCACTACATGGACGCTAATCGTGACCCTTCTCCGCCATCACGTGCAGCGGTGAAGCCTGTTGGACGGCCGTATTATACCTAGTTGCGTCACATGTTCATCTTGAGCTTTGGCGGGGCTAACCTGTCGAGCAGTAGGCGTCGGAGTCGTGCACGGACAGGTTGGTCTTTGGTGACTATCTTGTGAGCTTTGGTGCGGCATACCTCCTCGGTTTGATAGCTGTGTTTCACTATGCTGGCGAAGTCTTGGAGCGGGCGTGCATATCTCTCATCCTCCAGTTTTGCAATCCAGACGTTATGAATGGAATAATCCGACATGATGCCCCGTACGTTCAGTTTTGTGCATGCGCCAACCAGCTTCTTGTTGAAAGTAACTAGCAGGTTGAAAGCACCCAAGAGGTCGGCCCTTAATATATGATGGTGTACGTCGGCGACGATGAAAATCCAGGTAAATCAACGGTGTAGACTAGATGTAATATAAGCGACTGCCCGCCGAACGTTGGTACACGAGTTTCGTTCGCAGCCTGAAGAGACAACTAGTTAGAGGCTGTTGATGGTCACCGCGAAAACGAGAACAGAATAATACTGTCTTCGGCACCTTTGTCAACTAAAAACGTGAGTCTGAAGTTTTATCTGTCAACTAAAAGAGGTGACTGGGATGGCTGCCTTTAACAACCGTCGCAACCACTGGCTGGCCAGTTTCCCTGGTCTGACAATGAGCTTCCATTAAAGTTTCAGGGTTTGGTACACCGGTAGGCTTTGTGGCCAAACTTTCTGTGGTACCGACAGATCTCTTGTGAGGCCTTAGGTGCGTGAGCCCATTCAAGCGTTTACGAGATGTGGAACTCGGGTGACGAACGTCGATATTCAACGCCTTTGCTGCCAACGCTTCAAACCTGGACTTTAATTCTGCTGAAAAAGACTTAATGCTGGAGGGGTGGGTAGGGGTTGGTGGAAGGTCATGCTGGCAGCCATTCGTTGTGGTCGTCATTGAATGTTTAGTAGAAGGGTTATCTGGGTACAATTCCACCACTTTATCAGCCATACTAGCAAGGCAGTTCAGTTCGGTGGTTATTGCAGAGATGCTGAGCTTTTGCCGAACTTTGAGTGAAAGCCTTTGAAGCCATAGCTGATTAAGAACAGCTTCATCAAATTGATACGAACCGGCGGGCTGTTTCGTGTATGGCAACAGTTGTTGGGTCTTCCTGTCACCTAGTTCACAAGCGGTTAGTAGGTGCTGCAGCCGTTCCTCATCAGACATAGATGTCCGCTGTGCAATTGCTGACTTCAATTTGTTGCATGCACTTCCTCAGGGACGTTATCATTCGGGTCTCCGACCCTGGTGGCGACCTCAATGGGTAAGGCTCCTACCACACAAGCTGAACTAAATGCTTGGGAGTGAATGCTGTTGGCCATGAAAAGAGTCTCAACTTGAGCAAACCATACACAAAGGTTGTTAAAACCATACGTTGGAAGCCGTATTTCGGATATGGCATGTATTGAGCCTGTCTGCAAATCGCAATCATTCTGCCCATTCAGCAAGATGGGAGAGGCAGCCCGTGGAGAACTCACATTAATGGTCGAAAAATAGCGGAACTTAGGAGATATGTAAAAAGTTGAGTGCTAAATATAGCTACGGGGCAAAGTAAGCTCGCTTAGTCGAGCTCGCCAATAAATATGTGGTGGATCCAAAGAAATGTGAAGTAAACCACAATGACAAGTCACTTTACGAATTGTCCTGTTACGAACTCGACAGACGCAGATGCCAATCACTTATTATTCGAACCTGTTACATACCGAAAAATACTAGACCGGATGGAATAGTATATTTGCGAGGTCGTCACAAGATACTGATGCGTTTCAACTATCTGGCTAGAGGGTCGATTACGAGCAGTGCAAAGTGAGACGATGGCTTGCCAAATGGCGGGATGCTTGACCGGGTGCCTTGAGCTTAGTGAGTCCTGTTAAACTATGAAGGTCAGCATCAATGTTGAATCTCGTCAAACCTTAGGCTATTGATTCTGGAGAAATGTGTGACGCTACGCATAATTTAGAAAAATGGAATCACAGATACAGAAACGTGAAGAGTTATACGTTATATCAGAGAAAAGTAATGTCAGTGTTATGGGCAATAACGGGTCACTTGAATGTTGTCTTCGGTACTGTCCATCACAATGGATTATACTCCTCATTTCAGAAAACAGTGCTTATCATCTCTTCACAGTTGTCGTTGGTTGGCTTGATTGTCGTAATGTTTGGAAGTAGGATTAGAGGCCCTGTAAGATCCAAAGATAGTCAGTGAGTATTGACAATAGACAGTAGTCACAGATACAGAAGTCGGAATGGATAGAAGCACCCAGTATTTCCACATTTAACAGCTGCAACCAAGTCGATAATAGATAATATAACCGAAAAGTGTGCGCAGATAAAAAACACTCGGTTTTGCAAGTATTAAGAAGAATGTATAGAATGTGTGAAAAGCGGTGAAAGGGAAACGCCACTTTTAATCTGAGTGGTTTGTGCACAGCTTCATGCAGTCACCACATACTTCTGCCGATAAAGAGTACCTTCATCCAGGGCTTGGGACCTTGATGATTGATTCTCAGTTACATTCAAACCGACAATTGGAAATGAAGTGTTTTGCAACAACGGGGGAAAAACAAGGTATCAGGCAGGGAAGAGAAGCAACGACTCCAGCAAGGAGTTTGTGCCCTATGTGTACCTTTCTCTCAACTTTCTTTGCACTGGCGTTTGTCGGGCATGCCTTGCTTAATAAACGCTTGAGAACATTAGTTTCATGCTGTTACACAGCTTAGGACTTTTATGTACGTTTATTATGTCAGATTAGGTGGCATGCGTGTTTGGTATGGATTAAGACTTAATAGTAAAGTCCGCGTATCCGTAATCTCATGAACCACTCCTTAGTTGACTCAGCCTCTTTTAGTCTTACCTTATTCAATGCCCCGTTGAAAATATACTGACTTCCCTTTGAGTAATCTCTGCTATATAATGGTCCGGCAATATAATCATGAAAGGAGTTCGCCGCTCACCAAATAGGTTCGACTCCTACCTTCAGATAGACGCTCATCTCCTGCTTCTGAACAGTAAAGAAAGCAAACGTGGTGTTGGTTGCCTCATTTGTGTTTAATCACTCATCACAGATTTCATAGTTGACTGACCTCTTTTCAGTGCTAATAATGACACCTTATGGGTTCAACTTTCTATACCTAATAAATACTTCTTAGGGTGTATACATAGCCCACGCTGCCTTCTTCAAAAGTCTGATCCGAAAGTACGTAAGGATTTCGCACCTGCCTCCAACTTCTGTTATGACTACAAAGTTGTCTGTGAAAGTTTTATGAGTTAATAAATGAATTTTTTGCTCTCATATGATGAATTTAGCATGAAAGAAGCCGGTGTACAAGCACCATCAAATCTTTTGTTGTCGAGTAATCGACAGCATTTGAGCGGTCCTGAATGGTTCAGATAGAACATTAGGCCCAACTATAATTTCAGTTGTCCGCAAGTTAAGAAAAGAAAATTTCACTTTTCAGTACATTCATGATGTTTATGAGTTTAGATTTTCCTCGTTTTTCAGTTATATGGGGCATCAAGGTCATGCGACATTCGATATTTGCGTTACAAATAGCTAACGTGTTTGACTCATCTGTATAATTCAGTGTTTCGTCAGATGATCGTCTACTTTAACACTAACACATGTTTATGGCTTAATTAACTTTCAAAAACTCCCAGAACTTCAGGAATCAGTAATTGTCAACATAATCATGCAATCCATGTGAATATCTTAGTTCAAGTATTTCCCACTCGTCATTGTACCGTGCACAGCAGTATAGATATATGTCGATGGATCTTACATAGAATTCACACAGAAGTATGGGACATTATCAAGGAGATACATTAGCTGTTATTTGGCTTCTATTGTATGAAGTTACATGAAATGAATTGAGAAAAGGAAAAAAAGCAATGAACTTTCAGCATGTATTTCCTCAAGAATACTATTTCAGATGCGAGAAAATTTATTGGGGAAGAAACTACCTCGCACGTTAGTCTTAAAACACTTAGTCTCAGCTAATAGATTATGAATACGTATTTTGTAAGTAGATGTCACAAATACCTTAGTTTCTGGGTCTCACAAGTGCGTTTTATAAAGTGATTTGTAACAAAATATTGGATTCACTCCAAGTCTCCTCTTCCATGGAGGTTCAGGCCCTAGCATCTTGCATCTGGAGATGAAATTTGGGCTTCAGTCAAGTCCTAGTTTTGATAATGTGAAGTAGCGTTGTATTTCTTCGACTTTAGCTTGTCGCATATACGGAGGCCACTTAGAATGAATGGGCAGTATTCTCAAACTTGACTGATGCACACTGTGGTGTACAGCTCTTGTTGCGTTATTATAAAACTCACGGCTATCTGTGGTTGTATGTATGTATCATATGATACATACAAGGTGTTTACGTGACTTAAACCTGATGCAAACTGTTTATTCAGAGAATTTTGAGTCAATCAAGTATTTAAGACCAAGACTTAGCACTGAAGAACGTCTGGGTAGCTTTTGTCTACATACTTCAAGGGATATATCGAGGTTATCGCTGCCTATGCTAAGCCAACCACATTTATTAATATTGAACTTCAGATGAGATTCTGCACCATTTAATAACTTTGCCCAATTCTTGTTGAACAGTAGTCAGTATGGCTTAGTTCATGAATGTGTCAGGTATACACAATGTTCAGATCATCGGCCTATAGGAATGTTTCCTCTGCAACGAATCACTTGTACACACTATTCATATAATTTATCGACAACAAGAGCCCAGAAACACCACCATGCATATGCGCACTAGTTATGTGCCCGGGTTTAGACTATATAGAGTTTACTTCAACGGTTTGACTACAATCAGTAATAAGTGATTTTAGTCAACGGAGTAACGGGTTATTAATCCCAATCGTTTATGGCTTGTCAGAAAGCATGATGTGCGGCGCTTGTCGAATCCCTTTGATATATCAAAGTATAGAACAGTGACAGATTTACGTGCCTGACGACCACCAGGGATAAGGCTGGAGAAATCGAAATGGCAAGTAACTCAAGAACTATCTTTGGTTAAACCATGATGAGACTATGTAGTAAGGTTTTCTTTAAGCAGTTAACCAAACATGCTGCTCTTAATCAGTTTCTTCATAATTCCAGAGACGACTAGCGTTATGTTGATAGGTCTGTAGTTACTAGCATTCGCTTTGTCACCGGACTTGTAGCGAGGAACTGTGAAGCTAGTTTTCCACTGGCTGAGATAATCTCCACTTTCCACTGATGGTGTGAATATCTCGAGCAAGGATAGTGGCATATCATCACTGTTTTTGATAAATATTGAGTTTAGGCCATCTACCCCCGTACCTGTCAATAGTCTCAAGCTTTTCATAGCCTGTTGACAGTGAACTCCACTTTAGTACATTAACGTATAGTAAGCTGAGTGAAACTTGTGGAGTTAAAATTATTGGGGTGGAAACTTTCGAATGATTCGATAAACAGTTCACTATTCTTGAGGGGGTCGTTGCATGCCACTCCATTGTGTAATGAACAGACTATATTCCTTGATGAATGCAAACACTAACTCAAAAGAGACTTTAATTTGTATATTCTAAAACCACTTTTAAAAGCAACGATCTCTTCGTTTACTGCATGTCGCGAACGTATTTTTTTTGGTAGATTCGTAAGCTGTGGCAACTCGGACCGTTACGCAGTAATTCCTGGTCCTATGTTGTTGATATTGATAATTTAAGTCAGTGACGTGGGGTCTTTCGACTGATAGCATTATGATGACAATTTACTAAGTTTATTGCAGAATATTCTAGGGATATGTGGGTCTTAGTTCTTTTACAGCTCAACTTTTTTCACAGGAGCAACGATATCTAGACACAGCTTTATATTTTTGTAGAAAATTGAGTATGTTAATGAGGCTGTGGTAATGTAGTCATCTTATGGAGAGCACCTGAGGGGATCAATGAGTACTTTACGTTCTATATTCTTGTTGATACGATGCCGAATATTCTCATTGGGAGGAAGAATTGGTAAGCAAGAGAAAACCATTCTATGGTCGCTGTTAGAGAATTCCCTTCTAACGTAGGTGGTGGTAAGCATGGTATCACTGCAAAAGACTAGATCCGGTGTACTGTCTCCACGCGTAGGTTTCTGGACGTATTGATTCCATCTATAGATATCTGTGACAGTAAGTACTTCTTCAAAGCATTGTGGGTCGCAACTGGCCTCCCAGTTAACTTCAGGGGAGTTAAAGTCACCTGAAATCAGTTATAGTCAACACTGAAGGATCCAGCACGGACAAATGCTCCAGAGACAAGTGCATCAGTTTCCTTTGTTGAACACGGTGCTCTACAAGCACAACGTACAAGGATTTTTTTAGTTAATACCGTTAACAATAACCCAAAATAGGTAAGGCAGATTATCTTATTTGAGGTAGCAAGGCCACACACATAGATCAGACAACCTCTACGACGCTTGTGTTCAAGAGTAGTGGGATAAAGAGTGTAGCTGTCTATATAGGGGTCTACATCTAGGATTGAGGTAGGACACCGCCATTCAATAACTAGTAACACTGTGGGTTTGGTCAATAAAACTGCTGTTCTTAGGTCAGATATTAAGTAACAAGGGTGCATTAATAAGCGAAAGTGTAAAAAGTTTACCATGGCTTGTGAAGTAACTTAGTATATATCATAAGCCTAGTCGAGTGAAATGACTTCCTGTGTCTAGTGAGTTGTGCTACTTGTGTTTCAGATATAATGGGATTCAGCAGCTGGGTGTATCTATGTGACTGGTGAGTTTCTGTAGCCCACGAATATGTGATTACCTAGTTTTTCAAGGCGCCTGTAGGTCTTTGACTTGCACTTCTTTTCTACTTTTGGCGTAAGGTATGGCTTATGACCGGTGTAAGTCGGTGAAATTGGTTACAGACCTGTGTCATCGGAGGGGTCGGTCGATGGTAAACACCATGAGTCGCACGTATTGCGCGGTACCCGAAAAAAAATTTGGTGGGGTTCATAAGTGGGGAAGTTTCTGGAGGAGGGTATATATCTGTTTCCAAAGTACTGGCTAGGAGTATTAGGGTGCGCAGTTGGACAGAGGTTGAATGTTCGTGATATTTCAGATATTCAGGTGTTCGATACCCTATTCGATGTCACATCATGATCCTGGTAATTAAAGAAACGCTGTTCGAAGGAGTGTCTCGTGTGAAATATCCTTCAGTTGTCGGAGAATTCATTTCTAAAAGAAGGAGTTTAGTAGAAAACCTGTCCTCTATGTTTGTGTATTCAAAGCGCCTTAACTGTGAGGTATTCTCCATCACCAGACAAAACGCGTCTAAAATTATCTTTCTTCGAAAACCTGTGGCTGTATATATGAAGGTTCCTCCTGCGCGTCTGACGTTTCTGTCATCCAATGGGTTTCTATTTATAATCACCTTAGGAGGGGCAGTACCATTGGTTATCTTTTTGCTCGCAACTTAAACATTGGGTTCACTTGCTTCTAGATCTAATTGAGACTGTTGTACTGAGAAAGAGGTACATTCGACGGGGTTATTCGTGTCAACACTTTTTGATAGTCTTTCCCTCCACGCAGCAGCTAAGTTTAAAGGTGGTTAACTGAGTGAACTACTTCATTGTTTTTTGACACGCGGTCTTGTCTTGTGCGATCGTATTATTTTTAAAGTTGCCGGGCGACTTTATATGGTCTTTTAGCATCAAATGAGGTAGTGAGCTTGAAAATCATGGGGTGACTGGACTATTTTCAACTTTTGAGGAGAGGCTTACAATCACAGTATATTCCTGTCATGCCACGTGAATTTAATGCCTTTTTCTTAATAACATCCACGTGTAGAGTATCAGGTATGTTATAAACAATAGGTTGTTGAGACGACGATAATCTTTTTGTCGCCTCCGTTGCCAGGTAGTCTTTTGAATGTTCCACTTTCTCCACATAGTTTTCAACTACGTTTTCATGCTTCCCATGAAGATATGCTAATGGGTGGAAATCCTCAACTATTCTCTGGATTTCTTCCATTATGGTCCTAATATCATCTATTCGTATGCTGTGGTCCTTAATATTGTTATTCACTACCGATGCGTTGTCTTCAGCTCTAACGAAAAGTGTAAGGCATTCCAATTCATCAGGATCTGAGGTGTGTGGCGGGACGTTGCTTCTGTCACATAAAGGAGCACTGGAATGACCAAGTCTTTCCTCCTGTTGGCTACAGCAGTCAATTTTAGAACGCTTAGCCCTAGGTCGTCCCATTTTTTTAGTACGTTTAAATCGAAAATTAGTGATCAGATAAAAAAACAGCTAACGTCCGTAGCTGGTAAATTGAAACGTTTGAAAAACACTATATGAAGTAGGTAATGTGGCCGGAAACCAAAAATACGGGATAGATTAGTGCATTACTACAAATATAGTGATAAGGAGTCAAACGCAACAAGAAATTTGTATATTGATATAATCAAGAATCACTTGAAAAAGTAGCATACAAATCCAACTTTACCGCGTATAGCCACAGTCCATTATCAGGGTGGTTTCAATCTTTTCTGACTAATCGATCTCAATATATTGTTATATTACTAGAGAGGGGATTGTGTAACATATACGTTATGTCGTATTTATTGGTATATTTAACATTCACCTTGTAATTTAACATTATTACTTCGAATTTCTTGGCTTATTTTTCAATGCAATATCCCAAATTGTGCTTCACGTTATCTTCTGCCATTGACACTGTCTGAGGCAGACAGATCAGTACTAAGAAAAGGGAGAGTATTTCAGGAACCTTATATAAAAGTTGAAGTCAGGTATGTGGAGACTGGAGGAGATTATGTATAAACCACTTAAATTAAAACTAATGTTTCCTTTTTATCACTTTTTGCACATTTTGTATGTTCTTCCTAATACTTGTAAAAACGAACGTCTTCTCATTACGTTCTTCTAATATTGGAATTTCAATTGTGGTGGACTCATTTTGCTTCTACTTTTAAACGTGAAAATATAGTGTTCTTCTATCCGCTTTGGCTTCTGCTGTCTAACATGAATACTCATCAATTGTCCTTGGATTTTACAGGACCTCTCGTCCTACTTTCAAGTATCATGACAGTGAAGCCGAAAAATGTTGATTCTGGAGTGCTAACAGTTATCGCCTTCTGAACTTACGTTGGAGTATACTAAATTGTGGTGGATATTACCGAAGAGATAAGATTCAAGCAACCTATTATTATCCATAACACTGATGCTACTATTTTGTATTACAATACATAAGTTTTCATATTTGTGTATCATTTGAATTCTATTTTTGTTAATCATACGTAGCTTAATATTTCGGTTTATATGAGATTTCTTTGGGTCCACTATAAATACCGAAGCACGATAGTTTCACGGGGATGAGTTTTGTTAGGAGTTCCGAGAAGAAAGGAATATAATTCAGGTCTGGACTGGTATTATAAGTATAATTCAATTACTGATTTAGAAAGAGAAGGGAACATGCACGCAGTATAATAAATCAACACGAAATATTATTTCTTGTTGGGTAGTTATTAGTGCAAGGAAACAGAGTATCTGTACTACGACAGTAATTTGATGAAGTTTTGTAGTAAGTGGAAATTCCAACGTCATTTGAGTCAGCAAAGGATATTCTTTTCGATAAACTCTTCTAGTCCTACAGTTATATGTACATATTGAGGAACTATGCATCAACAATATTGAGATTTTGCTTATCAGTTTGTTGGTAACATTATACAGTTGAAGAATTCAATTCCGAAGAGTTGTATGTGAACATCAGTGATAGAATCAATTGTTCCTGGGATTCAACTGAAAATAATTATTCAGCTAGGTAAGGAGGTCGTTTAACAAAACAATAGGAAAGTGTTTGTGAGAGCTAGATGAAATAAACTAAAAAAGATAATTTGAGTAATAATAGCTTAGTAGAATGTTACTCATGCTGGGGGAAAAAATATGTTAGAAGAATTTGTTAAAATCATTTCAGATTATAGGAAGGGAAGCGCATTTACAGTATAGAATTAGATTACCATAGGTAGGACACCAGTGAATTTGTGCTTCCCGAATCGGGTCATTCTGTTTGCAAACAATCAGTTATCTTGAATTGACCCCCAGTAGCGATTGATTCTATCACTGATGTTCACATACAACTCTTTGGAATTGAATTCTTCAACTGTATAATGTTACCAACAAACTGATAAGCAAAATCTCAATATTGTTGATGTATAGTTTCTCAATATGTACATATAACTGTAGGACTAGAAGAATTTATCGAAAAGAATATTCTTTACTGACTCAAATGACTTTTGAAAGTGGTGAAGAAAACAGAGTATGGTCTTCATCTGTGGCGATATGTTTTACGGGTCAACTATAAGAACTTTCAAAGATTAGTGAACCCCGTTATCATCTATTAATTCAGCGAATTCCGAAGGGTTGAATTAAGAACCATTGGGAAGAGAGTCTAAGAAATGAACGAATGATTTAGAAAGGTAGTTATCCGATGGTGTTTGCCTTCGATAACGGCGGGATGATTGACCTAGAAGTAGTAGTGAGAACTTACGACAACGGCATGCTGTTTACCACTTTCAGTGTTGGTCACAAACGTTAAAGGTACATGAAAATGTACTACTTACAGGTTTGGTTAATTTATTAGCCTCAATTAGCCCTAGATGATGAAGTCGAAGTTCGAATAGTTGATGAAGGGTGTTCATCAACTATGAAGTTTAGTAGATTTGCTAGAAAAAATACATTAGGAATTCAATTGTAAGGGAGGTGCCCCATCCTTTGTACTCTAGGCGATAGTGCTTTGCTACTTCATGGGCCTTCGTGGAGCCGGGTTCAAAAGACTGTGGAGAACAGAGTGCAATGGAGACGTGGTAGTGAAGCCCTTTGTTCCACTAGGAACCCAAGGGACAAATAATATAATAATAATAATACTTGATGGGATGGGTTTGGATGTGGAAGTAAGTTACATTACTTCATTGCACACTGCCAATGAATCAACAGCTGCAGCTTATGTATCTGCATGTGTAACGGATCAGTGTCAAAGCACATCCTTTGCACTCTTCAACTGTACCTTCATCGGTTACCGACCGTGCGAAGGTTTGATATGCTGCTTGATATCATCGGAACACAAGCCACCCTGATCATGAATTTAGTTAGGTTTGTAAATCTAGTTTGAGCTAACGGTGACAGAATTGTCTTTCGTCTTCAAGCAAACAACTAGGTATTGATTAACTACCATCCAAGAACGGAAAAATTACTTTCAAACTACCACATAAAGGGAGTAAAATGAAAATAGAATATTATATCTTGTTGATTAACATGTGGTCGAAAGTGGGATGCATTCATCAATAAAAGTGTCAATTTCTTTGAAATTCCCACCTCAAGGCTTTGAAACGATAACGTAGGCCATCATCATACGTCGCCATTTTCTAAGCTTGCAGCATATGTAATATACTGGGGGCGTTCAGCATCGTAACGCAGACTAATTTTAAATCAGAAATATCAACTGCACTCGTATCTGTTTGTCGGCACAATTGTGAAGACTGGTGGATGAGAATAGCAGAAGAGTCTAGTGATTTTTACAATAAGGTTTTAGGGTTCCAGTAATAACGTATAGCCAGCATTCTCTCCACCATAATGTTGGTAACGATAGCTGGTTTTCTTTTAGACATGACAACATTGGTGGGAACATGGTAAATATAAGAACTTCTCTCTTTATGCCTACCTGTTGACAAATATGGATCGTATTCACTGGAAAGGTCATGTAGAACCTGCATCTAAGAAGTTCAAAATCGCAAAATCGAACAGATGCACTTATCACTACTAATCTAGTGCCATGCAGTGTTCGTTTCAACGATACCAGATACGAACTGATCTGGAGGCGTGAGAATTTGTCAAGAAACCCATGCCTACCATTTATGCAGCTATGATATGTTGCCAAATGTAAGACAGCATACATGTTGTAGACTGTCTACTCGCTGCTGTAAATGCATACGCAACTGCTTGAAAAGTAATTGTTTAACGATGTCTGCGAACTGCAAGCAATCTATAGGATAGGATGAGATATAAATCGAGACATATACCAATCCGCTTTCTCTGGAAGTTATCAGGTGTTCAGTTCAATATTGTTCCAGGATCTCCTGACATTCCTGGGATCATTCAGAGTACAATTTGCGAAATTCTCTTCCTAGCTTCACGTGACATCCGTTGCATCAAAGTGATTTCAGTAGCGGCACGAAATATGTCTCCAATCAATATATTTTCTTCATCTGTTTCATTGGGTGCATCTACTAAAGTTTGTGTCAGTTTCAGAGTTAAGTCGTACTTTCACGGTTGTCGTTGGTTTGCACAAGTGTTTCAAAAACTGAGGTGAAGTTGGGTGTGCATTCAGCTATCGTCTATTTTAGAACATGAAACTGAGGTTATCAGGAGCTGTGTGAAAGTAAGTCGCAGTCGGCATTCCCTTTGGACTGCAGCGTTCGAATGTGTTTCACAAATCTGTTCGACTTGTCACCAGTTATGACTCACAGAACCTCTTCAGAATTAATGCCCTGCGTTGAATACAAGCCTTTCTTCAGTATCATCCTCTACTTTCCTCAGTTTACGCTAAATTTTACTACAATAAGGATGACACTTCCTTCGATTTTCAAGTAAATTTAATTAAGGCCTGTAAAACAGAGTTAACAATCTTTATATCCATCAATACTAGAGGTAGTGCCCTGGAATGAATTCGGAATCTTGTTGGAGTTCAAAAGCTAAGAAGTTCGTTCATACCGAGGGAACAAATATATTATTTTGAAGACAATTGCTTTCCAGTAGCTGCAGTTCTATTAAATAATAATTGATACATGAGGCTGAAATGTCCCGTGCTTCTAGGCTACTTAGGCATGAAAGATACCTGCAGCTGGAAGATGTCCTTATGGAAATGATATACTGAGAAGGATGTTCTGAAAGAAGTCACAATATAAGGCCTTCTTTAAGTGAGACATAGTTGTTCTTATCTGCGGAGTAATCAGGATAACGCTGCACGTATATGTCAACAATACTTTTTAAGCTACTGATAAGTAGTAAGTAGTGTACAGTCTAGGTATAGATATGCCGCGCAATTTTCATTCCCTGCATTTTGTCTCACGTTTCATTGACTCTGCCCGTGTTCTGGAAATGGCTCTACGTATAGCCTCAAGTTACTGACGGTTTGTCCCCACATTTTCATTGAGTTCCTACATGAAAACTTTGACTGTGTCATATCTGCAGTCGCTAGCAAGTATTCCATTAGGATGTTAGATGACAGTTTCTTAGTAGGTGGTTTCATATTTTGATAAAAATAATAAGGATGGTGATGTTTTGGAATGAAACATACCTTCTTTGCGTCTTAGTATGATGCTGATTGATGCAGAATTGTAGTTCTCTTGAAGCAGTCAGAATGGAAGAGGTAAATATCATTTTCACTACGCCTTATTTTGGAGCCGCATTTGCAAAGGAAAGAAAAAAAGAAGACGGCAAGCGAATTCTAGGTAAATTCGATGGAAAATACCTTATGAAAAGGATAGAAATGGCAGTTAAAATTTATTTTGGTGGCTATGTTATGATTCAAATAACAGTGATAAATGTATGTAGTGTCCTTTTGCATTAGTGCGCAGTCCCAGTTTGATTAACAACAGATGTGTAAGTATGAAATATCTAGATAGCACGAAGAATGAACTATGCACGGACATCTGAAGATAGAGGCTTCAGTAGAGTAAGATATGCATTGTATGTTGTGTCGAAAGGAACAGTTAAGATCGAAAGGCAGAAGGTAGTAGCAGTAAGTGTTACGATGGTAGCTACAGATATACATGAGGAAGTACAAGAAATAAGGTCAACTTTAAAGCAGGGATCAGAATGTTTCTCCTGCAGTCCGGGGATAGAAACTGTATTAGTGATTTATGGGAAGAAGATCAAAGAGTTAAGCAGGTATGTAGTTCAAGAAAGCACTCATAGTACATATTCATGTATTAAATTATTCAGTTAGTTGTCCGACGAAGGAAGCAAGGTCATACCGTGGACTCGAACTGAAAAGGCGGTCCACATAGGTGGCTGTACAGCAGTTCTTTTCCAAACTTTTAATTTTCAATCCTTTTCTGTGTTTTGGACCCATATTTTTTATGTTCTGGAACAGTAGAGGTCGCTGTTCTGTCCTTCAGATTAGGGGTGCATCTGGTATTTTCCGGCCATCAGGTCTGCTGAATTGTAATCACCAATCCTTTTTTATAAGACGCTATGCTTAGAACTACAATAAAGCTATCACTGTTCTAGTTGCTTACATTCTCTTTTCCTTCTGTCAAATCTCTACTTTTGATGTAATATACATGTGCAGCTGCTTTCAGTAGGAAATCCAGTTTACCACGTCGATGACAGCCTGAAAATAAGCTGCCAGGAAGTCCGTCAATAAATGAGCAGTGGCACATTAAAGCTTTTTCCTAGAAATGCATGAAAGGATTAAGTCACGTATATTGGGTGATGATTGGTGAAGTGAAAATCTAGGTTGTGGCAGGATTCCAATTAGCCATCTTTTGGTTTCCGTCCCGCTGCTGTACCAACTGATCTGTGAGACCCACCTACAGATCTGGCTTGTAGTTGAGTCTCGCAGGGCAGTAGGTAGAGCACCGGGAGTGAAATCAGGAGGTCTCTGGTTGGTTAGATAGTTATTTTTACTGGGCCAATAGTCGCCAATTCTGGTATGGAAAACGTTCCTCCTCATACACTGACTACTAATGGACTGATTAAATGTCAACAAGTCAGCCTTTGACTAAGGTTAAGAATGAATCAGTAAAATGTGAATGACACTAAATTTCCTGAATGTTAAGAACTAATACTCAGACTACATTTCATGTGGAAAATACAAACCAATCCAAAGTCTGTGTCTGTTTTAACTCACACCTTTACTACGCTTGCTTTTACTTGGTGAGGTAGTTGTCTTTTGTCTTCTGCATTTCCTTGCACGCAGATTTCAGACATTTTAATTTTACTATAGATGAACTGTTTTGTGACTGAAACGTCTGTCATAGTAATGGCATCTAATTACCAATCATTTCTGTTTATCGGACTTGTGATGTGCTTGCTTTTTTAGAGTAATTTTGGTCTTGGTTTAGCAGCTTTCCATATGATCGCTTAAATAAATGGCGTAGCGGCGCACAATTTGCCAAAATCAATAGCCTAGGGTTCGACGAGATTCAACATTGATGCTGACCTTCCCAGTTTTATCGGAATATCTGAGCTCTAGGCACACGGTCAAACATCCATGCCATTTGACACGCTGTCGTGCTACTTTGCACTACTCATAATCGACCCTTTAGCCAGCTTGTTGGAAGGCATCGATATTTCGGCACGACCTCTCAAAAATACTTATTCCATCTGACTACGTTATTGTGTTCTTCCTTGGTCTCGTATTCGTCGGTACATTACAAGTACGAATAATTAATGATTGGCCTCTGCATCTGTCAGGTTAGTATAAGGGCAATTGCTAAAAGGCAACAGTCTCGTCGGACGTTTGAAATTACGTCAAATTTCAACTTGATATCATCAGTATGCAATAAATTATTCGTAACCAATACCATTTGACTATTTGAACTATCTGGCAGCTGGCTGCACAATACCTTTCGATCTAGACATGCGAAGCCAACGATGAAAGAGACAGACATAGAAATCATGAAATTACAAAATTACCCTAAATCTGGTAACACCGAACAGTAATCCACATTGTGTCAGCCTAAGTATAACAGTTAAGTTTTTCTAGCTGTTCGTAGAAGAAGCGCCACTTTCCAGTACCAAATAACTTAACTAGAAATAAATGTAATGAAAATTACTCCGCATGGTTAGAAAACCCTAAGCGCACAAGTTAAAGTAACACAAAGCCTTATGTAAGGCTAAATGAATTTCAGTCACCAAGTCTGACAACGGCGTCACCTTCAAAATTACAACGCTCGAATCTCTACATTGAAGAACTAAGAGTACACATCCATGGAATAAAACCACAAAGAAAAGGATGAATTTCAAGAAAATGCTTCTTTGACGTCTGAACTATTGTTTCAGTTGGATGGAATTAGCGTCCAAATCTGCAGTCCTGTACCACTGAGTGTCTTGACTAATAGTGGTCCGTGAATGAAATCCATAATGAGATATAAATCAAGGTAGATGGCCTAGTAACTGAAAGCTTTTCAGTGGGTCTAAGCGCAATAGTTTAAAATGTTCCTGACATGATACAGTTGAAAACAGTTTAGAGAAGTTTGTTTAGGTCTCCAAAAAATGCGTCATATACATGATTAAGGCCGCCGACGAAAAATGAGCCAGCAAAATCATCGCTTACCCAAATATTTTCGATCTAGATAACAGACAGAAACAGAAAAATCTATCAGACCAGAATTTTTCTCTTTTCAATAGAATAAATCTTAAAGCAGAATGTTAACCCTTGGTAAGACAGTGATCGAGATGAAGTTTTATAACCAAACTGAGAGGCCTTGCAATCAGAAATTTATGAATATCGCAAACTGGTGTAAAAAATTTTCCAACCAAATCTAAGCCTTAAATTTGGCTCATTCGAACACTGTGAAGTTGTGTTAACTGAATACAAAATCTATAATCAACAGAATATACGAATATGGCACTTATCATACTATCCAATCACTGACACGATAGATCTAGGATTACCATAAAGTCCTCAAAAATAAAAACGCACTACATAAACAAGCACAATACTCTTTCAAGCCTAACACAAGGCTGAAATTCGCAACTGACAGCCCTATAAATTAAAATTTCAGCTCTGTATGATGAAACCAATAAACTCATTCAGGGAACCCACCTCATAGAAACCTAAAGGTGAACAAGAAACTAACCTGTAATGACATTTGGGACCAGTTTAAAAGAGGGAAAATTGCATATGCAACACTTTTCATGAACAACAACACTAGCATAGGTTTACATCCTAAAGTAAACTGGACAATAGACATGACTAGCAATTTATGTCTTAGATGAATAACCTTAAAGTTGACCAACGAAAGTGCCGTTAATGAATATACCACGTGTAATAGAACATCACCAAGCGGCTGTGCGAGAAGAAATTTCTATTTACCTTATGGTACAAGTTTGCCAGGAAATAATCCACAATTCAACTGTATACTAAATATGTCTGCTATCTGACAGGAGATAGACCCTGGTAATAAGTACAGGGCGATATGCAAATCAACATTTACCAAGAAAATGAAATAAAATTTAACCCCCCCGGCCCCCACGCCATATTCCTACCAGCTACATCACCGACTTAATACTCGAAAGGTTTGTTTGAAACCCTCCAATATATACTACTCATGCGGACATCCTTGTAGCATCATAAAGGATACAGAAAACAATCCATGCAGTCTCCAAATGCCAACCACGTAAGTAGGGTTGACAACTAATAGCTCACAGTGAGTGCAAGGAGTAGTTTTACTGGTTTCACTAACTTTATACACTCTTCACCCCAAGAACAATAACTGTTCACTCTTCGCGAAACAAATGCAAACACGAAGAATTCTATTTGATTCAAACTATCTGTACCTATATAAGATGTTCACACCAAGCACTTTAACGATAGAAGTTGTTCCTTCATTTCCTAGTAGGGGATATAAATTTGCCCGTCTATTTACCACTAGGATCATAATAAAATATCATCCCATACTGTGCCCAATCATGCTATACTGAGTTACAGTTGAAACTGTTGATTAGATTCACCAGTTTTACCCATTAGTAATCCTCTCACTTATACATCGTTTTCAGAAATTGTGGATCTCCTTTTAGCAAACTACCTTTATGGGGATGAGTCATACTCAGATTTCAACAACTCACAGTAAGTAGCACTGGGCATCAGTGTAATACCAATATATCACACAAAGTTTTGATTTTTGGCATATCCACTCAATTTCGGTATAATCTTAACAACAAGAAAGGAGGTTGTCTGTTATACTTCCTTAACACGTTCACGGTATTCCAGTGGAAAGACATGTTTCTCTACGATGTGAATAACTCTCTGTGGGTAGTCATATATGTCAAAAATGTTACGGCATTCATCACATGTGTCTGCATAGCAACTGGCACCGTTTGGGAACATGAAACTCACCTGATTTAAGCTGTAGAACACATACCTTCCATAAAATCACAAGATTATATGTGGGGATTTAATTCAAATGAAGTTAAATAGGATTGGATTACTGATCCTGCTAATTGTGATAAATCTCTGAGTACACTGGATATTTTTGGATGGAAAGAAATTGATGCTACTCGTATAGAATGTGACGAAGTGTTGGACCTGATATTTTGTCACAAAAAAGCTCCCCTTTGATACATGTTGGCTTTCAGCTGTCAAAAGTAACCACGGAATCGTATCGTGTGCATGATAACTTTTTTCAGCTAGCACTTTCACGGAGACATCCACTTCACAATAAATAATATATTGAGTCTAAGGCAGGTTGAACTAGGATCCAATCTGTTTACTAATTAGGTACGTGACTTGATTGTGGAACATACTAGAGGATATTTTTGAATGATTGAAAAGTCTTAAAGACACACTAATCCAGTCAGTCCTTCATCCGTCCTAATTCTTGAACGAAGTACTCCTAACACCATGACTTTGATAAACTTCTGTCGACGCTTAATGTTCCGATCTCCATCTCGGACTACAGAGATATGCAAATTAAGAGCAGAGACATCAGTGCACTATCCAGCTCATGCAGAGTATATGTTCTGTAACAAATCTTCAAGAAGTAGTTGAGTTGCATATGTCACAACATCTGTTTTCGAGATAGAAAGCCTGACAATAACCCGATAGATATGTGGAAGATCTTCAGGTACATATTCATGACTAGTTATCTGAACCCCCCCTCCCCCCCCGATAGTTAATTTTACCTACTTAGTGAAGCATTATTATTTAGATACAGTGACACCAATTACAGCCGTCGAGTTCATATGTTCCAACAATAAAAAATCCATGAAAACGCTAAAACATCCCGGTAGTATTGCCGCATATGGATCACTATGTTACTTATCATGTTATGATGACCTTGGTACTTCATGATTACTGTTTATAATCTTTCACTTACCTTGATGCTTGAAAAACAATATTCATTCCATGGCAGCATAAGTATGACTGTAAATTACAAACCAGTACTGATGAAAGACAAATATCATGCAAATAATGGTTCGAACCATGGCGAAAATTGTTAAGGAATCTGTTCTTGAACAGACGGATACAAAATACGATTATCATAGCTAAACTACATGAATTTGTAAGACGGAGATTGGGTGACCTGTCATATTGAATTCTATGGAAATTGGTTATGTATTACTCAGATTGATCATATCTTTTACTGACAATTGCACTAATGTAGTAAAACTAGACTCAAACCTCTCAAGACATATGCTAGTTAACTTTGGAGTAGTTCAAAGCAGCTTATTAGGCGATTTGTGTTAACTTTGTAGTCAATGATTTTGAAGACTTCTTAACACATACTAAGCCATTTCTATCTGCTGACGACCTCAAGTTGCATGGACATTCTGTTGCGTAATTGTCTGCCTCAGCATTAAGCATCAGTATAGTGTGAGCTTGATCTCACAACTGGATTGTTCACTACTGAAAAACTTTATTATTATTATTTGTCCCTTGAGTTCCTAATGGAACATACGGCTTCACTAGCACCTCTCCACAACACTCTCTTCTCTGAAATATTTTCAACCTGGATCCACCAGAGTCCACAACCTCTCATTCCCTCCTCACACAATCTCCTCCATGTCCCTCTCACCTTGGACACCCAACTCGTCGCCTCCCATCTGGGTTCCAATCGACACCCTGGCCTGGCATGGCGCGTGATGTCCCAGTTGGCCTTCTCAGTGTTTGTCCAATCCAATCCATCTACACTTACTTCCACTGCATATTTCTTCACCGATAGCTTCTTGGTTGATTCATCACCAGCCAGCCAGCCAGCCAGCCAGCCAGCCAGCCAGCCAGCCAGCCAGCCAGCCAGCCAGCCAGCCAGCCAGCCAGCCAGCCAGCCAGCCAGCCAGCCAGCCAGCCAGCCAGCCAGCCAGCCAGCCAGCCAGCCAGCCAGCCAGCCAGCCAGCCAGCCAGCCAGCCAGCCAGCCAGCCAGCCAGCCAGCCAGCCAGCCAGCCAGCCAGCCAGCCAGCCAGCCAGCCAGCCAGCCAGCCAGCCAGCCAGCCAGCCAGCCAGCCAGCCAGCCAGCCAGCCAGCCAGCCAGCCAGCCAGCCAGCCAGCCAGCCAGCCAGCCAGCCAGCCAGTCAGCCAGTCAGCCAGCCAGAGTGAGTTCCTTGTTGCTTATTCACACCATTATGACCATCTCATCCTCAGTAACGAGCCAGAGTAGGAGGCAGTTGTTCATGAATGTCTGTAGTTTGTTGGAAATCCCTTTCGTAACGCACCAAGTCTCCCAACCATCACTTGGAAGCACTGGCTTGACTGGCGTTGGTGTTGAAAATCCACATATTGTTCACGCTTTATACTGAGTGCACTGCAATAGATCTCAACACTGGTTTCAGGTTAGTGAACGCCTGTCTTACTGTCTTTCCGATCCTGGCTACTTTGACATCTTCGTCTGTGCCACCACCATCTGTAGTTGAAATAGTGCTGCCTGAGTGGTAGGTGAAAGAGACCACTTCCTTCAAGTTTCTCCGGTTCATGGTGATGGTGATTGCAGCATGTTGTTGTTGTTGTTGTTGTTGTTGGTGGTGGTGGTGGTATTGGTTGGGTATGTTCATCACCTCTGTCTTCCCTATGTTCACTTGAATTCCCCTCTCCCCACGCTGCCCTGCCTCAACTCTTCTATCAACTTGTTAGTTTTCGCTTGTAGATCTTCGAGTTTGTGTGACATCAGACACAAGTCATCACTCACTGGCGAAATCCAAATCTTCTAGGTTGTTTTCCGTGGTTCAACCATTGTATCCTCCTCTTCTCACAGCTCCTGACTGTTTGTTGCATGATCTAATCCAGTCCACTACAATCAGGAATATCATGGGTGATAGTAGGTTACAGCTTTGTTTTACTCCTGTCTTCACTTCAAAAGTATCACTGAGCTTCCCATTGTGAATTACTTGGCATATGGCGTCTTAAGTTCATTTTAAATAACTTCTACTGGATTCGTTTTGGTAATTCCTAGTCAGATAAATCTCCTATTTATGAAGATATTCAGTCTTTAAGATGTATGTGACACTACCGCAAGGTTCTCAAATGATTTCAAACTTTCTGAACAGGTTGTATCACACTGCTTGTAAGTCAACAGTCCTATTAGAATGCATATTTCCTAACTTATACCAAAATAGGCTAGTTTACTAATTTACCCAACGCGGTATCTTTCACAACTTGACTTAGATTTGCATGGAGTGATGTTCAAGGCTACCCTAGAGACAACTGAAATGAATAATCGGGCTTTAGTATTTCACCTGGAAAAGTACTTTTTTATAAAGATGAAGGCATGTAATTTAGCTGTCGAATCAGTTACTAGGGTAGCCTTTAAAATCATCCTTTGTAGGTGATTTTCAGTTACTCTGACCCAGTTTATTTGCATGTCATTTTATCCCTTGCCATTTGAAAGCTAGTGTTATAAATCTGCCATATCTAGTGAGTGAAATCGGACATTTCTCTGGAAAAAATTCCATGTTGACTTAAAAACGCTTACCAGTCAACGTTTTCCTTGCACAAACTTGGGACATAAATTTAATGTGCAGACAGATGTAGTTCACATGAGGTTGAACGTTAGGTCAATTGGGCTAGATATGAAGCCCATACATGTGTAAGAACGATACGGAAAAGTGGCTTACATATTGGGCAAATTGCAAGAGTTTACGGTCAAGTGTACTAAAAATACGGCAACATGCGTAACACTGAAACACATCGGACCAGTCACAAAGATGATACTTCAAAACCTCATGCCAGACCCTAAATTTAGTCCGACGTTTTCCATAGTGAGTGGGCCTAACTTTAACCTGTTTGGCCCAAAGAAAATATTGACTGTGTTAAAGCCAATTGTATACTGCTATAACGGGGAGAAAATAAAGCGAAGTTCTCGAAAATAATACTGCTTTAGTGAAAACTCAAAGATTAGTACTTTGACTTTCGTCTCCAACAGTAATGAGGCGAGTGCCACACACTACAGTTTATAAGCGGTAGGAATTACTTTCCATACACTGATTATCAAAGCGTTTAAAATTATTTCCGAAATGGATACAATTATTCAGGAAAACCGGAATTGGATAGCTAATATTAAAGCTGACTGAGGTGACATTCCATAAATGCCTGAGCAGCTTTCGTCATTAGATCATATTATTTTTGGTTTATCAAACACGCTGATGAGTGAAAACGTCCAAAAGGCTGGAAATCTAGTGAATTATTTGTCAACTGAGGTAATGAGGTGATTAATATCTTCTCAATAAACCATAGTACATAATGTACCGAACAGCTTGCCTTTGGAAGAACTGTGTATTCATTATTCTGAAGTTAACAGTTTATTTTCGGGTGGAGGTTATAATGTATCTGTATTTAAATGGCTGAATTACAGACTCTGAGTATGAGGCTTTCATTCAGTACAAAGCAGACGCGAAAAAGATCTTGTCTACAAGCAGCTGCCTAACCTATAGCATGAAACTCAAAAGAGTGGAAATACCTGCAGATGCCTCAGCAGATAATTTAGCTAATATTCTCAGCTTCACTTGCTTATTTCAAACCTAGTGGTATTTTGGTGCCTAGATGTTTCATCAAAAATGTTCGGTCTATTATCAATATGCTTATATCAAGCACTTTGTTCTTCACTTTAAGCGTCTGTTCTTTGTACTATTATTATTATTTGAAAAATTTTTATTGAGAGCCAGTCAGTGAAAAGAAAGTAGTTTTTTGCTATCCTTATTTGTCGACGATTATATATACTACAGAATCAGATAGTAGGGATCACTATCACAGGTTGTTCAGACAGACATATTTTGTTTTTGAAGTTTTAAAGGACTAACCTTTACTTCGCTGTTATGAAAAGCTGGTTTCAGTCGGCTGATTGATACAATTTCTTGTTTTCTGTTTACGTTGATGATGAAATATTTTCTAGTAAGTTTATTGACAAGGAATCGACCTTCATATTGTGACTACAAACGTTTTCTATCCGTGCCTACTCCAGCAAATGCAAGCTCGTAAAGTAACAAATGCTTATTGACTAGACATAGGAACATGTTTATGCCACAAGCCATCAGGTTATGCTGTAGCATCATCAGTGAATTTTAACCTATTGGATTGGGAGGTTGACGCCGGTTCGAGCACCGCTCCACTTATCACGTTTTGGGCAGCGAAGTAACATTATTAGCCTTTACACAACAGATATGCCTCACTGTCTACTACACAAGTGTCCACAGGGTTGCTTAGTGAATTTCGATCGATTTTCATAGCACAACTTGTGCTAGACGATTCTTAAAGGTGTATATGCCGACTGAAAATGTAATATGCGCAGCTAACACTGTGTCCAGGGTAAACCAATTTCTTTCCATATATCAGCTAATTTGATGTACATCTAGGGTTTTCTTTGATGGTGAAGTGAATTTTGAGCAACACAAGGTGTCAAAGTTGTTTTAATGATATTAAGGAGAATAAAGACGATAAGTGAAGTGGTAGAGATTAGCGGGCATTTTAATTATAAGGTTTGTTAGAACCATTTGTACAGATTGCACATGAGTCTTTCATCATTTTCTCTGAAATTGAATGAATTTCATTGAATTCATGAAAATACTTGTTATCTTGGTGACGTTCAGTGAAATAACAGCCATTATATGAATTGAATAGTCTGACCTGTAAAGTACGAGTTTATTATCTTAGGAAAATTTTTTATGCAAATCTTATGTTAGGGATAAGGAAAATGTAACCAACAATCTTAAGCAGACTTTATGAAATCTTATTACATTTCCAGTGAAGTTATTGTCAGTGTAGCTACAGATCAAGGTCTATGCATTCAATGAATAGTCTTTTCTCTCAGTATCCTTCACTTGTAAGTGACTGGTTGATACAAGCTTGTGGAGTTTTGAAAAATAACTCTTAAACTTCATCCTTTAGGGTCAGAGGGTTCCTTGAAAACCGAAAGAAGTGCCAAATAAATAAAATATTGATTCGTAAGTTTAAATAATTTGCAGAAAGTAAAGGTATTTATGTGTTTTCAACTGCTTTAATATTTTCTACGCATTTCTAGGAAGATATTCAGCTTATATGAAGTCCATATATATGAACACGTAGTTTTATACGAATGTTCAGTATGCTGTGAATAATCGTAAAGGGTATTTTGGGTGGGAAATCTCTGGCTTATACAGTGAGTTTAAGAAATAATTATTCGCTTCTCTCAGTATCTTTATTTTTCTCTTCGATATTCTTGACTTGTTTTCTATACAGGATTCTATACTGTTGTAATAGTTTTGGGATAGTGGAAGTGTGGCAGTGTCTTACTGTTAGAAGGATGTAATTCAGCTTTTGACTTCTGTAGATTGTCTAGTAATGGACCTAGTGATAAGCTGTGGCATACATCTGCTTTACTGTGATTATGAAATCTACGTCTTATTTGAATTTAAATGTGTTCCCCAGATCTCTGAACCGATGTGTACTTCTTAAAGTATCAAACACATTTTTCCTGTTTGACTGCTTCTATTTATTCGCCATAGGTTTTTATCTTGGTATGGTCTGACAACATCTTTATCACTAGTCTGTAATCTCTGACCTCATTTCGTTTTGATTTGGTTTTAATGGTGCAGTCAAATATGAATTCTGGATGGGATTTTCCATTTGGTGCACTACGATTTTATGCACTTCAGTTTGTTACTAGAAATCTGTTGATGATTGTATCCAACGTTTTTTCATTACTTTTTAATAAAGCTCGCTTAAATATGACCACAATTCTTTCTGCTTTACCACTGGATTAGTGGTGATTAAGTGGTTCTACTAGTCAATCACTTTCACTTATGTACAGGTGGATGAATAATAGTGGTTACAGACTTACTTAGTCTTTGGTGGGAAATTTTCAATGCAGCACAAACGGAGTAGGCAATGATAATAAAGACTATAAAACCAGCTCAAAGAATCTGTTAATGGCTTATTTATTAACAACACAATGAGCTTATTTCAACTAATGAACTATTAGTATTTCTTTAAACGGTTACACTTATTAACTTGATCCCTTTAGCTCTACAGGATTACTGGATCACCGCCTCCAAAGTTTAGTAGTAATCCTGAATTATGCCCTCCATTACCTGACGTTGTTCTATGATGATATTGACTACAGATTGTAAGGTGTAAAGATGCAGTAGCACAATTTACACATAATTTGAAACTTCTTCAACTCAGTACAACTTTTCTGTTTGTTAAAATTGATAAATTGATTGATTCAAAGATGATATCATCCTATAAAATGTTGAGTGATTGGTAGAAAAGCACAAATCATGTTCAGCATGCAGTACTTCTTCTGTAGAAATAAACAAACTTTACATAGTAAATAATAGCTAAAGATTTCAATAAGTATACATTTCTATTGTTGAAAAATAAAGTAAATGATTGTTTTATTGAGATGAGTTCTTAAATTTGAACTCTTAAACAATAACCAAAAACGACATTTTCATTTAGATTAACAAACCTACTAGTAGTATATAATAATATATAGAATACTAACAGTAATAATGATAATGAATAGAGTTTTAAATGGATTGAAGTCAACTAACAAGAATATACACGTAAATGACAAAATACACTTGAGAAAACAGCTGGTCGAGTATAGTTTTTAACAACTCTTTCATGAATAGGTAAAGCGAAAGAGAAACTGTGTGACTTACACATGTATAATGTTTGTTTTGGATATATATATATATATATATATATATATATATATATATATATATATATATATAATTTTGGATTTTTATAGGTAGAGAAGTATGTATCTGAGAAACAAGACTATGAAATATGACCTGGATTTTCTGTGATTGTAAGAGTTTGCCCAGTAATACTTTTTGTTGTTGTCACCGTAGTTGCAATGAAAGCAGAATTATTATTATTATTTTCAGCTTTTATAAATGGTGAATATGTAGGTTGTATGAATAATGGTTGTGGAATAACAAGACTACTATTTGTTTGAATATGTGAAGGTATTTTGGTTGGCTTAATTTCACATTGTTGATGTTGAGGTAATTTTACGTTGAATTTTGTTGTTGGCATTGTAGTGACTTTCGTAGTTGATATTGTTATGTTTTCGTGTAATACTGGTTCTATTGGTGTGTATAAATAACCAGTTAAGTATAATTTTCCTAAATTTTCATTATAATTTTCAATTCTATTGTCTGAAGTAATATTAATTAGGTTATTTTTATCATCTTGTAAAAGATTCAAGTTTTGTTCTAAATAAGAATCATATATGAACTTGTCTTTCAATAAAGTTGATCCTGTTGATTGACTACTTATCATTGATGTTGGTGATGGTGAACTGCACAGGAGATGTGTATTAGTTGGTATATCGTAGCATGGAGCGTTTGAACAATGTACTTCCATCAGTTTCCGGTTACTTGATTTATTCGATCTATTGTCAGGTACTGACGTTATATGACTAGATGGCAGGTATTCATAACGTGTATCTACCACTGTCGCCATTGTCTTATCTGATTTATTACACCAAACAGGTTCTTTCTCATCAATTAAACTCCATGATTTATAACTTAATGGTTCACTAGTAGTTAAACAAGTCTGTTCACTTTCATAAGGTAAATGGTTTGCACAATGTGGGGAAATAATTTTTATGTGTTTTTACTTGATGATGATTGAATAACTGCGTTTTCATTGAATGATAGTCGATGGCGTCTACATATCCAGAATAATATGATTGTTAATAAACTACCAGTTAACAGTCCACATATTGCGACAAGTATTAAATGGGTAAGTGTAAAACCATCTGTTTGACCTGTAAAACTGACTCGAGGATTAATGTAACCAGCTGAAGCGAAGGAAGAGAAAAATGAGAACAGTTAAGTGGTTCTACTAAAATGACCATTGAGAGTTATCGAAAATTTAAACATAATAGGAGTAGATATATTCGTGTAGTCATTCGACTAATTTTAGGGCTGTGGCTCATTAGTTTAGGGAGTTGACTTTCAACCACTGAGTCACTGGTTCGAACACCACTCCACCTACTGTGGTGTAGCTGGTACACAAAATAGGTTTGCCTTATTACCTGATGCATAAATATACACAAAGTTAGTGAGTGTGTTTTGACTTATTCGATTCTCTTAATTTAGTTATCGACTTTGAGAAGTCATTTGACAGCGTCGACCGACAAATAATTTGGCAACTGCTACAACACTATAGAATGCAACAAACCTTTATCAGCCTCATTCAACAACTATATGAAGACACCACATGACAAGTAATTCACAATGGGAAGCTCAGTGATGCTATCGAAGTGAAGACAGGGGTAAAACAAGGCTGTAACCTACTATCACCCATGATATTCCTGATTGTAGTGGACTGGATTGGATCATGCAACAAACAGTCAGGAGCTGTGAGAAGAGGAGGATACAATGGTTGAACCACGGAAAACAACCTAGAAGATTTGGATTTCGCCAGTGAGTGATGACTTGTGTCTGATATCTTGTCACACAAACTCGAATATCTACAGGCGAAAACTAACAAGTTGACAGAAGAGGTGAGGCAGGGCAGCGAAGGGAGACGGGACATCAAGTGAACATAGGGAAGACAGAGGTGATGAACATACCCAACCAATACCACCACCACCACCACCACCAACAACAACAACAACAACAACAACATGCTGCAATCACCATCACCATGAACCGGAGAAACTTGAAGGAAGTGGTCTCTTTCACCTACCACTCAGGCAGCACTATTTCAACTACAGATGGTGGTGGCACAGACGAAGATGTCAAAGTAGCCAGGATCGGAAAGACAGTAAGACAGGCGTTCACTAACCTGAAACCAGTGTTGAGATCTATTGCAGTGCACTCAGTATAAAGCGTGAACAATATGTGGATTTTCAACACCAACGCCAGTCAAGCCAGTGCTTCCAAGTGATGGTTGGGAGACTTGGTGCGTTACGAAAGGGATTTCCAACAAACTACAGACATTCATGAACAACTGCCTCCTACTCTGGCTCGTTACTGAGGATGAGATGGTCATAATGGTGTGAATAAGCAACAAGGAACTCATACTGGCTGGCTGGCTGGCTGGCTGGTGATGAATCAACCAAGAAGATATCGGTGAACAAATATGCAGTGGAAGTAAGTGGAGATGGATTGGATTGGACAAACACTGAGAAGGCCAACTGGGACATCACGCGCCATGCCAGGCCAGGGTGTCGATTGGAACCCAGATGGGAGGCGATGAGTTAGGCGTCCAAGGTGAGGGTGGTATGGAGGAGATTGTGTGAGGAGGGAATGAGAGGTTGTGGGCTGTGGTGGATCCAGGTTGAAAATATTTCAGAGAAGAGAGTGTTGTGGAGAGGTGCTAGTGAAGCCGTATGTTCCATTAGGAACTCAAGGGACAAATAGTAATAATAGATGATGTCGATGAATATAAATAGGTTGCATAATCTAAGAGGGATTGAGGCTACCGAAGCTCACATATATTTTTTTACTTATGAACACTAATGAGTAGAGAGCAGCATTCTCCTTCTTTATAATCCTCGTATACTGCAATTTATGAAATTTATTAGCACATTTAGGTAGTAGAAGTTTATTTCACAAGGCTATTATGACACTGTTTCAATATTCTCAAGTAATGGTAGAAGGGTAATTTTTCAACATGCTTCATTGCAGTGGCATCTTACGTTATCTGTCTTTCTGTCGTAGTCAAATAACCTCATACTCTTACCTGTCAGCTTGGTTAAATTTGTAACTGATGTGGATGAATTTTGACTTTTTGTACGGTGGTTTGTTTCTAAGTGAATTCTTTCTAAAACTTTAAGTTCCCTGACATTTATTAAATTTCAAGTATATTGATGATTGTCTGACAGAACAGAAAAATGTTTTCAACTGAAAGCATTGTTCAATCAATTTACTGAGTTGTGGAAGCAATGAATTTTACTGTTAGAATGAAGATTCCATTTTATGATTAACATTTTTTGACTTACGGTTGTTTACGTGATGATGAGACTTGATTAGGATGAGGAAACTCCTATTCACTTACATCGACACTGCAGTAATTTCCATTCTGATGTTACTTATTTAGTGGTGGTTAGAAACGAAATCATAATATAATCAGTTTTGTTTTATGCTTCGTTATTTGGTTGCCACTAAGTAGCGAGTTATGGTGCTATCACTTATACTCTAATCTACCAGATCTTAGGTAAATACAAATAGAAAGTCTTAAACAAGATAAAATGTACTTTCTGAATTCCAATATCAGTCAAAACAAAAGGTTACTCTTTAGTGAAGGGTTTTTGAGATCGACTCTATGAAGTCCTACAAGAAAGTCATGATCTCTGTGATCAAGCAATTTGATGGATGACACTTATGGTAATTTAATTAAACAGAAAATTATGCGATGTAATTTTCGTGTTTACGTGGAAAAATGGGGGTTGGAGTTTTTTTTACTGAGTTTAGCAACTTACTTAGCTATTCTCAAGCACTACCATTTTAAATTTATTAATCATGTTTTTCTTTTCCATTGATGTGATCAAGAGAAATAAGTGGAAACAAATTTCTTTGAGTAGTTTCTCAAATCTTTAGTTGCTTTAAACTGATTTCACAACTAAGCGTACAGTTTCAGATATCACACTAATAGGTTTGAGGTTGATTGAAGAGAATGAACCTACTGTTGACATTCAGATGAATAGTTCCTGATTACCTTACTCCTTGATTTTGTTCGAAGTTAAGGGATTTCACTCAGGATTATAATATAATAAGGTTACCGAGCCACCACTTATGAACCCTTGATAACTGAACCCTAAGAAAAACTATCTCAATAATTACATAATCATACTTGTAACTCAGTAGAGATACTCTTCTGAATTAATGGAAAAAGTACGGAATCAAAATTCACTCGGTGTCTTTGTGTGCATCCGTGCAGTAGATAGGAAGCCATATGTGTATTGTGGCTCCACCTGGCTAAACATCGGCAGGTGGAGCTGGGTTCGAACCCATGGGTGACTGGTTGAAAATCAAGTGGTTAAACCAATGAGCTTCAGCTCCACAAATTAGTCGTAAGAGATGAGACAAATAATATTGAAGTGCTTAAATATCTTAGCAAGATGTAAACTGATCTTCATGTGAAAGTATCTACTCGTTGTAAAATGACCTGTTGAAATTAAACATTGTACAGCCAAATAATAAAACGTTTGTTCATAATATGAATCAGAATGGATAATATCTACTAATGAGTAGTAAATGCTGTTTTTTAGCTCAGAGTTGGAAGGTAACCTAAAGAATAGCTCATAAGAATGCAGTGAATGACAAGAAGCATGATTTTGTTTTAGGCTGTCACGCTTATTACTAACAAATATGTACTATGAACACTGTCGTATTTATAATGGATGGTATTGTTCCGAAATTCTATCAGAACTTGGTTTTTATGATCGTTAATAGGCATCAACATTAAGCTTGTTTAAAAAACTACTCAGTAGTACATCAAATGACATTAAGCATTATTTTTGAATAAGTGTGCGTTGTTGACATTGTCTTTACCTGATTTAGGTATGGAGTTAGATTGCTTAAACCAAACTGCATCATCTAGACATGATCGTTGTTCCATAGTAATACCAGAACAGATTGCATTTGGCCGACATTGTCTTTGTCTCACTTGAATATTGTTGATTAGGTCACAGCTACTCCAAGTAGACCAAGGAAGCCAATTCTCATCATAGCCTATTAAGAAAAGAAAAAAAGTTGAAACACCTGATTGCTGACTTTTCAATGCGTATAAGTGTAAAATACCTTCAGAATATAAGTGGACTTTGTACTGAACAACTAGTGCAATGTATAGATTTTTATTTGACTGACGTCAAGCAATAACAACTCAAATGCACTTTCTTTCAGGAAAAAGGTCAGAAGTTCAGTGAAAATATCCATTTCGATGATTCCCTTCTTAACGGATGTTTGATCTTGATTTTATGAGTTAACATTTGGAATCTCTTATAGTTACATAGTTATGGTTTTGTTATTGTAGTAGTGTAGTGGGCGTTGCTGATAAGTATGGATATAAGTAGTATATGTTAGGAGGGTGACAGAAATCAAAGGGAATTATCAGCATTGGACAATGATCCCGCCAAGAGAAATGCAAGACACAAGGCAAGAGTATGAAGAGCAAATTAAGAAAGAAGCAGAAGATGAAATGAAGCATAGTTTGCAAATGACAGTTTTAGTGCAAGGCATACCATATTTAACGACTACTGTCCCACTTGTTGACCATAGACATTCCTTCCTTCGTACCTATCATCAGCTCCGCTACCGACTCAAAGTCCCCGTCTCGATTCTCGAGCACCGGAGGCCACGGGACCTTCAACAAGTCCACAGGCATCTACACCAGTCGGATGAAATAAGAAGATAGGTACGAAGAAAGGTGTGTTGATTGTCTGCAAGTGGGACAGTAGTCGTTAAATATGGTATGCCTTGCACTAAAACTGTCATTTGCAAACTATGCTTCATTTCATCTTCTGCTTCTTTCTTAATTTGCTCTTCATACTCTTGCCTTGTGTCTTGCATTTCTCTTGGCGGGATCATTGTCCAATGCTGATAATTCCCTTTGATTTCTGTCACCCTCCTAACATATACTACTTATATCCATACTTATCAGCAACGCCCACTGCGGTAGTAAGTAGGATAGAGTTGATTTGAATACATAGTGGTTTTGAACATAATATGAAGAAAAATGTGGTGCTGTGGAGGACGGGGATAAACCTTAGGAGAGTACTGAAACTAAGAGGATTAATGTATTTAGAAAACGAAGCTACGTAACATGAAAGGACAGTCATCCAGACAAAAGACAATCGTAGTAAGCATGTAACCAGTGGGGAGAGAGTATTTTTGGGTTCTTAACTTTTCAACCTTCTTTTTAAGACCATTGTAAGACCCAGGATTCAAAGATTATAGTTATATAACCTCAAGGAATTAAATCAAAAGAAGAGGGATCCTTAATGAACTTCTGGCCTTTCTGTCAACAAACTAATTACTCCTTTTCCGCCATTTTATTTCACTTCACAGAAAAGATTGCTATTCAGAATATGAATGTACTATATGAGTAAGTTAAGAGGATAATTATTATCTATATAATATTTTCCAAGAATCTTGTGAATGTTTTTATTCATCTACGTGTTTTGTTATGAAGGAAAACATTATTGTGTTATAAGCTTTCATCGCATATAAATTCCACATAGAAGCGAGATGAAGGCTAGAAGCATGTTTTGAACAGATTGACTAAGCACTGGTGTGCTAGGAAAAACACCACCAGTATTTAGATTGCATCTGAGGCGGTAGAAAGTAAGTATGTTTCTAAAAAGCACCAATTTATTGCTTCATTTCCATGAATTTATCATCTTATTTACGTTTTGGATTTGATTGTGGAGGAGTTTCTTCAAAACACTTTTCAGTAGTAGAGTAGTAGTAGTAGAGAAGCTTCTTAGCTCAGCATGAAGATGATAATTACTTGGCTTTCCTTGAAGTCTACTGTTGGACGTTTCCAACAGCGTGTACTTCGTATAGGATGAGAGAATGCTCGATTAACAGAGATATCTGGCATTTGAAGCGATGGGTAGTGGGTTAGAGTTCCAGTGGGAACAACACTCACTGAGGTGGAGTGACATCTAGCTGACGAGCTCCAAAGATCAGCCCTGGTGGGTCAGTTGCCAATGAAATCTCTGTGCTGATACAAAAGGCTCGATTGGCTTTTGCCAATTCACGCCACCTATGTCGCCATCATGATATCCGTTTGTCCATTAAGGGTCGCATGTACTGCACAGCAGTCCGGTCTGTTCTGCTGTATGGTTATGAAACATGGCCATTGAAAGATATAAAAAGGCTTCAAGTGTTTGACTACCCTAGCCTTCATAGCGTAGGCCGTATTCCGTGGTGTCAGCATGTGAGTAACTCAGAAGTCAGGTATAGAGTTTTAGGAAGAGATAAATGAGTTGACGAGGTTATGAATCTTCATTGACTGAGATGGTTGGGACACCTACTACGTATGCCTAGTCACCGATTGCCTCGTCACACAATGTTGGTTGAAGTAGGTTCAGGCTGGAAAAAGGCCCGAGGTGGCCAGGTTAAACCATGACACCAACGTATGAAGTCTCTGACTGTTGGTTTGAGCCATGTGGAGCGATGCAGACTAGATGGTTGGGGTCCACGGGACAAGAGGAACCAGTGGTTGGAGACTGACTTTGGGTGATATGGCTCAGAACCGATGTCAGTGTCGCAGATGTATACAGACATTATCCTCATTTTTACGACGCTATATCGAATCTAACCATTTTGTCATTATTCCTTTCTTTCTTCTCATACTTTATATTTCTTTTGACTGCATTCTCTTATCTTCTCCTTCACGTCACCACCTTTCTACTTGATGTGCTGTACTGAGCTGTGGCAACTCGGAGTGTTACGCAGTAATGCCTGGTCCTATGTTGATATTGATTGATGAGCTCCGAACAGAACAGAACACGCGCACTAGATTCCTCTACCGGTCATGAAGATCAATATGGCACAGATATACCTTTAAAAATATAATGATAATCAGTGGAGACGTAGATCAAATGTAATTATTTGCTGCGGTATAATGAAAGTGTAAGAAGTATAGAAATACGCTACGAAGTACTTTGTTAAAGGGTGTATATGAGGTATCTTTGAAATGTGGATATCACCAACCAGCAACAAATAGTCACTGTTTAAAAGACAAAAACGTTTGTCGTTCATATACTTTAATGCTATAAATGACGGTTGATATACATGTGTTATTAGTCAGCTGATTTTTTAATGGGTTCTGGTAACTAAAAGTTTAGAATAAAACTCATTGGTTGTACATTTTTTTCAAAAATCTAGAATAGAATATTGGTTTACACTGCAAGCTGATAGCAACTGGAAAAACTCTAAATTAATCAACAATAACATGAAGAAACAGACAGACTACTGAACTTTAGCTCAAAATCCCTTTTAAATTTTTCGTATGTTTTTTTTATCTACCGCTTAAAATAAAGACTTTAAAACGACGCTTCAAATTACTCTTATCTAGGATAATGGGTTGTTTTCCAAACACAATCTAGTCAGTCATACTGAATCGTGGTGTACGTCGAAAAATCAATAGACTAATACCTGATTACACTCTGTCACAATGCATAAATTATACTTGTGTTGATTAAAACACACTCTTTATAACAAGTTGTTATTCATCGTAGACTGACATCAGTTGGAGGAACAAAGGAAACCTGGGAGAACTGGACAGCTGTTTCGTCCCAGTATGGGACTCCTCAGCAGTGCGCACCCATGACCCCACACCAGCAGGGATCGAACCCGCGACCCATACTAGGATGAAACACCTGTTCAGTGCTCCCAGGTTTCCTTTGTTCCTCCAACTGATGTCAGTCTTCGATGAATAACAACTTGAAATATTTCCAAATCTCCACAACTCCCTCAAAACACTGTAAGTTTTTGATAAGTCACGAGACAGAAGAAATAAGACCAAGTTATAATTTTATTGGTTAGATTAAATTTGGTATATCGTTATGTTAGTAAGCCATTGGTGGATTTTCGTTAATCAAGATAACTTTAGTGCTACAAAACTTCATTTATACTAAACTTAATATGAACTATGATGATGAGTTATTTGCTCTAGGGTTAAAGCATATGACCATTTCAAGTAATCAATGCAATAACATTGACATAGCTAGCTTGAAAAACTTACGGGTACAATTTTTCACTTGTTGCATACCAAAAATGCAATGAGTTCGACTAATACAAACACGACATTGACAATTGCCTAGTTGATTCATTTCAATGTAATCAGTAATATTGTCATTCATGTCAATATCATTATGATCATCAATTGTTATCGGGATTTGATCAATTATCTGTTGTGAATTAATCCAGCTGCAATCATACCATGGAGTCCATGAATTATCTTTATTTTTATTCATTGTATAACTTTCAGATGGACATTGATTATGATGACTATGCTGTCTATGATCAACTGATGGGGAGAATGTACTTAAACGATTAATCTGTATAGTTGAATCAAATAGATAACCACTTGAACATCTACCTTCAGGCCAATTCCAACCACAATGTGGATCTTTTGATTGAAGGCATTCACTGAATGTTTTATATTCAAAGCATCTTGTTACTGGTAGACGAAACAACTGTCTATTTGTCATGATGTATAGATTTGAAGCCTATATATGCATAAAGGGTAGTGTTAAAGAGAATTATTAATAAAATAATGGTGCATTACTAGTATGAAAATGCATAGATTATTTTTGTAGGTAAATCGGTGCTATAGAACAATCGATGTCATCCTATTTTCTAAATACCTCAGTTATTTCTTTCAAGTTTCTGACATAAAGAATCTCGAGTCAATTATCAAGAGGCTGCGAATTCTAACAGGCTTTTCAAATTTTAAGGAAATTTACTCTCACAGGTTCGAACACGTATCATCCAGTCTTCAAGCTATGCAGGTGACGACGTTAACCAATGAAATCCGATTGTATGAAAGTATCAATCATCCAATAGCAAGCAAAATAACTATTTTGACCCTGAGCTACTCTATATGCTGGTGTTAATTATTTTCTTAGAAGTTAGTGCTGAACATGTTACCAAGCCTGGTGATCAAACGTCCGCGGAAAAATACCAAAGCTCAGAGGATGTCAAACTATTAGTGAAATGATTTTCAGCAGTAATTTAGTCCTTTAGTGACTTATAAAGTCATCGGCATTAAGAATGATGTACAATAATTTATTTGCATAATATATACTACAGTATGTTACAATGAAGGTCTTGAATTTCCCGCTTTTCTCTTCGTATTTTGAAAATTTCAGACAAAATTAATATTAAAAATGTAAACATTTTTCCCCAAGTTTAGTCATTCTAATGATTAGAGGTAGTCGGTTACTTTGACTGTTGAATGGGACGCAATCATACTATTAATATTAATGTTAAGATGTCTGTAAATCGACATTCATTACATAGGTTCAATACATGGGAAAAAAGAGTATTCTTATTCAACCTAAAACACAACTAACCAGTCAATCCACTCAATTCTGTCAGCCAGTTTATACTCAAGATTGCTTAATTACAACTCTGGTATGACTCACTTTTTCTTAAGAAGTAAATTGGGCAAAGATCTTAAAAGTAGAATATGATTGTGTTATTGATGTTTATATGGGTCAAAAGTGATATTCAGTCATTCAGTCAGAGGTGTAATATCTGAAGGACAGCTGATTGAAAATTCTTTTCTTCGTTCAGCTGATTTACTTATATGCATTTAAAAAACGGGCTTTTACCCATCCCAGCAGACATCGGAAGTAAATCATTTTCAAAGTATGACTGGAATCAACAACATGAAACACTGTAAGATAAACTTAACCCTTTCAAAGGTGTTTCGACTGAAAACCAGCATCTTGAACGCTTCATTAATATAACTATGAAACTGGAAGCAAATAGTCATTCCCTTCTACGGCTGCTAAGAACCCTCCTTTCATAAGCTTACAGTTTAACGGAGAAACATCATGAGATATATTAAGAAACCTTCTGGCATGCTCATTGAAAAATACTTTCTATGCTGCCAAGCTCAGATTAACTTTCGCTATTTACCTAAAGCTTATTTTATTCGTAAAGGATAGGCTAACTCCCTTGGTCACTTCGATGTGTGTTTATCAATTTACCCGCCCCTGTGTAGTAAGGTATATTGGCAGTACTCAGCATTGGCTTTCTAAATGCGTTTCTGAACGTATACCAGCCTGGTTCCACAAACGAGAAAAAAGAAGACTTTGCAGCTCCATTTTATAACATTTGATAGATTATGACCACCCAGTAAATCCAGATAACAACTGCAGTAATGTCTATAGAGTTCATGCAACTCTAATGAAAGGTGTACGCCTAAAACTTCTTCAGACTGAGGAAGCAATGTTAATTAATATGCTGAAGCTTAAACTCTGCGTTCGAAAGAAATTTTTCCAGTCACTTTATTTGCAATGAACATAAGGATATTTTTATCCTCAAAATCTTTTCACGCGGATCTCACACATTACCTTAATCCACTCCTACAATTCTGATTTCTCTTCGCATTCTCCGTATTACATAATTTAACTTAGTACCTAAATATTGCTCTGGTCTTAGTAAGTCTTCTTCTCACTACTATTTCAAACATTACGTGATTCTTTTTCCGATCCTCCTGACTAATCATCAAATCTGAACTTCGTTCAAAATATTTCATGCAACAGTCGCTTTTTTGTTACCATGTGAATAGAATATTTATATGCAATTGTACAGCTTGAGAATGATATCACTGAAAACAGTGACTGTTCGGAAAACATCTTTTGTTTTATGACATGAAAATAAACTGGAAATCTTTCAAGATGTTATTCATTGTAAACTGACAACAGTTGGAGGAACAAAAGAAACCTGGGAGCACTGGAAATATGGACTACTGGGTTCTTACCCAGTGGCTCAATGGTAATGCGCCGGCCGCGGAATCTGAAGGTCGTAAGTTCGATCCCTGGAGTGCAGGGTCGTGGGTGAGCACTGCCGAGGAGTCCCATACTACGACGAGACAGCTGTCCAGTGCTCCCAGGTTTCCTTCATTCCTCCGATTGATATCAGTCTACGATGAATAACAAGAAATATTTCCAAATCTCCACAACTCCCTCAAAAATTAAACTGAAAATCTTCAGGAACAAAACTTAACTAATTCAATCTTCTAGTGATATTATAGAAATTGGAAGTACTTAACACTAAATCGAAAGAACTAGTCACTAAAGTCTGTTCTTTTGAATGTAATCAAAGATATGATAGGAAGTAATTGGTTAATCAGAGTTCCAATAACATTCATTACTTGGGAAAGAATAACTGCATACAGGCATAGGAATAAAGCCTTTTGAAAATTCTATGAGTATAGTTGTTTAGTTGTCAACAAATTTTACAGAAAAATTCATACAACACTTCGACTACATTCATATTAAAAGTAGTTCTGTTCACTCAAGTGGAACTAAGTTTGCTAAATAATTACAATGATTGGTCACGGGAGTGCAACCAATTTCATGTTGTCTAGTTCTGAGTGCAGATCGAATTCTTTCGATCATGTTTGCAATGTGGCAACCAAGCTATGAAGCTCAGCATTGTGGTGCACATTAGTAGATGTTATTTGGTTGTCTCACGTGAGATTCGAACCCAATCACCCAGCGGCCGATCGCCTTTAACCAACTAACAATGATTGAACTTGTTAATCAAGATGGAAATTTTACTACAGTTTGTTTCCCATAAATCTAGTAGATTATTATCATGCTTGATTGATTATGCAGGTGAATTTTAAACTTAGCATATAGTTCCACTCTATATTTATAACTGATATGTCGAAGTAATTAGTTTACAAGCCCATAGATAGGAGTTTATAGAACAGCTACTTCAATCCAAAGTCACGAGAAGGTTACAGTTTTCGTAGAAAACTATAGCTTAATTTGCATTCCTAACATAGTGAAATCTTTTGTAAGGTTTAACAATTGTTATCTTACTGTGTAACACAAACTATAAAAACGCAGAAACATGAAACTGTACGGAACAGCTTTCAATTACATTTGTCCTTCGAGTTATAAGGAAAAGGAGGGATAATTCAGCGAAGAAAATTTTCTCCTTTGTGCAAAGCACGCACTTTCCAAGCATATCTCTGAATACTTTCCTGCATGTATAAGGGTTTTTATATGATACCGTCGTTGATTGGACCGAATTGATCAGTCTCTGTTGTCATATGGGCTCCTGTGCTGATGCCTCAATATTGCCAGTGTTCTAATTATGTTAATGATGGATCGTGGCTAGCAGTGGAATCCAGGATGCGCATTTCGTCCTATTTGAGACTCGTCAGCTGGATGTACCTGCTTCCCAGTGAGTGATGTCGTTCCCACCGGGATTCGGACTCGGGAGCGATCACTCCAAACGCTCTAATCCCGGCGTGAACAACACTCACTGGGAAGCAGGTACATCCAGCTGACGAGTCCCAAATAGGACTAAGTGTGCATCCTAGATTCCACTGCTAGCCACGATCCATCATTAACTTTCCTTCATGGTTGTCAAAATGAAGAATAGAAATCAATTAACAGTTCAAGTTTTGAACATTTGGTCAACTGTGGACATAAAGCTTCACCAGCGTCCTCCTTCAATCCAATCAGTTCAAAAGGAGTGCTCAGTTGTCCACAGCAGAAGCACTGGTAATTCACCAATTCAAGCCTGATTTCTGCTTACAGAAGAAGTATATTCAACCTGTTACCTTACGATGGTCGATTTCATTGTCATTCGTTAGTTTATTGTTGTTTCTTTCTACACCTCCTTCATATCTACCGTGTGGACAATTAATCTTTGCATTTCATACCTACCGATAGTTATCACCTTATCAAACTTCTTAGCTCTCTCATTATTTTCATTGTCTAAAAAGATTATTAACCTCGCCTGGTTAACTAGTTTACTAGTTACTAGCCGGTCCTAAGCGCGGGTAAAGAGGGAAGGTTGGGCATAGGGCTAGCAACCCTACCCCGTAAAACAAATCTAACCGCTAAACAAACTTCAAAGCACAAACAAAATATAAAAAATGAAAACAAACTTATTCCCCGCTGGAATCGGAGAGGCGAAATGACGCCAGTTGGTGAAAGCCTTCGGGAAGCCAATAGGCCGATTTGTCTACACTTCTCTCGATAAGAGCGAAAGTAAACGTGGGGATATGGAATGTCTGCACCAAGTTTCAACCTAGTAAGGCTGCACAGATTGCAAAGAAGATGAGAAGGTATCGCACTGAAATGTTAGGAATCTGCAAAAGCAGATGGAATGGGAGTGGACTCTCCAAACTGTCAACTGGAGAATCAATAATCTACTCCGGTCACCAAGACGCCAACCACGAGCACACTGAGGGAGTGGCTATCATGATGTCCTCAAGAGCATCGAAGGCTCTCATGCAGTGGGAACCAATCTCCTCCAGGATCATGACAGCAAGATTCAACTCAAAAGGAAGAAAGGTCACAATCATACAATGTTATGCACCTACAAATAATGCAGAGCAAGAGAAAAAGGAGGATTTCTACAGACAACTTCAATCAACACTGGACAAGACGTCAGTTGGCGATATCAAAATTCTGATGGGCGACATGAATGCCAAACTGGGAGGGGACAACACGGGAAGAGAACTAACCATGGGTCGAGAGGCGCTAGGTGAAATGAATGAGAATGGAGAATTGTTTGCAGAATTCTGCGCATTCAACGATTTGGTGATTGGAGGCAGTGTGTTCAGGCACAAAGATATCCACAAAGCGACATGGATTTCACCAGATGGACACACTAAAAATCAAATCGACTTTATCTCAATCTCAAGAAAATGGAGACGCAGTCTACTTAACACAAGGTCAAGAAGAGGAGCAGATGTAGGTTCAGACCACTATCTAGTGCAAGGAACCTTCCAAATCAAGTTAAAAGCCTTCAAGGAAGCTGGTGATAGACCTCAATTCAAGTACAACACTCGGAAACTGAAGGATGAAACTACAAAGGAGATCTTCACGTCAGCCATCAAGACAAAATGGGAGACATCGAGGGACATCCCTGAAGAAACCTGTGTGGAAGAACACTGGAAGTCTTTGAAAGCTATGTGAAAAGAAACCTGCACAACAGTATTAGGAAGGAAGAAGAAAGAAGACAAGGAATGGATCTCGACGGATACCTGGAAGCTGATAGAGGAGAGGAGGATGGTGAAGCAGAAGATAAACCAGTGCAAGGATGCTCAACGACAAGAGGAACTGAGCACAATGTATAAAACACTGGACAAAGAAGTGAAGAAGAGTGCACGCAAGACAAAAGACACTTCTACGAAACACTGGCAAGTGAAGCAGAACAGGCTGCAGGTAAGAGAGACCTGACGACATTGTATCAAATAACCAGGTTACTATCAGGGAAGAGACCAACACAGATGAAACCAATAAAAGATGAAGAAGGAAATTTAATTACAAAAGAAGAGAAACAGAGGAAACGATGGGCCGACCACTTCAAGAAGCTCTTGAATCGACCACCACCTGCACTTCGTCCAGAAATACCACCTGCAGCCGCTGAACTACAAGTGAACATAAATCCCCCAACGAAAATGGAAGTCCTGAACGCCATAAAGCTACTGAAATGCGGGAAAGCAGCAGGACCAGATGGAATACCGCCAGAAGCACTGAGAACAGATGCAGAGACAACAGCGGACATGCTCACACCACTATTGCAGAAGGTGTGGAGGGAAGAGAAGGTACCTGACGATTGGAAGAAGGGTTACCTTGTCAAACTGCCGAAGAAGGGAGACCTCAGTGCTTGCAAGAACTGGCGCGGAATCACTCTCCTATCCACCCCAAGTAAAATATTAAGCCGCATCATCCTGGAGAGGCTTAAAGACGCACTGGATTCAAAACTGCGACCGGAACAGGCAGGCTTCAGGAAGTACAAATCATGTGCAGACCAAATTGCAACGCTTCGTATCATCATAGAACAGAGCATAGAATGGCAATCAGCTCTCCACCTCAACTTCATCGACTTTGAGAAGGCCTTTGACAGCGTCGACCGAGAAGTAATTTGGAAACTGCTTCAATACTACGGAGTACCGCAAACCTTTATCCGCCTCATTCAACAACTATATGAAGATGCCACATGCCAAGTAATCCACAATGGGAAGCTCAGTGATGCCTTTGAAGTGAAGACAGGAGTGAAACAAGGTTGCCTACTATCCCCCATGATATTCCTGATTGTGGTGGACTGGATCATGCAGCAAACAGTAGGCAGCGAGAAGAGGGGGATACACTGGACGACGGAAAAGAACCTAGAAGACTTGGATTTCGCCGATGACTTATGCCTAATGTCACATAAACTTGAAGATCTGCAGGCAAAAACTAACAAGTTGATAGAAGAGGCAGCGAAGACGGGACTTCAGGTGAATATAGAGAAGACAGAAGTGATGAAGATACCGCACCACCACCATCAACAACAACAACAACAAACTCCAATCACCGTCAACGGGAGAAACTTAAAGGAAGTAACCTCCTTCACTTATCTAGGAAGCACTGTTTCAACTACAGGCGGGACGGACGAGGACGTCAAAGTCAGAATCGGAAAAGCAAGACAGGCGTTCATTAGCCTGAAACCAGTGTGGAGATCTTCTGCACTCAGCATGCGGAACAAGATACGGATTTTCAACACCAACGTCAAGTCAGTGCTCTTGTATGGCTCAGAGACTTGGCGCGTCACGAAAGGCATTTCCAATAAACTACAGACATTCATCAACAACTGCTTACGCTCGCTGCTGAAGATCAGATGGATTGCCAGAAAAAATAAGCAACAAGGAACTCTGGGAACGAACCAACCAAGAACCTATCACGCAACAAATATGCAGGAAGAAGTGGAGATGGATTGGCCATGCACTGAGAAGGCCGACGAAGGACATCACGCGTCAGGCCCTCGAGTGGAATCCCCATGGGAAGCGACGAGTTGGACGTCCGAGGGTGACATGGAGGAGGTCGTGCGAGCAGGAAATGAGAGCTTCTGGGCTGTCGTGGAACCAGGTTCAAAAGATCTCAGAGAACAGAGGTCACTGGAGGCGTGCTACTGAAGCCCTATGTTCCACTAGGAACCCAAGGGACTAATAATAATAAAATAATAAAAAAAAGATTATTGCGTAACTCTTTTCCATTTTGGATTTCAGTTTTCAGCACTAGCACGTGTAACCGATTGTTTAATAGTAGACTGTTATATGTTTGTGATACATATTTAAATACGAGTGTAAAGTCTTAAGAAACAATATCATAGGGGAGAAAACTTTTTTTGCTGAACTATCCCTTGTTTTCTTTACGTTTGTTCTAGTTATGGATGAGAAAAGGGGAACTTGCAGAATGCATTAAGAATTCCGATCTTAATTACAAAAATATGTTATAATTCAGGATGAAGCTTTGTGGGAATTTATTGATTTCATGCTGGTATTCATCATGGGCTGACATTAGTTACAGGAACACTGGGAACCTAGGAGCACCAACCAGCTGTTTCATCCTAGCATAAAACTCCTCAGCAGTGCGCAACCATGATCCCACAGGGGTTAGAAACCCATGACCTTCAGGTACTGTAGCCAGAACGTTACCATTGAGCCACTGGGTCAGAATTCAGTGATTCATATTTCCTACCTCGGCCAGTTCACGATGTTGTACAACCTCCATCAGGTGCCATCGCTGAGCAGCTGTTCTCATATTCTAACTGGCTAACCCCACCGGTCACTACTTCTCACTTGGGTTCCGAGAACCACCTCTAGAAGCTATACATCAATGAGCGCTAGATGATGATAATGATGATAAACCCCTACAAACCCTGAAATTGAATTAATCTAATGCTCATTGGTAATTAGCTTCGAAAGGTGATTTCTGAATTTCCAGTGAGAAGTCGTGACTGGTGGGGCCAACCAAGTCGAACATGAAGACAGTTATTCAACGACGGCATTAGACAGAGGTTGTATCATATCGTGAAGTGACCGAGGTAGGAAATATGGACCACTGAATTCTGACTCAGTGGCTCAGTGGTCACGTGGTGGCCGCTGAGCCTGAAAGTCCTGGATATTTATCCTTGGTGAGACCATGGGTACACACTGCTATGGAGTCCGATACTAGTGCAAAACAACTGCCCAGTGTTCCCAGGTTTCCAATGTCCCTCCAATTGATGTCAGTCCATGATAAAATACCAACCTGGAATCTGTTATAAATTTAAGTTACATGCAGATGTTACTTTCACAGTTAACTAATTTATTGTTAACAGATGTACAATTTAGAAAAAGAACTACTTTTATTTGCATAAAACTTTAATGAGAATTTTATAAACAAATAATAGTGTAAAACAATTTCCTTTTCTTCTCAAAGTGGTTATGAAGATATAATCTGGCTTCAGTATTTCAAGCTGTTCCTGCTTATAAACTTTTGTACACATTCAGAAAAGAAGAATATTCTTAAATTTATGAAATACATTTGAGTCTTAATAGTTTGTATAATTTTCCAGCTTGGCACTTGTGTTTACCTCCTTACTTCGCCTTATAATACACCTCTCTGTGAATTATTCATTAAATCGTTAAGAAATAAACAATTTACGATAATAAATCAAGTGATTTACCTAAAAACTGGAAAGAAATCTATGTAAACAATCGTTTTCTTTTATTTCACTATGTTTTATGCAGTACACACAAAATCACTTGATAAAAATGTAGGTTTTTACTCATTCTATGTAAAGTTTGCATATTGAAAGCATTTGAAAAACTGATGTTTAAAATGATGACAATAGTAATAATAATCCTATCCTAGACAAATTATTTTCAACTTTCCTATTTCGATGGCTTTGTCATGTTAGTGTTTACAAGATGAATAATTTCAAGTTGTTATTCATCGTAGACTGACATCAGTTGGGGAATAAAGGAAACCTGGGAGCACTGGACAGCTGTTTCGTTTTAGCATGGGACTCCTCGGCAGTGCGCACCCACGACCCCACCAGCAGGGATCGAACCCGCGACCCATACTAGGATGAAACAGCTGTCCAGTGCTCCCAGGTTTCCTTTGTTCCTCCAACTGATGTCAGTCTTCGATGAATAACAACTTGAAATAATTCCAAATCTCCACAACTCCCTCAAAAATTTAGATGAATAATTGTTTTATTTTGTTGATATTAGTTATAACAATATGGTAAAGAATATCATTTGATTGGTCTGATGGTTCACTTGACAGATTCAATTTAAAAAACAAGATATTCAGCGAAGAGGACTCTTTTCAGGGGATTTATTCTTAAGCTGTACATTAGTATATATATGATAAGCAAATGTCTCATTATTCTATTCATGATACATTTGAGTTTATTGATAGCATTAAGGATGTTGACATCATGGGTGAAGCTATGTTTTTCTTAGATGTTACCTCATTGTTCACCAATGTACCACTCACTGAAACAGTTTGTTACATGTGTGATTTCATCGATTCACACAAGAAAGAAGTAGGAATTCCAACAAACTACTTGAGAGAGCTATTGATGAGATGTATTTTCAATGTACAATTTACTTTCGATGGTGGGATATACCGGCAAAATGATGGGGTTGCAATGGGATCCTCACTAGGACCTCTAATGGCAGATTGTTTCACGTCAAAACTAGAAATTTCTATTCTTAGCCAAACTATTAAGCATTTTGATATCTATAAACGACATATGGATGATAGATACGTTATTTGCTACTCAACTATCGATCTGGATGACATCCTACGCGAGTTTAACAATTGTCACTCAGCGCTGGAATGTACTATTGAGAAGGAATTGAAATCAGCTATTCCTTTCCTTGAAGTACTGATTACGAGGCGTAGCAATGGAACACTGAAAAAATCCATCTACAGGAAACCCATATGGAATGGACAACTCACTAATTTCTATAGCTGGGTGCCGTTCATGCGGAAGAGAAACCTCATCCGCTCACTGTGTCATCGAATACGTAATATTTGTAGCACGGAATGTGTCCAACTTGAACTTGACTTTTTAAGATGGACGCTGGTGAAAAACGGCTATCCTAGCCGATTTATCGATAAGAATATGCAAGTAACACATGCGAAACCAGTCACTAGCTAAGTTTCAAAAAAGACTTTGTTCATGAACCTGGACTTCAAAGGTGATGCAGCATCAGGTATCCTGATAAATCGTCTTTCCAGATTAATTAGTAGGACCCTTCTCGCAGCAAAATTCACTTGATCTTTATCGGTCGTAAATTGTTCTCCGTTTGTATAAAGGACAATATCCCTCGACAGGCCACATCCATGTGTATCTACCAGTTCACCTGCTCCTATTGAGCAAGGTATATCGGCCGTAGTCAGAGATTGCTGTCAACACTTATACAAGAACATATTCCGGCCTGCTTTTATAAGGGTTAAAAGAAATGCATCAGAAGTTTTATCCTTGAGCACTGAATTGATTCCAGCCATTCAGCCGACCCAAACAAGGATTTCAAGGTTGTCTATCGAATTAGCCCTAACACCTCACGTTTCCTCCATGTTCGGCTTCTAAAAACGACAGAGGCCTTGGCTATGCATGAACTGAAGCGTGAACTTTGTGTGCGCAAGAAGTATGTACATTCTTTGTTTCTACCTTGGCCTTAATTTATTTTAGTCTTGGTGCGCTTCGTCCTCTTTTTTCGTTTTTCACCCCCTTCCCCTCTTCTGTCAGATTAATCTTTGTACTCTTATATCATCATTATGACTTTTTTTATATTTAATTGTTTCCAGTGTTATTTCACTTGATCTTCTTAATAATCGCAACTCTTAGCAAAACATTCTCATACTGGGTTGAAGTGAACTGAAAACCTGGTGAGGAGTCGGACCTCGCAGCTCAGTTGGTAGAGCACCGGGCCGGTAACCTGGTGGTCACTAGATCAAACCCGGTGGTGGTCCGGGTTTTCATCTCATCTTCAATCATCACCTAGTACAAATACTAGTCTGCCAAACTGCGGCTATCTTAGACAGTCAAATCAAAAACATTTTCAACGAACCTGTCTTACTTATATTGCTAATCCTTTGATTATTTATCGGCGTTCTCACCCTTTTTTAATCTATATGCACTTTATGAACGATTTGAATGTCTTACGTAACTCCTTTTTGTTACCATTCGACCTTTATGTCATCAACTATCAACATTATAAGTATCACCACCATTATTATTATTATTTCAACCCCCCGTTATTTCAGTTAAATCTTCCTCACGGATTACAGTCTTTAAATATCATGTATATATATACGAATGTACAGCTTGAGAATAAATTCGTTGAAAAGAGTCCTCTTCGTTGAATATCTTGTTTTTGATGTCACAATGGGAATAACGAAGATCCAATTTAATCAGTTGTAATAAGACTTATAACTCATATTGCCTCCTACAGAAGAATAGGCAAAAGGCCAAGATCTGTGTCTACATTCATTCATTTATGATACCGAGTGCTGTAGGTAAATAAAAATCATAAGGTTGACCTTCAAAGTCTGGAAGAACTTCATAGGTTTCGTCAATCAGTTGTCTAATAAAGTTCAAACCTCTAAATTTTTTCATTTCAAGACACTTAGGTATATTGGTTAAATTAGTTTCACTAAATTCTTATATCAACGTGCAAATCAATATAGTTACTAACTTACACTGAAAGTTAACTATCTGCCAGTGCATCGAAATTTTGACTTGAGGTTTTTCGAAGTCGTCCCTTCAACTTTATTTATTTGCACTTTCATTCCTTACAGATTATCGAAATATAGAAATTTAGCCAAGTATAGAAGGGAGGCTCCAACGGAATCAATAACATGAGGGCTTTTTTTATGTGATACCGTACATCCAACTGACGAGTCCCAAATAGGACGAAATGCGTATCCTGGATTCCACTGCTAGCCACGATCCATCATTAACAGAATCAATAATATTTAAAAAAAAATCATCTATTACAATCCGTATATTAAAACACAACCACATATTGGATGGGATAATGCTATTGTTTTTAAGTCCAATATAGTTACGTAGAAAGAGAAATTGATTACTGAGTCATTGTTCATCGAATCAACACCCACGTAACACATGTAATAGAAATGATGCAATACTTGTATCAGAGATACGGAAAAATTTCCTACTATTAAAAACAAGGAAGACTAAGTGATAGGACTATATATACCAGATATCCAAGGTGTTGTGTGATTACATTGATATGAATATGAGCAATGATAATTTATGCTCGAAACGTCATCGAGTAAATAATACTGTATCACTGTATGTTATAAATTAAATAAACAAATCTAATATAGAATTAAATTCTACTACTATTTTACACAGATTCCTTACAGGTTACTGTTTGGTTTGCTTTCTTCTATTGGTGGCTATTTTACCTGTAGATTAGAAATAAGTACATATTGTAGAGTTACACTGAATACAACCAATGTGGAACGCCTTTATTATATCACAATCGAAAATAACTGATCAACGTTCATTGTTTGGTAGAGCAGTGATTTGTTTAAATTTTTGAGGGAGTTGTGGAGATTTGGGAATATTTCAAGTTTTTATTCATCGTAGACTAACATCAGTTGGAGGAATAAAGGAAACCTGGGAGCACTAGACAGCTGTCTCGTCGTAGTATGGGACTCCTCAACAGTGCTCACCCACGACCTCCAGGTTCCGCGGCCAGCACCTTACCATTGAGCCACTGGGTCAGAATCCATTAGCCTATATTTCCAACTTCTGTTAGCTCACGATATAGCGCAACCGCCACCCAATGTCATCGTTGAGTAACTGTCTTCACGACCATCAGGCTTTGACTCCACCGGTCACGACTTCTCATTGGAACTTCAGGAATACCTCTCGAAGCTAGTCGTCAATGAGCACCAGTTGAATTAAATTTTGAGGGAGTTGTGGAGATTCGGAAATATTTTAAGTTGTTATTCGTCGTAGACTGACATCAGTTGGAGGAACAAAGGAAACCCGGGAGCACTGGACAGCTGTCTCGTCGTAGTTTGGGACTCCTCAGCAGTTCCACTGAGAAGTCGTGACCGGTAGAGTCAAAGCCTGATGGTCGTGAGGACAGTTACTCAACGATGACATTGGGTGGCGGTTGCGCTATATCGTGAGCTAACAGAAGTTGGAAATATGGACGATTGGATTCTGACCAAGTGGCTCAATGTTAACGTGCTAGCCGTGTAACCTGAAGGTCGTGGGTGCACACTGTTGAGGAGTCCCATACTTCGACGAGACAGCCGTTCAGTGCTCCCAGGTTTCCTTTATTCCTCCAATTGGTGTCAGTCTACGATGAATAACAACTTGAAATATTTGTTAAAATTGTTGAACAACTGTTTTACAGCAAATAAACACGAATGCGAATGTTCAACATAAAGTTAGATTAGTCAGACGAAAAATAAAACAAGCCTGTTCGTTACATATTATCAAAGTTTTTTCCTAGTATACAATAACTCAATGAATTTGTAAGAATATCTTTCCTATTCACAATAATTCCTAATTTTTTTGTTAAGCTTTAACCCCTGAAGTAAAGACAGGAGAAAAACAAGACTGTCTACTATCACACATCATATTCCTGATTGTGGTCGACTGGACTGGACTAGATCATGCAACAAACAGTAAGGAGCTGTGAGAAGAGCGGGATACGCTGGCTGTACCGGGGAAAAGAACCTAGAAGATTTGGATTTCGCCAGTGAGTGATGACTTGTGTCTGATATCTTGTCACACAAACTCGAAGATCTACAGGCGAAAGCTAACAAGTTGATAGAAGAGTTGAGGGAGGGCAGTGAAGACGGGACTTTCTTCAGGTGAACGTAGGGAGGACAGAAGTGATGAACATACCAAACCAACACCACCACAACCACCACCACCACCACCACCACCACCAACAACAACATGCTGCAATCACCATCACCATGAACAGAAGAAACTTGAAGGAAGTAGTCTCTTTCACCTACCACCTAGGCAGCACTGTTTCAACTACAGGTGGTGTTGGCACAGACGAGGATGTCAAAGTAGACAGGATCAGAAAGACAGCAAGACAGGCGTTCACTAACCTGAAACCAGTGTGGAGATCTATTGCAGTGCACTCAGTATAAAGCGTGAACAATATCTGGTGAAACAGGTGAAACAAGGTAATCTGAATGGATACTTTATCTCCTAAACTGAAAATAATATCTAGGAGATAGTGGAGGAAATCAAAGAAAATTAAATCCCTTCAAGCCAAAACAACCTAACCTGGTTAACTAGTTCACCAATTACTAGCCGGTCCTAAGCCCGGGTAAAAAGGGAAGGTTTGGCGTACGGCTAGCAACCCTACCCCGGTAAAACCAATCCAATCCCTTAAGAAACTTCAGAGCACAAACAAAATATGACACATAAAAACAAACTTATTCCTTGCTGGAATCGAAGAGGCAAAATGACACCAGTTAGTGAAAGCCTTCGGGAAGCCAATAGGCCGATGTGTCTACACTTCTCTCGATAAGAGCGAAAGTAAACGTGGGGATATGGAATGTCTGCACCAAGTTTCAACCTAGTAAGGCTGCACAGATTGCAAAGAAGATGAGAAGGTATCGCACTGAAATGTTAGGAATCTGCAAAAGCAGATGGAATGGGAGTGGACTCCCCAAACTGTCAACTGGAGAGCCAACAATCTACCCCGGTCACCCAGGCGACAACCACGAGCACAGCACACTGAGTTTTGCAGTGGCTATCATGATGTCCACAAGAACATTGAAGGGTCTCATGCAGTAGGAACCAATCGCCTCAACGATCAGGATCATGAGAGCAAGATGCAACTCAAAAGGAAGGAAAGTCACAATCATATAATGTTTTACTATGCACCTAAAAATAATGCAGATGAAGAGAAGAAGGAGGAATTCTACAGACAACTGCAATCAGTACTAGACAAGACTCCAGTCGGCTACATCATAATTCTAATGGGCGATATGAATGCCAAACTGGGAGTGGACAACACCGAAAAAGAACTCATCATGGGTCGAAAAGCACTCGGTGAAATGAAAGGAGAATTGTTTTCAGAATTCTGTGCATTCAACGATTTGGTGATTGGAGGTACTGTGTTCCAGCGCAAGAATATCCATAAAGCGACATGGATTTGATTTCAGCAGATGGACACACTACACTAGAAATCAGGTCGACTTCATCTCAATCCCGAAAAAGTGGAGACGCAGCCTACATGACACAAGATTAAGAAGGGGAGCAGATGTGGGTTCAGACCACTCACTGTCTAGTGCAAGGAACCCTCAAAATCAAGTTGAATGACTTCACAGAAGTTGGTGCTGATACACCACAGTCCAAGTTCAACACTCAGAAACTGAAGGACAAAACTACGAGGGACATCTTCATGCTAGCCATTAGAACAAAATGGGAAACACCGGGCAACATCCCTGGAAGATCAGGAGTGGAAGAACACTGGAACTTTTTGAAAGAGATGTAAAAAGAAACCTGCATAACCGTATTAGGAAGGAAGAAGAATCGACGAGACAAGGAATGGATCTCGATGGACACATGGAAGCTGATGAAGGAGTTAGAGGAAGGTGGTGAGGCAGAAGATGAACCAGTGCAAGGATGCACGACGAAAAGAAGAACAAGGTACAAGCATTTTAACGGAGGAAGAACCGATTGAATAATATCAAAGTAATCGTCACACAACGTGCATCTCCAGAATAATTATTACAATGATAGCCTCCTATCACAATCATTTACAAACTATTTAACTTCTATTAACAAAGGAGTAAAACTTGATCACTCAGCTAGATTTCAATTCCATTTCACTATGCTCAATAGACGTGACATAAAGTGGAACAATAATTATTACTGGAGCATAATGTACAATAACACAGCTAAATTAGCAAAAAAAGGCAGTCAACTCTTTACCTCAACAACATTGATTTTGAAAAGGAGAAACAAAGGAAACGATGAACTGATGACTTCAAAAAGCTCTTGAATCGACCACCACCACTACCTGCAACTCGTCCGGAAAACCCATCAGCAACGGCAGAACCACCAGTGAACACAGGCTTTTCGACAAAAGCAGAAGTGGAGTTCTGAATGCCACAAAGCTGCTGAAGTGCAGGAAATCAGCGGGACCAGACGGAATTCCACAAGAAGCACTGAAAACAGACGCAGAGACAACAGCATACATGCTCACACCACTACTTCAGAAGGTTTGCAACGGAGCAAGGAAGGAAGGTTACCTGCTGATTGATTGGAACAAGGGCTAACTTGTGAGAATCCCAAAGAAGGGAGGCATAAGTCTTTGCAAGATCAATAACTACAGAGGAATCATTCTATTGTCCTTGTCCACACCAAGCAAACTACTGTGCTGCATCATCCTGGATAGACTAAAAGGTTTGCTGGATTCAAAATTACGACCACAACAGGCTGGGTGGCTGGCTTCATGAAGAACAAATCATGCGCAGATCAAGTTGCAACGCTACGCTACGCATGATCATAGAACAGAGTATATAATGCCAGTCAACTCTCTACCTCGACTTTATCGACTTTGAAAAGGCCTGCAACAGCGTCGCTTGAGGAGTAATTTGCCAGGCAGCTGCTTCAACACTACGGTTGTTGTGCCACAAATCTTTATCAACCTCATTCAACAGCTATATGACGAGGCTACGTGCCAAGTGATCCACAATGGAAAGCTGAGTGACGCCTTTGAAATGAAGACAAGAGTAATACAAGGCTGCCACCTACTATCATCAATGATCTTCCTGACTGTGGTCGACTGAACTGGATAATGCAACAGGCAACTGTGAGGAGCGAGAAGAGGGGAAAAGGCTGACTGGACCACGGGAAAGACCTTAGAGGATTTGGATTTCGCCATCGCCGATAATCATTTATGTCTAATATCTTGTCACACAAACTCGAAGATCTACAGGCGAAAACTAACAAGTTGACAGAAGAGGTGAGGCAGGGCAGAGAAGGGAGACGGGACTTGGAGTAAATGTTGAGAAGACAGAGGTGATAAAGATACCCGACCAACAATAGCAACAACAATGGGCATCAATCACCATTAATGGGAGAAATCTAAATGGGGTTTTCTCTTCCACCTATCAAGGTGAGGCAGTATCGTTTCAACTACAGGCGGCACAGGTACAGATGACGATGAGGATGTCAAAGCAGCCAGGATTGGAAAAACAGCAAGATAGGCCTGTCTTCAGTAATCTGAAATCAGTGTAGAGATCTGCTGCACTCAGTACAAACAACGAGATCCCGATTTTCAACAATTCACAATGTCGGTGAAGCCAATGCTTCTATGTGATGGTTGAGAAACTTGGCGTGTCACGAAGAGCATTTCCAACAAACTACAGACATTGATCAACAGCTGCCGTCTCCACTCACTCGACACCGAAGAGGGAGATCAGATGGATTTCCAGAATATTAAGAATAAGCAACAAGGAACTCACTTTGGCTGGCTGGCTGTCAACGAACGAATTAATAATAAAGTATCTCCAAACAACAATACACGAGAAGGCAGTGGTGATGGATTGGATTGGAGTGGATTTGACTTTATTGGGCACACAGTGAGAAGGTCAACTGGGGACATTACGCGTCAGGCACTGGAGTGGAATGCAAATGGGAGACGACGAGTTGGGTGTCTGAGGTGAGGGTGACATAGAGGAGAGTGTGTGATGAAGAGACGAGAGGTTGTGAGGAGTTGTGGATCCAGGTTGAAGAGACTGCAGAGAACAGAGTGGAATTGAGGTGTGCTTCTGAAGCCGTATGTTCCACTAGGAACCCATGGGAATATAACAATTTTAATGGAAGCCGAAACTGAGACTACTTTCTTTTGAAATTTGTGTTGCCTTCTTTTAGATCAAGTTTCAGAATTCTCTGTGGGCAACTCTAAGCTTTGGATGGGAGAATTCGGTATTGTATTCTATATAGTGTGGTGACATTGGATAATAGTGGTTTTATGCTGCAAATTGATACAAGTAGGTATTTGTGAACTGCTGAATTTCCATCCAGTTGCTGAATGATTACAAGCCTGCTGTGAAATCCAACGATTTTGGGTTCACTACACGGTTTCTGGGGGAAACCTACTAAAGTGACTCACTTTAAGTTGAAGAAGTTGTTCAGTATTCCTAAATACTCAAAAATCTCTAACTGGCGTCCATCTATGGTGAAAAATTACTTTTCAATCAATAAATCCCTACAGATGTACAGCTGAAGGATAGTGAAATCTGTGTAGGAAATGGCTAAAATTTACTTGCATGAAATATTATTTCTTTCCTGACACCCTGGGAGAAAAAACATCACTAATGTTCATCCTTAGATTTATTGGGCATACAATAAATTTCGCTAAGATTTCGGCTAAAATAGAGAACTATTTCATAACAGTGTTATGTATGCTCAGTTCAGTATTGCATTTTAAGTAGTTCACCCTAACTGGCAGATATGGGTATTTTCTCTATGAAAGACTATTTGGTTCCTTCATTTAAACATTGCAAGATTATGCTTTACCTTGCGTAACTACTTAGCCTAATGCTTGACTCTCTATCTAGAGTATCACTGGTGTTTATTAAGATATGTTAATCAGCTATAAATGGAGTTACTCTTAGCGTCAGGTGATGAGAATTATCTGATAGCAGGTTATACATTCTGATACATCAAAAAAGGGTTTTTGTAAACTCAGGGGAACTGGTTCTCCCTCAAAAGTTCTGACATGCAGTTCGAGGTATTCAGGTCTTTCTGTGTAAGAAACAGTAAGGTATATTCTAGTCTACTATGGTTTTCAACTTACTTAATAGCATTTGCGCAACACATTTCGAACTATCTGATCACACACCTACTTGTCATAGGTATTTATATAAAAACTCATGAAGATAAGGGATGAGAAAATAAAAAGGGGTCAGGTAGGAAGGCTGACTTAAAGGCCGAATAACAATGAAAATCAATAGAGCGAGAAAATAATCGCACATCGAACTTGGTTTTCAATAGTTGAATTTACTAAAAAAGATTTAATGTGACAACAAATTGTTTATGAACACATAAAGGTGGTTTCAACTTCCTAATAGCTAAGGCTTCAACAAATTTCAGGATCCCTCCCCAACATGTTTTGTAAATAGGTGTAAAGGAAGTAGCCACATCAATCTTGTGACCTGTCTCAACGATATGTTTGGCGATCGAAGAACTTGGACGTCTGCTACCAACATTTATAGGTTCAGGTGATTTAATTTGCTTCTGAAGCCACTTTGGAATATGTTCCGAGGCCCTTACTTGCATGGATCTATTAGTCCTCCCTATGTATGTGTCACCACACGTACATTTGAATTGGTAGATACAATGGGATGTGACATTATCGTTCACATGCTGTGGGGGTTTGGGGGAATATAAGGGCTTCGTGGTTTCGATTACTCGAACCCTGGCTGCATAGTAAGTCCTTCTAACAGCAGCGTTAAGTCTCTGCTTAAGGATTGCACTCTGAGAGTCACCTTTGTACGGAAGGCTGATGAAGACATCCTTCTTTGGGACTGACTGCAGTTCTAGTTTTGACGTTCTGATAATTTTGTTCTGCCTGATAAATGTTGATGGATAGTTATTTTCCAACAAAATATCGGTCAGTGTTCCTCTTTCATCTTCTAAAGTATCCTCGGTGCATATTCGTTGAATTCTGCTGAATAAGCACCTTACTAACGTTCGCTTGTACTGAACTGGGCAAAAGCTATGGTAATTCAGATATTGCCCTGTCCATGTAGGTTTTCTGTAGATAGATCGTTTTATGGATCCATCCTGCCTTCGACTAATAAATATATCTAGGAACGGCAAGCAGTCATCTTCCTCTCACACATGTCAAAGATATGCTGTTCTGTACTTCGTTCAGTCGGTTTAGAATTGAAGTAGCCTGATTTGAGTTTTCACAAATAATCAGGATATCGTCAACATATCTTCGATACAGATGGGCTTGGTCTATTAAGTTCTCGGCTAAGTTCTCAACGTGTGACATAAATATGTCGGCTAGGAGGGGACCTAAAGGACTTCCCATAGCGACACCATCAACCTGGCGGAAATGTTCGCCCTCAAACGTGAATTTAATATTGTTTGTACATAAAAGTAACAGCTGTTTTAGGTGATCCAAAGAAATGGGTATTGGAAACTTATGCACAGAAATATAACCACATAAAATGTCAATTGTCTTGACCAAATGGACATTGGTAAATAATGAGTTAACATCAAATGAACACATAAATTTACTCTTTATGTTGACATGCTCAAGGCATTTGATTACTTCAAATGTATCTTTTAAGGAATACTTACAAAATTGCTTCTTAATGGGCTCCAATTATTCCACTAGCCACTGGGCAGGCTTATGCGTTGGCGACTTACACATTGACATTATGGGACATAAGGGGTTGTTGGGTTTACGTACTTTGGGCAAACCGTAAAGATGTGGGAATCGGGATTCAGTTGGTTTCAGTGGGGCGAATTTTTGACTGGTAATGACGTTCATTTCGAGCAGTTTTACTAGATTAGCGGTCACAGTTCCCTGTAACAATTGTACGTCTTCTGAAGAACAATCCTTAGCGAATTTATTTCCATCTTCATGAATCGATGACATTTTACACTTATATTCGATTTTATTCATGATCACGACACCTGAGCACTTGTCACGTCTGAGGATAATAATATCGGGGTTCTCTCATAGTCCCTTCGCAGCTCTGAAATGTTCAGAAGTTAGAATGCTTTTCTGGTTCTGATGGCTATCACAAGACTGGTGGGCAATATCCATCATCTTGGCTCTCAGCCATCCCTGACCCTCAATTGAAGTTGGGACGAGAGGTTTCAACTAATTGTATAGGTTTTCAAACTGTGCATGGATAGCCAAATCTCGTGATTGCTTTCGAAGAACACAAAATTTAAGTCCAAGGTATAGGACTTCCTTCCTGACCTCTTTTTATTTTGTCACCCAGCTGATCTTCATGAGTTTTTATATAAATACCTATAACAAGTACATGTGTGATCAGATAGTTCGAAATGTGTTGCACAAATACACCATTACACGGTTGAGACAATTTACGTCTTCTTATTGTTTTGTCAAAGTTTATCAAAAGAACTAATTGTTTTAAAATTACTTAATAGTCAGAATATTACATGAGAACATTCAAGTGAAAATGTTAACATATAAGTCCTTCATTGAATAATGAACTTAATCTTCATAGATGAGCAGAAAGAGGTCATGTCCATGAAAAGTCTATGAAGTGTGGAGCCAAGTAGTTTATAATGATTAGTATATTTCAAGCAAAATGATTTTCCTCCTAATTTTGGCAATATTTTGAGCAAAATTACCATCTGTGATGAATTAATCCCTGGGAATTTTTACCTACACTTTTACAGACAGCTGTCCTATAGATAAAACTTTCATTCTGTGTGCTCATCACTTTTTAATCTAGTACCAGTTTTCATCATTCTTGACAGTTGTACTAGAATTTAAAGGTGACCTAGCATCGGATGTACTAAAGAATCGTCTATGCAGATCAATCAATAGAACTTTATTCGCAGAAAGATTTCAGTTGACTTTTACCAGCCGTAACCTATTCTCCGTTTGCGTTTAAGATAAGCTTTCTCGTTTGGCTGCCTCTATGTGCATCTACCAGTTCACCTGCTCTTGTACAGCAAGGTACATTGGCCGTAGCCAGAGAATGCTTTCTACACGCCTACGAGAATATGTTTCTGCTTGGTCAAGGTGAAAAAGTCTGTTAGAAATTCGGTTCTAGAACATTTGATTGATTTCCATCACTCAAAAAACACAGACAATGAATTTAAAATTATTTATTAAATTCACCCAAACCTTCCACCTTTTTTTTCGCTTTCAACTTCTTAAAACAAAGAAGGATTTAGCTGTTCATGAACTAAAACCTGATCTGTGTATACAAAAGAAGTATGTGCAGTCACTGTCTTTAGCATGACCATGACATTTTCCCACCCCATTAGCTTCCCCCCTTTGTTAATTTAATCTTTGCATCTTTCCTTTATCACTATTATTGTTATTATAATTACCTTCACTTTGATTAGTTTCCGGTGTTATTTCACTTAATTGTTTTAATCTTTTTAGAAAACATTGATTTCATCTGGACCAACTTGTCTAATCCTATTACACAATACTTAATTGATTTTGACTCCACCGGTCACGACTTCTCATTGGAACTTCGGGTATACCTCTCGAAGCTAGTCACCAATGAGCACCAGTTCAATTGAATTTTGAGGGAGTTGTGGAGATTCGGAAATATTTTAAGTTGTTATTCATCATAGACTGACATCAGTTGGAGGAACAAAGGAAACCTGGGAGCACTGGACAGCTGTCTCGTTCTAGTATGGGACCCCTTAGTAGTGCGCACCCATGACCCTGCTCTCCAGGGATCGAACTTACGACCTTCAGGTTCCGCGAAGGGCGCGTTACCACTAAGCCACGATTGCTCACGGTTGCGCTATATCGTGAGCTAACAGAAGTTGGAAATATGGACGACTGGATTCCGACCCAGTGGCTCAGTCGTGACGCGCTGGCCGTGGAACCTGAAGGTCATGGGTTCGATCCGGGGAGGGTGCGGTCGTGGGTGCGCACTGCTGAGGGGTCCCATACTAGGATGAAACACCTGTCCAGTACTCCTAGGTTTCCTTTGTTACTCCAACTGATGTCAGTCTACGATCAATAACAAATTGAAATATTTTTAAAACTCCACGGCTCCCTCAAAACTCACTTAATTGATTTTCCACTTTCATCAACTTCTTTCACCCCTTTCTGAGTTATATACTTTTATGAACCATTCCATATATCACATAGTTTATTTTGTTATCATAATCACAAATGCTTATGTCATCATCCGCTCTATTATTATTGTCGTCATCATCATAAAGTGTTCAGTTTTCCTCACGGATATAATTTTTTCAAATATCATATATATATGACTGCACAGCTTGAGAATAAATTGGTTAAAAGGTGTTTCTTCGCTGAATATCTTGTTCTTGAAGTTGTACTAGGTAGTATTGTGTTCTCGTCCTTCTAGACTAACTTCATTATGAAGTTGGTGCTGATGATGTCATCTAGAAGGAAGATGAAAGCTTAACGATTAAACAACTCAGCTCAGAGAACACAATACAACCAAGACCATCCACATGAGCTACAAATATTCTCCACTATTTCAAAGTTGTACTAGTTTACCATTGTTGCACGTGTAAGGAATGATACCTATGAACATAGAATCAGTCATCAATCTTTGTTTACACTTCTTCACACTGAACGTTAAAATGCAAACAGTGTCCGAATTAGTAAAGTGTTCCTCATTCCGCACTTTAGCCTCCTTTTATGAACGCTTTTTCATAGATTGATATTCTTATACTTCTGTGAACTGACCTTCAGTTAATCTTCTGCGTTATTCGGTCTGATTTTGAGTGGTGTCGATGTTCGATTTACATAGTTAATGGAAAGTCAACACAAGATGTTTTTATAAACTGGGTTATTCTTGTTCAATTTTTTTATCAGATCTTTTAGTTAGCTTGAGCGTTTTCAAGTGAGATTCACTGGTTTCAGTGTAATCCAAACTTCTACTGTCATGAGCATGCTTTGAATTATCCCTGATGTACCCTTCCTATGTAGCAGTATCAGTCTCTGTGTAATTATATTTTTTACCACCATCGGTTTTTTTTTGCCTTTTCCCTTTTCCTCCACCTTATTTTTCATGAATTACTTAATTGTCACAATTTTCATGCTAGAAGTTTTCTTTACGCAGATTCAGAGAATACTCGACGACTAAGTACACCAAAGTTGTTGACAGATTGAGCGATAATAATACTACTAAAATAATCCCCGAAAATTTAGAGGTCAAGAACCGAAAAATAAAAGAGGTGATATCGTCAGGTTTCCTACCTTGTAATATTCTACCGAACAGTGCCAGTAGTCTCAATAACTCACTGGCTTCTGAAAACAGAAGAGAATGGTTTAGGTGGATAGTTTTTAAAGTTCAACTGTTTGAAGTGAATTTACCCCAGTTCACTGCCAGTGGTTTTTCGCAGAAGAAATGAAATTTGCAAAAAAACTCGATTGTTAATTGAGATGTGAATAGCTCATTGGTAACGTCGATATCTACAATACTTAGTGACGCGGATTGGAATCTCAGGCAACATATGAGCTCCTTAGAGGTTTTAGATACTCCCTGTTGACGAGTGTCAACAAGCAACGCTACCTGTCAATTGACTTATGCCAGCCAACAGACTTTACATACATACGTCATTGTTTAATGAATAATTAGTAGGATAATAGCCTTGTCCATGATAAAGCAGAGAAACTAATCATAAACGTTTTCGAATGCTGAAAGGCGGGGAAGTATTTATAACATAAAAGTGCTGAAGATTATTGGCTTTGCACAGCAACATTAGAAAATAAATAATTCCCCCATTATTATTGCTATTATTTGTCCTTTGGGTTCCTAGTGGAACAGAGGGCTTCAGAAGCACACCTCCATTCCACTCTGTTCTCTGCAGTCTCTTCAACCTGGATCCACAACTCCTCACAACCTCTCGTCTCTTCATCACACACTCTCCTCTATGTCACCCTCACCTCAGACACCCAACTCGTCGTCTCCCATTTGCATTCCACTCCAGTGCCTGACGCGTAATGTCCCCAGTCGACCTTCTCACTGTGTGCCCAATAAAGTCAAATCCACTCCAATCCAATCCATCACCACTGCCTTCTCGTGTGTTGTTGTTTGGCGATACTTTATTATTAATTCGTTCGTTGACAGCCAGCCAGCCTGCTGTGGTCGTAATTTTGAATCCAGCAAACGTTTTAGTCTTTCCAGGATAATACGGCTTAGAACTAACTATTCCATCCTGTACAGTTTATTTTGCACTTAGCTATGAACTGTGTATCAGCAAGAACTTGAGGCAGTACGGTTTAATATAAATTCACTGAGAAACGGCAATTTTCTCAACCGAAAGTGTTGGCTGAGACAGATTTTGTTATCTAACGATTTTTATCATACTGACTGTTCCCTAGAAAGATTAAAAACTACTTAGGAGTTTCTAAAAAATCTTAAATAACTAAACATTCCTAGTTTTTATCGAAGAATCAAAAATGATTACATTTTTAAATTTTGATACGAAATTGCATTCTGTTCTAACTTATCTAGTGTTTAACTGTTTTAACATGTTAAAAGAATAAAAGGTGTGAAGATTGTAAGAAGGAAAAAGATATTTCATCCTGATTTATATATACACGCTGTTTGACTCTTAAATCCTACCAACAGAGAGTTGTTTATTGCCGGCAGTGTCCAGTCTCAATACAATTGTTCAATTTAGTGAATTCAAACACATTACTACAATATTCTGTTTATATTATAAATATAAAATGAAATAACAGAAGTTAGGAAAGGAAGTATGTTTAAGTGGAAATATTTTCACCTTTTATCGCTTTGTTTACAATCATAAACTCAGTGAGAAACAATAAAAACGGTACCTTGCTAGCATACTCTGTAAATGAAGGGAGAAATTAATTTCATCATATTATTATTGTCTTTTATATTCTTCGTTTTAATGTGTCTATTATGAAGTTCAAGTTTCAATGGGAAGCAGCATTCACTAGGTTGCAGGTGCATCAAGCTGATGAGCCCTAAATACGACGAAATGCTCTTTCTGGAATCCATTGCTAGCTATAACCATTTAAGTGTTAATATTTTGAGATTTAGGCTCAGAGAATTTATAAGCTGACGCTTATACAATGACTGCTGGAAGCTCACTAATCCCTAGCTAACCAGTGATTTTAAGTTCAAGGTTTTTCATTAGTACACATGTCATTGCAAAATCTTATGATAATTAAACTATATCATGACAAAGGTATTGCAAAGAAATATCAATCATTAAATTTCTGATTGACAAGGGGTTTTAAATGAAAAAGGTATAGACAGTTTTAGTTCATTCTAACCAAACAACTTAGATTTACCCGGCCCTAGTTACCTGGTAAAATAATTTTCTGACTCTAGTGATATTCATTAATTTATAACAGCTTTATAGAAAAACAAAAGCACCAGGACATCAACATATAAACATCAAGGGTTGTGATGAGATATTATCAGGTTTTACTTTGAGGAATACAGAGGAATCAGAGTAACTGGTTGTCAACAATGGCTCTGATACAAGTAGCGAATATACAGAAAAAATCTGAGAGATTCAATAGGTTTTTACTTGATATTACCAGTCTACTATAGTATGCTGTTGTATGCACCTCAGATCGGTGCTAATTAGTTGAAGTAGGTTTTAAAATGTGCCGGAATCTAGGTCTCAGGTTTATTGAAACTCATCAGTAAGGGGTATATGAAACCTCAAATTTTTCAAAATATTATTTGTCCCTTGGGTTCCTAATGGAAAATACGGCTTAACTAGCACGTCTCCAACCAACTCCATTCTCTGCATTCTTTTCAACCTGGATCCACCACAACCCACAACCTCTCATTTCCTCCTCACACAATCTCCTCCATGTCACCCTCACCTCGGACACCCAACTCGTCGCTTCCCTTCTGGGTTCCACTTGACACCTTGACCTGAAGCGTGATGTCGCCAGTTGGCCTTCTCACTGTATGTCCAATCCCATCCATCTACACTTACTTCCACTGCATATTTGTTCATCGATAGCTTCTTGGTTGGTTCGCCACCAGCCATAGTTCCTTGTTGTATATTCTTATTATTCTGACCATCTGATCTTCAGTAACGAGAAAGCGTAGGAGGCAGTTGTTCATGAATATCTGTAGTTTGTTGGAAATCCCTTTCGTAACACACCAAGTCTCCCAAATACCACTTCAATGCACTGACTTGACTGGCGTTGGTGTTGAAAATCCGGATCCCGTTCACGCCTTATGCTGAGTGCACTGCAATAGATCTCCACACTGGTTTCAGTTTAGTGAACGCCTGTCTTGCTGTCTTTCCGATCCTGTCTACTTTGACATCCTCGTCTGTGCCACCACCACCTGTAGTTGAGACAGTGTTGCCTGGATAGGTGAAGGATGCTACTTCCTTCAAGTTGTGAGGGAATAAATCCTTCACTATTTCTTACTGAGATGCAGCACGAAAGTCATATTGAATGAAACTGTGTAAGTGAAACGTTAGTTATTTAAAGAATAGAATGATAAAACCGTCAAGCTTAATCTTGCATATAAAAGTACTCTGAATTGCTATAGTTTGTGAAATGCTTTAGAATAGCACTTTTCATATCTAACAGTCAAAAAGGTTAGTATATATCACACTATTTTGGGGAATATTTCAATAAAGCAAGGAATGCAACAACAAAATCTTAAGCAATAGCTTAATTATCTAATTAATAACAAACCGAGTGAGGAAAGATGTATAAAAATGCATTAGATAAAAGGTTTTGAATACTCGTACAATGAATATCATTGAAAAGAATACAATCAGAATTCTTGTAAAGGAAACTACTTTTGTTCGACTGACTTATTTCAACACTTTTCGATTTAATCTTGTCCAACTTTATAGCTGACATAAACTGTAAACTTGGAATTAAATGCTTCGGATTAGTAGCCGTCGTGTATAGTTTTACCAAGTGTTTCTGACTGTAGGTGTGTTCTGAACAAGAGTATCACTTCTATACACTTTATATTCCATGATCGACCTTGATCAGGAACGTTAAAATTTAACAATATCTGATTAACACTGTAGCTACATCGAAAAAGATGAAGCTATCAACTTACTTTCAATATCATTTCTTCCTATGATGTCACTGGTAAAATATCAAAACTCAAAGAGTAGAGAAAAATGGTTAACTAGTAACTTGGTCATCAGGGCTAGGATGTAAAACAACACTTTGATTTAACAAAAAGACAAGAACCTGAAAGAAAACTTACTGTTATTTCTATATGTTGAATTTCTTTGTCTTCCCGTTCAAAGATTCCCTCACTATCTTTGAAAGTCTCTTCAGAAGAATGAACTGGACGTAAATTCATGCCTCTTATTCGTTTTGCATCATTCTCATTTCGATTCGAATTAATTTCTTCTGAAGGTATTCTGTATATAAATGATTCAATTTGGCGTCCAAGATAGATTTCTTTTAGTTTGCAAATAATTGTTGTTGTAGGCTTATCTTGATCGTTTGTTGAGTATGTTTTCCCCATAGATGATGTTTTTACGTCATTATGTGTGTACAAAGCGAATTGTATTATGCGTTTCTTTGTACCTATCCATATAATACTGGTTGTGACTTGTTCTGGCTGTTGGTAGTGACTTGTAAGCCCAGGTAAGTTGTACGCTTGTAAATGCAACCAAATATCACCTGTCTGAGCGAGCAATGCATGGCCATGTAATGGTTTAACAGGTAAATAACGAAATGGAAAACGTAGAGATAAACGACGGCCAACTGTCACTTCTTCGTCAGTTTTATTTTTCGAATTGAATCTTGAACACTGAAGATTTTGTATTAGAGAAAACAAAACAAACAGTTACAACTAACCAATTCGGGCATGGGGACAGTTAGTCAACAACGGTATCGGATGGAGGTCATACAATATCGTGAATAGATGGAAGTGGACCATTGGACGCTGACCCAGTGGCTCATTGGTAACGTCCTGGCCACAGGATCTGAAAGTCATGGGTCTCGATCCAAGGTGGCGTCATGTGTGCGCACTGTTGATTAGTTCCCTACTAGGACGAAACAGGTGTCCAGTTCTCCCAGGTTTCTGATGTTTTTTTTCAGCTGATGTCAGTCCGTGATAAATACCAACTCCAGAAGAATAAATTATGTTTGGATTGCCCATAAAAGTTTAACACTGTTCCATAAAAAAAACTAGATTTATTTTCAGAATAGTATTTGACTGCTTGTTTTTAATGGCTGGGTTGAAGTGGTAAGTTTGTTTCAAGTTTGATCACTCAAAGGCTTCAAAGGAATCGTTAAAGACACCCTAGAGAGAAATACCTGGAAACAGTTGCAAAGGTGCTTCAACAGGTGTATGGCACGTCATGAAAAGTCATTCCATCCTTGGTGATTATTTCCTTCTTATAAAATAATTTACTGTAGGTAGAAAACTCCGTAATAATTTATCCTGATCACAAGTTGTAATCCACGTAAACCTTTTCTGAAGAGAGATCATTACTGAATATTAGCAAACTTACTGTTATGATACAACCTTTGTATTCACAAATTATCATTATTATTTTTCCCTTGGGTTCCTAGTCGAACATACGGCTTCAGAAGCACACCTCCATTCCACTCTGTTCTCTGCAGTCTCTTCAACCTGGATCCACAACTCCTCACAACCTCTCGTCTCTTCATCACACACTCTCCTCTATGTCACCCTCACCTCAGACACCCAACTCGTCGTCTCCCATTTGCATTCCACTCCAGTGCCTGACGCGTAATGTCCCCAGTTGACCTTCTCACTGTATGCCCAATAAAGTCAAATCCAATCCAATCCATCTCCACTGCCTTCTCGTGTGTTGTTGTTTGGCGATACTTTATAATTAATTCGTTCGTTGACAGCCAGCCAGCCAGCCAGCCAGCCAGCCAGCCAGCCAGCCAGCCAGCCAGCCAGCCAGCCAGCCAGCCAGCCAGCCAGCCAGCCAGCCAGCCAGCCAGCCAGCCAGCCAGCCAGCCAGCCAGCCAGCCAGCCAGCCAGCCAGCCAGCCAGTCAGTTAGTCAGCCAGTCAGCCAGCCAGAGTGAGTTCCTTGTTGCTTATTCTTAATATTCTGGCAATCCATCTGATCTACCTCTTCAGTATCGAGTGAATGGAGACAGCAGCTGTTGATCAATGTCTGTAGTTTTTTGGAAATGCTTTTCTTGACACGTCAAGTTTCTCAACTATCACATGGAAGCATTGGCTTCACCGACATTGTGAATTGTTGAAAATCGGGATCTCGTTGTTTGTGATGAGTGTAGCAGATCGCCACACTGATTTCAGATTACTGAATACAGGCCTGTCTTGCTGTCTTTCCAATCCTGGCTGCTTTGACATCCTCATCGTCATCTGTACCTGTGCCGCCTGTAGTTGAAACGATACTGCCTCACCTTGATAGGTGGAAGAGAAAACCTCATTTAGATTTCTCCCATTAATGGTGATTGATGCCCCTTGTTGTTGCTGTTGCTGTTGTTGATCTTGCTGGTCGGATATCTTCATCACCTCTGTCTTCTCCATGATTCACTTGAAGTCCCGTCTCCCTTCTCTGCCCTGCCTCACCCCTTCTGTCAACTTGTTAGTTTTCGCCTGTATATCTTCGAGTTTGTGTGACAAGATATTAGACATAAATGATTATCGGCGATGGCGAAATCCAAATCTTCTAGGGTCTTTTCATCGGCGCAGCGTATGCTGTATTAACAAATATGGATACCCAACTAAGGAATATGAGGAAGAAATTAACTACAAGAATGCATTTTCTTTCGTGCACCAAACTGTAACTTGATTTATAGTAGGAATTTTCAAAAAGACCACTTAATCCTTGTCTTCTAAATTCCTTATCTCATTAAAAACTACTAGTTTTCTGCTCTGTTATACTAATTGACTCTGACCGACTACCTTGACTTATGTATCTGACATCATAGTGACCGCAAAAGATTTAGTAAACTGTTCCATCTGATCAGATCAATAAGTGAGTTTGCAGTTTTAAACGCCACTCTAATCCTATTCTCATTCAGAACTCTACGTAATGTCTCTGAGGTGCCTTCTGTGTGTAGTAATACTGTGGAGGTTTTGAATTTTCAGTTCACAGTATTGTCTTCATTATTATGATTACTATCAACACCTGGGTTATTAATATCATTCATATTTACCTTACGATTACTAGGAAGTGTATTAATTCATTTAGGAGGGTAACTATTGGTAACTAAGGCGTCTTTAATGTATCTGAATTCTTGTCTGTTAATAAAACATTTTACCAGGCCAACTTTACTGACATAGGGTGAGACAATTTAAAGTCTAAGTAACAATTCGAGTGTGAAGTTTCCTATAGATAATAGTGTCTAAACTTCCATTTCGTTTTCAATCCTTGAGGAATTCTACTTAGCAAAATGGATGATTCCCTGTTTGAACTAGAAAGACAATGATGGAAAAGCATGGAAGAATAAAAGCCATTTTGATATTTTAAACGCAAATAACCCGAATGAATCTGATATAAATTGTCCTTAAGACGGTTAGTTACCTTGAACAGATCTTCCCTATGTGGATAATATGAATGTACTGAAAGAATTCAAGCTTCTATCGTTTTACGATTATGTAACACCATTTCTTCCTGCTTATAAGGATAAAATAAATTTATATTTTAAATTTATCCTTGTCAAATTGGTCTTGGTAACTAGCAGGGGAGTTCAGAACGCGCGTTCCATCCTGTTTAAGACTCTTCAGCTGTGCCAAACACAACCTTATCAAAAGACGCCCTCAAAAATACTTGAGACATTCCAGTATTACTGCTGAAGAAGCTAGGGCTTAACCGATGAAACTTGAATTTTTATGCTTATTAACTGGGATTTTTTTCTACAGATCTTCAAATTTATTTCTCTAGTGGTTGAAAGCGATAAAATGGCATTCATGTTGACTACATCCTACTGATTTCCTATTCTGTTAACATTTAGTTGATGAACCCAGACTGAGAGAGGACAAATTTTTAGATGATATGCTTAAAATAAATTGCCCTTTTTTATATCGATAATCTTATTTGAAAATAGACATACAAAGTAAATGTCTCAACTATAAGTAACTTGCATTCGACGTGCCAATCAATGAAAACTATACGAAGTGCATACATATGGGAAATAATCATCCAGGATTAATTGCATATTCTAATGAAAATAGCAGAAAACTGAAAAATTTAAAGGTTACAGTTTTACAGTCTGACCTTCTTTTCTGAGTGTACATCGATGTCCACTACTTGACATAACAAGCACTGATTAGTAATATCATAAGTTTGGAATAGGTTCACAGAAATAGACAAATATTGAATAGCATTCGATGTTTATTATCTCATTTAGCAACTTATACTCTCAGTTGTTATCAGTTAGGAGGTGTTTTGGTATAGTTTAATAGAGGAGGCTGTCTAGCAAGTCCATTATTTCAATACAGGATTTAAACTCAAAGTGACGGAAATCTATGTAAGTTTCTTGGTTGTATTGTGTTCTCTGAGATCGGTTGTTTCATCATAAGGATTTCATCGTCTTCCTCCTACACAACATCATCAGCACTAAATTCAGTATGAAGTAGTGACCTGTCAATATCTCTCCATCTGTGATTTACTGGCTTGCTGTGACCATGTGCTCTGTGATTGGTTGTTCACTCCGATTGTTGTGTCATTGACAGACTGTATAGACTTTCCTGTTGGTTGTTCCTCTACTTGACCTGATCTCTGTCTGACCTTTCTGTTGTTTATCATCTTTCTTATTGGTTGATAGATTTGGTCTATGTGTATACATCTGTTGATTGCTGACTGACTGACTGACGTGGATGGCGAGCTTCTAGGAATTCTCTGTTTCCTCTGTCGAGATATGTGTTATACATATGGGTTTTGGTTATATAAGTTTCTATGAAACAGTTTTTACTATAACCTACTTATAGGAAAAAGAACAGATTGACTAGTCAACTGAATTGAAAAGTTCTTAGAGAAATGTGTGAACTTACAATATTTGAAAATGAATTCGGTACAGGCGACGATCTCATATTATTTTGTATTGCATTAGTACGTAATAATGGTCCACTGAAGGAAGCTTTAAATTCATTTAAACCATAAACACATAAGGCACTTCCAGTTGGTGCAGATCTAAAATTGAATATACTATACTTTTAATTGGTTTCATGAAGAAATTAATGATTGAAAAAGTCATTAAGTATTTTTTGTACATACAATTAAATTAGATTAGATGATGACTCTGCTTGATAGAAAGTTTTGTAAGTCCTAATACTGTGGCTGGTTTTTGTGATTTATTACCACCTTCTAATGAATATCTAACCAACCGAAGTACTTTAACACTCTTCTTTTTTTCTTTGATTGTCTGCTGCCATCCTTAGATGTAGTGGCCATTTCTCAGGCTATATCTCCGGAATAGAGGTCCAATTCTACGTTACCCGTTATTATCACGACAGGCAGATCACCTACCAACAAACTGATACACCATACAATTGAAAGATCTTTCTCCGACACAAGGTCAACTTTGATCAGTAGAGCTGTCCAGAGTCATTACAGAATGCAACAGGGACAGCCAAAAACGCCTCTGGTTGGTTCCGTTCTAATAAATCTACCCGTTCCCCTGCTGGTCAGAGCATAATGGTATGTGTTAGCTCTACAATTACTACAGCTTTTCATATAGCGTTTACAGTCTAAGGAATCATTCCCTAAACCTTTACTAACGCAAAACAGGTCTCATATAAAGGCATCTTACAGAATAACTTTCTTTATTTCACATCAAATTACTAACGTCTAAGATCATCATCCGTGATCTGACTTGATGCTGGACACTACAGTGGGATTCCCAGATATATTTGTATAACAATGATATACCATATGAAATTCTAATTACGAAACTTTCCTCAGTTGCCTGAAAATCTATTATCAAGATTTGGTTGACGCAAATCTCCTAAGAATTTTGGTTCAAAGTGATATATCTTCAGAATTCAGTGATTTAGTGAACACAATGAACTGTAAGGCTGCATCAACTTCATTATTCCGTCAACGTTGGGGAACTAATCGGCGAATGTCCTATAAGTAATCCCATTTTATTCATAACTGTCGACATGGTCTGATGCTCATGTTGAACCATAGACAGTCTTCTTGATGCAGCCGAACGTAGATTGTGCAATAAAACAAAAGATGAGACAATGTCATGGAAATACATATCTACATAAAACCTTTGCATACAAACAGATATGAAGAATTTAGATCACCTCATCACTGAAATCTTTGAATAATCAGGCTAGAAGTCTAACAAGAGATTGAAAAAATTCAAATTAAATGAAACATATTGAAGAAGCTTTGATTTACCTTCCTGATTTACTTGGAAGTTCATAAAAATATAGAAAAAAACGAGAATTAGCAGAGTTCGTAAGAACTGCAATACAACTAAGAGAAAATTCAAAGGATCTATGACGTTGTTACGTAAAAAATGGACATCAAAAACCCAAAACAGAACTCTTAGTAGTGCAGGGATTAGGGTGGAATTCAAATCACAATTTTAGTGAAAAAAAGCCTTTTTCTGCATGAAGATTCCGTTGAGAATATGAGGCTAAGTAATTCAATTTACCGATTACCTTATAATGATTGGAAGTCCCGGTTCATAGGTCAAACTAGTCGATCTGAGACAATCACTTCATCCAAATATAGAAACCCAGATAAATATAGATCAATACATCCTAACAAGATGAATAATTTAGAGAAGAAATCAGCCATAGCTATGCATGTGATAACACACAAGAGAATAATAGACTGGGACATAGTGACCGTTTTGAGAACTAATGTAATTCAATGCAGCGAGATGTTGATCATTGAATACTCTTTGCTCATCAATCCAACATCTGACACCTTCAATGGGAATGATTCCATATCTACTCCAAGTTTGTGAAAAATTCTTCTACCGATGAAATTTACAGGTGAAAAGCAGTGAAACTATAGAAAACTAAGACAGGAACTTGTATGGGCAATAAATTATACCTAGAACATCATTCATTGAATACTTCTTTATCACTGTTCATACTGAAGTTAATGCTGATGATGTCATCTAGCAAGGTGATGAAAGCTTCACGATTAAATAACCCAGCTCAGAGAACACAATGCAGCCAAGACCATCCACCTAAGCTACAAATATTTTCCATCATAACTAATCATATTTTCAGCTATATTCTCATACGGTGTCCTACTTTTATACTTATTATATGTGATACAAGAAAACATCAGTTTGGAAATGGGACATAACTATCCGGGAATTTAGGTAACCATCCGACAGAAAAACAGAAAAGAGATAATGCTTAACTGATAGAGAGCAACTGTCTTTGGCATAACCGCGTAAATATGAGACATTCTGTACTGATAAAAAGCAGACTTCAGTTAGATATTCAAATGGTTTGTAATCAGTAGTGATAACCAGTTAATCAACAATTACATGTGAAATGTATGTCTTACTTTTCTGTGGTGAATGTAGCGTACAGTAATTTCGTATTATTATCCCAGTAGGCAGCTGATATATGCGTATAACTAAAATATCCACCATTTTTATTTGTAGCAGGGCATATCAAATCAGCCTTTGCAAATGTGGCAAAACGATTTGCACTGATATGTGGCAAACCACCTGGATCACCTTTACACACTCTCACCAAACGTGCAACACTTGTTAAACAGTAAGTTGGTTGTGACAGTTTTAATTTCTCCGTGGGTAGTAGACGATTTATTGGGTTCTCTGGTTGCGGTCCACATTTAGTTATTGGAGAGTTTGGTTGTTCACGAAGAACAAAGTAGATTTCATTCATTGTTTCAAATGTCAGTAAAATCTGTGCAGGTTCTGGATCATTGCAAAACGAATTACATAAAAAAATGAACAGTATGATTTTGAAAGTGAATATATTATATTTCAAAAGATGTTAGAAACTCTAGTTAGTTTCAGTAAAACTGAAATCTCTAATTCCAGTAACTAAGAATTAGTTCTACGTATTCACTTTTTGTAACCCAAAAGCCAATCTTCTGAAAATCCATGAATTTTCACCCGCAAGAGTAAAAGTACAAATTATGCTAAACCCTTCCAAGTTTGAATGTCACTTTGCAGATAGGTAAAAAAAAGTCAGGATTTCAAATCTTGAGGTATTAACCGCCTAACTTTAGGCTGTAGCTAAACGGGTGAGGACAAATACTTGAAGGGAACATAGGCGTAGTATTCGAGTTATGCAACAACAAAGTCTGCCAGCTAATTTTTGATCTGAAACTTGAGGGTTAGTTTGCGAAAGATCCTACACCAAGAATGGAAAGCAGAATGAAATATATTCCACTATATACAGTCCTTGTTTAAATCACGCAGATAAGGCCTTCAAAAGTTGAAGATTTGAAAAGTGACAGGTTATCAAACACAGATGTCTTTGTAGCATTACTCACGTATAGTGGAATTATCATGTAAGTAAGATCGAGGTTAGGCGACGTGTACTAAGCAGAGAAGGTAATTTCATCGATGAGGTTATAAATCTAAGGTGGCTTGGAAATGTATTGCTCATGCCAAACCACCGTTTACCCCAATTTACAACGGCTGCATAAGTTGGATTGGGTTGACAAAAGACTCAGGTTGGCCATATCAAGACGCTGCATCAGTCCACAAAGCTTCCGAGTGTTCGCTTAAGCCGTGTAGAGGTTACTTCGCTGTGGTCACTAAGACTATAGGAATCAGTGGTTGGAGATTCTTCGTGACATTGTGCCGATATATCCACTTCCTGATACATTCTAAAGCTTGAAAAATTCTACTAACCTTGATTGTCAAATTCATTGTCTTCCTGTACACTTTTGTCTACGTTAATATCAATCCTTCTCTATTCAGTTATTCTTTGCATGGTGTTGTAATGTGTAGTAACTTGAACCGATGCAATTTTAAGCAAGGTTCTACGTTGATTTCTTATGTCTATCTATGAAAAACTTTAATAAATATTAAATTTACTGACATTAGAAAAAGTAACTTATGACACTTCCTGAATAATTTGCGTTCAGAAATACTTGGAAACTACAGTTAGTATTATATTTATCTCTTTCAACTTTTAGGTGATAAACATTAATTTAGAAAAAGACTGACTGAGGGGAGAAATATATTCCTTTTCAATTAGGTCTTCATCTTGGGCTTTACACTAATATAGGTTTATAATTTAATCAAATTACCAATCAAGTGGTGGTGTTTCGGAAATAATGATGTAAATAATCAATAGAGTTACTTAAATTGGAAATATGGATATTGATAGAAACAAGGGGAAGGGGACCAGGTGTACAAAGTAAACTTAGAAGTTACATCATGTTGACAGCCACGGTAATGAAAGTGGTCGAACAAACTTCTTTTGGATACAAAGGATAGGTTTGTGAAGGTGGATTGCGATCGCCTCTGCTAAGTGAAGGAAGCGCGAATGCGTAATCCATGAGGTAAATTAATTGGAATCTGATGGATGATTTTGAAGACTTTTCCAGTAACCACTTGATGTCGTGTATCAACTAAGTGTGCAAGTATGGAGCTCTTTATAGTTCTAATTTGTCCCTTGTTCAACCATGATGGATGGTGATCAGAAATTCGACGATGGAACTGCCTCATTGTATGCCCAATATAACTAGCTTCACAGGAGCAGTTGAATTGATAAATGCACATAGAAGTGGCACAGTCAGGCAGTTTGTCTTTATTTCTTGCACCTAGAGTCGGGCGGTTGTAGAAGGCGGGAAATAATTTAGCGGCTTGGAATGCTTCATTCAAGACTTCTTTTGTGCGTTGTGTGATGATCTCACTGGCAATATCACCCTTAAATTGCAGCTTCAAGAAGATTTGCTTCTTAGGAACTGTTGGCATTGTTGTCTTAACCCTCGTAATATTCATGTGCTTAGTTACAAACTTGTCTTGGTAGCCATTCCTACTAAGCAGATCACGGATGGTGGCACACTCTTCCTTTATAGCATTCTCTGAGCAAATAGCTGAGGCACGGTATGCTAAGCATTTCACTAGGTTCCTTTTGTATTGGAGGGGTATAGCACTAAAGAAGTGCGTATATTGACCTGCTGATGCTGACTTTCTATAAACAAACACTTGGCTTCAGAGTTCCATCTGACCTTCTTACCAACAGAACATCAAGAAATGGGATACTATCATATTTCTCCTCTTCCATTGTGAAGTTGATTGCCGGGTGAACATTATTGAACTTATCCAGAACAGCATTCTTATCAGTCTCACTTCGTCAAGCAATCCCTAAAAATCATTATTTAGTTGCTGTGTGAATTAGCTTTCAATAGAATCAGTGAACAGTAAATCGAGACTGGGTGTGAATATGACTATCGTAAGAATGGTTGTAATTACCGGTTTATTGAAGAAAAACAGATACTCATATCACTTACATCTTGTTCAAAGTTTTACTTAGTTTCAACGTAATGACACTATTTTTACGTTTTCAATGGTTTGTCATCATCATCTTGTTTTATAACTCTCAAAGGTGATCATTGTTCTTTCTCTATAACTATTTACACAACAATTATTCATTGAAGGATAATTACTTAACTGTTAAAATGTTGCCAACAGTGAAACTATACACTTAACTATAATATGTAAGATATGATCATTTCTATGAAAAAGTTACATTAAAACTGTCTCTGGACCAATGTTTTCAACTGCACTTGATAACATGAGAAAGTTTCATAGAATAATGATTAAAAAGTGGAATGACAGAGTACATTTGAGTCTTGCGCAATTTTTATTATATCATATAAGAATGGTTTACAGCTGATTATACTTAATCCAATGTGGCTTGGATGACGATCCCCGTTTCAATGGAAATTGTTCAACTTCTGTGAAGTTTTCAAATCGCTCTGTGAAATATATTTTTCCTGAAGTCTTTTAGTTTTTTCGTTATACAAGCCGTTATTCTGAAATCTTTTTAGCTTCCAAGTGCACTTTTAAGAAGTTCTACCATGTCCAATGTTCAATTGTTGACTGAGGGAATAAAATGTAGTTTCACCTGGTCACAACCCACCCCCACGTACTGACATAACCAGGATACCCTGAGATAAGAGCTATCAACATATGTCTGTCTACATACATACAAATATCAATTTATTATTCATACACTGTTCACACATAATACACTACTTATGGATATCATCTTTATTCTACAACTCGGACAATACAGAATCATTCATGCAGAAAAAACACTTGCCAAGTTATCACATATGGAGATCTATTGCAGTGCACTCAACATAAAGCGTGAACAGGATCCGGATTTTCAACACCAACGCCAGTCAAGTCAGTGCTTGAAAGTGGTAGTTGGGAGACTTGGTGCGTTACGAAAGGGATTTCCAACAAACCACAGACATTCATCAACAACTGCCTCCTACTCTGGCTCCTTACTGAGGATCAGATGGTCAGAATAATAAGAAAATGCAACGAGGAATTACGGCTGTCAAAGAACTAACCATGAAGCTACCGGTGAAGAAATATGCGGTGGAAGTAAGTGTAGATGAATGGGATTGGACATACAGTGAGAAGGCCAACTGGGGATATCACGCGTCAGGTCAGGGTGTCGAGTGGAACCCAGATGGGAGGCGACTAGTTGGGTGTCCGAGGTGAGGGTGACATGGAGGAGATTGTGTGAGGAGGAAATGAGAGGTTGTGGGCAGTGGTGGAACCAGGTTGAAAATAATGCAGAGAAGAGAATGAGATGGAGAGGTGCTAGTGAAGCCGTATTTTCCATTAGGAACCCAATGGACAAATAATAATAATATAATCTGGGATACATTTCACTTTGCTGTTTAAATTATAAATGTCAAGTCTTATAGAAGCGGATGATTTCTCTGGATATCGGCTTCTTGTTTACATGTATCCTGCCAACAGGAAACATTTGTCTCTGTCTGATTTCGTTCGGTCTCATAATTAATGGTTAAAGCCCTGAGTAGAATTCATTAGAATGCTGGAATCAGTGTGCTATCTAAACTCACAAACACAACTAGATACAAAGTTGTCAACTGAAGGATTCTGTTGAACTGGTCATAAAAAACAATTAATTTCTTGTTTTGTTCTAATTTTTCTGCCGCCATCTGCTTTTTCGAGAACTTTGGTTCCGATAAGACATGTTTTGATGACATCACTACATGAGGTTTCAACTGTATTTCATTTCGGACAGTTTCTTTGCTTCTTTGTTTCATTGTCTTGTTTTGACTGAAGTCATTTGACCAAAGCATGTTAATACTTAATTGTAATTTGTCACTGTAAATATTCCAAGTTATAGGCGGCTGACGAGAACCACCGAAGTAATAAAATGGATCATTTAACTGAGCCGAATACACAAAAATGAATGTGGAGTGATGGACCATAAGGAGATAATAAATCCAGTAGACTTAAGTCATAAATTTGTATGCTGTCACATAAAATCACGTAGTATTCTGGAAGTTTAAAAACACAACTTATATGGGAGGTAAAAACAGACAGATTGATGACTTAAGTCCTATCTATCAAACCGACACCTAATACATATTGTAAGAATGACACAACATTGATACCGGGGCTATCAGAAATTTTCACCACCAACAAAATGTAAAACTTAAAAAAACAGTAGGATTATAAAACACTAGACCAGAATGTTATGTGATTAACTTGATTTGTTTACGCGCGATAAATTGTACTCGAAACGTCATTCACTAATTAATACTCTTTCACTGTATGACATACGTAAATATAAGAACAAAAGTGAACTTAAATCCTCACATTTTCGTTTTGTTACTTGTTTTAATATGCGACACATTTTTAACTTCCTGATTTTCATCTGAAGAAGATAACATTTTTCTGATTGAATTTTGAGGGAGTTGTGAGGATCTGGAAATATTTCAAGTTTTTATTCATCGTAGACTAACATCAGTTGGAGGAATAAAGGAAACCTGGGAGTAATGGACAGCTGTCTCTTCCTAGTATGGGACTACTCAGAAGTGTGCACTCATGACCCCGATCTCCAGGAATCTAACCCACGACCTTAAGGTTCCATGTCTTGTACGTTACCATTGAGCCACTTGGTCAGAATCCAATCGTCCATATTTCCAACTTCTGTTAGCTTACGATATAGCGCAACCGCCACCCAATGTCATCGTTGAGTAACTGTCTTCACGACCATCAGGCTTTAACTCTACCGGTCACGACTTCTCATTGGAACTTCGGAAATACCTCTCGAAGCTGGTCATCAATGAGCACCAGTTGGATTGAATTTTGAAGGAGTTGTGGAGATTTGGAAATATTTCAAGTTGTTATTCATCGTAGACTGACGTCATTTGGAGGAACAAAGGAAACCGGGGAGCACTGGACAGCTGTTTCGGCTCAATGTTAACGTGCTGGTCACGGAACCTGTAGGTCGTAAGTTTGATCCCTGGAGAGCGGAGTCATGGGTGTGCACTGCTGAGAGGTCCCATACTAGGACGAAACAGCTGTCCAGTGCCCCCAGGTTTTCTTTGTTCCTCCAACTGATGTCAGTCTACGTTGAATAAAAACTTGAAGATTTTTTGATTGATAATTTTAGTTAAAGAAATGACACTTCTGTTTATTGTCTAGTTTATATTGGATGTGTGCATCTTCGAGTATACTAACCTTGAAGGAATAAAAGAAGCTGTAACTGAGGATGAGATAAAGCTTTTTTAACATGCTGTAGAGAATGGAAGAAGCATAAGAACTAGAAAAAAAGACTTCTGTTGAAGGTTTGAACTAATCACTATTAAGCACGACATGTCACGAAATCAGTTCAGTTTTCAGATGTATATATATATATATATATATATATATATATATATATATATATATATATATATATATATATGCTAGAGGGCATAAAGAAGTTGGTTGTTTGGAGACAATCCACATGACACTGTTCTTGACCTAGGTTGGCGCTCATCAGAAAGGCGTGCCTGCAATCTTAAGGAAACTGATATCCCCCTTGAGATTCGAACTTACGTCACTCAGTTGTGTAGTCAGGGCCATTAACATTGAGATATTTAGGCTACGATTTACCTTCAGTCGGGTGGATTAGATACCTTGATGATTAGTTACTGGAGGGCAACCAGTTTCATTTCGTCTAGTCCGGGGTGCTACCATGATGGAATTATATCCAATGGGGAAACTGTATATTTGGTCAAACCTAACTGAGTGATTTCGAAAATAATGAGTATATATTTAACATTGAAAAATGGGAGATTTGTCTTTGGTACCATGTAAAACTCTAGATTTGACATGTCGTGAACAGATTAAGGGTATATACTCAAAGTCTAGATGAAGAATTCTCGACCTCCAATATATAAAGAGAAAATAAATTCCTTGCAGTCTGTATTATTCGACAAATAAAAACAGGGGATTGACGAGTATGACATAAGTCCATTGGGGCCTGATGGGGACTAACAGATCTCAAGATTGTTTTCATTTCAGATAGACATTGGTTTGCGAATTACAACATGAAGGTGCCTGACGGCCTTTTTTTCTTTGCTTGAGGCTCATCAGCGTCGCTTACTTAAGTGATGACAAATACCTTAAAATCAATAAATCTACACAGATTTCTAATCTAATTATATTTCAGTGGTTATAAGTAGCTTGATCTCATATGAATTTCTCAAATTACCAATAAAAATTTATGACTTCTGAAGTCAAACAAGTTGGAAGTGAGGTGAATAATAGTAACTCACTAAGGCAAGTTGAAAAAAGTGGAAAAAAGTAGATCAGTAGATTTCTATACAATGGTTGAATGGTAGCGTGCTCATCACAGCTGTCCTTTTGATACTTCAAGAAGTTGTAGATTCGTGCTTCGTAAGCTTTTTAGACCGGGAAGAAATGGTTGTTCAGTGTTCCTAAATTTCTACTGCCTCTGTAACTCATTTTAATTCATGAAATAAGCTGTCTTCAAACATGACATAAGCAGTATATGACTAATATTTGACTATAAAATTATAAAATAAAGTGATCATTTATGTATGAATCTCAGCGAATCATTATTCCATTGTTGGCCAGCTTTATTTTATGCTTGCTCTCATCTGTATTCATTGGACTACAGTTTCATTTTTATTATATTTGTTGTTATTACGGAAATTTGTTATCTCACCCGCTTATAATTTTGTTGAGATAATATTTCTGTATGATTGCGTAGTCGTATCACTAACCGGACAGAAGAGACATCATGCTCAAATGAACACTCAAGAACAGAAAACGTTAAACAGACTGAAAAATAGGAAAGATGTCGTTATACTTCCAGCAGACAAAGGATGCACTGCAGCAGCCATGGACAAAGAAGACTATATCAAGAAGGAAGAGGAATTACTCGAAAACAAAGGTGTGTATCAACCACTTAAAACCAATCCTATCCAAAAGTTCGATAACCAGATCAATAAAACCTTGAACAAACTCTTCAAAGCAGAAGAAATAAAAAAGCAAGACAAATGGTGTATGAAATCGAATAGACTTGTCCTTCCTCGATTCTACAGCAGACCAAAACTATACAAACCCGATAATCCTCCACGACCAAAAGTCTCACTTCCAGGAACTCCAACATACAACATATCAAGAGAACTTTCGAGAAAACCGATACACCTCGTCCAGTCATGTGGACATTCCATCAAGTCACCAACAGAATTCTTAGAAAAGATTAGAAACATTGACATGGAAAACGACGAATTAATGATATCCTTCGATGTCACATCACTATATGCATCCATCGAGCCTCAACTGGTCAAGGAAACGATATCCCTTCTGCTCAATGAAGACAAAAACCTTCCAGAACGCACAAAACTCAAATGTTCAAGTCTGATGGAACTCATTGATCTTTGTGTGACAACATGCTTTCAATTCTACGGCAAGATATACAAACAGGTGAATGGAACTCCAATGGGATAACTGATATCCGGATAAATTGCAGAAGCAGAGATGCAGAAACTGGAAGCCATTATTCTGTCTATGATCAAACCAAAAGTCTGGATTCGCTATGTAGACGACACTTTTGTCATCATTAAAAAGGATGATATAGAAAACACTCACAGTTTGATCAACAACGTTTTCAATAACATCAAATTCACAATACAGAAAGAGTCAAACAACCAACTACCATTCCTAGGTGTTCTAGTCAGTGGAGGGAATACCGGAAATCTGCAAACCCAAGTGTACAGAAAGCCAACACACACACACAGACCAAATCCTCAACTACAACAGCAACAACCCTACAACACACAAAATCAGTTGCTTGCACACTCTATCCAGAAGAGTGTGAACACACTGCTGCACAACAACTTCAAGGAGAAACGAAGAAAATTACTTGATCTCCACCCTAAAGAAGAACAGCTACCCACGAAAATTTATCACAAGATGCCTATCCCGTACATTATCAACTACAAAGTCATCGACACAAATCAATAAACAAGTCACCCTACCATAATGCATGAAGAATATGTGTGAGAAATCACGACCAGATTGCTGAGACCACTTGGAATTGGTGTGGCTCATAAACTAACAAATTCCCTCCAAACACTATTATGCACACCAAAGGATGCAACAACCAAAGAACATAAACCGAATATCATTTACAAAATCAACTGCAATAACTGTAGTCAACACTACATTGGACAGAGCGGCCACCTTATTCGCCTTCATCTACATGAACACCAATTATCTATTAAACACCACGACATTTCATCACTCATTTCAATCCACGTGAATAACAACTATGCACATGAATTGAATTTGCAGAATGTAGAAATTTAAGATGGAGAGGGGAAACACAGGGAATGTCAGAGAATTCCTAGAAGCTCGCCATCCACGTCAGTCAGTCAGTCAGCAATCAACAGATGTATACACATAGGCCAAATCTATCAACCAATAAGAAAGATGGTAGACGACAGAAAGGTCAGACAGAGATCAGGTCAAGTAGAGGAACAACCAACAGGAAAGTCTATACAGTCTGTCAATGACACAACAATCGGAGTGAACAACCAATCACAGAGCACATGGTCACAGCAAGCCAGTAAATCACAGATGGAGAGATATTGACAGGTCACTACTTCATACTGAATTTAGTGCTGATGATGTTGTGTAGGAGGAAGACGATGAAATCCTTATGATGAAACAACCGATCTCAGAGGTCACAATGCAACCAAGCCGTCACGTTCACTTGTTTTTCACTTAATACTCTTCACTCGTCTGCATTCCTCATCTTGTCTTGAATAGCATGTACGTGATTCGACTGAAGTCACTAACTAAACTATCCGGGATTGCAACTGTTGTTTCACATCTTCAAAAACATTAAGTGGTATCATAAAACTCTGCATATAAAGTATGATATATTCATTATAGTCTTTGTTAACTAATTCATTTAGGTTTTATGCAGCTAATGAAATCCTATGAAGAAAAATGATGCCAATTTATTTTGAGAATTGTGTTCTCATACTGCATTGAGTCAAAAATATCACCTGCTATCAACTTTGATTGTTGTCTCATTTTAGTTATTCAGTGGTTTGGGTGATTATTTGTACAACAGATAATCAGACTACACGTGATCAGCGAATACTATTGGTTAGTTTTACATTTACCAAACAAAGAATACTCTAAATGTGATAGTTCTATGGAGTAATAAGTTTTATTTATTATTCTGCATAAAACCTTGTGTTACTCATCAGTAGTACATTGAATTTATCGAGCAAATCTGAAGTCTTGTTCCTAGTGATCACTTTTATTGTTATCACTCTCAGTTGTTAAAAAAAAGATTACTGAAATTAATCAACAAAATGATAAGAAAATCGATATCTTGATAGGTTACCTGCTATAAATGTTGGACTTTTGTCTGTGACAAGTGCACCTGTCCAATTGAAATTACCATTCCAATCAGGCATGTAAGCACGGAATATTCGTAGATATTCCAAGGTAAATGCAGAGATATAAGTGAACCCATCAGCTGCATTTAAAACACTTGCTGGCCTGTCAGGATATAATGAATTGAAATGAGGATTTTCCCACTGAACTAAAGGTATAGCAAGATTTTCAACCTATGAATAGAAAATATGCCAAATGAAAATCAACCGTCAGATACTTGAAAATGTACAGATAGTGTGGAAAGAATGTGAGATGGAGCATACCATTCTTGACATTTATTGCAGTTATAACCATAAGCCTTAGGCTTGACAGTTCAGTCTGGAAAGAAGTTAATAATGTGACTTTTTCAGATTGTAAAACGAGATTTGTTTCAGTATCTTAACAGAGTAATTAGACAAAAGAAATCGTAGTGAATGTATCTTGAATAACATACACGTATTTATACCTTGGTGTTATTTGCCTGTTGATGGCTGTTATTGGAATTCAGGACGCATAGTTCCTGATTTTTGCTACTAGTCAGCTGAATGAACCTGCATCTCAGTGAGACTCAAATCCACCACCTAATGCCTTAAATACCAAAGCGTCCCCCTCTAAGCTACTGAGTCACGAGTATTGCAATGAGCACAATTTATTATTTGTTGATGCTTAAAGTTTCCAGTCGATTATCATACTGAACTAAAATTGGACCGGATTTGGATTCCACTCCTAGCTACTGTAAAGTAATTTGCACAGAAACAAACCTTGAGGCAATAGTGAGGCATCTGCTGAAGGAGCCTACTTACCTACAATTTGTCTAGAGAATGCAGAGGAAAATCATGTAAGGGCGCTAGGTATTGATTTCAGTAAGGCAGATTGGTCATATACAAAGGTAATCACTTAGATGTATACTACCTACTTGGTCGTGGTTATTATTAGAAAAGGATACAACGAGAAGGATATCAACTAATGGGAAGAGCACTTCCTGCTCAGTGTGAGATCATGGAATTTACCAAAAGGTCTTTCACTTCCTGCCTCGTACTTAATACAACTCCTTGTAAATTTCGGAAGAACAGTTTTGAAAAGACTCTGTGTTGATATTCTGTACCGAATAAAGACAATACAGATTACCTGTCATTATGTAGGTATTTCACGATAGAGTATTACTATTTTATGATTTATGTAGTAGAACTATTAACACTGGATGGTTATAAACTCCTAATTAACCGCCGGCAATCTTCATCGATAAAATTTGGTTAAGATGAAGCACTTCTCAGAACTTCATAGCTTAGGCCGTGACGCACTGGTAACCTACTTATCTGCATATTCCAGTCTTAAAAGAGGTTAGATGTTGCCTGAAAAGCTTTGTGTTGACACCTCACTCCAAAACTGGGTGGTTGCTGACGAAATCTCAACTCAGATGTAGAAGGACCGTTTATCATTCGCCAACTTGCGTCATCGGTGGCAGCAGCTGGCGAGCTATCCGATTAGCTATTAAAATACAAGCATACTGTGCAAGAGGCATTTCTGTCCTACTGTAGGACCATGAGACATGACCGTTGAAAGGAGGAGACATGAAGCACTTACAGGGTTTGACCACTAGTGTCATTTAGGCATTGCTCACGAATGGCTGAGTCACTGTGAGAGCAATGTTGAGGTCAGATGAAGGGTACTAGGCAAGATGGGCAAGTCGATTGATGCAGCTGTGAACCTTCATCGAGTGAGATAACTTGGACATGAACTGCTCATACCATGCCACTGCCTACTTCGATGTACTGTGCTAGAGAAGGTTGGCCCACGTTAGAAGACGGTTGAGGGTGATCAGATCGAGATGTGATATTAGTCGATGGAGTCCTTAACTGCTGATCTGAGTGGTGTGGAGGAATGTAGACTGACTGGTTGGGGGTAATCAAAACGAAAAGAAATCAGTGGTTGAGAATTCTTGGTGACTGAATATCGGTTACAAATGACATAGATGTTTTCACCCCATGATATCGTCTGAAGCTGGGATATTTGCATTAACCTTTATCTTCAGATTATTTATTGTTTCACACGAATTTATCTACTTCAATGTCACTCTCTTTCTACCCACCTATTCTTTGTGTACTAATGTGAATAGTGACAAATTGAGCAAATTCACATGTGTGCAAGGTTCTACGGTGATTTCTTCAGTCAGTCAGTCAGTCAGTTAGTGTTGCACTCTCATGATGCTTTCAGGAGTAAGAGCCATCCGTTTGTAATCTATTTACAAGTCTCCTGATTTACATTTATATTTATCACAGATTCTTTGTGCTTAAATTACATGGCCGTGATGTGAAGAGGGTTTCCCTTAGAAACAACCAATCTGCCAATTTCAAAAATGTGATTTCGGATGCAAAACGTCTATGAATTATTGAAATGTACTGCTGAATAATAAGTGCTTAGAAGACGCCTATTCAGTTGATACCACAATTTATCAGTCAACAGACTAATCAACTATTGGAATTGACAGGATTGCTTGCGCAATTTGTAGATAGGTTGCAAACCGATCACTCTATGGTAGATATACCGATCTATTCAAGTCATGGAGTCAGATTCAATTGATTTGAATATTTTAGCTTGTTTAGCTGAACTTCTACAATGAGCTCAACTGCTAACTGTTGGTTTAACTGATATGGAAATGTGTAGACTGACTGTATGGGGTCATCGAAACGAAAGGAACCAGTGATTGATGACTCTTGGTGACATGGTTGAAAATCAGTCACAATGGAGCAGATGTATTCACTCATTGACATCTTCTAAAGCTTCAGTGTTCACATCAACCCTTCTCCTAATTTTTATTTCTTCTCTCATACAACTTTGTCTACTTTGATATCACTCTTTTTCGATAGCAACTTGTGTCGATGCATGCAAGTGCGTGGTTATACTTCAATTTTATCAGTTGTAGGAAAACCAACTTCTTAATGGTCGTAGATGCGCTGAGCGATGAGTACTAACAGGGATGAAAAAGATGTATATAGGGATTTCCTGCTGAATAACTTCGACCACTCAGCACCAGAGCGCATTCACATTTTTTATATGACTGACAGAGTGTCTTAGCCATCTGACTGTGGAGGTTCTGCTTAATGTCATAACAGAGTGTCACATTTTCAGTTGATGATCAAAACCATACAAGATGCAGTCTTGTCATTAGGTTCTGTTCTGTAGGAAGCTCATTCGCCAAAAGTTTTCCTATTTACCTCAACTCATACTTAAGATGTAACTCAATCAGACTTGGGTCACATTGAAGATTCAAATGTGTTTATGTAGGTGGTGACTTCAAACACTTTACCACAATGTAGTTCAACTCCCGAATGAGCTATGTTACGCGGAGAATTTGATAGGTGCGATTTAGCAGTTCGTGAAATATCGATCATTAAGTTGATAGTTATTATTATGAAGTGACATCGTTCAAGATGCGAAAGAGATTTAAGTAATGGTTGATAGCTCCCTCTCATCATCAAGTGTAATAGCTTCTCAGTGCACATCCACTGCATTGGGCTTAATTGAGTCTCAGATCTTGGTTCTGTTGTGTTCCCTGGGCTGGGAGGTTTAACCATGAAGCTTTCGTTGTATTTCCAGACAAAATGATCAGCACTAACTTCTTGATGACGGACTGATTTGTGGTTAGTTGTTTCATGTGATTACTGTCGTTGACTAAATGGATTTTACTGTTGACTGTTTCTCTTCCTAACCTCTGAACCTTTTGTTGTTTTTCACTTTTCTTATTGGTTGATAGATTGGGTCCATGTCTACACATTCACTGATTGCTGGCTAACCTGAATGCCAAGCTTCCAGGAATTTTCTGATATTAGTGTTATTGCTTGTATTCGCCCGTCGTTGATTGGACCGAATTGGTCAGTCTCTAATGGCATATGGGCTCCTGCGCGGATGCCTCGAGATTTCTTGTGTTTTAATTATATATTAATGATAGATAGTGGCTAACGGTGGAACCCAGGATGCGCATTTCGTCCTATTTGGGACTCGTCAGCTGGATGTATCTGCACCACAATAAGTGTGGTTGTTTGCACGGAAACTTGGACGCGGGACCGTTCGCTTCGAAATCCAGAGCGTTATCCACTGCCCTATCGAACTACGAAGCCCGGTTCCTGTGCAACTATTATAATTCTAAAACACGGGCAACATCGATGTATCCGCGCAGGAGCCTATATGTCAATAGAAACCAATCAATTAGGTCCAATCAACAATAGGATAATACAAGCAGCGACACTCAAACTATAACCGTAGCACAAGAAGTGGTTGTCGCGGCTCGGTAGTCTAGTGGATAATGCTTTGGCATTTGGACCGATCGGTCCTAAGTCCGGGTACGGACAACAAAACTCACTGGGTGTAGGTACAATCAGCTGACGAGTGCCAAATAGAACGGAATGCGCTTCCTTGATTCCACTGTTAACCACTATCAATCATTCATCCTTTGATATTCTTGGTTTTTCCTCTGCCCAAGATTTCTACAATGTCATTTTAAGGCGACGATAGCGACCACTGTATCCAAAATAGTTTTGACCACAATTATTGCAGTTGATCTTGTAAATGATATCCAGTTTGTCTTCTTTGGCTATTGTACCCTTTGGTGGGCATAATATGGTTTGAAAGGAATTAGTTAGTTTATGAGTCACACCAGTTGCAAGTGATCTCAATAACCTTGTATTGATGTATAATATACTCTTTATGTATGATAGAATGATCCGTTTGTTGATTTCTGTGGATGATTTTGTAGTTGGTGATGAACGGGACAGGCATCTTCTGATGAAGTTTCATGGGTAGTCATTCTTCTTTAAGGTAGACATCAAGTAATTTTCTTCGTTTCTCCTTGAAGTTGTTGTGCTGTTGTGTGTTCTCGCTCTTTTGAATAGAGTCTGCATGCAACTAATTTATTGTGTTGTAGGGTTGTTACTACTGTATTTGAGGATTTGATCAATATGCGTTGACTTATCATACACTTGAGTTTCCAGTTTCCAAGTAATCGTTCTACTGGCCAAGACATCTGAGAATGACAGTTATTTGTACGACTACTCCTCCATTGTGAACTTGATCTAGTTGCAAACGTTGTTAGTTAAACTAAGTGTATACTAAATTATCTTCCTTATTCATAACAAAATTATCATTCACATAATGGATCCAAATTTTTGGTTTGATCACAGGTAAAGTGATTGCTTCCAATATCTGCAGCACTGATTTTACAACTACTCCGGATGTCTATAATCCCATTAAGGTTACTTTCACCAGGTTACGTGATAAATTGTTTGTAGTCCAATCAAGTTGAACTCTGTTGATATTTTTAGATAGTTAGCACTACTCATCTTCTACTTTTGTTTTTATTATTTGTCCTTTACTTTCCTAATTGAACATAGGACTTCTGTAGCACGTCTCCAGTGCACTCTCTTCCCTGCAGTCTTATCAACCTGGCACTAAGACTGCCCACAAGCTTTCGTCTCTTCCTCATACCATCTCCTCCATGTCACCCTCAGCTGGGACGCCAAACTCTTCATTTCCCATTTTGATTCCACTTGAGGGCCTAGCCTGACGCGTGATATCCTCCGTCGGCCTTCTCAGTGTATGTCCAATCCAACTCACCTCCACATTCTTCTGCATATTTGTTGGGTGATGGCTTCTTGGTTAGTTCCTTGCCAGCTAGAGTTCCTTCTTGCTGATTCTTTCTGACCATCTATCGGATCTTCAGTATCAAGTGAGTGTAAGTGGCAGCTGTTGATGAGTGTCTGTAGTTTGTTAAAAATGCTTTTCGTAACGAGTCGAGCCTCAGAAATACATAGAAGCACTGACTGACTTGATATAAGGATTAAAAAATCCGAATGTTCTTTATATCGAATGTAATGGAGTGGAGTAGATCTCCACACTGACTTCAGATTAGTGAAGACAAGCCGGACTTGCTGTCTATCTGATCCTCATCTCCACCACATGTACTTGAATCGATGCTGCATAAGCACGTTGGTGAAAGACAAATTCTTTTACATCTCTCCACTTGACAGTGATTGCTGCTTGTTGCTGATGTTGTTGATTGACTATCTTCATCACCTCTGTCTTCTAGGCACTCATCTGGACTCCCATCTTCACTGCCTCTTCCGACAACTTGCTACTTTCGCCTGTAGATCTTCAGGTTTGGGCAACAAGATATTAGACACAAACCATCATCAACATCATCGGCGAAATACAAATCCCCTTCCACTGTCTTCTCATCAGTCGTCCAGCATGTGTGTGCCCATCCTCTCACAGCTCCTCACACCTCCTCGCATGATGCAGTACAGTCCACCACAATCAGGAAGATATTCACTGAGAGAAGGTAGCCTTGCCTTACTCCTGTCTTCACTTCAAAGGCGTCACTCAGCCTTCCATTGCTGTGTGAATCACTCGACATATCGCCTCATCGAATGGCATAAGGCTGTTGAATGAGGTTGATAAGGATTTGTGGCACTGAGACCGTGGTGTTGAAGCAGCTGCTTGACAAATGACTTCTCGGTTGACGCTGTCGAAGGCCTTTTCAATATCTATCAAGTTGAAGTTGAAGTTGAGGTTGAGGTTATGGTTGAGTTGAGTTGAGTTGACTGTCATTGCTGTCATGCTGAGTTCCATGATGATGAGTAGCGTGGTGTGGTTTTGCCATTTGATCCGCACATGATTTGTTCTCCCTGAAGCCAACCAGCCTGTTCCGGTTGTAATTCTGAATCCAGAGCATCCTTTATTCTCTCCAGGATAATGCCGCCTAATATTTTGCTTGGGATAGACAAAGATGGGAGCGTGATTCTGTGCCAGTTTCTGCAAAGTCTTGGGTCTCTCTTCTTTGGGAGTTTGACAGCTTAGCTCTTCTTCCTCCCTTTCTTCCAAACCTTTTTTAATAGAAGTGGTGTCAGCATGTCAACTGTTATCTCTATGTCAGCTTTCAGTGCTTCTGTAGGAATTCCATCTGGTCCTGCTACTTTTCCAAATTTCTGCAACTTTATGGCATTCAGGACTTCTGCCTTTTTTGGAGGGCCTTTCTTCACTTGTAGTTCTGACGTTGCTGGTGGTATTTCTAGACGAGTTGCAGGTGGTGGTGGTGGTCGATTGAAGAGTTTTTTGAAGTGGTCAGCTCATCGTTTCCTTTGTTTCTCCTCATTAGTAATTTAGTTCCCTTCACTATCTTTCATTGGTTTCATCTGCGTTGATCTCTTCCCTGGTTAGTTGATATAATGTTGTCAGGTCTCAACACCAAGACGTTAGGAAGTTTAATTTTTACTGCTGGATTGAAATATGACAGTTAAGGAGATAGATGAAATCTAAAGGATTTATTCAAAACTATTCATCTTTCAAGTCATTAAGTAGTGAAAGAAAAAGATGAAGACTAGCAGCGCAGCCAAAAAATTCTTATGCTGTCGTTTGCATCACTAGTGGACTTAATAGCATGCATTCCTGAGACAAAACATCTCTTTAAATTAACACTAACTTGTCATAATGGTAATTAAACTAGAAAATTGATTGGTGTACTTTGTACTATACCATTCAAAGGATTATAAAGATAATCAAGTAAGATATTCTTTATTCTGTACCGTAAAACCTTGTCTTGACAACAGTTTAGACATTTCTAGGGTTTTTGATATTAAACACGTAATAGTCATAAGTTATCTCCAAATTATTTATTGCATAACTCTCCATAAGCCGTCTTACATCCAATTATATATATATATATATATATATATATATATCACTTAATCTGCTAATCTACTCCTCTACCCTTCAAGGTTTCTTCATTCAATCATGAGACATATACTTGATCCAATACATGTAACCAGAGTCTTAAATATTCGTTTCATCATGAGTCATAATTAAATCACGATTGTGTTTTAATTACGTGACACTATTGAGAATTTGAGAAGAGACAATCTATAATGAAAAACAGCATTAAAAATAACAACTGTAAATATGTCAATAATTTCATGTAATATTTTTTCACTATGGATATTAATAAGCATTTGATGATAAAAAAAAGGAGAAAAGATTAAAGGATTATTACAATCATAATTATATACACTAATATCTTGTTCCAAAGTATTCATATTATTCTAGTGTACAAATAGATATGGTACACCCTTGATAAGTAGTAAATTGAACCTATTGAACAAATACCCTTGATGGTAAATTTTCTAATATTGACACATAAATTGTTAGGAGGGTTGTTTGAAAAGTGAATAATGTACTACCTATGATTTGTACAAGTTATCTTACTAGTCAATCGATTAATTAGCTAATCATGTTAATTCTACCAGATAACAGATATTGAACCTAAAGTTAAATCCATACCTCCATGCTTCAGTGTATGACCCTAACCGTTGTATTGTAACCATATTATTTGTTCCCTTTGCATTCAAGGATTTCTCCGTTATCGCTTTACTTTACTGTACTACATAAAGAAGGTGAAAGTTTATGGTTGTTTGTACGCTTTTTTCCCATCCATTGTGCCTCAAGACTATAATATGCATGAAGAAGAACATACTTCTATAATATTGTTAACTTATAGAAAATGAGTAACAGGATAGAAACGAATCCCTTCGAAAGCCTTGAAAACAGACACAGAGATAACAGTTGACATGCTGACACCACTTCTATTAAAAAAGGTTTGGAAGAAAGGGAGGAAGAAGAGCTAAGCTGTCAAACTCCCAAAGAAGAGAGACCCAAGACTTTGCAGAAACTGGCACAGAATCACGCTCCCATCTTTGTCTATCCCAAGCAAAATATTAGGCGGCATTATCCTGGAGAGAATAAAGGATGCTCTGGATTCAGAATTACAACCGGAACAGGCTGGTTGGCTTCAGGGAGAACAAATCATGTGCGGATCAAATGGCAAAACCACACCACGCTACTCATCATCATGGAACTCAGCATGACAGCAATGACAGTCAACTCAACTCAACTCAACCATAACCTCAACCTCAACTTCAACTTCAACTTGATAGATATTGAAAAGGCCTTCGACAGCGTCAACCGAGAAGTCATTTGTCAAGCAGCTGCTTCAACACCACGGTCTCAGTGCCACAAATCCTTATCAACCTCATTCAACAGCCTTATGCCATTCGATGAGGCGATATGTCGAGTGATTCACACAGCAATGGAAGGCTGAGTGACGCCTTTGAAGTGAAGACAGGAGTAAGGCAAGGCTACCTTCTCTCAGTGAATATCTTCCTGATTGTGGTGGACTGTACTGCATCATGCGAGGAGGTGTGAGGAGCTGTGAGAGGATGGGCACACACATGCTGGACGACTGATGAGAAGACAGTGGAAGGGGATTTGTATTTCGCCGATGATGTTGATGATGGTTTGTGTCTAATATCTTGTTGCCCAAACCTGAAGATCTACAGGCGAAAGTAGCAAGTTGTCGGAAGAGGCAGTGAAGATGGGAGTCCAGATGAGTGCCTAGAAGACAGAGGTGATGAAGATAGTCAATCAACAACATCAGCAACAAGCAGCAATCACCGTCAAGTGGAGAAATCCAGATGATTTTGTCTCTTCTACCTACCACCTGGGCAGGGGACCATCGTTTCAACTACAAGTGGCGGCACTGACGAGGATATCAAAACCAGGATTGGAAAAGCGAGACAGGCCTGTTTTCACTATTCTGAAATCAGTGTGAAGATCTACGGCAGTCGTGGCTCCAGGTTGGAAAGATTTCATAGAACAGAGTGAAATTTCGACGTGTCACTGAAGTCCTATTTTCCAGTAGGAACCGATGTGAAAAGTTTTAATAATAGTAATAGTATTCTGTTTTATGATACTACAAGTGTAAAATGATCTGATACTTCGAAAAACGTTAACATTCCAACATTTCTGTTAGTTGAGCTTCTTTTGTTCTAGATGTTTCATTTTGTTTGGTTAATAATGACTATAAATGAAGATGGGTCATATTTTCAACCAATATAGACAAATCATACGACATAAAGTTAATTGAGTTATATTGGAACCTTCAGTTTGTAAAATAAGACTATTGCAACATTATCATAACTGTTTGAATAGAACAGCTACAATATTCTTGGTTGTATTGTGTTCTCTGAGCTGGGCTGTTTAATCGTGAAGCTTTCATCGCCTTGCTAGACGACATCATCAGCAATAACTTCAGTATGAAGTAGTGAGCTGTCACGGAGAGATATTGACAGCTCACTTCATACTGAAGTTATTGCTGATGATGTCGTCTAGCAAGGCGATGAAAGCTTCACGATTAAACAGCCCAGCTCAGAGAACACAATACAACTAAGACCATCCACCTGAGCTACAAATATTCTTCATAATTTCAACAGCTACAATATACTCACTACACAAGTTCATGAATATAAATAGGATCTTAAAGTAATTTATCCCTATTTATTAACTCTTCTGTTATAACTTTAAGAACTTAAGTGTAATTCTGTTTTTCAGAGACAATTGTGTCATACGCGCCTACATTTGATCAATTTCTACAAATGTATCTTGACGTTTGACCATCAAACTGAGTGACTTAAAATCACAATACATTATTTCATGTGAAAACTACTGGAAACAATCGACAGAAAGTTCTTGATTTCTCTTCATTACTGTTTTAATATTCATGGATAAGATGTACATTTAACGTCAGGGAAGTTGATTAATCACCAGAGATCCATACCTGTGTCATGCAGCTCAGTGCTCAGAACCGTTACCAGTGAACATTTTGACCTAAGGCATCTTTCAGTTGAGCATACCTGGATATCCTGATTCATTATTCCATATGACTGTTTATTTTTTATTAATTAACAGTGATGTGTGGTTACTTACAGTGAAAAAAAACTATTTATAATCTGAAATTCACATTCTACTGCATTGGCCAAATTTTATTCTCATACACCATTGGATCACTTAATCAGAATGTTGGTTGGATTCGCTCAATTCATTATCACTAACTAAGTTCTAAATGTAACTAAGAGCAAAATATAATTACCAGTGTCTATTTCTTTAATGTCACTCACCGTTAAACTACCAGATACAATTCTTTCCTTCCATAAATGTAAATGGAGCAAAAACAACAACTTTAGTAGAATTGGATGGACCCATTTTATTTCATGGTTTCTAATCAGCTGCTTACAACCTGAAGGAATTTTAACATCAAGTTATACTGAATGTTTGCATACTTGAATCACTTTGGTGGAAAAATGTCAGCTTGAATTAAAGATATCGTTGATATGAAGTAACTAAAAACATGAGCTGAGTGAACAAATGTACAGAACTAACATGCAATATATAGAAGAAATAGACGAATACTCCAGAGCGGAAGTTCTAATAAGTGGGGGAGATAAGTTTTTCAGCATATTCGGAAATCACGACAATTTACCTGGTTGTGACCAGTACAGGGATCCAGGATGCGTGTTCCGTCCTATTCGGGACTTCATCATCATCATCATTATTATCAACATAGGACCAGGCATTACTGCGTAACGGTCCGAGTTGCCACACCTCATATCAGCACATCAAGTAAAAAGGTAGTGAGGTGAAGGATGAAGATAAGTGAATGCAGTCAAAAGAAATATAAAGTATGAGAAGAAAGGAAAGAGGAGTGACAAAATAGTGAGATTCGGTATAGCGTTGTTAAGATGAGGATAATGTGTGTATACATCTGCGCCACTGACTTCGGTTCTGAGCCATATCACCTAGGGTCTCCAACCACTGGTTCCTCTTGTCCCGTGGGCCACAACCACCTAGTCTGCATCGTACTACATGGCTTAAACCAACAGTCAGAGACTTCATACATTGGTGCCATGTTTTAGTCTGGCCGCCTAGGGCTTTTTTCCAGCCTGGACCCACCTCAGCCAACATTGTGTGACGAGGCAATTGGTGACTAGGCATACCTAGTAGGTGTCCCAACCATCTCAGTCGATGAAGGTTCACAACCGTGTCAACTGACTTACCTCTTCTCCCTAAAACTCTACACCTGACTTCTGCGTTACTCACATAGTGACACCACGGAATACGGCCTATGCTATGAAGACAACGGTAGTCAAACACCTTAAGCCTTTTTATATCCTCCACTTTCAATGGCCATGTTTCACAGCCACACAGTAGAACAGACGGGACTGCTGTGCAGTACACGCGACCCTATTCGGGACTTGTCATCTGGGAGTACCTACACTCCAGAGAGTGACGTTGTTGCGAATGAGACTTGAACCCATCGCTTCAGACATCAAAGCGTTATATACTAGGCTACTGAGGCGCAGTAGGTATCTCATGTTCAATGGGTATTAGTTATTACTATTTGTTGATATGTTTGTAATTCTCCAAGTAAATTATCATTATAAATATTGAGGCAATATGGAGGTATCCACATAGGAGCTGATATGTCAATAATGGTGGAACAATTTGATCCAGCAAAATAACGTTGTACAAGAGATACCTATCGTGCCTCACTAACCTAGTGGATAACGCTTTGGCGTCTGGAGAGATGGATACGGGGTTCAAGTCTCAGTGGGAACAACGCCACTCACTGGAGTCCAGGTACAGTTGAATCCTACTCAGCAACCAAGTCCACATTCTTGCAGTAGACAGTAAGCCACACCTATCGTGTAAAGGTTGGTTGTATTACGTAGCTGTGCAAACCTGGGCAGATGGAACTGGGTCAGAACCTAAGACTCATCGGTCGGAAAACAAGTGCTCAGATCAATGAGCCATAGGTTCACACATAAAAGTGTGAATTATTTGGGTAATGTGACAAATTTACACCGTACCATTCAAACATTTTTATCACATATTTTGTGAAAAGGTATTTCGTATGAGTAAGTAAAGCGAGAGGTTGAGGAAAACAAATATGTAAGTGAAGGATGTCAAAATCAGAGAGCTAAATAAAGAAGAAAAATACCTCGGAAGATTATCTATCCAGGATCGATGTCAAACAGAAGACACCTGGGAACCTGGAAGTACTGAAAAGGTGTTTTTCCTTAGATTGATGAGTGAGGACTGTTGACAAGCCCCAAACTAAGGCAAAGTATCCTTCTGATGTCCAACTATTTTCAGATTTCGTGTCAATCTATCAAGCATACTCCAATATTAGTCAACTCTCTATGAATCTCCACTTTGAAAGAATAATACTTTTAGAGATTTAACTAAATAATAAGATAATATAAATAGGACCAAGGTAGGTGTAATGCAAGAACAAAGAGGATTTAAGTTTTTGCATGGTCAACACTTTAACAAATTCAAGTATATGCCCTTGACAGTTTTTACATACAATGTGAGAGACTAGTATAAGGGTTTTTGTACGATACCGTCGTTGATTGGACCGAGTTGATCGGTCTCTATTAGCACACAGGCTTCTATGCGGATGCCTCGATGTTGTCAGCAGTCTAATTATGTTAATGATGGATCATGGCTAGCAGTGGAATGCAGAATGCGCGTTCTGTCCTATTTGGGACTCGTCAGCTGGATGTACCTGCTTCCCAGTGAGTGATGTTGTTCTCACCGAGATTCGGACTCGAGAGCGATCGCTTCAAACGCCAGCGCGTTACCCATCCTTAACATAATTAGATTGCTGGCAATATCAAGGCATCCGCACAAGAGCCCATGTGCTAATAGAGATCGATCAATTCGGTCCATTCACCGACGGTATCATATAAAAACTCTTATACTAAAAACTATACCCGTCGCACAAGCGTATCTGTTGTAGCTTGGTGGTGTAATGGGTGACGCGCTGGTGTTCGAAGCAAACGCTCCCGAGTTCAAGCCCCAGCGGGGACGAAATCACTACGCAAGTAGGTAAAGCAGATGCCTTTCACCTATCAATATTTGTGAATTTAATTACTTTTCTAACTACTCGGAAACATATTCCACCCAACTGAAGTAAACTAAAGAACACCTTCTGATAAGTAATTCTCCGGTTGCCATCTCTGACGATTGGGCTATGCATATTACTGGATTTTTAAGGAAAATCTCGCTTCTAATGGATATTATTTGATATTTTTGCCGTTATGATTCATAATGCATGAGTTCATATGCAAGTTTCAAAAACCTTTTTCTGTAAACAGGTTTTTCTAAAAACGCTAAATCATCATTTACTTAAAATTTCTGACCAAAATTAGGTATTCTAAAGATATTTTCCACAGCCTATTGGTAACACTTAACTTTGTTGTGAACAGTCTATTATTACCTTTCATCAGAAATAAAGATGGAGTAGGTGGTGTACTTCTGACAGTAGATAAATTGTATTTCACGTCTCCAAAAACTCATATAATGAGTTAAGTCCTTCAGAATAAGGCAGAACCCATCGGATTTTTTAAAAAATATCAGGAATTATAGTTGGACACATTGTGACTGCTATCACAAGCAATCGTTAGACTCAAGTAAAGAACTAGAACATATAAAATTTCAATTTAATTTGCCTTTACTGAGATATAGTATTTAAGCCGTCGAATGTCAACTCGGTTTGGATATCAAAAAACTGTATAACTTACTGTCGGGACCATGCAACCACTTTCAGCTTGTAGATTTGGATGATTGTCATATGGATTGTGATGTACATAGCAAAGCCATATCATGCGTTCATCTGGCATTCTAGAGAGAAGACTAATTTCTTTAATTGAATGACAGGACCTCTGAAAGTTATAAAATATAAAACGAAAATGAGCTATGCATTACTCTACAGTTTTTTGGTGGAATTTATTGGTTTGAAAATAGTTTCCATCGTGAGATAAAAGCAGCTAGAGAACCATTGGAAAACTAGAAGTAGTGAAAAGCTTTTACCTCCTTCTTTAAGACTTAGCAGTAGCAAGGATCCCATACAACCATCAGGTATCTTTGCGACACTAGACAGTCATGAATTTTCAGTAATTGAATAGCTGACATTCATCTATTATGAAACTTCCCCTTGCATCATTTATACATTAACTATTACAGAAAGTAAATGATATCACACTATAATGGTGTTCATATATATTAAGCTTTAATCAACTTATTGTTGTTATATTGGAATATTACCAGTCCTACATAAAACTGCTTGCGCTACATTCAGCGTACAATCAAAATAAAATTTCTTAAAAGTTTAAATTGTGCTACATCAAACCTTAGTTGTTTTATTCATTTAACCACCAAATGACCTTACGTTTTATTCATTAAAACTAAAAATCACAGATTTATAATCCACTCACTTAACATAAACTATCGGTTTATGCGTTACTGATATACTGGAATGCGAAACTTATTTGGCGTGTAAAATTTGTTAACAGTACACAAAACTAGGTGAATGTATTTGATAAACTCAAAACAGTATTTTTAGGTTCAGCTAACATTAGAAAATAAAATATGAATCTACTCTTCAATTACACCATAAATACTGGATGCTGAATACACTAAAGGACAGACTAAGCATAAATGAAAACCGGCTGGAATAATTTTAGTCATATACACTTTCAAATTAGAGCCCGAGGATTTCCATTATTCAATTTAAAGATTTATCATAATTTCAACAAACAGAATTTGGGCTAGTGGATAACACTTTGGTGTGGAAAGTGATAAGTACTGCGTTCGAATCTCAGTTGGGACCACATCACTCACTGAGGTGCAGGTACATTCATCTGAAGAGTGCCAAACAGAAAGAAATGCGCATCTTTGGTCCCACTACTAGCCGCCAAGTAGATTATAATATAATGACTATTCAAACAGTATCAAGGCATCCGGATAGAAGATGATCTGCCAAATAGGGGTCGAGTAATCCAACCCTACGTAGCAACGGAAAATTTCAAGTTTCAGGAAACATAAACACACTCTGAGATTCTTATTATCTTTTTGTTCACTCATTTTGTAAGTTATTGACTTGTTTAGTTCAAATATAAGGTACCCACAAAGTTCTCATCTAAAAAGATCATCTTCATTTATCTTCGTATTTCTCTTTTCCCAAGTGAAACTTCTCCAGGCGTAATGGATCCATTTCAAGATACATTCGTCTACAGTTTGATATGACTGGTAGCGTGATCTAACAGTCTATGAGCGATGCAGGCTACGAGCAATACAAATTTAATGCGCATACGAAATGACTCTAAGCCTTAATCAGAACATCAACAACAACAACAACAATAATACCACTGACGCGCAATGACAAGAAGAGAAAATGAACCGTTTACAGTGAGCTTTTACTGTCTCAATAACAGTCAAAACTCTTGAGAGTGATGCTGAGTGTATACATTTCTAAACGACCTTGACAACAGTAAATCCATGTATAGGTTAAAAGAGTTAGAAACCAAGGAGAGTCCAGCCTTCAGAGCAGTGGAAAAACAAAAGCTAGCAGTGGTTTGAAAACAGCAAACATCAAGCAAAAGTGATATAGAATTAGGGGTATATAGCATATAGATGACTCTGTTGAAGCCTCTGTATTTGAACACCCATTGCCGTGTCAGATCCTCTGGTGAGATATCATGTGAGTTGTGTACGTTGACTGGCGTTCTTCGTTAGACAAGGCAAAGACTTAGACCTATCCTGGACCAATCCCTTGCACTCAAGTTGTCGAAAGGTGAATCAATAAGTGAAGTGATAAATTTATTAATCGAGTGCAAAAATATTTGTAAAAGTTGAAAAAAGTTGCTTTCCACCCTACTCCCCATCTGTCTTGAAATTTTTCAGTCACCCAGTATAAAGTTCCTTGGCAGTTAATGATGTAGCCCACTAGTAAGATTTCAAATCTGATATAAAGTTGCATAAAAGCACTATTCAATCACCACTTTTTTTTTACTGAAATGAACTCTGAATCAGTTTATGTTTTTCATACTAGTAATTAAAATCTTTTTCTGAAATGGTTTTATACAGCATACCGATCAATAGAGGAATTAAGTGTTTAAGTTATTATTGTGAAGCTTGTGGAGACGAAAATCGTTGAAGAAGTTAATTGATTTTGAATCGGTAAATCTTATACTTGTGAAACAACTGTGCGCTGTATTAGGCATATCTAAATTGTAGTAGTATATGAAAAAATTCAGCAAAATCCGTATTCCCACAGCATGTAATATGTTACACTTCAGTGATTACTAATAACATGACAACCGTTCACATGACTAGCCTCCTCTTATTCTAGATATTTTAGGTTATCCACCTTGTCTGTATTCATCTTAACAACTAAGCAATGTTGTAGGACAGCAATGACTTTAACGTAGTAGATGGACGTCATTAAATATTTTAAGAGAATTCCTATGCTAAACGTTTACACTGGTGATTATAAATATATCGAAGCTTTTGACATATAATAGAATACCAGATCTTGCATAAACTTGCTCGAAATTGGAATGGATTCAAAAGACTGAAATACAGTTGTGATGAAGTGTATAGTGTCAGTTAGAAAGCATTTAAATGTAGTTTCGTCCAACTATAGAGGGGCAAATGTATTTTTTTACAGATACTACCATTGAACCCAAAGTTGCTAATCGCACGGACCAATTCACTTACTCAGAAAGTTGCTTCAACTTTTATGGGTTAGTGACCGACGAAATCTTAGTATAGGTTCAGAAAGTACACTTTATCTTTGCCAACTTGAGCCATTTGTGATGCCAGTGTGATATTCGACTGTCTGTTGGACATTGCTAAACTTCTCTCTTTTATACTATGTGGTTGTGATAAATGATCATCAAAGATAGACGACATGAGGAAGCTTTGTGTGTTCAAATACCATTGCCTTAGTTTATTGTACTGTCATCACATCACTAATGGAAAATGAGGTTACAGAGCTTGGGGAAGAGTTGATATTTCAGTTTATAAGGTTGTGAACCTTCCTTGGCTTACTTGGCTGAGGAGTAAGTTACACTTATCAAATCACCATCTAAACCGTCGTATGTTGCTAGCTAAAATGGGTTCAGGGTTGAGAGGTGAACAGACTAGAACGCGGAACCAGTCTATGAATCCTTAACTCTTGGTCTAAGTCGTGTGAGAGAATTTAGACCTCCTGGTCAGGCTCTACGTGATAACCAATGTCTCTGGTTGAAGACTGTCAGGGATATGACTGAGGATCGATCTTAGTGGTGCAGATGAATTAGTACATTATCTTCATCTTATTCCTCGTAATAAATTTCATTGTCATCTCATTCCTTCCGGTTCTCTTGTCATGGTCTTCTACCAGTTTCATTACTTTCCTCCTTGTTTCTCTATCCTTCTTCACAATGCATTCTCGTTTGATGTGCTGATATAAGGTATGACAACTGCAACCGTTGCACGATTATGATAGACCCCATGTTGACTCTGATTCATTCATTTAAAATTAGTGGTCAGGTTACAGCTGAATGACTTGTTAATTTTCAATTTTCTTAATTGATCCATTTAGTGTTTTTGAACATCTGACGTTCTGGTACTAACTGTAAGTGAAAAGAATTCAGCACACATGGGAGTGAATAATATGGACAGGGTGGTACCGTGTAATTTACTATTTGCTGTATCAGACAGACTAATCTCATACAGAATTCAGTGCACAAACGACAGAATACACTATTTTGTTTTAATCGGTAGGAAATGTACAAAGTATGCAAAAATTATGTTACAGAAATGTATCTTATACGCTTAAATAAAAAAACAACTCGTTTTTCGACAAAAGTGTAGACGGGCTAGCACTTTAAAAATTTGATTTGGTTAAGAGACATAAAAAAACGAGCAAAGTTCAAGCATTTGCAAGTTTCCTCCTTTTCTTTTTATTGTCTTATGACACATTTGTGGGGACAGCTACTTATAAGAATGAATATAAGTAGTATGCAAAGCAAAGTCAAGAGGGATAACGACCAGCTAATGAGGATTCAGGTAGAATGAATGTTCAACATTCCACAGAAAAACCGAGGATAAGAAGAGTGCTGACTTAGACGTTAAACAAAAGATTTTACATTGATCTTGGAGACTAGCAGAGGAATCCAGGATGCGCGTCTCGTCGTATTTGGAACTTGTCAGATGGATGTACCTGCACCCTAGTGAGCAATGCTGTTTCCACTGGGGCCAGAACCCAGTACCTTTCGCTCCAGTTGTCAGGGCGTTATCCACTGAGTCACTAGAGCACTGGGATTCAAGTGTATGCGGTTGACGAGTTCCGAATAAAACGAAACGTGCATCCTGGATTCCTCTGCTAGTCGCCAGGATCAACATAGAATTATGAATAATCAGCAGTATCGAGGTATCCGCACAGCAGCCTATCTGGCAACAGTGGCCGAGCAAGTCGGCCTTGTATGGCAACAGGAAATTACAAGTGTCATAACAATAACAAAATACTGTACTTTTATATCCTTAACGCCATTCATTGTCACCTATTATATTCTTTTAGTGTCTGTTTGCCAAAACCTAAGTTATATATATGTGTGGATGTCTGAACGATAACCTTCAGATTCTACTTGTTGGTGGCTGCTCAGTTCTCAATAAATGGGAAAGGCGATGGGATGTCAAAAAACGTAATACAACATCAAAAATTTACACAACATACAAGGGCTTAAATGAAATTACAATGACCTTGGCTATTATCAGATCTTTTTAGATATGAATCTTACTGATTTTCTTTCCTTGAATCAACTTGATATTTACACGTTAGTTCAGATACTTTCTTTTCCGGTGCAAGATGATTAGCTGTAGAAAGCTTCAGAGAGTTAAGGCTTTTTTTGAAGGTTATAGCAACCGTATTTCACACTACAACATTTACAAATGCGAAGTTTTTTTAAAGCTAAACGTTGTATTCTGTTAACTTACAGTAACTGCTGCTGTTCATTGTTATCCAACTATTTCCCTGACATTGTTTACAACATCGACATTATACTGTTGACGCATTATTTTTCTATAGCTTGGTTTTCTTCAAGATGTTATTCATTAATTACTACAATGTTTTAATGCGTAAGTTAAGCTTAGTTGTGCACCGAATTGATCTTAATTTCTACTAATATTTTCATACCGTTTTCAGCTCGTCAGGTCAGAAAGAGGATACTGATGGTGAAAGACAGACACTGGCTATCAGTTAAATCTAAGATACGCGTTTCGTCTAGATGATCAATTCAAAATACGATGGAATATGAGTTCTGGATTCCAATGCAATATGTCTAGCTATACTGAAACATACATACACGTATCTACTTGATATCAAAGGTTAATCATTATGGTTCAACCAATCCAAAACTGTGAATGATAAGTCCTAATACTAATCTTGATCATTGTTGATTGTACATAGAAGTTTTTATGGGGTTTACGCAAATTATATTCGTGGTGATTATTAACGCTAGAAGCTATGCCACTTTTCACGTTTCATCAGTTTTCCATCGAATGGAAATGTAGGCTGATAGGAGAATGTCAAGTAAGTGTTTATGTAACACTTCATCATGAAAGATCCGTCTAAAAGGCCTAATATCCGCCTCATTCAACAACTATATGAAGATGCCACATGCCAAGTAATTCATAATGGGAAGCTCGGTGATGCTTTTGAAGTGAAGACAGGAGTGAAACAAGGTTGCCTACTATCCCCCATGATATTCCTGATTGTGGTGGACTGGGTCATGCAGCAAACAGTAGGCAGCGAGAAGAGGGGGATACGCTGGCTGAACCGCGGAAAAGAACCTAGAAGACTTGGATTTCGCCGATGACTTGTGCCCAATGTCACATAAACTTGAAGATCTGCAGGCAAAAACTAACAAGTTGATAGAAGAGGCAGTGAAGACGGGACTTCAGGTGAATATAGAGAAGACAGAAGTGATGAAGATACCGCACCACCACCATCAACAACAACAACAACAACAAACTCCAGCCACCATCAACGGGAGAAACTTAAAGGAAGTAACCTCCTTCACTTATCTAGGAAGCACTGTTTCAACTACAGGCGGGACGGATGAGGACGTCAAAGTCAGAATCGGAAAGGCAAGACAGGCGTTCATTAGCCTGAAACCAGTGTGGAGATCTACTGCAGTGCACTCAGCATAAAGCGTGAACAAGAGCCGGATTTTCAACACCAACCCAGTCAAGTCAGTGCTTCTATATGGTTCAGAGACTTGGCGCGTTACGAAAGGGATTTTCAATAAACTACAGACATTCATCAACAGCTGCCACCTACGCTGGCTCGCTACTGATACTGAAGATCAGATGGATTGCCAGAATGGTGAGAATAAGTAACAAGGAGCTCTGGGAACGAACCAACCAAGAACCTATCACCCAACAAATATTCAGTGGAAGGAAGTGGAGATGGATTTGGCATACACTGAGAAGGCTGACTGAGGACATCACGCGTCAGGCCGTCGAGTGGAATCCCCATGGGAAGCGACGAGTTGGGTGTCCGAGGTGAGGGTGACATGGAGGAGATCGTGTGAGGAGGAAATGAGGGCTTCTGGGCTGTCGTGCAACCAGGTTCAAAAGATCTCAGAGAACAGAGTTCACCGGAGACGTGCTACAGAAGCCCTATGTTCCACTAGGAACCCAAGGGACTAATAATAATAATAATAATAATAATAATAATAATAATAATAATAATAATAATAATAGTAATAATAATAATAATAACAGTTCGCTTAAATCCGTGTGAATAAAGATTCTAAACAATAATGTCGTTAATAACATTATGCAGAATAAAATTTGATTGATTACAGGTAAAATCATGAACAACTAACATTGAAAATGATGCAGAGCATGAAATTAACTCACTGAATCATTGCATTCTGAAATGGGTTTAGTTGATGGTGGCAGAGTGTATTTATCAAGTTGTTCCAAAGATGTCATATCTACCTTGAGTATTGTTCCTCTAAAATAGTTCAGAAAAAAGAATGGAATCGAGATAAACAACATTTTAGGCATACAGTACAATTATTTATTCAATGGATTTTTGTAAATGTTACGTTACAATGCCTAACTCTGTGTTAAATAAGCCGTACGTTTACTTGATGTGAGCCATCGGTGGAATGTAAGATGCATGTTCCGTCTTATTTAGGACTAACTTGTGAGCTAGATATACCTGCATCTCCAGTAAAGTATGGTATCCCCGCTGATACTTGAATCTTGCTCCCACTGGCTCAAACGTCGAAGCGTTATACACCAGACCGCTAAGGCATGACAGCCACCTGTTGCTCTAACGGTATCATTTATTATTTATTGTTAGTTGTAATTTCCTTTCATAAATATTGATGCAATATGAAGGTATCTATATAGGAGCTCATATGCCAACAGAAGTCGATTAATTAAACCCAGTATAACATTGCGGGGAGTTAGAAGTATTATGAAATAAAAACTACTCAGATTCTGTTGTAAAAAGAAAAAAAAGGCTGTTGTTTTAATCATTAGTAACGCTCAGTAACTTTTACTTCTTCAGTTACCTTTCACTCACTCTGTTATCCTAAAATATCTCATGAAACCAAAAAAACAACCAAAAATGTTTCATTTGCTTTCGGTTAATAAAGTTATAGGCTGATAATTGTTTAGGTTATTCATCGATTTACAACTTTATTTAAGGTCGAAAAACAGTAAGCGTTCATCTAGACAGTTTTCGTTTTTCCATCTATATTATGATGTAGTACAGGTTCTCCAACATCCTTTATGTTTGTGAAAATGGAATTTATATAAACTTCAGTATTTATCATTTCATACTCGAATCTAAAACTAATCTTGAAAACATTTAAGATATCACGCTGTCAGTCATTTATATAAAGTAATTGAGGAAATGTAATTGGAGGACGTAGTTTATTTGATGCGTCGTACATTTCGAACGATCTGATTACACATTCACTTCTCAAGACAATTTATATAAAAAAATGGAGATACAAAGAAGGATGTATATGACAGAAAGGAACATAATTATAAGAAAGGTAATGAAGAGAGAACGATAAGTTTCGAAGTCAAATTTAGTAATAGAATATGATATGCGTTACCAGAGTAGACTTAGTGTAAGTACTGATTGATTTGAATTTGTGTATAGATAGAGCTTCAACAAACTCAAGTATAAGCCTCTGAACCGTAGAAAGAAAGGTTCAATAAAACGGATGATTTACGAGAAATTTACATGGACAGAGAAATATTTAAGTTTCTGTAGCTTTTGTCTAACTCAGTATAAGCAAGGTTTGATAAAATGCCCATTCAAAAGGATCAAGCATATTTTCATGGAAGACTTAATGAATGAAGATGCCAAAATACTAACTGCATAACTATAAGAAAATGGATGTCGATTTATGTTCATAAATTTTCACAGAAGTGATTCGCTGTTGAAACCCATTCTGTATTTTTTTTCTCGAAGAAATGTGTTTGTAACACACACAACCGTCTTGTAGGGTAAATTTAAAATGAAGCGTAGAGTCTGGCATTAGCAAAATATATTTAAGAAGATGGCCTCATTGTAGTTGGCAAAACCAAACCCACGTTGCAGAACGGAGGTGATTACTGAATGAACAATTGAGTCATATCCTACTACGCTTACCAGTTTACACGCGTATATAGACACAAATATAAGGCGATAACTAATCGAGGTATAAACCTGACGGTGGTAGAACATGCACCGAAATGGCTAAAAAAGCAACTAAATTCACAAACATCAGAAAACACATGTGGCAGACAGCCATAATCATCATTCATGAAGCACATTATTGATACAAATCACAGGATTGATATTAGAACAGCTTTTAAAACACTGTGTATAAAACTGTAAGCACCGTATACCTGGGTTTGTTGAAGCGCTTATTTATTATTTTATTTGACCCTTCGGTTCCTAATGGAACATACGGCTTCACTAACACCTCTCCACTACACTCTCTTCTTTGCAATCTTTTCAACCTGGTCCCACCACTGCCCACAACCTCTCATTTCCTCCTCACACAATCTCCTCCATGTCACCCTCACCTCGGACACCCAACTCATAGTTTCCCATTTGCATTCCACTCAACACCCTGGCCTGACGCGTGATATCCCCAGTTGGCCTTCTCACTGTATGCATAATCCAATCCATCTCCACTTACTTCCGCTGCATATTTGTTGAGTGATAGGTTCTTGGTTGGTTCGCTGCCAAGCAGCCGAAGTGAGTTCCTTGTTACTTATTCACACCATTCTGGCCATCTAATCTTCAGTAAGGAGCCAGTGTAGGTGGCAGTTGTTGATGAGTGTCTGTGGTTTGTTTGAACTCCCTTTCTTAACGTGCCAGGTTTCTGAGCCATACAGAAGCACTGACTTGACTGGCGTTGGTGTTGAAAATCCGGATGTTGTTCACGCTTTGTGCCGAGTCCAGTGTTGTAGATCTCCACACCGGTTTCTGGTAAATGAACGCTTGTCTTGCTGTCTTTCCGATCCTGTCTGCTTTGACGTCCTCATCTGTGCCACAGCCACCTGTAGTTGAAACAGTGCTGCCTGGTTGGTAGGTGGAAGAGACTACTTCCTTCAAGTTTCTCCCGTTCATGGTGATGGTGATTGCAGCTTGTTCTTGTTGGTTGGGTATTTTTATCACCTCTGTCTTCTCTTTATTCACTTGAAGTCCCGTCTTCGCTGCCTCGTCTCGTTTCTTCTGTCAACTTGTTAGTTTTCACCTATAGATCCTCGAGTTTGTGTGACATTAGACATAATTCATCATCGGCGGCGAAATACAAACCTTCTAGGTTCTTTTCCCCGGTCCAGTGTATCTTGCTTTTCTCTCTCTCCCTTTGCTGCATGATTCAGTCTACTACAATCAGAAATATCATGGGTGTTAGTATGTTGAAACTCTATCTATACACAAATTCAAGTCCTCCTTGTTTACACAGATCAGTTGGTCCCAACATTAAGCTTACTGTGGTAGTGCTTATCTTATCCTATTGACAAATCTGGCTTCGAAATGTATCATTCTCCCTCCATTACCTTTCTTGTTATTATATTTATTTTTCGTCACATTCATCCTTCTTTCCATCTCCATCTTCCACATAAACTGTCTTGAGGAGTGAATGTGTGATCAGATTTATAGAAATGTATAGCGCATATGCATCATATCAAATGAACTACATCTTCCAAATGTAAAAATATGATTAATTCTTTCAAGTGTAATATTATGTCTTGATGTCATTTCATCAGTTGTGGTTAACAACTGAATTAAGAAATCGCTTCCAGTTGACTACCCCAATCCAAATAACAAAACACGTTTTCTCCTGCATGGAATTCATCAGCTGAAGAGGTATGTATACCAGTGATTGCTTTTTGCACGCAATCAGAATAGAGATTATCAACCGGCATTTTAAACATCACAACGTTGCTCCCTAGCCCATTGAGCTGTAAATGATACCGTTTATGAATAGAGTGTATATTGACAGTCATCTACACAAATAATGTGATGTTATTGATCTAGGTAGCCCGAATTTATCACCTTCTGCTGGTATATACTTGATACTTCCCACTATTTTTTAATAATAATGCTTAAAAACAACATCTCCCTTGTAATCAACATTAATTACAGTAATCCTGATTGAATTTGCTGAAAATACTAGTGTCTAAAAATTGAGGCAGGATAGTGTTTCTCGGGCAGAAATGTTCCACAAAAAGTCTGAATACAGATTTATGCATTTTTAAAGGACAGAACATAATCTAGTCACGCCAAATAATTTGTGAATCATTTTTACACTGATGAAAAGTTTAACAGCTTATTTGTTTTGTGCGTGTGAGTGCTACTGATTATAACATATAAGTAGTGTGTAGCATGATATAACAGTGAAAAGCACCTATAGTTTACATTTAATCAGTAGATATTCCAGAAAAAAAATTGAAAAAAATGTAGGAGGAAATTGCAAGGTACAATAGATCGTTACCCACTGCTCCACATACACGATTTGACTGTTACTCCGGAAAGTGTAACTGTTCTCAGTAAACTTGATCTGACATATGCCTATCACTAGATACCCTTATGATGTTCCAAAGTCAGCAGTCATCAAACCATTTAACCTATTTAAATTTCTCCACATCCCTTCTCTAAGCAAATAAAAACCTTCCAAAATGTAAGAGTGTCAGTTATTTGAAGACTGTGACCTATTTATCTGTCTTATCTTTGCCGTCAGTACCAGTCAGACAAGTCTTTTCAAGTGGCGATGTTTACATCATATCTAAATATGTTTATACTTGTTATTTCTTCTTTCTGTCATACAATCTTTTATCTTTTTAGATCAATTTACAAGACATTTATTTATGCAGATCTTAGACATTTAGGTATTCTTTGAGTTTATTAGGACTATATGCTTAAGTGGGTGATGTATATCTCAAAGTAAACTTACAGAAATTTCATTTCAATTTATTTATATAATGTACAAGAGACTTGGCACGTTATGAAAGAGATTTACAACAAACCACAGACATTCATCAACAACTGCCACCTACACTGGCTCCTTACTGAAGATTAGATGGCCAGAATGGTGTGAATAAGTAACAAGGAACTCACTTCGGCTGCTTGGCAGCGAACCAACCAAGAACCTATCACTCAACAAATATGCAGCGGAAGTAAGTGGAGATGGATTGGATTATGCATACAGTGAGAAGGCCAACTGGGGATATCACGCGTCAGGCCAGGGTGTTGAGTGGAATGCAAATGGGAAACTATGAGTTGGGTGTCCGAGGTGAGGGTGACATGGAGGAGATTGTGTGAGGAGGAAATGAGAGGTTGTGGGCAGTGGTGGGACCAGGTTGAAAAGATTGCAAAGAAGAGAGTGTAGTGGAGAGGTGTTAGTGAAGCCGTATGTTCCATTAGGAACCCAAAGGACAAACAATAATAATAATAATTTAATGTACCACACACTGACATAGTACTTTTTTTTACTGGACAGGATAATGGATACAGTTTATCATTCATATTCATATCAAGATAACTCCACAAATTTGAAACATTTTTAATATAGGTGGCTGTAATTCTCTCTCCTCTATTTTGACATGCGCAATAAAATACAACTGAGAAATTCTGCTAACCATGTTGTCTCATTCAAAGTATCAGCATGACAAACAAACTGATCAAATTTTTGCATAATCCATTATCCACTATTCAGAAAAAATTATTATAGGCGAAATTATTTGCAAAGACAATCAGCTTCCCTATGTTTGCCAATCAAAAAAAACATAATATATCACCATTTATATCAGTATATGTAGATGAGCACAGTCACTACTTCGACTGGGATGACGTAGAAACCCTACAACACAAAAGCCTAGAAACTTTAAGATAATACATTGAAGCATGGTAATTTAATCAAATGATCATCAACAATTACTTGGTCAGTATATCGGCTACTCAACCTCGCCTGGTTAACTAGTTCAATAATTACTAGCCCGTCCTAAGCGAGGATAATGAGGGAAGGTTGGGCATAGGGCTAGCAGCCTTAACCCGGAAAACCAATCCAATCACTAAAAAAACTTCAAAGCGCAGACGAAATATAAGAAGTATAAATAAACTCATTCCTCTCTGGACTCGGAGAGACGAAATGACGCTGGTTGGTGAAAGCCTTCTCGAAGCCGGTAGGCCGATGTGTCTTCTATCTCTCGATGAAAGCGAAAGTAAGGATGGGAATATGGAATATCTACAAAATGTTTGAAGCTAGCGAGGCTTCCCAGATTGAAATAGAGATGAGAAGGTATATCATAGAAGTACTAGGGATCTGCGAAAGTAGATGAAATGGAAGTGGACTCTCCAAACTCTTAACTGGAGCTTCAGTAATCTACTCCAATATTGTCACCAAGACGACAACCACAACCACACTGAGTTTTGGAGTGGCTACCGTGATGTCCCCAAGAGCATGGAAGGCTCTCATGCAATGGGATCCAATCTCCTCCTGCAGGATCACGACAGCTAGATTCAACATCACTGAATAAACCTGCGTGAAAAACACTGGAACTTTTTGAAAGAGAAGTGGAAAGAAACCTGCATAACCATCTTAAGAGGGAAGAAGAAGAAGCAAGATAAGGAATGGATTTCTACGGACACATGGAAGCTCACAGACGAGAAGAAGATGATGAAACAGAAGATAAACCAGTGCAAGGATGATCAACCAGAAGAGGGAGTGAACGTAACCTATGAAACATGGGACAAAGAAGTTAAGAAGAGTGCGCGCAAAGACAAAAGATGCTTCTACGACATACTTGCAAATGAAGCAGAACAGGCTGCATGCAGAAGAGATAGAGATCTGACAACATTATATCAAATGACCAGGTTACTCTCTGTGAAGGGAGAGATCAAGGTAGATAAACTAATGAAAGATAGTGAAGGAAACTAAGTTACTAATGAAGAGAAACAAAGAAAACGATGGGCTGACCACTTCAAAAAACTCTTAAACCGACCACCACCACCAACTGCATTTCGTCCAGAAATACCACCAATCACCCAGCCACAAAATTAGCAGAGAACACAAGCCGTCTTACAAAAGCCAAAGTCCTGAACGCCATAAAGTTGCTGAAATTCGGAAAAGCAGTAGGACCAGATGGAATTCCTACAGAAGCACTGAAAGCAGACACAGAGAAAACAGTGGACATGCTCACACCACTTCTGTTGCAGAAGGTTTGGAAGAAAGGAAGGAAAGGTACCCGTTGATCTATTGGAAGAAGGGCTACATTGTCAAACTCCCAAACAAGGGAGACCTAAGTCTTTGCAGGAACGGGCTGGCTGGCTGGCTAGCTGGCTGGCTTCAGGGAGAACAAATCATGTGCGGATCAAATGGCAAAACCACACCACGCTACTCATCATCATGGAACTCAGCATGACAGCAATGACAGTCAACTCAACTCAACCTCAACCTCAACTTCAACTTGATAGATATTGAAAAGGCCTTCGACAGTGTCGACCGAGAAGTCATTTGTCAAGCAGCTGCTTCAACACCATGGTCTCAGTGACACAAATCCTTATCAACCTCATTCAACAGCCTTATGCCATTCGATGAGGCGATATGTCGAGTGATTCACACAGCAATGGAAGGCTGAGTGACGCCTTTGAAGTGAAGACAGGAGTAAGGCAAGGCTACCTTCTCTCAGTGAATATCTTCCTGATTGTGGTGGACTGTACTGCATCATGCGAGGAGGTGTGAGGAGCTGTGAGAGGATGGGCACACACATGCTGGACGACTGATGAGAAGACAGTGGAAGGGTATTTGTATTTCGCCGATGATGTTGATGATGGTTTATGCCTAATAACTTGTTGCCCAAACCTGAAGATCTACAGGCGAAAGTAGCAAGTTGTCGGAAGAGGCAGTGAAGATGGGAGTCCAGGTGAATGCGTGGAAGACAGAGGTGATGAAGATAGTCAATCAACAACACCAGCAACAAGCAGCAATCACCGTCAAGTGGAGATATGTAAAAGAATTTGTCTTTCACCAAGGTGCTTATGCAGCATAGATTCAAGTACAGGTGGCACAGATGATGATGTCAAAGCAGCCAGGATAGGAGAGACACCAAGACGTGCCTTCATAAACCTGAAATCAGTGTGCAGATCTACTGCACTCAGCATAAAGCGTGAACAAGATCCGGATTTTCAACGCCAATGTCAGGTCAGTGCTGCTATATGGTTCAGAAATTTAGCACGTCACGAAAAGCATTTCCAACAGACTACAGACATTCATCAACAGCTGCCACCCACACTCACTCGCTACTGAAGATCAGATGGCCAGTATAATAAGAATAAGCAACAAGGAACTATGGCTGATTGGCAACGAACCAACTAAGAAGCCATCACCCAACAAATATGCAGTGGAAGTAAGTGGAGATGGATTGGATTGTGCATACAGTGAGAAGGCCGACTGGGGACATCACGCGTTAGGCTAAACCCTTGAGTGGGATTCAAATGGGAAAGGATGAGTTGGGTGTCCGAGATGAGGGTGACATGGAGGAGATTGTGTGAGGAAGAAATGAAAGCTTGTGGGTAGTCGTATCCCTAGGTTGAAAAGATTGCAGAGAAGAGAGTGTAGTGGAGACGTGCCACTGAAGCCCTATGCTCCACTAGGAACCTAAAGGACAAATAATATTAATAATATGGGCTACTCAGATAGATCTAGCCAAATGGAGGTGAATCACGTATTTCAATTTGTTACAACATCTGATAAAAATGCATAATTTATGCCTGCTAATAACGCTCAACGTCGATAAATATCCTCCAACAACATTAATGCAACTTAAGTGTGCTTCATCTCTTTCTGAAGTAAACGTTGTTGTAGTCGCTTGACCTCGCAACGAAATGTCCGGTAACGAACCTCAAAGCCTGGAGAATACTTGACAATTATCATTTTAATTTGGGGGTTTGTGGGGATTTATTGATTTCCAATTGGTATTCATCATGGACTGATATGAGTTGGAGGAATCCTGGGAACACTGGATAGATAATTCGTCTTAGTATGAGACTCCTAAGAATTGCGCACATATGACCTCACCAGGGATCAGTGGTCCAATGTTCCTGCAACTAATGTTAGTGCCTGACGCATACCAACTTGAAAAATCATCATTCTAATCCCAAGCTACAAGTATTCTCTATCATATCGAATTCTAATGACCGTAATGATCACACTATATAGAGAGAATTCAAAACCACTATAGTGTTACTGTACAAAAATTGAACTCCGGGAATATTACGGAAAACTGAATATCAGGTACGAAATATAGTGACATTCAAACTCACAAACTTACATGGAAACAAGCTTTGCTGATTAAATTAGGCAAAAAGATCCAGTAAATAGAATCCCTTGTAATGACTGTGATATCGAATCCCCAAGTTAAAGTGGTTGGCTAGCGTCATTTGAGCTATTCGAGTACAAAAACTGAGATAAATCGAGATTGGTAGACCGTAGTGAGATGAGGAATACTGATAAAAACTCGGCTGTAATTAGGCATAGAATTCAACACAATCATACATTGGAATAGGATGTATTGACAGTTTTTCATACTTAGTCGAATGGAAGGAGCAGTAGACCTGCTTATCTTCTTATCTCAATGAATATATAAAGCGGGTAGAGAAGGTCACATGGAACGACGCTTGAAATCTCCTGACTAGTGTTAAACTAGACAGTGCATAAAAGAACAACCTACATCTCTTGTAGGTGTGTGACATTGTTTTGTTCAACTTTCATGCTTCTTAGCATCCGTCAGCAAACCGTATCCGAAACCATAAGAGACATAATCTTCATTTGGAGATTTATGTCTTCATCGACTAGCAGGGCTGTGCTAGATGTTACCACTGAGGTATTCACGGTATACATCTGTGAGTAGCTACCCTTCATTACAATTGGTGAAACTCACCAAGTTGACAAGAAATCTTTCAAATCATGCCAGACTTTCGTCGACAAGAAAGACATCACAGAGAAGAAAGTAACACAGTTCCTCAAAAGCAGCCAGTTAGTTTAAATGTGCTGTAATATGTTTGGGTGTAGGGAACTCCAAGCTAGACTGTGATAGGAAATATATATTCAACTATACTTAATAAGGAATAATATGCTTTAATATGAGTCACGAATTATAAAACGGAGACATTTGATTTAGTATTTAAAGCATCATTCACTCTGTTAGTTGGTGGGAGGCAATCGGCAGGAAGCCCTGGACCTAAGTTTCGTCCTTCTTGGCACTCGTCAACAAGGCATATTTACAACCTCGACGGAACCGATTTCCCGCCTTAGATTGGAACCCGCGTCACCCAGTGTTGTAGTCAGCGACTTCACTATTGAGCTATTCGGGCTGCGATTGACCCCCTGTAGGACTAGCTTACATGTATTGATTGGTCACGGGAGTGCAACCAATTCATGTGGTCTAGTCCTGAGTGCAGATCGAATCCTATCGATCATATTTACAATGTGGCAACCAAGCTAGGAAACTCAGCATCGTGGTGCACATTAGTAGATGTTAGTTGGTCGGAGGCAATTGATAGGAAGCCCTGGACCTATATTCGAATCTCAGGTGGGACATCAATTCTGTCGAGGTTGCAGATACGCTTTGCTGACGAATGCCATAAAGCTCGAATCCTAGGTCAAGGGCTTCCTGCCGATTGCCTTCAACCAACTAACATCTACTAATGTGCACCACGATGCTGAGTTTCCTAGCTTGATTGCCACACATTGAAAATATGATCGATAGGATTCGATCTGCACTCAAGACTATACAACATCAAATTGGTTGCATTTCTGTGACCAGTCAATACATATTATTCACTCTGTTTTATGAATTGTCCTGGTTGCCACCGAAAACTTCATTTGTCGGTTTATTGTGTTTACTTCAAAAGCTACAGACTATTAAACTTTGCTGTTAAGTTCATTGGTCTTTTCCGTGGATAGTTTTGATGAGCACATTAAAACTGAAAGAATTCGTGAAGTTATCGCTTCAAACTAATGACAATAATGAACAGAGTTCAATTCCATTTATAACCTTTAACATCATGGTTACCTATTCCTAAGTTTAATGTGCAATGAAGTTACACAGATAAGAGATCATTATACATATTTGCTAAAAAAACTAAATGCTTTGCTTTCATAATGTGCAAAAAGTTTAACTGATACATTAATTAGAGGTGTTTTTAGTTATCACTCTATCCAGAATACTAAAATATGTTAAATTCATTCAAGAAGAAAAAACTGAATTCGTTCATCTGACAGTTGCCTAATAGTTATAATCATTAGTTTGGTAACAAAAAAAATTGGAATAATAAATAATCTGTGGATGAAATAAAGAAAATAGTAGGCGCAGCTGATGATAGTTGGTACACAACATCAGTAGTAATAAAGATAACAATAATAATAATTTGTTATTCTCCAAAAACAACCTGCCAGTTATGTAAATACATTTGTATGCTTGTACGTCAAAAGACGAGTTACAGTCAGCAACTAAAAAAAGGGGATTACTTGTGCAAATATTCATCATTTACCAGCATATCAGATCTAAAGAAATCATAAAGATGATACTGCTGGTTCTTTTTGTTATTTTCAAACGTTATTTTCAGGTTGAATTATAGTAAAATTGTTGCTTGTATTAACCCGTTGTTGATTGGACCAGACTGATCAGTCTTTACTGGTAAATGGGTTCCTGCAAATTGCCTCAATATCATGACTTAATGGTCTAATGAATAACGCTATGGCATTTGGAACAATCTGTTCCAGGGCTCGAGTCTTAATAGGAATAATATCACTCACTGGGAGGTAGGTGCATCCAGTTGACGAGTAGCAAACCGGCGTTCTAAACTTCCACCATTACTATGAATTGTAATATATATATATATATATATATATATATATATATATATATATATATATATATTTGATAAGGCCTTTGACAGCGTCGACCGAGAAGTGACCTGTAACCACTTCAACACTACGGAATACCACAAACATTTATCAGTCTCATTCAACAACTATATGAAGACACCACATGCCGGGTAATTCACAATGGGAAGTTCAGTGATGCTTTTGAAGTGAAGACTCATAAAGAAAAGTAATCTGACTCATCCTTTGCTACCAAGAATAAGAGGAATCTGGACGAATAGCACAATAAATCCCGAACCGGATGAACTCAAAATAATTCTGACATTAAATTGATATAGATTTATATTTATCGAGAAGACCTTGAACTCCAAGCCGAATGCATAGCAAGTACACACAGCTCCGAAGAATAATTTATTTAAAGTGGATATGCAACCACTGAAGTTCATGCCTACGAATAACCTTCACCTTGTCAGACTCATTGCCTTTCTTGTTACTGACACTGTGTGATGGATTACTATGCGATTTTTTCCCCTTTTTACTTCAGTTTTCACAATACTGGATTCATGCAACTATATCTCATTGTTGCTTATTCATATATAGATAGGATATTTGAAAAAATATAACCCGTAGGAAAAAATAAGCACAGTTTAATTATGGTAATAATAAGAAAATGGATGATGACATAGGTATTTGTGATAATGAAAGCAGTTGAAGTATGAATGATAACAAAATAGATTAGGTAACATATAGAATGTGTTATTTCTTGTATGATACCGTCGTTGATTGGACCGAACTGATCAGTCTCTGTTGGCATACGAGCTCCTGTGCGGATGCCTCGACATCGCCTGTGTTTTAATTATGTATAGTAATGATGGGCAGTGGCTAGCAGGAGAATCCAAGATGCGCATTTCACCCTATTTGGGACTCACCAGTCAGCTGGATGTACCTGCTGGTGATGTTGTTCCTACCAGGACTCGGACTCGAGAGTGATCGCTTCAAACGCCAGAGCGTTATCCACTACACCACCGAGCCACGGTAGCCACTGCTTGTGCGATGGGTATAGTGTTAGTGTTATTGCTTGTAGAAGTGGCTACCGTGGCTCGGTGGTGTAGTGGATAACGCTCTGGCGTTTGAAGCGATCACTCTCGAGTCCGAGTCCTGGTAGGAACAACATCATCAGCAGGTACATCCGGCTGACTGGTGAGTCCCAATAGGGTGAAATGCGCATCCCGGATTCTACTGCTAGCCACTGCCCATCATTACTAAACATATGGAATGGTTCATGGAAGGAATGTAACTCAGAAAGGGGTGGAAATTTGAAGAAAACGGTAAATCAGTGTGCATCTACCAGTTCACCTTCCCTTGTGGAACTCGGTGCATCGGCCGTAGCCAGAGAATGCCTTCTACACGTATATGAGAACATGTCAGAAGTTCGATTCTACAACATTTGATTGATTTCCATCCTTCAGTAAACCTAGAGAATGACTTCAAACTGTTCATGAAATTCGTCCACAGCGCCCACATTTTCTTCATTTTCAACTCCTGAAAACAAAGGAGGCTTTAGCCATTCATAAACTAAGACCTGGTCTATGTGTACAAAAGAAGTATGTAAAGTCACTATTTTTTCCATGGTTACGACATTATCCCATCCCCATTAGCTTCCCCCTTTGTTAATTTAACTTTTGTATCCTTCCTTTATCACTATTATTGTTATTATAATTACCTTCACTTTGATTAGTTTCCGGTGTTATTTCACTTAATTGTCTTAATCTTTTTAGGAAACATTGATTTCAACTTGGCCAACTTGTTTAATCTTATTGCATAATACTTAATTGATCTATCACTTTCATCAATTTTTCACCCTTTTACATACTTTCTATGAACCATTCCATGTTACCTAATCTACTCTGTTTTCATTCATAATTCAACTGCTTTGATTATCACAAATGCCTATGTCATCATTCATTTTCTTATGATCGTCATCATCATATAGTGTTTAGTTTTTCCCATGGGTTATAAATTTTTTGAAAAGAGTCGCATTGCTCAATATCTTATTGTTGATATGCATAAGATTGTATAGCTTTAGAAAATGACATCGTCAAAGTAGATAAAAACACACTTAGGAACTAGCTCTGAAGTTTTTAAATACCCAGTGGCTCAAAGAAACAAAACAGTTTAGTTTATCTAATAGTTTCCAATGAACATGATTTTATGACATTGGTGAAAGCGATCCAACAGGGTTAAGTTAATCTATTCAAGCACAAAAATGTAGGTAGATCAAGTATGGTAGACTATAGTAAGTTGAGTAATTTAGAAAGGTGTTTAGCTATATATATGCATACAATTAAACACAACCGAACAATTGTATGAGACAGAGTGATGGTCTCGAAGACTAATTTAAAGGAGTGGAGGGAGATATCCATAATAGCATGTTTGCTTATCTAGTGAATATCAAACAATTTCAATAGGAAAGATTCATCAGTAGCTCCAGGTATATGTAGCATTCACAGGAGAGGCGAAAGAACTCAGATCATATAAAACATGTCTTAAGGGTGTAGAATTAGTTTGACATTGTAATCGACAATAAATTATATACAAAAAAGTATCTAGTAAATAGAAATGTTCCACTATTTTAATTTTATTAAATCGGTGTAAATGGAAACAAAATTATTCTTGACTTTATTGAATTTTGTTCTTTGAACTTCCGTTTTTGTGTGAAATTGAAGTGTTGTTTTTGATCTGCAGAACAAAAACTAACATTTTAGTATGCATCATGTACCGCACTGGTCACTTGTTTCTTATTTAATTCTAGTGGTATGTAACTGATGGCAATCCAATGAAATGGGAAGTGATATGTTATTTTTGTGAATGCTGTTTTAATTAGTCTGTTTGCAAAACTTCGGCACTGTGTAAGATTTTAATTTCATATTAGTTTATTTCACAGGGATACAGTATGTATTATTAACAACAGTGGTGATAATGCAATATTAATATGATTTTCAAGTTGTTATTCATCGTAGACTAACATCAGTTGGAGGAATAAAGGAAACCTGGGAGCAATGGACAGCTGTCTCTTCCTAGTATGGGACTCCTCAGCAGTGCACACACACGAGCCCGCCCTCCTCGGACCTAACCGACGACCTTAAGGTTCTATGGTTTGTACGTTACCATTGAGCCACTTGGTCAGAATCCAATCGTCCATATTTCCAACTTCTGTTAGCTCACGATATAGCGCAACTGCCACCCAATGTCATCGTTGAGTAACTGTCTTCACGACCATCAGGCTTTGACTCTACCGGTCACGACTTCTCATTGGAACTTCGGAAATACCTCTCGAAGCTAGTCATCAATGAGCACCAGTTCAATTGAATTTTGAGGGAGTTGTGGAGATTTGGAAATATTTCAAGTTGTTATTCATCGTAAACTGACACCAGTTGGAGGGTACGCACTGCTGAGGAGTCCCATGCTAGGATAAAACACCTGTCCAATGCTCCCACGTTTCTTTTGTTCCTCCAACTGATGTCTGTCTACGATGAATAACAACCTGAAATATTTCCAAATCTCCACAACTCCCTCAAAAATTCAATATACTTTTCATTCTGACTATCTGAGATAGCCGAGGTTTGAAAGACTAGTATCGATACTGAGTGATGGCTGAAGGTGAAATGAAAATTGGTGACACAGTGGGATTGAAACCAACGACCTACGCTTAGCAGTTGGGTCTCGTAGCTCAGTTAGTAGGGTACCTAGCCGAAAACTCGGTGGTCACTGGTACGAGTCCTGGTGGGATTCAAACTTTCATTTCACCCTGAGTCAATAATACTATTGTATCACTCGTTTAGTTGTCACCAATCTAATATTCAGTCAGCGAAAGCTATTGAGAAAGGGATTTCAAGAAATGCTTATTAAATGTCTTTTATAAATTTTTTATAGCTAATTAACTGGAAATCGGATGTCCTGATAATTTACCTCAGATTTACTTGTAAGTGTGTATGCCTGGGATTGTTGTGATTCATCTGTAAAGAAATCTGATCTGTGAGACAAAAATAAACAAAGCATATACTTTACCACAAACCTAACCACTGTATCGATGATTATGTCCCATCCCATTGTGTTTATCAAGTTACATATATGCGTGGTCGCATATACTTAGGGAACGGTAATCGAACCATGCACCTGACGAAGGGAGAACATGTACCTAAATGGCTTCTAAAACAAATAGACTGTGAAGCTTTGATAAACTTTGGTGTGAGACGACCCTCATCATCTATAGCTAAACATATTATAAAAATAGATAATAAAATTAATGTTCAAACAGCTATCAAAGTTTTAAATACAAACCATCAGATAGGGATGAATACTGAGATTTGCCGAAGCAATAACCATGCACAAATTGAAATCACCTTTATGTGTACAAAAGTAATTTATTCTTACGCTACACCTACCTTGGTAGACTGCGTTTTCTTACCAAGATAAGTATCAACTAAAACATCCGATAGTACCAATTAGGCAAAATAATATAATCTACCAAATTTCATGTAATGACTGTGAGGTCAAATACATAGGTCAAACTAGCCGGTCGGGGTCAGTTAGATTAACAGGAACATAGGAATTTAGCTAAACATAGAACGGCAGACCCCAATAAGATCAGTAACCTAGAAAAACACTCGGCCATTGCATTACATTTATTAGCACACAACCACACAATAGGGTGGGACAAAACCACTGTACTTAAGTCTAATATAGCTAGGTGGAGAGAGAGATTAATTACTGAATCTTTGTTCATCGAATCCACACCCAACATATGTAATAGGAATGACGCAACACATATACCAGAGATATGGAAAAGTTTACTACCAATCAAAAAACAAAGAGAGATAAGGTGACAGAACTATAAAATCAGATATCGAAAGAAATGTGATTACATTGTAAGCAATGATAATTTATGCTCGAAACGTAATCAAGTAAATAATACTGTATCACTGTGCGCTTTATATCAAATAAACAAATCTAATATGGAATTACATTCTACCACAGTGCCCAAGTTTTACACTTATATTAAAGTATCAACTGTGTTACTCTTCCATTTTGTTTTAATCCCCTATTATCCTAATTGTTATATTTGTCCTTCCACTCTTCGAGTTAATATAAGTTGACTTTACAAATAAAAGTAAACATCACCAACATGTGACCCATAGTGACTACATGAAATAGAAACACCATGAAACAAATTCCAGTATGACAACACTACTTTATGAAGGTTTTAAATATATGAATCATATGATACTTTATGATAATTTATTGATTTAAGCACAACTGTCATCTCAAAAAAATGACAACACTTAGTTATCCATTGGAAAAAACCTTGGAGCATTAATTAACTCCTTCAAACTAGATTGAGATTTCCCAGGAGTAATAAGTCACTATGTCGCGCGAAAAGTTGAACCTAGAACAGTCAATTTTCGTTGAGCAGGAAGCTAAAATGCTGCTACTGGGTCTCAGTCTAATTATTCGCCATTTCCTTACTTTATGAATTCACGACAGAAAGCAATACATCGTTGCATTTCAACGGTGTCTTCACCGCTGGTCTAGTTACGGCTTCTGAGTGGAACTTCGAAAACAAGTCGTTAATCGACACTGTAATTCAGATATACATACGCATACACACACACACTACTAAGGGGTTCCAAAGAGAACAGCTGTTCAATGCTGCCAAGTTCTTTTTCCAACCGATATAAATTCCTCATGTAAATTATCTTCAATTTACTTTTTTTGACTAGAAACTAAGTGGTATATGAAGTAGAAGTCTGTATATCAACAACGAAAGTTGAAAGTCATTTATTTCTAAAAATCATCAGTGAATGATTAATAGCCCATTGATTGTCAGCAGTCAACTTTTTATTCTATTGGTATAAATAACAATTTTCATCTCATAAATTATGCTAGGAGATTAGTTAGTTCAATGGATGTTTGGTTAACTCCCATAGTTATACAATTTGGAAAAGTACTATCAGCTGACATGATGAAAGAAAAACTTTACAGAGCTTTCCTGACAAATTTAAGACGACAGCTGTTCTTTGGGTTTACATATAAACGAATGAATGATGTATACAAATGAATGACTTTTAGAAAAGTTTTATTAATTCGAATAATTGAGAAGTAAAATCTTAGACAGTAGAACTGAATGATGCTCGTCCAACTCTCTAAGGTAATATTGATTTCCTTCAAGTTTGCTTATATGTTTTGATGATGACCACCACAATGCATACATGACAGATCCCAGGTTTCCTACTAAGTGAATCGTAACATTTATCATTGACTAGTAACTGGTGAGCGACCAGTCTCATACTGTTCAGTTCTGAGTGCAGACCGAATTCTATCTATTATTTCACAATCTAGTCACCAAACTACCAGGGTAACCATCTCGGTGTACTTTGATGGATATTAGTTGGTTGAGATCAGTGCGCAGGAAACTCCTGATCAAGGTTACATCCTTTTTGGCAATCAACGTTGCAGATACACCTTACTGATGAGTGCCAACAATTACGAAACCTAGGCTCAGGACTTCCTTCCGATTCCCATTAATAGAATAACAATATTATCATTTTGTCTAACACAACGATGGTACAGTGAAATTAGTCGGAAAATTCTAGTTTGTAATTAAGTTTTGAAAGTGATATCGCTCACCTTCTCATCATCAATCTATATACTGCTAATATTTATTATTGTAGTAAATGTGCATGGTTCTTTCGATGTCTTTATGGTGACGACGGTATTTAATTCTTAATGTTTATTGAGTTTTTAGGCATCATTTTCATCCCCATACCAGTTACATGGGTGAATAACTCAGTTGTTTGATCTAAAATAACCTAAATGAACATTCTATTGAGGTTATCAGTGAACGTAACGAATAAAACAACGCTAAATGGTATCGATTTCTTAAGTGAATGTACAAGCCAACAATACTTGCATGATAAACTTGAGCTTTTCGTTTTAACACCGATTATGGTATGTTAAGTAGTGCCTAATTATATTAGTTTTCAAAGAAGATCATAGTGAATGTTCAGCACTTGATTTTTATCTAGATAACCTTACAGAACTGTTTTTCAGCTACGAGTCAATAAATCTAGATTTATCAGTAATTTTTAATTGAATGACTTGTCTGGTTATTATATCTAACTTTCTGTATCATTACAATAACATGCTTCGTTAAATACTACAACCAATTTCTGAACTAAAAAAGCTTAAAATCTATTTCTAACAAAGTTATAATGACGATTCGAGTTTTACTTATCTTACTGAATGGTGAGGTTATATAATTTGTGACTTGTTGTTATCATTCTGTACTTGGTAGTAATTGAAAATGTTTGTCAGATGAACGAATATTAGATGCTTTTTGCAAATAAGCTATACAATATAGCTAGAGCGAAGAAAGAGTTTCTTCCGAATACAAAAACTTGGCTGGTTCGTGAAGTCATCATCGACCTACTTCAGATGATACAGTTTAATATTACTGCATTAAATGATCTCCTTATGGCGTACTTTAGGCTATGTGTCACAATTTCACTAATGGTGTCACCTCAAAACTGTAGTCTTATAAACAGTGGTTTCTTGGAAATTGTAGATACTCTGGTTTTTTATATAAAATATGTTCATATTTTTAAAAATAAACTTTTCTAAATTTCCATTACCACTTAGTAGATCACAGATAATTTGAAGTTCTTTATCCGAATCATCATCTGAATAGATGTCTCGCTCCATAGACCGAATATCTGATCAAATATCTTATATATATATATTGCAAGAGGATGGAACTCAAAAAAATATGTGTTGACTGACTGACATTGTTTCCTGATATACACTCCTATTTACGGTTCAATCCATCTTCCTTGTCAATTATGCACATAAGAAGGTGATTCTTTCGTCACTTTCTCTCTCACTGGTGAAGGTTATCACTGAATGGATACTGTTGAATTTACCCAGTACAATACTTGGATCATCCGCCTTCTTGAGAATTAGAAATGTAACATACATCTATTGGCAGTAAAATTCTTACTCACTTCTTATGTTTTCGAAAAGCCATTTTCCAATTTCCGTAGGCACAAATCTACTAACATTGTCCCTAGTGTTTATCTCGTAGCAGCACCATATGACTGTCCGTAGAATTTCTTTTCAAAGAGGAAATACACATTGATTGTACAGCTTAAGAGAAGTTCTTTCAGGATAGATCCCATAGTTCCAGTTTCTTTTCTTCTCTTCGTCGGTTCGCTACATTTGAAATCTGATGCGTCTAAAGATATCATAAGCGTATTATCCACACTCAAATATCTTATCCTTACAATAAACTGAAAAGCTATTCGATGAAAATTTGTTCTCTAAACCAGAGAGTTTGATCACGAAGCTTTCATTTTCATTTTTGACAACATGGTCAATTTCAGAAAGAAGTATCTTTAACATTGTACTTTACAACTTCATTGTGTAATGCTCGCAAGAGTTCTACTAGCGACTGCGCAGTCGCATGAAGTCGAGAATTTGACTCGTCAAGAATCGGTTGAAGTGGTAGTCCATTTTTATATACTTTTTAAAAACCCTCATGACCTTGGTGTTACTGTACCTGTAGGTCCAACTGTTTTACACACACTGCAAAATAAAGGCTTACTATTTCAAATCTTCTAAAGATTCAGATAACTGCCTTTCAGTCTTCTTGGGTATGTTAATACTGAATGATAACTTCTGGAATTTATCATACATTTTAATGAAAATACTTGTCATCCTCAAAAACAGTCATATCTCGGTGAATCAGTCCTAAGATACATTTAGCCTGTGCACTGGAGTATCTGATGGCATTTCTCTTTAAACGAAGCACAATGCTTCTCAGATGATTAGGGAAGTCTCAGCTGATTTCAAAACAAAGATAAGAAAATACCACATTCTTATTAAGGTGTACTGAGTACATATCCTGTCGGGTGTAGATAAGCCTGAAGCTTGATTGACTGGATATCGATAAAATTGACGGGAAATAGTGAGAATAGCTAGGACAAATGCAGATCAGAAGCTTTCGACAGTTTCATTTTCTAGGGAATGGTGATCCTCAACCTTATGTATAAGAGTGAATAGTCTTATATTCCTGGCTAAGCTGAGCTAGGTGATGTAGGGTTTGAAAGTGGTAGTAACTTATTTAAAAGCTGACCGCATAATGTGATAAGCCTCGCTTTTACAATGCTGACATCCAAGTAATTATAAAGACCTCAGTATGGTATTCTTCATACAGTGACATCAGTTGGAGAAACATTGGAAATCTGGGAACACTGGACAGCTGTTTCGCCCTAGTACGAGATTTCTCCGCAGTGGGTACCCATGACCTCACCAGGGACCAAACCTAGGATCTTCAGGTTCCATGACCAGCACGTTACCGTTGAGCCACTGGGTTGAAGCCCATCGGTTCACATTTCCTATTTCTTTCGATTCGTGATATAGTGTGACCTTCATCCAATGTCGTCTTTGAATGACTGTACTCATATTCGACTTGGTTGACTACACTGGTCATGACTTAACATTGAAACTTCACGGATCACCTCTCGAAGCTGGTCGCCAGTGAGCACTAGATTAATTCAATTTTGAGGTTTGTGAGAACTTATCGATTTCAGCTTGGAAGTGGGGAACATGGACTATTGGATAACGATCCAGTCGCCCAACGGTCACGTCCTGAGCTCAGAACATGGAGGTCTTGGGTTCGATCCCTGATGGGATTATGGATGCGCACTGCTGAGAAGTCCCGAAATAGGACGAAACAGGGCTGATGCACACTGAGACAAAAGGATCAGTTAAATCAGGGGGTTATCATGAAAAAGGCTTAATTAAACGGTAACTTCCCTGACCACTACCGGTAGCTGCCACTTTGATGTGATAGGACTTCATGCTCATCGTAATAACCTAAAAAGCTACGCTGTCTAGATATCCTAGTATGTTAGAAACTTCCGCTGAATAGTTGTAAGACTACAAATAGTTACTGCAGTTGTGCAAAAAGCTAATCCTATGGAAGTGGCGATATGAAGGCAAAGCGTTACTACAAGTTGAAAGGGATTTGATAGCAGTAAGGTGTTTCATGTGGGTGACCACCATTTCATACTGATGGTGGGTTGCCTTATTAAAAGTGATAGTCTCATAAACAGCGCATACTCCTTCATGCACTGTGGCTTTCAAAGCCCGTCATATGGGTTTTTACGGCCAAGATACAACACAATCAAAACATAATCTCAAAACTTCCTGAAAGGCTGTATGTATACAGTCTCAAGCACACATCTCTAGAGGGCTGTAGTTACATAAAAGAAACCTATTTTTATTACAGATGCCTCAAGGTACTCTCAGTGATATGAAAAGTTGAGAAGTACCAATTACCGACATGTTTTTAGTAGCATACAAAATTCTATAAACTGTTTTCAAAATCAGTTAGACATACTTAAGTTATACAACATAATTGTCATGACAGACTAGATTTGTTAAGTGTACTAAAGTAACTGAAAAATGTTATGATTAAGTTATACAATTTGTTTCAATAGTTAGCAAGTACAATTTCACACTACCCTGAATCCCTACGTGACAATAATTAACAAACTTGGACTATGTATCAAACAGTTGAATGAAAATAATCATAGTGTAGGAAATTCAGTCACCAAATGGAAAAAAAGGACTTTCATTATTATGTCATATCATTTTTCACTGAAATGACCTATATGGTCTAGTCATCTGATAGGTTTTAAATACCAGAGGTAAAAAAAAATACTATCTGGTTGATTATTCAGCGTCATACAATTCTGTAAATAATGTCTAATAAATTGTTATACACATAAACTTACCGCTTTTTAACTATATAAATCGATGAAATTTTTGGCATAATGATCATTTGGGAAAAATCATTTTCATCATCATTCAGAAACTTTATTCCAATCTGTGTTTGTACTAGATCTAGAAGGAAGAAAAGTGATAAGATTAAGAAGTAATGAGAAACAAATGTTTTCCTATAAAATATATACGCAATGTGCTTCAGGGAGGTTTTGCCTATTTAATGGATAAAAATTCTAAAAATCAGTTTTTTTATGAAACAACTACAATTTAAGTATTTGTTGATACTTGGATCGAATTGACTCACCTTTATTGGCATATGTGGAAGCTTCCCACCTAACCGTATATTCATTATAATATAATTTACCTAGCAATGATTCCCGTTCCACAATAGATGATACTTGTGCGTCAGTGGTCTAGTGGACAACGCTGTGGGTATGAGCGAAGGGATGCATGCGAGGTTCGAGTTTAGGTGAGAACGCTACCACTCACCTGAGTGCAGGTTCATCTAGCTGACAGGTTAATATCAAGCAGGACGAAACCTACATCCTTTATTCCACTAATAATTATCACTAAGTAAATTACAACTATGATATCGTCTAGATTTCACACTGAATCATCTTAAACCTGAGAGAAACATTCGATTCACGACTAATCGCCTCCAATGTAATGGAATATGTATACCAGTAATAGAAGTTCCAAAATGAATTTCAAAATCAGGAACTGCGCTATTCAACATAAAGTCTCGTCTTTCCTTAGAACATTAGAAGTCATCAAACAAGGAAATATGGTTTACTTCAACTTCATAGGTACGCTTTATGCGTAAAAGTAAAAATAATGATACCTAGGTCAAAAGCTTCATACTGATTCATTCAGAAAATTGATGATCAAAATCTTTGAACCACTATACAATCCTGCTTGGCCTGATGATTATAATTTATCGAGGACAATGAATACTCAATAATCAGATTTTGACAGCCATATTGCTTAACAATAAGCATAAATGATAGTGTAATTTAATGTTTTTTGACTTTTTTTTCGAAAAATAAATAGATGTTAGTCGAGGCTTAATTGTTTGAGAAGATTTTCTATCCAGACATGAACACATTTTACACTATAACAGTTAGTTGATACAAAACTTAACTTTTCAGTCATTATCTAGTCACTTGCTTTTAATTATGATATTTAAAGCATAAACTGGAATTCTGATTATCATTTTGACTATCTGAGATAGCCGTAGTTTGGTAGAATAATACTGATACTCAGTTATGATTGCATATGGAATGGGAATTCGGGCCATGGTTGGATTCGAACCAGAGACCAATGAGTTTACAACCCGGTACTCTACCAACTGAGTCACAAGTACTGGGTGCTGATTTTTATTTTAAATTCAGTCACCAAGAGTTTCGCCTGACTGCCATGCGAATTTGTGACACGTTACTATCGCTTGAGTATTCTCAAACTAGTTCCCCAGTTAGGACTTCTCATCCTAATCCAAATCTAACTGGAGTAAAGAGGGGGGAGCATCAATTGGTAGATCACCAGGTCGGAAACCCGATGGTCTGTGGTTCGAACCCGGCTGTGGTTCAAATTTCCATCTCATCCTCAGTCATCACCCAGTATCAGTACTAGTCTGCTAAACCACGGCTATTTCAGATAGTCAGATGGATAATCGATATAATGCTCCTCCTGTTTAGTTCAGTCAGATTGGGACGAGAAGTCGTGACTGAGTAGCTAGTGTAAATACAATCAAGTGATAGTAAGGCGTCACAAATTCATAAGTTAGTTGGGCGAAACCCTTAATGATTGAATCAAAGTAGAAATCTGGCCAACAGCCAGGCGTTGTAGCTCAGTTGGTAGAATAGCCTGTCCACACCCTGTGGTCACTGGTTTGAATCTCACCCCTGACCAAATTTTAGTTTCACCTTCAATAAAATCACCCAGAATCAAACCGTAATTAGCATCCTTATCCCTTTTGTCTTATTCTTTACTGATTTCGTTTAAAACGTTTTGCTAAGCATCACATAAATTGGTAGGCTGCAGCGAACTTACGCATGGTTACTGTGTGCTGGAAAATTAAATCACCTTTGTGGTAAGTAATATTATTTTCAGCTTAAAATACTTTAAACCAGTATTATAGTCATTACCGCTAATACATGTATAGTAATGATGGGCAGTGACTAGTAGTGGAATCCAGGATGCGCATTTCGTCCTATTTGAGACTCACCAGTCAGCTGGATATACCTACCTCCCAGTGAAGGATGCTGTTCCCACTGGGACTCGGACTAGAGAGCGATCGCTTCAAATGCCAGACCGTTATCCACTACACCACCTTGCCACAATAGCCACTTCCCATCATTACTATAAATAGTTAAAAGACAGGCAATATCGAGGCATCCGCATAGGAGCCCATATGCCAACAGAGACTGATCAAATCGGTCCAATCAACGACGGTGTCATACAAGCAATAATACTAATACATGTATTGTTAAAAATGTAAAGTTTAATAAAAATTTATTTTCTTAAAGGTTTATTAGCAAAGTTTGTTGTAATGACAATAATCGCGGATGAAAGCAGGCTAAAAAAGAACAGATCATTCAACGGAAACAATTCACTATATCGTTATATGTTTACATGTTTTAGCTATAAATTTTAGTACGACTCAACTGAAAACTTGTCAACAATAATTTACAAATGATAGAGTTTTCACAAGTGAACTACTTCAATTTGCCTATTTGCATTTATGTTGAGTATATAAGCAGATAAGATGTTACCGATGACCGGGATCGCAGTTGAATTATGATTAATGTTGAGTGAGAAATATCAAGATTGAATATGATTCATTGTATGATGTGCATTCTACTTATCTCCACAAAATGTAGCAAAAATAATGGAAACAGAAAGGCTTATTATGCAGCTAATGGTTTGATTCATAGAAGCCACTCCCTAACACCTAGTACAGCACGTGAACAACAATTTCACATTCCACTCTATTCACAAATTCAGATATACATGTAGGGCACATACATAGAGATATATCGGAGTAAGGACCTTGGAACATATTCCAAAAAGGGCAGTCTGCCTAACCTTTGGTATTCTATTCATTCACTAATCCAACTAGACGCTTATTTAATACCAGGTACCTGTTTTACATTATGTGGCTTTTGTTACTATTATTATTAACTTTATTCAAATGAAGTACTTATTTCACTTGAAGATATTCTACAAGGAATGAATTTGTTGAACTGTTACACGCTGAGAACTCCATAATTTATCACAAGTCTTGTTTGTAATCAACTAATTCTTATTATTAAACCAAATCGAATCACCTGAACCTATAAACTGTCAAAACAGACGTGTTATTTCTTCGACTGCGAAAAATAGCGTTGTGATAGTCTACAGGAGTGACATTTCTACCCATTTTATACCTTTTTATAAAACATGTTTCCGGCGAGTTCTTAAATTTGTTTAGGTCTTACCTATTAGAAAGTTTAAGCCACCTTTGTATGTCCCAGAACGACAACCGTTCTTGGTGAATTCAACTCTGAAACCAAGTTCGATATACTATTATTTTCCCATTACTGGTTTTCGGTGTTAATTAGCCTCATTATCTGACCTCTTTTCAAGTTCTCACCTCTTATCTCTTTATAAACTTTCCTATAAACACCCATGACAAATAAGTGTATGATCAGATTATTCAAAATGTGTTGCACAAATACTTAACAAGATGCAACCAAATTGCATATTCTTCTTGTTTTTTGAAGTTTATCAAGGTAACAAATTGTTTTCAGTCAAGTAAAACATCTTTTGTTTACTGTGACATTTAACACGACTTATACAGCAGTAAGATAAATCAGTTACAAGAAAATATATCAACTGAGTGCAAAACACTTTTCGAAAACAAGCTACCTAGTGTAATCGTTTTCAACACATATAAAATTGACAGGTTGTTTCTCGTTAATATTCCTTAAAGAATTTTTTTCAAATATACTTTGAATTTAATTTAATTTGATCTGTTAGATTTATTACACAGTGGAACAGTAATATTTGCTGGATTACGTTTAGGACACAATTTATTGCCTACATAGTCGTACCGAGATAACTACACAACTTTGAGGTAGCTTCCATAGTTCTCATTGTCTCGCCTCCTTTGTGATATGAATATTTCGTATGTCAGGAACAGGTGTTAAGTCGTTCCTGTTGCATGCATCTGGTATTGATTCAGTAATCAAAGATTCGATTATCAATCTCTCCCTTCACCCTATTAAGTTAGTTTCAGGGATTATCACTCTGTCTCATCTTTTTATATGGTTCTGTGTAATTGCATGCATAACTATGTCCTACCTTTACCCTAGATTCATTACCTTAACAATGATCTATCATTTTTGCTTCAGCTACGTTTCTACCGTTATATTGATATGCCTTTAATATCATCTTTGTTTTTCCTTCATCGATTCAACTGTATGCTAACGATTAAACTGAGATTGAGTAATAACTCGATCAGAATGAAAATTTTTAAAAACCCTGACGTAATTCTTGAGTTCATTTTGAGAAGAAGTTGTACCTGAATTGGTTCAACTCTTCTCACAAATTCCAGTTTTTACTATATACCTAAACCTGAAATGTTTTCACATGAAGTAATAAAACTAAGCATACCTTCACCAGACAAGTTTATATTATCATCTGCATACCACTCTGCAAGGTGTATTACACCGGCCATGGGACAAAAACAGAAAAGAATTTAAAATAATAAAGAACGGGATGAATGGAACTTTATATGCGCTGGACTGCTGAAAAGACCTTAGAAGATCTGGATTTCGCCACCGATAATGATTTATGTTTAATGTCTTGTCGCACAAACTCCAAGATCTACAGGCAAATGCTAGCAAGTTGACAGAAGAATCAGCTAAGGGAGGCGGGATTTCAAGTGAATGTAGGGAAGACGGAGGTGACGAAGATACCCACTCAACAACAAGCACCAATCACGATGAACTGGAGAAATCAAAAGGAAGTAGTCTCTTTCACCTACCTAGGTGGCAGGCAGCATCGTTGCAACTACAGGTAGCACAGACGAGGATGTCAAAACCAGGATCGGACAGACAGCAAGAAGGACTTTCATAAAACTGAAATCAGTGTGGAGATCTACTGCACTCAGCATGTCGAACAAGGTTCGGATTTTTAACACCAATCTCTCTGATGTTTCAGAAACTTAGCTCGTCACGAAAAGCACTTGCAACAAACTACAGATATTTATATACGGCTACCTATGGTAGCTCGATACTGAAGATCAGATGGCCAGAATAATAAGAATAAGCAAGATGGGACTCTGGCAGGTTGGCTGTCAACGAACCAACCAAGGACCTATCACCCAAAAAATTTGCAGAAGAAAGTGGAGATGGATTGAACTGGGCATACACTGAGAAGGCTGATTGAGGACATCACGCGCCAGGCCAGGCCTTCAAGTAGAACCCAAAGGGGAAATGACAAGTTGGGCGAGCGAGGCAAGGGTGACATGGAGGAGATCATGTGAGGAAGAAATGGAATCTTGTGGGCAGTGATGTAGGCGGATTGAAAAGACTGCGGAGAAGAGATTGGAGTGGAGGAGTGCTACTGAAGCCCTATATTCCACTAAGAACCCAAGGGAAAAATAGTGATAAAATGAGCTTTATAACTTTCTCTTCATAAGCATTCAGACTTCAAGAATGTAACCAGTATAAAATAAGGGGAGCATTTTCTCGAATATCTCGAAATCCGTCTACATAAAGAAGAAATACTGCCTCGATCAAACATTCAATCATGAAGTCTCCGCCATTTCAATGCAACACAAACACTTTAAGTAACTTTTACTTTATTAAAATTAACCGTTATGTATTTCCCAATAATACTAGAAAAGGGAATACTAAAATTTGGTAAATAAAATAACATTTAGTAGTGATGAAAAAAATTTATAGCTCAGGATGAGGATGATATTCATTTGATGTTCTCTGAGCTTTGGTATTTTGTTGTGAACCTTTCAACACTAGGCTTAATGACCTCTTCAGCATTAACTGAAATGTATTTTTCTCATAAAGATATCTTAGTTCAAGATAAATATTAACAGAATGAAATGAGAGATTCTAAGTAATAGAATCATGTAAATTCGAGGATAGCCGTTGGAAAAAAATGAAGTAAAGTAGCTATATAAAAGAAAATTTAGTCGGGATTGTAATTGGATAGTTAGTACTGACATTTGTTTGTATTCGCATAAATACTTTACAATGAATGTGAAATGTTAATATCATTAAAATTGTTGGTGAATACTAAAAATTGACAATGGAACAAGATCTCTCTAACAGATGAAAATATTGTTCACACGGTAGATTTTAAAATGTAGTAAAATTGTAAAGAGAATCAGTTGATTATCTCTTCACTTATGATTATCATTACAATTGTAGTTTCTATAAAAAGTGTTTGATAGTGTCGGTGAATGAAAAGGCCATAGTTTTCCATAACACATAAAACTAGAAAAATGTATGATTTATAATACCGAAACATGTACATATATCAACGTAGAATTCTTATTCAGTATTTAAATAGCATTTTGAGTTAATGTAATTTTCTTTCAATTCAATGTCATCTTGTTCTTGTTACATAGTTTACGCATAGTCATTTATTTACTAACATTATGATCATTATTACAACTGATACTAATTTAAGACTTGGACATCAAACTAGGAATATTAACTAAGACAACTATAACCTACTATTTCATATTATAACTCAGTAATAAGCCTGTTACTTAGATAAAATTAGGATTGATGGTGTAACAAAATGGTTATATTATGAGTATCAAAAATCATTCAACAAAACTGTCTTTAGTTCTGATTATCTTTATAATATAGAATGAAGATAGTTGGCATCATGTTTGGGAATTAATGCTTGTCTTTCTTAAGCATGTAAGAATGGAGAGTAGTACAAAATGATTTTATTAATTCATACATTGACACTGGGCTCAAATACTAATTTCTGAACACATCAGTTGGTTACCCACTATTAGTATTGTAATACTTGATTATTCTCTTTGTTGCTAATTCATCCATTTATATATCTTTTATTTATCCGTTGGGTTCCTAATGGAACATAGAGCTTCAGTAGCACTTCACCATTTCACTCAGTTCTCTGAAGTCTTTTTAACCTGCCTCAACGATTGTCCAGATGCTTTCATTTCTTCCTTACACGATCCCTTCCAAATCTTGCTTTTCTAATCCTGGTTTTGACGTCCTCATCTGTGCCGGCGCCTGTAGTTGAAACGATGCTAACTGCCTAGGTAGATGAAACCCAAGTGTACAGAAAGCCAACATACACTGACCAAATCCTCAACTACAACAGCAACTACCCTACAACACACAAAATCAGTTGTTCGCACACTCTATTCAGAAGAGTGAGAACACACTGCAGCACAACAACTTCAAGGAGAAAAGAAGAAAATTACTTGATGTCCACCCTAAAGAAGAACGGCTAACCACGAAAATTTATCAAAAGATGCCTATCCCATGCATCATCAACTACAAAGTCATCGACACAAATCAATAAACGAGTCACCCTACCATAATGCATGAAGAATATGTGTCAGAAATCACGACAAGATTGGTGAGACCACTTGGAATAGGTGTGGCTCATAAACTAACAAATTCCCTCCAAACACTATTATGCACACCAAAGGATGCAACAACCAAAGAACATAAACCGAATATCATTTACAAAATCAACTGCAATAACTGTAGTCAACACTACATTGGACAGAGCGGCCACCTTATTCGCCTTCATCTACTTGAACACCAATTAACTATTAAACACCACAACATTTCATCACTCATTTCAATGCATGTGGATAACAACTATGCACATGAATTGAATTTGCAGAATGTAGAAATTTAGGATGGAGAGAGGAAACACAGGGAATGTCATAGAATTCATAGGAGCTCGACATTCACGTCAGTCAGCAATCAATAGATGTATAGACATAGACCAAATCTATCAACCAATAAGAAAGATGATAAACAACAGAAAGGTCAGACAGAGATCAGGTGAAGCAGAGGAACAGCCAACAGGAAAGTCTATACAGTCTGTCAATGACACAACAATCGGAGTGAACAACCAATCACAGAGCACATGGTCACAGCAAGCCAGTAAATCACAGATGGAAAGATATTGACAGGTCACTACTTCATACTGAATTTAGTGCTGATGATGTTGTGTAGGAGGAAGACGATGAAATCTTTATGATGAAACAACCGATCTCAGGGAACACAATACAACCAAGACTACTTCCTCGCCTAGTTTACTAGCCGGTCTTAAGCTCGAATAATGAGGGATGGTTAGGCATTGGGCTAGCAACTCAACACCCTAAAACCAATCCAATCGCTAAATAAACTTCAAAGCACAGAGAAAATATAAAAAATCTTGTTCTTCACTGGAATCGGGTAGATGAAATGACGCTAGTTGGTGAAAGCCTTCGGAAAGCCAATTAGTCGATATATCTTCTCTCTCTATGAAAGCAAAGTTGAGCATATAGGCATAGAATGTCCGCACAATGTTTGAAGCTGGTTGGCAAAGCTGCCCAGATTGCAAAGAAATGAGAAGATATGGAGCATAAGTCGATTCATTCAGTCACTTCCAAGATTGATTATTTCTGCATTTCCAAGTATTTCACAATCTGACCTCTATGAAAGGCAAGGTTTTAACAATGAATAACGACTGATGAAAGCAAAATAGCTTGAAAAACTTCCTTTTAAGCCATGAAATACATCCATTCTCTCATTCTTGAAGTGCCATTAACCGTTTTATAATGCAAGGTAACACAACATTCGTCCTCCTTATTTTTATTACTCAACAATCCGTTTTATTGTATTCAGTACTTCACAGTTTTATTTAATTCTAAACGGAATACACCCGTTTGATCATAGGAAAAGACAAGACATGGTTTCAGCGAAGAAAAATTTTTTTCTTTTCGACGAAGTCATTTACTAAGCTGTACATTCGTGAATATATGTTACAGAAGGCAGAATGTTGCAGAATTGTTCCCGGTCAGGGGGCATCTGTCTATAGCTGAGGCATTAGCCATCCAGAAGTTCAAAGCAGCGTTATGCGTGCAAAAAAGTACGTCCAACCTTTATCTTTGCCATGGCCATCATAAAGCCATGTCAGCCACAGATTCATTTTGTATCAGGTAACTACACATGTATGCCTTATTCATTTTTCCACTATGTCATAAGCTGATCCTGCATTACGTGATCACGATCTTATTTTCATGATCCCCTATGCATTTTCATACTCTGTCATAGGTTTATCCTGTATTACATAATCGCGATTTTATCTCCATAACCCTTCGTTCAGTTTCCTACTTTGCTATACATTCATCCTGTATTACGTAATCACATTTGATTTCATAGTCCTGTATTTTACCACTCTAAACCCAAAGGTGTATTAATTAACTTGCTTTCGTCATTCAATATATTAATTCTAAACGTCGAAATAGAGGTTAATTTATGCTTATTGCACTTAGGGAGAAAACGAGAATTACGTGCCTAACGTGTAGTAAAAATTGCGTGTTCAATATCCAACCGTAAACATTGACTGTGTCACAATGACTGCCAACTCAAGCTGTAATCAGGTGAAACCCGTGGTGACTGGAGTGAAAATAGGACTTGGTTAGAAGCTAGAACTCTTGGCTAAATTGATAGAGCACCTGGTCCATAATTCTAGGGTTGCTGGCTCGAATCCTGCTGTAACTCAGGTTTTCTTGTCACATTCCATCACTTCCTAGTAAACAGTAACGTAAGTTCGCAAAACCATGACTATCTTGGATAGTCCCATTAACAAAAGTTATACATTAAAATATGAAAAAGTATGGGATATTTACAACCTCTGAAGCGATTTGCTTATGGTATTGCTAAATGTATTTCAATATACACCTTGTTTTAAAGTTAGTTTAACCGCAGAAATGGATCATGGATTTCCAAGAGCTATGAAACGTGTCAGAAGATGAATGATTACCAATAATAAATTGATATTATTCATGGGAGTTCTAAAAACGGATAGACATCAGTTGAAGAACCAGTAGGAACCAACGGGTAACGGACAGCTACCGCTTACTAGTTTGGGACTCGTCAGCACTGTACATCCTTGACCAAACTCGGGATCGAATCCACTAAATCATGGTAAGCACATGGAAATTAGTTATTTGCATCATCATATACTCAAATTTCACATACTTCCTACTGACAAATAGTATTGATCTAAACCACTGGACATCCTCATCCTAATTAAATTGACATACTGAACTGTTTGACCTTTAGCAAACCAAAAAATGACTAAAGTATGTGGTCTGTATGCAGTAGTTAGTTTCTTTAGAAGTATATTGCCAATGGAAACTTAATCTTTGCGATATTGATCTGAATGACTAGTAGAGAGATCCAGGACTCACGTTTCATCCAATCTGGAACTCGCCAGATGGATGTACCTGCGCTCCAGTGAGTGATATTGTCTTTACTAATGCTCGTATCCAGTACCCTCCGCTTTAAAATGGCCCAGCGTTATCCAGTATGAGACTAGGACACGATAACCACCTCCTATGCAATGGGTATCCGTTGTTGTAATGGTACTCGTAATTTCCATGTGCTCTACAGGTTCAAACTGAGACTCGTCAGGTGGATGTACCTGAACACCAGTGAACATCATTCACTCTTGACATGATAAATTACCAAAAACCATAGAAACAGAATTAAGTATTTACTTAGGGTTGCCATGTTTTTGCTGAGGAATGTACTTCATAACATTTAATCATCGAACAAATATGTTATCCTTAATATAAGTGTAAAACTTGGGCACTGTGGTCGATTATAATTCCATTTTAGTCTGTTTATTAGAAATGTCACACAGTGAAACAGTACACAGGTCAAAGTAGTATACCAGGGTCGATTGGAATAACAGAGCACAAAAACTTAGCTAAATCAAGATTAGTAGATCCTAATAAGATAAGAGAGAAAAACTCGACAATAGCTCTGCATGTCATGACACACAGTCACACAGTAGGGTGGGATAGGGCGACGGTATTGAAAACTACTACTGCTACTGTTTCACTGTGTGATATTTCTAATAAACAGACTAAAATGGAAATATGTTATCCTTTTTTCTATCGGATAAAGTCAGTAAAGTTATCAAAATATTCGAAAGGAAATCAATTATCAACAAATAAAAAAGAATAGCCATTGTGCAGAGTAAGACTCAGCCATTGAGTGGAAAAAGCCGTAATGTTTGGTTTCATGTCTTAGCGCAATACGATATCAAGCAGAAAGACAGTTTAAAGTGGTTCATAATTGCGCAGTTACCATCTGACTGCAAATGTTTATTGCATAATTTTTAAATTCCACTACAGACAAATAAAATTAAAAAGAATGGATATACGAATTATCGAAGTATCAATATTTGTGCCGGTACACCATACCAGTTACTCCAAGGAGTTTCTGCTTGAATAAACAGTATTTACTTGACTTAGTGACATGCGAACCAGTGGATAATGGATGAATGATCACCAGTACTGTATTTTATAAGTTTGGACGATATGTTTTGTGGAAAATATACAAAGTTTCCGATTTCGAAACGCCAGTTATCTAATGAGAATTTAATTTAATTTGTAAACCTTGGTTACTGTCTGATACAAAAAGCAGCAGCTTCTTTTGAACGTCTAACTGGAAGCTTGGATCATCAAATCGAATTCCTTTGATAAAGTAGCAGGGTTGAGTATGTAACAGTACATTAGACCTATTGAGATTTTGATAATTATTGGCTTAAATTATTATTACTTGTCCTTTGGGTAAATAAAAGAAACAAAAGGGATTCAGTACCACAACTCCACTCCACTCTCTTCTCTGAAATATTTTCAACCTGGCTCCAACACAGCCCACAAACTCTCATTTATTCCTCGCACCATCTCCTCCATATCACCCTCACCTCAAACGACCAACTCGTAGCTTCCCATCTGCGTTCCACTCGACACACTGGCCTGACGCGTGATGTCCACAGTCGACCTTCTCAGTGTATGCACAATCCCATCCAACTTCACTTCTTTCCAGTGCATATTTGTTTAGCGATAGGTTCTTGGTTGGTTCGTTGCCAACCAGCCAGTCAGAGTGAGTTCCTTGTTACTTATTCACACCATTCTGGCAATCTGATCTTCAGTGAGGAGCCAGTGTAGGAGGCAGTTGTTGATGAATGTCAGTAGTTTGTTGGAAATCCCTTTCGTAACGCATCAAGTCTCCAAACCATACAGAAGCACTTACTTGACTGGTGTTGTAAATCCGGATGTTGTTCACGCTTTGTGCTGAATCCAGTGTTGTAGATCTCCACACTGGTTTCAGGCTGATGACGCGTCTTCATATAGTTGTTGAGTGAGATTGATAAAGGTTTGTGGCATTCCATAGTGTTGAAGCAGCTGCCTGTCGAATTACTTGTTGGTCGACACTGTCGAAGGCATTTTCAAAGTGGATGAAGTTGAGGTAGAGTTGAGTTGACTGCCGTTCTATACTCTGCTCTGTGATGATGCGAAGCGTTGCAATTTGTCCCGCACATGATTTGTACTTATACTCTTTGTACCCGATTTTCTTTAAGTACCTAAAACTAACTGATGTGATTATGCAGTATCTATCTCTGCAAACGTCAGATGTCGAGGGATATAATGAAAGTAGAATTAAGTTAGTGAACGATTAGAAACTATGTGCTTCGAAAAATTGGATTTACTACTCTGTTCATGCCCAACTAGAGAGAGAAAGCTACATCAACTAAATTCCAAATGAATGGTTTCCTTAATAGTATTTCCATTCCTGTGAATGAAGATAGGTGTGAGACGTATGTAATGTAAAGCAGTCAGTCATATAACTTTTACATCAAATTACTGAAGTACGAATGTATGCTGATGACATTTGAGACATGTAAAATGGTATCTTACTTAAATTGCTTTTTTTAAAAGTTATGTTAATCGTTCACTTTTTCAGATGTTACGAAGATTCTAAAGCTGTTTATTATTTACAATATTACAAATTTAAAACATAGTCAAAATTTAAAGTTTAATCTTCTGGTGTAAGTAGCTACAGATCAATTAAATTGATCGGCTGCGCGTACCAGTCGAATCGAGATAATACACATATACCATATAAGCATTTCATTTTTTTGGAGAAAATCTTATCAGAAGTATACCCAGACTTATTCAACTTAATGGTGAATACTATTTGACGTTAAAAGATTTTTGTGGTGAAATTGAGCAGCCGCTGCATCGCTTTTAGTGTCTTTTTCACCTTAGACAATGTAATTTGTTAATCAAGTTGCTATCAGAGTATATTATACCTACACTTTAAACTACATACAGTATTGGTTTTAAGGTGTAGCCGTAGCAAGTTTGTCAGCACAGAAAATGATGTAAAAGAAATTACTATTGCATTATATTGTTTGTCCCTCGGGTTCCTGGTGGAACATAGGACTTCAGTAGCACGTCTCCAATCTTTTGAACCTGGCTTCACGACAGTCCACAAACTCTCATTTCTCCTTCACACCATCTCTTCCACGTCAACCTCAGCCGATCAACTCGCTGTTTCCCATCTGGGTTCCACTCGAATGCCTGATGCGTGATGTCCATTTCCACTTTCTTCTACATATTTGTTGGCAGATGGGTTCTAGGTCGGTTCTTTGCCAGGCCTGAGTTTCTTGTCACTTATTCTTTCTGGCCATCTGAGAAAGAAATTACTACGGTGATCTTAAATAAAAAACAAAATATTATTTTATTGCCTTCTCAAAGTTTCTTCCACTGAAAACTAAACAAGTTATAGTGGGAAAATATGGACACTGTCTAGTAGTGTAACCTGATAATTTCATTAAAGTGTAACGTATATTTTCAAAACTATGTTAAATTTGTCACACCCATTTACCGCTTTAAAAAATGTAAGAATAGCAGACTTCGTTGGTCACAACGAAATGTACGATAATAGTATTATAGTGAATAGATGTTTTTCAAAGAGATAATGAATTTTGCTACGGAATATTTTACCTTTATAAATGAATGCATTTAGCTGAATCAATCCATGTGGAACATATTAGTGGAGACATTTTTGATTAATTGATTTCATTACAATATTCATTTGTTAATACTAATTAACTTTAATAATTTTTCATTGAAAATGTAGATGGCTAAGTCAAAATTGACTCGGTGTTAGGTATTCCCCGACTATTACACTTTTATGATTTGGATAACTTCATGAGTCCACTGAATAAATAGTCGAATATACAGTAATCAAACTAGAATCATGATGAGAACCACAATTTACAATTTTTTTTGTAGTATGAGTCGTGTAGACTGTAAAAAGGTGATATTTGAAAGTAATATTCGATTAGTCTTCTCTAACTTTAACTTGCTATTCCCCTGAATTCACTGATCAAACTTTTAAGAATACTAAGTGAGATTATTCGACAAAGTTACAGCCTAGGTTAACTTCTGTGTTCAGCCTATTTTCCAGTATAACTAAATTATGAATAATGATTTATATACAGACAGATTTAAGACCAGTTAGACAACATAACGTAGCTTTCATAGATAGATTGACTTATGCCTAAACAGGAATTCAGTGAAGTCAAGAGTTTGGAACAATATGGGACTGTTCCTGAAATAAAATGGCAAGTCCGCAACTTACTATGATGTAACATTTTAATCAAATTCAAAAGTGTAACTTCGCATGAAACATATTTTGATGATAAATGATACACACAAAGCAGTAGATAATATTCTGATGTATATTCAGTGTTTTTTGCAAAACCTAGCGAATTTAACTGGATGGTCAAGTACTTAAAATATTTACCTCATTGAATATTCCCATTTAAACATGTAGAAGAAGACTGATTGAGGGAAGAAATATATTCCTTTTCAATTAGGTCTTCATCTTGGGCTTTACACTAATATAGGTTTATAATTTAATCAAATTACCAATCAAGTGGTGGTGTTTCGGAAATAATGATGTAAATAATCAATAGAGTTACTTAAATTGGAAATATGGATATTGATAGAAACAAGGGGAAGGGGACCAGGTGTACAAAGTAAACTTAGAAGTTACATCATGTTGACAGCCACGGTAATGAAAGTGGTCGAACAAACTTCTTTTGGATACAAAGGATAGGTTTGTGAATGTGGATTGCGATCGCCTCTGCTAAGTGAAGGAAGCGCGAATGCGTAATCCATGAGGTAAATTAATTGGAATCTGATGGATGATTTTGAAGACTTTTCCAGTAACCACTTGATGTCGTGTATCAACTAAGTGTGCAAGTATGGAGCTCTTTATAGTTCTAATTTGTCCCTTGTTCAACCATGATGGATGGTGATCAGAAATTCGACGATGGAACTGTCTCATTGTATGCCCAATATAACTAGCTTCACAGGAGCAGTTGAATTGATAAATGCACATAGAAGTGGCACAGTCAGGCAGTTTGTCTTTATTTCTTGCACCTAGAGTCGGGCGGTTGTAGAAGGCGGGAAATAATTTAGCGGCTTGGAATGCTTCATTCAAGACTTCTTTTGTGCGTTGTGTGATGATCTCACTGGCAATATCACCCTTAAATTGCAGCTTCAAGAAGATTTGCTTCTTAGGAACTGTTGGCATTGTTGTCTTAACCCTCGTAATATTCATGTGCTTAGTTACAAACTTGTCTTGGTAGCCATTCCTACTAAGCAGATCACGGATGGTGGCACACTCTTCCTTTATAGCATTCTCTGAGCAAATAGCTGAGGCACGGTATGCTAAGCATTTCACTAGGTTCCTTTTGTATTGGAGGGGTATAGCACTAAAGAAGTGCGTATACTGACCTGCTGATGCTGACTTTCTATAAACAAACACTTGGCTTCAGAGTTCCATCTGACCTTCTTACCAACAGAACATCAAGAAATGGGATACTATCATATTTCTCCTCTTCCATTGTGAAGTTGATTGCCGGGTGAACACTACTGAACTTATTCAGAACAGTATTCTTATCAGTCTCACTTTTGAAAACTATAAAGGTATCATCCACGTAACGACAATATAATTCTAAACGGCTAATAGTATCTTTCAGTTCGATCGTCGAATTTCTGATCACCATCCATCATGGTTGAACAAGGGACAAATTAGAACTATAAAGAGCTCCATACTTGCACACTTAGTTGATACACGACATCAAGTGGTTACTGGAAAAGTCTTCAAAATCATCCATCAGATTCCAATTAATTTACCTCATGGATTACGCATTCGCGCTTCCTTCACTTAGCAGAGGCGATCGCAATCCACATTCACAAACCTATCCTTTGTATCCAAAAGAAGTTTGTTCGACCACTTTCATTACCGTGGCTGTCAACATGATGTAACTTCTAAGTTTACTTTGTACACCTCTTCCCCTCCTCCTTGTTTCTATCAATATTCATATTTCCAATTTTAGTAACTCTACTGATTATTTACATCATTGTCATCAAACATTCTTATTGGTTCTATATGCTCTTCTTCTGCACGGTGTAGTTCACTTTATTACTGCGCTATACCGAAACAAACTTAATGAATCAGAGACTAGCTTCCGTATTCCTAACACTGGAACCTTATCAGCTTTCTAGATGTTACATTCCTATTTCCTTGACCACATGTGCAGTGTTTATTTGCAGGCCCATGCATTAAGTTACTAACATAGGGTAGAATAATTCAGTATCAACACATAACATGAAGGGAAAGTTACCAGCAAATATTATCATTATTATTTGTGCCTTGGATTCCTAGTGGAACAAGAGACTTCACTGGTAAGTCGCTATTTCACTCTGTTCTCTGCAGTCTTTTGAACCTGCCTCCACAACTGCGCACAAGCTTTCATTTCTTCCTTTTAGCAAATAGAATACATCCAATATACTTAAATTGACTGCACTATTCTTAGGTTTCATGAAATAGTGATCTTTTGTTGTTTGTATTTTACTGTGGACAAATTACTTACCGAAGCAGACATCAATAAACCTGTACCAAGAGGTGCCTTTTCAAGCTATAATAATAATTTACTGACCGTTAAACATTAGCGTGATAAATTTAAGTCATTCTTATTTTTCTTGATAACTCTAAGTCGAGTGACTTTTATCTCAGTTTTTGAGTAGACCACATTGTGAATATATTCTTTTTACCATGATGTTTCCCTATGCATTGGTGTAATTGTATCATAGAGCTCAAAATACCATCCATTATTAGTGTAATCTACTGACTAATGGAGGATTACTCATTGTTTCACCGCCCAAAATCCCTGAATTCAGTTCAATTGACTTTAAACACCTGATATCACTAGGAATTCATGATTAGCCTTGTCTTTTACTACAGACTAAACATACAATCTGCACAGTTTTAAAAAAAGTATAATCAGATAGCTAACTGTCACACTAAAGATATAAATAAATATTATAATGTGTGAAAAACAAGGAAGTTTAGACTTTCAATTCCGAACAGATAAAACGCCAAGAAAGTTTTTATCGAGAAAATAAACATTAGAAGTATTTATTAAAATTCTAATAAAAAAAATTCGAAGATAAATCACTTCAATCTAAACAAATTGAGTTTCAATGTCCCTTAAACGAATACTTTTATGATGTTGCTATCATTTTTATTATAAATAAACATGTCAGTATGAGGTACACTAGAAATCACGGCAGACTACCTTGATATATCATCACTGAAAGAACATGTGCATAGGTATGAGATACTTAAAGGAACTTTCATGATTAACATAGAAGTGACATGACTGAACTAACATTTGTCTTCACTAATCACTTGTATGGAAGTTAACACACAAATATACATATATATATAGATAATTAATATTATTTGTCCTTTGGGTAAATAAAAGAAACAAAAGGGATTCAGTACCACAACTCCACTCCACTCTCTTCTCTGAAATATTTTCAACCTGGCTCCAACACAACCCACAAACTCTCATTTATTCCTCACAAGATCTCCTCCATATCACCCTCACCTCGAAACCCCAACTCGTCGCTTCCCATCTGCGTTCTACTCCACAAACTGGTCTGCCGCATGATGACCCCAGTCGGCCTACTCAGTGTATGCACAATCCCATCCATCTACACTCCCTTCCAGTGCATATTTGTTGAGTGATAGGTTCTTGGTTGGTTCGTTGCCAACCAGCCAGTCAGAGTGAGTTCCTTGTTACTTATTCACACCATTCTGGCCATCGAACCTTCAGTAACGAGCCAGTGTAGGAGGCAGTTGTTGATGAATGTCTGTTATTTGTTGGAAATCCCTTTCGTAACGCATCAAGTCTCCCAACCATACACAAGCACTGACTTGACTGGTGTTGGTGTTGAAAATCCGGATCCTGTTCACGCCTTGTGCTGAATCCAGTGTTGTAGATCTCCACACTGGTTTCAGGCTGATGAACACCTGTCTTGCTGTCTTTCCGATCCTGTCTGCTTCGACGTCCTTGTCTGTGCCATCGCCACCTGTAGTTGAAACAGTGCTGCCTAGGTGGTAGGTGAAAGAGACTACCTCCTATACGTTTCTCTCGTTCATGGTGGTGTTGTTGGTTGGGTATCATCATCACCTACGTCTTATCTACTTCCATATGAAGGAAGTCCTGTCTCCCTTCACTACCCTCCCTCACCTCTTCTGTCAACTTGTTAGTTTTCGCCAGTGGATCTTCAAGTTTGTGCAACATCAGACACAAGTCATCACTGGCGAAATCCAGATCTTCTAGGTTCTTTTTCGTGGTCCAGCTATTGTATCCTCCTCTTCTCACAGTACCTCACTGTTTGTTGCATGATCCAATCCAGTCCAGTCAACCAGAATCAGGAATATCATTGGTGATAGTAGATAGACAGTCTTGTTTTACTCCTTCCTGTCTTCACTTCAGATTTATATATATATATATATATATATATATATATATATATATGTATAAGGATATTTGCGTTTCGTAACTAAGTGCATAGGCTGTACCAGAATATTATTCACTGTTAAGACAAGCTCATGAACATTTTGTAGCATGACTACTGGAAAGAGAGTCCAGATCAACAACGTCTTCTATTCTGGGGTATATTATTCTATCACATCACGCAGGACATACATACCTATAAAACTAAGAAGTAGTAACACACTATAAGATACTTTTTTAATCATTTTTAACAAGTATAAAATTATAAGGATTGTGTTTATTAGACATCAATGAGTGTTAACAAATATTATTATTTCATGTGATATTATGTACAAGTACATGTATAGAGTTCAGTGTACATGTAACTGTCTAAAAGATTAACGATTGAAGATGTTCATAATATTCTTTGGGTATTTAATCTCTTTTTTTTGTTTCCTAAAAGTCTTTTTTTTATAAAGTAGATGACATGAAAAATCTTTGTCTTTAAATATTAGATCCATTTAGATAACCAAGTATCAAGTATAGTTTATAACTTTTTCGCCTTATTTCTTATCTTAACATCGTTTTGTCCAACAAAGTACTACTGGTCCTTGTAACATCATATATGATTGAATAATTTTGAAAATACAATTTTGATAATATAGTTAAAGGAAGAAGGTTTTATTACTGTCACTTTCATTTCATATAATATGTTTCCTGTTGATGTAATAGTTTTTTTTCCCAATTAAATACAATAAATTCTGATACATTTAGGGGGAAAATGTATTAAAGTTCTAAATGTTTTTGACATCAATAAAAGGTGGTTTATGTCTTATGTGAAGGATAGCTGTGTGAGTTAACTAAAAAGTTATACATCAGAAAATAAGATTCTTTCCATAATTTCTCATCATACTAGCTGTTATATAGTAGTTTAATGATGGTATGAAACATGACTGAGCTGGTTAGATTCTAATATACGTCACTACCATTGAACTATCCGTCAAAAGATAAACTGTGAAAGTTAGTGAGCGAATTATAAGTGACAAAATATTCTGATATTGAATGATGAATAGACTTCAGAAGAGCTTGTTTCTATGAAAAAAAAAGAACTCGAAACAGGTATATGTACATCAAATAGTGAGAAAGATTCTAATCGATAAAGTAGAGGTACAACGAAGGGGTTGTAAACAAAATAATCCTAGTAACAAAAGGAATGTGAAAAAATGTTTCTGCGAGTAGAGCTAATCATTCTTAAAGATGCTGTGTGATTTGACAGAATAATAGACTTCGGCATAGAATTATGTATTGATTTAGACTCTCTTTTCAACAGTCATTCTATGAAATATTTATGAGCTTGTCTTGACCGTGAGTGACATTCTAGTACAGCTTATGCACTTGTCTGCACAATGACAGGTAAGCCTATACACACATATAGGACTTGTCTACAATAGAAACGTGTCTTTGACATGTCGATGAACCAGAGCTTGCTTCCATAAAGTGAGAAGTAAAGACGTAGCAAAGGATGTGCCTCTAGCTGCTCTTGACAGATTGGTCTATAGAACGTAACTAGTTGCATCATATTTCGATTAAACTTCTCTGTTTGATCACTATGCACACTAATACAGTTTCATTTCGGACACTGCATCTTACGGCGTACAGTATAGCAGAAAAAACTTGTACGGCGTGGAGATTGCCAAATTTAGACTTGATAGTTATCTAGTGTTCTGATGGTGGTTGCTGTAGGATTTGTAAACAAAATGAAGAACTAATCAACATCCATTTAATGGGAAATCTTCAACGATGATATCCTCTATAAGAAAGCAATCTAACCAAGCTTCAATAGTTTGCTCTGCTTCAGAGGTTTCCGTTAGTTATTGCGGAAATATGAACTATCACAGACTAAGTTATTAACAGCCACAAAAATAAGGGTCCAGTGGAAATAAATGAGAATATAATATCTACAAACAACTTGATCACCTTTGATATCCCTGTTGATTGCCTGGTAATGCGATGATTGTAGACAAAAATAACAGTATATTTTATTGACGTTTCGGTTCCTTGTTAATGATAAAAACAAAATGAAGGAAGCCAATGCTTGATTCTTGACACTATAGACGGTTCCATTTTATGATATCGAGTAATCAAGAGTTGACAAAATTATTGCACAATCAATGTTGAAAGCTTGCTCTTAAAAATCACTGAGATTTCAGTAGCTCAAAAGATATTAAATTTTAGTGAAGTTATAAACTTTTCCGATAACTTATATCTAATGTCACACCAACTTGAAGATCTACAGGCGAAAACTAACAAGTTGGCAGAAAGGACAGGGCAGAGAAGACAGCACTTCCTTTAGGTGAACGTAGATAAGACGGAGGTAATGATGATACCCAACCAACAACACCACCATGAACGGGAGAAACGTATAGGAGGTAGTCTCTTTCACCTACCACCTAGGCAGCACTGTTTCAACTACAGGTGGCGATGGCACAGACAAGGACGTCGAAGCAGACAGGATCGGAAAGACAGCAAGACAGGTGTTCATCAGCCTGAAACCAGTGTGGAGATCTACAACACTGGATTCAGCACAAGGCGTGAACAGGATCCGGATTTTCAACACCAACACCAGTCAAGTCAGTGCTTGTGTATGGTTGGGAGACTTGATGCGTTACGAAAGGGATTTCCAACAAATAACAGACATTCATCAACAACTGCCTCCTACACTGGCTCGTTACTGAAGGTTCGATGGCCAGAATGGTGTGAATAAGTAACAAGGAACTCACTCTGACTGGCTGGTTGGCAACGAACCAACCAAGAACCTATCACTCAACAAATATGCACTGGAAGGGAGTGTAGATGGATGGGATTGTGCATACACTGAGTAGGCCGACTGGGGTCATCATGCGGCAGACCAGTTTGTGGAGTAGAACGCAGATGGGAAGCGACGAGTTGGGGTTTCGAGGTGAGGGTGATATGGAGGAGATCTTGTGAGGAATAAATGAGAGTTTGTGGGTTGTGTTGGAGCCAGGTTGAAAATATTTCAGAGAAGAGAGTGGAGTGGAGATGTGCTACTGAATTCCTATGTTTCATTAGGAACCCAAGGGATAAATAAATCGTAATAATAATATAAACTTTTATCATTATGATAATGAATTAAGTCTGATTGCATTATAGATCCCTCCTTTCTTGCATTTTGATATGAGTTCACACAAACAAACCGTAAACGAAGAAGCAGTTAACAGAAAGATTGAACAAGCTGGTAATCCTTTAATTTCAGCAGATATCGCATAAATACATAAAACCACACTTGTCAGGCTCTCTTTGCAAAGAATGAAGATATCGTAAGAAATGTGTTACAAATATTTTACTAGCTCCTGAAGTTTTTAAAGCTTTTTGTTAGATTACATGTACAATAAAACGATGTATACCGTGAACGTAATCTGCAAAGACACAGCATGTTTGAACAGCATGTTTGATTCCAGATTAAACGAAGCTGTTGCACCCGTTTCAGCCTACTGATATATCTGACACTGATAATCTGTATGTATTCACCATGTTCAGTATGACTTTCTGTAGTGGCAGAGCATACTGTATACTATTTATGATAAGAATTATGCTCACCTACTACACCGATGTACAGAGAAACAGTAATGTATGCTCTATGTAGGAAATACCATGCGTAAATCCCTTATGGATACGACAATTTTAACAGATCAGTGATTTATGGTGCTTGTAAACACATAAAATCAAGCATATATGACTCAGAAGTGTCATCTTAAACTGTATTGTTCAGGTGTTAATCAAACTGTAGAAATTTGATCTGGAGGTTTATTAGTTGATTTTAGGTTGGAATTTATCATGAACAGATATCACTTGGAGGAACATTGAAAATGTGTGGACATTGGATAGCTATTTCTTCCTGATATGGGTCTAATCTACAGTGTGCACACAAGACCCTACCCCACCAGAAACCGAACACAAAACTTTCAGGTTCCAAGACTAGCACGTTACCATTGATCCATTGGGTGGGAATCCAATAGCCCACATTTCCTACTTCGGTCAGTTCACGATATAGCGTGACCTACATCCGATGTCGTCGTTGGGGAACTGTCCACATATTCGATTTAGTTGACTCCACTACTCGCGACTTTTTATTGGAACTTCAGGAATCACCTCTCGAAGCTAGTCAGCAATGAGGGCTAAATTAATTCTATCTGAAGCTTCAAAATGTTGCCAATCATGTTAATAAGTTGATTCAGATTATAATGTTTCTGTAATTTAGGGTTTTGGGGGATTTTGCTTTTCAGGTGATTTCCATCACAAACTGACATTAGCTGAACAACAATTGAAAACTTTGGAGTGGTGGACAGCTGTTGCTTCCCAGTCTATAACTAGCTGTTAGTACGGATCCACGACCAACCCAGTTATCAAACTCACAACCTCCGAGTTTTACTGCAAACCCGTTCATAAGTTAACCACTGAGTCGGAGTCTAGTGATTCACGGTTTACTACCTCTATCAGTTGGCGGTCAACCGTGACTATCCACAAAGCTCTTCAGTTTGCATTCGCTTCACTTGCAACCGGTTAACCCCATAGGTCAAGCTTCGCGGTAAGAACTTCGGGATATCCATCTTGAAACCTGTCTCTAAAATGAGCAATATTCAGCAATGTATTTTATGCTCGTCAGTCAGCGACAAACACTACTTTATAATAATTTTGTTAGAACATGGAAAAAATGAGTTTTCATTTCTAACACATCCAGTTAAGAAGTATTAGATAGGATTACACTGATGATCAGAATGTATACCACAGATTTTGAAAAAGAAAGGCTAGCAACAAGAAATGATCTGCCTTCTTTTATCACCCATAATTATGTAATTACTTTACATGAACACTTTAGAGAAACATTCAATAGGCTAGTAAAGCATACCTAGGTAAGGCAAGCTTCCTCAGATACGCTTTTAACGGATTGCGTTAGGAAGGCACTGAATATTAGACTCTCAAGCTGCAGTTCAGCTGCATATGGTTCTGTATAGATGCTAAATATACTGAACCTCATTCTAAAAATAACGCCATATGATGATCTGTAGAAATTTACAGCCAGAGAAGGGAGATGCAAACACTAGACTGTCGTTTCGCTAGTTCGCAGTTGAGCTCATGGTAAAAGTTCAGCTAAACAAGCTAAAATATTCAAATCAATTGAATCTGACTCCATGACTTGAATAGATCGGTATATCTATCATAGAGTGATCAGTTTGCAACCTATCTACAAATTGCACAAGCAATCCTGTCAATTCCAATACTTGATTAGTCTGTTGACTGATAAATTGTGGTATCAACTGAATAGGCGCCTTCTAAGCACTTATTGTTCAGCAGTACACTGCATTAATTCATAGACGTTTTGCATCCGAAATCACATTTTTGACATTGGCAGAGTGGTTGTTTCTAAGGGAAACCCTCTTCACATCACGGCCATGTAATTTAAGCACAGAGAATCTGTGATAAATATAAATGTAAACCAGGAGACTTGTAAATAGATTACAAACGGATGGCTCTTACTCCTGAAAGCATCATGAGAGTGTAGCACTAACTGACTGACTGAAGAACCTCTCACACAGGTGAATTTGCTCAAGTTGTCATTATTCACATTAGTGCACAAAGAACAGGTGGGTAGAAAGAGAGTGACATTGAAGTAGATAAATTTGTGTGAGACAATAAATAATCTGAAGATAAAGGTTAATGCAAATATCCCAGCTTCAGACGATATCATGGGGTGAAAACATCTATGTCATTTGTGACCGATATTCAGTCACCAAGAATTCTCAACCACTGATTCCTTTCTTTTTGATAACCCCCAGCCAGTCAGTCTACATTCCTCCACACCACTCACACCAGCAGCCGAGGACTCCAACGACTGATAGCACATCTCGGCCTGACCACCCTCAACCGTTTTTCAACCTAGGCTAACCTTCCCCAGCACGGCGCGTTGAGGCAGGCGGTGGAATGGTATGAGCAGTTCATGTCCAAGTCATCCCACTCGATGAAGCTTCACAACCTCATCGACTGGGCCGTCTGTCTTAAGTAGTACCCTTCATCTGACCTCAACACTGCTCGCTTGGTAATTCCACCAAACACGAGAAATCCTACGGATACGCCTGTGATCAAAACCCTGTCTCACGGCTTTATAATAGAAGAGAAAAGACTGCAGCATAGTATACTTGTGCTTTGAAAGGTAGTTAGATATCTGAACAGTTGGCGCTACAGATGACGCAAGTTTGAAAACGCCAAATGGCCCTTCTGTATCCCAGTTTAGTTTTTGTCAGCATTCAACCCGTTCCAACTTATGCAACTCCTCAAGCAAGTGGCGTATTCGACAAATTACGACACTCCATGTCACTAGCTAACCTAAGGTGAAAGTTCAGCGTTGTGTGGTTTACATTTCTTCTATGTAACATGATAAGTCACAGGAACGCATAAAATAAATTGGTGAACTATGTCTTAACTAATGCTTGAAATGGTATTTTGAGGTAGTATTCATCGCAAAGTAATATCAGTTGGAGAACCATTGCAAAACCTGGGAGCACTAGACAACTGTATCGTTCTAGTACGGTATTGGTCAGAAGTACACACTCATGACTCGGCTAGGGATCAAACCCAGAACCTTCAGATCTCACGGCGAATGCGGTAACCATTCAGCCAATGAGTCGGAGTTCGATGGTTCACAGTTTCTTGCTTCCGTTAATTCAATCCCTAGCCAGATCGTGGGGCGTATAGTGCTGAGAAATCCTACACTAGGACTAAACCACTTCCCAGCGCTCTCAGGTTTTCATTGGTTCTCCAACTGGTGCCAGTCCGTGATGAATACTACATGAAGATTAAAATCCCCATTCACCTGAAAATATATTACTGAAATGGTAGTGACATTCTCTTGCGACGAGTTTTTCTTAAACTCTGTGACCCCTTCTTATTGTTTAAACTACTCATTAAACTGGTGACTTCGCTATCTCAGACATTTATAGTTTCAGTGAACTTATTGTGGATGATGATCAGATGATTAGGCCGAAATGTTTCACCGCTTCAAGGAAACTAAACTGTTGGTTTGAGTACTTTCACACCTTAGGTTTTTATTTCAATCATCATTAAAATGACTTCTATTGGTTGATTAATTTCTGTATATTTGAAAAATAAAAACTTGGATTACTGCGCGCAGGAAATCTTATTTCTTTAAATTAGAATGAGGTCTGAGTAGTCAGCGAACAACAGTATTTTAGGCAGTTTTCATAACGGATTGATATTAACTACAGAATCACTGAGAACTTGGCTATTCTAGACTTCCCAAGTTCAGGACTCTTCACTGGTGTTCACCTGTAATCTTGTGTAAGATTCAGTTCCAGATCACCAGATGTCGCGAAGAAAATGTTACCATTTGACCAACATACTCGGTTCACACTATGCCATGCAACTCGAAGTTGAGCTGGAACATGCTTCTCAGAAAACCGAATGATATTAGGCCTAATCTCTGGCTGTTTCAAAGGCAGGTGCTGTTGAGAAGTCTAACGCTGTCGGCTTCTCACAGGTTATCTGGGATAATATCAATACGTGGTATGAACTACCTTTTAATCAATGAATTTCTATAAATTACCAATTGAATAACACATATCTTAATTATCTTACCACAGGAAACGATATTTTCTAAGTTAGGTTAGAAAATTAATATGCGGTACGATTTTTTAGTTCAGCCTTATAGTTTTGTTAATTTACTGCTCATATGTTTATGTCCTCCTATTGCAAAGAATATATTTTAACCCCATTATTTCTGCTGCATTACGATTAATTATGAGCGTGAATTTAGAGCTTTAAGATGTAGGAAATAAAGATTACAGCGAAGAAAGATTCTTATTTTCGACGAAATCATTCTTTTAGCTTTACATCCGTAAATATATAGTAAAAAGGACGGAACATTCCAGAGTCATTCCCGGTCAAACGTCAGTATGAACTGCATACCAAAGGAAAGTTGCTTAATGGGGAAATAAACAAAATCATTAAGAAATTGAGACAAATACATCATTTGTGGGCTATTTAGAGCGATCAATAGGTTAAGATGACCATGGCAAAGAAAGAGATTGTACATACTTTTTGGACGCATAATGATGGTTAGAATGTTTGACTCGCTAATGCTTTGCCTACGCTCAAATGTCTTAGTCTCACTTCTTGATCAGACCTTGTACAGAATTTTGAAGGACTTATCAAAAGGAGCCAAATGTCTTAAGTTTACTAGGTGTTCTCTTACGAAGTTGATGATGCATTTCGGTTCTCCACTTGTCAGCCAATTTAAATGGTGTTCATGAGCGCGTTGCATAAGCTGGAGCATGGTACGGCTAATTCACTTGGCTCCACGGGTTCAAATGAACCGATATACACAGACTAATGTAACTCAAAGTTCCGGCGTATCCTCTGCTTGCTGCCGAGTAACTTTCTGACAGAAGAATATGATTCTAAGATTGGCAGCAAAGAATGTTCTGTCTATGGACGTTGATAATTTCATTCTAAGTTTATCTGCAACCTTATCTCCCTTGAACTTGTGGTTCAGTAGTAAAACTTTTATCGGAGCAGGATGCACGTGTACTCTCGCATTTTTTGGTTTTAGATTCTTATCTATGAATTCCAGTGGGTATCCACTTTACAGTAGAACTTCTCACACTTTTTCTAGTTCATCAAGGATGCCATCATCCATGTATATTCTTTGTATTCTTGAGGTGTGAAGTGATAAAATTCTTCGTTCTGTCTATAAGGACACAACTTTGAAAGTTAGTAAACTACCCACTCTAAGCGGATCTTCTGTAAATAGATCTCTGAAGTGAACTGTCATCTTTTCCTTGAAGTTAAATATCAAGGAGGTGAAATTTCAAGTTTGATTCTTCTTCTAGAGTGAATCCGATAAAACAATGAGCACCACTAACGTTTTGAAGCAGGCTTTCGAGATCCGTATTATTGTCACAAATAATAAAGCTTCAAAATAAGGGAAAATATTTTCAGTTAAGAATTGGAACATAAGTGCTTGAGTTTTCTCTGACCTATATTTTGTCGTGCACGTTCCACCATTATGCTTGGTGACGTCAACAGCTGTAACTCTATATTCTAATATTGTACGGCTACTAGAACGAAACAGGTATCCAGTGTTCTCAAGTTCCCAATACTCCTCCAGCTGATCTCAGTCCATGATGAATACCAGCTTTAAATCAATAAATCCTCACGAACCCTCAAATTAGATGGATTTCAGTTGGATGGAGGCAATCGATAGGAAGCCTTGTACCTCGGTTTCATGCTTTTTGGAATCCATCAGCAAGGCGTATCTGCAATATCTGCGGAACTGATGTCCCGTCTGACATTCCGATTCACGTCACCTAATGGTTCAGTCGGAGACGTTACCATTGAGCTAATCGGTTCGATCATCCTCCTGATTTTGAAAACTCTTGAAGTTGTAATGGTGCAGAAGTTACTAACTGGAACACAGCAACTATCCAGTGCGCCCAGGTTTAAATGGTTCTTAATTCGGGGTCAATTTCATAGTTACATAGTTACCATCAACTGTTATTTGAACAGTCGTCTATCCACAATTTCCTAAGTTGTACATTTGGAGTAATGCCAAGTAATTCACAATGGGAAGCTCAGTGATGATTTTGAAGCGAAGACAGGAGTGAAACAAGGCTGTCTACTATTACCTATGATATTCTTGATTGTGGTGGACTGGATCATGCAGCAAACAGTAGGCAGCGAGAAGAGGGGGATACGCTGGCTGAACCGCGGAAAAGAACCTAGAAGATTTGGATTTCGCCAGTGATGACTTGTGCCTAATGTCACATAAACTTGAAGATCTGCAGGCAAAAACTAACAAGTTGACAGAAGAGGCAGCGAAGACGGGACTTCAGGTGAATATAGAGAAGACAGAAGTGATGAAGATACCGCACCACCACCATCAACAACAACAACAAACTCCAGTCAACATCAACGGAGGAAATGAGAGCTTCTGGGCTGTCGTGGGACCAGGTTCAAAAGATCTCAGAGAACAGAGGTCACTGGAGGCGTGCTACTGAAGCCCTATGTTCCACTAGGAACCCAAGGGACTAATAATAATATAATATAATAATACATTTGGAGTAGTCGACTTACTTTAAAGTTTAATTAGATTGACATTCCAGTGATTATATATTATTTCTTGGATTTCAGTGACAAACTTATATGACCCTTGTAGATAAAGTAGTCGAAGTTGTGTTCGAGAGTCACTAGAAATGTTAGTGTAATAACCGGGAGGGACTTCCATCATTATAAACATCCTTCTGGTGCATACAATAAGGTACATGGATAATCATTTCTTATCAACTATCTTCCTTTCACATAACCCCAAACACCCTGTGCTATACCATAAAAATGAACTCTAGACCATCAAAATTTAAAAATAATCATGAAATAGAATGTTTTAGGTTATTGTATATCAAACAGCTGGTTGTTTGCACATTTCTTCATACAAAAATCTCAAGATTTCGAGATTATCATGGTTTTTGATTTCCTTTATTATTAGGTAGTCAACAGTTGGCATTGTATTTATTTTTGACAACAAATTTTAGTATTTAATAGGTAGTAGTGCCGTTATATATTATCTAAAACGTTTATGGTGACTGTCATCTGTTTCACTTACCGAAAGACGCGTTCACGAAAAGAACAGTGGTCGTGGACTCTTGGTGACTAAAAATTGGTCACAATAGCACAGATTTATCCGCTTATTGATGTCACCCTTTTCCTACCCACCTGTTCTTTGTGTACTAATGTGAATAGTGTCGACTTGAGCCGATGCACCTGTTTCAGAGGTTACACGTTGATTTTGTCAGTTGTCAGTCAGTCACCAAGCTCAGCATGACGATAATCACTTTCATCATCATCATCATTTATCCCTTGGGTTCCTAATGGAACATAGTGCTTCAGTAGCATGTCTTCATCGGACCCTGTCCCCTGAAATCTTTTGAACCTGACTCCACGACAGCCCACAAGCTCTCATTTCTTCCTCGCACGATCTCTTCCATGTCACCCTCAGCTGGGACGCCCAACTCACCGTTTCCGATTTGGGTTTCACTAGAGTGCCAAGTGCGTGATGTCCCAGAATGGTTTTCTCAGTGCATGCCCGTTCCCACCCATTTCTACCTCTTTCCACTGCACATTTGTTGAGCGATAGGTTCTTGATTGGTTCGTTGACAGCCAGAATGGGTTTTTTGTTGCTTATTCTTTCTGGCAATCTATCTGAGCTTCAGTAGCGAGCCAGCGTAAGTGGCAGTTATTGATGAATATCTTTAGTTTGTTGGAAATCCTTTTCGTAACGCACGAAGTCTCTGAACTATCACAAAGAAGCACCGACTTGACTTTGGAGTTGAAAATCCAGATCTTGTTTCACATGCTGAGTGCAGAAGATCTCCATACTGGTTTCAGGCTAATGAACACCTGTCTTTCTGTCTTTCCGATCCTGTACTTGATGTCCTTGTCTGTGCCACCGCCTGCTGTTGAAACGATGCTGCCTAAATAGGTGAAAGAAGCTATTTCCCTTAAGTTTCTCCCGTTCATGGTGATTAGAGCTTGTTGCCGTTGCTGCTGTTGTTGATTGGGTATCATCATCACCTACGTCTTATCTACTTCCATATGAAGGAAGTCCTGTCTCCCTTCACTACCCTCCCTCACCTCTTCTGTCAACTTGTTAGTTTTTGCCTGTAGATCTTCAAGTTTGTGCAACATTAGACACAAGTTATCACTGGCGAAATCCAAATCTTCTAGGTTCGTTTCCCCGGTACAGCCATTGTATCCCCTCCTTCTCACAGTACCTCACTGTTTGTTGCATGATCCAATCCAGTCCAGTCAACCAGAATCAGGAATATCATGGGTGATAGTAGATAGACAGTCTTGTTTTACTCCTTCCTCTCTTCACTTCAAAAGCATCACTGAGTTTCCTAATGTGAATTACTTGGTATGTTGCGTCTTCATATAGTTGTTAAATGAGATTTATAAAAGTCTGTGGTATTTCGTAGTGTTGAAGCAGCTACCTGTCGAATTACTTGTTGGTCGACACTGTCGAAGGCATTTTCAAAGTGGATGAAGTTGAGGTAGAGTTGAGTTGACTGCCATTCTATACTCTGTTCAATGACGATGCGAAGCATAGTGTTTCAATTTGTCCCGCACATGATTTGTACTTCCTGAAGCCAGTCAGCCTGTTGCGGTCGTAATTTTGAATGTAGCGCATCCTTTAGTCTCTCCAGGATAATGTGGCTTAATATTTTGCTTGCTCTGGGTGGACAGGGACAGGAGCATGATTCCGCGCCAGTTCTTGTAAACACTTAGGTCGCCCTTGTTTGGGAGTTTGACAAGGCAGCTCTTCACATTAGACCGGTAAATTAAAATGAAAGCAAACCTTGTACATTATATGTAGATAAATGTTTCCCATTAACTCTAAGATATTCTTAGTTAAATAAACCCTGAAGTCTTTAAATACGTCGTAGTTTCAATTCATATAATTGAAACCATGAGTGTTTTTCATTATATCATTTCGTATTCATTGTTGTCTTGGTGAACTCAATCAAGCTGAATTTTTGTATCGTGGCAGTTTCAGCACCCTTCAATTACGATTCTATCCATCAGCTTACTTTCAATAAATTATTAACATCTTTCTTTAAATGATGTGTATAAGCTTTGAATTTGGCATAAGTACTTAAAATATTGCAAAAACCTTGAAACAGTCAGTCACTGTGTAATTAATTACTTCATCATGATTCCATCAGTGGTCACCTGTAATTTCGATTAAAGTATGTTCAATTTGAACGAGATATGTACACGAAGAAAACTTTTTTTCCGGTAATTATTTACACGAATAAAAGTATTAATCATACAAGGAATACAATATGAGATAATGTGATTTTGTCTTGAATTACTGTTTCTTCTTCGAAATGATATAAGCATTGTATGAACATTTACAGACAACTGATTAACAATTCAACATAAAAGTATATTTTAAAAGTTTAATATAGGTTAGAATAAAGGTCATTGCTATAGGATATTGTGTAACTCTGTCAGTTTTAATTAGAAAAACAAATGTTAAACACCCTTTATTTTAATTCCTTTTTTTCCATATAATAAAAAGGACAAACATCATTTATTACGAAGTCGATGAAAATTTTTTTTTTTCAATTTTTTGGTTACCTCTGGTCATCCATAAAAGATGAAACAATTTTTTCTCATGGTATCTTATGTGGCTAGAAATATGTTTTAGGAAGACTTCTCTAAATATCCTACCTTGAAGTGGATTGGAATTGATGCAGTTTAAATGCAATATCAGTAGTCTTATGTGATTTGTACGAACCGTAATGATAAACAGTAGCTAACAGTGGAATCCAGGACTCACGTTTCGTCTTACTAGAGACTCATCAACCGGACATACCTGCCTATCACTGAGCAATGTTATTCCAACTAAGACTCTTTTCAAACGCTAGAGCGTTATCCACAATAGTTTATACTTGTTCTACAAGAAGTATATACCCCTACCTGGTAGCTTAGTGGATAACTCTTTGACCCCGGGTTCAAATCCTGTTGGGGAAAATACCGCTCACTGTGATACAGGCAACTCCAACTGAAGAGTCCCAAATAGGACGAAACATGCGTTCTGGATTTCATTGCTTACCACTAGTCATTATTACAATGAAGGCATTCACATGACAACTAATATGTCAAATAGAGACTGATCAGTTTAGTCCAGCCAGTAGCAGGATAATACAAGTAACAAGTGTTATCGACGAAAAAAGTTCATATATCATTTGTTGTGGAATATTGGTTCTTCTTCTAGGCATTAATACATAAAATACGTCAACACAAGTGAAACCTTGACAATTCCAGGTGTAGAAACTATCTATGTAAAAAAAAAATTAAGTCATAGAAACAGATTTCATAATTTTTCACTTATTTTTCTTATTCTAACCTGTTGAGATTTCGTTAACGTGTACAAATACAGTCCTTATATCTGATATTTCAATAGCACTGATTCCATTTTAATAGACAGTTTCTAAGTTACAATTTTTTGATAAATAAGTTCTCTTTGTTTTCAACTCCTTAAAACAGCGGAGGCTTTAGCTATTCATGAACTAAGACCTGATCTGTGTGTACAAAAGAAGTATGTGCAGTCACTGTCTTTATCATGGCCATAACATTTTCCCACCCCATTAGCTCCCCCTCCCACTTTGTTAATTTAACCTTTGTATCCTTCCTTTATCACTATTATTGTTATTATAATCGCCTTCACTTCAACTAGTTTCCGGTGTTATTTCACTTAATTGTCTTAATCCTTTTAGAAAACATTGACTTCGTCTTGTCCAATTTGTCTAATGCCATTACATAATACTTAATTGATTTACCATTTTCAGCAATTTTTCCCCTTCTTCTGAGTTATATACTCTCTATGTACCATTCCATATATTACATAAAATCTATTTATTATCATTCGCCCTTCAATTGTTATTGTGATCATAAATGCCTATGTCATCACCCGCTCTATTATTATTGTCATCACCATATAGTGTTTAGTTTTCCTCACAGGATATAATTTTTTCCAAATACCATATATATACGATTGTACAGCTTGAAAATAAATCCGTTGAAAAGAGTCTCTTCGTTGAATATCTTGTTCTTGATGTTACAATGGGAATTATTAAATTACTAGTGAAAGGAAGCTATATTTCAGCATTACTTTTCTAATTTCACATTGTATTCAACAAAAACATTACCACATTATCCAGTAGAATTATATCCTAACAGTTTATTGTAAAATAATCTTCATTGATAAACACGATAATACATTACCTCACTCTCAGTTATGTATATTCATGGTTATTTAGCTTTTAAAGTAACCCTACATATGTATCTGCTTCAGTGTTCTTATTAAAAACGATTGTAATAAAATGTAAGCATAGGTTAAATAATAAATCTACACTTCATATGTACATAATAACTGTATATTTGATTTATTTCTTCTATCCTTTGAAGTAGTTACAACAAGTACATAACTACGTTAATCGTACATCCTGAATTCAGCAACTTGTAGTTTATTAGTCAAAGAAGTCTCATCTAATTGAACAAAAACTTTAATATTCGATACAGAAACAATAAGTGAGTTTAGTTTAAAAATATGATTTATTAAAAAAGTTCTTCCTAGTTAATTATTCCTTGTTATATTTGACAAAATAATATCTATCTTAAATTGTCTAGTCAACTTTTCATGTTCGAATACTTTTTTTTGTTTTACTAAATATCATTTCTTTTTCGTTTTTTGGTACCACTTTAAAAAAAGTTGTACATTCTATTTCACAGTTAGCTAAAATGTTCAATGTTCATGTAATGCTGTAAAAATGAAATTCTTTTTAGATTCATACTTTGCTAAAAAGAAAAGAGTTTATGTCATAATGTCTTATCCTGAGTGCTAGTTCTATTCTATTGATGAGGCTTACTGACAGACTTATGATTATAATGGTGTTGTAATACTGATGTTAAATATTTGGAAGCAGTCACCTGGTGATATTCAATCTAGATTCTTTTTAGCTTTCGATAAACACTATTCAACCATACTCATAACTAATGCCGGAAATTTGAACGAAAAAAAGCCTAGTTCAGCATTTTGATAAGTTACTACTGAGCTAAGCAGGATAGGATAGATTATAATGCAACTAACAGTCAGTCAGTGTGTGATTAATTCTACGGTAGAATAGCTTTGGAGTTAACTATCAAATACTTAGCATTTAACAATTCTTAACTTGATGATGGTAAACATTTATTCAATATGGAGGAGGATTTATTCATTGATTTCAGGTTGATATTCATCACTAACTGGTATAAGTAGACAATAGCTCTAAGGTAACGTGTTGGCCATGAAACCGGAGAGTCGTGTGTCCGACCCCTGGCGGGTTTATAGGTGTGCATCTCTGAACAGTCCCATACTGGAGCGAAACAGCTGTCCAGTGCTCCCAGTTTTTTAGTAGTTCAACTGACGTTAGTTTGTGATGACTGTCTGTTAATATTTATCATCTTCGTTAGTATTTTCGCATTTATTACAGACTGTTTTAGTTAAAAAAAAGTACTTAGTTCTTTTTCAACTAGTTTAACTATTGTAAAACGTTATAACCTCATTTATCCCGGGGGGGAAGATTTGAATTTTTCTTTTAAAGCTAAATGAAATATTAGTCTAAGAGGCAAAACTACTATTCTATGTTTTCTAAGCTATTCGGGAAGGCCTGTAAAAGTATTCTGCTGCTTTTTTTAGTCAGTAAATTTGTTAAAAACAATCTTTGTTGTAAAACATGCATATATGATTTCTCTTTTTTTCTGCAACATATCGATAATTCTGTATCATCAACAGTAAACTAAGTAAAAAAACCTTCGGGTAATCAACGTTTTCTCTCTTGATACCAAGTGACAAAGTCTATGTTTATATTTTATGTCAAAATTGCTTACAATACTAGAGTTTGTTTTCTTATTTCAGTTATTAGTCATTAGTATAAAAAGCCTAACCAATGTCTAACTACAACCGTTAGTGTAGGATAAAGTATGATGTGGCCATTATGATAAATAACCGAAAAAATAGCATGTCGTGCATTCAGTGTCAAACACATGATAGCCTGAATCTGATATACAAATTAGTAAGCCCAAAGGAGTCGAACATAGTAAGTATTTGTCAAGGTTATAGACGTTTGGAATCAGTTGAAATAAAACTGTACATAAAACACACATCAGCATAACGTAACCTTGTTGTCTCAGCAGATTCGTACCTATATCTCAGTGCTGAATATAAATACGTTACAACAAAGCCATTCAATTGATTATCGACTCCTAATAAGATCAGATTATGCATCAGTAGTGGCCGCCACCCTTAACAGATATGTTTCACGTACTTCCACAGTCATTTCATCTAGCGCTAGGAAAATATTGGTAATTTCATTCCACTAGTTACAAGTGAACTAGATTATCGAAAGAATGAAACAATAGGATAAAAATGGCTGATAATTAAGCCCGGATTTCAAGGTGAATTTATTCTATGAAGACATTTATTCAAAGACAACAGTCTTTAATTAGATATTTTTAGTTCACATGCATCAGTCCGTTATATATTGAAAACTAGAAGAGATTTTTTAAATTCTTGTAACTTTTCAACACCAGTATAATTGTTTTTATATGATACCATCGTTGATTGAACCGAACTGATCGGTGTCTATTGGCATATGGGCTGCTGTGCGGATGCCTCGATATTACCTGCGTTGTAATTATATCAATAATGGATCGTGGCTAGCAACTACGGTATCATATAAAAACAATTATGCTAAAACTTTATCGCACAAGAATTGGCTATCGTGGCTCGGTGGTGTAGTGGAAAATAGGCCCTGGCGTTTGAACCGATCGCCCCCTAGACCGAATCCCGGTGGGAACAACATCGCTCACTAGGAAGCAGGTACATTCAGCTGATGAGTCCCAAATAGGACGAAGTACGCATGCTGGATTCCACTGCTAGCCACTATCCATCATTAGTACTTTTTAACATCTTCGCATATCTTCACACCATTGCTAATATGATAGATATAATCTTTGTTTTTCCTCTACGGATGGCAGTGTTATCGAATAAATGTAGCACTATTATTTAACTGTGAACATTCAATAGAATTAGACTACAAAGTAAAACGTACTGCCTTTTTTAGAATGGCTTAGGTGTTCAACTTTCAAGCAATAAATCCTATGTACTAATTCTACCCCACTTACTTCACTGTGAATAATTTCATAATACCTCGAACCCGTATACAGTAAGCACTGCTCATAGGGTGTTACGTAAACAGATGTAAAGAAACGAACTACATTATGGTGAAAATTTGTACTTCAAGGTATGGATGTTCAGACCCAGTTGTTCTTTGAGTAAGGATTTTCGTTGGTAAACATTTCACTATCATGTTAGACATCCCTATCAATGAATTAGACCTTCGCAAAACTTTCGTGTGAAGCTATAATGGACCGATGACGATATCTAGCATGACAGTGAAAGATCTGTTGATGTGTTAGTTTATTTACACATATGTTATTATTTGTTTTCTTTGACTGAGGTCTGAAATAATGCAAAAACCAAGTCTGAGGGCAGATGCAGAGAAGGCAGGTTAAGTTTAGTTATTCAGAGGAGGCGATTCAAGTTTTCGTAGACTGCTTTTAGACCTTATTCAAAAAGTGTGATTCGTAATAAATTTATATTCATAATTCAGTATTGGAATTTTCCGGTTTCATAATACATCCTTATTGCTTTCTACTTATCATTCCAATCAATATCGGCATAGACTGAAACTTGACCTCAGTTTATTTTTTTTATCAATGTACAAACTCCTTTGCACATTCTATTTAAGAGTGTTTGGAATCTTGGAGATAGGCAATCTGATATAGTTAACTATGAGTTTTATCTCTACACATAGATGTCACTGCTTATCAATACACAGTTTAGATTCAGTTTGGTTTACAGGTATGAAAATAGTTTGAGTGAAGTAATTCTGTTTAGAATACACATATAGTAATCTACCCAACTGTAAGATGATTTTACAAACAATAATTTAGTCAAGAAGAGCTTTTCCATTGAAGCACTAGTATCTCATTAGTATTGATTCAAAAGGTGATTGTAAATGGAAAATTTTTTAAAAAGAAATATATGTCCACCAAGACTGCATAATAATACATGTTTATCATTTCATTAGGTTGTATACCTTTGGTAAAAAAAAAACACGATTTACAACTGCGTGTACTTGACCACTAAAGTAAGTATATTAGTGGACAAATGAATATTTCATTTTACCAATATATAATGAACAACTTTTGTACTATGACATACTTCATACATACATACTTCAGCAAACGAAATACTACTCCAATATGACAAAGAAAATAACGTCTACTACCTGTGACAGTAATTTAAGAGCTGTGAAATTTCTTTTTTCTCATTCCTAACATATTTGTAGTTAACATTTAAACTATGTAAAGGTTTTTTAATGCTAAGGCTTTCCTAGATGTTTTCGCGTGCATGTGTGTAGATTTTCCTATATATATATATGTTAATTTGAGTGGGACAGTTGCTGCCCAACTTCCTCAACAGATATACTTTTAAATGTAGAACAACAACAACAAAAAACCCACTTTTGTTAACAAGACAGCTATCAATAAAAGTATTTGTGATAAATGCACTTATGACTTTTTATAGACGAGTATACTTTAACCATTTACTGATAATTTTCACTGTTTCTTCTAAAATAAGAACATTTTTACTTTATTCTTTTACATTTAAAAACCATTATCTTGATAGTTGAATACCTAAACTGTAAAGAATTCTCTGAGTGTTATTGATAAATCTGATTTGCAGTGAAACTGTTTTATTTTCCATAGTGAGGGAGGGGGGGGGATGGAGGGTGAGTTATTAATTTCTATTTGATATTAGGCTATATTATAAATGGTAGGTATGATTTGGATCATTTTGCCTAGCTACATGTATTATAAGTCAAGCTTTACATGTTATTTGAAGCTGCAATTATACTGAATTCCAAAACATATGAAAATATTGGTGTGGTTAATCTTGTGTTGTAAGACTTTTCCAAGTCATTTCTAAATTCACTGCCGACTACTCTTTGTCTATTAAAACAATTTACGCTAGAAGAAACTTACAACTCTTACTGTAGTTCTATATGGTTACAACTCACTTTCGATGTTTGGAAGTACACAGTACGTGAGCATCAGCTTGAAATGCTGACCGAATAGCTTGACAATGTGAAGTAATCTTATGTTTTATAGTATCTTATGCCTCCGTTTAAATCTTGAATACAACGTGAATCTCTTTGAACTCATAGCTATTCATTATTGTTAAGAATAAATGTTCGCAGAGTTTATTACCTTAGCATCTTCCCTGCTAAATCAAGGTTGTATTAGTCAAGCACAATAGTAAGTAGTATCATACTATAGATTTTTTTTGCTAAGATAAATTTTCCGAAGATTTGTTTACCGCTTTTAAAAACTGAAGAATTATTCAGTATAATTGTTTTGATATGATACCGTCGCGGATTGAACCGAATTGATCGGTCTCTATTGACATATGGACTCCTGTGCGGATGCCCTGATATTGCCAGCAGGTACATCCAACTATCGAGTCTCAAAAAGGATGAAATGCGCATCGTGGATTCCACTGCTAGCCATGATCCATGAAGAATTAATTGTCATAACTTACTGCTGCCTAGTTTGTAATTGTCATTAGCTTTATGTATATCTTCCCAGTATCATACATTTTTCTTTGACAGATAAATAAACTTTCAAAACTATACTATAATATCTATTTAAATAAAGAAAATAACTCACCTTCAATAAATTCAATACGATAATCGTTTGGTGGCCAGTTTTTAATAATTTTAGTAACGGATATAATTGGTGTTGGTGGTGGGGTTGATGTCGATCTGGAAGATGATGCTGAATATATCCTGTTGGTTAATACTTTAGGCTTAGTTAGTTTTCGACTGGAAATATTTTGATTTGATGAAAATTTCTTCGTCAGTTTATTGAATAAAGTTTCATTTATTATAAAATTACTATCATTTTCATCTAACAAAACAATTGGCCTAGTTGATGTATTGTTCGTTATATTGTTAAATGTAACAGGAACATGATCCATATTTTCATCGCCGTGTTCGTGATGTCCTTGATGGTGATACTCAGTATTATTATCGTAGAATACGCTCTTATAATGATGAACACTGTTTTGCTTGTTAGTATTGTCCTGTTTAATATGTTGAATATGAAATAAATCACACCGGATTAACCAGTCATTCAAAGACAATAGGATAAACGATGTGAAGAGAATGTACTGATATTTACATACAATCAGCTTCATCTGTAGTAAATTATGCACATTTCAGATTATAGAGATATGATCATTCAACTTATCAGAGGATTGGATTAGTATTAAAGATAGGAATTCATCGAAGAACATATGGAGTTTAGGCGTATGAAGAAAATTTAATACAATTTTTTATTTACTTTTAATTATATAAAAACTATATGTTTTTTTTCGCCTAAATTTGGAGGGATAGTCTTTTTTCACTCGAAAGTAGTTGAACGCTTGAATTTCTATAAATCATTTAAACAACTGATCATTTAGTTCAATGTTCAGGTGAAATGAGGTTGTTACACCCATTGTCATAATTACCTGAGTTATAGACTTGTAATGAAACTGGATTTAGAAAGCATACTGTCAGCCGATAGCATTCGCTTAGTAACAATCAGGATGGTAATAAATTAGGTCAAACTTTCTTTAATCAAATATCCACTTTCCATATGTTTCTCTAGAAAAGAAAGAAGATGAAGTAAAATTAGAATAAATCAAATCAATCTGGTATGACTACTTTCTACTTTATTATTATTTCATATCAATAAATGTATGTAAAAGTTTTGATTCACCTTAGTCTTTCGGTGACATTTTTACTGGGCATGTTTTTATTCAAATACTGTTGACGCTGAACTTAATTACTTCTGTTGTAAACTAACACCACATTAATGAACTGATTACTTTCAAAATGGGTTATACAATAATATTTTAATCTCATGTAATCTGCTTTATTTGCAGAGAAGTGAATGGTTAAATTAATTATTTCCTACTTCGTGTAGTTCTCTTCCCTGATTGGTCAACAAATCAGTAGTTCTTAACCAATAACACTATGAGATTTTAAGCTTCATTTTGAATGCTAGTAGAAGAAAATGATTATGTTGATCTTGTGAGAATGATCTGGTTTTAAAGTTTAAAAAAATGATTCCCACAGAAAGATTCATAACTATTTAATATGCCGGATACAAGTGCATTGTTAGACAGTGAGAATATGTCAAGAGGAAAAAGAACTTGGCGCTGTGTTATGTAAAGTAAGAAAGACTTTACAGAATACTTTTAGACAGAATTATTTATACCACTAATTAAAAGTTTTTTTTCCCCTTACTACATGTCTGAGTAAAGAGGAGTAAGATGAAATTATTATTGATCAGACCAAAATAGAAAATGAGTTAGTATTCTTATCTAATAGTCCTAGTAGACGGTGATAAGGATGGTTGATGATCAGTAATAGAATCAAGGATACAAGCTTCTTGTCGCTATTCCGGCTTAGATTTGAATCCAGAAATCCGAGTCCCGATGGCTATTCCTTGTTAGACTTGTATAGTTCAGTGTTATAATCTGTAATTTCCCTTCGTGAACTGGATTGGATTGACTGGCTAGACTTGGCATATGGGCTCCAGTCAACGACAGGAAATTGCTGATCATAACTTTTCCTTCGTACACACAAACTATCTTATTTCACATTTTTAAATTCACTTTATGGAGTGGTGTGAAATTCGGTGAATTTTTTTGGTTGTCAGTTCAAAAGAATTCCACTAATCACTTCACTCTGTTGAAATGTTCGATGAGTGGATCTTACTCATCCACTTTGCGGATTTTAGATAAACATTCTTGAATACTCGTTTACATGCTGGACGATCTTTGAAGTGTCGATTACTATCGGTCTACAATCACCACTTCAATGAAGTGGTAGTCTGCTTAATTTATACTGACTGAGAATGTCTATCCCATGAATCTTTTCATACAGTTATAACCGATTGTATCTCTAGTCATAGTGCAATCTTTTTCAGTGAATAAAGTTTTAATGAGTAGTTTATTACCGAGACTGTACAACAGTCAGTAACCTACCGTTTCAATATGGCCTTCCATACCATTCCTAGAGCTATCTTTCTTTGCATTGAGTTGTTCTCATAAATGCATAAGGAGTTTTGTGAGATCATGACTTCCAAACAAGTTTTCTTGTGACCAGCTCCAAGCTAGTTCCCTCAGGAATCCAAGACCGTCCAATTCCATTTGCCCAGTGAACCGAATGATAGATGTCAAACTAAAAAGTATAAAGGGTCTAAAACTTCTACTTATAAGGGAGTCTTTATCAGCACTGTTATCCCATTTTATGATCACTGGATTACTCAGTGTTTGCCTCTGTTTCCCGTTTAATATTCCTTTACAGCCATCAGAATTAAAGCTTTTATGTGTTACTTCAGCAAACTACACCAACAGTTCAAGATAAGGCAGTAATATTTTTAAATCTACCAAATAGCACTCCTGATTCGGTACTGGGAGCTTCAATTTTCTGTTATATGCTGTATTCATTACCTGATTTCTTCATAGCTATTAACTTAGGATGACCTGAATTACTGGGTGCTGGCTGGAGGTGGAAAGGAAATCTTTATGAAGTTAGTACTGAGGATGTCACCAAGCTTGGTGATCAAACAACCACGACAGAAGATCATATCTCAAAGAACACTAAACCACCTTGATCCTCATTCTGAGTTATAAATCTTTTTTTCTTATTTTGAAACGATGGTACAGTTGTCTGACATGATACTCCTTTGTCACTCTAATGATTGACGTTTTACCCTTAGCATTCTTCTTGCATAGAGAGAAGAATGAATCAGTGACACCACCAAACAGTCTATGCTTAAAGCATGAGTTTGTAAGTGAGACTGGTGACACACAACGGAAATCGAAACAGATTATCAATTGGAAATTTTTTGTACAACCTTTTTGCAAAGTGATTCTTGTTGCCTTCAACCTTTAAGCCAGTCATCAACTTGGATGTCTTAGACAAGATTTATAGTATACAGGTTCAAGTTTCAAGAATACTGCAACATAGAAATCTCATAACGTTCAACATACTTTATGCACTCATAAAACTGTTTTAAAAATGCATACCTGGTTGAGAAAGCAAAATGAAAGGGATAAGCGATAGTGATCAAGTCACGCAGACATACTGTTGCAAAAAAATCACAAAGTACAGCTGTTTTTCACTCCTGCATAAGACTCGAGTTAGGTATTGTTCGACCATTTTCTAGAAAAGGAGACAAGTCTTTGACTTTTACAGTTCACTTCTAAAAAACAGTCCTCAAAAAAGAAGACTAGCACTTTTTCTGCCATATGCGAAGATTTCGTAGGATCAGGAGTAGAAATTCGTTACACTGTATAATGACTGACGGTTGCACATCCTTAGCGATTAGCACGCGCTATACTATGAAGATCAAAACTGTAATATCCAAAGACAATTTAAGTGGTATTGTAAGAGATAAATCATGCTAAACTTAAGTAGCAATAACGTTCAAGAGATCAAAGCATTGGAAACAGTAGAAAGATTAAACAGTTCCTAGAGGTCTGACAGTGAAGTAGTCTTCAGCCCACACTACACATTTATACAGCAGTCAGTCAATTACATAACTATACATTGGCTTTGGTAACACAATCATTAGAAATGATGATGAATATACCGTCGACAATCATGATAATAATAACCAGTTATGTTGACAATTACTATCGTAGAAAGATTTATCCTCTATGAAGAAATTCTAGTAGATGCTACTTTGTCCTAAAAGTCAATCTTATCGGTCACAGCTAACAGATCCATAAAGTGAAAAAGTGATTACATTTCATTCGAAATTTCTTTTTGATTACAAAACGTCCACTGAATGAACTGGATAAAAGATATTCACTTGAAATAGTGCGTAATTCTACTAAGTGAAATATAATTATACAAAATAATTAAAAACAAGAGAGATTATTTTATATACCTCCAAAGACGTGAAAAATACTAATTTATCATGTTTGATCTTCTGTTAAAATTCACTATATTTACGACATTTCTATCGGTATTTATACGCCCTTGTAAAATTTTTTTTCCTGTGGAAAAAGCATATTTTTCAACACGCTATATGACTTAAACATTTTGTAAAAGTATCAATGAAAAAATATAGGGAAGGATAAGAAGTTCAAAATGATTTTGTTGCAGATTTATTTTGTCACACTGACTGATTTTAAAGAAGCTGAATGATGTTATCTTATGTCATTATCTTTAGCTAATTAAGATGACTGATTGTAGAGTAAGTCAAAGTAGTTTAATTTAATACCGAGAACTAATAATTCTCTGTAGAATGTATGGTACTATTAAGATTCGTAAGCCAGGTTATCCCATCAGGCCTATAGAAGATTTTAGAAACACTTCAACTTACAAGTTGTCTAAATATTTAGCAATGGTGTTAGGTCCAATAAGAAATCACTCAAAGTCTTGACCTACCAACTCTTATGACTTAAAGCATAGGTTAGTCAACATACACTTAGACAACAGGGAAAAAATGGTTAGTTTTGACATAACTAGCCTTTATACAAACATACCGATTGAGGGGGAAGTTCGAAATGGGCTTAAAGATGACAAAGAACTTACGCAGCGAACTAACCTGCCGATCGAGGAAATTATACTAGGAGTACGATTGTGCCTAACATCTACAGTCTTACTAGTAGATTGGAAAATCTGCGACAAGAAATTAGACACATCAAGAATACCCTACATCTCAATAATTACCCACCAAAATTTATAAATAAATTCATAAGAAATTGAAAGGAAAGTATTAGCAGTGGTAGTATTAGTAGTAGTAATACAGATGTTACTAATAATAATCCCACTACTAATGGTAATAATGCCAACAGGGTCAAGAGAGAATTCAAAGCCTCTGCTGTGTTACCATACAGGGAAGGCACCTCAGAAGCACTACGAAGAATTCTCAATAAGGCAGGGATTAAAGTGGCATTCAAAGCAAAACAATCTCGTTTACCAAATCCCTTGCAATGGTTGCGAGGTCAAATACATAGGTTAAAGCAGTCGACCAGGGTCGATTGGAATAACAGAGCACAAAAACTTGGCTAAATTAAGATTAGTAGATCCTAATAAGATAAGAAATCTAGAGAAAAACTCGACAATAGCTCTGCATGCCATGACACAATCACACAGTAGGGTGGGATAGGGTGACAATATTGAAAACTAACTTAGTTGGGTGGAGGGAGGGTGAAATTGATAACCGAATCTGCGTTGATCGAATCAACACCAAACAAATGCAATCGAAATGATTCTGCACCTGTCCCAGATATATGGAAGATTCTGGTACCCTTGTCATCAGAGAGAAGAAGAGAAAACTAGGAATATATAAAGACTGTCTCGGAGTTGTGAAGTTAGTTATCTGATATGAATATGGACAATAAATTGTGTCTGAAACGTTATCCAGTAAATGCTATTGTTTCACTGTGTGATATTTCTAATAAACAGACTAAAATGGAATTACAATCGACCACAGTGCCGAAGTTTTACACTTTCATTAGAGTGAATTTTATTTCAAAAGACAAACAAACTTGTGAAATTAATGCAAACGAGACCGAAATGAGTGAATCAGATTTTTAAAAATCTTTCGCTGTTGTTTAATCAACAGATAAACAACAGCCAGTGGACTGTTGAATATCCAGAGGCGTAGTTTCAGCTTAGTTAGGGACTCTGCAGTAGCGCTCACCCAAAACGCTGTAGGGGATTCGGCCAACAATTGTCAGGTGTACTGGTGAAAGCGTCACTATTCAGAGGTGTGTTGGAATTCAACAATTCACATTACCAAACTTCTGTTATATTTCGATGTATCATGACTATCATACAGTGTTGTTGATGAATATCAATCCAAACAAAGAATATTCTTTTCAATCAACTCTCTTCAGGTTCTACAATTATAAAGTGCATCTGTACAGCGTAAAAAAGTACAAACGCAACATAATCAGGTGTCTGGCTTTTAGAGTAAGACCGATTTGTTCCAAGGAGTGCATGGAAAACGAACTACTGTGTATCCATGATGTTCTAAATGAAAAAGGATATCTGGACAAGTTCATCAAAACTAACATTAACTACAATGGTTCTAAACAAGAAGTGATGACAATGAAGAAAAAGCATTTGTTTCTGCGCTTACAATTTAAGGGAGATGTTGCAAGTGACATTCTTACACGACGCCTAGCTACAGCAGTCAATAGGATGTTTCATGCAGGTCAGCTTTGTATATTAATCAGTAGTTGGCCAACGCTGAGTCCGAGACTAAAGGAAAGCTTACCTAATCTTAGCTCTTCATCTTGCATATATCAATTTAACTGTTCCGGTGGAACTAGTTATATAGGGCGTACGATTAGACAAGTGCATCTTCGAATCCATGAACATTTACCAGCTTGGTTTGGAAAGGGTGCAGTGAAAGTGGTGAAAAGTTCAGTCCTTTCGCATCTAGTTGTCACAGAGCATCACATAGATGCTAACAAAGTTTTCAATTTCATTCATCGTGTTCCGAAAACGACACCACGTGTAGCTCGTCAACGCTTGCTCAACATAGTGAAGGCTGTCGCAATAAGCCTGATCAAGTCTGAACTCTGAATTCAGAAAGAACATGTCCAAGCGTTACTTTTCTCTTGACCACTCCTGCCAACTTGTTCTTTATCTTTTTGTTCATCATATCATTTTTCTGTATATGTATCATTCCTACATTGACAAATTTATGAAGAGAAACAGATTTCCTTGCAATCTCTTAACCCCATTCCATTTTGAAAATGTAACTGCCCATAACACGGTTTGTTTTTAAGCTGTACATATGCATTTCATAATTGTAGAACTTGAGGAGAATGTATTGTTGGTTTTTATAAATGTTATAGGAATCTTTACTGGTTTGAAATATCAATCCTCCCGATAGACTTGATGGATACTAATGTTAAAATCATTGCAGTAAGACATTGGTAAGTCTCTTTTCAGTGGACTAACCAAGCAGTTTGAAATTTTTTAATGACCGAAATTGTATGAAAGTGATTGAGATTCTCAAGTAGTTGCTGAATATCAATGTGTTTGCCATCCAATCTGACAGCCCTGGGCTCATTTCGTCATGAGGTCAGTGACTGTACCAAACAGCTGTCCAGTGCTAAAAGGTATTCACCAGTGTTACCGCTGATGTCAATGCATAAATAAAGCTACTTTGAAACTGATCGATTCTTACGGACTCCAGATTAGCTAACTTTTAACCTGCTTTCAAAGACAGGTAGGTAAATAGTACAGTATCTAGCACGCTTAAAAAGGTTCGAATATCAAACCCATGCGCAGTCATTATATTTCAATTCCCCTTCTGCTTGTTCAAGAAGATAGTTGACTTGATTATTCAAATCAACATCATGTACGTAATAAGTTATAATGTACTTCTTGAAATAATCAGTAAAAATTATGCATATTCACCTCAAAATAGCTGAAATCATAAACTAACTGAAATCACCATTGGCTTCTTACTTGTTGTGCTGTAAAACCTACTACAATCTACTATTTCATCTATCTAGGCAGCACTGTTTCAACTACAGGAGGCACAGATGAGGACGTCAAAGCAGCCACGATCGGAAAGACAGCAAGACAAGCGTTCATTTACCAGAAACCGGTGTGGAGATCTACAACACTGGACTCAGCACAAAACGTGAACAACATCCGGATTTTCAACACCAACACCAGTCAAGTCAGTGCTTCTGTATGGCTCAGAAACCTGGCACGTTAAGAAAGGGATTTCTAACAAACTACAGACATTCATCAACAACTGCCTCCTACACTGGCTCCTTACTGAAGATCAGATGGCCAGAATGGTGTGAATAAGCAACAAGCAACTCACTCTGACTGGCTGGTTGGCAACGAACCAACGAAGAACCTATCGCTAAACAAACATGCACTGGAAGGAAGTGGAGATGGATTGGATTATGCATACAGTGAGAAGGTCGACTGTGGACATCACGCGTCAGGCCAGGGTGTCGAGTAGGACCCATATGGGAAACGACGAGTTGGGCGTGTGAGGTGAGGGTGACATGTAGGAGATGGTGAGCGGTAGAAATGAGAGGTTGTGAGCTGTGGTGGAGCCAGGTTGAAAAGATTTCAGAGAAGAGAGTGGAATGGAGATATGCTGTTGAAGCCGTATTTTCCATAAGAAACCCGAGGGACAAATAATAATAATAATAATAGTGGCACCAAGGTTGCGCGAAATTACAAATTTCCGTTACAAGCAGTCGACTTGTTTTATTCGTCTTCGCGATGCCTCGTTACGCTTTATAAAGGTCTATCTTACCATAAATTCTTATGCTTATATCTTCGGAGACCAAAAGAACCCACACTGATGACGTCGAGAATCCGGAAGTTTCCACATAATCATGTAATCGAAGTGAATATCTATTCAAGTGTTACTCTTCACAGCAACATAGATTTACGCCATCAGAATTAGACATTGTGGCGCAAAGGAATAAACATTTGAGAAGAAACTGCAGACCAATGGCAATGAGTTTTCCATACTGTTCACGTTAAGGTATACAGCATTGTCAAGGAGGCATGTTCATTGTTAGATGAAATACTAGAGAAGTTTGTTGCATAGCATTATTGTGAATATGTTCACTTTAAAGTTAATAGGTGAGTTGATCTCTTGTATTTTACTGTCTGTCCAAATTTTAGCTGCTATTGTGACCGTCCAGAAATTTGAGTCATCACTGCGACTTTTTACCTTACTCTGAAATTTTCTTTGAGACTATCCCAAAAGGCTTTGCTTGTCAAACTTATTTACCAATACAACAACAGTAAGTGTGTTTGGAACTAGAACTAGTCACTATGGTCAAATATTTCACATCACTTGTGAAAGTGATTTCTATCTTGTCATACTTATCTATTTATTAACCACCTTTTCACTGGCTTAAGCATTCCTATGTGTATACACATTTATGTCTTTAGGAACTATTTTCTCTCAATTTTTCCAGTAATTTGTTGATTACATAATACTAGGCTATAAAAGAAGGTAATCAGCTCTTGGTTGTTGTCACTAACTATAAATCCGATATAAAAAAGATCGAAGTTTTATTTAATTCAGTGAATACTTTGGGAAATCATATTTCAGAAATCCCTTGAAAACAACACTGGAAACATAAAGCAATAATCTGGTTAAAAGTTATTCAGTTGTACTGTAAAAACTCATCATAATTTTACTGTGAATTCCTGTAGATCCTATAAAAGGGCAAATAATCACTTGGCTTGAAATAAAAAAACAACTGCTTACGTTCGCTACTGAAGATCAGATGGCTAGAAAGAATAAGCAACAAGGAGCTCTGGGAACGAACCAACCAAGAACCTATCACCCAGCAAATATGCAGAAGGAAGTGGAGATGGATTGGGCATACACTGAAAAGGCTGACTGAGGACATCATGCGTCAGGCCAGTTGCTCGAGTGGAATACCCATGGGAAGCGACGAGTTGGACGCTCGAGGGTGACATGGAGGAGATGGTGCGAGGAGGAAATGAGAGCTTGTGGGCTGTTGTGGAACCAGGTTGAAAAGATCTCAGAGAACAGAGGTCACTGGAGACGTGCTACTGAAGCCCTATGTTCCATTAGGAGTCCAAAGGACTAATAATAATAATAATTGAAGTAAAAAGATTTTACGGTGATGATAAAATTTTTCTGTAAATATATATGACGTCAGTAGTTTTGTTGATAGTGTATAAATAAAACTTTTAACTTTTTCAAATTGTTATTCATCGTAGACTGACATCAGTTGGAGGAACAAAGGAAACCTGGGAGTACTGGACAGCTGTTTCGTCCTAGCACGGGACTCCTCAGCAGTGCGCACCCATGACCCCACACCAGCAGGGATCGAACCCGCGACCTTCGGGCTCCGTGGCCAGCGCGTTACCATTGAACCACTGGGTCAGAATCCAATCGTCCATATTTCCAACTTCTGTTAGCTCACGATATAGCGCAACCACCAGCCAATGTCATCGTTGAGTAACTGTCCTCACGACCATTAAGCTTTGACTCCACCGGTCACAACTTCTCATTGGAACTTCGGGAATACCTCTCGAAGTTAGTCATCAATGACCACCAGTTGAATTGAATTTTGAGGGAGTTGTGGAGATTTGAAAATATTTCAAGTTGTTATTCATCGTAGACTGATGTCAGTTGGAGGAACAAAGGAAACCTGGTAGCACTGGACAGCTGTTTCGTCCTGGTATATCGTGAGCTAACAGAAGTTGGAAATATGGACGATTGGATTCTGACCCAGTGGTTCAATGGTAACGCGCTGGCCGCAGAACCTGAAGGTCGCGGGTTCGATCCCTGCTGGTGTGGGGTCGTGGGTGCGCACTGCTGAGGAGTCCCGTGCTAGGATGGAACAGCTGTCCAGTACTCCCAGGTTTCCTTTGTTCCTCCAACTGATGTCAGTCTACGATGAATAACAATTTGAAATATTTCCAAATCTCCACAACTCCCTCAGAATTTAATTTTAACTTTTTGTTCAATTCAGTATATGTTCTACGTAAAAAGGATATTAAAGAGAACGGATCTCTATTACTGTTTTTTCTTCAACCAGTAAATATCAGTGTCGTCAACACAGGTTTATCTGCTTCTTATGTAAACAAGGTGAACGCATTCAATATATATTTCTCAATAGATAACAAGTCTCAATGCATTCACGAATAATGTACGTTAAGTAAGCGAATTTTGCGAATTCACTTGATTTTATTAGTTTGTGACATGGAGGGATATTATTAGCATATGCTTATGGAATGGTCTTGTTATTTATATATAGGAAACATCAAATTAACTGACAGTCATACGGTTGTTCATTTAATAAACGTATCAGTGGTTCACTGAAACAACTACAATGTAAACAGATGAAATACATGAATCATTGCAATCTAACCAGTTGGGATCTTAGTCCTTTGGGTGTGGGTATGGTTTCACCGTATGTGGGACTCATTGACTGAATGCTACATTATTTTCACCATTAACACAATCTTTTACCCATGGCTTCAAATATCTGATTGTTATCTAATCAGTTACAATGTAACAAAATTCGAGAATACTTAGGTAACTTTCAGTCATAATCCAGATTCCGTAACCCCTATACTAAACTTAAGTCAGTTTTGTAAGTTGCTGAAAGTCAACTAGCAGGAAGACTTAAAACTAGCTTTACCGCTTACTGGAACACGTTAGTGAAGTTTCTGTGAAACCTGCAAGGAATTGATAAGCTTAGATGATGATTACTGACAAGCACGAAATCTTAGTTCAGGTTGTTCTGTTGTCAGCACTCAGGAATAGATAGCACTAAACTGGTTCCTTTCCAGTGACCAGTCAATGTATTAATGCACGGTTATGTGTTGGCATAAGAATACGCTTATATTGTCACTATGATATTTGTTATCATTACTATAGAGGATAGATGGGCTCCCATATTGTATTTATCTTGATAACTCCGAGTGAAATCCTAGATGCACGTTTCGTCCTACGTCGGATTCGTCAGGTGGATGTACATCCACTCTAGTGGGTGGCGTTGTTCAGACTGAAAGTTGAACTCAGTACCCATCGCTTCAAACTCCAAAGCGTTATCCACTACACCAGTGAACCACGATAGCCAAGTATCAAAACAACAATTGATATCCGTTGAATAATAGGTGACTTTCATGTCCTAGTGGCCCAGTAGATAACACTTTGCGGTTGAAGCGATGGGTACTGGGCATGAGTTTCAGTGGGAACACGACTAGTCACTGAGGTGCAGGCACACCCAGCTGATGAATCCCAAAATAGGACAAAACGTGCATCCTGGATTCAACTATTAGTTACCAAGACGAATATTATCAGTTGATTCGTATTTATAAAGTAGGGTAAGCGAGGTTTCAGTTTCATAGGAGTGACTAAATACTCTATCAGCTTGATCCGAGTAGGACTCAAATCTTTACTTTCAAACATATTAAGTAGTAAGTTTCAGTAAAAAAAAATTATTTCAAACTGATAAGTCTGCTGAACCAAATGGACTTATGTTTTCATGATTTTTTCAAAAGAAATGGAAAACAGTTTTTTTTTCTTCATTGTTCCTGTTTCTATGCATCAATTCAAATAACATTGTTGAACAATAAGTAGTATCTTCCGATGCTTGATTACTCGAATTCCTTTATCACATAAAATAGTTCTAATTATGAAGCCAATTTTTCCAAAAAAAAAAGAAAAATGATAGACATAACCTTTCTACCATTCTTTTTGTTTAATCTGAGAATCCAGTAATCATGTCTAATTAGAGCAATATGGAAGAAAACACGCTATAATAGTAGTGGTACTGGGAGTAGAAAAAGTGTAACTTAGTCATATTGTATGATTTTCTTTTGTTCACTAGTATCAGTTCTGTTATTATTATTCCTGACCGCATAGTTTGCATTTCGGAAGATAGGCAGATCACACTATACTGTCAGTAGATAAACTAAATCAAGATTTCTTGACTATTTCAACAATCTGTGGGTAAATAACATTGTGCTTTGATAATGACTACAGAAAGACTGAAAATAAAGCATCTGTAGGAGTCTATCTTTACTCTGTTTACAATTCTTTAAACAAGAACATTCAAGGTTACATGGAGATTCTAAAGAGAAACTTGTGGTGCAAGGATGAATTTCTGATGGTTTACACAATAAAGCTTCTCACTGTTTTCTACAATAAGTCAATAACACTAAGTATTACAAATAATCATCTGATCTCATTCACTAACTGATTCACTGTATGAATTGTCACTGTCCAGTAGAATGTTTAAAAGTCAGATTCAGTTGAGAGATTTTCAAGTATTCAGACGAAAACTCTCAAACGAAGAATGAAAATCACCCAGTGTTTGGTGGTCATCAGTTATTCCTTGAAAGATTTCAATTTATAGGCGGAACTAACCTGAAATTATTTAACCGTTCTTCATGAAACAACTGTATTCTAATCATACTTGTCAAAATGAAAGAATGTTGAAGAGATAAGAAGCAGTAATCGAAAGTCGGAGGAAGGCATTTACTTGTGCATCGCAAATTCTGTAGAATGTTATTATTAATATTATTATTATTATTAAATCCTTGTATTCCTAGTGCAACAAAGAGACTCCGTAGCACCTCTCCATTACACTCCCTTCTATGCAGCATTTCCAACATCACTCCAACACTACACACAACGTCTCATTTCTCCATCACATCATCTCCTCCATCTCACCCTCACCTCAAACACCCAACTCGTACTTTCCCATTCGGGTCCCACTCCAGCACATAGCACGACATGTCACAAACCCCAATCGACCTCCTCAACATATACCCAGTCCAATCAATCTCCACTTCCTTCCACTGCATATTTGTTAGGCGATAGATTCTCGGTTGGTTCGTTGACAGCCACAGTTGCTTCTTGTTTATTCTGATCATTCTCACCATCTATCTGTCTATCTGTTCTTCAGTATCGAGCGAGTGTGAGTGGCACGTGTTGATGAATGTCTGTAGTTTGTTGCAAACGCTTTTCATGACACGCCACGTTTCTGAACCATCACAGAAAAGCACTGACTTACTTGACGGAATCGGTGTTTAAAATCCGGATCTCGTTCATGCTTTATGCTGAGTGGAGTGCAGTAGATCTCCACACTGATTTCAGTTTGATGGAAGCCTTTCTTACTGTCTTTCCAATCCTAGCTTTCACATGCATATCTGTGTCGCCACCGACGCCACCGCCACCACCACCACCATCACCTGTAGTTGAATAGATGCTCCCCTGTCTAGGTGGTAGGTGAAATAGACAGCTTCCTTCAGGTTTCTCCCTTTCATCGTCACTTGTGTCTCTAATTGTTGATGTTGTTGTTGGTTTAGTATCTTCATCACCTCCTTCTTTTCTACATTCACTTGATGTCTCTGTCTCCCTTCACTGTCTCACCTCTTCTGTCAACTTGTTATTTTTCGCCTGTAGATCTTCGAGTTTGTGCGAGAAGACATTGGATATAAATCAACAACATCATCATAATTATCAATGGTGGTGACATCAAAATTTTCTTGTGGTGTGTTTTGATCGGTGCAGTCAGTGTATGTGCATCATTTCAGAGCTCCTCACACTTGTCTGTTGCTGCATGATCCAGTCTAATCCAGTCGACCACAATCGTGAAGATCATTGGTGATAGTAGGCGGCAACGTTGTCTTACTCCTGTCTCCCATCTTCACTTCGAAGGCGTCACTGAGCTATCCATCGCTATGTGAATCACTCGCCATGTGGCCTCGCCAAATGGCATATGGTTGTTTAATGAGGTTGATAGAGATTTGTAGCAGTAAAACCGTAGTGTTTAAGCAGCTGCCTGTCGAATTACTTCTCGGTCGACGCTGTCAAAGGCCTATTGAGATTCGATGAAGTTGAGGCTGAGTTCAGTTGACTGTCATTCCATGTTCTATGATACATAGGGTGGCGTGGTGTTGCAGTTTGATCCGCAGTAGTGGTGTGAACATGTCTGCTGTTACCTCTGTGTCTGTTTTCAGTTCTTTTGGCTGAATTCCATCTGGTCCTGCTGCTTTCCCGAATTTCAGCAGTTTTTATGGCATTCAGGAATTCTGCTTTTGTCGGAGGGCTTGTGTTCATTTGTAGTTTTGCCGCTGCTGGTGGTATTTGCGGACGAGTTGCAGGTGATAGTGGTGGTGGTGATCGATTCAAGAGTTTTTTGAAGTGGTCAGCCCATTGTTCCCTTTTTTCTCCGCTTTGGTAACTCGCTTTCCCTCACTTTCTTTTATGGTTTTCGTCTGCGTTGATCTCTTCCCGGATAGTAACCTGGTTATTTGATATAATGTTGTCAAGTCTCTTCTACCAAAGTGCTTATTATTTCAGAGGTGAAACTTGAGCATTGTGGTAGGTTTCAATTCCCTTCCAGTTCGTTCATTAATTGTATCACACATCAAACAGTATTATTTACTGGATAATATTTCGGACTCAGTTTATCGTTCACGATGAAAGCATGGTAACTCCAGAAGTCAGAGACATGGTTTATGTATTGTTAATTCTCTCTACCTAACGTCTTAGTAGAATTTCCCTTATATATCTGGAACAGATGTATAATCCTTCCTGTTGCATGTACTTGATGTCGATACGATAAACAAACATTCGGTTGTCAATCTCTTACCTCCACCTCTCTAAATTAAATCTAAAGACTGTGACTCTTTTCAGTAGTATTGTGTGATTGTGTGTGACCTCATGCATAGCTGTATTTAAGCTTTCCAATAGATTACATGCTATGTTGTTGTGTTCAGAGAGACAATTCGATCCTGGTTGACTACTCTGGCATGTGTTAGAGAAATATCAGTCATTGCTAGATATTTGGTAGGCTAAATTACTTTATCTAACTAGAAACCAGATTTTTCAGTGGAACCATCCTAATGATCCAATTAGACACAATAAACTAGTGGTTGAGAGGTAAAATACAAAGGTCAGAGTGATCAACCACAGTCAAACAGGCTATCCGAGTAAAACACTCAGCAAAACCGATGTCAGCAGAGCCTAGTAAAATAAGAAATCTAGACGGTAGCTCGGCAACAGCTATACATGCAAATACTCCCAACAATAAAGAACAGAGTGATGGTGTTAAAATGAACTTATTTTGGATGGGGGAGGAGATTAATAAATAAGTTCTTTTTATAGAATCAACACCGAATCCCAGGATGATCAAGTGAATGTAGAAAAGAAGGAGGTGATGAAGATACCAAACCAACAACAACATCGGCAATTAGAGGCACAAGTGACGATGAAAGGGAGAAACCTGAAGGAAGTTGTCTATTTCACCTACCACCTAGACAGGGGAGCATCTATTCAACTACAGGTGATGGTGGTGGTGGTGGCGGTGGCGTCGGTGGCGACACAGATATGCATGTGAAAGCTAGGATTGGAAAGACAGTAAGAAAGGCTTCCATCAAACTGAAATCAGTGTGGAGATCTACTGCACTCCACTCAGCATAAAGCATGAACGAGATCCGGATTTTAAACACCGATTCCGTCAAGTAAGTCAGTGCTTTTCTGTGATGGTTCAGAAACGTGGCGTGTCATGAAAAGCGTTTGCAACAAACTACAGACATTCATCAACACGTGCCACTCACACTCGCTCGATACTGAAGAACAGATAGACAGATAGATGGTGAGAATGATCAGAATAAACAAGAAGCAACTGTGGCTGTCAACGAACCAACCGAGAATCTATCGCCTAACAAATATGCAGTGGAAGGAAGTGGAGATTGATTGGACTGGGTATATGTTGAGGAGGTCGATTGGGGTTTGTGACATGTCGTGCTATGTGCTGGAGTGGGACCCGAATGGGAAAGTACGAGTTGGGTGTTTGAGGTGAGGGTGAGATGGAGGAGATGATGTGATGGAGAAATGAGACGTTGTGTGTAGTGTTGGAGTGATGTTGGAAATGCTGCATAGAAGGGAGTGTAATGGAGAGGTGCTACGGAGTCTCTTTGTTGCACTAGGAATCCAATAGAAAAATAAATAATAATAATAATTATACATGTAAATGCGTTTGGAGCAATACACCTGACTGTCACGGCATTTCAGAATACTGAGGACCATTCCGACGATATTTCAATGATAATTCGCTACGTAGTATTTGTCATTTTACGAAGCATCAAATAAGTAAATGCAATGTGAAATTACGCCACCATATTTCCCATAATTTACACATAGTCTAGGTTGAACGATATATTCTCAAGTTTATTCTCTCATTGGAAAACTTTGTGATTACTTGAAACTGGTCAAAAGCATTTATCTTTTAGTTGTCCGATGTTAGAAGAGTCGTTTGGAAGCTGTTTACTTGAATATCAAGTGTTTCAGGATTCATCGCAATGACTTATCTGTGGCCATGCGTGAATTGGTATTCATAATGTGATATGAACCTGCGTTATATAGTGTTATTATCCTAGATCAGTTATCATCAGTGGGTATCATAGGTACTGACAGCTACATTACTCACAGCTAACCAACTAGTGTACATTCACTGGTTTCAAGGAGGCCAGTGGACGTCTTGTAAACCAATACCATTAGGTTTCATTTAAGATTCAAATGATGTGAGTTTGGCTATAGAAGGGAACGTGAATCTCCTCACGAACGAAGATTCACCTTCCTGATGAGTGCCAGCAAACGCGAAAACTTGATTTAGCAGGGCTTCTTGTTGATTATCTACTAACATCTACCCTCAGAAAACAGTGTGTAGCAGCTTTGTGACACTCAGCCTAGTGCCCGTATTGTAACACTGATCATTCAACTTCTGACAGTACTCATCATCTTGGACTTTACAGATATATTTTGCTCACTTAGGTCAGAATAATGAGAGATAAAAGTGATTAAATCCAAACTCAGTATGAAAAAATAGGAGTTATATGTTTATTGGCACTGTATGTTGAGTACACTCTATTGGGAAAAAAACTGCTTATTTTAGCAGGGAAATCAGTCAATTAGAAAACTTGAGAGTGAATTCAAAAGGACCTTATAAAGCATAAAGGATAGAACATTATTAGCTCTAATTAAGTCAATTTAGTGCCAACGATTATAATTGCATGTGACAGATATAATCTTGAAAGTAAAGTTATCATGATAATTGTTTAGTATCTTCAAAGTTCTAAGGTTTCTTCTTGAGCGTTTCATCGCTGGGCCACGCGACTGAATCAACATTTACTTCACGAGAAAGTGAAACATTTTTGAACTGCATGAATGTTTATGGAGAATATTTGCTAAACTTAGGCGTTATTAGTTTGCTGATAGGCGTGACTTGTCTTTCTCTTTCATTAGAGGTTGACGTTTATAATTGTTGTCATCTTTTGACCCATGCTGATCTCTTCTTAATAGCCCGTATACTAGGTTAGTGTCCATATGTCTCATATCAAACTAGAGCACCATGCTTTCAGTAACTATTCCGCAGTTTTGAGCTTGATTTTCGCAGTATTTCCATGTTGCTCCAATCGAAGTTGTGATTATATTCATTCACACATATTGATATCAATGAGGATTTATCAGGTCATTCGGGTGCAAGTTGGTGCTGATAAATTCTTTGGCATGCTCAGTGACTAGAGTGGCCAACACATTAGTGTTGATAGTGCTTGGAACTAATTTTATAGAACAAATCCATCTTATCTTCTTTTTATAATGGATCCATTTAACTTGCAAAATAAGTTTTACAGGGATTTCATAGGTTTTTATGCTGCGCTGATATCTACTACGTGAAGCAATCGGTTGACACTTTCATGAACAAAATATTTGTAGAGCTAGTCGGTTTTCAACCGAAGTCATTAGAAAGTGTAAAGATATCCGAAGGAAAGTTAGAGTCAGATTGTTTCCCACTATTTCAGTGAGTCCTATGAGAACCACATTTTTCAGCATGTGTCATTTGTAATTTGTGGACGTCTTCTCATAATCTCCTAGCATCCTTTTTATCCAAACTGAAATTTAAATTATAATGATAACAAGATGCATTCAACTATATTTCCTCTTAAAGCAGTTTTATTCATGGATTGACAACAGTAAGAAGATCAATGGAAACCTAGAACACTGAAAATCTGTTTCGTTTTTATTTCTGACCCTTTGAAGCATGAGACGACAAAACTACTGAAAAAACCAAGATCAGAACCACCTCCGACATGCCACTGAGTTGATATCCAATAGTACTTTCCATATGTAAATAACTTATCGTCATATACACGAGAATTATAAGATTTAACTAAATTTATGTAAGTTATTTTTTGATATGAGAATGATATATTGTTGTAAAGTTTGATGCATTTGTTCTACAGCAAAAAGCAGCAACAGAAACTTATTCTTTGAATTACTTAGAACAAATCTCAACAGTTTTACTATGTAACAACTTTACCACTTCTTAACTCTCATCAGAATAAATTAGACTATTTTAACTTTGAACTTCATAAATAGAGTTTAAAAACTCCATAAAGTATAATTCTATATTCATATAGAATCTGATTTATTGGATTCTGCCAAGGAACTACTACTTCTACAGCCTAAATTTCCTGCATTGAAGCCAATGGATTAGAGACCACCATAGTGGAATATAAATATTATGTGTAATATAGGAGTACTTGCATATATAAATCAAAAAATCACTGGTTTACTAAATGATGACTAAACAAGACGCCTTAACAAATGATTTCTTCAAAAGATTTATAGTTATGCCTTAAGAAAATATTTGTTTCGAAAAATCATTGCTGGCATTTAGTGGCATGTTTGTCAAGATTTTTAGTGGTACTGTCTATAATTGTTAGTTGTATAGTGAAAACAATACAACATGATCTCCTTGTTTATACTCCAACGACTTCATAAATCTGTGCATTTTGTAAAACAAACAATAGCAAAAATAATAGATCAACTTTGGTAATTGGTAAATGGTAATAAGAAGGTTCTTTATTGATACGTCATTTCTTGTTGTTTGTTTGACTGAGCTCCAATTGATTGGTTTTTACTGGCTCATAGGATGTATTCAGTAGGGAAACGATCACTCACTAGGGTATGTTTCACCACCACTGCCTTCGTAGTATAGGCTGCCGTATTCCGTGGTGTCATCATGCGAGTAACGCAGACGTCAGGTGTAGAGTTTTAGGGAGAAGAGATAAATCAGTTGACACGGTTGTGAACCTTCATCGACTGAGATGGTTGGGACATGTGTTATGTATGCCTAGTCGCTTATCGCTTCGTCACACAATGTTAGCCGAAGTAGGTTCAGGTTGGAAAAAATGCTCGAGGCGGCCAGACTAAAACATGGCAAATACATGCATGAAGTCTTTGACTATTGGTTTGAGCCATGTGGAGCGATGCAGATTAGCCGGTTGGCGTTTGCGGGACAAGAGAAACCAGTGGTTGGAGACTCTAGGTGACATGCCTCAAAATCGAAGTCAGTGGGGTAGTTGTATGGACATTAATTAAGAATAGCTTTACTGATAAGATTTTTTATAGTTCATACCGCGGTAGGCAAACACAGATACATGTAATGGGGGTTATACAATACTGATCAGGACGTCAGGCAGTAAACTAGCTACAAAACACTTCATAAACTAAACATTTTCGGCTGTTTTACATTCTTTGAGCTTGTAGAAAAGGCTGGTGACAAAGATGGTGATTTTCCAGAGCTTAAGAAATTTTCTGTTACTTACAATTCCATTTTCCTTTATAAGTTATGTGTATTAGACCGAATAAAGTAGACTAACTCTAGAGTAACAATAAAGAGAATTTAAAGACAATGAAACTACGAATCCAAGCCTCCTAATTTAGCACAGGACTTCTGTTTTTCATTTACCTGTTAATAGCAATCAATTTTAACAGGAAGCAAAATAAAACTATACATGGCTGACATACGCAATACGCCTATATCCAAACTGCAAAATTTAATTTTTTACAGTTACATTTGAAGCCACAAACAGGAAGGTAACATAATTTTGTTGCTTGTATTATCCTGTCTTTGAGTGAACCAAGTTGATCGGTCTCTATTGGTACGTGGGTTTCTGTGCCGATGCTTCGATATTGCCTATGTTTCAGCTTTACACTCTTGACGGATAGTCATCAGCAGAGGAATCCAGGGCGATCATTTCGGTCCACTCAGCGTTGGGGTCACACAAACATTAAAACTGTGGCCGTCACACAAGAAGTGGCTATAGCTACTCGGTAGTCTAGCGGATAGCCCTCTGACGTTTAAAGCGACCAGTCCCAAGCTCGAGTCCTGGTGGGAAGAACGTCGCTCACTGGGAAGCAGGTACATCCAGCTGATGAGTCTCAAGTAGAACGAAGCATGTGTCCTGGATTCCATGTAGTTTAGTCGTCAATCATGGCCAAATCCTGTAGACTGTTTTGCAATATTACCAAGCTGGGAGGCTGACCAAAGGGGTTCACTTTTGTTGGTTAGTTGGTTGGGCTTGAGTCTTATGGGGGATAACAATACTTTTAAGTCTCCAGACTATATATATACTATGTATAAAATTTCATCTGCAGGTTTATAGTCTGTTGTGGGAGCTATATGGTATCCTACCAAAAGCAAAATAGCTTTCACAATGGTTACTGTGAGAAAACCAATGCTCATTCAATCCAATCCAATACACATTCATGCAGTAGACTACTATCCATGATTATTGCCAAATGATCTTTGATATTACCTGATGGCTAAAATCAAAGTAGAAAGTGTGAGGTTAGAACTGCAATCATTTTTAGGGTGAAATCATACTATTCGTTACTACTTTCACACTGTGCTTCATTATTGATTTGTTTAGGTAATTCACACTTGGTTGATGAGTGACTGTTTTTTTCTCAAGCAGATTCTGGATTGGATCTGTATCCACATGTCAACTGACTGACGTTTCTTTGGAATGGTCTATCTCTGCAAATATTTTGCAACTTTTGTGCTTCCCCTTCTGAGGAATTCCACCTTCTTGCAGTTGAATCTTTGACCGTGGTTGTCTAACTGTAATGAAAACAAGGAAGTTGGATTTTGTCACCTTACTGTTTGTTGGTGTTCACAAACTATTTGAGCAATTCAACGTGTGAACTAGTCAAAGTATTGTTGTGAACAATCTTTGCAGTGGATTCCGTATATTTTATTTATTCTGTCTTCCTTTGGCAGCTGTTTTAGCTTACATGACATGCTCTGCAGTGACTTCGTTGGTTTGTGGGCTAATCCAATCCCGAGTGGATGAAGCAATCGTTGACGCTTTATGAGACATCTTTGACGTTGCGCAGATCAACAAGCTAATTGCTTGCATATAGTTTCACTATCCTCTGTTCTGCTGAAAAACACTTATTGATGATTTTGCATACATGAGTATATGATCAGAATACATATCCAAGTATTTTTCTGTCACTTTTATAGTACTTCAGTGCTGCAATGTGTTTTGACTCTTGATAATATTGTTTACACACAACATTTCTTATGAAATGTAAGATGATTGTTGGCGTATTTCAAAATTTGATGGGTATGCGTAGTTATCCTGCACACTTGAGCTTGCAAAGTTTTGTTATCCACAACGGGATACAGTTTCACGCTAACAAAGATTCCTTACCAGTATGACAGATTGAAATGTAAGATAAGAGAGGTGCGATAGAAATCCCCACCTCCCAATTTACAACAGAATGACACTCAAAGTCAACAAAAACACTACCGAAACATACCCAAACTCAGAGAACATACAAACACTATCATCTTGATCCTGATGCACAAATCTTTTCCATTACCAGACACTTTTTTGATGAAGATCATAGTGATTATCAGTCGGATCACCCAAATTCTAATGCTTACAATCAGAACTTTATTAGAAGCGTTATACTAGAAAACTCACCGTGTCTTCAGCACTTTGCTTCAGTATGAAAGCATAAAATCTACCTAGGGACAACATTTTGTGCTGAAAGTAAGGCTTTATCTACTGGAAAGGTCTGATATTAGGAATGGAATCTTACAAATGTTTAACTTATTGACGTGAATTATTAGCAAGTAGATAATAACGTAGGTGTGTCGTTCCCAGTGCTGAGCACTAACCAGATTCTGCCGTTTAGGTTTACAATGTGGCTACTAAATGAAGTGGTGCGATAATACCAGAAGTTCAGTAGGAAAACCAGCTTGACATTTACTAGCAGGGTGTGTCTGCAACTGTGAGGAAAGTGTTTTTTCCTCGGTGACTGAAATTTACACTGTTCAATCCTGAGGTCACAGATTACTCCGCTAAGCTGATCAGACCTCAAGTGACCCGCCGCATGACTCCCTTATATGAATAACTTGACCACCAATGAGTAACCGAGGTAGTTAACCAGTTCTTAGTGCTTATGACTAACCATGGTCTATCTAATCAGCTTCTTAATTGGTACCATGCATCCATACTATTCATAGCAAGATTTTAATCATACATTCAACGACTGCTCACCAGAGTTATTAATTATTTCTCTTTACTTTTCTAGAAATATTCCATTAACACACAAGGCTGATAAATGACTGGCAACAAAAATAATCAGAATCCTATAAAAAACAGATTCGCTACTTGCTAGTAAGTCACAATGATTTCGGCTAACTATTAGTTCACTGATATCCCTTACAGAAAGTCATCTATTAAAAGCGCAGAACCATGAGAATATGAGAATTCGTTGAAATACTTATCTCCAGCAAAGTCATATTATTGTCTAACCTTTGACCATCAGTATTTTATCATGAAAATGTAAACTTAATGAGGTGTATGACGATTTAGAAGTGACAATGATGTGTACAGTTAAGTAACTCTGGAAATGAAAAGTTGCATAACAAACTATTTACTCTAGAAGAGTTCAGATTGTTGACGACAAAGGGAATAACAGGTGTTGAACATCACAGCATTGAACTAATGCAATAAGTTAATCTCTTAGCGAATACTTTCTTTGCGTAACAGGAAGGTTCACATGAATGATCAAGACATAAATTTCCGAAGAGTTTACACTTAGGGAATGGTTGTTTTATTTAGTTTGAAAATTGAATGTAAACCCTTTTTTAGATGGTACTTCATAACAGAAATAATAATGAAGAGGAAAAGACACCACCATCCTCCTATGGATTTACTCTTGTATGACAGGAAAACAACCTGATTAGAAGCTTGATGAACGAGGTCAGTAAAATCAACTTCAAAATAACAACCAAAGAATGGCAGCATAAACTCTAAAACATGATTTTATGAATATAAAAATCTAGAAAAATCTTTTAGGAAAAACATAAACAGAACAGTGAACAGATTGCAAATTTTTATTGATATGGGAAGAAGAAATGTTTGCTAAATCTTATGTTTAAGAATGATAATATGACCGAAATGGACACTAACATATTGCAAATATGCTTTCAAAAAAGCTTCTGCAGCCACTTACACGGTTAAATTTAACATATAGACTTAGCTTCCCAGCAAACATCCAAGATAAACTTGCACATATATTCAAATTAGTGTACATTTATACATTTTACTACATCTATGGATCAAGTTATCATAGATCCACTATGAAGTATTCATCCCAACATACTCAAGAGTGTTTACCTGTTTGCCTGATGGGAAGGCAAAACAAGGGACACTGACTTCTATATATACTGTTAAACCTATTCAATATCAGTCATACAAAGAATAAAACAGTTACCTGTTTTCAGGTGGATTGCAGTCCATTTAATTGCCTTCCCCATTCGGTAAGAAGTCCTCTTCTATAAATTTCTGCAGCTGAAGAGTCATCAAACCAATTAGACTAAAACCTTTTAACTAGAAGTAACTTGTTCTATGTATATCCCTCCATTATTCTAAATGTTACATGTTTCAGTTTTAAGTTAAATTGTAGTTCCCATGTTATACTTCAAGTTACACTGAGTTTCAATTTCCCTTGTTAACTTTTCTTTGTGGCTAATTTTCTCGAGGTATTATTAATTTTTTAATATCTTCTTCAATGGTTCCGCACATCTTTTTCATTCCTTTATTATTATAATTATTATTTTTCTATTGCATTCCTAGTGCAACAAAGAGACTCAGTACCATCTCTCCATTACACTCCCTTCTATGCAGCATTTCCAACATCACTCCAACACTACACACAACCTCTCATTTCTCCATCACATCATCTCCTCCATCTCACCTTCACCTAAAACGCCAAACTCATCCTTTCCCATTCAGGTCCCACTCCAGCACATAGCACGACATGTCACAACCCCAATCGACCTCCTCAACATATATCCAGTCCAATCAATCTCCACTTCCTTCCACTACATATTTGTTAGGTGGTAGGTTCTCGGTTGGTTCGCTGACAGCCACAGTTGCTTCTTGTTTATTCTGATCATTCTTACCATCTATCTGTCTATCTGTTCTTCAGTATCGAGCGAGTGTGAGTGGCACGTGTTGATGAATGTCTGTAGTTTCTAATCCTAGCTTTCACATGCTTATCTGTGCTGCCGCCGACGCCACCACCACCACCACCACCACCTGTAGTTGAATAGATGCTCCCCTGTCTAGGTGGTAGGTGAAATAGACAGCTTCCTTCAGGTTTCTCCCTTTCATCGTCACTTGTGTCTCTAATTGTTGATGTTGTTGTTGGTTTAGTATCTTCATCACCTCCTTCTTTTATACATTCACTTGATGTCTCTGTCTCCCTTCACTGTCTCACCTCTTCTGTCAACTTGTTATTTTTCGCCTGTAGATCTTCGAGTTTGTGCGAGAAGACATTGGATATAAATCAACAACATCATCATAATTATCAATGGTGGTGACATCAAAATTTTCTTGTGGTGTGTTTTGATCGGTGCAGTCAGTGTATGTGCATCATTTCAGAGCTCCTCACACTTGTCTGTTGCTGCATGATCCAGTCTAATCCAGTCGACCACAATCGTGAAGATCATTGGTGATAGTAGGCGGCAACGTTGTCTTACTCCTGTCTTTAATTCAAAGGTGTCATCAACATTTCGAAATCTTGTAAAAAAGGTTTTAGAGAAACTTGACTGTATGTATGAGGGTTACTCTTAAAAATGTATCCTCTTTTGATGTGTCCATATCTTTTGCATAGTGAAACAGTGATGGTTCTGATGAGAGTTTTGCTATACTATGCTCTTCACACTCATGTTTTCAGGTTATTGTAAATAATAAAAAAATCAATGACACACTGAAGCATTTTGCGTCTGAAATAAGCTAGTTTCACACATCTTGACAGCAGTTCTGATTATACACCGGTTATTCAGTGTTTCACTATGCGACACATCTAAGATAGAAACTATAATCCGATTATAATTCACCGCAATGCCCCTATATCTGTTACACAGAGCTGATTACTATAGACAAACTGAGATATAACAGCAGACTAATATTTCTTCAATAAAAAATTATATTTTTGAGAAGTAGTCTACCTAATTAAACTCAATTTGATAAATAATTGTCAACAGTTAAGGTGTCGAAAAACATTAATTAGCCCGAAGTTGTGAAATATTTTATTTTGCACGAAAAAACGGCTTGTATCGAAGCTGGGATGTTGAGTATTCATTTCTTGGCAGACTACACATAACTCTAACGAAATTATTAACAGAATTGTTTGGAAATTGGGTACCGAAAGCTTAAAGTTATAGTCTATTTTATCTTCTACTGGCTTACAAATAAATGAATGCATATTAGTTGTTTGGAGATAAACTTCAGAAAGAACTGCTTGACTTAGGTTTCTTGCTTGCTGGCACTCATCAGTAAGACATCTGCAGCGTCGAAGGAACTGATGTCCCTTATGAGATTGAAACCAGCGCCGCCTAGTGTAGTAGTTACCAATGCTACCACTGGGCTATTCATGCTGCCTGGTAGATACATTCCCAAATGACTGATAGAACTCGGTCAGCACTTAGGACCTGACAACATGTAACTGATTGCTGTCGAGTGACCAGTCAATGTAAATGAGCTCATAGTCAAATAAAACAAGCCAAAATAACTGAATGGAAGCTATACAATATAAACCATTTTCGTAAATGTTCAACTTATTATTTGGTTAGTGAAATTTGTTTACTGTTATCCTGAAACTTTTCTAATGTTAATTAAATACATAACAGCTGTTTTAAAAAATGAAATAAATTATTTATTTTTATATAAAATAATAGTAAAATCTCGCTTATTCCACTATAATTAGTAATTTGTTTACAAATTTAACAAGTGAAAACAGTTTTATTTTACGTAAGATTTTATAAAACCTAAGGATAACCATAAAATTGTATTTGAATTTTCCACCTTAATACTTAACTATCAATATTGGGTGTAATTAAAGTGGAGTAAGTAGAAGGGTTTATAAAAAAGTAAATTTGCTAAGTGGTGCATAACTCATTATACTAGAATATAGTCAGTGCTAGTTACACTAAAACAAAGCGAATCTTCAGGTCAAAAGAAAGATGGGATATAGGTCATTGGTTAAAGAAAGACAACAGTTACTAAGTCACTATCAATTATAATATGTGTTGATTGATTAACTGAGATAGCATTTTAGTGGGTGAGCAAAACAACAGGTGTTACATAGATGTATAAAAACACATTGCCCAGTATATCATATTTGTTATATGAAATTCAAAAATTACTATTTGTTGATATATTTTTAACTCTGTATTGTAAAACTGGATCGGATTGTTCTACCTGTGTTGGCATATGGGTTCCCATGTGGATGCCTCAATTTTATCTGAATATTTATTATGATGGTTTACTTAATTGTGTCTAGCAGAAGGATCCAGGGCACGCATTTTGTCCTATTTGGGACTTGTCAGCTGGATGTAATTGCACTACACTGAGTGATGCTGTTTCCGATGAAACCCAAATCCAGTATCTATCACTATGAACTCCACTGTAGTATCCACTAGGCCACCAGGCTACTGAATCTCATTGAGAACAACATAACTAACTGAGATGCTAGTGAATCAAGCTGACGAGTCCCGACTAGGACAAAATGCACAGCCTTGATTCTTGTACTAGTCACAACCAAGTAAGTTATCTTGATAAAAATGTAAAAATATTGGAAGTTGAATCTATTACTACCGATGATAAAATGAGTGAATAATGCTACGAAGTTAATTTTGGCCGTTTGAGGTTAGGATGAAAAGTTGGTCAATTGGTATGCTGAATAATGACAGAATCGGATTCGGTTGAACAACATGACTAGAATTCTTAGCTGAGTGAATGTTATCTAACTACAGAGAATCGAGAAACAGGAGTGGAGTAGTCATCTAGGGGACTTGTAAACTGGTAGCTGACTTTGAGGGAAACTTAAACATTCCGTAAAGTTCATTTCTACATTCAGACTGAAAAGAGATACGCATAGCAGTAGAGCCAGAAGATAGAATAATACCAATAATCAAATATGCTTTAAACAACACTGTCCTGAAGGAATGCACAATCACACTTAAGCATAATCTGTATGCACACCCACTGGCAGGATTATCAACAAGGTTCGTAGAATAATAACTCCTCTTAGCTTTTTTTCATCATGGTAACGGAGGAGTGAACATCATGCAAGACGTATTCAAATACTAGACAGTTTGAAATAGTTACTTTTTTAAAATAAACGAGTTAAAATCATGAAGTGAGTAGTGCATAAATGAGTAAATAAACAATTTTCAAGGTGGAAGGTAGTCCAAAATTACTATCTGAGTGGGAAAGTTTAGTAGTAGTCAGTGTTTGGAGGTATAAAGTTTAAAAGAGATGATGTAAATAAGGAGAATGAATGACAAAGTTTCTTCATGAGACCTTTGAAATTCAAGTTTCTGATTTTTGTTTTATAATTCAGCATGTTTTTCAATTTTGGTACTAGTTCAGCATTTCATTCTTTCTTGACAATTATTTATTCATTCATTTATTCACTATTCATTTCATGAATTCAATTCAACGTTACTTTGCTTCAGTAACTATTTCCCACCATCTAATATTTGGATACGTTCTGCATGATGTTCATTATTGTATTACTTTCCTGATATGGAGTCTCACAGAAATTATTAATCTACAAATCCTGCTGATAATTTACTGTTAGATATGCACACCAATTACATTTAAGTGCAATTGTTGAGCTTTTGAGAATGATGTCAGTGACTACCTATTCACTCCATGATATTTTTCTTATACAGGTAGTACAATTTCAGTTAATATATACTGCTGTATATTGCCTTCTTCCTGATAATGAAGTATTGTCATTTTGCCTATCTGAAATGGCCGTGGTTTGGAAGACTAGTATTTATACTGGATGATGATTGAAAGTGAAATGCAAATATAGACGACGTCCGGATTAGATTTAGCAACTACTGGGTTTCCGGCCCGGTGGTCTACCAACTGAGCTACGAAGTCCGACTGCTGGCCAGGTTTTTATTTCATTTCAATGACCAAGGGATTTGCCCGACTACCATGTGAACTCGCTACACTTTACTATCGCTTGATCGTACTCACACTGGCTGTCTAGTCAGGACTTCTCATCCAAATCCAAAGCTAACCAAATTACAGAGGGGGAGCATCATATTGAAATGGGAAGTCCTGACTAGGCAGCCTATGTGAATACGATCAAGTAATAGTGATGTGTAACGAATTTGCGCGGTGGTTGGGCAAATCCCTTGATGATTGAAGTGAAATAAAAATCTGGTCAGCAGTCTGACCTAGAAGTTTAGTGTGTAGAGCACCCGGTTAGAAACCTGGTGGTCTCCGGTTCGATTCCGGCGGCGATCTAAATAAACCAATAATCAAAGAAAGGTTCATGCCACGGCAGTCAAGCAGTCATTCAAATGTCGTCAACGACTGTACAGCTTATCCTCTATACACTGCAATATCCTATTAGGAAACAATATCATGTCATCTTGTGAAATAAGAAAACACGTGCCTTTAAAAGTGCTTCTACTGCTCCATATCACTCATTCAGCACTTTTGGAGACAATTTTTGCGGTTTGTGGGGATTTCTTGATTTCAAATTGGTACTCATCGTGGACTGACATTAGTTAGAAAAACACTGGAAACCTGGGAGCACAAAAAAGCTTTTTCGTTGTAACATAGGACTCCTCAGAAGTGTGCAACCATGACCCCACCAGAAACCGAATCTAAAACACTCAGGTTCTGTGACCATAACGTCACCGTTGAACCAGTGGGTGGGAATTTGATGGTCCATATTTCCCACTTTTGTCAGTTCACGATATAGTCCAATCTCCATCCAGTGTCATCTCTGAGTAACTATTGGTGAAATATAAGGTCGAAAGTACTTGAAGTTGAAGGCCTTTTTGGAATTTTATCCTACGGTTTCTCAAATGAATTCAGTTCATTAGAATTTGTCATATTTCTAACTGAAATTATTTCACTGTAGGTTGTAACAATGTCATTGATAAATTGGATTGGCGTCTTTCTTAATCATTCGTTATTCTTTATTTACGCACTGGAAACGAGTCAATAATTTCTAACTGGCATTTAGAATGTGTGCAATTTATCATACTTCAGTCGTCATTTTGTAAGTACTAAAACTACTTGTGCATTATTTATGGAGGAATTGATTTCTAAAAAAAGTGGTTAGCATTCTGTTACAGCCAAAAAGCCATAAAACTAAGTTCCGTTAGCAACCCCGTCCCAGAGAATTGGTGCTTCCTCAAAGATTTAAATTTATATCATGCAGTACTGTAGTTACAAATGCTACCAATCAACTATTCGGTTCATCATTGACCTGTACGATTGGATGATTTACAATTATTGATCATCAGTCATTCTGAAATCAAAATACTTCTTTCTTCATCATTGGTATAAAATGGTGTTTAATTGTCAGCTGTGCCAAACAAGAAATTTCTGTCTAGCTATTATGTGGTCCAACTAAGTTCTTGTTCACAGTTGACCTAGTTGTTTCACCTAATTATCCCTTTATTATTAGATGAAATAACTGCCGCCGTGGACGATAGCGTAGTTTAACCAGCATTGGTGAAAGGTTAGTAGCTGCCTAAGGATCATAATATTCAAACTCAGTTGGCATTTTATTGTCCGACTAATAGACGATAGACATATTAACTCAGTAGCACTCTTCCATACATAAGTAGTAGAGTACTTCGTGACAAGACAATATGTGAATAGAACATTCTGTTTTGTAATATGTAGAAAGTTGAACTTTTCTGGCTATCTCAGTTAAACGATAGCAAAGATGGTATATATCAGATTTGTGAGGTAGGGTCTTTTGAGCCATCCCAGTTCAGTATCTGCTTATTGAATGATCACTCAACACAGTAATATTGGAATTTAAAAGGAGATATGCAGTTGAAAGATGTCCGATACAAAGCAAGCAACCTAGATAACCGAATAGACTCGTTTATTTTTGAATTCTTTGCGTACTTCGTTCAATTTGAATGAAATGAGAAATCGCTATATCAACCAGAAGGTGGAAAACGTGAATATCGGATAAGTGTCATTGGTCGTACTATTTTGAGTCATTTTACTTATGAATTATATAGCTCGGTACAAGAACTTTCAATTGACCTCTCATTCATTTATGTATAACCGATAATTGGGAAATAAATGGAGGTCAAAATGAAATCCATCTCAGTTTTTGTGCTTGAAATTGGTTGTTTCATCTTTATAAATTATGGTGCATTATGATCAAGTAATTAAGTTGTACATAAAGATGAATCAGATCACCTGAAAGATACGAACAGTAAACGCCAGACCTTGTATTCTGTTGTACACGGTTGGAAGAGCAGACCTGCGTGACTCGTAAAGGTGAACTGAGTGTACGAAACTGAGCAAGTATTTTCTAAATCAGTCACTTTCAAGGTCAGCGCTAAGACTAAATCAGTGTAGTCATGTAAATCAGACAATCAAAACCAGACAGAGTAATAACTTTATAGTTGTAAAGGCCATCCTAGTAACTTCTGAATGACCAATCACATTTCAGTATGTCTACTGGAAAGTTAGTTTTTAATAAAATACAGTAATATAATTAGTTATATCACCGGTTGCTATGGTGGCTTTTTAACCTAGCCTGGTTAACTAGTTCACTAGTTACTAGCCGGTCCTAAGCCCGGGTAAACAGGGAAGGTTCGGCATAGGGCTATCAACTCTACCCCGCAAAACAAATATAACCGCTAAAGAAACTTCAAAGCACAAACGAAATATAAAAAATAAAAACAAAATTATTCCTCGCTGGAATCGGAGAGGCGAAATGACGCCAGTTGGTGAAAGCCTTCGGGAAGCCAATTAGTCGGGCCGATGTGTCTTGTCTCCCTCTATGAAAGCGAAAGTAAACATAACGACATGGAATGTCCGCACCGTGTTTGAACCCAGTAAGGCTACCCAGATTGCAAATGAGATGAGAAGGTATCATATTGAAGTGCTTGGAATTTGCGAAAGCAGATGGAATGGGAGTGGACTCTTCAAACTGTCAACTGGAGAATCAATAATCTACTCCAGTCACCCAGACGACAACCACGAGCACACTGAGGGAGTAGATATCATGATGTCCCCAACAGCATCGAAAGCTCTCATGCAGTGGGAACCAATCTCCTCCAGGACCATGACAGCAAGATTCAACTCAAAAGGAAGGAACGTCACAATCATACAATGTTATGCACCTACAAATAATGCAGAGCAAGAGAAAAAGGGGGAATTCTACAGACAACTTCAATCAACACTGGACAAGACGTCAGTTGGCGTTATCAAAATTCTAATGGGCGACATGAATGCCAAACTGGGAGGGACAACACAGGAAGAGAACTAACCATGGGTCGAGAGGCGCTAGGTGAAATGAATGAGAATGGAGAACTGTTTGCAGAATTCTGCGCATTCAACGATTTGGTGATTGGAGGCAGTGTGTTCAGGCACAAAGATATCCACAAAGCGAGCGACATGGATTTCACCAGATGGACACACTAAAAATCAAATCGACTTTATCTCAATCTCAAGAAAATGGAGACGCAGTCTACTTAACACAAGGTCAAGAAGAGGAGCAGATGTGGGTTCACACCACTCACTGTCTAGTGCAAGGAACCTTCCAAATCAAGTTAAAAGCCTTCAAGGAAGCTGGCGATAGACCGCAGTTCAAGTACAATACTCGGAAACTGAAGGATGAAATTACAAAGGAGATCTTCAAGGCAGGCATCAAGACAAAATGGGAGATATCGAGGAACATCCCTGAAGAAACCTGTGTGGAAGAACACTGTAAGTCTTTGAAAGCCATGTGGAAAGAAACCTGCACAACAGTATTAGGAAGGAAGAAGAAAGAAGACAAAGGGTGGAATGGATCTCAATGGATACCTGGAAGCTGATAGAGGAGAGGAGGATGGTGAAGCAGAAGATAAACCAGTGCAAGGATGCTCAACGACAAGGGGAACTGAGTACAATGTATAAAACACTGGACAAAGAAGTAAAGAAGAGTGCACGGAAAGACAAAAGACACTTCTACGAAACACTGGCAAGTGAAGCAGAACAGTCTGCAGGTAAGAGTGTTGGAGACCTGACAACAATGCATCAAATAACCAGGTTACTTACTAACTGGGAAGAGATCAACGCAGACGAAACCAATAAAAGATGAAGAAGGAAATTTAATTACGAAAGAGAAACAAAGGAAACAATGGGCCGACCACTTCAAGAAGCTCTTCAATCGACCACCACCTGCACTTCGTCCTGAAATACCACCTGCAGCCCAGCCACAGAACTACAAGTGAACATAAATCCTCCAACAAAAATGGAAGTCCTGAACGCCATAAAGCTACTGGAATGTGGGAAAGCAGCAGGACGAGACGGGATCCCGCCAGAAGCACTGAGAACAGACGCAGAGACAACAGCAGACATGCTCACACCACTATTGCAGAAGGTGTGGAAGGAAGAGAAGGTAGCTGGCCAACCATTGGAAGAAGCGTTATCTTGTCAAACTGCCGAAGAAAGGAGACCTCATTGTTTGCAAGAACTGGTGCGGAATCACTCTCCTGTCCACCCGAGGCAAGCAAAACACTAAGCCGCATCATCCTGGAGAGACTAAAGGATGCACTGGATTCAAAACTACCACCAGAACAGGCAGGCTGGATTCAGGAAGTACAAATCATGTGCGGACCAAATTGCAACGCCACACTACGCATCATCATAGAACAGAGTATAGAATGGCAGTCAACTCTACACCTCAACTTTATCGACTTTGAGAAGGCCTTTGACAGCGTCGACACAGAGGTAATTTGGAAACTGCTTCATTACTACGGAGTACCGCAAAACCTTTATCAGCCTCATTCAACAACTATGTGAAGACGCCACATGCCAAATAATTCACAATGGGAAACTCAGTGATGCTTTTGAAGTGAAGATAGGAGTGAAACAAGGTAGTCACCTACTATCACCCATGATATTCCTGATTGTAGTGGACTGGACTGGATCATGCAACAAACAGTGAGGAGTGAGGAGAGGAGGATACAATGGCTGGACCGGGGAAAAGAACCTAGAAGATCTGGATTTCGCCAACGACGACTTGTGCCTGATGTCACATAAACTTGAAGATCTACAGGCAAAAACTAACAAGTTGGCAGAAGAGGTGGGGCAGGGCAGCGAAGACGCGACTTCAGGTGAATATAGAGAAGACAGCACAATTATTCATCAGTCAGAATGAAGAAGAATAGTCTGTAAAATAAACATCTGGAAATGATACTTGCTCTTTTTAATAGGCACCATATTTATCATCAATATCTATTGCAAAAATAAACTGAACAATCAGCTAAAATGACAAAAGGAAGATAAGCTAACCAAACGGGTGATGGATGACACTTTGGAGACTAATTTTATTTTTTTGTCTCTTTTTCTTTACACATGTATGTATATTCAATACGATTTATGTAGACTGCATCATTTGTTTGTGTACTTTTTAATTTTCAAAAATTATTCAGACTGAATTGTATGTCTCTTTCGTGTTCGTTCTCGTTGTTATTTTTGTTGCCATTGTGTTCATCCAGTCACCTATGAATCAATAGACGTGATAGTCAATAAAAACGCTGATGGTGGCCTTAAACAAAAGTCTATAATAATAAATACGTTTCCATCGTATTCTTTCTCGTTTATTTTACAATGAAAAAATTTATTATCAACTCTATAGGGTTCCTTAATTTTATCAGACAACTGTAACATGATAAAATCAAGCTTTGGCACCAATAGTTAACTAAATTTAGTGGTTTAACAAACGAAAACTACTTAATTAATTTGATACAATCAGTACGTCCTTTCAGGTACTGTATAGTTAATTATGTAAACCAATGTTTTTGGGAGCTGTCCATATGATGACCTTGAGATAGCCAATCACAGTGCGAAGTGAGACTTAACCTTAAAAACCAGGCAAAAAATTGTTAATAAGCTGGCTGATAGCGATCATAACTGTAGTATCCAATAAATTTATCTTAAATGCTCAAATCACATCATCTGATCAAGACCCAAAACAAAGAAATCAAGCGTTCAGAGCACAGATGGTGAAAAGTGGAAACTGAAGTAAGTCAACATTGATCAGAAAACTGAGTAAAAAAACTGTCATAAATACAGCTAAAAAGATCATAATCTTTCTCATGCTCAACGCTCCGTACTCAATGACTGGAACGTCATTCAAAAGTGTGTCATTAGAAATGCAAGATAAAAAGCTCTTCGGCCAAAATAAATAATAATAAAACCCGGTGGTCACTGGTTCGAATCCCACCGTCGCTTAGATTTTCATTTACGCTTCAGTCATCATCCAGTATTTATACTACCTTGTCGAACAGCAGCTATCTCAGATAGTCAAAATGATAATTAAATAATAAACTCCTTCATCACTAACACTCAACAGGTAAATGTCATTCTGACCATTTCAGTATACTAAAACCCCTTCACCTGTTACTTCGAAGAAAAACTGGTTAGTCATGTTTAGCTTCGATTCCGAAATTCTTTTGACCTGGTTAGTAGAATAGAAAAGTGTTATAAGAGATTGGCAGGCGGACTTGAACAAAAAGTTCCAGAATTTCAGCCTTCATCAGCAAGGTGTACCTGTTAATCTGAGGAATGTGATGTTACCCTACACACACAAGAAAGTGAATACAGATCTTATACTTTAGGCACGTCTTTGGCAAAGATTTTACTATGGGAATAATTTTAACACATCAACAGGTAATGAGCTAAGAAATAAACAGTTTTCTTAACTAAACAAAACGATATTAGATATACCAGGGAACCTACTAGTGTGGCGGTAAGCGTGAAGCAGGAAAAATCACTAATCTAATCATCGAATAGTTAGTTATCTATTGACATCCAGCCACAAATAATCTCTTCATCAAACTAACTAAGAACCTAGGAGTACTGGACAACTGTTTTGCAACGGAATAGGGCTCATCAGCAGTACAAATTCATGACCCAACCAGGTATTGAGACTAGAGCCATCATTTATCACTGTGAATGCACCACTATTCAGTCACTAGGTTCGAATACAATGGTCCACTTTTCCTACTTCTGTCACTTTGCGATGTACCATAACCATCATCCAATGTCATCGGTTAGCATCCATCTCTACATATTAGTGGGTTCATTCAGCTTTGAGTACTTGCTACAAAGTAAATAACTTTATCAACATTGTTTTTATAAATCCAAGTACCATAGTAATTTCAAGCCTAGATGAGTTTTGAAAACAGTGAACTGGAGATAAAGAAAAGCGTTTCAAATCTAATAGCAGGTGTATTAACTACGTTTTTGTCTACAGTTTGACCCTAGAATGCAAGCAGTTACTTCAGGTCCTTTACTTCTCATATATGTGTGTTGTCTACCAAGTAAAATCACCGTTTCTATGGAGATGTTTGTGAGAATAATTCTAAATCTTTTTAAACCAAGGCCTTCAACATGTATCAAATAAATTAGAAAAATCTCATAGAAGTAAACCCATCACGAATTTTGCATTGTGCATGGGAGCTGCTAAGTAAAACTACCCATCTTTAATGGTTTGTTTTAGGTTCTTTTCCAAAAGAAAAGCACAACGGAACCTACAGTTCTAGGTAAAATTATGTTACTTTTTTGAACTGGTAAGAAACGTTATAAAATGCTTGAATGTTGTTGACGAACTTCCTCATGACGTAATTGAATTGCTTATGAAATCCTTCCTAAAGTCATTCAAATAGGATAAAGTAGGAAGGGAATTAAACTGAACTAGGAGTTCTCGAAGCTAGATTGATCTTAGTGACTAGCATGGGGATTCAGGATGCCCATTCCGTCCCACTTAGGATTCGTCAGTTGGATTTACCCGCATTCCAGTGAGTCGTGTTGTTCCCACTGAGACTAAAACTCAGTAATCATCGCTTTAAGCGCCAGTGAGTTATAGATTCAGCCACTGGGGCATGATAGCCACCTATTTTTCGGCGGGTATCAGCTGCAGTTATTACACTCGCAATTTCCTGTTACTATACAAGAATGAGTTGTTCGACTTCTGTTGGCAGAAGGGCTCCTATACGGGTGCCTTGGTACTGCTGAATATTCATGATGTTATATTGATCCTGGTGACTAGCAGAGGAGTTTTCAAAGCTTTTCAAAATGCTGTCGACTGTTCCTATCCGTAAGAAGAGTCTTATCAAGGGCGTACCATTAAACGTAAGCAGAAAGCTACAGTAATTCAACCAAAAATATAGTTGAAAAGTCATTAGACCGAAGTAAAGATCTGAAAATGTAATCATAACTGTTCTTATACAAGTAAGGCAACAGGATGTTCTTTTAGAACATAAAATGCTGAACAAGTTTATGCAAAGACTAATAGCATCTGTCAAATGCTTTTCTAACAGGCGAACAACAGGTTAAATATTGATTCGAACCAGTGACTAACTAAGATGAGTTTATAGAACACTGGGCCGGGAATCTGATGGTCACTGATTCGAATCCTGCCGCGGTTCAAATTTTTCAGTTCACCTCCAGCCATCACCCAGTAGTTAGAGAATCATCGCAAACTTATGAGAGCTGAATAGCTATTTCGTTCCAGCTTGAGGTTCCTCAATATTTGAAATGTACTATCTCGTGACGGGTTGACTACAGGACCGTCAGGTCTTTTGGTACGTATACTACCACTCAGTCACTGAGTTGACTTAGCGCTTTATCACAGAATGAATTAGGAAAAGTAGACTGTTGGATTTCAACCCAATGGTTGGATAGTAAGGCACTCGCCACATCACCTGACAGTCATGGACTTGGTCTTTCAGAGGGACAGAATCAACGTAGAACCTCAAGTACAGGTGCATCGGCTTAAGTTGCCATACTTCACAGCAGTACTCAAAGAACAGTTGAATAGGAAAAGAGAAATATCAAATTCAACAAAGTTATGTGAGACAGTAAGAAGTTTGAAGATAATGATTAGTGCAAATGTTTGAACTTTAGAAAACATCAAAGAGTGAATACATCTGCGCCACTATCACCGATTTTCAGCCATATCACCAAGAGACCTCAAACACTGGTTTATAATGTCTCGGGGACCCCAACTAGGCAGTCTACATCTCCCCACACGACTCAGGCCAACAGTGAGAGACTTCGTCGACCGGTGTTATGCCTAAGTCTCATCACCTCGAACCGTTTTCCGACCTAATCCAACTTCTTCTAGCAGGACACATCGAGGCTGTTGGTGACTCAGGACGGTCAACACACGTCCAAGCCACTTCAGCCGACTAAGGTTCACAACCTCATCTTGCCTAGTCCCCTTCGTCTGATCTCAACATTGCTCACACGGTGGTTCCACCAAACGTGAGCAATGTTACGAGGACACCTATTTACTTGAACTGTTGAAAAACCTCAAACTAGAATAAAACAACTGTCTGGTGAGCATAGGTTCTTAATGGTTTTCTGACTGGTGTCGATCTGTGATATAAACCGCGTTTAAATACATGTAGTCCCGGTTTCTCTAAATAGGGCGCGTTTATTTGACACGATCATCGGAAAGTAGGTCAACCTGAACTTAGACTGACTGGTTAGCTATTGACTTTCGCTGAGTTAAAGTTCCGTATGAGTAATGCAATTAACTCGACAATGCAGATGGAGGTCGGAGGATACTCATTTTACGTCGACTCAATTTGTATTTAACAGTCAACCTATAAACGTCGAATTGGGTAAATTGTAGGAAATAAATGACTAGTCTCCATTACATTTCCTGAACCAAGGCCCAGAAGCCTACACTCAAGGAAGGAATGGGAAGTGTCATCAGCTTAACATCACAACACCTATCTGATAAGGAGATTAACTAAACGTTACAGCTGCATTTAGTACAATGAATAAACAACACATTCTATGTCTGCAAATATTGCTTCCATTTAGACACTAGTAACTAAATTTTGTGTTCAAAATGTGGTAGTTTTCAGTCTAAATCCTTCTTAGTGGTAAAGTTCATCTTAGATCTTATCTGTCTTACCTTCTTAACTGTTGTGACAATGCACTGAATTGTACTTGATCTCTTCTTTTCAGCATATTTCTGTCTTATCAGCTGCTTTTTCACTGTCTGAGTAAGCCAGTTTCTGCTAGGTGTCCGTTGACTACCAACCCCTCACTCGAATCGTCTTTAAACTAAAAAGCTTATTTTGACCAACCTAAACGGTCAGCCGATTTCAGTCTTCTACCTTCTATCCTGCAGATTGTTCTGATTGTTTTATCCGTGACCTTTCATGGATCATTTGAGGCACATTAGTCAGCTTAGTTGATTTCCAGTCCAGCCTAAGTGATGCATCATCTAACACCCAGATAAATAGCACTGAATGGCCAGTACTGAGCATTAAGGACTAGACAGTTGAAACGTTTGCTCACTGATACCTATTCATGTCCAAAATCAAATTCTTCAGAGATCAATCGTGTTCCAGGTATCTGAGTCATGAGATTTTTGACTTTACCCTCAAGGTGCAGGATTGAACTGCGAAACGAACACCAGTTTCCTCACGATTCCACATTCTCCAGCAAAGACTATTTGATTCAATCTGTCATTAGGCATCTGAACTGGGTGCTCACATTAGTCCTTAACAATGATAATACGTAATACTTAAAAATGAGGTGAAAAGGTCTCTCATTACCATCATATTATTACTATTTGTCCTTTGGGTTCGTAGTGGAACATAGAGCTTCAGCAGCACCTCTCCACTCCACTCTCTTTTGTGCAGTCTTTTGGACCTGGCACCACGACTGCCCACAAATTTTCATTTCTTCCTCACATGATCTCCTCAATGTCACCCTCATCTAGCACGCTCAACTCGTCCTTTGCCATTTCGGTTCCACTTGACGGATTGGCCTGGTGCATGATGTCTCCAATGGGTCTTCTCAGTGTATGCCCAATCCATCTCCACTTTCTTCTGCATATTTTTTGCGTGATGGGTTCTTGGTTGGTTCGTTGCCAGGCCAGAGTTCCTTCTTGCTTATTCTTATTATTCTCACCATCTATCTGATCTTCAGTATCGAGCCAGCGTAGGGGGTACCTGTTGGTGGATGTCTGCAGTTTGTTGCAAATGCTTCTCGTAACGCGTCAAGTCTCTCAACCGTATACAAGCAATGATTTACTTGACACTGGTGCTGAAAATTCGGAACTTGTTCTTCATATTGAGTGCAGTGCAGTGCAGTGCGGTGCAGCAGATCTCCACACCGGATTCAGATTAATGAAGGCCTGTCTTGCCGTCTTTCCGATCCTGCTTTCGACATCCTCATCTATGCCAACGCCGCCACCTGCAGTTGAATAGATGCTCCTCTGACTAGGTGGTAGCTGAAACAGACTACTTTCTTCAGATTTCTCCTGTTCATCCTGAGTCATGCTTGATGTTGATTGGGTATCTTCATTACATCTATCTTCTCTACATTCATTTGAAGTCCCGTCTCCCTTCGCTGCCTCACCTCCTCTGCAAACTTTTTTATTTTTGCCTGTACATCTTCGAGTCTGTGCGACACGACATTGGACATAAAACATTATCATCATCATCATCGTTGGCGAAATCCAAATCTTCTTGTGGGGTCTCTTCATCGGTGCACCCAGTGTATGTCCATCTTCTCACAGCTACTCACACTTGTCTGTTACTGCATGATCCAGTCTGGTCCAGTCGACCACAGGAAGATCAGGAAGATCATTGGTGATAGTGGGCTGCAGCCTCATCTTACTCCTGTCTCCTGTCTTCATTTCGAAGGCGTCACTCAGCCTCCCATTGCTGTGTGAATCACTCGACATGTAGCCTCGTCAAATGACATATGGTTGTTGAATGAGGTTGATTCGGATTTGTTGCAGTGAAACCGTAGTGTTTAAGCAGCTGCCTGTCGAATCACTTCTCGGTCGACGCTGTCGAATGCCTTTTCAAAATCTATGAATTTGAGGTTGAGTTCTGTTGAGTTGGTTGTCATCCTATACTCTGTTGTATGATGATGCGTAGAGTAGCATTGCAATTTGATCCACACATGATTTGTTCTTCCTGAAGCCAGCCAGCCAGCCAGCCAGCCAGCCAGCCAGCCAGCCAGCCAGCCAGCCAGCCAGCCAGCCAGCCAGCCAGCCAGCCAGCCAGCCAGCCAGCCAGCCAGCCAGCCAGCCAGCCAGCCAGCCAGCCAGCCAGCCAGCCAGCCAGCCAGCCAGCCAGCCAGCCAGCCAGCCAGCCAGCCAGCCAGCCAGCCAGCCAGCCAGTCTGTTCCGGTAGTAATTTTGAATCCAGATCATCATTTTTAGTCTCTCCAGAATGATGCGGCTTAGTATTTTGCTTGGAGTGGACAGGGACAGGAGCATGAATCTGTCCCAGTTCTTGCAAACACTTAAGTCTCCTTTGTTTGAGAGTTTGACAAGGTAGCTCTTCTTCCAATCGACCGCCAGGTATATTTCCTTCCTTCCTTCTTCCCAAACCCTCTGCATATTGGTGTGAGCATGACCGCTGTTGTCTCTGTGTCTGTTTTCAGTGCTTCTGAAGGAATTTGATCTGGTCCTGCTGCTTTTCCGGATTTCAGCAGTTGTATGGAGTTTAGGGCATCACTTCTGCTTTTGTAGGAGGGCTTATGTTCACTAGTAGTTCTGCCGTTGCTGGTGGTGGTTGCTGTCGTTGATTCAAGGGTTTTTTGAAGTAGTCAACCCATCGTTTCCTTTGCTTATCCTTAGTGGCAACTAAGTTTCCTTCACTATCTCTCATTGGTTTCATCTGAGTTGATCTCTTCCCTCTGCGATAGTACCCTGGTTATTTGATATAATATTGTTAAGTCTCTCCTGTCTGCAGCCTGTTCTGCTTCACTTGCAAATGTGTCGTGGAACTGTCTTCTGTCTTTTCACACATTCTTCACTTCTTTGACCAATGTTTTATGGCTTGTGTTCAGTTTCGCTTTACGATGTTCATCTTTGCACTAGTTCATCTTCTGCTTCGCCATCACCATCTCCTCTCCCTCCTCTATCAGCTTCCATGTATCCGTGGAGATCCATTCCTTGTCTGGGCTCTTCTTCTTCCTTCCTAACACGGTTATGCAGGTTTCCTTCCACATCCCTTTCAAAGAGTCCTAGTATTATTCCACGCAGGTTTCCTCACGGATGTTGCCAAATGTTCCCCATTTTGTCCTAATGACTGATTAACGTGAAGATGTCCTTTGTGGTTTCGTCTTTCAGTTTCTGTAATGGGTATTCAACTTCAACTGTGATCTTTCATCAACTTCGTCGAAAGCTTTCAACTTGATTTTGAAGAAAGGTTGCTTGCACAAGACAGTGAGTGGTGTAAACCTACATCTACTCCCCTTCTTCATCTGATCTTCTGTCCAGTAGGCTGAGTCTCCACTCTCTTCACATTGAGATGAAGGCGGTCTGATTTTCAGTGTAACCATCTGGTGAAGTCAAATCCATGTCGCTGGCTGTGTGAATATCCCTGTGTTTGTACACACTACATCCAATCACCAAGTCATTAAATGCGCAGAATTCTCCAAACGGTTCTCCATTCTTCTTCATGATTTCGTCTAGTGCTTCTCGACCCATGATGAGTTCTCCTCCTGTGTTGTCCGCTCCCAGTTTGCCATTCATGTCACCCATTAAAATGAATTTTGGTGTCGCCAACTGGAGTGTGGTCTTGTCCATTACTGATTGCAGTTGTCTGTAGAATTACTCCTTCTTCTCTTCATCTGCATTATTTTTAAGTGAGTAGCGTAGCACTGAATGATTGTGACTTTCCTTCTCTTTGAGTTGAACCTTGTTGTCATGATCCTGCAGGAGGAGATTTCTTCTTATTTCCTGAGAGCTTTCAACGCTGTTGGGGACATCATGATAGCCACTCCAAAACTCAGTGTGTTGTGCTCGTGGTTCTCGTCTGGGTGACAACATTGGAGTTGATAACTGACTCCTTTCCAGTTGACAGTTTGGAGACTCCACTTCCATTCCATTTACTTTCGCAGATTCCTAGCTTGGCACCTCTGTGCTATACCTTCTCATCTTCTTTGTAATCTGGGTAGCCTTGTCAGCCAGCTTCAAACATAGTGCGAACATTCCATGTCCCCAGGTTTACTTTCGCTTTCATCGAGGGATAGAAGACACATCAGCTGATTGGCTTCCTGAAGGCTTACACCAACCGGCATCATTTCGCCTCTCCGATTCCAGCGGGGAATAAGTTTGTTTTTATTTTTTATGTTTTGTTTGTGCTTTGAAGTTTCTTTAGCGGTTATATTTGTTTTACGGGGTAGGGTTGCTAGCCCTATGCCCAACCTTTCCTCTTTGTCGGAGCTTAGGACTGGCTAGTAACTAGTGAACTAGTTAACCAGATGAGGTTCCTCATTACTATTACTGCTACTTATTACAATCAAGTACAGTGTGGTACATGCTTAGTCAGAAAAAACAGCACAGTTGTTGGATGGATTATTTAAACAAATATAAGGTGATCTATTGCTCTAAAGTCGAACAAATAAACTAAGCAGGTATAGCTGAACCAATGTGCCAGCTAACATATATTAGATTCATCTCAGGACTGGTGTACATGAGGGTGATTTCAGTAGGCTTTGAAAAAAAGATTCTTTAAAGGAAGTCTAGACGAAAAAATCAAATGGTACGAGGTGAAGCGAATCCTACTAATAATTTGAAGGGAAATTATACTATGCTATTTAAACTAGCCCCATCGTTTATTGAAGAAACACGATTTAATTTCGAATAGCATTAGACAATTGTACCATGTATATTTTCCTGGAGTATCCTAAGGGTATTCCGTAATGGATGTTGCTAGGGAACCAACCCCATAATCTTCTGTTTTATGAAGAAAGAGTGGGACAACTTTTAAACTCACCAAAAATTCAAGCTAAAATAAAATACTGAAGCACAACGGCTAAACTTTCCACGCTTTACAGCACCAAGCAGAGGAGAAGTGAAGGGTGAAAGAATGATCGTCGACTATTTCGATCGATTTGGCTCTACTTCATAAAGAGTCTCCAATTGTTGACACCTGCAGGACACCAGCAGGGCAGTCTTCACCTTCGTAAGCAGTTCAAGATAGCAGTCATAGACCTCTTGGACTTAAACCAGCTCTTCCTTCAGCCTTACTAACCCTTCACTTTACCCAATGCTACTATGGTTAGCAATTTATGTCAAGCCCAGTTATGGTTTGACTCATGAAACACATGTTCAAACCTAGTGAGTCAGGAAGCATCATAATCTTGAAACAGTATGACTGTATAGTCTCTGCCTTTAAAATGCTTTACAGGTTATTTTTAAAAGAGGTAAACTGTTTTTAATATTTATGATTACACTTTCAATATTAGGAATGAATGTTATTTTTTTTATTTTAATGAAATAGGTATTACAATAGAAACAGTGCACATGATGAAGCAAAATAGTTTGACGTAACTGTCGGAAATTATGAAACAGACACGCTGAACCGTGATATTTTCACTAATATCTAAAGATATACAGGATATAGACATTAATAAATGTGACATTTTCATATGCACAATAATATGTTGGTTAGAAAATGTCACAATTTTCAATATTCAAAACAGAAGTAGTCATAAAGGAGAGAATATAAACACTACAGAACAAAATGTTTAACATAACTATGTTCCCCTTAATTATTTTGTGTTTTTCGCTTCTTAACCACAAAACGTAACAGGTGTACATATGACATGTGATAAAAAAATCTTATTCTGTTTTCAATTTTATGTGTTCCTCCTATAATTAGCAGTTGAACGCATTAAAACTACTGATAGACAAAAAAAGGTAGGCTTTTGGTATGTTAATAAACGAATTCAAAGTAGGCAAACATGTGTGAATGTAGGTGTTACAATCCAGGAAATTTACAAAACACCAACTGAAAGTTGATGAAATAAAATGAAATTTAATTCTGGATATTTGAATTGATCAACAGAATCTACTGCTTCAATGTAAACTTCATGTTCACCAGTATTCATTACTAAAGTGTATACATGACCTTGAGAAACATATAGGCGGTAAAACGATGCGCTTTTCCTAACTTTGCATCATAATTGTATAGTTAAACAACAGTTTAAAACTGTACAATCAATTTTGTGTGAAACCGTCGTTGATTGGACCGAATTGATCGGTCTCCATTGGCAATATGGGCTCCTGTGCGGATGCCTTGATATTGCCAGTGTTCTAATTATATTAATGATGGATCGTGGCTAGCAGTGGAATACCCATCGAACAAGAATTGGCTATCGTGGCTCGGTGGTGTAGTGGAAAGCGCGCTAGCGTTTGAAGCAATCGCATCCGAGTTCGAATCCCGGTGGGAAAGACATCATTCACTGGGAAGCAAATACATCCAGCCAACGAGTCCCAAGTAGGATGAAATTCGCATCCTGGATTCCACTACTAGCCACGATCCATCATTAACAGTTTGAAACTGTAATCAAAAATCCTAACAACATGAAACTGTTATTCTTAGTCGGTAGCCAATTACATTCAGAAAACAAGATGTTGTTTATCTGAAAAGTGAGATTCATTTGAACAAAACATTTCTGGCCACATACACATTTACTTGTGTTTACATGAATTATATATATATATATATATATATATATATATATATATATATATGTCAGCCAACTATCCCAGGCGTTCATATTAACAACTATTCGACCTTTAGTGTTACACAATTCAGTTTATTCGAGACAGAGAGAAAAATGTAGTTACAGTAGATGGAGGGATGAAGAAGGAATAACAGCAATTGTGTAAATCAGTACGATGGACCTGCACATTACTAGATAATTGAGGTGCGACTAATTGTAACCAACAGATTAGTGCTGCATTTTAGACGACAGAATGTCAACTGAATAACACAAAGAATGTCAGTTAAAATCCGGTAAAAATCAAGGTTTTCTTTCAGTATACAACATATTGAAATGAAATAATGAAATGTAGCTGATTACTCCAGATTAATGTACTCATTGTTCAAAGGGTTGGAAGTTTCCCTTTAGACCGCGAAAATGGAACTAGAATGCGTTTTTTCTCAACAGATTTTTGTCTTTTCTTTCTAATTTATTGTTCTGATTGATAACAAACGCTTATTTCATAACGAAATAATCCGTAAACAAATGAATAAAATATCAGAGTGAAACTGCTGAAACTTAATCACTTACCTTCTTTTGAATATGTTGGGAAATTTATTCACTCTTGTTTTGCTCCGAAATTAATCCACAGTGAGTAGTAATAGTAATATTAAATATGATCAGTCTGAAATTTACTACTAACATTTTTTATAAGTAGTTGGTGTTGGGGTTTCGAGTATGTAGGATAATTTCTCAGGAATGTCAATATGAATTAAGATATATACACATGATCGTCTAAGAGGATTGATTATCTTTTATTGAGAAAATGAGATAGATCAATTATTCTACAAAAACACTTTTATCTTCCATAGGCGAAATCATTTACACTAGACAAAAACTGTAATGAATAAATAGTCCAACATATAGCATCATCGATGTTATCCTTGTTACCTTTTTTAATTATAAATTCGTTTATTTATTTAGTTCCAAAAATGCAGTACAATTTCATTTACCTTTTTTAATAACAAATAGATTTCAAATATTTTAAGGTTAACCATCTAGCTATTCAACACTCAATAACTTGACCTTGCTTTAATCCTACCAATGAGATTGATTTATAAGAGATTAGGTATGAGTGCTGATGTGTATATGTGCACACATGTGTGTAGATACCTTTGGGTATATCTGTTCTCTTTGTCTATCTAACTTCTATATGTACTCAAGATATAGCTTAGTGTATACCGAATATAACGAATATCACTTTGTATATTCGATATCTAGATTGTACTTTCGAAAATGTCTAAAGCATATATATATATATATATATATATATATATATATATATATATATATATATATATATATATATATATACTTAAGTCAAGGCACACCTAACCAGCATATAGTTCTTTTCACATAAGCACATATATGTGTATATTCACATTCATGTGTACGCGTACACACATAAACACAAGTCACTATAATTTGGCACTCAGATTTCAGTAAGTCCTTGAAACACCTCCTATGCGGTATTCATACACATACACACACATACATACATACATACAGACATACATACACACACAAGCATATTCATAAACAATGCTCTCAAGCCTAAGTTCAATGAAACGAAACGTTGAGTTATTTTTTTGGCACAGAATAGAATCACAAGATTGAAAAAAATTAGAAATTAAAACGTTAGTTAGATGAGTGAGTGAGTGATACCATTCTCTAATCGATGCAGTCAGTGTTCACTTCTTATCTTGTAAACCAGATTCATGCAAAGATGAATAGGTTATTAACAATAATAATAACAACACGTATATCTTTTTCAATCAAAAGATAAAGTAAGTGATGTCAACATGCGAAAAAGTTGGCTCACTTGTTTGTTACCTTGACTTAAAAAGACATAACGGAAGTTGATCATGTGAACAGATGAATTGTAGAAATTAAAATAGGCGCCTATTTCATCAAGCGTTCACGTGGATATGTGTGTGTGTGTGTTTATCAGCTTTCTCCAGAAAAAATTCCGGGTAGTCAGGTGACCACAAACACTAGTTGGAGAATCCATGAGACATTGAGAAACTAGATCGCTTCTTAGTGTCAAAAGCACACATATACAGTCAGTCTCAGGGAAATGAAGCTTCTCAAATCTTAGCACGTCACTGTATTTTAGCTAAGACTAATTCATCGTCATAAATCAATTTGCTACATAAGACTTTCAATAAATAAGGTCAGAGTTGTACAACACTAGGAATTACTTCAAGGCTAGTCGACACATACACTCCAAGCTATTTTAGTGTGATTACAGTTACCTTTCGTTGCCTACTGAATGTTTCAGAAAAAATCCTTAGTAATATTGCTAATCATTTTAGGAGATTATTTAATCAAATTAGAAAAGATTTCTCATTCTTTAGGTGTACTGATCAATTTACCAATTAAAACTCTCTCTCAGAAAACAACCCCCCTCCCAAATCCTACACAATAAATACTTTCCACTCTATAGGTGACTTAATTTTGGGTAACTGTCTCTTGATGAGAAGAAACTTGAAAAAGCTTACATTAACGAATTGTAAGATGATGTCAATAAACAGAAAATTATTAGACATACCAAGATGTAGATTTTAGGGTAGTACTCATCATAAAGTGATTTCAGTTACAGAACCATTTAGAATCTCAACACTCTATACTACCTCGAAAGTAATCAGTTCCCAATAAAACTCTAAACTGAAGGTATAGATTTTCTTCACGTCTGAAGTATGATAGTTAAGTGTCGACTTGATAGGTGAAGCAAAAGGTGTGTACTGGCTAAGAAAGGTTGATTTGAAAGCAAGAGGCAACCAATGGTTGTTCTCACACCTTCATTTTATGCTTTAGAGACTTTATTCTATCTACTGCATGGTTCATAAAGATTTAATTCAGTCCCATATTTCGTAGATAATTGATTGCCTGCTTAACTGCAGGCGGGACAGACGAGGATATCAAAGTCAGAATCGGAAAAGCAAGACAGGCGTTCATTAGCCTGAAACCAGTGTGGAGATCTTCTGCACTCCACTCAGCATATGGAACAAGATTCGGGTTTTCAACACCAACGCCAGTCAAGTCAGTGCTTCTATATGGTTCAGAGACTTGGCGCGTTACGAAAGGGATTTCCAATAAACTACAGACATTCATCAACAACTGCTTATGCTGGCTCGCTACTGAAGATCAGATGGATTGCCGGAATAATGAGAATAAGCAACAAGGAGCTCTGGGAACGAACCAACCAACAACCTATCACCCAACAAATGTGCAGGAGGAAGTGGAGATGGATTGGGCATGCACTGAGAAGGCCGACTGGGGATATCACGCGTCAGGCCAGTTGCTCGAGTGGAATCCCCATGGGAAGCGACGAGTTGGGTGTCCGTGGTGAGGGTGACATGGAGGAGGTCGTGCGAGGAGGAAATGAGATCTTGTGGGCTGTCGTGGAACCAGGTTGAAAAGATCTCAGAGAACAGAGTTCACTGGAGACGTGCTACTGGAGCCCTATGTTCCACTAGGAACCCAAGGGACTAATAATAATAATGATTACCTGCTTAACTGTGTACTATACATCATATCTTTATGTTATATAGTTGGAAGCAATCGTCAGGACAGCCTACTTGACCTTAGTTTTGTGTATGTTGGCACTTATCATCAACGGATACCTATAACTTGATTTCAAAGGCTTCTGAAATACAAAGCTGGGTGAACTTGCATTATTTAGTTATTACTTATTAAATGACACAATTTACTATTCATTGTGATATTTAAAGTGATTTGACTACTTTTACATTCCGCTTTTATAGTTTTATATCTCCTGAAGTTTGTGGTATGGATTTGTAGATATAAATGTCCCTCTGTTCTCAGTCCGGCTGAGAATACTTAAGTGCCCTCCAATAAGATCGAATAGAACTCTAATCATTTCGTTTACTCACCATATTCGATTGCTCAGAAAAATAGATACTGGCCAATGAAAAATTCCTGGCTATCAATAAGTTTCCAGCAGGATTTGTGAAGAAAAATGTAAGAACTGAACGTCAGACATGGAAACTCATTACTTTTCTGAAGATTCTGTATAGGACTTAAGACTTTAGAAGTAATTCCACGAGTGGTAGACTGGTCAGGAGGATTTCAGACACTCCAACAGGGGACCTCTTTGTATCTAACTTCACAGCCAAAAGGTACAGTTGCCCAATGTTCTTTTTAAGCACTAGCCACCAAAAACAACTAAATATAACGGAGAATAGCATGAGTATTTGTAGATCACTCACACCGATCTGCTGGTTTCATTGGTCTGATCAGAGTGATCTAAACAGCACATGGCAGTTCCCTTAGTTTGGGGTCAAGCTCATCAACATTAGACATAGATAAATTCACTTCACAGAGCTGAATGGCTTATGTCAACTTGATCTGACTGGTTCATCAGCATCATCGTCATCATCAACATAGGACCAGGCATTACTGCCTAACGGTCCGAGTTGTCACACGTCATATCACTACATCAGGTAAAAAAAAGCAGTGAAGTGGAAGACGAAGAAAAGAAAATTCAGTCAAAAGAAGTATAAAGTAGGAAAAGACAGAAAGGAAGAATGAGAAAATGGTAAGATTCAGTATAGCGTCGTTAAGATGAAGATAATGTGTGTATACATCTGCCCTACTGACTTCGATTCTGAGCAGTATCACATAGAGTCTCCAACCACTGGTTCCTCTTGTCCCGTGGACCCCAACTGGTTAGTCTGTGTCGCCATACATGGTTCAAATCAACAGCCAAAGACTTCATGCATTGATGCCATGTTTCATTTTGGCCGCCTCGAGCATTTTTCCAGCATCAACCTACTTCGGCCAACACTGTGTGGTGAGGCAGTCGGCGACTAGGCATACATAACACATGTCCCAACCATCTCAGTCGATGAAGGTTCACAACCGTGTCAACTGATTTATCTCTTCTCCCTAAAACTCTACACCTAAAGTTTGCGTTACTCACGTGATGACACTACGGAATACGGCCTATACTACGAAGGCAACGTTGGTCAAACACTTAAAGCCTTCTCATGTCTCCCACCTTCATTTTCCATGTTGCACAGCTATGAAGTAGAACAGACCGGACTGCTATGAAGTATACGCTACTCCTAATAGATAATCGGATATCACAGCTGTGCGACAGGTGGCATAAGTTAGCAAGAGCTAGCCGAGCCTTAAGTATCCATGCAGAGATTTCATCGGCCGTTGAGCCACCAGGGTAGGGTTGATCCTACTTCCCATGTGAGTGAAGTGGTTGACACACTCAACCACCACACTCTCTGTTATTAGCCATAGCACCGTTGAAGACCAATCGTGGAGCAACAATTTGCATTTGGGTGGTGAGAAACGCATCCCAAACACTCTCGAATTCCCACTCAAAGTATTCAGAAAACTGCATCTTGTCAGCGTTTTCACCTCATAGGACAATGTCATCTGCGTATTCTGGGTCTAACGAAAATTGTTTCGTGCTTATGTCAACCTCTGTATAGTCAGGTGAAAAGAGGAGGACCTCCATAAGAATATGTATGATAAAAGTGAATAAGAATGGAGAGAGTGGGTGGCCTTGACGGACACAGCTCGGCGAGTACAGCTCCTTGGACATCTCACTGTAGGCACTAACACGCCCACAGGTGTTCGAGTAGACAGCCTTCAATAAGGTGATCTACTTACTCTGGCCGGTTAACTGACTTACATGGGTAAAAATGCCGGAAATGCGGTGATCGATTTGTAACCTTCTTAAAAATTGCACTATCCACAGCGGTATTTCTCACAGCTGACTACCTTTTAGTTAACTTTATTTATGTCAGTCTATGCAGCAACAAGAGCCATAATTATGTTTCTTCCAAATGCTGTAAACTGGAACGTGTAGTATTGCGATAACACAGTTTAAGAAAATGAAATCGTCTGGAAGGATATCCCCACCGGACTTCTAGTATTCTTCCACCAAAGCATACATGCCCTGTTCCGCTAACATAGTGAAAATTAGCAGCAAGTTTTATCATCCTACTTTTAAATTAGTGATAATCAATTTTCTCTCCCTAAGTATCGATATCCGTTAACTGCTAGTCATTCGATTTAAAAAGCTATGTAAGCATACTGATTATTATGTAAAACGTATGCAATAGCCGAGAATAAAGTAACCTACGTCATGGTATAAATTGGCCCAAAAGACCTCAGTTTATTCACCTTGCCTCTCGCGAGAAAGCTGTAAGACAGAGAAATCAGTTTGCCAAGTAAAACCGTATCACGAACTCTAAATAGCCAATCATAAACACATGCATAAGTGTTGTGAATGACGGTTTCTATGAAAATTGTTATTGCTAGCCATCGTAAAGTAATTGATTGCGACCAGAATATACAAACTATGTAACAACCATTTACCATTAAAACACTAAATGAATAGGACTACGTGCATATATATCCCTTTACTACAACCTCAGCATCATATGACACTTGATATGACTATCAGATGGAATTCATAGCACATTTCAAACCAACTGCTTTCTAACATTACTTTCTTTCTCGATTCACCGTTGTCATTTCAGACTGTCTCAGGTTTTCGTACACCTAGAAAATCAGAAAAACTAAAGAAGAGAAGATCACTTAATGTTAAGCGTGATCTCTGAGTGATCTAAGTAAAACAGTTGAAAATCTCTCATCTTTTAGACAGTACAGAACTACTACTGATAACAACATATAAGTAGTAATATAAAGTAACTGGAATCTAAGCCTCTATAATTCAAACTGCTTCTCTGCAAAAACATGAAAACCACTTGAGAAATACCATTTATTTTCAATTTCATACTACATTCTTTCTAACAAAACAATGCCAATCAATAATTACCAGATCGATTATACGGTACTTCTATTTCATAAATTTATCAAGTGAGTTAGATTCTGTGGTATACTTTTATTTTATACTGTCAACACTATTCATTTAGCCTTGAATTTGTCTAATATCAGCACTGCTATATGTTAAAGTATTTATAAATCTACTTGTTAACTAGATCAAACTGATAAATGAATTAAGCGCGAAATCAAATTAAAAATTATTTATTTGATTAAAAGAAATCATGATAATTCACTAATCACTAGAGAATTGATAGAAAAGCTTAAACTATAAGGTCAAATTAGTTGAGTGACAGAGAGTGAGGAAGAATAAATACTTATCGACAAAGTTGAATAGTGACAGAAGAAATAATGGTGATATGATATTTCACTGACTTCATAAGGAAGTGAAACATGATTAGGAGTATTTTTCTGCCGATAAACATAATCCTCATATAAAATGAGAAAGTAATGTTTGTTCTTTGTTGAAGTAGTATTATGCTACTTGTTACAGATAGCGTCATTTCAAAATAGGTCTATATAGAAATTTTTCACTTGGTGAGAAAGTAAATCCTATCCTTCTAAACACAGTCTCTATAGTAATGACGGGTAGTGGCTAGCAGTGGAATCCAGGATGCGCATTTCATCCTATTTGGGACTCGTCAGCTGGATGTACCCGCCTCCCAGTGAATGATGTTGTTCCCACTGGGACTCGGGCTCGGAAGCGATCGCTTCAAATGTCAGAGCAGTATCCACTACACCACCGAGCCACGATAGCCACTTCTTGTGCGACGGGTATAGGTTAAGTGTTATTGCTTGTATTATACCGTCATTGATTGGACCGAATTGATCAGTCTCTGTTGGCATATGAGCTCCTGTGCGGATGCCTTGATATTGCCCGTAGCACAAGAAGTGACTATCGTGGCTCGGTGGTGTAGTGGATAATGCTCCGACGTTTGAAGCGATCGCCTCCGAGCCCGAGTCCCAGTGGGAACAACATCATTCACTGGGAGGCGGGTACATCCAGCTGACGAGTCCCAAATAGGATGAAATGCGCATCCTGGATTCCACTGCTAGGCACTGCCCATCATTACTATACGTAGTTAAAAGACAGGTAATATCAAGGCATCCACATAGGAGCCCATATGCCAACAGAGACTGATCAATTCGGTCCAACCAAAGACGGCGTAATACAGGCAATAACACTAGAGTCTCTATGTTTGAATAAAGCTAAAAGAACATTAGTAGAAGAAGTGGGATGCAAATATTTTATGGGTTCTCCTTAGCTGCTTTACAACCTATAGAATATAATGTTTACAATAGAAAACATGTTATGTATCTCACTTTCATAAATTGATAAGAATGTTTCCGTTAAGATGCAACTAATTGGATGAATTTCTTATGCAAACGTCTTCTTCAATCTTTCAAGTCACTGAATCGTCTAATGACATCGCTCTGCAGAATCACAAAAGAAATAGTCTAAATGCCATAACTATGTTGTGTTTTTTTCAGAAATATTTAAAAAGACAATTCCACTAGATTTTAGATAATGGGTAACATATTCCGTTGCTATACAGGGCCGAATTGCTCGACCTCCATTGACAAATGGGTTCATATGTGGACGTCCCGAAACTCTTGGATATTCATGATGTTATGTGCATCTTAGTGACTAGTAGTGGAATCCAAAAAACCTGTTTCGCCCTAAATAGGACTTTCAAGATGGACATACCCGCACTGCAGAGAGTGACTGAGACTCGAACCCAGAACTCTTCGCTTCAAACGTCTAAACACCATTCACTAGGCCACTGAGGCACGACAGCCACCACTTATGTTTGAGTCTCAGTGGGAACGACATTTACTGAGGTGCAGGCACATCCAGATGTAACCAACGTAGAACATTACACACAAGTGCATCGCTTCAAGTTTCCACACTTCACAGTAGTATACAAAGACAGGTGAATAGCATAGAAGTAATATCAGAGAGGATAAAGTTAAATAAATGAACAAGTAACTGGAAGCTAAGGGTTAGTTAGAGTAGTCAGGTTTATGACTATGTCAAACAGTGAATACATTTGCACCACTGTGACCGACTTTCAGTATTATTACCAAGAGTTAGAAACTACTGACCACCGCTGACGAGCCTCACACAGGTTGGGATAACAAAGTGGATATTTCAAAAGAGAATTCACTACCTCAAAATATTTTAATGAAAGTGTATAAAGTGTTCGGAGTTGCAAAAATTGTTAGAAATAACGAAATAGGATAAAAGTGAATTCAAAGTCAAACATGAAGGAAGAATATTCTTTTCAATAACTTCTCATCAAGTTCTAAAGTCATTCAATCAATTTCCTTAACATTAATATTACCTAAAATTTGAGGTGAATCCACTTTGGAATGATTAAGGAATTACAGTCAAAGTTTAATCCTTTGAACTTGTGGATGGTAGTGTAATTTATACATATGTATGCTAATTGTGATGATAAGTTGAGTGTCAACTTTGTCAATGGACTAGTGATCAGACCTATGAGGAAGGCAAATAATTAATAATAAATTTTGAGGGGGTTGTGGAGATTTGGAAATATTTCAAGTTGTTATTGATCGAAGACTGACATCAGTTGGAGGAACAAAGGAAACCTGGGAGTACTGGACAGCTGTTTCGTCCTAGTATGGGACTCCTCAGCAGTGTGCACCCACGACCCCACACCAGCAGGGATCGAATCCGCGACCTTCAGGTTCCGCGACCAGCGCGTTACCATTGAGCCACTGGGTCAGAATCCAATGCTCCATATTTCCAACTTCTGTTAGCTCACGATACAGCGCAAACCGCCACCCAATGTCATCGTTGAGTATCTTTCATCACGACCATCAGGCTTTGACTCCACCGGTCACAATCTTACAGAAGTTGGAAATATGGAGGATTGGATTCTGACCCAGTGGCTCAATGGTAACGCGCTGGTCGCGGAACCTGAAGGTCGCGGATTCGATCCCTGCTGGTGGGGTCGTGGGTGCGCACTGCTGAGGAGTCCCATACTAGGACGAAACAGCTGTCCAGTACTCCCAGGTTTCCTTTGTTCCTCCAACTGATGTCAGTCTTCGATGAATAACAACTTGAATTAATAATGAAGTTCAAGATTGCACATTGTGTCGAATAAGTGATTAGTACAAACAATGACATGAAATTACCTAAGGGTAGAAATTGAGTGAAAGTGTCATCATAAGATGGTCAATATGCGAAACGACTAACATAATGAGAATAGTAATAACGAGGGGACAAAATGTTAACAGGAATTTCAAAGGTTTATTATAATAAGACGGGAGAAAAGTCTGGTTAAAAATAATCACATTAGTAATAATAATTTCATCTTTTCATCTTAAAAAGAACGAAAAGAAGAGAGCAGGGACGAAAACAGAAACGAAGAAGAAAACTTAAGTGGGAGAAAAGGGGTTTGAGGGGGTATACCGTTTAGTCAGTGGAAGGCCAAGAGAGGACTAGGGCTTGGATGTGTTCTTTTTGAATGCAAAGTTCAGCCTTCATTTATCTTATATCCACAGCTTCCACTGTATGGAGAATGCGTAAACAAATAGCACATGGCAGAATCTTCAGAACGTGATGCATCTCACTGAAAGCTGTGCTAGCATCCATTTGGTGTCCTGGATCTATTAGATGTGCTAATGGATTTGATCTAACCTCTGCAATTCATGCCGGTAGATGTTCTCCTATCTTGAGACGGACCTGTCTAATAGTGCAACCTATGTAACTTGTTTCTCAGGAACACCTGAATTGTTATATGCATGATGATGAGCTGAAATTAGGTAAGGCATCTTGAAGTCTCAGGTTGAACAATGGTAGGCTATTAAAGGATAGGCATAGACGTCCTGAGTAAAACGATCTGTTTACTGGTATCTCCCCCTCTCTCTCTGTATATATATATATATACATAAAGTATATCATATGAAATATGTGACTCTACGACCTTTTGTTTCAACTACTATCTTACGATTCAATGTTTCATAAAACAACTAAAAGATAAGTTTGATTTTCTGGTTCTTGTTGTACTGAAAACTGTTTTATAGAATGCAAATTATTGGTATCTGTATGGACATTGACTAGATTGTTTATTGCCTAACGAAGTTCAGTATAAGCTTGAGGAAATGATCACTTCTACTGTAAGTACTACTACCATCTTTTTAACCCCTTGAGCTAGTCATATGGGAGAAAATCATAAGATTGGTGCCAAGTGAAACACTTTAGCCTACGACCTTGTCAATCACACTTAGTCATCAATCCATTGACAAAGTTTACACTCAACTTATCATCACAATTAGCATACACATCTATAAATTACACTACGATTCACAAGCTCAAAGCACCAAACCTTAACTGTAGTTCCATAACCATTCTAAAGTACATTCACCTCAAATTTTAGGTAATAGTATATTAAGGAAATTGATTGAATGACTTTAGAACTTGATGAGAAGTTATTGAAAAGAATATTCTTTCTTCATAATCGACTTTCAATACATAAAATGGGAATTTTTACATCATTAATAAAGAGAATATTTAAGAATGACATAACAGACCCAGTAATATCATCAGGCTAGGGAATAAGGAAAATGTACTTGGAATTATTATCATAATGTATTTGTTCGTTAAACTGACTAAAGCTAAGAAGAGAGAAAAAAAGATCGACGATACATCAGTTATGTTGAGATTCAGAAGCGTGAAACATTCTACGCAAGGCTGAAAATGCTACAGTCTCAGATTCAAAGCAACTGCTATTTCTTGCTGTAGACAAGTTAATAATTCTTTTCCTGCTGCCTGGATAAAACACTTGTAGTAAAGTTGAGAAAGTCTGTCAAACAGTTATTAGAAAGTGTTTGGCACTGTGAATTTATCGTTTAGATAAATAGTTTTCATCATGAGTTGGCGAGACAATAGTCTATGGTTTTCAATAACTCTCCAACTGATACCTATCCAACATGCTTTCAAATCAATAAATATCTGCAAAACAACAAATGAATTTAGGTAAGTGCTTAATCATCCTAGTTGAAAAACACATGTCCACGTGACCTATCCATTTGTCTTTGCAAACATATTCAAAGTAAAACAACGAGTTCGAAATGTCGATGAATGACAGTGCACTTTCACAAGAGTTGTAACGACCGCTTGACGCTTCTGACTTTGTTAGTTGGTTGGAGGCAATCGGCAATCGTGCTTTTTGACACTCGTCAACAAAACGTATCTGCAACTTTGATGGAACTGATTTCCCGCCTGAGATTCCAACCCGCGTCACCCAGTGTTGTAGTCAGCGACTTCACTATTGAGCTATTCGGGTTGCGATTGACCTCCTGTAGGACTGGCTTACATGTATTGATTGGTCACGGGAGTACAACTAATTTCACGTTGTCTAGTCCTGAATGCAGACCGAATTCTATCTATCATATATGCAATATGGCAACCAAGCTAGGAAGCTCAGCATCGCGGTGAACATTAGTAGATGTTAATTGGTTGTAGGCAATCAGTAGGAAGCCCTGGACCTGGACCTGACTTTATCCAGCTTTCAATTAAATATTTCGTGTAATAGACTGTCCGTAGAAACGTGCCTTAGATGGCAGTCTTGTGTTCTCTGAGGTATGATATTTTTTTCGCACATGTTTCGTCACCAGGCTTGATGACACCATCGGGACTAACTTTAAAGAAAAACGAATCATATTCTGAAATTGGCGTTGAGTATCACTCAGCTACGAGTTAGGGGAGAAATCTCTGTCACATCTCGACTTCTTTGACCTTAAATTTCGACCAATCATACTTATAAAGAATCTATGTTACAGTGAGATTGTGCAATTTGTTACTGTTATACTATGCTTCATTATTGATTTGCCTGGGTGATTAACACTTGGCAGATTTGTTTGTATTCGCATGTCCGTTGACTGATTTTTCGTTGGAATTTTATACCACTAGGTATTCTCATTCAGCTTCGGAACCTGCTCTTTGATGAATTTACCTATTCTTCCAGTCAAACGTGTGGTCATCATTGTCAATTTGCAAAGAGGTTATGTTATGTAGCCTAACTGCTTGTTGTTATTCATGAATTCTTTGAGTGACCTGATGGCTATACCAACCAGTCTTCAAGAGCATTATTAAGATCATCGGATTCCAGTGAGAAGTCAATCAACAGATATGTGGATTTAGACTCAGTCTATAATCGAATTGGCAAAAAAAAACAGCCATTCATCAACCAAGTACGAATTTTCCAAGCAAATCAATGGTGAAAAATAGTGTTACAGACATTCTTTACCAGTGTCATTGAGCGAAATGTGAGATGAAAGGGGTTAGTGGGTTATAGAAATCTCATATCCAGCTTAGAACTGGATAGTGGTTAATATTCGGAAAAATATTACCTAAACATTCATGTAACATAAGTCAATCAAATTTACCATAGAAGCTGAAAATAACTCAGAATTCCACTTACCGTACGTTTCATTGAAAAGAAGACATGATAGTTCCTTAAAGAGATCCATTTATGGAAAACAAACTTTGAGTGGTCAGTATACTCATTTTCAAAGTTGGTTTCAACCAGTCAGGAAAAGAAAGCTAATTCATTAACTGTGCATAGTAATTAAAAGATTTTGTATGAATGACGAAGTAAATGAGTAGCTGGACACACTTCGAAGAGTGTTAATCGAGAATCGTTATCCTTCAAGATTTACTGGGATGAATAAGAGGCCTAATAATTTCAAAGAAGAAGCCCCTACGGTTTCCAAACCGACACTGTTTATGAATGTTGTGTTCAAGGAAGATATATTGAAAGGGATACTGAAGAATAGACTGTCCAAAGCACTGGAGAAGACCTTCTTTTCCGCCTAGCTTTGGATGATCTCCAGTCAACGACTGCTTCAGGGGTGTGTAAAGGATGAAATACTGCTTTGAGCCACCTCTATGTGTGTTTACTAACTTTCCTGCTCTTGTGGAGCTGGTTACATAGGCTGCACACAGCGTGTTCTATCCAAACACATCTCTGAAAACTACCCTACATAGTTGTCTAAAGGACATTATGAAGCTGTCAACAGCTCAATTCCTAAACATTTGATTATCTCTTATTACTACACTCCGTGAGAGTCTTCTTTCAAAGTCACTTATAAAGTAAAGGCAAACATTTCGAAGCCAATGAGTATTCACCACGTAAAGATAGCAGAAACTCTGTTAATCCAGCATTACAAGTCTGCTCTTTGTGTTCAAAAAAGATACATACGATCTCTAGTTTGTCTTGATCGTAATCTCCCTTAGATAGTTTATTCATTTCTCTGCCTATTATTATCTTATAAGCAGTTTTTGGTGACCTTGATCTGACCTTCTAGTAGTTATCACCTTGTGACCTTATTCAGTTTTTTTGATGACCATGTACTAACCCATTTACCCCTAATGGACAGATATATTTTTTTGTAACTATGGCTACGATGAACGGGTTTTGACAGTGACTCTTCGAAATTTTGCTCGCTGCATTGTCTTTCATCAATTCTCAACATCTAAATCTGCTATACTTCTCGATGAAGTTGATGTTGATGATGTTATCACGTCTGGTGATGAAACGTGTATAACAGAATATCAAAGCTTAGAGAGTACTCAACCATTATCATCCCTATCCTAAGTTGCAGACAGTTTTCATCATTTCAAAGTTGGTTATAATTTCACCTTTTCTCTATATATTTCCTCTTCTACTTAAAGTAACTTTTCCTCGAAACATTTACCTACAAAACCATCTGAAGGATACAATAATACGACATCTGTGCTATATTAAAGTATTACTGATTCAAATTATCATTGTTCGTTCAAAATAAATTCGTACAACCTCTTTCTTTACTACTGCCACCAATGTCAAGGATTAGTCACTCTATATAAAACACCCTTATTATATAAGTATTTTTCTATTGGCATTTGTTTTTCTGTTCTAAATCCTTATTTATTTCACGTGACTTTTATTTTTCAGATGAGTGGGGATTTTTAATTTAGAAGTAGTATTCATCATGGACTGACATTAGTTAGGGAACCATTGAAAACCTGGGGGCACTGGACAGCTGTTTCGTCCTAGTATGGGACTCCTCAGCAGTACGCACCCACGACCCGGCTAGGGATTGAACTCAGGACATTCAGGTTTCACGGTGAACGCATTAACCATCCAGCCACTGGGTTGGTTTCCAGTGGTTCACAATTTGCAACTTCTTTCAATTCACAACATAGTGCGACTGTCACCCAAGGTCTTCAGTTAGCATCCATTTCACTTCCGACTGGTTTACCCCACAGGTCATGGCTTCTCATTAGAACTTCCTGATATTTATCTGGAAGCAAGTCACTAGTGAGCACTATGGAGTAATGTAATTTTGAGATTTCCATTGGTTCCCTAACTAATGTTAGTCCATGATGAATACTACTTCTAAATTAAGAAATCCCCATTCATCTCAAAAATACATTGCTCTATAGTGCTCACTAGTGACTTGCTTCCAGATGGATATCAGGAAGTTCTAATGAGAAGCCATGACCTGTGGGGTCAACCAGTCGGAAGTGAAGTGGATACTAACTGGAGTAACTTTTACTGTTTGTGTAATGTACTTCGACATTTGACTAAAAATTATTCTCGAATGTTCTATTCTTCCAACTACACGTTTACGAGTGCATCAATAACAGAATGAGTTCATGGAAAAAGAAATCATCTGCTTACTACAATCATAACCTTGAGTCACTTCAAAGTCAACACTGTGTTGTCATTAGATAGCGAATATGCTATTTCAGGAGATTAAAGTGCTTAGTTTTAAGACTGCTCTATTCTCTAGAAATTGGTTACATCTATGATTAGTCTTGACGACTTTTGAAAGAACCGATGACATATACAATCTTATGATTTACTGTGGAAGTGAAAAGTTCAGTAATGCAAAGAAAAATTAACTGTACAATGCAAATGTCTTAATAGCATGATAACAAATAACTGATGACTCAAACATCACTCCACACCATTGAGATTATTGGATGAAGGCAGGATTGAAAGAAAAGGAATCACTACTCAGGTGAGTTTAGATATTAACAGAAGGAAGCATTGTTCATATTGCTATTTAAGTGTTCAATAACTGTAAGGTTTTGTACAGAAAAATATCTTCTTGCACACTTGTCAGTCGTATAACTCTTGACCCTATATAAACAATGGATATTCAGTCCACAGTTTACACGTGAAGTGCTGCTCCGTTGCATATTTTTCTTTCCATTCTGACACCTATTCAATATATAAACTTATGAAACGTTTTAAGTAGTAGACAAAGCATATAACAGAATCCGTTAACTGTCTTGCGTACTAAGGTAAAAAGAGGTGTGTAGAATAAATATCCAAATATATATCTGATGGGTACTCGTATGCTAAATCAGTGTGCTTTATGGTCACTAAGAGAGAGGCAGATAATTTACGGCTAGGCAGTAGTGACAAAACTTAAAAGAAAAGCTGGTTCATGACATATTTTGGACGAAAGATCTCTGAGTTACTGACATTGTAACGACTTAGCTTTGAGATGTGAGACCACTAGCCCAAGTCCTGTAAGCTATCTAGGGTTCATTCGAACTTCAATAATTATCCTGTTACAGTAGGACTAGTCTGTTAGAAATAAACCACCTCAGAAGAACTATTTACATTTCCTCATTTGACCCCAACAATATAAAGGTATATTTATTGTTTTGCTTGTTTGCGCTGTATTCAAATGTTGCTTGACTTGTTGCGAACATACGTGACTCAAATTTTGAGATGAGGGAAAATATTTTTAGCTAAAGAGGGTGATTTTGATGGATCTACTTGTCTCCTTGTTAACGATATTGTTCCTAATAATGCTTAAAGACAGAACCGATCGTTACAAACTCCATGGTGTTACCCAGTATGTTACTGAGTCATGACAGCCACTCTTTGTGCGACGGATATAGTATCTATTTCTTGATGCTGTGGCTTGTAAGTCTTCATGGTTCATTGGACCGAATTGATCACTTATTAACAGAATATGGGCTCCTGCGTGGATACCTCAACGTTGTCGGCATTTTGAATCCTGATAATAATGATGAATAGTGGCCTGCAGTGGAATCTAGGAAGCACGTTTCGCCCATACGCTAATAGTGACTGATCAATTCAATCCAATCAACGACAGAGACTTTCAAGCTATGTCCTTGGTAGTGTAGATACTATCACAGAAAGGATGAACTATATGGCTTCTTGCAGATTAGTGCGAAACTAGTCTAAGGGCTGGCTGGATGAGGCGAGGGTTCAGCTTATGAACAGTTTATATCAGTCTAAACACGTAGAACAAACTTATAGTCTGTTTTATTACATGTAGAGTTCAAAAAACGAAGTTCTATCTCTTTTATCAAATAAGAATTCAGAGGAGTTAGCAGAGTCTAATCTATTTGAAACTCAATATTTCTCCGACTGCTTCAGTGCTGTCTTCTCAATGTACGCTATTACTCGCATAAGGATTACCAGAAATACCCTACTGATGGGAATCTAGTGATTTATCTTGTTTATCTAAGGGACATTGTTATTTCCTCTTATAGCCATAAGTACATTAGGATTATGGTTTCATTTACAATCAGTGAATATATAATGAGTCCACGTATACTACAAGAGTACTGTGGACGCTAATATGCATAGTTTCTGCAACTGTTCAAGTAGATCAGCTATCTGAACCCAGGTAGTGTATCGACAGGTTCACACTACACCATCAAATACCTGGCAGGTATCCACTGTTATTGAGACTGTGACATTATTGTGACTGAGTCCTGAAGTAGTAGGAGCAAGAGAGAGGTGTATCATTGTGAATAAAAACATGCCGAATTCCTACATTTATGTAGTTTTCAGCCAGAATACAGCGAGCAATTTGCAACTTTGGCGTGCAGCCAAATGTAACAAAGAGTAACTGTACTATGCTAAGTGGTATTCAAGGCGGTAAGACCCATTGTAAGCTGTTTCATTACGGCTTTTTAACTGCAGTTCGTCGAAAAATCACCAGCATAAAAATAATCGAGCAAAAGGAATCTGAAAAATAAACAAAAATTGATGAGTTCACATTTAGCACAAATACACTAAGGCTGCATATATTTGGCAAAGGACGTGCATTATACCTCCAATAAGCGCAATTATCCCTGTAAAAATGCAGCTTCTGTTAGGTTTAGTCTAGTTCTAATGAATCATCAGTTTTGGGAGTATAAGGATAATTGAAGGTAACTGGTCTCATACACACAAAAGGTCAGATGGACATCGTTTACAATATTTAAGGCCTTGCGTTATTAGGCTTCCATATTTTGAAGTTTTACTCACTGAAATAAATCAAAGAACTAGGGAGTAAAAGGGGTTATAAAGACAGAAGATTAATCGGCAACTTACTTCCGAATTCCACCGTCTACATCGTCATTTATCACAAATGAGCAGTTTTTCAACGGCCGAACTGTTGTATTAACAGGGTTTCAAGTGAAAAATATCCTGTCAAGATGTCAAAGTTTGACGTCTGATGCAAAAAGGCTATGAATTTGCGAAGTCAATCAAGGTGGCCTACTTAAATCTCGGGCTACCAAAACACTTTCCATCAATTATATTCCATCAAATTCTTACCCTTAGTTGGTTTTAATGATTGAAATATCTTCTGAATGCACAGTATACTCTCGTACATTTTCAGAATGTTTCCGAACTTCTGTTCCTCAAGCTAAAAACAAAACAAAGGAGAAACGTTCAGCCGGTTGGAAATGGATTTTTAAATGCAGAGATCAGAAGGATAGAACAGAAGATATTGGAAATCTTAAGAAAATTGAAAGAAGAATCTTTAATTACCCCAGATATGTATGAGCAGCTTAGACCATTTGGTTCAAACATTCCTTGTTTATATGGTCTGCCGAAGGTGCATAAAGATGGTCTTCCTCTTCGTCCAGCACTGGATATGCTTAATTCACCTTATCATTCATTGGCAAAGTGGCTTGTGAAAATGCTTGAACCGGTGAGATTAAATCGATGCAAGTATGGTCTTCCCGACACATTTGGTTTTGTTCACTGCATCGGAGATATCAACGTAATGGGTAAGCGTATGATATCGCTTGATGTTTGTTCTTTATTTACCAATGTTTCACTTGTTAAAACCTTTTGTTATCTATGTGATTACATTGATTCTAATAATATTAAGATTGGATTACCTACGAGCCACCTAAAAGAATGGACATTAAGATGTACGTTTAATGTGAAGTTTGGGTTCAATGATATAATTTATAATCAGATGGACGGTGTTGCTATGGCGTCTCCACTAGGCCTTGTCCCGGCTGATATCTTTATGGCAAAGCTTAAAACGGACCCCTTAAAGAAATAATTCCGGAACTTTGTTTGTATAAAAGGTATATGGATGACATTTTTCTTATTTGCGACGAAACATGTTCAGTGGACGAGCTGTTAAGACGCTTCAATGATTGTCGCCCGTCCATTAAATTCACTGTAGAAGAAGAGTTTAACTCATCGTTCCACTTTCTAGACGTAATGTTAAAGAGAAGAGATGATGACTGGATTCAAAGGCCAGTCTGTCGTAAACCAACTTGGACCGATCAGTTCACTAACTTTTATAGTTGGGTACCTCTTGGTTGTAAGAGAAATCTCATTCACTCACTGTGTTCCAGAATCTATAGAATATGTTCAGAAGATAAGGTGGGTGCTGAAATCGAAACTGTTAGAATAATACTATCTAATAACGGATACCCTAAGAGATTTATTGATAAGAATCTGAAGAAACGAACCACTCCCCATCCCATTACAATCCTCAAGAAAATTTTAACCATGAATCTAGAATTCAAAGGAGACACCACAGAGGAAGTGTTGAAAAATCGTCTGTCAAGATGTATCAGTAGTAGCTTCTATGCTGCTAGGTTGAGATTGATATTCTCCAGCCGCCGTCTGATTCGTCAATGCGTGAAGGATAGGCTTCCACTTATGTCCACTTCTATGTGTATCTACAAGTTCACATGCTCCTGTGGAGCTAACTATATTGGACGTTGTAAGCAGGCCCTCCGAAAACGTGTTGTTGAACACTACTCGGTTTGGCTTACCAGAGGTGAGCAAAGGAAAACGACTTCATCCATATGTGAACACCTTGTTGAATGTGGACACTCAGCACCTCGAGATTTATCCTTTAAAATTATTTACAAAGTTAAATTGAACTACTTCAAAGGTTTACGTTTCCACCACCTATGTATAGCTGAAGCATTAGCTTTATATGAACAAAAACTGAAACTTTGCATTCAAAAACATTTTGTGAAACCACTTTCTCTACCTTGACCTTAATAATTCCTTGTTGGTTACTTTTGTTAATTTCAGTTCACTTTGGTATACTTCCCTTCTATTATCATCATTATCACCAATTTTCACTCCATTGACAACATTTGACCCATATTTCACTTTTTAGTATCAATTCATTCCTTAATCATTGACCTATTTTACACGTTTCACCTTAATTATCACCGCTTTACAGTTCTTTGACAGCACTTGTCTCTCACCACTTGTTATCAATTAGTACTTTAGTCACAGTGACCCATTTTCCATCTATTCCACTTGAACAAATACCACCACCTGCACTGATTGTATATTTTGTATGTTGTCTGAGCAACTGTTTTAGTGCAATTATCTGTCACTTTACCGAGTATAAATACTACTGTACAGCTTGATAATGAAGTCGTGGAAAAGAAATATTTCTTCGCTGATACACGCCTTGTTCTTGTTAATGAATAAATGGGTATATTTCGTCAGATGTTTAAATGCTCAAAAATACACCCCATTACTATTCCTAGGATACCTGTATGTGATTATGAGTTTCAGTGCTGGCTGACTGAACTGCTACCATCGAAATTATACTCCATTCTGTGTTAATTTCCGAATCGAGAAGAGATGTTAATGTAACACTAACCGCCAGATTCACACTTATGCCTTCAATACTGTTGTTATAAACACTACGCAGACGAAAAAAAAAAATACTGTACGGTAAGTGAATTTGTTAAAATATTCCATGCTGATAACTCCATACTATATCACACATGTTGTTTGAAATAAAGCGGTCATTATTAATTCAAAAAAAAGCATACTATCGTACAACATGAGCTGATAGAAACCACTCACACCGAACAATAAATTTCTATATTGGTTTTAAATTTTTCATATCTTTCCGTAATTTATTTCGTTAAGGAAATAGGAACATTGACAAATAACCTTTATGGATGACCAAGAATCTAAAAGATAACATATTTAAATTAAGAAGAAAGGTCTATGTATAAATATAAAATATGCATACTAGTCAAGGAACGGTGTAGACATCAAGTTCTGGATGTTGATCGGAATTTCTGAATCAAATTTGAAAAATGTCCTCTGAGATAGGTGACCCAATGCTATAATGAACTTTATTTTAGCGTCACATATCAGCAGTTATTCAGTGAGAAGTCTACAACCTTAGCTTTGTACCCATTGGTGCTTGAAAACAAGTGGCATGTGGAACCTTAAATAAATTTGCGTCTCCATATGAAACTTAATCCGCTCAGTGCTCAATTCAGAAAATACTTCACTGAGTTCAGTCAGACTTAAGCTACGAAAAGGAAGTTGTTATATTTATCTGGGTGACTAGCACTGGAGTCCAAAACATGCGTTTCGGCCTACCTTGGACTTCTCAGCTACTTGTACGCATAACCCAGTGAAAGGTATTCCGACTCGGACTATACCACAACCCATCGCTCCAAATGTCAAAGAGTTATCCCCTACGCTGTTAGGGCACGATAGCCACCACTTGAGCAACCAATATCAGTTATTGTTTTGTTACTTGGCAATCGTGCTTCAGTGGCCGAGTATAAAAGTATTATTCAATCCCGTCTCTGTAGTCTTTCCAATCTGCCTCCATGACTGTGAACACAAGATTTCATTTCTTCCTCACATCATCTCCTCCATATCACCCTCACCTTGCACGCAAAACTCGTACTTTCTCATTCAACTTCCACTCGAGGACATAGCCTGGTGCGTGATGTCCTCAATCGGCCTTCTCAGTGCATGCCCAATACAATCCATCCCACTTCCTTCTGCATATCTGTTGGGCGATGGGTTCTTCGTTGGTTCGTTGACAGCCAGAATGAGTACCATGTTGCTTATTCTTATTATTCTCACCATCTATCTGATCTTCAGTATCGAGCCAGCGTAGGCATCCGTTGATGAATGTCTGTAGTTTGTCGGGAATGCTTTTCGTGACGTGCCAAGTTTCTAAACCATCACATAGAAGCACTAACTTACTTGACATTGGGGTTGAAAACACGTATCTTCTTCTTTATTCTGAGTGCAGTGCAGTGCAGTATAGTGGATCTCAACACCGGTTTCAGATTAATGAAGGCCTGTCTTGCCGTCTTTCCGATCCTGCTTTCGACATCCTCATCTATGCCAACGCCGCCACCTGCAGTTGAATAGATGCTCTTCTGACTAGTTGGTAGCTGAAACAGACTACTTTCTTCAGATTTCTCCTGTTCATAGTGAGTCATGCTTGATGTTGATTGGGCATCTTCATTACATCTATCTTCTCTACATTCATTTGAAGTCCCGTCTCACTTCGCTGCCTCACCTCCTCTGCAAACTTGTTAATTTTTGTCTGTACATCTTCGAGTGTGTGCGACACGACATTGGACATAAATCATCATCATCATCATCATCGTTGACGAAATCCAAATCTTCTTGTGGGGTCTCTTCATCGGTGCACCAGTGTATGTCCATCTTCTCACAGCTACTCACACTTGTCTGTTGCTGCATGATCCAGTCTAGTCCAGTCGACCACAGGAAGATTAGGAAGATCATTGGTGATAGTAAGCGGCAGCCTTATCTTACTCCTATCTCCTGTCTCCTGTCTTCATTTCGAAGGCGTCACTCAGCCTCCCACTGCTGTGTGAATCACTCGACATGCAGCCTCGTCAAATGGCATATGGTTGTTGAATGAGGTTGATTGGGATTTGTGGCAGTGAAACCGTAGTGTTTAAGCAGTTGCCTGTCGAATCACTTCTCGGTCGACGCTGTCGAATGCCTTTTCAAAATCTATGAATTTGAGGTTGAGTTCTGTTGAGTTGGTTGTCATTTTATACTCTGTTGTATGATGATGCGTAGAGTAGCATTGCAATTTGATCCACGCGTGATTTGTGCTTCCTGAAGCCAGCCAGCCAGCCAGTCTCTTCCGGTAGTAATTTTGAATCCAGATCATCATTTTTAGTCTCTCCAGGATGATGTGGCTTAGTATTTTGCTTGGAGTGGACAGGGATAGGAGCATGAATCTGCCCCAGTTCTTGCAAACACTTAGGTCTCCTTTGTTTGAGAGTTTGACGAGGTAGCTCTTCTTCCAATCGACCGCCAGGTACCTTTCCTTCCTTCCTTCTTCCCAAACCTTCTGCATATTGGTGTGAGCATGACGGCTGTTGTCTCTGTGTCTGTTTTCAGTGCTTCTGAAGGAATTTGATCTGGTCCTGCTGCTTTTCCGGATTTCAGCAGTTGTATGGAGTTCAGGATATCTGCTTTTGTTGGAGACCTTGTGTCCACTGGTTATTCCGTGGCAGTGATACTGGTGGTATTTCTGGACGAGTGTCAATTGGTGGTAGTGGTCGATTCAAGAGGTTTTTGAAGTGGCCAGTCCATTGTTTTCTTCGTTTCTTGTCTAAGGTAACTAGGTTTCTCATGAATATTTAAAGCCAAGAATATTCCAGATATCTCTCTCAACATACGGCAGTAATAAAGTCATAATTATGTAAAACAGTATTATCCTGAAACACTTTACAGGTTGAATACGAGATTCACTGTTAGAACCTTTAGGTATTTGAGAAGCTGCTGACAGTTAGACGTTTACAGAAATACTCTAGAAACATAACTTGTAGTTCTAAGCTTTACTGGACAGATTTTGTAGACACAGTTTTCAGTCCTAATATGGGTGAATTTCGCATTGAGATTCAGCTTTGCTACACTATACCTCATTAATTCGACGCAACCACCTCTAGGCTTCTCTTGGTCTCACTACTAATTTTACATTGACAGTATACAAAGACCAATTGTTATCACAAGTATATAAAATATTCATCTTTTCAAGCTGAGTACAAAAATACGTCACTATACTCCAGATAACTCAGAAACGTTTTGATACACTGGAAGGTGAGGTAGCCTTAAATGCATTCCTCAAAAGTCACTGGCTATGGACTGATCATTCACTTTTCTCACAGTGAATTGTACATTTTAAGTTGGATAATTTCTATTCATATTGTTCTCAATTTCAATATTTGTACACAAGCAACAGCTTGTGTTTGATTAAATAAAGTTATTGGTGATCCAACACAAGGCACAACCAGATCACCAACCTTGTTGATAATTACTCAATTAGAGTGTGGAAGGTTGTTATAAATTGAGTACGGTCAGACATTCAACATTTCCATTATCATGAGTATACCCTGTTTGGCTGCACCATATCATATTGTGTCATTATCAGAAAACAAACCAGTGACATCCCACCATCTATTTGTTTAGTCAGTGATGATTACTTCTTCACAAGTTTGAAATACTAATGATGGAAAGCGGCAGATAGTGGAATCCAGACTGATCATTCCCATACAAACAATGACAAGATGTTACAAGCTATGACAAAATTATATATCTCACAAGGAGTGACTATCATAACTTGGTAGCCTAGTGGGTAACGTTCTAGAGTTTGAAATGATAGGTACTCGGTTCCAGTTTGAAAGTGGATGATATCACTCACTGAGAAGGAAGTTCACTTAACTGACAAGTCTAGCACTGAAACATATGTGTCTGATGGATTCCACTCCTAGTCATCAGACGCCATTATTATTATCATTATATTATTTGTCCTTTGGATTCCTAATGCAACATAGGGCTTCTTTAGCACGTCTCCAGTGAACCCTGTTCTCTGAAATCTTTTCAACCTGGCTCCACGACTTCCCGAAGGCTCTCATTTCCTCCTCGCACGATCTTCTCCATGTCACCCTCAGCTGGGAAGCCCAACTCGTCGCTTCCCATCTGGGTTCCACCTGAGGGCCTGGTCTGGTTCGTGATATCCCCAGTCGGCCTTTTCAGTACATGCTCAATCCATCTCCACTTCCATTACTATGCAACAAAACTTATCGACAATGTTCAGACATCCTCACAGGGATTAATATACCAATATTGACTGACCAATCCCTCCCAATAAACAACAGAACACTACGAACGGTACAATCAAGTTTGAAGATCATTTTTATGAAGTTTGAAGTGATCGCGGCCAACAGAATATGAAACTTATGAAGATTACGAAAAGATCTTTCAAGTAATTGAAGGGCTCGGATTCGTGTATTGATAAAGAACACATTATTTTAATATTTATGGAAACATAGCTTAATTAATGCCGAGCTTCTGCCCTTATAAAAGATTTTATAATACTTTTATGGCTATTCACACGAAATATATACCAATCATATGTTGACTGTGCCCTTTTTCAAACTACAAGTCATCGACAGAGTTTCAACAAAGTGACATTTAAAATAATCGTGCTGTTTACAAGGATTAATATATTTTCCTTTATTAGCCCCCCTTCAAGTATGACTTCCAGCTAAAATCTTGTTTCTCAGCTGAAAATTTCAATGACAATTCACTAGGAATTACGTATGTAGAACCAGGAAGAATTACAAAGTACAGTGATTGAAATCAATCTGTATTAGATAATAAGGTTTCAGTTTAGCTACTAGTTTGTAGAGGTTTACGGATTCTAAGTTATTTTTCATCATGGACTGGCACCAGCTTAAAGACCATTAAAGAAAAGTACAGTGGAAAGCTGTTTCGTGTTGCCTTGAAACACCTCAGCAGAGTGCATCCACTATCGCATGATGGATCGAGACCAGGTGTTTCTAGAATTCTTAGTGAAAAGTTATGAACTGTTGGGTCAACGAAGTCAGGAGTGAAGATATTTACTAAGTGATGAAATTAGATGATGGTCATAATATTGTTTCCTCATAACATTGTCTTTATTCTAGACAAAGGTGTTAAGTATGTTCATTGTACCTTCTTGGGTTACACATCAACCTTTGTTTCTGTTGCTTGACTACTCTTGTCAGATAAGCTTTCCATAGCTCATACTGAGCGATGGATTACAAAGTGGCTGTATTCTTATTTTTCTGAAATGAAACAATATACTGCTCATAAAGAGGGGCACTTAACTTCATGGCTTACTGAAGCTGGTGTGACTTGAGGTGCTGTACTACCTTCTTTTCTGTTTTCTTTCTTTCTGCAAGATTTACCTCATTAAATTGAAACTAAGTTTATTAGGTATGCTTACGAAATGACGGTGTTCATTCCAGTCAACTGTATTTAAGACTCCTCTCAGTTAATTAAAAATAATGCAACTACCACAAATAATACAAATAATGAAAATACTACAAATACTACAAATAGTACAAGTAATATAATTGCTAATGATATTAATAATAACGTAAATAATACACACACTACGAATAATAAAAATACTACAAACACCACTAACAATAAAAATACTACGAATACTAAAAATAATACAAATAACACAAATACTAATAATATTACAAATACATCAGATACTACAAATAACACCACTACCCCAAATACTACAAAAACTGCAGGTAATACAAACACTACAAATATTACAAATACTAAAATTGCCAATAATACTACAAATACTACAAAAACTACAAATAATACCACTACTAAAAATAACGAAAATAACACAAATACTGCAAATAATAAAATTACTACAAATATTGCAAATGCTACAAATACTAGATATACTACAAAAATTATAAGTACTACAAATACTGCAAATACTAAAAAAAATACAATTAATAATAATATTAATAATACTACAAATAATACACATACTAAAAATCCTAAAATTAATACAAATAAAAATAATACTACTAATATCACGGATACTACAAACAATACAAATACTGAAATAATACAAATACTGCAAATACTACAAGTATTACAAATAATACAAAAACTAATGTACTATAAATACTATAAATAATAATAATACTACAAACAATACAAATAAATTAAATACCACAAATAATATAAATACTACAAATACTTCAAATACCACAAATAATAAAAATACTAAAACACTACTAATAACACAAATAATACAAGTACTAGAAATAATGCGAATACTAAAAGTACTATGAATACTACAAATACTCCAAATAATACAAATGCTACAAACACTACAAATACCGCGAATATTACAAACACTGCAAATACTAATAATACTTCAAAAACTACAAATGTTAAAATACAAATAATACAAATAATATTACAAATACTAAACATACTGCAAATACTGCAAATACTACAAATATCAATGGTACTACAGATACTACGAATACTAAAAATACTACAATTACTACAAATAATACTGCTACTACAAATAATGCAAATAGTAAAAATATTACAAATAATACAAATACTACAAATACTACAAAGACTACTAATACAACAATTACCACAAATACTACAAAGAGTACAAACACTACAAAAACTGCAAATAGTACAAATACTACAAACAGTACAAATAATACATATAACGCAATTACTCACAATACTACAACTATTACAAATACTAGAAACACTAAAAATAATACAAATACTACAAATACTAAAAATACTTCAAATACCACAAACACTACAAATACTACAAATATTGCAAACACTAAAAATACTGTAAATACTACCATAGTAAAATTACTAGAACTATTAAAACTACTCATAAAACTACTATTACTACAAACGATGCAAATAATACAAATACTACAAATAGTAAAAACACTACATACACTTCAAATACTACAAATACTAAAAATAATAAAACTTCAAAATTTCTAAACTTACCGCAAATATTGAAAACACTCAAGATACTACAAATAATGCAAAAATAAATAATAATAATTCTAAAAATATTACAAACAATTCAAATACTATAAATACTACAAATAATTAACATACTACAAATACCACAAATACCACAAATACTACAAATAAAACAAATATTCATACCACAACTAATACTAAATTTACTACAAATAATACAAATACTACAAAAACTTTATATCCAACAAATACTTAAAATACTATAAATACTACAAATATTACCAAAACTACAAATACTCAGATAGTACTAATACTGCAAATACTACGGATACTACAAATCCGCAAATACTACAAATGATACAAATACAATAAATACTACAAATACTAGGAATACTACAAATGCTACAAAAACTACAATTACTGCAGACACTAAAAATACTTCAAATACTGCAATTAATACAGTTACTAGAATTAATAAAATTAATAATAAAACTATAAATACTACAAATACTGCAAATACTACAAATAATATAAATACTTCGAATACTGCAAATACTAGAAATATTACAAATACTACAAATGATGCAAATAATGCAAATACTATAAGTGCTACAAATAATAAAATTACTAAAAATGCTACGAATACCACAAACAATACCACTACCATAAATATTAAAAATATTACAAATACTGCAAATAATACAAAAAATCCAAATACTAAAATTGTTACAAATAATACGGATACTGAAACTATTGAAAATACTACAAATACCACAAGTAATACAATCACTAATAATAATAATATTTAAATACCACACATACTACAAGTATTACAAAGACCACAAATGTAAATAATACTACAAATATTACAAATACTGCAAATACCGCATATACTACAAATACCAAAAATACTGCGAATATTACAAATAGTGCAAATACTTCTAACCCTACAAATAATACAAATATTAAAAATACCAACATCGCAACCAACACTACAAATGGTAAATATACAGCAAATACTACAATTACTACAAATACTGCAAATTCTCAAAATATTACAAATGCTACAAATACTAGAATTACTACAAATACCACAAATACTACAAAGATTATTAATATTACGAATAACAGACATGCTACAAATACTACCAACACTGTAACTACTACAAATAGTACAAATACTACATATAATACAAACTCATAATAATACTACCATTACGAATACTGGAAACAACGAATACTACAAATACTGCAAATATTACAAATAGTGCAAATATTTATAATAACACTAATACAGTGTTTACTACAAATAATACGAATATTACAAATACTGCAAATAGTAGAAATATTACAGATAATACAAATACTTAAAATATTCCAAATACGGCAAATACTACAAATTCTACAAATAATACAAATAAAACAAATAATAAAAATACTACAAATACTACAAATACAACGAGTATTACGAATATTACGAATCCTACACATACTACAAACACAACGAAAACTGCAGATACTGCAATTACTACGAATTATACTTCTACTACAAAATATTAAAATACTAAAAGTACTACAAATACCACAAATACTACAAACTCTGTATTCATTACGAATACTAGAAATACTACAAATAATTAAAATACTACAAATACTACATATGCTACAAATGCTGCAAATAATACAATACTGCAAGTATTACAAATACTGCGAATACTGCATATACTACAAATACTATAATTACTGCAAATAGTGCAAATACTGCAAATACTACAAATACTACAATTACTACCAATACTATAATGAAACAAATACTTCAAATACTATGTGTGCTTCAAATACTACAAATTTTGCAGACACGGAAAATACTACAAATACTACAAATACTAGAAATACTGAAAATAATACAAGTACTATAATACTACACATGCTGCAATTATTACCGATACCACAAATAATACAAATACTACAAATACCACAGATACTACAAAATACTACAAATACTGCAGATACTGATACTACTGAAAATACAACTCACCACAAGTAAAATAATCACTAATAGGATTTATATTATTATTATATAAATCCTACACATAATACAAATATTACAAAGAATTCAAATGCAAATAATACTGCTAATGCTACAAATACTATAAATACCGTAAATACTGCAAATACTACAATTACTGCAAATACTACAAATAATACAAATACCAGAAATAATACCACTAATTAAAATACTACAAATACTAGAAATACTGCAAATAATTAAAATACTACAAATACTACATATGCTACAAATGCTGCAAATTATAGAATTACTAGAAATGATGTGGACACTACAAAGACCACTAATATGATAAATAATAAAAATACTACACGCGCTACAAATACTACACATAATACAATTACAGCAAATACTGCACAAACTGCAAGTATTACATATACTACAAATACTACATATAATAAAAATAGTCATAAAACTACTAATATTACAAACGCCACAATTACCACAAATAGTAAAAATGCTGCGAATACTGCAAATACTACAAATAATACAAATACTACAAATCCAACAAATAGTACAAATACTGTAAACACTGAATATACTGTAAATACTACAACACTATAATTACTAAAATTATGAAAATACTAATAATAATCCCATTATTACAAAACTGCAAATATTACAAATACTACCGATAGTAAAAATACTACATATACCACGAGTACTACATGTACTAAAATACCAAAAGTTTCTACTTTCTAAAATTACCGCAAATATTGCTAATATCGTGTATACTATAAATACTGCAAATACTACAAATACTGCAAATAATAATAATATTAATAATACTAGAAATATTACAAATAATTCAAATTCTACAAATACTACAAATACAACAAATATTACATATACTACAAATACCACAAATACTACAATTACTAGAAATTATACTGCTACTAAAAATAATACAAACAGTGCACGCACTACAAATATTACCACAAATGCAAGTACTATAAATGATATAAATACTACGGATACTTAATATATTACAAATACTTAAAGTACTAAAAAATACTACACATACTATAAATACTATAAACATTACAAACACTACAAATACTTCATTTAATGCAAATACTACAAATATTACAAATACCACAAATACTGCAAACACTAAAATGGTGTAAATACTACAAATAATAAAATTACTACGATTTTTATAATTACTTATAATGCTACAAATACTGCAAATACTACACATTTTACAAATACTACAATTACTACAAATGCCATGAGTACTGCAATTACCACAAACACAAAAATACTACAAATATTACAAATGCTTTAAATACTACAAATAATACAAATACTAAAATTATTAAAATTATCAATATTACTACTGATAATACAATAGTGCAAATGCTACAAAATGCTACACAAAACTGGAAATATTACAAATAATGAAAATACTATGAATGCTAAAATACTACAAATATAGAAATACTACGACTGCTACAAACATCACAAATACTACAGATATTACAGTACAACATATAACACCACTAATACAAATACTACAAATATTGCAAATGTAGCAAATAATGCAAATACTACAAATACTATAAGTACTACAAATAATACAAATATTACAAATACTACAAAAAATACGGATACCACAAATAATGCAAGTATTAAAAATACCTTAAATAATACAAATAATACAAGCACTACAAATACCAGAAATACTGCAAATAATTCGAGTACAAAAATACTACAAATACAGCAAATAATACAAATACGAATCATACTACAAATACTGCAAATACCACAAATACTACAAATACTACATATACTATAAATATTACAAATAGTTCAAATACTACAAATACAACAAATACTAAAAATACTGCAGAGTAAAAATAACACATATACTACAATTATTAAAATTAATAACAATACTACTCGTACTACAAATACTACAATACTCATAATATTACAAATACTACAATGACTACAAATATTACAAATACCGGGGTCGAAAATTACTACAAATCTTGCAAATGCTACAAATACTATAAATACCGTAAATACTGCAAATACTACAATTACTGCAAATACTACAAATAATACAAATACCAGAAATAATACCACTAATTAAAATACTACAAATACTAGAAATACTGCAAATAATTAAAATACTACAAATACTACATATGCTACAAATGCTGCAAATTATAGAATTACTAGAAATGATGTGGACACTACAAAGACCACTAATATGATAAATAATAAAAATACTACACGCGCTACAAATACTACACATAATACAATTACAGCAAATACTGCACAAACTGCAAGTATTACATATACTACAAATACTACATATAATAAAAATAGTCATAAAACTACTAATATTACAAACGCCACAATTACCACAAATAGTAAAAATGCTGCGAATACTGCAAATACTACAAATAATACAAATACTACAAATCCAACAAATAGTACAAATACTGTAAACACTGAATATACTGTAAATACTACAACACTATAATTACTAAAATTATGAAAATACTAATAATAATCCCATTATTACAAAACTGCAAATATTACAAATACTACCGATAGTAAAAATACTACATATACCACGAGTACTACATGTACTAAAAATACCAAAAGTTTCTACTTTCTAAAATTACCGCAAATATTGCTAATATCGTGTATACTATAAATACTGCAAATACTACAAATACTGCAAATAATAATAATATTAATAATACTAGAAATATTACAAATAATTCAAATTCTACAAATACTACAAATACAACAAATATTACATATACTACAAATACCACAAATACTACAATTACTAGAAATTATACTGCTACTAAAAATAATACAAACAGTGCACGCACTACAAATATTACCACAAATGCAAGTACTATAAATGATATAAATACTACGGATACTTAATATATTACAAATACTTAAAGTACTAAAAAATACTACACATACTATAAATACTATAAACATTACAAACACTACAAATACTACATTTAATGCAAATACTACAAATATTACAAATACCACAAATACTGCAAACACTAAAATGGTGTAAATACTACAAATAATAAAATTACTACGATTTTTATAATTACTTATAATGCTACAAATACTGCAAATACTACACATTTTACAAATACTACAATTACTACAAATGCCATGAGTACTGCAATTACCACAAACACAAAAATACTACAAATATTACAAATGCTTTAAATACTACAAATAATACAAATACTAAAATTATTAAAATTATCAATATTACTACTGATAATACAATAGTGCAAATGCTACAAAATGCTACCACAAAACTGGAAATATTACAAATAATGAAAATACTATGAATGCTAAAATACTACAAATATAGAAATACTACGACTGCTACAAACATCACAAATACTACAGATATTACAGTACAACATATAACACCACTAATACAAATACTACAAATATTGCAAATGTAGCAAATAATGCAAATACTACAAATACTATAAGTACTACAAATAATACAAATATTACAAATACTACAAAAAATACGGATACCACAAATAATGCAAGTATTAAAAATACCTTAAATAATACAAATAATACAAGCACTACAAATACCAGAAATACTGCAAATAATTCGAGTACAAAAATACTACAAATACAGCAAATAATACAAATACGAATCATACTACAAATACTGCAAATACCACAAATACTACAAATACTACATATACTATAAATATTACAAATAGTTCAAATACTACAAATACAACAAATACTAAAAATACTGCAGAGTAAAAATAACACATATACTACAATTATTAAATTAATAACAATACTACTCGTACTACAAATACTACAAATACTCATAATATTACAAATACTACAATGACTACAAATATTACAAATACCGGGGTCGAAAATTACTACAAATCTTGCAAATGCTACAAATACTATAAATACCGTAAATACTGCAAATACTACAATTACTGCAAATACTACAAATAATACAAATACCAGAAATAATACCACTAATTAAAATACTACAAATACTAGAAATACTGCAAATAATTAAAATACTACAAATACTACATATGCTACAAATGCTGCAAATTATAGAATTACTAGAAATGATGTGGACACTACAAAGACCACTAATATGATAAATAATAAAAATACTACACGCGCTACAAATACTACACATAATACAATTACAGCAAATACTGCACAAACTGCAAATATTACATATACTACAAATACTACATATAATAAAAATAGTCATAAAACTACTAATATTACAAACGCCACAATTACCACAAATAGTAAAAATGCTGCGAATACTGCAAATACTACAAATAATACAAATACTACAAATCCAACAAATAGTACAAATACTGTAAACACTGAATATACTGTAAATACTACAACACTATAATTACTAAAATTATGAAAATACTAATAATAATCCCATTATTACAAAACTGCAAATATTACAAATACTACCGATAGTAAAAATACTACATATACCACGAGTACTACATGTACTAAAAATACCAAAAGTTTCTACTTTCTAAAATTACCGCAAATATTGCTAATATCGTGTATACTATAAATACTGCAAATACTACAAATACTGCAAATAATAATAATATTAATAATACTAGAAATATTACAAATAATTCAAATTCTACAAATACTACAAATACAACAAATATTACATATACTACAAATACCACAAATACTACAATTACTAGAAATTATACTGCTACTAAAAATAATACAAACAGTGCACGCACTACAATATTACCACAAATGCAAGTACTATAAATGATATAAATACTACGGATACTTAATATATTACAAATACTTAAAGTACTAAAAAATACTACACATACTATAAATACTATAAACATTACAAACACTACAAATACTACATTTAATGCAAATACTACAAATATTACAAATACCACAAATACTGCAAACACTAAAATGGTGTAAATACTACAAATAATAAAATTACTACGATTTTTATAATTACTTATAATGCTACAAATACTGCAAATACTACACATTTTACAAATACTACAATTACTACAAATGCCATGAGTACTGCAATTACCACAAACACAAAAATACTACAAATATTACAAATGCTTTAAATACTACAAATAATACAAATACTAAAATTATTAAAATTATCAATATTACTACTGATAATACAATAGTGCAAATGCTACAAAATGCTACCACAAAACTGGAAATATTACAAATAATGAAAATACTATGAATGCTAAAATACTACAAATATAGAAATACTACGACTGCTACAAACATCACAAATACTACAGATATTACAGTACAACATATAACACCACTAATACAAATACTACAAATATTGCAAATGTAGCAAATAATGCAAATACTACAAATACTATAAGTACTACAAATAATACAAATATTACAAATACTACAAAAAATACGGATACCACAAATAATGCAAGTATTAAAAATACCTTAAATAATACAAATAATACAAGCACTACAAATACCAGAAATACTGCAAATAATTCGAGTACAAAAATACTACAAATACAGCAAATAATACAAATACGAATCATACTACAAATACTGCAAATACCACAAATACTACAAATACTACATATACTATAAATATTACAAATAGTTCAAATACTACAAATACAACAAATACTAAAAATACTGCAGAGTAAAAATAACACATATACTACAATTATTAAAATTAATAACAATACTACTCGTACTACAAATACTACAAATACTCATAATATTACAAATACTACAATGACTACAAATATTACAAATACCGGGGTCGAAAATTACTACAAATCTTGCAAATGCTACAAATAATACAAACACTGCAAATACCACAAATACTACATTACTTATAATACTACGAATATCACAAATACGACAAGAGGTAAAGATACTGCAAAAACTTCGAATACTAAAAATACCACAAATACAGGTAACACTGCAAATACTACAAATACTGCAAATACTTCAAATACTAAAAATAATGCAAATGCCACAAAAACTACAAATGCTGCAAATAGTAAAAATACTGCAAATACTAGGAATTCAACAAATACCATAAATAAAACTAATAATAGGAACACTACTAATAATAATAAAACTAGAAACACTACAAATAACACAAATGTTACAAATACTACAAATAATACAATACTGCAAATAATACGAATACTCCAAATACTAGAAATACTACAAAAACTGAAACGCTACAACCAATATAACTACTACAAATATTCAAATACTACAAATACTAGGAATAGTGCACCTACTACAAATACTACACATACTACAATTCTACAAATACTATAAATACTGAAAAAACTACAAACACTGCAAGTAACACTACAACTACAAATACTACAATTACTATATATACTACAAATACTTCGAATACTACAAATACTACAAAGTCTACAGATACCTAAAGGAAAAAGAATACTGCAAATACTACAAATACTACAAATACCACAAATACTACAATATGGCAAATACTACAATTACTACAAATATTGAAATTGCTGATAATTTTACATATACTACTGATACTGCAATTACTATTATTAATAATAATACTACAAATACCACAAAGGCTACAAATACTAAAAAGAGCAGATTCTGAAATTACTGGAAACATGGCCAATACTATTAATACTACAAATACTGCAAATACTTCAAATACTACAAATACTATTAATCCTAATCATAGTAAAATACTACACGTATTAAAATACTGGAAAAATACGAACACTAAAAATAGCAGAAATATTACAAATACAACAAATACCACAAACATTACAAATACTGCCATTACTAGAATCACTACAAATAGTAAAAATACTTGGGATACTACAAATACTACAAACACCAAAATTACTGCAAATACTACAAATACTAAAAATACTACTATACTGCAAATACTACAAATTCCACAAATACTTCGAATACTACAAACAATACAAATGCTGCAGATATTACAATACTACAAATAATAAAACTACTAGGCATACCTAAAGTCTTACAAATACCACAAATACTACAAACACTAGAAATAATAAAAATGCTACAAATATTTCAACAATACAAAAAATACAAATAAAAGTATTATCACGACTACTATAAATACTAGAAATACTACAAATAGTACAAATAACAAAAATTCTAAGAAGACCACGAATATTAAAGATATTGAAAATAATACAAATACTACAAAAACTAAGAATACTGCAATTGCTACAAATACTACAAGTAATGAAATTAATACAAATACTGCGAGTACTACAAATATTACAAATACTTTAAATATTACAAATACTTCAAATACTGCGAATACTACAGCTGCTACAAGTACTATAAATACTACAAATACGATAAATAATTCAAACGCTACAAATACCGCAATACTAAAAATACTGAAAATCACAACAATCCACGAATAGTGCAAATACCACAAACAATACAAATACTGATAATGCTAAAAACACTAGAAATATTGCAAGTATTACAAGTACGCAAATTATTGAGAATATTATTAATACTGCAAATACTGCAAATACTACAAATACTACAAATACCAATAATGCTACAAATGATGCGAATGATAAAATTACTACACATACTGCAAATACTACAAATACTAATAATACTACAAATACTAAAAATACGAAAAATAGTACTTATACTGCTTATACTACAAATACGACAAACGCTACAAATACTTAATTTGCTACAATGCTAGAAATACCGCAAATAATTCAAATTCTAAAATAAATGCAGATTATATAAAAACTGCGAATACTACAAATCGTACAAATACTAGAAATGTTACAAATACTACAAGTAATAGAAATACTGCAAATACCGAATATACTGCAAATACTATATGTTATACAAATACTGCAAACTCCACAAATCCTTATAAACTAATATCAAAAATGTTACAAATGATACAAATACTACAAACACTGTAAACACTAAAAATACAATATTCTAACTTACTGCAAATAATGCAACCACTAAAAATACTACAAATACTTAAAGTACTAGAAATAATACAAGTAATAAATCGCTACAAATGTTAAGAATACTATAAGTAATGCAAATGCTATAAATACCGCAAATACAAATAATACTACGAATAATAAAATGAATAAAAGAAAAAATCCTACAAATACTACAAACGCGACAAATGCTACAAATACTATAATTACTAAAAATAATCCAAATGCCAGAAATACAAATGCTGCAAATAAAAATAATACCATGAATACGACAAGTACTACAACTAATAATAATAATAAGTATACTAAAATACTAGAAACAATACAAATAGTACAAGTACGAAATTTAGGAAAACTAATAATAATAAAAATACTGTTAGTTTTACAAATACTAAAAATATTACAAATGCTACAAATAACAATAATACTACATGCACTGCAAACACTAAAAAGACTACACGCAACTACGAATAATAAAAATACTACAAATATCACAAATACTACAAATAATAAAAAGGTTTCGAATACTACAAATGCTACAAATACTACAAACAATAAAACTACTATATATACTGCAAATATTACAAATACCGCGAATACTAAAATACTAATAATACTATAAATACTACGAATATTACGAAAACTATAAGTAACAAAAATAATACTAATGATACTAATACTACAAATTCTACAAACACTACGAATAGTACAAATAATACAAATACTAATTATGCTACAAATAATACAAGCAATAAAATTGCTAATAATATTAATAACACAATGAATTCGGCTATACTACACATACTGCAGCTAACAAAAATATTCAAAATACTGCAAACTATACAACTACTAATAATACACCTAATACTACAAATTCCACAAAGAATACAAACACTACAAAAAGTACGTATAATACAGATACCGCAAACACTACAAATACTACAATCACTATATATACTACTAATAGTAAAAGTAATATAAATTCTATAAATACTACGAGTACAAATAATACGAGAATACTGAAAATAATATTACAACTGATAATACAAATACCACAAATACGACAAACACGGCAAACACTAAAATTACTGTTAAGACTACAAATAATACAAATACTAGAATTATTAAAATTACTTAGAACACTACAAATACTACAAATACCACAAATACTGCAAATACTACATATACTACAAATACTACAAAATACTACAAATACTGCAAACGCTAAAAATACTGTAAATACTACAAATAATGTAAATAAACAAAATACCACGAATACTACAGATACCAATAATACTTCAACTACCGCAATCACTAGAAAAAATAGAAATACTACAAATACTCCAAATACAACGAATATTACAAGTGCTACAATTACTACAAATAATACAAATACTGCAAATATTACAAACACTACAAATGCAACAAATATTACGAATACCAAAATTATTAGAAATAATACAAATACCAAAAATATTGCAAATGATACGAATACAAAAAATAAATAAAATAAAAGGAATACTACAAATAATACAAATACTACATGCAATACAAACACTACAAACACTTCAGATAATACAAACACTGAAAATTCTAAAAATGCTGCAAATATTATGGTTAGTACAATAATGCATATATTACAAAGGCCGAAAATACTACAAATATTGGAAACACTACGAATACTACAAGTACTAAAAATACTGCAAATACTGTATATAATACAAATACTACAAATAATAAAAATACTGCAAATAGAACAAATACTACAAATATTAAAAATATTGCAAATACTATGAAAAATACAAATACTAAAAATACTGCAAATACTCCAAATACTGCAAATATTAATATTAGAACAAATACTGCAAATACTACAGATAGAAAAAATACTACAAATACTACAGATAATGCGAATACTGGAAACATAACAAACATTGCGAATAGAAATAATAGTAAAAATACTGCAATATTGCAACTGCTACAAATACTACAAATTCTAAAAATACTAAAACTAATGCTTATACTACAAAGACTACAAATACTACAAATACTGCAAATACTAAAACCATCACAAATACTAGAAATACTGCATAAACTGCAAATAGAGCATATAATGCAAATATTCAACATACAGGAAATACTAAAAGTGATACAATTATTACAAACACGGCAAAATCCTAGAAATACTACAAATACTACAATACTACAAATGTTAAAAATACTACAATACCAAAAATACTACAAACACTTGAATATTACAGATTGTACAAATATTAATTACTAGAAATTATACAAATACTAAAAATACCACAATCACTACAACACCGCAAATACTGCAAATACTATCAATACTACAAATAATATGAATGCTACATCCGCTTCAAATATTGCAAACAATAAGAGCACTACAAATACTACAAATACAAATATACTGCAAATACATCAAATACTAAAATACTAGAAATTCTACAAATACTACAAATACTACGAGTACTACAAATATTGCAAAGAAGAATAATAACAAAAAATACTAAAAATACTACAAATACCGCAAATAGTATAAATATTACAGATACTTCAAATGCTTAAAATACTACAAATACCATATACACTACAAATACTACAAACATTGAAAATAATAATGCTAAAAACACTACAAATACTACAAATGCTACAGATACTAAAAATACCACATTGATTGAAATACTAACAATAATATAAATACTAAAAATACCACAAACAATACAAATAGTACATACAATGCAAATACCACAGATACTACGAATAATGAAAATACTGCAAATAGTAATACTAAAAATAATACAAATAACACAAGTGCCACATTTACTACAAATATTACAAATGCTGAAAATACTACAAATACTACATATAGTACAAATAATAAAATCACCAAAATTACTACTAATACTACAAGTTAACAAATACTACAAATGCTACGACTTCTGAAGCTGCTGCAAATAATTCAAATAGTGCGAATATTGCAAATACAACAAATACCACAAATACTACAAATGCTACGAGCACCAGAAATACTACAAATATTACAAATACTGCAAACACTACAAATACTAAAAATAATAAAAATACTACAAACATTGCAGATAATGCAAATGCTACAAATAGTGCAATTACTGCAGAAACTACAAATACTAAAAATACTACGAATACTACGAATAATAAAATACTACAACTACTACAAATACTGCAAATAAATATTATACTGGAAATACTACAAATACTACAAATAAAGCAACTACTAAAATTGCTACAAATACTACAATACTACAAATACTGCAAATACTGGAATACTGCAAATAAAGACAATAGTGGAAATACTACAAATATAAGAAATACTAAAAATACTAAAAATACTGTAAAATACTGCAAGTAGCGCAAATATTACAAATACTGCAAATACTGCAAATACCAAAATTAATACAATTAATTCAAATAGTGCGATTATTGCAAATGCTATAAATTCTACAAATAATATGAGTACTACAAATACTACAAATGCTGCAAATAACACAAATACTACAAACACGAGAAATACCACAAATTATGGAAATACTACAAATAATATTTTTACCTCAAATACTACAATTACTACAAAGTGAGCAATTACTGCAAATGCTAAAACTACTACAAATATTACGAGTACTACGAATGCTACGAATTCTACAAATACTACATATACCACAAATACTACAAATATCACAAATACTACAAATAATAAAAAGGTTTCGAATACTACAAATGCTACAAATACTACAAACAATAAAACTACTATATATACTGCAAATATTACAAATACCGCGAATACTAAAATACTAATAATACTATAAATACTACGAATATTACGAAAACTATAAGTAACAAAAATAATACTAATGATACTAATACTACAAATTCTACAAACACTACGAATAGTACAAATAATACAAATACTAATTATGCTACAAATAATACAAGCAATAAAATTGCTAATAATATTAATAACACAATGAATTCGGCTATACTACACATACTGCAGCTAACAAAAATATTCAAAATACTGCAAACTATACAACTACTAATAATACACCTAATACTACAAATTCCACAAAGAATACAAACACTACAAAAAGTACGTATAATACAGATACCGCAAACACTACAAATACTACAATCACTATATATACTACTAATAGTAAAAGTAATATAAATTCTATAAATACTACGAGTACAAATAATACGAGAATACTGAAAATAATATTACAACTGATAATACAAATACCACAAATACGACAAACACGGCAAACACTAAAATTACTGTTAAGACTACAAATAATACAAATACTAGAATTATTAAAATTACTTAGAACACTACAAATACTACAAATACCACAAATACTGCAAATACTACATATACTACAAATACTACAAAATACTACAAATACTGCAAACGCTAAAAATACTGTAAATACTACAAATAATGTAAATAAACAAAATACCACGAATACTACAGATACCAATAATACTTCAACTACCGCAATCACTAGAAAAAATAGAAATACTACAAATACTCCAAATACAACGAATATTACAAGTGCTACAATTACTACAAATAATACAAATACTGCAAATATTACAAACACTACAAATGCAACAAATATTACGAATACCAAAATTATTAGAAATAATACAAATACCAAAAATATTGCAAATGATACGAATACAAAAAATAAATAAAATAAAAGGAATACTACAAATAATACAAATACTACATGCAATACAAACACTACAAACACTTCAGATAATACAAACACTGAAAATTCTAAAAATGCTGCAAATATTATGGTTAGTACAATAATGCATATATTACAAAGGCCGAAAATACTACAAATATTGGAAACACTACGAATACTACAAGTACTAAAAATACTGCAAATACTGTATATAATACAAATACTACAAATAATAAAAATACTGCAAATAGAACAAATACTACAAATATTAAAAATATTGCAAATACTATGAAAAATACAAATACCAAAAAAATACTGCAAATACTCCAAATACTGCAAATATTAATATTAGAACAAATACTGCAAATACTACAGATAGAAAAAATACTACAAATACTACAGATAATGCGAATACTGGAAACATAACAAACATTGCGAATAGAAATAATAGTAAAAATACTGCAATATTGCAACTGCTACAAATACTACAAATTCTAAAAATACTAAAACTAATGCTTATACTACAAAGACTACAAATACTACAAATACTGCAAATACTAAAACCATCACAAATACTAGAAATACTGCATAAACTGCAAATAGAGCATATAATGCAAATATTCAACATACAGGAAATACTAAAAGTGATACAATTATTACAAACACGGCAAAATCCTAGAAATACTACAAATGCTACATATAGTACAAATAATAAAATCACCAAAATTACTACTAATACTACAAGTTAACAAATATTACAAATGCTACGACTTCTGAAGCTGCTGCAAATAATTCAAATAGTGCGAATATTGCAAATACAACAAATACCACAAATACTACAAATGCTACGAGCACCAGAAATACTACAAATATTACAAATACTGCAAACACTACAAATACTAAAAATAATAAAAATACTACAAACATTGCAGATAATGCAAATGCTACAAATAGTGCAATTACTGCAGAAACTACAAATACTAAAAATACTACGAATACTACGAATAATAAAATACTACAACTACTACAAATACTGCAAATAAATATTATACTGGAAATACTACAAATACTACAAATAAAGCAACTACTAAAATTGCTACAAATACTACAATACTACAATACTGCAAATACTGGAATACTGCAAATAAAGACAATAGTGGAAATACTACAAATATAAGAAATACTAAAAATACTAAAAATACTGTAAAATACTGCAAGTAGCGCAAATATTACAAATACTGCAAATACTGCAAATACCAAAATTAATACAATTAATTCAAATAGTGCGATTATTGCAAATGCTATAAATTCTACAAATAATATGAGTACTACAAATACTACAAATGCTGCAAATAACACAAATACTACAAACACGAGAAATACCACAAATTATGGAAATACTACAAATAATATTTTTACCTCAAATACTACAATTACTACAAAGTGAGCAATTACTGCAAATGCTAAAACTACTACAAATATTACGAGTACTACGAATGCTACGAATTCTACAAATACTACATATACCACAAATACTACAAATATCACAAATACTACAAATAATAAAAAGGTTTCGAATACTACAAATGCTACAAATACTACAAACAATAAAACTACTATATATACTGCAAATATTACAAATACCGCGAATACTAAAATACTAATAATACTATAAATACTACGAATATTACGAAAACTATAAGTAACAAAAATAATACTAATGATACTAATACTACAAATTCTACAAACACTACGAATAGTACAAATAATACAAATACTAATTATGCTACAAATAATACAAGCAATAAAATTGCTAATAATATTAATAACACAATGAATTCGGCTATACTACAAATACTGCAGCTAACAAAAATATTCAAAATACTGCAAACTATACAACTACTAATAATACACCTAATACTACAAATTCCACAAAGAATACAAACACTACAAAAAGTACGTATAATACAGATACCGCAAACACTACAAATACTACAATCACTATATATACTACTAATAGTAAAAGTAATATAAATTCTATAAATACTACGAGTACAAATAATACGAGAATACTGAAAATAATATTACAACTGATAATACAAATACCACAAATACGACAAACACGGCAAACACTAAAATTACTGTTAAGACTACAAATAATACAAATACTAGAATTATTAAAATTACTTAGAACACTACAAATACTACAAATACCACAAATACTGCAAATACTACATATACTACAAATACTACAAAATACTACAAATACTGCAAACGCTAAAAATACTGTAAATACTACAAATAATGTAAATAAACAAAATACCACGAATACTACAGATACCAATAATACTTCAACTACCGCAATCACTAGAAAAAATAGAAATACTACAAATACTCCAAATACAACGAATATTACAAGTGCTACAATTACTACAAATAATACAAATACTGCAAATATTACAAACACTACAAATGCAACAAATATTACGAATACCAAAATTATTAGAAATAATACAAATACCAAAAATATTGCAAATGATACGAATACAAAAAATAAATAAAATAAAAGGAATACTACAAATAATACAAATACTACATGCAATACAAACACTACAAACACTTCAGATAATACAAACACTGAAAATTCTAAAAATGCTGCAAATATTATGGTTAGTACAATAATGCATATATTACAAAGGCCGAAAATACTACAAATATTGGAAACACTACGAATACTACAAGTACTAAAAATACTGCAAATACTGTATATAATACAAATACTACAAATAATAAAAATACTGCAAATAGAACAAATACTACAAATATTAAAAATATTGCAAATACTATGAAAAATACAAATACTAAAAATACTGCAAATACTCCAAATACTGCAAATATTAATATTAGAACAAATACTGCAAATACTACAGATAGAAAAAATACTACAAATACTACAGATAATGCGAATACTGGAAACATAACAAACATTGCGAATAGAAATAATAGTAAAAATACTGCAATATTGCAACTGCTACAAATACTACAAATTCTAAAAATACTAAAACTAATGCTTATACTACAAAGACTACAAATACTACAAATACTGCAAATACTAAAACCATCACAAATACTAGAAATACTGCATAAACTGCAAATAGAGCATATAATGCAAATATTCAACATACAGGAAATACTAAAAGTGATACAATTATTACAAACACGGCAAAATCCTAGAAATACTACAAATACTACAATACTACAAATGTTAAAAATACTACAATACCAAAAATACTACAAACACTTGAATATTACAGATTGTACAAATATTAATTACTAGAAATTATACAAATACTAAAAATACCACAATCACTACAACACCGCAAATACTGCAAATACTATCAATACTACAAATAATATGAATGCTACATCCGCTTCAAATATTGCAAACAATAAGAGCACTACAAATACTACAAATACAAATATACTGCAAATACATCAAATACTAAAATACTAGAAATTCTACAAATACTACAAATACTACGAGTACTACAAATATTGCAAAGAAGAATAATAACAAAAAATACTAAAAATACTACAAATACCGCAAATAGTATAAATATTACAGATACTTCAAATGCTTAAAATACTACAAATACCATATACACTACAAATACTACAAACATTGAAAATAATAATGCTAAAAACACTACAAATACTACAAATGCTACAGATACTAAAAATACCACATTGATTGAAATACTAACAATAATATAAATACTAAAAATACCACAAACAATACAAATAGTACATACAATGCAAATACCACAGATACTACGAATAATGAAAATACTGCAAATAGTAATACTAAAAATAATACAAATAACACAAGTGCCACATTTACTACAAATATTACAAATGCTGAAAATACTACAAATACTACATATAGTACAAATAATAAAATCACCAAAATTACTACTAATACTACAAGTTAACAAATACTACAAATGCTACGACTTCTGAAGCTGCTGCAAATAATTCAAATAGTGCGAATATTGCAAATACAACAAATACCACAAATACTACAAATGCTACGAGCACCAGAAATACTACAAATATTACAAATACTGCAAACACTACAAATACTAAAAATAATAAAAATACTACAAACATTGCAGATAATGCAAATGCTACAAATAGTGCAATTACTGCAGAAACTACAAATACTAAAAATACTACGAATACTACGAATAATAAAATACTACAACTACTACAAATACTGCAAATAAATATTATACTGGAAATACTACAAATACTACAAATAAAGCAACTACTAAAATTGCTACAAATACTACAATACTACAAATACTGCAAATACTGGAATACTGCAAATAAAGACAATAGTGGAAATACTACAAATATAAGAAATACTAAAAATACTAAAAATACTGTAAAATACTGCAAGTAGCGCAAATATTACAAATACTGCAAATACTGCAAATACCAAAATTAATACAATTAATTCAAATAGTGCGATTATTGCAAATGCTATAAATTCTACAAATAATATGAGTACTACAAATACTACAAATGCTGCAAATAACACAAATACTACAAACACGAGAAATACCACAAATTATGGAAATACTACAAATAATATTTTTACCTCAAATACTACAATTACTACAAAGTGAGCAATTACTGCAAATGCTAAAACTACTACAAATATTACGAGTACTACGAATGCTACGAATTCTACAAATACTACATATACCACAAATACTACAAATATCACAAATACTACAAATAATAAAAAGGTTTCGAATACTACAAATGCTACAAATACTACAAACAATAAAACTACTATATATACTGCAAATATTACAAATACCGCGAATACTAAAATACTAATAATACTATAAATACTACGAATATTACGAAAACTATAAGTAACAAAAATAATACTAATGATACTAATACTACAAATTCTACAAACACTACGAATAGTACAAATAATACAAATACTAATTATGCTACAAATAATACAAGCAATAAAATTGCTAATAATATTAATAACACAATGAATTCGGCTATACTACAAATACTGCAGCTAACAAAAATATTCAAAATACTGCAAACTATACAACTACTAATAATACACCTAATACTACAAATTCCACAAAGAATACAAACACTACAAAAAGTACGTATAATACAGATACCGCAAACACTACAAATACTACAATCACTATATATACTACTAATAGTAAAAGTAATATAAATTCTATAAATACTACGAGTACAAATAATACGAGAATACTGAAAATAATATTACAACTGATAATACAAATACCACAAATACGACAAACACGGCAAACACTAAAATTACTGTTAAGACTACAAATAATACAAATACTAGAATTATTAAAATTACTTAGAACACTACAAATACTACAAATACCACAAATACTGCAAATACTACATATACTACAAATACTACAAAATACTACAAATACTGCAAACGCTAAAAATACTGTAAATACTACAAATAATGTAAATAAACAAAATACCACGAATACTACAGATACCAATAATACTTCAACTACCGCAATCACTAGAAAAAATAGAAATACTACAAATACTCCAAATACAACGAATATTACAAGTGCTACAATTACTACAAATAATACAAATACTGCAAATATTACAAACACTACAAATGCAACAAATATTACGAATACCAAAATTATTAGAAATAATACAAATACCAAAAATATTGCAAATGATACGAATACAAAAAATAAATAAAATAAAAGGAATACTACAAATAATACAAATACTACATGCAATACAAACACTACAAACACTTCAGATAATACAAACACTGAAAATTCTAAAAATGCTGCAAATATTATGGTTAGTACAATAATGCATATATTACAAAGGCCGAAAATACTACAAATATTGGAAACACTACGAATACTACAAGTACTAAAAATACTGCAAATACTGTATATAATACAAATACTACAAATAATAAAAATACTGCAAATAGAACAAATACTACAAATATTAAAAATATTGCAAATACTATGAAAAATACAAATACTAAAAAATACTGCAAATACTCCAAATACTGCAAATATTAATATTAGAACAAATACTGCAAATACTACAGATAGAAAAAATACTACAAATACTACAGATAATGCGAATACTGGAAACATAACAAACATTGCGAATAGAAATAATAGTAAAAATACTGCAATATTGCAACTGCTACAAATACTACAAATTCTAAAAATACTAAAACTAATGCTTATACTACAAAGACTACAAATACTACAAATACTGCAAATACTAAAACCATCACAAATACTAGAAATACTAGAAATACTGCATAAACTGCAAATAGAGCATATAATGCAAATATTCAACATACAGGAAATACTAAAAGTGATACAATTATTACAAACACGGCAAAATCCTAGAAATACTACAAATACTACAATACTACAAATGTTAAAAATACTACAATACCAAAAATACTACAAACACTTGAATATTACAGATTGTACAAATATTAATTACTAGAAATTATACAAATACTAAAAATACCACAATCACTACAACACCGCAAATACTGCAAATACTATCAATACTACAAATAATATGAATGCTACATCCGCTTCAAATATTGCAAACAATAAGAGCACTACAAATACTACAAATACAAATATACTGCAAATACATCAAATACTAAAATACTAGAAATTCTACAAATACTACAAATACTACGAGTACTACAAATATTGCAAAGAAGAATAATAACAAAAAATACTAAAAATACTACAAATACCGCAAATAGTATAAATATTACAGATACTTCAAATGCTTAAAATACTACAAATACCATATACACTACAAATACTACAAACATTGAAAATAATAATGCTAAAAACACTACAAATACTACAAATGCTACAGATACTAAAAATACCACATTGATTGAAATACTAACAATAATATAAATACTAAAAATACCACAAACAATACAAATAGTACATACAATGCAAATACCACAGATACTACGAATAATGAAAATACTGCAAATAGTAATACTAAAAATAATACAAATAACACAAGTGCCACATTTACTACAAATATTACAAATGCTGAAAATACTACAAATACTACATATAGTACAAATAATAAAATCACCAAAATTACTACTAATACTACAAGTTAACAAATACTACAAATGCTACGACTTCTGAAGCTGCTGCAAATAATTCAAATAGTGCGAATATTGCAAATACAACAAATACCACAAATACTACAAATGCTACGAGCACCAGAAATACTACAAATATTACAAATACTGCAAACACTACAAATACTAAAAATAATAAAAATACTACAAACATTGCAGATAATGCAAATGCTACAAATAGTGCAATTACTGCAGAAACTACAAATACTAAAAATACTACGAATACTACGAATAATAAAATACTACAACTACTACAAATACTGCAAATAAATATTATACTGGAAATACTACAAATACTACAAATAAAGCAACTACTAAAATTGCTACAAATACTACAATACTACAAATACTGCAAATACTGGAATACTGCAAATAAAGACAATACTGGAAATACTACAAATATAAGAAATACTAAAAATACTAAAAATACTGTAAAATACTGCAAGTAGCGCAAATATTACAAATACTGCAAATACTGCAAATACCAAAATTAATACAATTAATTCAAATAGTGCGATTATTGCAAATGCTATAAATTCTACAAATAATATGAGTACTACAAATACTACAAATGCTGCAAATAACACAAATACTACAAACACGAGAAATACCACAAATTATGGAAATACTACAAATAATATTTTTACCTCAAATACTACAATTACTACAAAGTGAGCAATTACTGCAAATGCTAAAACTACTACAAATATTACGAGTACTACGAATGCTACGAATTCTGCAAATACTGCATATACCTTAAGTACTACAAATAAGAAAAATACTGCAAATAGTATAAATGCAACAATAACTGCAAATGCTGAATCTACTATGAATTTATCAATTTATGCAATACCACAAATACTACCAATACTGCGTATACTACAAATACTGCAAATACTACAAGTACTACAAATTCTACAAGCCTACAAATAATGCATATACTACAAATACTACAGATACTATAAATACTACAAATACTGATCGTGCTACTAACAGTGCAATTAATGCAAATTCTGAAAATAATACAATACCACAAGTACTGGAAATCCTACAAATACTTCAATACCACAAATACTGCGAATACTACAAATACTACAAATGCTGAAGCAATGCAACCACTGCAAATACTACAAATATTCCAAATTCCACAGGCACTGTAATACTACAAATAGTACAAATATTACAAATACTTCAAATACGACAAGTAATAGAAATACTGAAATCAATACGATTAGTACAATTTCTGGAATAATCACAAATACTACAAATACTGGAAATACTAAAAACTACAAATAATGCAAATGCTGCAAATATTGCGAATACTACAAATCCTATAAATACTGAAATCAATACATATATCACAATTGCAGCAAATATTACAAATACTTCAAATACCACAAATACTACATATACTACAAATATCACGAATACTAGAAAGAATGCAAATACTACAAATACTAAAAATACTGCAAATACTACAAATACTTGAAATTGTTACAAATACTACAAGTGATGCAATTATTACAAATAGTATAATTACTGCAAATACTGTAATAAATACAAATAGTACAATTACGGCAAATATCACATATATTACAAATACTAAATATAATACAAATACTGCAAATACTGCAAATACTACAAATACTGCAAATACTTAAATAATAGAAATACTTCGAATAATACGAATAATACAAATGCAAATATGCGTCAAATTAGACAAATAATACAAAGACTACAAAAATACAAATACTGCAAATACCACTAATGCTACGAATACTTCAAATACCGCAAATAATAATCATACTTCAAATAGTAAAATACTACAAATACTATAAATAGTACAAATAATAGAATAATACAAATACTGCTAATACCACTATACTGCAAATGCTGCAAATACTAAAAACACTACAAATACCACAAATACTGAAAATACCACAAATACAACAAATACCGCAAAGATTGGAAATACTGCAGACACTAAAAATACTGCAAATACAAAAAATACTGCAAATACCACAAATACTTGAAATTGTTACAAATACTACAAGTGATGCAATTATAACAAATAGTATAATTACTGCAAATACTACAAATATTACAAATACTACAAATTCTGCAAATACTGCAGATACTACAAATACTACAAATACTTGAAATATTACAAATACTACAAACACAGCAAATACTACCAACCATGGAAATACTACAAATACTAAAATACTACAAACACTGCAAATCCTACAATTACGACAAGTAGGGCAATTACTGCAAATACTGAAATAACATCGAATACTACAAACACTTCAGAAACCGCAAATACTTTAAATAATACAAAGACTACAAATACTACATATACCGCAAATAGTAAAAATACTACAAATATTACGAGTACAACATATATTACAAATAATTCAATTAATACAAATAGTACAATAAGTGCAAATATTACTAATCCTGCCAATAATACAAATACTACAAACACTGGAAACACTGCAAATACTGTAAATTCTGCAACTACCACAACCACTGCAAAGACTATATATACTACAACTACTACAAATACGACAAATACTACGAATACTACAAATACTACAAACGCTGCATATACTACAAACACTATAAATGCTACAAATAGTGCAACTACTACAAATATACAAATAATAAAATTAATACAAATATAAAAAACACTGCAATCACTACAAATACTGCAAATTCCACAAATAATACAAATACTAAAAATACGGCAAATACTACAAATACTACAAATACTAATAAAAACTTCAAATAATACAAATACCGCAATAACTGCAAATGCTACAAATATTACAAAAAGTGCAAATACTACACATATTAGAAACACTACAAATAATTTAAATACTACATATACATCAAATACCACAAATATTAAACATACTACAAATACTACAAAAAATACAAATTTAAAAATTACTGCAAATAGTACGTATAATACAAATACAGCAAATACTACAAATACTGGATTTACTACAAATACTACAAATACGAGAAATACTACGAATACAACAAATACTACAATATTACAAATACTACAACTAATACAAACACTTAAAATTATTCAAATAACAATAATACTACAAATGCTACAAATACTACAAATGATACAAATAATTCAAATACTACAAATGCTAGAAATACTGCAAATACTACAAATACTGCAATCACTTATAATAGTACAATTCATGCAAATAGTAAAAATAAAATAAATGCAGCAAATAATACGAATAATATAAATACTGAAAATACTGCTAATACCGTTTATACTGCAAATTCTGCAAATGCTACAAATACTGAAACTACCAAAATAATACAAATACTACAAACACTGCAAACACTGCGAATACTACAAATGCTACAAATATTACAAAGAATAAAAATACTGCATGTGCTGCAAATAATACAATTATTTCAAATACTACAAATACCACAATTTCTACAAATAATAGAGATACCAAAAATACTACAAATAAGATAAATAATACAAACACCACAATCACCAAAAATAGTGCAGTTACTGCAAATAATACGTATGATAAAAATACTGCAAATAGTAAGTATAACAATTACTGCAAATACTGCGATTACTAGAAATAAAGGAATTACTGCAAATACTTAAAATACTTCCATACTAGAAGTAATAGAAATCGTACAATTACTGCAAATACTACAAATACTACAGATATTGCGATTCCCCCAAATGCTACAAATACTTCAAATACTAGAAATATTACAATTCAACAGATTCTGCAAATACTGCAAACACCGCCTATACTACAAATACTAAAAGTACTGCAAATATTGCAGATACTACAAATCTAAAATAATAACAAAAAGTGGAAATGCTGCAAATACTAGAAATCGTGAAAATACTACAAATACTGCAAGTTCTACCAATAATACAAATACTACAGCTACTACAAATACTACAAATGCCACTATTACTGCGAACAATACAAATACTACAAATACTGAAAATATTACAAATACTGCAAATTCTGAAAATACTACAAATACTGCAAATACTACGTATGCTACAATTACTACAAATACTAAAAATACTGCCTATACTTCGAATGCAACAAAAACTACAAATACTACAAAAACTGCAACTACTGCGATTAAGGAAAAAATATAAATAATACAAATATAAAAAACACTACAATTACTACGAATACTGCAAATACTACAAACACTGCAAAAATACAAATACTGCAAATGCTAAAAATATTACAAATACTACAGATGCTACACATACTATAAATGCTACAAATAGTGGAAGTACTGCAAATACTAAAAATACTACAAATCCTACAAATAATACAATTACTTAAAAATTGAATACTGAAAGCACCACAAATACTACAAATAATAATGCAATACGGCAAATACTGCAAATGATACAAATACTACATTCATTACAAATACTACACATATCACAAACACAAGAGATACTTCAAATGCTACAAATTCCGCAAACAATACAAATACTCAAAATACTTCAAATTCTACAAATACCAAAAATACTGCAAATGCCACGAATACTACAAATACTGCATATACCACAGATACTGCAAATGCTATAAATAGTATACATACTGCAATTACCGCAAATACTACAAATATTACAAATACCACAAATTCTACGTATAATACAAACACTACAAAAACTGCAAATACTACAAATCCTACAAATACTGTGAATGCAACAAATAATACGAATACTTCAAATACTACAAATACTGGAATTACTACATATAATACACATACTATAAATACTACGAATACTAGAAATACTACAAATATTAAAATTACGATAAATACTACAAAGACTAAAAATAATTCAAATAATAATACTGCAAATACCACAAAGACTGAAAATACTACAATTATTACAATTACTACTGAAGGGGCAACTACTGCAATTACTACAGATATTACAAATACTACAAATGCTTCACATACTGCAAACACTGGAACTACCGCAAATACTGCAAATACGAGAAATACTGCGAATACTAAAAATAGTACACATATAACAAATACCGCGAATACTACAAATACTGCAATACCACTAATACCACAAATACTGCAGCTACTGCGAATACTGCAAATCTTACAAGCACTACAAATACTACACATAATACAAACACTACAAATATTGCAAATATTACAAATACCGCAAATAATACAAAGACTGGAGATACTGCAAATACTACAAATACCACAAATATTTGAAATACTACAAATACTACAATACTCAAAAAAATTCAAATAATGTTAGCAGTACAAATGCAACAAATAGTGCAATTACAAGAAATACCACAGATACCAGAAATACTACTAATACTACAAACACTAAGAATATTACAAATACCAAAAATACCCTAAATACTACAAATATTACAAATCGTGCAAATACAACAAATAATACAAATCATGCAAACACTGTAAGTAACGCGAATAATACAAATACAGAAAAAAATTACAAATACTTCAAATAATAGGAATAATGCAAATATTACAAATACTACAAATATTACAAATAATAAAAGCACTACGAATGTTTCAAATACTGCAAATAATACAGATGCTATAAATACTACAGCCGGCGCAAATGCTGCAAATACTACAAATAATGAAAATGATACAAATAGTGCAAATAAAAAATGTTACATTTACTACAAATAATACAAATGCTACAAATACTACAGACACTACAGATACTGCAAATACTACAAGTAGTAAAATAATACAAACACTACAAATACTACCAATAGCACAAACACTACGAATACTACGAATACTACATATATTACAAAGAGTAAAAATATTTCATATACTACAAATAATACAATTACTTCAAATACTACGAATACTACAAACACTACAAATATTACAAATAGTGCAATTACCGCAAATACTGCAGATATTATAAATACTGAAAAGATTACATACATTAAAACAATGCACATACTACAAAAATTACAAATACTAGCGATATTACAAAGAATACAGATACTATAAATAGAAAATACTACAAATACTAAAATACCACAAATGCCGGAAAAAATACAATGCTGGAAATACTAGAAATACTACAAATACTGCAAATACTACAAATAATACGATTGCTAAAATAGTGAAATTACTGCAAATACTGAAAATACCTCCGAACTACAAGTAATAAAAAAAATAAAATTACTGCAAATAATCCAAATACTACAAATATTGCAAATACTTCAAATACTAGAAATACCTCAATTACTAGAATTAGTGCACTAAAACAAATACCAAATATACTTCCATGCGACAATAATAAAAGTAAAACAATTACTGCAAATACCAGAAATACTACAAATATTACAAATACTACGAATACTAGAAATAATACAAATACTGCAATCACTGCAAATACTGCGAATACTGCAAATACTGCAAGTACTTCAAAAAATAAAGAAGCTACAAATACTACAAATACTAAAAGTACTAAATATACTACAACTGGTGCAATTACTGCAAATGCTACAAATATTGCGAATATTACAAATTCTACAAACACTGCAAATACTACAAATACTGCAAATGCTGCGAACGTTTCAAATACCACAAGTAATGCAAATGCTGCCAGTATTACAAATGCTTAAAATACTATAAGTGCTACAAATACTGCAAATACTAAAAATACTACAAATCCTACGATACTGAAAATACTACGAATACTAAATATACTACAAATATTTGAAAGATCAAAAATACTGGAAATACTAAGATTTTTGCAAATACATCAAATACTACAAATAATTTAAATAATACTAATACTGCAGATAATACAAATACTAAAAATAACGCAGATACTACCAATTCTTCAAATACTACAAATACCACAAATTCTAAAATAACTGCAATCACTACAAATAATACAAATACTGCCAATAATACCGATACCATAAATACTATAAACACTCCAAATACTACAATTACGACGAATGCTGCAAATACTACAAACGCAGCAAATGCTACAAATACTTCAAATACTAGAAATGCAACAAATAATACAAACACTGCAAATACTAAAAATACCACAAGTAAAAAATGCCAAAAATACTACAAATACCACAAGTAATACAATTAGTACAAATACTATAAATACCACAAATACTACAATTAATAAAATACTGCACACAATGTATATACTGGAAATAATAAAAGCACTAAAATACTACAAATATAACAAATACTACGAAGACTACAAACACTAAGAATACCGCAAATACTAAAAATACCACAAAAATTACGAATACTACAAATAGTACAAATAATACAAATACTGCAAACAATTCAACTACTACAAATGCTACAAATACTGCAAATACTCCAAATACTACAAATAGTGAAATTATTGCAAATGCTACAAATACTACAAATAATACAAATACTACAAATATTACAAATTGTGCAAATAGTACAAATAATAAAAATCCTGCAAATATTGCAAACAGTACAAATGGTGCGAATACTGCAAATACTGAAAGTACTGCAAATACTACAAATGCTCCAGTTACTACAAATAGTGCTAGAACTGTAAAAGCTACAATAATAGAAATACTACAATACTGCTGTAGCGGCCAGAATCCAATAATCTTGGCCTGAACGCGGGAAATAGCTAGGCGGTGCCAACTGACGTGAATCTGACTAGTTCCTGCGTTCTACTGTATAGCTTCCTAACTTCCGCGAGTGACGCACAGTCAAAGGTTGGATCGAAATATCAAAACACGGTTCGTAGTAATTCAATAGTAGATTCGTAACAAAATCTGTGGTACTATCAAAGCAACAATAAGTTATGTCAAATTACAAAAATACCTCAACAGTGCCGTTGGGTAACTATACAGTCCAAAACGTTCTCGGGTACAAATACGTACTACACGGTAAAAACTGGTTAAAAAATACAACTGTTAAATACCTGTCGGTCAATAGGAATATTCCCGGCAAAAGGGATCAAAACTCTGTCTACAGGAATCAAATCAACAAACAAACGTTTCCAGTAGACAGTCAAAAGACAAACAGTCAAATCACTGCACAACCGTAAGTTGAACCAAAACAAAATGTCGTGCGCAGTAAAACAACATCACCTTATCAACAGTTCAGCGTCACATAATAGGAAAGTGAAACACTCATAATAAGTCTCAAACATATAAAGGCAAATACCGAGTGTAAAGTCAAATAAGACAGTTAAACAAGCAAATAACATTACACCGGCGAGGGTCAAAGGTACACCATCCACAACGAGGGTAAAAATGTTAAAATAAATGTCAATACAATCAAATAAAAGTGATCGGGAGGGATTTTCAGATCATTTTTCCGTTACAACTGCAAATACTAAAAATACTAGAAATAGTGCAATCAGTGCAAGTACTGCAAACACCAGAAATACTAAAAAAGCTGAAAATACCAAAAACATGAAATACTACAAATACTGCAAATACTACAAACACTACAATTACTGCAATTAGTGCAAGAACTGCAAATGCTACAATAATAGAAATATCAAAAGGGCTGCAAATACTACGAACACTACAAATAGTGCAAGTACTGCAAAACACTACAAATACTAAAATACAAAAATACTACAAAATCTGCAAATACTATAATTACTTCGAATCGTGCGTGTACTGGAAATTCTATAATAATAGAAATATTACAAATAGTGCAAATACTGCAAATATTACGAATACTAAAAATTTACAAATACTACGAATACTTAAATACTACAAGTATTGCAATTACTGAAAGTGCTGCAGATACTACAAATAGTGAAAGTACTGGAAATACAAAGTTTTCCAAAAATACTACAAATATTACAACAACTAGTAACAGTGCAATTACTTCAAAAAATAGAAATGCTACAAATAATGCAAATAGTGCAATTATTGCAAATACCACAAATACTATAAATAGCACAAATACTAAAATTACCACTGATACCGCAAGTAATCCAAATGTTGTAATAATAGAAATACCACAAAGACTGCAAATGCTACAAATACTACCATTACTACATATACTACGAATATTAAAAAGACTAAAAGTAATGCAAATACTAAAAATACTTCAAATAGTATAAATACTACAAATACCACAAATGATGCAATTACTACGAAAAGTGCAAGAACTGCAAATGCTACAATAATAGAAATACTGCAATTACTAATAATACCGTAAGTACTCGAAAAGCTGCAGTCACTGAAATACTACAAAAACTGCAAATAATACAAATACTAAATATAGTGCAAGTACGGCAAATATTAAAACACACTGCAAATACTGAAAATTCTACAATTAGAACAAATACTACAAATACGAAAAATACTGCAAATACTACGAATACCACAATCACCACAAATAGTACAAGAATTGCAAATACTACATATACTAGAAAACTTGAAATACTACAAATATACAAATACTACAGATACTGCAAAAACTACACATACTACAAATACTAAAATTACCAAAAATATTGCAAGTACTGGAAATGCTACAATACCAGAAATACAAGAAGTACTGCAATAAATAAAAATACTACAAATGGTGCTAGTGCTGCAGATATAACAAAGGCCGAAAATTTCACAAACACTACAAATACTGCAATCACTACACATAGTGCAAGTACTGCGAATAACAAAAATACTACAAATACTACAAAAAATTCAATTATTACCATTAGTGCAAGTATTGCAAATACTATAAATCCTACAAATACTGCAAATATTGCAAATATTACAAATACTACAAATACTCCAAATACTACAAATAATGCAATTACCGCAAGTAGTCAGAGAACTGCAAATGCTAAATAAATAGTAATACTACAAATAATGCAGACACTAAAAATGCTACAAATAGCGGGATTATTGCAAATACTATTAGTACCACAAAAAAGTACTAAAGTTACTGCTAATAGTGAAAGTACTGCAAATAATACAATACTACAATGACTACAAATACTACTACTACTATTAGTGCGAGTACTGAAAATACTACAAATACTGCAAATACTGCAAATAATACAAATACTACAAATACTCCAAATAATGCAAGATTTGCAATTGCTACAATAATAAAATCCTGCAAATACTGGAAATAGTAAAAGTACTACAAATAGTGCAAGTACTGCAAATATTACAAATACTACAATTATCACTTTAAGTGCAAGAACCGCAAATGTTGCAACAATAGATATACTACAAATACTGCAAATACTTCAAATGTTATACAGACAAAAAATAATGCATATACTAAAAATACTACAAATACTACAAATAATGCAATTACTACAAACAGTGCAATTACTGCAAATGCTACAATAACAGCAATACTACAAATAACGCAGACACTGAAAATGATACAAATGGCGCAAATACTGCAAATGCTATTAATACTGAAAATAATACAAATACTACAATCACAAACAATAACGCAAGTACTGAAAATGCTACAGTAATAGAAATACTACAAGTAATACAATTATTGCAAATACTACGAACAGTTCAAGTACTGCAAATGCTACATACAACGCAAATACTACAAATACTACAAATTCTACAAATAATACAAACAGTGCAAGAACTTCTAATGCTACAATAATATAAATATTACAAATATTGCGACTACCAGAAATATTACAAATAGTGCGAGTACTGCAAATATTACAAATACTACAAAAACTAGAAATACTACAAATATACAAATACTACAATTTCTGCAATTACTATAAATAACACAAATGGTAAAATACTACAAAAGTTCAAGTATTGGAAATGCTGCAATAATGGGAATACTACAAATACTGCAAACAGTACAAGTAATGCAAATATTACAAACACTGCAAGTAATACAAAAACTACAAAATCTACGAATACAAATATTTTGAAGACTGAAAATACTGCAAATATCACAAATAGTGCAAGTATTGCAGAAAATTGCAAAATAAAAATACCACAAATAGTAGAAATACTACAAATATTACAATTATAAATAACAGTGCAAGTACTGCAAATGGTAAAAATACTACAAGTACTGAAAATACTACGAATATTACAAATACTAAAATACTACAAATAGTGCAAAAACTGCAAATGCAACAATTATAGAAAAACTACGAATACTACAAATATGAAAATACCACAAATACTGCAATCACTAGGAATACTACAAGTACTACAGATATATCAAATTCCACACTTTCTACGAATAATACAAATACTGCAAATACTACAAATACCACAAATAAAGCAAGTATTTCAATACTGCAAATACTCCAAATACTATAAATGGTAGAAACACTACAAGTGATACAAATACTACAAATGTCAAAAATACTACAAATACTACAAATTCTCAAAATACTGCAAATACTGAAACTACTACAAATAATACGAATACTACAAATAATTCAAATACTAGGATTACTACTAGTGATGCATTTTTGCAGATACTTCAATTGCTACAAATAATACAAATGCTACAAATACTACAAATAATACAAATACTGCAAATGCTACAAACATTACACACACTAAAAACAGTGCAGATATAGGAAATAATACAAATATTACTAATATTAGAAATACTGCAATTACTACAAATGCTATAAATACTGCAAATACAAGAAATACCATAAATACTACAAACATTACACTTACTACAAATACTCCGAAAACTACTGATACTACAAATATTACAAATAATAAAAATACCACGGGCACTGCAATTACCACAAATACTACAAATACTACAAATTATACAAATAATGCCATTGGTGCAAATGTTGCAAATACTGCAAATGATGCAAATACTACAAATACTGCAAATACTACAAATAATGCAAATACAACATATACTATAAATACTGCAAGTATTAGAAATACTAAAAATTATCGAGTACTAAAAATATTGCAAATACTACAAACTATAGAAATACTGCGAATACTACAAATACTGCGAGTACTGCAAATACTAAAAATACTACGAATACTGCAAATATTCCAAATAGTATGAATATGACAAACACTATAAATGCCACAAATACTTCAAATACTGCAAATGCTACAAATACTACAGTCTCTACAAACACTGTACATACTACAGATACTGCAAATACTTCAAAGGCTACAAATACTTTAGATACTGCAAATACCACAAATACTACAAATACCACAATACTGCAATTACTGCAAATACTACAGATGCTACAAATACTAAAAATACTAAAAAAACTAAAAATACTACAAATATTGCAAGTACTACAAATACTACAAATATTACAAATACTACAATTACCACAAATAGTGCAATTACTGGACATGCTGCAATAATAGAAATACTTCAAATCCTGAAATGCTTCAAATACTACAAATAGTGCAATACTGCGAACATTGCAAACACTGCAAGCACTAAAAATGCTGCAAATACTACAAATACCACAAATACTACAAACACTACAAATACTGGGAATACTGCAAATATTACATTTAATACAAAAGCTAATTTATTATTTTCATGATTTCCTTCGATTCCTTGAAGAACGTAGGGCTTCAGTAGCACGTCTCCACTGAATTCTGTCCTCTGAGATATTTTGAACCTGTCTCCACGACAGCCCACAAGCTCTCATTTCTTCCTCGCACGACCTCCTCCATGTCACCCTCACCACGGACACCCAACTCGTCGCTTCCCATGGGGATTCCACTCGAGCAACTGGCCTGACGCGTGATGTCCTCAGTCGGCCTTCTCAGTGCATGGCCAATCCATCTCCACTTCTTCCTGCATATTTGTTGCGTGATAGGTTCTTGGTTGGTTCGTTCCCAGAGTTCCTTGTTGCTTATTCTTTCTGGCAATCCATCTGATCTTCAGTAGCGAGCGTAAGCAGTTGTTGATGAATGTCTGTAGTTTATTGGAAATGCCTTTCGTGACGCGCCAAGTCTCTGAACCATACAGAAGCACCGACTTGACGTTGGTGTTGAAAATCCGGATCTTGTTCCACATGCTGAGTGCAGATCTCCACACTGGTTTCAGGCTAATGAACACCTGTCTTGCTTTTCCGATTCTGACTTTGACGTCCTCTTCCGTCGCGCCTGTAGTTGAAACAGTGCTTCCTAGATAAGTGAAGAAGGTTACTTCCTTTAAGTTTCTCCCGTTGATGGTGATTGGAGTTTGTTGTTGTTGTTGATGGTGGTGGCGCGGTATCTTCACCACTTCTGTCTTCTCCATATTCACCTGAAGTCCCGTCTTCGCTGCCTCTTCTACCAACTCGTTAGTTTTTGCTTGCAGATCATCAAGTTTATGTGACATCAGGCACAAGTCATTGACGAAATCCAGATCTTCTAGGTTCTCTTCCGCAGTCTAGTGTATCCCCCTCTTATCGCTCCCCACTGTTTGCTGCATGATCCAGTCGACCACAATCAGGAATATCATGGGTGATAGTAGGTGACAGCCTTGTTTCACTCCTGTCTTCACTTCAAAAGCATCACTGAGCTTCCCATTGTGGATTACTTGGCATGTGGCATCTTCATATACTTGTTGAATGAGGTTGTTAAAGGTTTGCGGTACTCCGTAGTAGTGAAGCAGTTTCCAAATTACTTCTCGGTCGACGCTGTCAAAGGCCTTCTCAAAGTCGATGAAGTTGAGGTGGAAAGCTGATTGCCATTCTATGCTCTGTTCTATGATGATGCGAAGCGTTGCAATTTGGTCTGCACATGATTTGTACTTCCTGGAGCCTGCTTGTTCCGGTCGTAGTTTTGAATCCAGTGCATCTTTAGGCCTCTCCAGGATGATGCGGCCTAATATTTTACTTGGGGTGGACAGGAGAGTGATTCCGCGCCAGTTCTTGCAAGCACTGAGGTCTCCCTTCTTCGGCAGTTTGACAAGGTAACCCTTCTTCCAATCGTCAGGTACCTTCTCTTCCTTCCACACCTTCTGCAATAGTGGTGTGAGCATGTCTGCTGTTGTCTCTGCATCTGTTCTCAGTGCTTCTGGCGGTATTCCATCTGGTCCTGCTGCTTTCCCGCACTTCAGTAGCTTTATGGCGTTCAGGACTTCCATTTTCGTTGGAGGATTTATGTTCACTTGTAATTCAGCGGCTGCAGGTGGTATTTCTGGACGAAGTGCAGGTGGTGGTCGATTCAAGAGCTTCTGGAAGTGGTCTGCCCACTGTTTCCTCTGTTTCTCCTCTTTCGCAATTGAATTTCCGTCATCATCTTTTACTGGCTTCGTCTGCGTTGATCTTTCCCCAGATAGCAACCTGGTTATTTGATACAATGTCGTCAGGTCTCTCTTACCTGCAGCCTGTTCTGCTTCACTTGCCAGTGTTTCGTAGAAGTGTCTTTTGTCTTTCCGTGCACTCTTCTTTACTTCTTTGTTCAGTGTTTTATATATTGTGCTCAGTTCCTCTTGTCGTTGAGCATCCATGCACTGGTTTATCTTCTGCTTCACCATCCTCCTCTCCCCCCTCTATCAGCTTCCATGTATCCATTGAGATCCATTCCACTCGTTGTCTTCTTTCTTCTTCCTTCCTAATACTGTTGTGCAGGTTTCTTTCCACATAGCTTTCAAAGACTTCCAGTGTTCTTCCACACAGGTTTCTTCAGGGATGTTGCTCGATATCTCCCATTTCGTCTTGATGGCTGCTGTGAAGATCTCCTTTGTAGTTTCATCCTTCAGTTTCCGAGTGTTGTACTTGAATTGAGGTCTATCACCAGCTTCCCTGAAGGCTTTTAACTCGATTTGGAAGGTTCTATGCACTAGATAGTGGTCTGAACCCACACCTGCTCCTCTTCTTGACCTTGTGTTAAGTAGACTGCGTCTCCATTTTCTTGAGATTGAGATAAAGTCGATTTAATTTTTAATGTGTCCATCTGGTGAAATCCATGTCGCTTTGTGGATACCTTTGTGCCTGAACACACTGCCTCTAATCACCAAATCGTTGAATGCGCAGAATTCTGCAAACAATTCTCCATTCTCGTTCATCACCTCACCTAGCGCTTCTCCACCCATGGTTAGTTCTCTTCCTGTGTTGTCCCCTCCCAGTTTGGCATTCATGTCGCCCATTAGAATTTTGATATCGCCAACTGACGTCTTGTCCAGTGTTGATTGAAGTTGTCTGTAGAATTCCTCCTTCTCCGCTTCTCTTCATCTGCATTATTTGTAGGTGCGAAGCATTGTATGATTGTGACCTTCCTTCCTTTTGAGTTGAATCTTGCTGTCATGATCCTGATGCTGGAGGAGATTGGTTCCCACTGCATGAGAGCCTTCGATGCTCTTGAGGACATCATGATAGCCACTCCATAACTCAGTGTGCTCGTGGTTGTCGTCTGGGTGACCGGAGTAGATTATTGATTCTCCAGTTGATAGTTTGGAGACTCCACTCCCATTCCATCTGCTTTCGCAAATCCCAAGCACTTCGATGTGATACCTTCTTATCTCCTTTGCAATCTAAGCTGCCTTACTGGGTTCAAGCATCGTACAGACATTCCATGTCCCCATGTTTACTTTCGCTTTCATTGAGGGAGAGAAGACACATCGGCCAATTGGCTTCCCGAAGGCTTTCACCAACTGGCGTCATTTCGCCTCTCCGATTCCAGCGGGGAATAAAATTGTTTTCATTTTTCATATTTTATTTGTGCTTTGAAGTTTCTTTAGCGGTTAGATTCGCTTAACAAGGTAGGGTTGCCAGCCCTAACCCTAACCCTAACCGTAACCCTAACCCGGGCATAGGACCGGCTAGTAACTAGTGAACAAGTTAACCAGGCAAGGTTACAAAAGCCTAAAAATACTACAAATAATACAAACACTACAAATACTACAAATAGTGCAAGTACTGCAAATACTACTACACTACAAATACTAAAAATACTACAAATACTACAAATGCTACAAATATTACAAATGCCACGAATACTTCAAATATTACAAATGTTGCAAATGCCACAAACATTACGAACACTGAAAACGATGCAGATGCAGAAAATGATACAAATACGACAAATATTAGAAATACTATAAAATACAGCAAATGCTACAAATAATCCAAATGCTACAAATACCACATATACTACAAATATTACAGATGTTACAAGTACTCCGAAAACTACTAAGACTACAAATACTACAAATACTAAAATTACTACAAGCACTGCAATTACTAGAAATACTACAAATAGTACAAATACTACAAATTTTACAAATACTAGAAATACTGAAAGTTCTACGAATAACGCAAATAGTGCAAATATTACAAATACTGCAAATAATGCTAATACTACAAATACTGCAAATACTACACGTACTGAAAATACAACAAATACTGTAAATATTTCAAATACTAGAAATACTAAAAATAAATCAAATACTACAAATATTGCAAATATTACAAGTGCTACAAGCAACAGAAATACTGCGAATTCTACAAATGCTGCGAATACTGCGAGTATTCCAAATAGTACAAATACGACAAACGCTACAAATGCTACAAATACTACAAATACTGCAAATACTACAAATGCTACAAATACTGCAAATGTTACAATTACTACAAATATTTAAAATAGTACAAATACTACAAACAATAAATGTACTGCAAATTATACGAAGACTACAATACTACTAAAGCTACAAAGATACAAATACTATAAAGAACACAAAAAAAAATTAATACGAACACAAAAATTTTAAATAACAAAAATGCTGCATATGCTGGCAACACTACAAGCACTAGAATTACTACAAATTTTACGAATAACTCAGATACTGCATATACTACAAATACTACTAATAATACAAATGGTGACAATAGTGCAATTACTGGAAAGACTAAAAGTACTATATATATAACAGATATTAAAAAAACTGCAATAATACAGAGTAAGATTACTGCAACTACTACGAATATTTAAAATATAAAAAAAATTAAAATGCTGCAGACCACAAATAATGCAATACTACAGATACTACAAGTACTACAATTACTACAATTAGTTCAACTACAACAATTACTACGAATACTGCAAATACCGAAATTACTGCAAAAACTACAAATAGCACAAACTCTGCAAATAATAAAACTACTGCAAATAATGAGAATACTCTAAATATTATATATGATACAAATAATTCAAATACTAAAAATACTGGACATACTACAAATAGTGGAAGTACTGCAAAATCTACAAATACTACATGTACTGCAAATTCCACAAATGCTGCAAATACTAAAAATCCTACAAGTAATACAAATACTGCAAATACTACAAACACTTCAAACACTTCATATATTACAATAAATACAAATACTACAAATAATACAATAACTACAAATGGTGCAATTAATGCAAATACCAAAAATGTGACAAATAATACAAATTATGAAAATAATAAAAATGCTGCAGATAATAATACTATAAATCTTACGAATACTGCAATTAATGCAAATATTACAATTACTGCAAATACTACAAATAGTGCAATTACTTCAAGTACTACAAATACTGCAAATACTACAATTATTACAACTACCACCAATACCAAATTACTACAAGTATTACAAGTACCACAAATACTACAAACATTACAAATACTACAATAGTACAAGTAATATAAATAGTACGAATGATACAAATGATACAAATGCTCGAAAAACCCCAAAAACTACAAATACTACAAACACTGGAAATACTACAAATAATACAAATAATACAATTACTAAAAATAGTTCAATTACTGCAAATACTAAAGATACGACGAATACTAAAAATATAACAAATAATACAAATGTTGCGAATGCTACAAATACTACAAATACGGCAAATAATTCAAACACTAAAAATGCTACAAATACAACATATACTAGAAATTATAAAAATAGTGCAATTACTGCAAATGCTACAAATACTACAAATGCGCCAAAAACGGCAACTTATTCAAAAACTTCAAATACTAGAAATAATACAAACACTAGGAATACTACAAGCACTAAAAATTCCGCAAATATTTGAAACGCCGCAAGTACTACAAATAGGCCAATACTACAAATACTACAAACACCACAAATGCCACAAATATTGCAAACACTGCCGATACTAAAAATGCTGCAAATAATACAAATAGTGCAAACACTGTATATACTAGAAATATTGAAAATATTACAAATACTGCAGGCACAGCAAATACCACAATTACTACAAATAATACAAACACTACATATACTGCAAATAACAAAAATAATACAAATACTACAAATACTACAAATGCAAAAAATAATACAATTACCGAAATAGTAGAAATACTGCAAAAACTACAATTAATAAAAATAGTGCACTTACAAATTATGAAAATAATAAAAATGCTGCAGATAATAATACTATAAATCTTACAAATACTGCAATTAATGCAAATACTACAAATCCTGCGAATAATAAAATTGCTGCAAATACTACAAATACGGGAAATGGAACCAATGCTGAAAATACTTCATATAGTTAGAATTACAAAAAGCCTGCAATCACTACAAATACTACAGTTACTGCAAATACTAGAACTACTACATTTTCTTCAAATAGGGGAAGTACTGCAAATGCTACAATAATCGAAATGCTAAAAAATAGTGTAAATCCCGCAAAAACTGCAAGTAATGCAAATATTACAAATATTATAAATTCTAGAAATAGTGCAATAACAACTAATATTGCAAGAACTGCAAATGCAACAATAATAGAAATACTCCAAATACTGCAATTACTGCAAATACTACAGGAGGTACAAGTACTGCAAATATTATAAATACTACGAATACTGCAAATTCTACAAATATACAAACACCAGAAATAGTGCAAGTACTGCGAATGCTAAAAACAATAAAAATAAAACAAATAAAATACTGCGAATACTACAATTACTAAATTGCTACAAATACAGCAAATAATTCAAACATTATAAGTGCTTCAACTACTACATATTCTACAATACTACAAATAGCGCAATCGCTGAAAATGCTACAAATACTACAAATACTAGAATAACTACAAATGCTACAAATTCTGCAAATAATACAAACACCGCAAATAATACAAATACTGCAAATACTAAAAAGACTGCAAATACTACAAATACTGCAGATGCTTCAAATACTACAAATACTAAAATTGCTGCAAATGGTACATATAGTGCAAATGCTGCAAATACTACAATTGCTGAAAATATTTGAATAGCTCAAATACAACAAATACTTCAAAACTACATGTAAAAAAATTATGCAAATAGTGCAAATACTACAAACACTACAAATAGTGCATGTAATGCAAATAATACAAATAGTGCAAATTCTACAATTAATAGAAATACTACAAATACTAAAAATACTACAAGTACTACAAATGATGCAAATACTGCAAAAAATATGTGCTGAAATAACTACAAAGAGTGCAAGTATTGTAAATGCACAATAACAGAAATACAAAAAATAGTGCAAATGCTACAAATACTACAATACCGCAATTACAGCAAATAATTCAACACTACAAATAATACAAATACTGCAATTACTACAAGAACTGCAAATGCTACAGTAGTAGAAATACAACAAAAACTGCAGAAACTACAAATACTAGAAATAGTGCAAGTAGTGTGAATACTACTAATACTACCAATGGCACAAATACAGCAAATACTTCAAATAAAACAAATGCGAATACTGCAAATACTACAAGCAATGCAAGTACTGCAAATGCTACAATAATAAAAATATTACAAATACTGCAAATACTACAGATTCTACTAAGCGTGCAAGTACCGCGAATACAAAAAATAGTGAACATAATACAAATACTCCTAATATTACAAATTTAACGATAGTGAAATTTCTGCAAATACTAGAAACACTACAAATATTACAGATACTGCAAATACTACAAGTTCTACAAGCACTACAAATAATGCAAACACTGAAATTACTACAAATACTAAGGAATTAAAAACACTTCATATACTTCAAAAACTACAAATAATACAAACATAGGAGATATTGCAATACTACAAATTTTACATATACTACGAATACTGCAAATACTACATAAAATACAAATCCTGCAAATGATAAAAATACTAAAAATACTACATATACTGCAAATACAGCAAACACTACAAATACTGCGAATACTGCAAATAGTACAAATACTGCAAATGATGCAAATACTGGAAATAAAACAAATAATGCAAATGCTACAAACTCTACAAATACTACAAATACTGCAATTACTGCAAATATTACAAATACTGCAAATACTGCAACTAATGCATGTACCACAAATACTACAAAATGTGAAGTACTGCAAACGCTACAAATTTTACAAATAATAAAATTACTAAAAATACTGCAAGTACTGCAAGTGCTACAGAAAAGAAATATTACAAATACTGCAAATAATGCAAATACCAAAAATAGTACAGGTACTGCAGATACCACAAATTCTACAAATACTGCAAATAATACAAATATGACATATACTAAAAATACTGCAAACACTCTAAATACTACAAGTGATACAAATACTAAAAATACTATAAATACTACAAATACAGTAAATATTACAAATACTACAAACAACGCAATTAACACAAACAAATATACTGAAAATGCTACAAATACTGCGAATACTACAAATAATACAAATACTACGAATAATGCAAATAAAAACGAATACTACAAATGTTACGAATACTACAAATGCTGCAATACTGTATATACTAAAATTAGTGCAAACACTAAAAATACTGCAAATACTACAAATAGTGCAAGAACTGTAAACGCTACAATAATAGAAATATACCAAATAATGCAAATACTACAACTACCACAATTAGTGCAAGTACTGCAAATATTACCAATAGTACAAACGCTACAAATACTGTACATACTAAAATACTACTGATAGTGAAAATACTGCAAATGCTACAATAGTAGAAATACTACAAATACCGCAACTACCATAAATACTACATATAGTGCCAATCCTCGAAATAATAAAAATACGGAAAATACTACATATACGACAAATCAAAAAATAACACAAGTAGTACAAATAGTACAGATAATACAAATACTACAAATACAAAAAATATTAAAAATACCGCAAATACTACAAATACTGCATATACTACAAATAGTGCAAGATCTGCAAATGCTACTGTAATAGAAATTCTACAGATACTGCAAATACTACAAATACCACATACAGTGCCAATACTGGAAGTAAAACACGTAATGAAAATACTAATAATACTACAAATACGGCAAATATCAAAAATACCACAAGTGATAAAAATGCTACAAATAGCACAAATAATGCAAATAGTACAGATAATGCAAATACTACAAAAAATTTAAATATTACAAATACCGCAAATATTACAAATACTGCATATAATTGAAACACTGCAAATACTACAAATGCTGCAAATACTAAAATTACTAAAAATATTAAAGACAGTGCAATTTCTACAAAAAGTGCAAGAACTGCAAATGGTACAATAATAAGAATACTACGAATACTGGAAATAATACGAATACCGTGATTAGAGCAAGCACTGCAAACAATACAAATATACAAACACTAAAACTACTGCATATACTATAATTACCATTAATAGTGCAAGTACTGCAAATGCTACAATAATAAAAATACTACAAATACAGCAAATACCATGAAAAGTACAAATAGTGCAAGTATTGCAAGTACTACAAATAATGCAAATGCCGAAAATTATGCAAATATACAAATACTGGAAATACTGCAAATATTAAAAATACTACAAATATTGCAAACAATACAATTACTACAAATAGTGCTAGTACTGCAAAAGCTACAATAGCAGAAGCACTAGAAATACTGCTAATAGTATAAATAGTGCAAATACTACATATGCTGCAAATAGCGCAATTACCGCGAATACTAAATATACTACAAAATCTACAAATACTGAAAATACTACAAATAGTGCGAGAACTGGAAATGCTAAATTAATAGAAACACTAGAAATACTGCAAAACATGCAAGTATTATTATCAGTGCAAATGCTGCAAATACTACAAATACCACAAATTCTACAAATACTACAGTTACTGCTAATAGTTCAATACTGCAAATACTACAAATATACAAATACTAAAAATAATAAAAATACTGCGAATACTGCTAATTCTCCAAATTTTACAAACGCTACAAGCTCTGCAAATACTACAAATACTGCAAATACCACAAATACTGCAAATACTACCATTGAACAAGTAATGCAATTACTACAAACACTAAAAGTACTATAAATAATACCTAAACTGCAGTCATCACTAATACTGCGAGTAGATCAAATGCTACAAAAACAGAAATAGTACAAATACTGCCAATACTAGAAGTATTACAATCAGTGAAATAACTGCAAATAATCGCAGTACTACAAATAATACAAATACTGCAATTCACACAAATAGTGCAAGAACTGCAAGTGCAACAATAATAGACATAATAAAATGCTGCTAATACTGCAAATATTACAAAGAGTATTGCAATTTCTACAAATACTAAAAATACTACAAATATTTCATAAACTGCAGGCACTGCTAATAGTGTAAGTACTGCAAATGCTACAAAAAGAGAATACTGCAAATACAGCCAATATTAAAAATATTACAGACAGTGAAATAAATGCAAATACTAGCAATACTAAAAATTCCAAAAAACTGCAATTCCTGGGAAGAGTGCAAGAATTGCAAATGCTGCAGTAAAAGAAATAATACAAATACCACGAATACTACAAACACTACAATTCCATTAAAAGTGCAATACTGCAAATAATACAAATACTACAAATACCACAAATAATTCAAATACTACAAATACAGCAAATACTCTAAGTACTACAAATACTACGAATACTATGAATTCTGTAAGTACTACGAATACTGCAAATACTACGAATACTGCAAATACTACAAATAATGCAAGAGCTGCAAATGCTAAACTAATAAGAATACTACAAATACTGCAGATAATAAAAATGCCACAAAGAGCGCAAGTCTTGCAACTACTACAAATAGTACAAATACTACAAACACTAGAAATGCTATAATTACCACAAATAGTGCAAGTACTGAAAACGCTACAATAATAGAAATACTGGAAATCTTGCAAATAGTAAAGACACCACAAAGAGAGCAAATACTGCAAATACTGCAAAAACTGAAACACTGCGAATTCTACGAATACTGCAAATACTACAAATACTACGACTACTACTACAGATAATACAAATAGTATTTTTAGTATTTACAATGTCTGCATTGTTTCTACTGTTGTAGCATTTCCAGTACTTGCACTATTTGTGGAAATTTTAGTAGTTCTTTGGTTTTTAGTATCTGCAGGTTTTATAAAAATTGTGGTATTTCAGTATTTGTAATATATCAGTATCTGTAATAATTGCAGTATTTGCAGAATTTGTAGTATTTGCAGTATTCGCACTATTTGTAGCGTTATTGGTATTTACAATATTTGCAGTATTTCTATTACTGTAGCATTTGCAGTACTTGCACTATGCGCAGTAATGTTGGTATTTGTAATATTTGTATTATTTTGACTATTTGCAGCATTTTAAGTGTTTGCACTGAATGTGGTATTTGTAGTATCTCCAGTATTTGTAGTGTTCCTATTTTTGTGGCATTTGCAGCACTCACACTATTTGTAAAAATTAAAATATTTGAAGGATATGTAGTATTTTTATTATTTGTTGAACTTGCAGTAATTGCACTTACTGTGGTAATTGTAATAGTTGCAGTATTTGTAGAATTCCGATTTTCGTAGCATTTGCAGTTCTTGCAATATTTGTAGTAATTGTAGTATTTGTAGAACTGTTAGTATTTGCAGTATTTGTAGTTTTTGTACTATTTTTAAAATGGCAGTGCTTGCACTATTTGTAGGATTCGTAGCAGTTTTCGTAATTCTATTATTGTAGCATTTGCAGAACTTGCACTATTAGTAGAAATTTTAGTAGATCTTTGATTTATAGTATCTGTAGTTTATATAAAATTTGTAGTATTTGAGCATTTGCAATATTTCAGTATTTTTAGTAGTTGCAGCATTTGTGGTATTTGGAGTATTTGCAGTATTTGCACTATTTTTAGCTTTATTAGTATATGGAAAATTTGCAGTATTTCTATTATTGTAGCATTTGCAGTACGCACATTAATTGTAGTTATTGAAGCATTTGTAGGATTTGAAGTAGTTTTACCACTTGTGGAAATTGCAGTACTTGCACTAATTGTTTTATTTATAGCATTGGCAGTATTTGTAGTATTCCGATTTTTGTAGCATTTGCAGTCCATGCACTATTTGTAGTAATTGCAGTATTGTCGAACCTTTAGTATTTGTATTATTTGCAGTCTTTGTACTATTTTTGGCATTGCAGTACTTGCACTAATCGTAGCAATTGTAGTAGTTCTAGGATTTGTAGTATACGCAGTATTTGTAGTATTTTGGTATTTGTAGAATTCGCAGTATTTTAGGTACTTGCATTATTTTCCCTTTTTCTAGTGTATGCAATATTTTCGTTATTTTATTTTCAATGGCATTTGCTATATTCGCAGTATTTCTATAATTGCAGCATTCGCAGTACTCGCACTATTTATAGTAATTACAGTATTTGTGGTATTTATAGTATTTGTATTATTTGTAGTACCTGCAGTACTTGCAATAATTCTGATATCTGTAGCATTTGTAGCAGTATTTTTATTTGTATTATTGTTGAGTTTGCTGTACTTGCACTATTTTTAGTGACTGTAGCAGTTCTAAGATTTGTAGTATTTGTAGTATTAACAATATGTGCACCATGTTTAGTGTTATTATTATTTGCAGTGTTTGCAGTATTTCTACCATTGTAGGATTTGCAGTACTTGCTTTATTTGCACTAGTTGTAGCATGTATAGGATTTGTAGTGTTCGTAGGTTTTGTAGAATTTGTAGTGTTTGTAATGTTTGCAGTATTTGTAGGTAAGTGCAGTATCTGTAGGATTCGGAGTATTTGTAGCAATTGCTCTATCGGTAGTGTCATTAGTATTTGCACTATTTGCAGTATTACTGTTATTCTATCATTTGCAGTACCTGCATTATTTGTACCAATTTTAGTATTTGTATTATTTCTACAACTACTATGCTACAACATGCTACAATCATTGAAATAGTAAAACACCACAAATACTAAAAATACTAAAGGTAATACAAATCCTAGAACTACTACAATTACTACAAATAGTGCAGGTATTGCGAATGATCCAATAATTGAAATATTGCAAATATACAAACACTAAAATACCACAAATACTACAAATCCTAGAAATACTACAATTACTACAAGTAGCGCAAGTACTGCAAATGCTACAATAACAGAAAAAATAAAAATACCGTAAATGCTGAAAATACCAAAATACTGCAAATACTACAAATACTACAGACACTGCAAGTCCTAGAACTACTAAAATTACTACAAATAGTGCAGGTACTGCAATGCTACATTAATTGAACTGCTGAAATAATACAATTGATACAAATAATAGAGATACTACAAATCTTAGAACTACTACAGTTACTACGAATAGTGCAACTACTGCAAATGCTATAATAATAAGAATACTAAAAATACTGCAAATTCCACAAATACTAAAATAATACAAATACTGCAGAAACTACAGTTACTCGAAATAGTGGAACTACTACAATAACTACAAATGGTGCAGGTACTGCAAATGCTACAATAATTGAATTACTGAAATTAATGCAGAAAATAAAAATACAAACACACTTCAAATACTAGAAATACTACAGGTGCTACAAATCCTAGAACTACTACAAAATATACAAATAAGGAAATATTGCAAGTGCCAGAAAAGTGAGAATAATAGAATTTTGCAGTTACTACAAATACTAAAATAATACAAATACTGCAAATACTACAGATAATACAAAGACTAGAACTACTACAATTAACACAAATAGCGCAAATACTGCAAATGCGACAATAGTAGAAATACTAAAAATACTGCAAATACTACAAATAGTAAAATACTACAAATGCTACAAAAACTACAGATACTGCAAATCCCAGAAATACAAAAATACTACAAATAGTGGAAGTACTATAAATGCTGCACTAATCAAAATATCGCAAATAAAGCAATGCTGCATATAATAAAATACTACAAATAATACAAATACTGCACGTACTACAAATAGTGGAACTATTACAAATACTAGAAATAGTGCAAGTACTGCAAATACTACAATAATAGAAATACTAAAAATGCTGCAAATAGTACAAAACCTAAAATACTGAAAATAGTACAAATACAACAGATGCTACAAATCCTATTACTACTAAAATTACTACAAGTAGTGGAAGTACTGCAAAACGCAACCAAAATAAGCAAACTGAAAATTCTAAAATGATGCAAAAACTAATATACTACAAATTATTCAAACACCACAGGTAGTACAAATCCTATAATTACTACAATTTCTACAAAGCATGCAAGCGCTGCAAATGCTACATTAATTGAAATACTAAGATAACACAGTTAGTACAAATGAAACAGATACTACGAATCTTAGAACTACTATTATTACAACAAATAGTGCAAGTACTGCAAATGCTACAAAAATAGGAATACTAATATACTGCAAATGCTACAATAATTCAAATACTAAAACACTACAAATAATGCAGATACCACAAATCCTAGAACTATTACAATTATTAAAAGTAGTGCAAGTACTGCAAGTGCCACAAGACTAAAATTACCAAAATACTGCAAATACTGCAAATAATAAATACTACAAATACTACGAATACGAAAGGTAATAAACATCCTAGAACTTCTAAAATTACTACAAATAGTGCAAGTACTACAAATGCTGCAATAATATAAATATCGCGAATGTTGCAAATACTACACCCGTTATAAAATAAAATACTATAAATACCAGAGAAACTACGAATCCTAGAACTATTAAAATCACTACAAATAGCGCGACTACTGCAAATGCTACAATATTGGAAATAATGAAAATAATGCAAATACTACGAATACTGAAGATACTACAAATCCTAGAAATACTAAAATCACTACAAATAGTGGAAGTACTGCAAGTGCTAGAACAATAAAAATAATACAAATACTAAAACACTACAAATACTTCAAAAACTAGAGATACTGCAAATCCTAGAACTACTTAAATTATCACATATAATGCAAGTACTGCAAATGCTTCGTAAGAGGAATTTAAAATACCACAAATACTACAAATACCAATCGACTACGAAAAAAAAATACTGCAAAGACGACGAATACTTAAATAGTCAAAATACGAAAATTACTGTAGATACCACAATATTAGAGCTACCAGATTTACCACAAATAGTGCAAGCACATCAAATGCTACACTAATCAAAATATTAGAATACTAAAATTACTACAAAAGCCACAGGTATTACAAATCCTAGAACTACTAGTTTTACGAAAAATAATGCAAGTACTGCAAATGCTACAATGATTGAAATACTGCAAATATCGCATGTACTACAAATACTTAAATACTACAAATATTACAAATATTACAGATACCATAAATACTGGAACTACTTAAATTAATGCAAATAGTTCAAGTACTACAAAATACGAAATAATTGAAATCCCGCAAATATTGCAAATACTACACATACCAAACTACTACAAACACTAGAAATACTACAGATATTACAACAAATAGAACTACTACAATTACTAGAAATAGTGCAAGTACTGCAAATGCTACAATAATAGAAATACTGAAAATACTGCAAATACTACAAATACTAAAATACTTCAGATACTAAAAATACTACAGATACCACAAATCCCAGAACTACTACAGTTACTACAAATAATGCAAACACCGCAAATGCCACAATAATTCAGATATCGGAAATATTGCAAATACTACGCATAATAAAACACAACAAAGACTACGAATACTACAGACACCACAAATCCTAGAACTACTACAATTTCTACAAATAGAGCAAGTAATGCAAACGCTAAAATGATAGAAATGCTGAAAATAATACAGATCCTACAAACCCAAATATGCTAATAATACTACAAATATTACAGATACCATAAATTATGTACCTATCCCAATTACTAAAAATAGTGCAAGAACTGCAAATGCTTCAGAAATAGAAACAGAAAAATACTGCAAACACTAATATTATTATTATATTATTATTAGTCCCTTGGGTTCCTAGTGGAACATAGGGCTTCAGTAGCACGCCTCCAGTGACCTCTGTTCTCTGAGATCTTTTGAACCTGTCTCCACGACAGCCCACAAGCTCTCATTTCTTCCTCGCACGACCTCCTCCATGTCACCCTCACCACGGACACCCAACTCGTCGCTTCCCATGGGGATTCCACTCGAGCAACTGGCCTGACGCGTGATGTCCTCAGTCGGCCTTCTCAGTGCATGGCCAATCCATCTCCACTTCTTCCTGCATATTTGTTGCGTGATAGGTTCTTGGTTGGTTCGTTCCCAGAGTTCCTTGTTGCTTATTCTTTCTGGCAATCCATCTGATCTTCAGTAGCGAGCGTAAGCAGTTGTTGATGAATGTCTGTAGTTTATTGGAAATGCCTTTCGTGACGCGCCAAGTCTCTGAACCATACAGAAGCACCGACTTGACGTTGGTGTTGAAAATCCGGATCTTGTTCCACATGCTGAGTGCAGATCTCCACACTGGTTTCAGGCTAATGAACACCTGTCTTGCTTTTCCGATTCTGACTTTGACGTCCTCTTCCGTCGCGCCTGTAGTTGAAACAGTGCTTCCTAGATAAGTGAAGAAGGTTACTTCCTTTAAGTTTCTCCCGTTGATGGTGATTGGAGTTTGTTGTTGTTGTTGATGGTGGTGGCGCGGTATCTTCACCACTTCTGTCTTCTCCATATTCACCTGAAGTCCCGTCTTCGCTGCCTCTTCTACCAACTCGTTAGTTTTTGCTTGCAGATCATCAAGTTTATGTGACATCAGGCACAAGTCATTGACGAAATCCAGATCTTCTAGGTTCTCTTCCGCAGTCTAGTGTATCCCCCTCTTATCGCTCCCCTCTGTTTGCTGCATGATCCAGTCGACCACAATCAGGAATATCATGGGTGATAGTAGGTGACAGCCTTGTTTCACTCCTGTCTTCACTTCAAAAGCATCACTGAGCTTCCCATTGTGGATTACTTGGCATGTGGCATCTTCATATACTTGTTGAATGAGGCGGATAAAGGTTTGCGGTACTCCGTAGTAGTGAAGCAGTTTCCAAATTACTCCTCGGTCGACGCTGTCAAAGGCCTTCTCAAAGTCGATGAAGTTGAGGTGGAAAGCTGATTGCCATTCTATGCTCTGTTCTATGATGATGCGAAGCGTTGCAATTTGGTCTGCACATGATTTGTACTTCCTGGAGCCTGCTTGTTCCGGTCGTAGTTTTGAATCCAGTGCATCTTTAGGCCTCTCCAGGATGATGCGGCCTAATATTTTACTTGGGGTGGACAGGAGAGTGATTCCGCGCCAGTTCTTGCAAGCACTGAGGTCTCCCTTCTTCGGCAGTTTGACAAGGTAACCCTTCTTCCAATCGTCAGGTACCTTCTCTTCCTTCCACACCTTCTGCAATAGTGGTGTGAGCATGTCTGCTGTTGTCTCTGCATCTGTTCTCAGTGCTTCTGGCGGTATTCTGTCTGGTCCTGCTGTTTTCCCGCCTCTCCAATTCCAGCGGGAAATAAGTTTGTTTTCATTTTTTACATTTTGTTTGTGCTATGAAGTTCCTTTAGCGGTTAGATTTGTTTTACGGGGCAGGGTTGCTAGCCCTATGCGCAACCCTCCCTCTTTACCCGGGCTTAGGACCGGCTAGTAACTAGTAAACTAGCTAACCATGTGAGGTGTTTGCAGTCACGCAGTTGCATGGGTGACTGCAAACACTACAAATACTAAAATACTACAAATGATACAGATGCCAGGAATCCTAGAACTACTGCAATTACTACAAATAAGGGAAGGTTCTGCAAACGCTAAAATCATATGAATACTAAATTACTTCGAATACCACACATACCAAAATACTACAGATACTGCAAAGACCACATATACTACAAATCATGGAATTATTAGTGTTACTACAAATTGTGCAAGTACTGAAAATGCTGCAATCATAGAAAAACTAATAATACTTCGAATGCTAAAATACAGCAAACACAACAACTACTACGGATACTACAAATACTATAGATACTACAAATCACAGAACTACTACAAAGACTACAAATAGTGCAAGTACTGCAAGTGCTACAAAGGCTGAAATATTAAGAATACCGCAAACACTACAAGTACTAAAATACCACAAATACCACAGAACGCACAAATCAGAGAACTACTGCAATCACCACAAATATTGCAAGCACTGCGAATGCTACAATAATTGAAAAAGTTAAAGTACCGCAAATAACACAAACACTTAAATACTACAAATACGCAAATACAACAAATACTGATATACTACAAATACTACAAGAACCACAGATACTGCAAATTCAGGAAATACTCCAGTAATACAAATAGTGCAAGTACTGCAAATGCTACAAAGATAGAAATACGAAAAATACAGTAAACACAACAAATACAAAATAGTAAAAATACCAAAAATAACCACACATACAGCAAATCCTGGAACTACTACAATTACTAAAAATAGTGCGAGTACTGCAATTGCTGCAAAAATAGAAATTCTATAATACCGCAACACTACCAAAACTAAATTACTATAAATACTACAGATAGTACAAATCTAGAACTCCGGCTATTACCACAAATAGTGCAAGTGCTGCAAATGCTACAGTAATTGAAATAATAAAAATGAGCGCACATAATGTCAATACTACAAACGGTGAAAATACTGCAAATATTACTGATACTAAAAATCCCAGAACTACTGCAATTACTACAAATAGTGAAAGTAATGCAAATTCTACAATAATAGAAATTCTTCAACACCGAAAATACTACAAATACTGAAATATTACAAATACTGCAAATACTAAAGATACTACAATTCCTAGAACTAATACAATTACTTCAAATTTTGTAACTACTGCAAATGCCACGATAATATAATTACTGAAATACTGCAGATACTACAAATACTAAAAAACTACAAATACTACAAATACAACAGATACTACAAATTCCAGAACTACTACAAATACTACAAAAGTGCATGTACTGCAATTGCTAGAATAATTGAATACTGAAGACAATGCACATTTTAAAAATGAAAACACTACAAATGCTACAGATACGATAAAAAACTAGAGGTAGGAATATTACTAAAATTAGTGCAAGTACTGCAAATGCTACAATAATAGAAACATTAAAATACGGCAAACACTACAAATCCTACTATACTGCAAGTACTAAAAATACTGATGATATTGCGAATCACAGATCTACTACAATTACTAAAAATATTGCAATACTCCAAATTCTACAATAATGGCAATCTTATATATTAAAAATACTAAACATACCAGAGTACCGAAAATACTGCAGATACTACAGATTCTACATATCGAAGAGCTACAAAAATAACTAAAGATCCTGCAATACTACATATGCTGCAACAATAGAAATACTTAAAATAAGGCAAATAGTACAAATACTACAATACTACGAATACTACACATACTACAAATCCTAGAAGTACTACAATTACCACAAATGGTGCAAGTACTGCAAATGCCACAATAATAGAATTACTAAAATACTGCAAATAATACACCTACTATAATACAAAAATACTAGAAATACTAAAGATACTACAAATGCCACAGCCACTGAAATAACTACAGACTGTGCATGTATTAGAAATGCTGCAATAATTGAAATATCGCTAATGTTGCAAACACAAGATATACTAAAATGCTAAAAATACTACAAATACCACAGATACTACAAAATGCTGGAAAAAATACAATTAATAAAATAGTGCAAGCACTGCAAATGCCACAATAATAGAAATATTAAAAATACCGCAAATACTACAAACACAAAAATACTAAAAATACAACCAATACTACGGATACTACAAATGCTACACATACCACAAATCTCAGAACTACTAAAATTACTACAAATGGTGCAACTACTGCATATGCTACAACAAGGGAAATACAAAAATACCGCAAACGCTACAAATACTAAAATACTACAAATAGTACATAAACTAAAGTTACTACAAATAATAGGACTACCAGAATACAATAATTGAATTGATGCAAATATTGAAACCACTACAAGTACTAAAATCCTACAAATACTACAGGTACTATTGATCATATAACCACCAAAATTACTACAAATCGTGCAAGTATTGCAAATGCTACATTAATATAAATCGAAAAAATACCGCAAATGACAGAAATGCTAAAATACTAAAAATTCTAAAAATAATACAGATAATACCAATACTGCAGATACTACAAATCATAGGACTGCTACAACTACTACAAACAGTGCAAGTGCAGCAAATGTTAAAATCTTGGAACTGGTCAAATTACTGCAAATAATACAAATACTTAAATAATTCAAATATTTCAAATACTACAAATACTACAGATACTACTACAATTACTACCAACAATGCAAGTACTGCAAATGCTACAATAAGAGTGAAAATGAAAATACGGCAAATCCTCAAATATAACAAATATTACGAATTCTAAAATTCTTCAACCGCAACAAACACTACAGATACTATAAAAACTACAGATACTAAGAATTATAGAACTACTAATATCAGTACAAACAGTGCAAGTACTGCAAATGCTACAATAAATGCAATAATAAATACTGCAAGTACTACAAATACTACATTACTACAAAAACTACAAAAACTACAGATGCTACAAATCCTAGAACTACTACAATTACTACAAATACCGAAAATGCACGAAATACTAAAGTACTACAAATACCACAAAAACTGCAGACAGTAAATATACCCGGAATACTATAATTATCACAAATAGTGCAAGTACAGCAAACGCTACAAAAATCAAAATCAAGAGACGACTAAAATACTGTAAAAACTAAAAACAATGCAACTACATCAAATACTACAGATACTACAAATCCTAGAACTAATACAATTACTACAAATAGTGCAAGTACTGCAAATGCTACAATGATAGACTTACTCAAAATACTGCGAACACTACAAATAATAAAATACTGCAAATACCACAAATACAAAAATTCTACAAACACTAAAGGTACAACAAATCCTATAAATGCTAAAATTACTGCAAACGCTACAGAAATAGGAATACGAAATACTGCAAATGCGGGAAACAATTAAATGCTACAAATACTAAATATAATACAAATATTACCGACGCTACAGATATTACAAATCAGAGAATTATTGCTATTACTACAAATAGTGCATGTACCGGAAATGCCAAAATAATAAATGTACTTAAAATACTGCAAATACCACAAAAAATTAAATACAAAAATACTAGAGATACTGCAAATCCTAGAACTACTGCAATTACTTCAAATAGAGCAAGTACTGCAAATGCTACAATAATAGGAATACCAAAACTATTAATTTACTGTAAATACTACAGATAGTGCAACTGCTGCAAATACTACAGACACAACAATTCACAGAACTACCACAATTATTACAAATAATGCAAGTACTGAATCGCTGCAAAACAAATAATAAAAATACTCCAAATACTGCAAATACTAAATAATACAAATATTACAAATATTACAGATACCACAAAACCTAGAACTAATAAAATTACTACATTCAATGCAAATGCTAGAATAATAGAAATAATAAAATACTACAAATACTACAGAAACTGAATATCATAGAGCCACTACGATTACTACAGATAGTGTAGATGCCACAAAGTGCTTAATTAAGTGTAAAAATAAAACTACTGCAAATAATAAAATAACTAAAATACTGCTAACACCACACATACTAAAGATGCTGCAGATCATAGAACTAATAAAATTACTACATATATTGCAAGTACTGCGAATGCTACAATAATAAGAATACGAAAATACTATTATTATTATTATTTATTATTAGTCCCTTGGGTTCCTAGTGGAACATAGGGCTTCAGTAGCACGCCTCCAGTGACCTCTGTTCTCTGAGATCTTTTGAACCTGGTCCCACGACAGCCCAGAAGCTCTCATTTCCTGCTCGCACGACCTCCTCCATGTCACCCTCGGACACCCAACTCGTCGCTTCCCATGGGGATTCCACTCGAGGGCCTGACGCGTGATGTCCTCAGTCGGCCTTCTCAGTGCATGGCCAATCCATCTCCACTTCTTCCTGCATATTTGTTGCGTGATAGGTTCTTGGTTGGTTCGTTCCCAGAGTTCCTTGTTGCTTATTCTTTCTGGCCATCTGATCTTCAGCAGCGAGCGTAAGCAGTTGTTGATGAATGTCTGTAGTTTATTGGAAATACCTTTCGTGACGCGCCAAGTCTCTGAGCCATACAAGAGCACTGACTTGACGTTGGTGTTGAAAATCCGTATCTTGTTCCGCATGCTGAGTGCAGAAGATCTCCACACTGGTTTCAGGCTAATGAATGCCTGTCTTGCTTTTCCGATTCTGACTTTGACGTCCTCGTCCGTCCCGCCTGTAGTTGAAACAGTGCTTCCTAGATAAGTGAAGGAGGTTACTTCCTTTAAGTTTCTCCCGTTGACAGTGATTGGAGTTTGTTGTTGTTGTTGTTGATGGTGGTGGTGCGGTATCTTCATCACTTCTGTCTTCTCTATATTCACCTGAAGTCCCGTCTTCGCTGCCTCTTCTACCAACTTGTTAGTTTTTGCCTGCAGATCTTCAAGTTTATGTGACATTAGGCATAAGTCATCGGCGAAATCCAAGTCTTCTAGGTTCTTTTCCGTCGTCCAGTGTATCCCCTTCTTATCGCTGCCTACTGTTTGCTGCATGATCCAGTCCACCACAATAAGGAATATCATGGGGGATAGTAGGCAACCTTGTTTCACTCCTGTCTTCACTTCAAAGGCATCACTGAGCTTCCCATTGTGGATTACTTGGCATGTGGCATCTTCATATAGTTGTTGAATGAGGCGGATAAAGGTTTGCGGCACTCCGTAGTAATGAAGCAGCTTCCAAATTATTTCTCGGTCGACGCTGTCAAAGGCCTTCTCAAAGTCGATGAAGTTGAGGTGGAGAGGTGATTGCCATTCTATGCTCTGTTCTATGATGATGCGAAGCGTTGCAATTTGGTCTGCACATGATTTGTACTTCCTGAAGCCTGCCTGCTCCGGTCGTAGTTTTGAATCCAGTGCATCCCTTAGCCTCTCCAGGATGATGCGGCCTAATATTTTACTTGGGGTGGACAGGAGAGTGATTCCGCGCCAGTTCTTGCAAGCACTGAGGTCTCCCTTCTTCGGCAGTTTGACAAGGTAACCCTTCTTCCAATCGTCAGGTACCTTCTCTTCCTTCCACACCTTCTGCAATAGTGGTGTGAGCATGTCTGCTGTTGTCTCTGCATCTGTTCTCAGTGCTTCTGGCGGTATTCCATCTGGTCCTGCTGCTTTCCCACATTTCAGTAGCTTTATGGCGTTCAGGACTTCCATTTTCGTTGGGGGATTATTGTTCACTTGTAATTCAGCGGCTGCAGGTGGTATTTCTGGACGAAGTGCAGGTGGTGGTCGATTCAAGAGCTACTTGAAGTGGTCGGCCCATCGTTTACTCTGTTTCTCTTCTTTTGTAATTAAATTTCCTTCTTCATCTTTTATTGGTTTCATCTGTGTTGGTCTCTTCCCTGACAGCAACCTGGTAATTTGATACAATGTCGTCAGGTCTCTCTTACCTGCAGCCTGTTCTGCTTCACTTGCCAGTGTTTCGTAGAAGTGTCTTTTGTCGTTGCGTGCACTCTTCTTCACTTCTTTGTCCAGTGTTTTATACATTGTGCTCAGTTCCTCTTGCCGTTGAGCATCCTTGCACTGGTTTATCTTCTGCTTCACCATCTTCCTCTCCTCTATCATCTTCCAGGTATCCGTCGAGATCCATTCCTTGTCTTCTTTCTTCTTCCTTCCTAATACGGCTGTGCAGGTTTCTTTCCACATAGCTTTCAAAGACTTCCAGTGTTCCTCCACACAGGTTTCTTCAGGGATGTTGCTCAACACCTCCCATTTTGTCTTGATGGCTGCTTTGAAGATCTCCTTTGTAGTTTCATCCTTCAGTTTCCGAGTGTTGTACTTGAATTGAGGTCTATCACCAGCTTCCTCGAAGGCACGAAAATACTACAAATACAAAAAATACAAAAATAGTGCAAACACAACATTCACTACAGATACCACAGGCAGTAGATCTACCACAATTACTACAAATAGTGCAAGTGCTGCAAATGCTACAATAATGGCAAAACTAAAAACACTGCAAATACTACAAATACGAAAATACTACAAATACTAGAAATACTACCAAAAATACAAATCCTAGAACTACTACAAATACTACAAATAGTGCAAGTACTGCAAATGCTATATAAATGGAAATATAAAAAACTCAATCACCACAAATCCTTAAAAAATACTCCAAATACCATAGATGCTACGGATGCTACAAATCATAGAACTACTATAATTACTACACATAGTGCAAGTACTGCAAATGCCACAATAAAAGAAATAATAAACCTACTAAAATTCTCTAAATGCTACAATTAGTGGAACTACTGCTAAAAATTATACGCACGAGGAAACCCAGAAATACTACAATTACGACAAACAGTGCAAGTACTGCAAACGCAGAACAATAGAAATAAATAAATTACCACAAATACTAGAATACTAAAAATACTGCAAATAATGCAGATATTACAAATCCCAGAAGTACTACAATTACCACACATAGTGCAAGCACTGCAAATGCTACAATAATGAGAATACCAAAATACTGGAAATACTACAAATACTAAAATACTACAAATACTGCAGATAATACAAATCCCAGAACTACCACAATTACTACGCATAATGCAAGTACTGCAAATGCTACCATAATTGGAATATCAAAAATACTGCAAACACAAATTCATAGAAATACCAAAACTACTGCAAACATTAAAATTACTAAATTACTGCAATTACCACACATACTGAAGATGCTGCAGATCATAGAACTAATAAAATTACTACATATATTGCAAGTACTGCGAATGCTACAATAATAAGAATACGAAAATACTACAAATACAAAAAATACAAAAATAGTGCAAACACAACATTCACTACAGATACCACAGGCAGTAGATCTACCACAATTACTACAAATAGTGCAAGTGCTGCAAATGCTACAATAATGGCAAAACTAAAAACACTGCAAATACTACAAATACGAAAATACTACAAATACTAGAAATACTACCAAAAATACAAATCCTAGAACTACTACAAATACTACAAATAGTGCAAGTACTGCAAATGCTATATAAATGGAAATATAAAAAACTCAATCACCACAAATCCTTAAAAAATACTCCAAATACCATAGATGCTACGGATGCTACAAATCATAGAACTACTATAATTACTACACATAGTGCAAGTACTGCAAATGCCACAATAAAAGAAATAATAAACCTACTAAAATTCTCTAAATGCTACAATTAGTGGAACTACTGCTAAAAATTATACGCACGAGGAAACCCAGAAATACTACAATTACGACAAACAGTGCAAGTACTGCAAACGCAGAACAATAGAAATAAATAAATTACCACAAATACTAGAATACTAAAATACTGCAAATAATGCAGATATTACAAATCCCAGAAGTACTACAATTACCACACATAGTGCAAGCA